>CM075069.1:43643590-44893590 GCA_037428765.1 Rubia yunnanensis | reverse complement strand
ATGTAGAGCACATGAGGAGGGGTGTCATCACCAAAACAAATAGACCCATATTGTGTAGCAGACGATACAGATCCATCAGGTAGTATAACATTGACAGTGTTGGTAGCAGTAGTAATATCAGTAAGAGAACCTTTATCACCAGTCATGTGATATGAGGCTCCCGAATCAAGAATCCAAGGTAAAGTAGACTTACCGGACCCATGGTCAGATAATGAATCAAAATGATTAAATAAATGTATGGTCGTACTCCATTGGTCGTCAGACAGAGCAAGACCAAAATCAGATCGTGTAGGTAAGCTAGAGGAGGCGGTCACCGCAAACCCTTGCGGCGACGTCACTACGCCGGCGAAAGTAGCCATAACACAAATGGCAATCAAATGGATAATAAGATAATAAGATAATAAGTAGCCAAAAACCGAAGCGAACCGAATTGCTGAAGGGGACACAGGCGCGTAGAGCACAGGCGCGTGAAGACACGCGCTGGAAGGAAAAATCGCGCCTGTAGGCAACTGCGCGTGGGTTCACGCGCTGCTTGGTGTGCGCGCGTGAATTTCACGCGCGCCTCTGTCGATGCTGCTGGGTGTGCGCCTCTGTCGCCGTCGGCCTCTGTCGACTGTGCTAGCGATGTCGGCGGCAACCAAGCGGCGAGGAAGCGCGACGTTGACTGTGCTGGAGCGAAGCGGCAAATGGCACACGGCTCGGCGGCAATCGCCGGATGGTGGTGATGGCGAGCTCGGTGGTGGGCAATCTCCGGATGGCGAGCTCGGTAGCCGGCAGACGGAGTCGGGAGCGGAAGCAGGAGACGGTCGGTGGAGCGGGAGCAAGACCGGCAGCGTGGCGGTGGCAGGACCGGCGGCGTGGCGGTGGCAGGACCGGCGGCGTGGCGGTGGCAGGATCGGCGGCGAGGCTGAAGAAGTTTTGGTTTTTTTAAGGGTAAGAAAGAAAGGTAGTCCAGATCGGCAGCGCGTGGAAGTCACGCACTGACGACTGCGGAAAATTTTCTGTTTCAGATTTCAGAATTTTAGGCTCTGATACCATGTAGGAAATAAGGGTAATAATCTGTAGGTTTATTCATGAGTTCATGATACATTATATAGTGGTACATGATACCTATCCCAGTTAGGAGAAGGTAACAGAATACAAGTACAACTATGGTAGGAATACAAATCCAATTCCAATACCAATACTAATTAACACTAATTCCTAATTCCGTAACACCCCTATTTATGCTAGGACTAAGGCGGACATGGCTTACCTTCTTACAGGTGTCTCTTAACCCTTTCCTACATTGACAGCTCACCTTTCTGCTTCATCATACTTGTGCTGACTTCAAATTTTCCGAATTTCGACCGCCCTCCGCAACCTTCTCTTTGTCTACTTCTTCGCCTTCTCTGTTTTCGTTTCCTTACTGTCTCTGCCTATCTGAGTTCCCAGGTTTCTTGGCTTTTGGGCTGAATTGGTTCAAGCCCAAACTTTTGTTTTAATTAGAAAACTGAATGAATTGTTTTCTTCTTTTGTTGTTTGTTTTTTTCTTAATTAATTATTATTCACTTTATAAATGTTATTTTTTATATTTTATTATTTCTAATAAATTTATATCTTAAATATATTTTAAAAATAAATGCAATATTATATTATATAAGAAATATTACAATATTTAGCATATTCGATATTCTAGTATACATTATTAATTATGTATTTTTCTTTTGATACAATATATGCTGTCCTACTTGCTTCTGAATCAGGGCTTCACATTTCTGATGGCCGAATGTTTTGGAAAGGATAAGTTTGCCATTGCAAAAAATAAAAAAAAGAAGGTAAAAAGACCCTAATTGGAAATGTACATTCTTCCTAGGCAAACCCAAAACTCTAATCGGAGAACGAACCCGACTCTGCTTCCTCCTCTTTCTTCCTAGGCAAACCCGACTCTGCTTAATTTTAATTGGAGAAAGAAACTGGAGCGGTGCAAAGAGGGAGGGAGCGGCGGAGCGGACAGAGAGAGAGAGAGAAGCGGCGTGGAAAGGGAGGGAGGAGCGGCGCGGGGAGGGTGTGGCGGAGGAGCACGGAGGCGAAGGCGGAGGCGGAGATAGGTTTATCATAAGGCAGCAACAGCGGAAAATTTGAAGAAAGATAGGTTTGTCATAAGGGGTATTTTTTTCATTTCTTTTTTGGAAATATATCTGAATTCATTTGGTCAATGGACGGAATCGGGGAGTTTGGCTATATCGGCACAATATTTTCGAAAGTTAGGATTAGATTAATACATACAATAATTAGTAAAGGTTAAATTGACATTTTTTAAAATTGTAGTGTTACATTGACACTTTCATTATAAAGTTAAGGTTATGAATGTATTTATAACCCAATAAGTTATGTTGTCCTTCTGGTTGTTTAACAGTTACAACCGTCATTACCATCGTTAATGACGGTATCCTCCACTATTGTAGTACCTCTGGTGTTTTTTACAATGACTCCCTTTTTTCTGAAAATTTTTCAAGGCATGTTTGACCACTGATAACTTTAATTTCATACAATAACAGACTATAAAATTTTACTTTTCAGAAACTACATGTTACTGAGAATTCAAAGACATCTCACATGACATTTGTCATTGTATACAATTAAACTTATTAATAGTCAAACATGATTTGAAAATTTTGGCGGTCTAACGGAGCCAATGTTAGAAACCCGAAGGGAGTATGAGAATTATTTTAATGATAATGATGCCATTTGGTGGTACAATGACTGTGATTGCTCCCATAGTTATTTCTGAATAAGTTATGGTTCTAATCGCGATGCAGATTTGTTTAATATATTAACATCTGTATGGTTTAAAAACCAAGGCAGCAACCACGTCAATGCTGAAGACACTAATGAATTAAACTGTACAAATTGATTAAGCACAGATCACACTTCAAAACTCAACTACTGCTGTCAATCTCTAACCCGGTTCCTAACTCGGCTGGAACCGATTCAATTGAACTCGATCTGAACCTGATTTTGACCCTCAAAACATTGACCCAAATCTAAATCCAAACTTGACCCGACCCGAACTCAATATGAAACTTGATTCTGACATAAAAATCTAGGTCCAAACCCGACCCAACCCAAACTTAACCTGATACTCGATTCTGACCTGATAATCTGAACCCGAACTCGACACGACCGAATCAACTCAAAATCTTATTCCAACCCAAACATGATTCAATTTAAATACGTTTCAACTAGAACCCGATTTAACCTGGCTCATAATCAACTTATAACCGATTCAACCCGAGAAATAATATACCTAACTTGATCCATAATCAACTAGGAAAGTAAACGACATAATCAATCTAATTTTGACCCTATGCATAAACCGTGTTTTAAATATACTTTGAATTTTAAAACCCTCTCTTAATGCAACCCTCTCTTAATGCAACCCTCTCTTCAACTTTGTCATGCAGGACAAACAGCGGCAAAGATTGAAGAAGGGTGGATCGCCGCAAAGATCTGATACAATTTTGAGCATAACTTTTGCGTCCGGAGTCAGAGTCATGAGTTTTGGTGGCGCAGGAACCTTCTCGACGAGCACTACAACTTTCACAGCTACGTCATGAGGCAGGGATGATTTTGACCATTTGAGGTCGTTTGAGGCCTCAAAATGGTAATGTACCGGTATTTATTTTATTTTTGAATTTCCTTTTTTATTATTTTCCAAATTCGTTATAGTATTTAAAGACCTCTGGTACTATTAAGATATTTTATCTTTCATAATAATATTTTCGAGAATATTTTCTTTTTGGTGGATTCCAGAACCAAACCCTAGGGTTTGTACTTGCAGCCCTTGATTGTTTTTTAAGATTCGTGTTTGCGGATCTCTTTGATTATTCTGACTGCGTAAATTGGTATTAGAGTAGGTTTTTCCCTGACCTTTTTCATTTATTCATAATGAGTAATCAACTATTAACCAAGGTGGAAGGAGCAGCGATTACCGCAACACTTACTGCTTTGAGTAGGTAGGTAGAGGCATTGCAGATGCGGGTGGAGATTCTGAGTAATGGCGAGTGATCAGCCAGGAGGAATCCAAAGGGGAAAAATATCTTCTATCATCACGTTCGGAAGAGGAAGAAACCGACACAAGGACTTGGATGAATCAGGGTAATCAACGGAATAATATTGATTACCAGGTTAAGGCTGATATCCTCTTGTTTTATGGATCCATTGGCGTAGAAGAGTTGCTGGTTTGGCAGATCGAAGTGGATCGATTTTTCAAGGTCATGGAAATTCCTGAGGACAGGCAAGTGAAGATGGCCGCGGGGAAGTTGAAGAGTACAGTCGTTGTGTGGTGGGACAGCCTGGCTGACTAAAGGTGCAAGCAAAACAAGAATCTGATCAGATCATGGAGAAAGATGAAGCAGGTGATGCTGGATCGATTTTTTCCCGCTGATTACAAGCATATTTTTTACAAAGTGTACATTGAATGATTCCAAGGAAGGAGGTCGGTTCAGGAATACACGGTTGAATTCTTGCATTATTGTGATCGCAATGAACTTGGCTAGTCTGATAATCATAGGGTGGCTAGGTATATTAGTGGCTTAAAACCTTTGATTTAAGAGAAGATGGGGTTACAAACCGTGTGGACTAAGACCGAGGCTCAAAATTTAACAATGAAAGCAAAGATGATGGAGAATTCCCCTCGTGGCGGAGGTGGTAGTTTTTTTGGCTTTTAAAAATTCCAGCCCCAAAGCAGTTTTGAGTCGTCGGGAAGCAAGGAGAAAGTCGTGGTAACCAAGGACTCCAACCTTGGTACTAGTGGTGGTGGTTCAGGTGGTGTGGAGGACAAGAGAGTGTTCCCAGCTAGGTCATCGATGGAGAGATAGCCTTACCCGTAAACAAAGCCACATAGTAAAAATTGCTTTTGTTGTGGTGGTGTGGGCACATGTCGAATGTTTGCCCATCAAGGATTGTGGCTCTTCTAGAAGAGAATGACGAGGACGATGAAACAGAAAAGTATGAAGGGGCTGAGTTGGCCGAAGAGGAGGCAACTGAAAAAGTCAACACTGCATTGCAGCGAATTCTGTTGCCATCTAAGGATGAGGGGCAGCATAAGAATCTTTTCATTACTCACTGTTCGATTAATAACAAGTTGTGCAATTTAATTGTGGATACTAAAAGTTCTGAAAACCTTATTTTTACGAATTTAGTTGAATATCTGAACATACCCACCGAGCCTCATGAAAAACCTTATACCTTAGGTTGGGTTAGTAGGGGTAATCAGGTTAGGGTGATGTTAACTTGTAGTATTCCCATTTCAATTGGGAAATATTATAGAGAGAACGTGATATGTGATGTACTGGATATGGATGTGTGCCATGTGTTTTTGGGGTGGCCTTGGCAGTTTGATAATGATGTTACACACAATGGGCGTGACAACGTCATGTTGTTTGCATGGAGAGGTCATATGATTGCTATGGCTACTACTGTTCAGCATTTTGATAGTGTCACAGGAAGAAAGCAACCAAATTTTCTGGTTATGACACGAGGTGAAGAGGAACTAGATGATGTTGTTGCTGAAGCTGACTGTTTCTATCCCGTGGTGATGAAGGGGTTCTTGAGTTCTGAGTTGGAGGAGGCATAGATTCCAGTGGAAGTGCAGGCAATTGTGGAGGATTTCGAGCAGTTAACTAATAATGAGCTTCCAAATGAGTTACCTCCTATGCGAGATATTCAATATCAGATTGATTTGGTTTCCGTCTATAGCTTGCCAAACCTCCCACATTATCGTATGAGCCCGAATGAGAATGAGATTCTGAGGGAACAGATCGAAGATTTGCTGAAGAAGGGCTTCATTCGTGAGAGTATGAGTCCTTGTGCGGTTCCTTGTCTTCTTGTTCCTAAGAAGGCAAATCAGTGGCATATGTGTGTTGATAGTAGGGCAATTAAAGATTACTATCAAGTATTGATTTCTGATTCCTCGATTGGAGGATATGTTTGATGAGTTAGTGGGTTTGATGGTGTTTTCAAAGATTGGTCTTCGAAGTGGATATCATCAGATTCATATCAGTCCTGGAGATGAATGGAAGATGGCTTTCAAGAGCAAGGACAAACTGTATGAGTGGTTGGTGATGCCTTTCGGGTTGTCCAATGCCCCCAGTACCTTTTTGAGGGTGGTGAATAAGGTTTCATGCCCTTTCATTGGTTTTTTGTGGTAGTTTACGTTGATGATTACCTGATTTATAGTAAGACCAAAGAGAAGCATTTAGAGCATTTGAGGCAGGTGTTACAGGTTATGCACGAAAATCAATTGTACATTAACCTGAAAAAGTGTACGTTTAGCACCTACAAGTTGCTTTTTTTAGGTTTTGTTGTTGGGGAAGATGGGATTCATGTTGACGAGGAGAAGGTGCGTGCTATCCGCGAATGGCCAGCACCTACGTCTGTAATGGAGGTGCATAGTTTCCATGGTCTGGCTACATTTTATAGACGTTTTGTCTCCAACTTCAGTTATGTGACTACTCCCATAACTAAGTGCTTGAAGGAAGGGAAATTCCACTGAGGTCCTGAGCATGAGCAGAGTTTTTCCTTGATTTAGGAAAAGCTGTGTACTGCGCTCGTGCTAGCTTTACCTGATTTTGATAAGGTTTTTTAAGTGGAATGTGATGCTAGTGGCGTAGGAATTGTGGTTGTACTGTTCAAGGAGAAGAGGCAAGTGACATTTTCAGTGAGAAACTGACAAAAGCTCGTTAGAAGTGGAGTACTTATGATTAGGAGTTCTATGTAGTTTTTAGAGTTCTAAGACAGTGGGAGCATTACCTGATTCAGAGGGAGTCCATTTTGTTCACTGATCGCTAGGCATTGAAATTTCTCCAAAGCCAGAAGATGATTAATTAGATGCATGCTCAATGGGACAATTTCTTGCAAAAGTTTCCTTTCATTATTCAGCATAAGTAAGGAAAGTCGAATAAGGTGGCAGGTGCTTTAAGTAGGAGGGGTTCTTTGTTGATTTCCTTGGCACATCAGATAGTTGGGTTTGAATGTCTGAAGGAGTTGTATTAGGAAGATGCTGAATTTAAGGAGATTTGGGTGAAATGCAACGAGGGTAATATTAATGGAGCAAATTTTCTTGTTCGTGATGGCTATCTATTCAAAGGAGATCCGTTGTGCATCCCTAACTCTTCGTTGAGGGAGAAACTGATTCAGGATTAACACAGAGGCTGTCTTAGTGGCCATTTGGGGAGAGATGTGATCATTGCTAGTTTGGGGGAGAAGTATTATTAGCCACATTTGAAGAGAAACGTGAGCACTATTGTGAAGAAGTGTTATGTCTACCAGGTTTCTAAAGGTCAGTCTCAAAATACTGGTATTTAAATGCCATCACCTGTTCCTGAAGATATTTGGCTAGACTTATCCATGGGTAGTGTGTTGGGTTTTCCTCGTACCAAACGTGGGGTAGATTTTGTGTTTGTGGTTTTGGATATGTTTTCCAAGATGTCGCACTTTATTGCATGCAATAAGACTGTTGATGTGTCCAATATTGCGAAGCTATTTTTTCAGGAAGTTGTTCGTCTTCATGGAGTTCCCAAGTCCATTACTTCAAACAGGGATACAAAATTCCTCAGTCATTTTTGGATTACTTCATGGTGGATGTTTGGGACTGCTTTGAATAAGAGCTCTACAGCTCATCCCCAGACTAACAGGAAAACTGAGGCGGAACAGAACATCTAGAAATATGATTCATAGTGTTTGTGGTGAGAAACCGAAGCAGTGGGATTTGGCTTTGCCTCAGGTCTAATTTGCTTATAACAATGCAGTGCATTCAGGTACAGGGAAATATTCATTTTCTCTTGTTTATACTGCTGTTCCGAAGCATGTGGTGGATTTGGTCGAGTTGCCAAAGGTTCCTGGAGCTAGCAAGTCATAAGAAAATATGGCTAAGGAGATTTTGGAGACCAAGGAATCTGTCAAGGCTCGTTTTGGGCTACTGGGAAGAAGAATAAAGAGACTGGTGATAACAATAAGAGGCTCAAGGTTTTCAAGGAAGGTGATGATGTGATGGTCTTCTTGCACAAGGAGCGGTTCACTGTTGGTACCTACGGTAAACTCAAACCATGTAAGTATGGTCCGTTTAAACTGTTGCGAAAGATTAATGATAATGATTATGTTGTGGCTCTTCCGGATACTATGAACATTTCCAACACTCTTAATGTGGCTGATATTTATGAGTAGCATAAGGATGAGGTTCTTTATCCTGTAGAAAACTCGAGGTCAAGTTCTTCGGAGGTGGAGGATACAGATGTAGGGTGAATGGCAGCAAAGATTGAAGAAGAGATGAATCGCCGCAAAGATCCGATACGGTTTTGAACATCAGAATCAGGCTATTCCGGTGGCATTGGAACCGCCTCGACGAGCACTACAATATTCACCGCTACGCTATGTGGCAAGATGTTTTTGGACATTTGAGGTTGCTTAAGTTCTCAAAATGACAATTTATTGTTTTCCAATTTTTGTTTTATTTTTGAATTTCTTTTTTTTTATTTTTTTTATTCGTTATAGTATTTAAGGACCTCTAGTACTATTCAAATACTCTATCATTCATAATAATATTTTTGATAATATTTTCTCTCTGGTGGATTCCAGAACCAAAACCCAGGGTTTGTGCTTGCAGCCCTTGATTGTTCTTTAAAATTCGTGTTGCAGATCTCTTTGATTATTTTGACTGGGTCAATTTGACGATTCCCTTCTTCTTCAACCGTTTTTTCCATCTTCCTATTAGGGGAGACGGGGAACAACTTTTTTTTATTCATATTTTTTTATTGAATACGTGTGAGATTTGTCTTTACAGATCAGTTTTGTTCTTCAACCTAATCAACTAGGTCATTGTGTTCATGATCCAAACACGTTTCAACCCAAACAGACTTCAACATTTTTCAACCCAAACATGTTTTGACCCGACTCAACCTGATCACTTCAATTGTGATTACCTTGTTCCAACATAGCCCAAGAAACCAAGTTCGTAATAAAGTAAAAACTTAAAGACACATAAATTGGTTACGCAGTTTGGTGAATGTCACCAACATCTGCTGGGTCTGGTCCAGTTTAGAATGAGTCAACTAATTATACAGATAGTACAGAGTACACCATACAATATACTTATCTTTTCTAATTAAATGCGTGAATTCTATTAGCTCCCCTAGTTGCCAATTTACCTTAATCAGACTCCATGTGACTTTGTAACCAGTCAACACTGGATCTTCTTCTCCTAAGGAATTAAGGCTTACGTTCTGAACTTTAAGATCAAAAGAGTTTGATTATGTTGGAACACACTTGCACAACTCTGCACTACTTCTGAGTATAAAAACCTGAGTACAGATTTTCCCTATATCAATGCGTAAGTAGCTTAGCCAGAGTGTCCAAAATATATAGCACGGTCAAACTTCTTCAATTACTTGTACGAGTAGAATTCCTTCTCCATTAAATATTCTGATCACAATCAAGTACCTTGAAGATAGGAGCTATCAAATCTAATCTCTTTAAGTAAGGAACTAGAATATCTCGTCCATATCCTAACCATAACTGAATATTCCGATTCCATAACAATAATCCAATCCCACAGATATAGGAATTGATATATTCTCTAAATCAAGTACAACTTGGATGAGATATATAGCCTCTCGGATTCCTTCTTCAACATTCCTTATCTCACCAAAATTTCTTCTTTGATGTTGCAACATAATAAAACCATATTTGCATAATTATCACACATTGTCAATTAACAAATCATGACTTTACAATCTTCTCCTTTGGCATTTTGTGTTGAGGTGGCCGATCACGAACGCTACAGGCCATCAATTTTTTGAACTTTCAACTCAACGACTATGCAAATAAGGATATCAAGTTAACACCAGTATATATGTTGGAACATGAGCTCAAAAGGAAAATTTAGCTCCCCCTGAATACACACTTCCAAAGCCTAAAAACCTCAATATCCATGTTGGAACATGAAATTCTCAATCAGTACTTATCTACCAAGAAAATCATGTTGGAACACAGGTTCAACAAAAACACATAAGTACTAGATATCCAAGAATAAAAACGCATACCATTCGCCAAAAATATCCCAAAATATCTATCATGCCCCTAGCTTTCAGGTGGGCTCAAAATAGCGCAATAAAAATTTAGATGACCAAAAAAAACAAATTCGAAATAATTCCAAAAGTACTCCCCCTTGGGGCCATAAACCATGTCAAACTAGAAAATTTTAGAATGTTCTGAGAAAGAAGGAAATCATGCATCAACATCTTCTGCATTCTGCTAGACTTCATCAATATTATCCATTTGTGCCAATTCAGCCCCCAGTGCAGCAATCTGCACTTGATGTGCAACAATCTTTGCTTTCAAAGCCAACTTCTTTGCCTTCTTTGCTTTCTGCCCAACATCCCCTGAGGAGCTACCAGCTTCAAAGTCTGAGTACAATAGATCATGTATCTTCCTGGTTGAGAAAGTCCTGGAGTTTGCCCTAAATGGAGTTGTAGCAATTAACACATCATCATCTTTGACTATCACCTTACCATTCTTAGCCAATGCTGAGATAATATAGGGATGAGGCATGGAGGTTTTCTTCCTCGAAGACACAGCTTGGAATACAATATTCTCTTGTATAATCCTCCCAAGGTTCACTGGAATCTTTTTCCCAACACAATACAGAAGCTTGGCCATTTCTCTAGTAAGAGCAGAGGTATTTGTAGAAGGAATTCAACAGTTGATGGCAATTTGAGACAAACAAAAATTCCTACTGGTAAGACTTACATGGTTGCATTCCCCTGCTCCGGTCATTTAGTTTCCATGCCTCCAGTGATTTTTGTCACAATCTGATCATTGGTTAGCTCCAAGTCTTCATCATAAGGACTAGCAAAGTCTGGTGTAGCCAGTCCAAGGATTTTGTTGATCTTCTCAGCAGTGAAACTGATAACCTTGCTTCGGACATAGGTCCAGCCATACCATTCATAATTTGTATCAAGATTTCCAGCCACCACATTGGTGTAGAATTCCTGCACCAACTCCCAGTTGAATTCCTTAAAGCCTGTAGCAGCAGTAAAGCCAATTTTCTTATATAATTCTAAGTTCAGGGGTCTTTCTGAAATAATATTTCTCCTTCTTATGGTCTGCCAACTATCTTGACAGTCCTTATAAAAAAAATCTTAATTCAGGCATCCCTTGCAGATGGAGCCCTCTTAGAACTCTGTCCAACTTCCTTTTTCACCTTCTTTTTCTTCTCAGGATGAACTGTTTCTGCAGTAGCCTCATCAGCTTTCCTCTTGGATCTCCTTAGCCTTGTTTGTACAAATTCTTCCAACACCTCATCAGTTGTGTAGGCTAAGTCATTCACTGGATGTCCCTGTGTTGAAACATCAACACCCTTAATTACCTCAATCTCATCTTCCAACTGGCTTGATGTTGGAACATCATCAAGGCCTGGTTCAGTTGTCTACACTTCTTCCATATGCTGATTTGATGTTGGAACATCTTTAGCCTCTTCTCTCCCTGCTTCCATCTCTAGGGTTAAGATCTTCACATATCTGTCTTCCACATCCTCCTGACTTTTTGGGACATGCTCACCTCCCAGATCATAGTCCTCATCATGAAATGATGTTTGAACAATGGCCTCTTCCTCATCAATTTCCATATTCACTACATTTTCCTCATCATCCTCAATCTCAATAGCTTCCGAGGATATCTTTCTAATCCTCTCATAATTCTCAGACACATTAGGGTTGTAGAGTTGCACGGCTTTT
The DNA here is from genome assembly GCA_037428765.1 of Rubia yunnanensis. Taxonomy (NCBI): domain Eukaryota; kingdom Viridiplantae; phylum Streptophyta; class Magnoliopsida; order Gentianales; family Rubiaceae; genus Rubia; species Rubia yunnanensis. The sequence goes on along the minus strand of CM075069.1, from coordinate 44,881,816 downwards.
AGACTAGCAGATCTCAGTACCTTAACTCCCCCACAAGCCACTCATCAACTCTCCTTACTCTGTGCCTTCTCCAGCCATAGGATCTAGTGTAGACACACATAAATTTCTATCCTTCATGCTCTATACATGCCAAATCTGTTAATCTAGGATTCCAATCTTCAATGTATTGAATATCACCAATGATTCCTTCAAGTAATTGGCTTAAATCATACCTATTAACTATCCCAGACATAGATTTGAAACCCCTTAAGTCTACCATAGTGTCATGTTTTATGTAGTACTCAATGCAGTCATCAAAGGATTAAACCCATTGGACATTAAATGTAACAGATTTTTTCTTAAATACCTTGGCTCTAACTGGGAATGATAGGTTCTGAGGCGGTAGAACACGTGGTTGAAATACTTCTACTCCTGGTTCTTAAACACCATTCCATTCTTCCAACATGGTGCTTTCTGTCATATTCAAATCCTTCTCTAATTCCCCGAACAATTTCTTGAACACCATGGTCTTCTCCATACTGAGTCTGGTGACTGATCTTTCAAACCGGTTATAGTGAAAGTTCTGGAAACTCTAAACTCCTTCAAACTAGGGTTTACCATGGGAAACATTGACCACAATCTTCACTCAATCAAGAATAAGGCAAGAAAATAGGGAGAGAGGTTGCGGGAAGAAAGAGTAAGAGTGGGAGATGGAAAGTTAAACTTTTGAAAAATATTTACTTTCCCTTCTCAACAACCGCGCCGGCTTTTTATCTTTCCTCCTTTCAGCTTTCCGCCATAATTACCTCCTTTCAGCTTTCAGCCATAATTACCTCCTTTCAGCTTTCAGCCATAATTACCTCCTTTCAGCTTTCAGCCATAATTACCTCCTTTAGCCATAATTACCTCCTTTCAGCTTTCAGCCATCAAATCCAATAAGCCTTTCTCTCTCCTCTGATTTATTCGCCTTCCATATTCCAACATGCAAATACCACGTCCAAAATTTTCATTTTCTCTTTTTTGTGTTTTTGATTTTTCAGCATACAAAAATAAGAAGCAAAAAAAATCTATAGCTAATAAATATTCTTGGCAAAAATAACTCGATTGTGACACACACCTAAGTGTTGTCTGAAAAGCTCAAATATGACTGAATCTAGTGGCTTTGTGAAAATATCAACAAATTGCTCTGATGTTGGAACATAGGTCACCATGACTTCTTTTCTTTCGACAAGATCTCGAATAAAGTGGAGCCTTATATCAATGTGCTTCATTTGAGAATGCTGGACTGAATTCTTGGATATGTCTATAGCACTTTTATTGTCACATAAGATTTTCATAGGCCCTTGATGAAGTTCATAATCTTTCCGCATTTGTTTCATCCATAATAATTGTGCACAACAACTTCCAGCAGCAAAATATTCAGCTTCAGCGCCAATAAAGAAACATCCACCAGTAGTACTTTTTCGATCATCTGCATTACTTGCCTAATCAAATTGCTATAGCCAAATAGATATGAGTCTTGATTTTTAGAATACCGGATGTCATACTCAGAAGTTCCACTCACATAACGAATAATCCTCTTTACTGCAGTCAAATGAGTGTCCTTCGGATTAGCCAGAAATCTTGCACATGCCCCAACACTAAAGCATATATCTGGTCGACTAGCAGTAAGATATAGGAGACTACCAATCATACTTCTGTATAATTTTTGATCAACTGATATACCTTTCTCATCCTTCATCAACTTATCTATAGCCCCCATTGGTGTTCGAACTAATCAAGAATTGCTCAGGCCAAAACATTTCACAAGATTCATGGCATCCTTACTCTGAGATATAAACAGACCCATTTTTTGTTGCTTCACATGAAGTCCTAGAAAGTATGTTAGTTCACCAACCATACCCATCTTGAATTCATCCTGCATGAGATTTACAAAATTTTGTACCATATATGGTGAAGTAGAACCGAAGACAATGTCATCTACATAAATTTGAGCAAACAAAATTTTTGATGGGAGCTAAAAATTCATGCAAAATCCCAAGTTCATCACAGAAATCACTGAACTGAGAGTTTTCAAATTATCTCCAATGATCACTATGAATTCTCACAATCTTTTCAATAGGACTCCCTTTTTATGCTTGTAGCTTGACCACCAAACTTCTGAAGATATCCACTGTATCTGATTTTTCTTTGAGAAATACCACCCAAGTGTATCATGAACAGTCATCAACACATGCAAAAATATACTTCTTCCCAGTCATACTAGGAGTATTAACCGGACCCATTAAATCCATGTGAAGTAAATCAAGATATCTTGAAGTGGTAATATACTGAACAGATGAATGAGGAGATCGAATTTGTTTACCTTGTTGACATGGTCCACACACAATTCCCTTTTTGTTGGTAAGAGTAGGCATACCTCGAACTGCTTTAGCATTAGCTATTTTTATCAATGTCTCGTCTTGTAGTTGATTTGACCTAGTTCCTGTGCCACAAGGTTCCTTTATCCTCTGTAGAGCTCAGACACCTCACTTCTTGTTCCAGCAAATAATAGTTGTCTGACGAGTAAACTTCGGACAATACTTTGTTTTCTCCATGCTTCACAATACATTTGTCCTTTTGGAACTTGACTGTCATATTGTCAACAAACAGTTGAATTATGCTCAATAGATTAGTCTTCAGATCTTCTACCAGAAGAACGCTTGTAAAGGTATGGAATCCCTCTGTTTGTAGTTCTCATTTACCAACAAACGACTTTTCATTCCATCACCAAAAGTAACGAAGCCGCCATTATATGGTTTGATGTTGTTCAAGTATTCTTGAGTTCTAGTCATATGTCTGGAGCAGCCACTATCGAAGTACCAAGAATCTCTAGAATGTGCACTAAGAGATGTGTGAGCAACAAGACATTCAGTACTTTGTTTAGGAATCCATACCTTTCTAATAAATTTAGCTCTTTGGGTATCGTTCATGTTGGAACATGCTAACAGTTGTTGCCCATTCATAATATCTCTGGGTAGTCGGAGGTATTGTTCCTCTTCATGGCCTTGATAAGAGCAGTAGTGGCATAAGATAGGCTTGCAGAGTTGTGTCTTCATGATCCTTTTCTTCATGGCTTGTACCTCTGCTTTAAAACCAATCGAACCTTTCTCAGCTTTGTTATACCCGATTCCTTGTCTATCTCCAGCATTTTTTCCCATTGTTAATATATCATTGAGCTTTACCTTTCCAGTGTTCAACTTCGTGATTGTAGCTTCAACCGTCTCAGCTATGGCATTTGATGATTTGAGATTCTGTTTCAGCAGTTCAATCTCATTCTCCAATTTCCCACTCATATCTAATAATTTTGTCTTTCTTTCCACTAGTTGATGTTTTTCAGCTTTGAGGACTTTGTTTGTCTTAACAACTTTGAGCCACATTGCGTACATATTCTCGTACTCGTGGTAGATATCATCATCATTCACTTCTTCACCATCATCTCCAGACGAATTTCCACTCAGTATTTCTGTGTTGGAACATCCCGCCTTCTCAGTTTTCTAGTTGTTGGAACATGCACTATAAGATTCAATAATCTTTGCTCCAAATGCCACATAGTTGCTAGTGAGTTCTTTTTCTTCATCCTCTTCCTCATCTTCACTCTAAGAAGTGACATACGATCTCTCTTGCTTCTTTCGAGTGTTAGCACATTCAGCTTGGGTGTGACCAAAACCTTCACATTCGCTGCCTTGAATCCTTCCTTGCTGCTTTGATTCACTATTCCAATTTCTCATAAACTGTTGATTGTTTTGTTCCATTCGTACTCGACTTGCTCCTTGAGTCACGTTATCTTCTTCTCATAAACTGTTGATACGTTATATTTGTACTCGACTTGTTCCTTCACGCATTGTTTACAATATATCCCATGCTTTCTTTGCTTGGTAACAATTTGATACGAGTTTGAACTGATTTTCATCCACCGCTGTGAAAATAGCATTCAAGGCTTTGGAGTTTTCCATTGAGGTCTTCAGCTCATATGGACTCCACTTTGACTTATCTTTAAGCATTTGCTTCTTTGTACTTGTTTCTCCTTCTCATTTGAGCTAGATTCAACATCTTCCATAGGATGACTACATTCAGTTTGGACAAAGTACCAAGCAAGTTCATCAAGTGAACTGATAAAACTCGCATTTGTGCCTTCCAATAGTTGTAATTTGTCCCTTCTAACAATGGAGGCCAAGACACCGAAGCTCATTCTTTGTTCGCCATGGTAAAACCGGAACAACACTTTCATTGACACAACCAAGGTAAGAATAAGTGATTTAGCTCTGATACCAAATGAAATTTGGTTTTACCTAATTAATTCAATTGTGATTACCATGTTCCAACATAACCTAATTAACCAAGTTCGTAATAAAGTAAAAACTTAATGACACACGAATTGGTTACGCAGTTTGGTGGATGTCACCTACATCTGTGGGGTCTGGCCCGGTTCAGAATGAATCCACTAATCAGAAAGATAGTACAAAGTACACCATACAATATACTTATCTTTTCTAATTAAACGCGTGAATTCTACTAGCTCCCCTAGTTGCCGATCCGCTTTGATGAGACTCCCTCTGACCTCGAAACTAGTCGACGTTGGATCTCCTCCTCCAGATGAATTGAGGCTTATGTTATGAACTTTAAGATCAAAAGGGTTTGATCATGTTGGAACACACTTGCACAACTCTGCGCTACTTCTGAATATTAAAACCCGAGTGCAGATTTTCTTTATATTAATGTGTAAGTAGCTTAGCCAGAATGTCTACAATATATAGCACGGCCGCACTTCTTCAATCACTTGTGCGAGTAGAATTCCTTCTCCATCAATATTCTGATCAAAATCAAATCCCTTGGAGAGAGGAATCATCAAATATAAACCCTCTAAGTAGGGAATTATAATATCTATTCCATATTTCCAATTCCATAACAATAATTCAATCCCACATATATAGGAACTAATATATTCTCTATATCAAGTACAACTTGAACGAGATATATAGCCTTTCGGATTCCTTCTTTAACAGTTCTTATGTCACCGAAATTTCTTCTTTGATATAGCAACATAATAATACAATATTTATATAATTACCACAAATTATTAATTAACAGATCTAGAGTTTGCAATTATAATCATCAAAATGATACATACAGATTTTGCATCATTGTCTCATCTCATCTCATCTCTTTTCTTTACTATCATTTTTCGGATACTATTCTTGGATTGATTAAAGTTGGAGTTTGTGAATCCAATCCCAACTTGACGTTAGTTCGATTCTTGGATTGATCATTTACGCGTCTTCTATCCATGAACCCTCCTGACTTGTATTCGCCCACTTCTTAACATGCCTACCTGCCTTCAAAGCCTATAGAGATTGAGGGATTAGTCAAAACATCATACTTTCTCGGTCTCTCTATACATGTTTTACGTCACAATTCATTAACAAAGTTAAGGCTATCGCATGATAAAAAGATGTAAATAGAAAAATGTAAAAATTATCATATAACATATTGTTAGATTCATCATTACACATATTTTAAGAATATTTAATTTTTATAATTTATTACTATACATAATTTAAGATATTAAAATTATAAAATCACCGGTGAATAGTGAATAGTGACAGAAGAAGTAAGAAGTTTTAAAGGGATGGAGTGAGCACATACATTACGTACCTAAGTACCTTTTAATCTTAGAAGGAAGAAGTTTACAAAATAATCAATTGGCTAATTTAATGGTTACCTCTTTGTCCCAGTCACATCTCATAACAATGATGGCCAGTATCAACGTTTGGACGGCAGTTCCACCAACAATCATTCCGCCCCATATTCCCTTCAAAATTTCAGTCACATTAAATGTACAATCTATATACCTGATACATTCCATATGTATTTGCAACTTTTTTTTTTTTTTTTGTCACGTTTCTCAACTAACGTTTGATCATACATTTTAATATTTTCTAATATTATTTACCGTCAAAATACCGTCAAATTTTGAGCGCATATTTAAATAGGTATATAAGCAATAATATTATTGTATGTGCTATTGTTAGCTTCGTCTAACGAGTAGTTTCTAAAAAGTAACTTTTTAATTTATCAATATTATACGTAGTTAAATATATTAACGGTGAAACATGTTTCTTGATGAACTTGAAAAAGATTCCATGCAATTTAATTCGGGACGGAGGGAGTATTTCAAATAACATGTAGACACCAATATTAATACTCCCCCGTCCCAACTTAAATTACCCTCTCACTTTTTGGACACAATCCTCTACATTAAATTTTGACCACATATTTAAATAGGTATATGAATAATAATATAATCGTATGTGATACTGTTGAATTCATCATACAAATAATTTCTAAATATCAACTTTTTATTTACCGTTATTATGCGTAGGTAAACATATTAACGGTCAAATACATTTCTTGAACAGCGTAATAATGATTGCATGGTAAATTAAGCAGGAACAAAGGAAGTATCAAATTTTTATATATCGTTATTATATGTAAAGTCATCGATGGTCAAACTAACCTGTGAAAGTTGACCAAATGAGTTGAAAAAAAGAGTTAGTACAGAGGGAGTATCGTAATTATTCCATTTCTTGGGGAAAATCCGCATTTCATAAGGGGGGATACAGTAAGAAGAAATCAGTTGCATGCTTTTGCCTTTTTTGGCTGTGTCGCATTTAGTTTCAGTCCATATGTAATACAGCAGTTATAGAAGCTTACCAACACTCCTTGCATGAAAACCCAACCCATCAGCAGTCCAAATGGAACCCCAATCAAATAATAACACCCCAAATTAATGTATGCAACGTATGATTGCCATCCTGATCCAACAGCAACGCCTGCTCAGAAGGAAACACGAAGGTTGCAACATTGGATGAAGATTTTGGTCAGGGATGCTATATCTATTCGCATAGCATTTCCTAAAATTCGTACCCGAAAGAATTGGTTGGACACTATTGAGTAGGACGGTGAAGGCCAGGAGGATGGAGAGGCGGCTTACTTCCTCCAGCACGGGCTTACTAGTTGTAAACACTAACGCTATTTGGTTGTGGAAGAGTATGATCAGTAACCAGAAGGCTATACCAAGTGCGATTGATTGTGTCACAGCTACGATGGTTGCGATCTTGGCCTTTCTTCCATTCCCTGCCCCCAGTTCATTTGCAACCCTCACTCTGTAGATCAACCAATTCATTTCCACATCGTGCTTTGACAATTAAGCGCTCCAAAGATTTTGTATCAAAATACAGAAAGTTTACCCGACTCCAATGAAGAATCCAATCGGGATCATGTTCTCCCACGTATTGATGCTCATGCTGAAAAAGCATACGTAGAATCCCCATAAAACTAGTGTGGAAAATCATGAAGTAAACATGCTATACGCGCCAAATAAATGATAGTAGAGTGCACAATTATCATGGACCTCTTACCAAATGGCCAAGGCATCCAAAGCAACAGGATTGCCAAGACTGCCAGTAATCACCACCAGTATCTGGTAGTACCAGTTCTCCAAGCTGTTAAAAATGGAGGCCGGTGTTATTTGCACTCGAGCCACATCCCATCAATTACAAAGAAATGTGGCAAGTGCTTACCAGAGCATGACTCCAGAAGAAACAGACAGCTTTAGAAACTCCCACAGACCGGAAAATGCTTCAAACGTGAACCCGGTCCATGAATCAGGACACGCGCCACTGAGGCTGTAACCAAGTAAGATGAACGCGACCACCCACCAAGAAAAGCCGAGTGCAAGCGAAATGGCGCCCAATCCCATGCTCAGCTTGAAGACAAGAAGCCAATTCAAGAACAAATGCAGAATTAGGGCGGCAAAATTCGCCCAAGCTAGCACACTGTTCTTGAGCTGGCTTTGCAGGAACCTCTGGAGTGGAAATTGGAACGCGAAGCTGAAATGGAGCGGAATTAAGTACAAGGCCGCCACTCCGGCCAGCTCAGCCACTTCCGGGGACTGCCCCAACAGCTTCAAAAGCGGCGTTGTGAACACAAACGCAGGCAACATTGCCACACAGCAAAAGAACAGAACAACCCAAGAGCGCTGGAGATATATGCCTAACATCGCGTAGTTCTTTGCCCCAAATGCCTGTCCACACAGTGTTTCGAGTGCACTCGACATTCCCAACTGATGTTCCATGAGAACCAGCAGCAGCATTAAAATTGGCAAAAGATTCAGACTAAAACAGACAAGATTGGAGAAAAGACAAGTTTGGATTACCAAAAAGCCGAAATCGAACCCCACAATAACATTACAGGAAAGTGATAAGGTAGCAAGTTCAATGTCTCCAAGGTGGCCTGCGGAAGCTTGGGTGATGACAAACATGGTGTATGAAGTGATGAGGCTGAAAATTCCAGGGCCGACAATACGCCAAAGCTCTTTTGATTCACTCTGAAATTCCCCTAACAACCTTCCATTCATCCAAGTGTGTTTTTCGGCCTGTCTGTGTATTTCAGAACCCGAATCGCATAGTAAAGGGACGCCCATGCTCTCCATTCCTCTGATTGATGATGAAGAAGTGGGATTGCTTCAGTTTTCAGCTTTGCGAACAATTTATAGAGAAATTTTGTTTACTAGTATTAAAATATCGTTTTGAAGGTTGTTTTCATGCTGCGTTTGACTTGTCCGCTAGCGCTAGTGGTGATGGTTTTATTGGATGAAATCCAAATTTAAAGAAGCCATATTCTGCCAAACTGCAGTCTTTTCTTGAATACGTGCGTGCGGCTCAAGCACTGCATGTTCTCGAAGAAACTGCCTCCTCCTTCCTATTAATTAAGAGTGACACATAACTTTCACTGGTGAAATGAATGAAAGACATTATAAAATGTGAAGGAAATAAATTAAATTTTGAGAAAAACAGTCCAAGACGATTAAAAATTAACTAGATGAAGAAAATGCGCTACTTTTATACAATCCAAGGAAGTGAAAAATCTTGAATGTTTTTTTATGAGAAATCTACATGAATTAGAAAAAGTTGCAGCCCGACACAGACAAATGATATCCTTGACTTTTTATTCAAACTTTCTTGATGAACAAGAACCACATGTTAGTAGAGAAAGAGCCGCCGGCTAGGCCAAATATTTTGTTGCTCCCCGTATGTCCGTACACTAGGGGTAGAGCTGTCAATTCGATTATTTGGGTTAGATTTGGGTTCGGGTCAAACAGATTCGGTGTAAAATGGATCGAAATATGTTTGATGGGTTGGGTTGGGTTCGGATTGAAACAGGTCGGATTGAAGTGGGTCAAAATATGTTTATCGAGTGGGCTCATGTCAGTTAAAACAGATTTGGGTTGAAACAAGTCAAAATCTATTTGTCGGGTCAGTTCGGATCGGGTCGGATCGAGACTTGAAATGGGTCAAAGTATGTTAGTCAGGTCAGGTCAAGTCGAAATATGTTCGGATTGAAAATGTCAAAATCTGTTTGTCGGGTCGGATAGGGTAGATGTCAAGTTAGGTTCTGATGGGTCTATAATGTTCCTTGGGTCAGGTTGGGTTGAGTTACACTACTAGAAAATAGGTATACATACACTGGTATGTCAGTGGTGGAAAAGCATTACCGGTGGTAGGAATTTCATATAGGTCATCCATCAACCGAGAAACACAACCCTCCTCAACGCTTCTTCATTAAAAGAAAATACATTATGAAATGCACCGACAATCTAGCAATGAACAAAAAAATGGTGCTTATGAATAAATCCAGCTCCGATTCACTAAATACTGGTGCCTTTGAAGAAAAAAATGTTTGAATTTAATAATTTTCAGCACCGATTTTGGCTGAATGACATGTACCAGTGCTAATATCAGTGCCTAGTGGCAATGGGGCAGGGCGGGTATGGATTATGGTCACTCCATACCCACCTAAATTTTTATACCCATACCCGCCCCCATTACTTATGGTGGATACAATATTAAAATTCACACCCACATCATCAGGTATAGTCTAGAATTCACCCCCGCCCCACCACCCACTAGGGTATCCAAACCCACTTCAAATCCATTTATTCAACCCACCTATATCTCCAAAAAAATACTTAAAATTATACTTTAAAAAAATAATTTTAATATTAAAAGTTTAATAATATTTACATGAAAATATTATAAGTTAAACATGTGCATTATGGATAAATAATAGTTTATTATATGATAAATTAGTTTGTACATAGCAGGTATAGTGGGGTGGGGTGAGGCGGGTATGAACTAATATCCATGTTCGACCTACTAACCACGGCGGGTATCATTTTCATACACATATCCGCCCCACCCCACCAAAATTACCTCCATACCCGCTCCCATTGGGGAGGATGCGGGGCAGACCTCCACAAAATCCCAACCTGCTACCAGTGCCTATGTCCAGAATAGTAATTTTGGCGGATAAAATTGTGGTGAAAAAATAGCTAGCAACGGTATAGGTTATAATATACTGTTGCTAGGACTGCATTTAATTTTTTTTTAAAAAAAATTAAGAAATACTTTACTAGATCAGATTCAGGTTTCAAGTTGATTTTGGGTCGTTTCGGGTTCGGATAATGTCCCAATTATCTGGTCAGAATCGGGTTTCGGATTGAGCTTGGGTTGATTCGGGGTTGGGTTTGGACCCAGATTATCAGGTCAGAGTTGGGTTTCAGATTGATTTTGATTTGGGTCGGGTTTGGGTTCGAGTTTGGGTCATTATTGTGGGTCAGGATCGGGTTCGAGTTGAGTTTGTTCGAGTTGATTCGGGTCAGGTCAGAAATTTGGACGAGAGATTGAAAGCTCTACTAGGGGGTAGAAACGGTAAACTTTATCCGTTGTTTTAAAACTTTTCATGACATATCTAAATATCAGAAAATTTTATTTTGAGAAAATTGTGTTTTTAATCTTATATTTTGGTCGAAAGTGTTAATATAATATTGTAAAATTTGAAAGTATCAATCTAATTTTAGACTTGGTTGACTATTTTGTCAACAGTCAACTTGGTCGAAAATCTGTAAAAACACGATTTTTTCCTCATTAAAAATTGAAAATACATAACATGTAAAAAGTCTAATTTACCCCCCCCCCCCCCTTCCACATCTTCTTCTTCCTCCTCCTCTTCTCTTCTTCTTTTTTTCTTCTATGATGCCATCTTCGATCATCTTCTTCAGCCACCGCATTCTCTTATTTTCTTCTTTTCTTCACATCCCTGCCACCGCGTCGATTCTGGTTCCTTCAGGTTTAGTTGCACGAGGGGTGGCGCAGTTGGATCTAGGTGTAAGCAACGTTGCTCGATTCAAATCGCGTTCTCATCGGAACTCCGGTGACGGGCTCGAGCATGGAAACTTGCCAGAAAAACAAGTGAACTCTGGTCTACACTGGGATGTCGAGAATCGATGGGAAACTATACCTCCCTAGCATCGAGAGATGCCGACAAAGTAAGACAAGCTTCTTCGTTCTTTTACCGGTGAAAAAGTTGGACATTTTACCTCGGATTATTCTGGAACTTCATAAAAAATTCAGTGGACAAATCGACCGGGAGGCTGGGTGGGAAGAATGGGAGAGGAGGAGAAAGGGCTGGGCGAGGAGGAGAAGGGGCTGGGTGTTTCGGTGGTTGGTTAGGGTTTTAATAGTGGTGGAGTGGCGGCGACGGAGCAGAGGGGAGAGGAGGAGGAGGGGCTAAGTGATGCGGATGGGAGGTCGGGCTTTCGATGATGGTCTGGGGTTTCAGGGGTGGTGGTTGAACAAGAAGAACAACGGTTCGGTTTTAAAGCTAAGGGTAGAATGATCATGAAATTTTGAGTTTTAAATCCAGGGGTATTTTTTTTCTTTCAGATTAGGCCCCACACCTTAATAGTGCAATTTGAGTATATTTGCACATTGCTCAAAATCTTAGGGTTAGTTTCGGACTTTCTGATTTTACAGTGTTATATTAGCACTTTTGCAAAATAATAGGATTAGTTTTATACTTTTCCCTTTCATGTGTTAGGAAATTTTGTATGTGAAGATTTCTGACAAATCACATCTTGCCATGGGTCAAAGAATCTACCCATTATATAGTACCAAACTAATATTGTGAAAAATTAATGAATAATTAAACACATAGCGTTATAATTAATGAATAATTAAACTCTAGAATCTAAAGACTCCTTATAGCAACAAACTGCATGGATATTTCATAGTTCTAGGTCACTAGGAACATGAGCTTGGTCCCTTTTTGAAGTATTAATACAATCATCCTACAATAACAGGATCGGACTTCTTCATTGTAACCTGGTCATGATCGGACTTCTTTGTTGTAACTTGGTTAGGTGAAGTTTAAATGATAGGAATTGATGTTTGTAGTTTTTAATTTTTTTAATAATTTAAATTTTGTTGCTGTTTTTATGATTATCAGTTGATTTTTTGTTAATTGTAGTCGACGATTTTTTGTTGTTGATTTTTATTTAATTTTTTATAAATTTTTTCCAGCAATATTTAGTTGATATTTTATGATTTTTCGTTCATATTCTGCTATTTTTGTTGAAGTTTATAATTTTCAGTTCGCATATCATATTATTTTTTTTGCGTTTAATATATATATATATATTTGCAGATTGTGGCGGGAAAATAATGAGAAAAAGTTGGACAAAAAAGCCCCTAGAAAAATATTAGTGATATGTCCAATATGTCCATGTAAAATTATTAGAGATAGGCTCCTGCAAAATTATATAGGTCTCTGGAGTAAGAATATAGTTACAATTGCATACTAAAGGTCTCTGCCTTAAGTGTAGGCTGCATCACAGAAGAGTATCTCTAGTTGGAATACTTTTTAATATTTCAATTAAGAATATATGTAGGAAATAAGGGTAATAATCTGTGTTTATTCATGAACTCAGGATACATTATATAGCAGTACATGATACCTATACAAGCTAGGAAAAGGTAATAGAATATAAATACAATTACAAGTAATATTCTAATTCCTTAACACCCTCCCTCAAGTTGGAGCATGGGGATCAGAAATGCCCAACTTACCAAGTAATGAATGAAACTAGTTACGTCCGAGAGCTTTGGTAAGTAAATCCGCAGGTTGATATGTAGTGCGGATATGATGAGTAACTATAGCACCATACTGAACAAGATCCCGGACAAAATGGCAATCAACTTCAATATGCTTCATACGTTCATGGAACACTGGATTTGCTGCAATATGAAGAGTAGATTGACTATCACAAAACAAACGCATAGGAGCAGTATGCGCAACCCCTAAGTATTTCAGTAAAGACCTAAGCCATAACAACTCACAACAGGTAACAGCCATAGCACGATACTCCGCTTCAGCAGAAGACCGAGAAACTGTGGGTTACTTCTTGGTCTTCCAAGAAACTGGAGAATCACCAATCATCACAAAGTAACCGGAAAGAGAACGCCGGGTAATAGGGCATGCAGCCCAATCAGAATCACAGTAAGCAGTCAACTGTAACGTACTACGAGAAGAGAGAAATAAACCTTGACCAGGATGACTCTTCAGGTAGAGCAACACACGAACAATAGCTTGCCAGTGAGGAACACAAGAGGACTTCATGAATTGCGCAAGAGTATGGACTGAATAACTCAGTTCAGGACGAGTAATAGTCAGGTAGATCAGGCGCCCAACCAGGCGTCGATACTGCTCCGGGTCATGGTAGGCTGGACCTTCAACACGTGCCAAATCATGTTGTTGCTCCATCGGAAAGTCAGTCGGCTTAGAGGAAGATAAACTGATATCAGATAAAATGTCCAAAGCATATTTCCTTTGCGAAAGGAATATCCCCTCCGGTCTTCTAGCAATCTCTATGCCCAAAAAATACTTAAGCAGACCAAGATCCTTCATATGGAAACAAGAACCTAAGTATTTCTTGAACTCAGAGATGAGCGAAGAAGAACTACCAGCAATAACCAAATCATCCACGTAAACCAGAACATGTAAAGAAGCTGATCCACGAGAAAAGACAAACAAAGAGTAATCGGCCTTACTCTGAACAAATCCAAATGCTCGTAAAGCTTGAGCCAGTTTAGCAAACCAATTTCTAGGAGTCTGTCGAAAACCATAAAGAGATTTTTGTAGGCGACAGACCTGACCAGGCGGTATAGCGTAGCCAGGTGGAGGACGCATGAACACTTCCTCATGCAAATCACCATGGAGGAAGGCATTATGAACATCCATCTGATGCAGTTCCCAATCACGAATAACTGCAACGGACAGAAACAAGCGAACAGAACTCATCTTCGCAACCGGAGCAAAAGTCTCAGTATAATCAATTCCTTCAACCTGACGATTCCCAAGAACCACGAGGCTCGCCTTATGACGTTCAATAGTACCATCTGACCGAAACTTCATCCGATAAACCCATTTGCATCCAATAGCCTTCTTGTGCGCAGTCAAAGGAGACAAAATCCATGTCTGATTTCGCTCCAGTGCAGTATATTCCTCAACCATAGCATCTCGCCAATGAGAATGACGGGAAGCCTCAAAGTAAGTAGTGGGATCTGCACTAGAAGTTACAACACCCAAAAATCTAGAATGCATACTAGAAAAATTATCACAATTTACATAATCAGTAAGAGGGTAGAGAACACCTGAGGAAAGTGATGAAGCATGAGGGAACGTAGTCGAATGAGGGAGGTCTTCAGTGGTAAGAGCACAAGCATAATCATCACAATCATAATCTGCCAAATACGACGGTGGACGACGAAATTGAACACTCTGTCTGGTAGAACGTGGATCGACGGCAACTGGCAGAGAAGTACCGGTGACGGACGGTGTAGGTAGAGTGACGGCGGCCGGCAAAGAGGAACTGGCGTCGAGCGGCGGAGCACGGCCGATGGATGTCGGCATCGTGACGTCGAAGAGGACCACCGGGAGTTGTTCGGTGACTGTCGTCGGTGAATCGACGGTGTTGACCAACGTTGACTGGCCGGCATTAACCGACGTTGACCCGCCAGGGTTGACCGATGTTGACCCACTGGTGTTAATCGGCATTGACTGGCCGACATCGACCGGCGGTGAATGACTGGTGGGATCGGTAAAACAACAGCCGGCATTGGAAAGCCGACGTTGACTGGTAGTGGTTGATCGGCTGCAGAAGGCGGATCAAAAAATCTGTGCGGCTCGAATGAGAAGGAGGAGGAATCCAACGGTGTTGTGGTAGTGCTGCCAGGTTCATCGGATGAAGCAGAGTACGGGAACTGGTCTTCAAAGAAATCAGCATCCCGGGTATTAAATATCACTCGAGATTCCAAGTTGAGAAGACGGTAACCTTTCTTTCCGGCAGGATAACCAAGGAACAAACACCGCCGACTTCTTGGTGCAAACTTGTCACGGTATCTGGGAACACGAGCAGCAAAACACAAGCAACCAAAAACCCGTAGAGAAGAGTAATTGGGCGCCTAGCCATAGAGTAACTCAAAGGGAGTACGACCGTTTAGAAGCTGAGTCGGGGTTCGGTTGATCAGGTAGGCAGCAGTAAGAACACATTCTCCCTAAAATGCAATAGGAAGATTGGCTTGAAACCGTAAAGCACGCGCCACATTGAGTAAATGACAATGCTTTCTTTCAACTCAACCATTTTGTTGCGGAGTATCTACCATAGATGTCTCAAAAATGATCCCAGATGCCGTAAAGTGAGACCAGAGAAGCAAAAATTCAGTGCCGTTATCAGCCCAAACTCGTTGAATTGTTCTTCCCCACTGGTTCTTGACTAAGGCACTAAATTCTAAAAATCTAGAAGCTACTTCAGATTTAGCTACTAATAAATAAACCCAAACAGCTCGGGAATAATCATCTACGATTGTCAAAAAATAAAATGCACCACTAGAGGATGGAGTTCGATAAGGTTCCCAAACATCACAATGTACTAATTGAAATAATGCAGTAGCATTTGTAGAACTCAATGGAAAACTATATCTAGTCTGTTTTGCTCTGTAACATACAGAGCAAGGTATAGTAGTATTATTGGTGCTAAAATCAAGAGTAGGAATAGAAGACAATACCGTAGATGATGGATGACCAAAATGCTGATGCCATAAATCAGATGAAGAAGCCGAAGCAACTGCCGGAATAGATTGCAGGATATGAGGACGAAGGCGAGTATCCAACAGACGAAGCCAATAAACCCCCCCTTTCTGTTCACCCACGCCAATCACAATCCCCGTACTGATTTTCTGTAAAATATAATAATTTTCAGTAAACAAGGCTAGACATTTTAAGGCAGATAACAATCTAGAACATGATGATAAATTGCAAAGTAGGTATGTAGAGCACATGAGTAAGGGTGACATCACCAAAACAAATAGACCCATATTGTGTAGCAGACAACACAGATCCATCAGGTAGTATAACATTCACAGTGTTGGTAGCAGTAGTAATATCAGTAAGAGAACCTTTGTCACCAGTCATGTGATATGAGGTTCCCGAATCAAGAATCCAAGGTAAAGTAGACTTACCCGATCCATGGTCAGATAACGAATCAAACTGATTAAATAAATGTATGGTCGTACTCCATTGGTCGTCAGACAAAGCAAGACCAAAATAAGATCGTGTAGGTAAGCCAGAGGAGGCGGCCACCGCAAACCCTTGCGGCGACGTCACTACGCCGGCAAAAATAGCCATAACACAAATGGCAATCAAATGTATAATAAGTAAATAAATTCTTGCAATAAAGCTAGAGAAAGAGGAAACCAAAGTGAGCTGATCCACGTGGAGACACAGGCGTGTGGAGACACGCGCCTGAAGGGGAGGAGCGCGCCTGTAGGCAACCGCGCGTGGGTTCACGCGCTGCTGGGTGTGGCGCGCACGTGAATCTCACGCGCGCCTCTGTCGACTGAACTGGCGGCGTCGGCGGTGAGGAAGCGTTATCGGACGCGGTTGATGGCGAGTTCTGGACCGAGTTGCTGGAGCGAAGCGGCAAATGGCACATGGCTCGGCGGCAATCGTCGGACGACGGTTGGTGGCGAGCTCGTCGGTTGGCGGAGATCGGCGATTGACGGCGGTTGATGGATCGGCGGCGGGAAGCTCTAAGATGGAGAATGAAGCCGCAGAAGGTTTCTCCGACGGCCGCGACAAAAACGAAGAAGGAAGCTGCAGTTTTTTTTGGCTGCGGAATATTTTCTTAGAGGTTTAGGATTTTAGGCTCTGATACCATGTAGGAAATAAGGGTAATAATATGTGTTTATTCATGAACTCAGGATACATTATATAGCAGTACATGATACCTATATAAGCTAGGAAAAGGTAATAGAATATAAATACAATTACAAGTAATATTCTAATTCCTTAACAATATATAATTACACTAAAATTTATTTATATAATTATGATATATATTACATATTTTAATCAACATATTTTTTATAATTAATATAGTTTGAATTTTTTTTTGTATGAATATAATTTTTTCAAGAAATTAAACATGTTTGTTTATGAAGTAAATTGAAATGACCATCAAACTAATTATGTTCTTTCCTGAAGGAGAATTTATGTTATTATTTAAGAATGATAAACTTATTTTTGAAGTAAATTAATGTGGGATAAATTGCATTAAGCTATTTTTTAAAAAAATTTGTTTAAGAAAGTGACAAAATTGCAAATGTGTAGAAATGGATCGATTTGGGTCAAAATTCGACCCGATACATTTTTACCCAACCAACTTGACCTAAATGAAAAGTTTTGTTTTATATATGAATAATGACACCATGAGCGCTTTAGGGTGTCCTCAAGATATATTTTTCGGTTACCGTTATCCAATTACTTGACCTAACACGATTCAAATGAATTCTTATTGAATCGAATTGAGTCGGGCAATTTGATCACCCGTATTTGTAACATCTCCTCTTCAAACAGAAACTCAAGCCTGTTAGAGGTCAATCAGTGTGCCGCAAGATGCCAGTGGTAAGATTAGAATCCTCACGGACTCAGTAATCTTGCAAAGTGCTAATATTGGAGTTGGAAGGTTCTAAATGGGAGATAAAAAGCTTAGTATCTGAATTAAGAGACTTTGTATTTGCCAACTTTTGTGGTTACGTTCCTAGGAATAAACTACAAGATGAGCATAAAAAAGCTGTGAATCCAGGAATTACAATTTGTGATTTTCCCTTTGGATCAGTATATTAATATGCAAAGTGTTGGGAAACACCATTTTTCCATAGAATTATGTAAAGACGAGGTTTAAATAAAATAATAAAAGATAAAAGATTTTATTTGTAATATTAAAAATTTATTATGCAACGTTTAGTAGTTATAAAGTTTATAACTCGATTCATGCAACCCAAAATATTTATTTTTATTTCTTCTAATTTTCACTTTTATCCTTGATCTTTCCATGACTTATGGAAAGATCGTCTTTCAAGAGACAGACTCATATTAATATAACTACGGTAGAAACTCGATAAATTAATAATTCGCTAAAATTATAAGATAATACATTTCCGATAATTTCAATAGACCCCATATAAAATATAAATTAATAATCCCTTATATACTACGTATTGCATGAATGATTTATGAAGGTTTCCTGAAAAATGACTCTAGTGTCTTTTTTTTTTAAATCAATTTCATCGTGCTTGCATAATGCTATTCGAATCTCGTCGATCATTGTTGTTTTTTTCCACCTTTAAGATGGGAACCCATATTGTACGTATGATTTGTTTGTGTAAGCATATTTTGATCTTGTATTTTTGTAAAATAAAATACTTTTAATGTCGATAAAGTGATACACTGAACACAGAAAGCATCATAAGGTACGAGATTGAAGGGTTCTTTAAAATTGGGCCCTTCATTTTTTTTTTTGAAAATAAATTGGGCCCTTCATTTGATATACATGCATTGTTCAATAATTTAGTGGAAGTTTGAAAGTGAATTGTGTTTGGTTTAGTGGTAAACCACACTCTCTTTAACTGAGAGGTCCAGGGTTCAAAACACACCTCTATCAAGAATTGTGAATAACTGAGTAATTTCTTAATGGGGATTACCCAGCGGTGGTCCCCACTGTGATTTCCCAATCTACAAGTGGTTGATGATGGTGAGATCGTGGTTGCTCCGGCTTCGGTGGCAGCAGGTCGTGTGGTTTCCCAACCTGCAGGTGATTGATGATGGTGAGATTGTTGTGGCTTCGGTTTTGGTGGTAGCGGTTCGTTGGTGGTGCACCGTTTGGGTGTTCCTAGGAAGATATTCATAGTTATTCAAATGGATGGAGATTCAGGCTCCACTAACCTTCAATAGATCCAATGGCAGTGTGACATAAGGATGTTAATAAGTAATTTGGTTGCTTGTATGTAATCTTTCAAAAAACAGAAGAAGAGCAAAGTACTTATATAACCCCCATTTTCAAAAGTGTACATATAACCTTTGATTGGCATTGACTCAAAAATTCATAACTCTGATGCTCGAAACCGACGTTGACCCACATATTCTGGCATTGGTTTGGCATAAAATAATAAAATTAATATTTTTAAATTTATGTTTTTACCAAATTATCCTCAGTTCTTCGTTTTCACCTCTTCTTCGTCCCCCTGCCCTCGCGCCGCCCCTACCACCACCAAAAACCAACCCAAACCTCAATATGCCACCCTACCACCACCCCAAACCTTAATATGATGCTGCTCCGACGAAGATGGGCTGGGTTTTGGCTAGTGTCAGGGAGCGGCACGAGGGGGAACGGGCGGGGGACGAGGTGGCCCGGGGAAGAAGGTGAAAATGAAGGGGGATGAGCAGATCTTTTATATTTAAAAATTTATAATGAGAGGTATTTTAGCCTTTTCAATTTCAGCCGGTGTTGACTCAAAATTCAGGCCAAGTGAGGATTTTATTTACACTTTTGAAAAACTAGGGGTTATATTTGCACATATCAAAAAAACTTGAGGTTATATAAGCACTTTGCTAAAAAAAGTGGAAGTTTGAAAGGTGTTTGTAAATTGAGTATTTCATTATAAATTAATATTATACATTAATTAGTAACTCTTTTAAGAGTTCATTTCTTGAAAGACGATTTTTCTATATATTATAGAAAGATCAAGGTTTAAAATGTAAATTAATCGAGTCATAAACTAATAACTACTGCACGTTGCATAATAAATTTTTAATATTGCAACTAAAAAATTTTACCTTTCTATTATTCTAATTAAACTCAATCGTTCCATAAATCTACGAAACGTTTGCCTAATAAATTTTGTTGGTACCATGGATATTAATTGATAGAGTTTCTACTGTAGATTTGAAAAAATAATCGAATGTAAAATCCCTCCTATGCATTTGCAAAATTTTAAATATTGCGTCGCTACCAAACAATAAAATTAGACGTTTGAAAAGTCAAACAACCAATTTGGTTTCAATTCTCCCACATACTTGGTTCTTGCCAAAACACGGTTACTTTTTCTTTTATTTTCCTTTTGGCCAAAACACGGTTACAACTTACAAATACAAACAGGGATAGCTGAATTGCTTGTATAACTACGAACCATCCTGACCAACTTTACCCCACTTCTCAACATGCGTTCCTGCCTTCAGAGCCTGTGTATGGTTTATCAATTATCACCAAAGTTGATAGATCAGCCAAGAAGTTTATGAACTAAAAGATCCATTTATTTTTAGGTATGGAAAAAGAAAGAAAACTGTGGACCAACTAAATTATAATGAAGAACTAAGATCATACCTCTTTGTCCCAGTCACATCTGATAACAATAATGGCCAATATCAATGTCTGTACTGCAGTTCCACCAACAATCATTCCACCCCATATTCCCTTCACAGTTTGAGGAAACATTATAAGTTCACATGATTAATGCAAGAAGTTGGCCTTTATTTGAAGTCCAATGGCTATTTCTTGTATCAAGACATGTTATTTTTGTTTCCATGAATAGAAGTTAAAACTCACCACCACTCCTAGGTTGAAGACCCAACCAATAAGAACTCCAAGGGGGACTCCGATCAAATAATAGCACCCCAAATTTATGTATGCAACATATTCTTGCCATCCTGATCCAATAGCAACACCTTTCCACAAGAAGTATGGTTTTAGTGAGGATTTATAGCTTGATCATAAAGCTTAACTGTGTTTATCTGATCTTTTTGGTATAACTACCTGAAAGAATGGGTTGAACACTGTTGAGTAGGATGGTGAAGGCCAGGAGGATTGAGAGCTTGCTTACTTCTTTCAACACCGGTTTGCTGCTTGTGAATATCAACGCAATTTGGTTGTGGAACAGTATAACTAGTAACCATAGGATGATACCAATTGCAATTGATTGTGTCACGGATACAATGGTTGCGAACTTTGCTTTTCGCCCATTGCCTGCTCCCAGTTCATTCGCAACTCTGACCCTGTGCATCAGCAAATTCATTTCAAGATTACATTTGTATGAAGATGCTACCAGGGTATGTGAGTGAAAGGAACAGAAATTTACCCTGTTGCGATGAGGAAGCCAACCGGGATCATGTTCTCCCATCCATTGATGCTCATGCTTAGGAATCAAAGAATCAGATGTTATATTCTCCGAACTTAAGCCCTAAGAAACTTCACTCAAAACAAACTGATGATAAGTGCGCCAAACTTGGGACATAAGGGATTACATATTTTTGCTAATGAGCATCTTGAAATGCCAAGGTTCTTACCATATGGATAAAGCACCAAGAGAGGTAGGATTGGAAAGATATCCAGTAATCACTACCAGGATCTGATAGTACCAGCTCTCCAGGCTGCTCAACAGAGACCAATATTAGGGCATGGGACTAGAATGCACTTTACTAGTAAATACAATTTATATATAGAGTGTTAGGTCTATTAATTGGTTAAGCCACAATTATTCTCATTATTCGTACAACCAAGTTAGTTAGCCAGAAGCTCTTACCATAGCATGACGCCAGAAGAAATCGACAGCTTTAGAAATTCCCAAAGATCGGAAAACGCTTCAACTGAGAATCCAGTCCATGACTGAGGACAGGCACCACTTACAGTGTAACCAAGCAAGATAAACGCGACGACCCACCAGGAGAATCCCAGTGCAAGAGAAATGGCACCCAGTCCCATCTTCAGCTTGAAGGCAACCAGCCAATTCAAGAACAGATGCACAATTAGAGCCAGGAAATTTGACCAGGCTATCACATTGTTCTTCAACTGACACTGCAGGAACCTCTGAAGCGGAAACTGAATCGCAAAGCTGAAATGGAGAGGAATGGAGTACAAAGCCGCGATGCCCGCGAGTTCAGCTACCTCCGGAGACTGCCCCAATAGCTTCAAAAGTGGTGTTGCGAATATGAACGAAGGCAGCATTCCCACACAGCAGCAGAGCAGAACAACCCATGAGCGCTGGAGACATATTCCCAGCAGAGGGTAATTTTTCGCCCCAAATGCTTGCCCACACAACGTTTCCAGGGCACTCGACATTCCCACCTGAAAAAAAAGCCAAAATCTGAACCATGATGACCAAGCTTTAAAATTAAAAAGCTTGTGTGACACTGATGCAAGAATCATTTACTTCCATCCGAAAACCAATTGGTACTGTGCAAAGGTGTAAAGGTGACCCTATCTAGTATACTAAGCAAATGTTTTGTCAAGCACCAACGTGACACTCTCAACACTCCCACTGGCCGATGATACCAGGTACGAATCATGAGTTTCTATCAAATCAATTGGTACTATGTAGAAGTATTTCACGTTCTTATGTACTAAGCAATTGATTTGTCAACCACCAATAAGTGAGTGTGTGAAAATGGGGAAATTTCGAGTTACCAATAAGCTGAAGTCGAAGGCTACGATGACACTACTGGCAAGGGACATGGCGGCGAGTTCGAAATCACCGAGGTGGCCGGCAGAAGCTTGGGTGATAACAAGCATGGTGTAGGAAGAAAGCAGGCTGAATATTGCAGGGCCAACAATACGCCACAGCTCTTTTGATTCTTCCCAAAGTTTCCATGACAGAGTTTGATCAACTTCATTATATTCTACTTTGTGATGCGTTTGGATATCACGATTCCCTAGCAATGGTACGCCATTTCCACTCTCTTCCATTACTCCGATTCAGGAAATTGGTTCTCATCAGCATACAAGCCCTGCTTAAATCGACTCAAACAAAGATCTCACTAACAAATCGTGATTTAGTCGCACCACTGACAAGAAAATAAAGATTTAAAAACAACTTATTCAACGATTGTGTGCACCAGCATTGGATCATTAAAGAACTGTTGTGTAAGTAGTATTAGGTATCATATTATTACATGGTGGCAAAATAGACACATAACTCACGGATCAATCGGGTTATCTGTTTTTAAATTCATGTTACTATAAGTAAAATGGGTAAAAGGTTATATGGGTAACAAAATGGTATTTGAAAAATATGGGTTGAACGGATTGGATTTGTGGGTTAACGAAATGGTATTTTAAAAGTCCCTATGCCATTTTTAAAGGAGGACCAGTAGGGCTAGTACGCTGACCCGCCGGTCGAGGCGGGTCAGCTGTCCCGGCCCAAATTGACCCAAAACTTAAAATTAAATGGGTTGGGTCATGTCAAAATTTCCATAGTTTTGGATCAGGCCGGGTTACAAATCGACCCAAATCACAGTGACTTTTTTTTAAAAATTTATTCAAATAAAATGAAGAGTTTTTAAATATATTAATACTTTAAAAAAATTTATATATAATTTAAAATAAGAATATTATGTGTTATTTAATTATAAATTATTCATTTAATAAAGAAAAATACAATTATTTTCATCCTAATTAGTAATATATTTTTGATATTTCAATTTTAAAAAATATAATTTTTACTAAACTTTGTTATATAATTCTGAATATATATTTTAATCGATATATTATTTACAATTATTAGTAGTTTTATAAAAAAATATATTTTTGTAAATATATTTCATTTCAAGAAAATGAGCAAAATTGTAAATTGGTCAGAATGGGTCAATTTGGGTCAAAATCTGACCCGGTCCATTTTGATCCAACCCGTTTTGATCCAACCCACTTGACCCAAATAGAATATTGACCCGACCCAATCCAAATGGATCGGGTCAAAATGGGTCTAATCAGGTCGGACAATATGAACACCCCTAAGGAGGTGTAGTTGAAAATTGATTCAGTTGACTTCTAGAAGTCAAATGTGCCAATTTATCTGGGATAAGGGGAGCATTTAAAATTAATTAAAAATTAACATACAAATTATAAATATATTTATGGTATTTTAGATTATGAAGTTGTAATGAAGGCATATTTGTAAGGAATAGACTCTCCTCAAAAAGTTGTTTTTTATGATAGTGTTGATATGCCCCAATCTTTTTTAACTTAGAACGCAACTCCAATGCAAGCATGAATTTAGAAAAAGTTGATAGACACATTATCCTGAGAGACCCTCAAACCAAAACTTCATTTCCAGTGCAAGAGTCAGAGTTAACACCAATCCTATGTGGAAGAATTTTTAAGTGACCCCGTCATATGGAGTTTCTACTCTCTGGGGGGTCAAAGTGAGGCCGTCAACATCTTGTCTCATTAAATTTTGATTCAAATTTCCTATTTTACTACCAATACATTAAAGTTTTAATCATTTATTCATTGATACGTCATACTAAAACTATAATTGTGACAGTACCACTGGAGATGAAAATTAAAACTACACCGTCAATCAATTTCATTTACTTACATCACACCGAAACTCTAATTAAAATTTTCCACGTGTAATCCAAAAACAAGGAAGACCCCCTTATTATTGGAGATGCTCTAATTTAACTCTGTATTTTTTACTAAAGTGCATATACAACCTTGTCTTATTAATAAAAGTACTGATCGAACCCGGCCACTATTAGCCGGTGGCGGCTAACCACATAGAGGTACAATGGTTATTAAATTTTTTTGTTTTAAACTCAGGGGTATTTTTGTTTTTTAGATTAGGTCAACGCCTGAATGACTTAGTCAATGCCAGAATAGTGCAATTTGGGTATATCTGCATCATTGCTCAAAAACTTAGGGTTAGTTTCACATTTCAAATTTTACAAGGTTATATCTGCACTTTCAAAATTTATTAGGGTTATTTATGCACTTTTCCCTTTAATTATAGATAGGGTTTCAGGTATAATTGGATAAAGCTTGGGAGAGGAAGGAGGAGTCTAGGTGCAAATATTACTTTCCAGGGGGTGTTGAGCGTAAATAATTGGAAAATTAATGATTTTGGGTCATAAGAATCTCAGGGGGTCAAGAATCCAGGTCAGAGAGATCCGCATATCAATTTTTTCCTCATTTCTACGCAATGTACATGTTTTTACGACTAGACTTGATAGTATATATTTCAAATTCAGGGTTAATGTTTCAATCAAATCTTGTGATATTTTTTAAGAATCATTTTTTCCCTAAAGTTAAATTTTGATATTTTTTGTAAATCTTGTGTACGCATGTTAAAATTTCGACCCTTTATACATGTTGTCATTAGTTAGTGATATTTTATTTTCTTAAATTTAGTATATAATACTTTTATTTTGATTGATGTGTTAGTTTTTCAACGCGTCCTTTTAAAAATTAATATTGATTTTTCTTTTTTCATAATATTATATTTTTATTAAATGTAATCTTTAATTTTCAATTGTGCAGATTAATTTTTTATATTTTAATGCTAATATTTTTTCCTGATATCACTATCACATTTTGGTGCACAATTTGATGTTTAAAAATTCACGCGTGTTTTTATTTGATATATACCTATTTTAGTGTGATATATTTCTTAGTGTATGTATTTAATTTTTAATTATCCTCATTTGATATGTATTTTTATTTCATTTTATATGCTATTTAACTATTTTGATGCAAGCCTTTGTTATTTGTATTTAAAATTTAATTATTTTAATTTGATGTGTATTTTTTAAGGAGGAATCTAGGTCCAAATATCACTTTCTAGGGGGTGTTGAGCGTAAATAATTGGGGAATTAATAATTCTAGGTCTTAAGAATCTCGGGGGTCAAGAATCCGAGTCAGAAAATTCCGCATATCAATTTTCCTCATTTGTGCGCAATGCACAGGTTTATACGACTAGACTCGATAGTATATATTTCATAATTCAGTGCTTGATGTTCCAATCAAACCTTGTAATATTCTTTAAGAATCATTTTCCCCCTAAAGTTAAATTTTGATCTCCTTTTCTAAATCTTGTGTTTGCTTGTTAAAATTTTGACCCTTTATACATGTTGTCATTAGTAAGTGATATTTTATTATCTTAAATTTTAATATACAATACTTTCATTTTGATTGATGTTTTTTCAATTAACCCATCCTTTTAAAAATTGATATTGATATTTTTTTTCTTCAAAATAATGTATTTTTAATTAGTGTATCCTTTGATGTTTCAACAGTGCAGATTATTATTTTTTACATTTTAATACTGATGTTTTTTTTCCGATATCACTGTCACATTTTGGTGCACAATTTGATGTTTAAAAATTCACGTGTGCTTTTATTTGATATATACCTACTTTAGTGTGATATATTTCTTAGTGTATTTATTTAATTTTTAATTATCCTCATTTGATATGTATTTTATTTTATTTTATATGATATTTAACTAAATTGACACGAGTTTTTGTTATTTGTATTTGATGTTTAATTATTTTAATTTGATGTGTATGAATTTATTTTATGTGTACCTTTTAGAGTTCTTATTTTATCTTTAGCTATTATTATTTGATGTTTGTTTTTGATATCTTTGTTTGATGTTTAACAATATTTATTTTATATTTACATTACTTTATTTGATATTCTACTATTTTAATTAATTTTTAATTGGATGTTTAACAATTTTAATGTTTAATTATTTTAATTTGATATTTAATTATTTGAATTTCATATATATTATAATATTTATTTTTTAAAAAATATTTTATTTGATGTTAATTATTTTTAATATAGAATGATATTTTAATTCTTTTTAAATGTTATGATATTTTAATGTTTAGATTTAAGTCACTAGTAGAGAGTCTTCTATTAAAGGCAATAAAGGACATTTAAAACCGCCTTAATTGGACACTTTTTGAACTCGGACATGTCTATTTGTACCCCTCAATTGAAATTAAAGGTATTTTTGGGTCGATATAAAGTGGTTTTCAATAACTGCCTTGAATTAGGGTTAAGTAAAGGTGGTTCAAGGTATAACCGCCTTTAATTAACCCTAATGAAAGGCAGTTATAACAAACCACCTTTAAAAAGAACCCTTTCCAATTTCAGAAAGGAATGGGTTTCCGAGTTCGGAAAACACGTTCTTTCCATAGTACAACGGGGAGATACATTTTTCAAACTCGTAAATTATTCGTGTCCATATTCCGAGTTTGGAAAATGTATTATCATGTCTTAATTAATATGAAAAATGTTTACGAGTTTGGAAATGGGTGAGTATATTAAAAAAATGCCTCCATTTCATTAAATGCCACAAAGCCCTAAAAATTTAAAGAAGAAGCTCAATTATTCCTTACCCGTTGTTGAAGAAAAGGTTTTGTACTTGAGAATTCATCATTTGGCATTGGAGAAGGTTAGATTTATCCGAATCACTTAATTAACGATCTTCTTGAAATAATATAAGGGGTATTTAATGCTTCATATATATATATATATATCCATATTTATTATTAGGGTTAGAGATTAGCTAGGTTTATGATTATTTTTGAATGGATCCTCATATGTTGCATTTTTCTTTAACTTTTAGGATAATGGATCGAGATGAACTAATTAGCAATGATCTTAGAAAATCACCCGAGTACATGCCATTGGTTGAACCATTTGTTTCGTTTTTGTTTGAATATTCTTCTAAAAATAGTTCTTTGTGACCATACTGCCTACGTAAGGATTGCATAAATAATGTGTATTTAGGGAGGAAGAAGTTGCTGGAACATCTCATAATGAGAGGGTTCCAAACTAGCTACACTCGTTGGGTATGGCATGGGGAAGTTGTGGAAGCCTCTTATTCGAATGAATTGGAGGACACGATGGTGGATGATGAATTTAATGGCAACGTGGAGTTTGATGAAATGGTGGAAGATATTGCAAGGGAGTTCAAAGGTAAACCAGAGTCGTTACAAGCTTTGATTCATGACAATGGACGCCTATTACAATGGTTCGAAAAACTCAGTTTTGAGTGTGACTCTGCAGGTAATGAACTTGAAGGCAGCATTTGGATGGACAGATAAGTCGATGACTGAGGCTCTCAAGTTGTTTAGGGATTTGCTTCCCAGGGGTAATTTAATGCATGGTAGGTTATATGCTGCAAAAAAAATACTATGCCCAATGGGATTGGAATTGCAAAAGGTCAATGCATGCCCAAACGATTGTATATTGTATAAGGGGGAACTAGATAAAGATCTAGAAACTTGTCGGGCATGGGCGAGTCTTGGTAAAAGTTGAAAAGAGGTGCGATTAAGGTGGGTGCAGAAGTTCCATTGAAATCAAAGAAAAAAGCACTTGTAAAAGTGTTATGGTACCACCTGATCATTCCCCGTTTGAAGAAGCTTTATGCATGTAGTGAAGATGCAAAGTTGTTGCGTTGGCATGCCGATAGAGTTTGATCGGCGGATGATATGATAAGTCATACGTTGGAAGACGAGCAATGGAAGAAAGTTGATTCTCTGTACCCTGAGTTTAGAAAAGAGTCTTGGATTTTGAGGTTATGATTGTGTACGGACGGTGCGAATCCTTTTGGAAATATGAGTAGCACACATAGCTCTTGGTCTATTATGCTGGTCCTATACAACCTTCCGCCTTGGTTGACCATGAAACGTAAGTATGTGTTGTCTTTGATGATATCAGGTCCGAAGCAGCCCAATAAGGATATTGATGTGTATCTTGCTCCTTTAGTGGAGGATTTATTGACTTTGTTTAAAGATGGTGTTCGAACGTATAATGGTGTTCGAACTTTGTTATTTTGCACAATTAATGGGTTTCCTGCATATGGGAATTTGTCTGGGTATTCTGTGAAAGGCTACTTATCTTGTCCATCTTGTGAGAAAGACACTAATTTTTTTTCAATTAAAACACGGTTGTAAGACCGTTTACCAGGGACACGAGCGGTTTCTTCCTGAGGGGCACCCATAGAGATTGGCAAAAAAAATGGTTCAATGGGAAAGTGGAGGCACGAGTCGCACCAGTGCCACAGACAGGTACACAGATTTATGAAAGTGTTAATAATTTGCCCAATGACTTCAGCAAGAAGAAAAGAAAAGCTGTCGTTGAAGGAAGTTGGAAGAAATGCTCATTTTTTAAGACTAAATTGTCACTTTGGTCCCTAACATATGATGCAATACCATCTTTTGGTCCCCAGGGCCAATACCGCATTTGCTCAGCAACTAACAAATAGAAAATGATTTGTTTGGTTCCAAAGGTGGTTTTCAGGGTGGTTTTTAGGTGATTTTGGAGACCAAAAGATGGTATAAGATTATATGTTAGAGACGATAAAATAATTTATTCTATTGAAAACCACCTTCAAAACCACCCTGGGGACCAAACAAATCATTTTGAATTTTTGGGGTACTGAAAGGAAGCGGTATTGGTCTCGAGGGACCAAAAGATGGTATAAGATCATATGTTAGGGACCAAATTTTTTTTAGTTTTTTAACCTACCTTATGGAGAGCATTTGGATGTTAGATATTGTCTTGACATTATGCACATTGAGAAGAATTTTTGTGATTCTTTGGTTGAGATGTTGTTAAATACCCCTGGGAAGACAAAGGACATGTTGAAGGTTAGACTAGATTTGGTTGAGTTGGGTATTCAGAAGAATCTAGGACCAGTGAGTACCGGTGATGATTGTTATTTGCCCCTTGCTTGCTATTCAATGTCGCAGTCGGAGAAGAAATCCTTTTATGAGACCCTTAGTACTGTGAAAGTGCTCGGTGCATACTTTTCCAACATTAGCAGTTGTGTGTCAGTCGAGGAGTTAAGGTTGGGTGGGTTCAAGTCACACGATTGTCACAACCTAATGCAGGAACTGAATGTCATTGCCATTCAATCTACATTGGCTTCATGTAAGATTGTGCGGTACAAAGCTATGTTTGTTTTCAAATCCTTTTGTTGCAAAAGTATTAGTGTATCGAACTTGGATAGGTTGCAAGTAATGATTGTCAAAGTTTTGTGCTGTATGAAAATGTATTTCCCTCCCTAAAATTTTGACATTATGGTCCACTTGATTGTCCATTTGGTGCGGGAGATAAAACTATGTGGTCCGGTTTTTCTCAGATGAATGTATTCGTTCGATAGGTATATGAAAATCTTAAAGCACTTTGTGAAAAATTGGTATAGGCCAAATGCAAATATTGGGGACATACTTGGCATCATATGTTGGGGACATCTTAGGATGCCCCACTCGCATACCATCAATACATGAAGAAGAGGCTATTGAGTTTGCATTGATTATATGAAGCAAGTTAAATCTGTTGGGGTTCCAGTTGGTAGACATGAAGGGAGGTTGGAAGGTGTAGGGTTACATAGGGGAAGTTATTTAGCCCTAGTGAGGAAATTTATGTGCTGCCCATCTCTATTTCTGCGCAACCACAAGGATGTAGTTCCATTCATCGAGATTCAAATGGGTGCCATACGAGTGGGGCTTCCTAATTTCAGTGAGGCTCAGGTCCTCTAATTGCACACTTTGACATTTCATCATGGTCGCAGGATTATGTAGATGTTGGCGAACATCCAATGAAAGTTAAATGGTTGGCTTGCAACGCCTCTTGTCTCCAAAGCATTACACGTTGGAAGTGTGGGAGATGATAATCCTATGTGTGCCCTAAAGTGCTACTTTGGCACGATTTCTGAAATTTGGGAGCTCAACTATGTTAGTATGTGTGTCCTTGTGTTTAAGTGTTAGTGGGCCGATATTAACAATGGGCAACACATCGAGAATTTGGGCTTCATCCTTGTCAATAAAAGTCGGGTTGGCTGAAAGAACGATCTTTTCATATTGGTGTTTCAAGCGCACCAAGTTTTCTATGTTAGGGATCCTATTAATCCTAGGTGGGAAATTGTTTTCGAAGGGAACCACGCTTTTGTTGAAGAAAATGAGTTAGAGAAAGTATTTGGATTCGGGTGCCATTCATCGGGTTGTCGGTCTAAAGAAGTCATGTTGCTCGAGGAGAATGGTCGGAGTCTTCACAGTTCCTAGGCCGTAGTGACCATGATGAAGGAATGTGGATTGATGGTAAGGGGGAGATCACACGTAGGAAATGGAAGTCGAAGAAGGTGGTGTTCAAGAAAAGGAAGCATAAGTAGTAAGTTGTCCGATTTCATGTGTAGTTTATGTCTTTTTTTCATTGATGTACCTTGGATATTTGACATGCTTCTAGTATTGAAATTATTGGCCAACAACTCCTTATAAAATTTAATAACATTATCGAAGAAATTTAGTACTTTAAATGATGAGTCCGTCTCTTGAAAGACGGTCTTTCCATAAGTTATGGAAAGACCAAGGTTTAAAGTGTAAATTAGAAGAAATTAAGATAAAATTTTTGGGTTGCATGAACCGGGTTATAAATTTTATAACCACTACATGTTGCATACTAAAATTTTAATATTGCAACTAAGACCTTTTACCTTTTAATATTCTAATCAAACCCCGTCTTTCCATAAGCCTATGGAAAGACCGTCTTTCCCAAGACTTTGCCTTAAATGATTCAAATTTCATTACAATTCAAAACAAGAAATCATTGGACAAAGTCTAGTACTAGTATTATAAAAATTCAACAATAATCTCAAATAAGAATAACATAATAAAGTCTTGAAATTTTATTCATTGACATCTTCAATGTCGGCGGTTGAAGTTGATCAATCGAGTTATTGTTGGGAGCTTGATGCGAGGTGGCGCTCATAAGCTCGCTGAGATTTTTCCATGAACCTAATCTTCGCCTTCATGGCGCAAAATTCCTTGCGTATCCATTTCTAGCAATCCTTGAAGCCTTTCAAGTATGACTTTTCAGTACCAACAAAGTATAGCGACCAATATATGAATTATTTAAACAATAAAGCAAACATAAACAATATATGAACTAAATCGATGCAAACTTATTTGTGACTAACCTTCCTCAATTCATGGCCACTTGCTTACCTAGGGACTTCTTTTGGTCTTATAATTACCACTTACGATCGCGCAACACCCAACACTTGCTCTCGAAGTAAGTCTTGTCAAAATAACCCCCCCTCTAAAATCAACCCCTCAACACTCTTCAAAATGTGAGTGATTAAACTCCCATACTGTAGGTGTGTCAACACCTTCTTTGACTTCGAAAAGTGCAACATATGCCTAAAATAACCGCCCCGGGATTGATTTTTTTACCCTCAATTATTAAACATAATAACATAAGGGTTGGGTAATTAGGCTTGGTCAAGTGTCCGCCCGAGGGGACCAAACTCTTGTTAATGATATCATACGTAATACGTTGGTCTATGGGAAAAAAGATTAGATCAAAGGTCTCGGGTTTTCCTAAATCAAATCTATCGCGGTTGAAGTACCTCACACTACACTCTACAGGGTCATTGTAGTGGTAATCAACTTCTAGAGGCCACTTCTCTCTATGGTAGCAATCATCCAACGAACCGTCTAGATCCTCCGGAAAAACAAATTCTGGGTATATGTATAGGAAGTCTAATAGCTTATTAATACTCCATTGGCTAATCGGAATGTCAATTCCCCCAACCCTAGTACTGTAATCCACATTCCCCACTTCCCACAAATTAGCATAAAATTGGCAAGTCAAATCAAAATACGCTTTTCCTTACATGAAAAAAAATTCTCAACATGTTTTTCACTAAATGGTTTTAGGGGATCGGCTAACCCTATAGCTAAGTACTCATTGAAGTCGGCAAGATATGTATCTAATAACTTCCCCTTCCCACGTAATGCATTATACCAATTTTGAGCAAATTGATAAATGAACGTTCTATCATCGAAGCCGGGATTGTATCCGGTTGAACGAGATCAAGGGATTCCACGACTTGAAATTCCCCTAGCCATGCCAAAATCTTGGTGGGATTAGGAAGAATTGAGGAAATGAGGGTTGTTTGCGAGTTCGTAAGTTGACTAGGGTTTAGAGACTTGGGGTCAATTGATGAAATTGTATTCTATCCCTTGGTTTTTTTATATACATAGAGTTTTCCGAGTTCGGAAAGATGGATTCGTCTCTTTACATAAGGGACACGCGGATTTTTCTATATCAGAAATGTTTTTTTCTAAAAAAAAAGGTGCTTTGATTTTCTAGAAGCGGCTCGAAAATGTCGTACGAGCTCGGAAAGTAAATTTCTAAGTTTAGAAAGTTCCTCGTACCTATGGGTCTGAATAAGAAGATTACTTTACGAGCACAGAAATGAATTGCATCAATGAATGCAAAGGAAAGAAACATTTCCGAGCTCGGAAATGCTCTATACTTAAAGTCCATGTTAGTGTAGAAAAACATTTCCCCTAAAAGGCTCACCGCTTAATGCACTAATTAGATCTTTCTAACATTTAAGAAAATCCCGTTAAAATAATATATTTTAAAAATAAACGGAATAACATAATGATATTCAACACTTTAAACATAAGAAATTCGATACTTCAAACAAAAGAAATCAAACACATTGTCAATTCAACATCTAATTCTAAGTCTTAAAAATCCAAAAACAACAATCGAGTTCAAATATTATCCAACTTCTTCTAGCCAAGCATTCTATCAATGCTATATCCCCCCTCCTCATCTTGGCCCCCAATGTTTTTTTCAACTCCTTGACCCACGTTCCTGTCATCCCCGCCATGATCACCATCATCATCTTCACTCTTCGAGAAGACCGGCTCAAAGTTAAGTGGCTCGTCATTTTTGCTCAATTCCAAATGGAGGCCTTGGTTTGCCATGAATGTGACATGTTGTGAATGAGTGTGTGTCAACATATTGTGCGTCTCAGTCATGTCCGCACGCATGCAGTCAAAGTACTTGCTCAACCTAGCCTTCCAACCGCTGGCGGTACCTATAAATATATATAGATAAAAAATGGATATTAAAATTCTAAATTTTAAATTTTACTTAATTGATGTAAATAACTTAAACTATTATCACTTACGGGAGCTCGATACCTCGTGTCTTTCTGTATGCGCTTTGCGAGCCCTCTTGGAAATCTTAGCTTTTTGACCGGGTATAGGACAAAAGCACCACTTGCCGCCAAAGGCTTGATGGAGCTTTTTGTGTTGGAACCCACTCTTGTTATAGAATTCCATCTGAAGAGCCTTATCCTGAGGAAATACCCCTACCTTCTTTAGCATAGCGGTTATCAAACCACCATAAGGAAGATCTTTCTTCTTCGTCTGCGCGACCTTCAACATGAATGAGATGATGGCGAAGCCGGGGTTTATCTTTCTACCCTCCATGATGTGGTAAAACATCATGAGGTCAGCAATAGTCGACTCGCAAATGTGGCCACCTGTGGGGAAAACATTAAGGCATATACACTCATACATGAGACGTTACTCTACGATCAAGACACCGATATCAAAAATCTCTACTTTTCCCGCATTAGATCCTTTTCTCTTAAAATATATCCTAGCCATAGCTATGGGACAAAGAGGAGTAGCGTAGCTCACGCCTGGCTAAACACGTGTTTGATAAATATCGAGGGGACCATTGGGGTCATCGGGCCTTAATTTCTTGGGAGTTGTGTAGGGCAATCTAGGGTTGTGTTAATTGTATGCGCAGTCATTGATACATTTTTCCCATTGACTCTAGTTACATCTCGGTTGTTGCTACTTTGACCCAAATTCGCATAAAATTGTATCACTTCATCAATATGAACAGGCTCATCCATACAAAGTAGTATCCCTAAATGTTGGGTTTTGAAATGTGCTAGCAAATAGCCTAGTCTAATCTTTCAACATCTGATGCTACTATAGCCTTTGAATTGATAACTTTCCTCTTTGAAAAATTGACATAACTTTGCTCAGCGATATCAATAATAATTTTACCTACATCGTTTCCGCAAATTTCAAATAATATTTAAATTTTCATGTTCAGGGAACATTGGAAATTAATATTGATAGTCCCTGTGAAGAAGCGAGTGCATTGGATGGATCCCCTCCACTTCCAACCGTCTGATGCATTTGTTGAGATTTTGGAATCTGCAATGAAGGAAAATGGTGACCAAACAAATTGTTCGTTTGAGGTGGTCGAAATCAAGGTGGTCTACCAATATGTTATTTTCAATATACTGTACTTATTTGGTGCAATAGTCTTAATAATTTATGTTTCTTACATATAGTACAAGAAACGGGTGCAAACTTGGGAGTGCGGCTATTACGTCATGTTATACGAGACCGAGTGCATAGACAAAGTCCAGGAAAATGTACTTGAACTTGACAAGGTAAGTGTACAATTGTTCATGGCAATCTTTCTAACTAACCTTTGACAAAATCTTAATATTTCATATCTACAAAAAGGATTAGAAACTCTACTCGGAAGATGATACCAACATTGGGCGAAATTCATTGGCTTGACATCTAATTCTCAATCGGTCAACAACACTAGGGAATCCCAATATTGGTAGGGACACTCAAGTTAGATAAACATTGAACCTTAGAAATGACGAAATAGATTTGTAGTGATTTCAATTCCTATCTATAGATTATTGCTTAGTTAGCGTTATCTATAGACGTTTTGTTTAGGTCCAAGATACATCGTGTACCATTTTTTAAATTATTACTTTGTATCGAGGCTGTTTTTGTGTCAGTAATATGAAACAAAATTTATACCACATGACCAGGTTGTATTTCCGAGTCCGGAATGTATTTATTATTCTATTTTATTTTCACTTTCCTTTGGTTAGAATGAATTTCCAAACTCGAAAACATCCTGCACGAATCAATTTTCGAACTCTGAAAAGATTTGAGGAAAAACAGTGCAACCAAAAATTTCCAGAGAGAGACCGGAAATACAACACGAATCCATAAATTACATTTCATTTTACAAAGAGATGAAACAAGGCTATTACTAATTTCCAACTTCGGAATTAATAGACTTTCCGAGAACAGAAGCGTCTGTGAAATACAACGTGCAGGCCCCTGTTTCCAAGTTAAAAAAAATTAAAGGTGGTTCTTGGCCTAATTAAAGGTGGTTCTTAACCGCCTTCGTTGGCAATTTTAAAGGCGGTTCTTAGAACCACCTTCTTTTCTGATTGATTAAAAATAGAACCATTAAAGGCACTTAAAAAGTGCCTTTAAATTGCTGATAGATTTGCCTTTAATAGGCTCATCCTACACTAGTGAGTGTTTGGACACATGAACAAACATGGCCCATAGTCTATTTGGTTTTGACCCAATATTTTCAGCCCAGTCTCAACCTTTCCTGACTGAAACCCAACTCGTCGGAATATGTCGAGACACTAACCAGCTTAGTGCCAGAATATGCCTAATACTAAATCGACGTTGTGAATTCAATCATAATGAATCCCTAAAATTGATCGCAAATCTTATCACTGAAATCGACCATTGATAATCCTAATGATGAAACCCTGACCTCCGATAGCTTCCAGAATCACCTCAATGATTGCGAAGCTACCGCTAGCAATGATGCCTGTGAGATTTCAATGACAGATTTAAACATACATCTAGTGTTTAGGTCAATCTTTTTGCCACTAAATCTAGCTTCACTCCCAAAGATGATGAAACCTATTTCATTTTATTCCTCCCCAAAATTTAACAAAGAAGATGAACCCCTGGGAAGGTGATATACGATGTCCTTGCCAACCGCCTCAAATTCAATTCTCAGCATATTCAAACTCGATGCGATGGTGAGGTGATACAAGGGAATAAAAAATAAGGGTAATAATGTGTTTGTATTCATGATCTGAGGGTACATTATATAATGGTACAAAAGACCTGTACAAACTAGGGAAAGGAAAAATAGATCTAATTACAATTACAAGTAATATCTATATACCTTAATACTCCTCCTCAAGTTGGAGCATGGGGATCAGAAATGCCCAACTTGCCAGTAGTGAATGAAACTAGTTTCGTCCGAGAGCTTTGGTAAACAAGTCTGCAGGTTGATCTGAAGTGCGGACATGATGAGTAACAATAATACCAGACTACATTAGATCCTGCACAAAATGACAATCAACTTCAATATGTTTTGTACATTTATGGAACACCGGATTTTCTGCAATATGAAGAGCAGATTGACTGTCAAAAAACAATCGCATATGAGTAGTATGTGCAACACCTAAGTCTTTAAGAAAAGACTTAAGTAATAACAACTCACAACAGGTAGCAACAATAGGGTATGTAGCCCAATCAGAATCACAATAAGTAGAAAACTGTAATGCACTACAGAAAGAGAGAAATAAACTTTAACCAGGATGACTTTTCAGATAGTGCAAAACCCGAATGGCAGCATGCCAATGAGAAACATATGGAAACTTCATCAAATGTGCAAGTGTTTAAAGTGAATAGCTAAACTCAAGACGTGTAATGGTGAGGTATATCAGGCGTCCAACCAGGCACTGGTATTTCTCAGGATCATGGTAAAGTGGACCTTCAACACGTGCCAAATCATGCTGTTGCTCCATAGGAAAATCAATTGGTTTAGAAGCTGATAAACCCATGTCTGGGCATATTTCTGTTGTGAAAGAAATTTCCAATTCGATCTTCTAGCAATCTCTATACCCAAGAAATACTTAAGCAGACCAAGATCTTTCATATGAATACAAGTATTTCTTGAATTCAAAGATAAGCAACGAAGAACTACCATCAATAACCAAATCATCCACATAAACAATCACATGCAAAGAGACCAAACCATGGGAGAACACAAACAGAGAGTAATATGCTTTACTCTGAACAAATCCAAATGCACACAAATCCTGAGCCAATTTGGCAAACCAATTGCAAGGGACTTTCCGAAGACTATAAAGAGATTTCTTAAGGCGATATACCTATCTAGGGAGCGCATGATAGCAAGAGGGAGGCCGCATAAAGACCTCTTCATGCAGATCACCGTGTAAAAAAGCATTATGCACATCCATTTGATGAAGTTCCCAACCAAAAATGACTACAACGGATAAGACACGGGAAAACCAAACTCATCTTTACAACATGAGCAAATGTCTCAGTATAGTCAATCCCTTCAAAATGACGATTCCCAAGAATCACCAGGCGAGATTTGTGACATTCTATGGTACCATCGGACTTGACCTTGGTACTATAAACCCATTTGCAACCTATTACAGTCTTTTCAAGAGGTAGAGAAGCTATAGTCCATGTCTTATTGTGCTCAAGAGCATTAATCTTGCCTGACATAGCATCACGCCAATGAGCATGCTTCGATGTCTCAGAGTAAGTGGTGGGATATACACTAGAAGCTACTACACTCAAAAATATAGAATGTGTACTAAATAAATTATCATAATTTACATAATTAGTAAGAGGATAGAGAACACCTAGGGATAGTGATGACACATGAGTGGTCGTAGCAGTGGGGGGGTGGTTCAGTATCAGTAACAGCACAAACATAATCGTCCAAGTATGGAGGAGGTCGACGATCACAAACACTCTGTCAGGGAGGAGGCAGCTCGGCGGTAGGAGGCAGTGCCAGAGTGACCGGCGAAGCAGGCGGTGGAGTGGGAAGTACGTGGCGGCAGATGGTAGAATTCAGAGCAAGGAATGCCGCGTCAAGTGGTAGAACTGGAGGAGTCGAGATGTCATCTAGTTGCGTGTAAGGCACGTGGCCGACGGTATCTGACAGAGCGTGAGGCACGTGTGGCTGACTGATCGGCCAGTAGGGGAAGACGATGACCCGGGCTGGCCATCACGCCTGGTTGTGATGACCGAACAGCGGCGGGCGGCTGGTAAGGCTCCAATGACGGTGATGATGCTGGCGGTGGGGGTGGTGGCACCTCCGAGATTCACGGATGAGGCCGAAGTTGGTGAGGCAACATACGTAAATTAGTCTTCAAATAAATCTGCATCCCAACTGTTAAACAAAGTACGGGATTCCAAATCATAAAGGTGATTGCCTTTCTTTTCGACAGGGTATCCAAGAAACAAACATTGACGACTTCTTGGCGCAAACTTTTCATGGAATCTAGGAATTTAAGCAGCAAAACACAAGTATCCAACTACCCGCAAAAGCTTGTGATTTGGAGCCTATCCATACAGCAACTCAAATGGAGTACGACCATTGAGTTGTTTCGTCGGTGTACTACAAGAAACAACACCTTTTACGTTGCCCCTTTTGCCTCGGTTTTAGCCCAAAAAACTGAGGTAAAAGACTTTTTACCTTGGTTTTTTTTTCAAAGTAAAAATTATTTTTTACCTCAGTTTTTATGAAACTGGAGGTAAAAAATATTACATGACCGACGTCGTATGCATGTCTAGCTTACCGACGTAGTGACCAAGGTCGCACGTACCTATCCCACACAAGAATGAGTGAGGTCGCACGCATGTCTAGCTTACTGACGTTGTGACCGAGGTTGCACGTACCTATGCCAGACAAGAATGACCGACGTCGCACGCATGTCTGGCTTATCAACGTTGTGACCGAGGTCGAACGTACCTATCCCAGACATTATTAATATATTTAAAATAATTGAATATATATATATATATATATATTAATAATGTAATTTATTTTTTAACAAAACAAAACAAATTTAATTTTTAATTTTTTTATCCGACATCAATTGTTTTATATTTTAAAAGATTTTTTATCCATGCTTTTAACTACGAATTTATGTTTATATTTTCAAATGAAATGAATTAAACGTAGAGTTCGAGTAATACATGATCGTAGTCGAATATAAATAAATAAACTTTATTTTCTCTTCGAATAAAATTTTTTATGTACTACCTATTAATAATTATATAAAATAAGTTGTATATACAATTTTATTAATTTGACATGGGGCTTATTCCAAGGGTGACACGTGTCAAAGGTGACGTGGTTGACAGTTACTCTTTTAGTTTTTTCCATTTGACACGTTGCTAATCAATTTCTTACTTCAATGTAACCAACGCTAAGTTACTCTAGAACATGTGCTAGCATTTTCCAACATTCATCAAAAATATATGTTTTATATATCTATATTTAGGCAAAAATAACAAAAATCATGTGTTTTGGAGCAACGGATTATAGGGTAACACAATTTTGGGCCATAGTGTAATTTTTTAAGATTGTGTAGAAGTAATCAATTTGACTTTCGAGGCCCTTCCGTTCACCCATACATGCCCAAATTGTAAAATCACAACTGTATATTATTTAATTGAATTTTGATGTTGCTAATTTTGTGATTCGACAATTTCAACTTTTTGGAGGTACCTAAGTGCAAAAAGTAAAACCTTTACTCATAACTCCAAGAAATCCGCTCGAACGTGATGGTACCCTATACACCCAAGTTGTATTTTCCAAGCCCACAACATAGTATTTCAATAAACATGCACAATAATATATTTGAAATTGTTTCCAATTTACCTTTGTTACTTCTATGTAACCAACATTAGTTACTCTAGACAATCGAGGCCCTTCCGTTCACCCATACATGCCCAAATTGTAATATTGTAATTGTATATTATAAAATAAATTTTGATGTTGCCAATTTAGTAATTCGACAATTTCAACTTTCTTGGAGGGACCTAAGTGCAAAAAGTGAAAACTTTACTCGTAACTCCAAATTGAAATCCGCTCAAACGTGGTGGTACCCAATACACCCAAGTTGTATTTTCCAAGTCCACAACATGGTATTTACCAATGAACATTAACAAGAATGTATTGTAATCTTTTTCGATTTATCATTCTTAGTTCTATGTAACCAACACTTAGTTACTCTAGAACATGTACTAACGCTTTCCAACATTTCACCAAAAAAATAACATATTTTAAA
Organism: Rubia yunnanensis; assembly: GCA_037428765.1. Classification (NCBI taxonomy): domain Eukaryota; kingdom Viridiplantae; phylum Streptophyta; class Magnoliopsida; order Gentianales; family Rubiaceae; genus Rubia; species Rubia yunnanensis. The sequence continues at coordinate 44,840,984 of CM075069.1, read as the reverse complement.
TATCTATATTTAGGAAAGAATAACAAAAATTATGTATTTTAGAGCAATGGATTATAGGGTAACACAATTTTGAGCCAAGGTGTAATTTTCAAGATTGTGCAGTAGTAATCAATGTTCACTTTCGAGGCCATTCTGTTCACACATACATCCTCAAATTGCAAAATCATAACTTTATGCTATTTAATTAAATTTTGATGTTGCCAATTTCATAATTCGACAATTCCAACTTTCTTGGAGGGACATAAGTGCAAAAAAGTAAAAACTTTACTCGTAACTCCAACTTGAAATCCATTCAAACGTGATGGTACCCTACATACCCAAGTTGTATTTTCCAAGTCCACAATATAGTATTTACCAATAAACATGCACAAAAATATATTTCTAATATTTTCCGATTTCTCTTCCTTACTTCTAACTAACTAACTCTAAGTTACTCTAGAACATGTACTAGTGTTTTCCAACACATCACCAAAAAATTTATCTATTTAATATTTCTATATTTATGCAAGAATGACAAAAATCATGTATTTTGGAGCAATTAATTATTGGTAACACAATTTTGGACCTTAATGTAATTTATCAAATAACGGTCAACCCTTATTTGACTTTTTATACATAAACACTAATGAAATGTTTGAGTTAACTAATCACATGTCAACACTTGTTTGACTTTACATATATAAACACTAATAACTAAGGTTTGACCTTAATTAATTAAAAGGAAACCCTTATTTGACTTTACATAAATGAACACTAATAATTAAGATTTGACCTTAACTAATTAACGGTCAACCCCTTACTTGACACTTCATACATAAATACTAATGGAAATGGTTATAACTTAACTAATCATTGATAAACCCTTACTTAAATTTTCATATATAAACACAAAAGAAAATGCATGACCTTAACTAACGAACGGTCGACTTTTACTTGTCTTCCATGTATAAAAACTAATTAAATATTTTATGTAAAAATAAGTATAAAAGTTTTTAACACAATTTATTTTATTGACATAATATTTCAAAATTTTGAACTTATAAATATGTAAATGAATACTTTAATTTTAAAAACTTTGTAAATAAAATGTGGCCTTATTTCAGCCCATATAATTAAGCTCATAAATACTCAAACCCTACCCCTGTAAATTACCCAAACCCTAATCCCACTTCATTTCCCTTTTCCTTCTCCTTACATACCATCGCCTCCTTCTCCTTATAGAGGATCACCCCCTCCTCCTCCTTATAGAACACTGCCTCATTGACACCATTTGACGCCACAACTTTCAACTCGCATTCAACGTTCGACGCTGCATACAGCCGATCAGAGCCCCGAGATACCGATGCCACCAACACCCATCGGAGTACGGAGAGTTGGACGCCACCACCACCAATCGGCAACCTCAAAGATCAATGCCACCACCACCACCGAGGGCCCTTCGCCACTGTCGGCCATCCGTCGCCACCACCGACCGCCCCTCACCACCACCGATTGTGCGGAGCCACCACCGACTGCGCGGAGCCACCACCGACCGATGCAAATCTATTTCTGCGGTGGTCAGATATGCTCTGTATCGTCGGAGGCCCGACCTGCCCTGTCTCGTTGGAGGTTAGATGTGCCCTATCTTGCCAGAGGTCCGCCCTATCTCGCCGAAGGTCCTCATCTCAGGATTCAAAACCCTCTATCCGCCGACGGTGATTCTATTCGTTTATTATTTTGTAATTTAAATATATCGTGTGTTGGTTTGTAATTTATCTTGTTTTGGTTGTAATTTCTCAGAGGTTCGCTTTGTTGCTTTGGTTGTAATATCTGGTACTTGTATTTTGCACTATTCAGGCTGGATTCTTGCCGCAAAACGTTTGTTAGACTGTGAACTACCGAAAGCAGAATCGACGTCAATTCTGCTTTTGGTAGTTATTTTTAAATTTCTGAAATATAAGGTGCGACGTTGCACCAACATCGATCAATTTATTCACTGTGGTTCAAAATTTACTCATTTTGAAATTTTTTTATGCGACCTTGCATGCTTATCGCAAGCTACCAGTATTTACCTCAGTTTTGAACAAGGTAAAAATCTACTTTTTACTTTGGCAGTATTTACCTCGGTTTTTTTTTGGATAAAACACCGAGGTAAAAATCCTTAAATAACTGTGGTAATAGGTGTTGTTTCTTGTAGTGGTGTCCGATTAATCAAATAAGCAGTTGTAAGAACACATTCTCCCTAATATTCAACTAGCATATTAGCTTGAAAATGCAAAGCACGTGCCACATTTAACAAATGATGATGCTTGCGCTCAACAAGGCCATTATGCTGTGATCTATCAATCATAAATGTCCCAAAAATGATCACATATTCAGCAAAGTATGATCTCAAAGGCAAAAATTCAATACCATTATTAGCTCGGACACGCAGAATGGAGCAACATTCTTGATCGAAACACTAAACTCAATCAATCTAGAAGCTACATCTAACTTGGCAACTAATAAATAAACCCAAATAGCTCGGGAATAATCATCAACTTTTGTGAAAAAATAAAATGCACTACTAGAAAATGGTGTTCTATAAGGACCTCAAACATCACAATGTATTAATTCAAACAATGAACTAGCATTTGAAAACTCAAAGGAAAACTATGTCTAGTCTATTTTGCTCTATAACACATAGAGCAAGGAACAAAAGTATTATTTGTTCTAAAATCAAGAGAAGAAACAGAAGACAACAACGTAGAGGAAGGATGTCCAAGACGCTGATGCCATAAATTAGTTGAAAAAACTGAAGCAACTGTTGGAATAGACTGCAGGATAAGAGGACGAACACAAGTATCCGAAAAATGAATCCAATAACCCCCCAGCTGTTCACCCACACCAATCACAATCTTCGTACGGATTTTCTGTAAAATGCAATAATTTTCAATAAATAAAGCTAGATATTTTAAAGCAGATAAAAATCTAGAGCGTGATAATAAGTTGCATCGCAAAGTAGGTATGTAGAGCACATTAGTGAGGGTGACATCACCAAAGCAAATAGAACCATATTGTGTAATAGACGACACAGATCCATCAGGCAGTATAACATTCACAGAATCGATAGTAGTAGTAATATCTGTAAGAGAACTCTTGTCACTGGTCATGTGATATAAGGCTCCCGAATCAAGAATCCAAGGCAAAGTAGACTTACCTGACCCATGGTCAGGTAGAGAATTTAATGCATGGCCGGGCTCCATTGGTCGTCAGATAGAGCAGGGAAAATATTAGAACGGGTAGGGGCACCACCGTTGGAGGCTGCTGTCGTAAACCCTAGCGATAACACGGCAGCGCCGACAAATGGCGGTGGAGGGGAATGGGCACAGGTGGATGGAACGCCGGTACCGATTGCGCCAATTGGCCGAGCAGCTGGAACCATCTTCTTTGTGACATTGGCTCTCTCCCTCATCAACGTGTACCATTCTGGATAGCCTGTGACATGGAAACAGGAAGCTTTATCGTGACCCTTACGATGACAGTGCATATAGACGAGATTCTTACGATCAGTTGAAGTGAGGGCAACTATTGAAAAACCCAAAGGTGATGGGAATCTTGCGGCATATGCTATGGAGTCAGAAGAAGGCCCGTGAGATTGAATAACGGCTCTTTGATTCTCCTCCTAAGCAACAAATGCATACAAATGCATGACTGATGGCAGTGGATCAAGACTCATGACATGGGATTACAAGGTGTGATAGCCTTCATCTAGACCGAGGAGAAATTGATAGATTAAATATTTTTCTTGCTTGTAGAAGGCAGCAGGGGCATGGTTGCAGATGCACAACGGTTTTCAAGCCTCACAGTTGCAAAATAAAGTAGGCCGCAGAGAGTTGTAGTCATCAAACAACTTCTTCAGTTTGCCAAAATAAATGGCAATGATCTGACCATTATGCCGACAGTTCTGTATATCATCACGCATCTGCAAAATTTTCATACCATCACCTAGAGTAAATCGTGTTTTTAGATCATCCCACAATTCCTCAACTGTGGCAAACTAGCTTGTAGAAGATCGCAATGCCGAATTTACCGTCTGTAAGATCCAACAGAGGCAGACAAGGGTAGCATTAGCTCCAGGACAGTCAACAACATCAGGGTGATCGTCCGAGGGTTTGGCAATGGATCCATCAGTGAAATTAATCTTGTTCTTGGCAAGCATAGCACTACAAATTCCAGTAGTCCATTCAAGGTAATTATTTTTGCCCTTCAGCACAACGGGACAAATGACAAAATTGGGACCATCAGAAGAGCCAAAGTAGTAAGAATCGTTCAGATGATGACCAAAAGGTACAGATGAGTTAGTGCCACATTATAAGTGCAACTGTTTTAGTAAAGCTGCAATCACCTTAGAGGCATTCAGATTCCTATATCTTTTGGCCTCAGCTTCAGCATCGATGCGAGCCTGTTTAGCAGCACCGGGATTAGCTTCAAAAGTATACATGATGCAAAATCAGTTACAGATCAGCGACAAATCGGTGGATCAGAGGCAGATCGGATCGGTAAGATGCGGCGGCACATGATATGAACGGCGGTGGCACGTGAAGCTCAAGTTGGCGCGTGGGAAATGACGCACGGCTCGATCGTAGCAGGAAAGGAGTCAAATGGATTGCGGCAACCAGAAAGAGGTGCAGCGGTCGGTGAACGGCGGAAACGACAAGCGGCATAGATGAATGAAAGACGTCGCGTGGAGGTGAAGCGCGGCTAAAGGGAGGCGGCTGGAGCTCGACAATGGCAGCGAAATTTTCTTTTGGGTTTCAGGATTTTAGGTATCAGACAATAGTAGTGAAATTTTCTTTAGGGTTTCAGGATTTTAGAATCTGATACCATGTAGAAAATAAAGGTAATAATGTGTTTGTATTCATGATCTCAGGGTGCATTATATAGTGGTACAAAAGACATGTACAAACTAGCAAAATGAAATAGAATCTATTTAAAATTACAAGTAATATCTATATCCGTTAATAGAGGGTGGTGCAATTCAGTCTCGGAGAAGAATGGATTTCTTTTATTTTGCAATTCAATCCCTGGATTTTATTAGTTTTTTCAAAAAAATTATGCCGATAATAAAGATATTGTATTTTGATTCCGGAATTTACCAACTGCTATTTTATGATTTCATATATTAGCAATGTGGTCATTTGTCTCACTGTAGGATGGACCGGAGGAGAATAACTCTAAAAATAAAGGTGTTAGATGATCGATCACTCCCTCACAAATATTATATTCTCCAGTCCCAATTTAAATTACTCACTTACCTTATGACACTATTTTTTATTAAAGTTTGATCTTATATTTAAATAAATATATGAGATATAATATTATCGTATATGATATTATTCAGTTTGTCGTAATAAGTAGTTTCTAGAAAGTAACTGTTTGCTTGTCATTATTATACGTAACTAAACATATTAACGGTTAAACATATCTCTCAAATATTATGTAATAATTAACTTGTAATTTAAGATGGGACAGAGGATTCCTTTTGTTAATCCAACAGTTTTTACCTTTTCTTAAGACAGTTTTTACCTTTTCTTAAGACATGGTGGTGCGTGGTGCGTTACAGCTCTTGGACAGCTTCTAGCTAGTTAATTTATAATTTAAGTAGATCTGGAAATCCTGATATAACCTCAAAATTTCTAATCACATCTTATGTGGTCATATTATCACTCAACTACTGAGCCTAATCATACAGACAAATCCTGTTATTAATTACCGATTTAACCCTCGATGAAGCTTCCATTTGCTGGTGTTACCGTTATAATTAATCAATACTATGTGTGTCTGAATTCTGACAATTTCAAGCCGTTGCAATAAGAAAACCTTGGACAACTTTCTTAACTGTGATTATTAAAGATAAATATCTGAATAAAGTAAGAATTTATGGGAACGTTCATAGCAGTTGGTGAGTGCACTCGTCCCTTAATTATTTATTATTTCAAAACTTGGAGACATAAAACACGACATAAAGTCCAAAAACTGATGAGAATCCCGCTCCTGTGTTGTAGGACTTTTAGCTTGGCAGTCCACCGGATAAGTTTCGGACAATTTTGTGACATGAATCATGATGGCTTGTGTTGTGATACATCCACATGGTGCAGCAAGTTTGCCAAACAATCACGTACAATTCAAACGGCTACGACACATAGATCATCTTATCGTGTCCACAATCACGTACTGGATAATATTACTATAATAATCAAACCGAGTATTATACTCCTTCAGTTCCAAAATAAATTGCGAGAAAGAGAAAAATAGCTGCAAAATTCAACATTGAAAAAATGATTGATTTGAGTCCAAAAAGTTGAGTGAAATTCTGAAAAAGCTGAAAAGGTACACAATAAATAGTAAATTGAGAAATGAGATAAAAGTATATTAAAAACATTATTGAGCCCTAAAAATTCCATTCAAAGTTAATTTACAGTATAGTCTCATTCAAAAATTACAACCACAACTCAAAAAATGGGCATTTATTACAGCACAAGATCTAACTCTACAAAAGTAAAAAAAAAATCTGCTCTTTGAACCTGCATAGATGAACACACAATCAGTTAGAACTCATCAACACATCGAGGCGGCGTTGCAGTGGAAACAGAGCACACAGATTTGTTACAATTCAACAATAACAAGAAGAAGACAGCAAAAACAACACAAGTTACATTAGAACCAAAAATTTCCATGAACATAACACTAGAACCAAAAATTTCCATGAACATAACACTAGAACCAGAAATTAGAACCGAAAAACAACACAGAGAAATGAACATTAGAGCCAAAAATTTCTCTGAAAAGAACACAAAAAATACAGATCTGGTACAAGTATGAACATACGAACAAGAATCACACAAATAACATGGAACTCGAGATTAAGAACATAGCAAATGGAAAAATCATCCTATACAAGCAGTTTTAAACCACAAAGATGGAAGAATCTGAGCAAATCTAATTGGTAAAACAGAAAAACGAACGCAAATCGAAAACAAAAAAATGAAGAACACGAAGTTTTCTTTAAAAAATCTCAAACTACCCATCAAAATCCTAATCAGGACAGAAAAAGTCTTGATGAACATAACGAAACGAAGAACATGATGTTTTCTTTTTAAAAACCCCCAAATTGCCTATCAAAACCCTAATCGGGATGCAAAAATCTGTGATGAACATGAAGAACAAAAATTAAAAACACGTTACAACAACAAATATGTACCTTTCAGCTGCTAAATTCGTGAAACACGCAAAAAGAAAGAGTGCAACGGCTAGGGTTTGAGAAGTTGGGAGAAAAATGAAGAGATAATGGAGTTTGAGAGAGAAATGAAGAGAGAATGAAGTTTGAGAGTGTTCTGGAGACTGGAAAGTGGAGCGTTAGATAGCAATAATGGAGCATTGGAAGAACAAATGGAGCCACGTGATTTTTGCAAGGAATCTTTCTTTTCCTAATTAATCAGCCGTTAAGGCTGTAAATAATTAACGTTCCAAGGGAAAATTTGTCATTTTCATTCAAGTCAAATGGGCTGATTTTGGAAAGTTCTGACACATTGCAATTTAATTAGTGACAACCCAAAATGGAAAGTATGGAGTTTATTCCGGAACGGAAGGAGGATAAAAATGAACCGTTCATTCCATTTAAACCATTTTTGAAAAGCCAATACATAAGCGTATATAGCTAATGTCTGAAAAAAAATGTCGCTTACAAAGCCAATAAAAAATACGAGGCTCGCAAAGAAGAAATTGATGAATGAAATAGGTGGATTAAATTCATTTCAATCCTCTATTTTTCCCGTCACATTACAATGCATAAATGCACATGCAAAACGAAAATATGACCCTTACACTAGGATAAAGGGAGTATCTTTCGAGTTGAGAAAGTTTGAATAGTGAAGAGGAAGTTGGTGTTCATCTTGTGCATGAAGCACTGGAAGTTTGAAATGATTGATTTCCCAATGTTTTCTATTAAGGAATGTAGATATTACTTGTAATTGTAATTAGATTGTATTACATTTTCCTAGCTTGTATAGGTATTTTGTACCACTATATAATGTACCTTGAGATCATGAATACAAGCACACATTATAACCCTTATTTTCTACATGGTTTCAGAGCCTAAAATCCTGAGACCCTAAAGAAATATCCACTGCCTTTGTCGAGTTCCCACCGTCACCATCAGCCACGCATTGTTGTCACGCGCCGCCGCCCAGCCACCGCGTCGCTCATCGTTTCCGTTGCTCACCAATCGCCGCACCACTGCTTGGTTGTTGTGATCCATCAGCTCCCATTCCAGCTCAGATCGGTCCATGTGTTGTTGCTCACACGCCGATTCCGAGTCCCACGCGCCACCGCCGTTCACACCACATGCCACCACGTCTTTCCGATCCTACCAATTTTTCGTTGATCCATACTTAATTTTGCACTATGTCTACCTCTAGAAGCAATCCTAATGAACATGCTCGTATTGATGCTAAATCTGAGGCTACTAAGCTTTAGCACATGAATGGCTGTGAGGTAATTGCGACTTTATTAAAACAGTTGCAGTTGTAATCTGGCCCTAGGACAATTGTACATGTTGGTCGTTTTTCGAATAATCCCTACTTTATTGGCTCTTCTGATGGACCTGGTTTGGTTATTGCACCCACCATCCTGTAGGGTCAAGAGAATTACCTTTAATGGTCTGATAGAATTTTCTGTGCTATGCTTGCTAAGCATAAGATTGGGTTCATTGATGGATCCATTACAAAACCCCAGGATGATCATCCTGATGCTGCCAATTGGCCTGGGTTAATGCTACCCTTACCTGCTGGATCTTCCAAACCCTGGATCCAGCATTGCGATCTTCTACGAGTTGTTTTGCCACAGTTAAGGAATTGTGGGATGATCTTAAGGAACATTTTACTATTGGTGATGGTATGAAAATTATGCAGATGCGCGAAGATATTCATAACTGTAGGCAGAATGGTCAGCCTATCGCCAATTACTTTGGTCTTAGTTAGTTTGCGAATGTGAAGCTAGCAAACTGATGTGTACTTGTAATCTTGTTGCACGCTCATACCTAGAGAGAGAGAAGGATTTGATTTATCATATCATCTCTAGTCTCGATGAAGGCTATCACACCATGCGATCCTATATCATGAGCATTCATCCGCTGCACCCAGTCAACCGTGTGTATGTGCTTATTGCCCAGGATGAGAATCACCGAGCTATCATCTGGTCTCACGACGCATCTTCTTACTCTATGGCATATGCTGCACGACATCCACCACCTACGGGTTCTTCGACAGTTGTCCTTACTGTAGCTAATCACAAGAATCTCATCTTTATGCATTGTCATTGCAAGGGTCACGACAAAGCTTCCTGTTTCCTGATAACAGGTATTCCATAATGGTTCAAGGAGTTGAGAGAGAAAACCAACACCTCCAAGAAGTCGGCATCAGCTGCTCGGCCAAATACCACTGCCAGTCTCGCGGTTCCCGCCGCTGTGGCCTTCTAATCCCCTCATCGTTTACCGGCGTTTCCATATTGCCGCATGGGTTAGCGGTGGCTGCCTGCACTGGCAGTGTCCCTACCCATTCTGATTTTGGCTCTGCTATGCCTGATGACCAATAGAGCACGACCATGCATTTATTTAATCAGTTTAACTCTCTTTCTGGCCATGGTTCAAGTAAGTCTACTTTACCTTGTATTCTTGATTCGAGAGCCTCATGTCACATGACCGGTGACAAAGGCTCTTTTACTGATATTACTATTTCTATTGATACTGTGAATGTTATATTGCATGATGGACCTGTGTCGTCTACTACACAATATGGTTCTTTCTGCTTTAGTAATGCCGCCCTTAATCACGTGCTTTACATACCTGCTTTGCGATGCAACTTATTATCTTGCTCTAGATTGTTATCTGCCTTAAAACTGTCTAGCTTTGTTTACGGGAATTATTGCATAGTACTGAAAATCAGTACGAGAACTGTGATTGGCATGAGTGAACACCAAGGGGGGATTATTGGCTTCGTCTGTTGGATACTCGTGTTCGTCCTCATATCCTGCAGTCTTTTCCAACAGTTACTTCTGTATCTACTTATGATTTATGGTATCAGCATCTTGGACATCCTTCCTCTACGGTGTTGTCTTCTATTTATTCTATTGATTTGAGCACTCATAAGACTTATGTTCTTGCTCCGTGTGTTATGGAGCAAAATAGACTAGACATAGTTTTTCTTTGATTTCTTCAAATACTAATTCATTATTTGAATTAATACATTGCGATGTTTGGGGTCTTTATAGCACACCATATTCTAGTGGTACATTTTATTTTTTAACAATAGTTGATGATTATTCCAAAAATGTTTGGGTTTATTTATTAGTTGCTATGTTAGATGTAGATTCTAGATTTTTGGAATTTTGTGCCTTAGTTAAGGACCAGTTCGGCCGAGCTATCCTACGCTTCCAGGCTGACAACGACCCTAAATTTTGCCTTTGAGATCCTACTTTGCTAAATTTGGGATAATTTTTGAGATATCTATAGTTGATACACCACAGCAGAATGGCCATATTAAACGTAAGCATCGCCATTTGCTGAATATGGTGCGTGCCTTGCATTTTCAAGCCAATCTGCCAGTTGATTTTTGGGGAGAATGTGTTCTTACTGCTGCTTACCTGATTAATCGAACACCGATAAAACATCTCAATGGAAATACTCCCTTTGAGATACTCTATGGATGAGCTCCAAATTACACATGTTTGAAGGTCTTTGGATGCTTGTGCTTTGCCGCTTACATTCCCAGATACTAGACAAGTTTGCACCACAAAGTCGCCGATGTTTGTTTCTTGGTTATCCATCCGGAAAGAAAGGCTATCACCTATAAGACTTGGAATCCCATACTTCCTTCAATAGTCGGGATGCAATTTTTTTAAAGCTCAGTTCCCATATGCAGTCACTCTAACACCAGCCTCAGTGCATCCCGGTGGTGCCACCACCTCCCCACCGACATCATCGCCGCCCCCACCGGAGCCTTACCTTCCGGTCGTTGTCCCACTTTCAGCCTTGGCCACCGATCCACCGTCCATCCCTGACCATCGACCACCTACTTTATCGGTCCGGTCCATCATCGCACCGCTAGAGTTGATGCCGCCGCACGCACTGACGGCTCCTGACGACAACGTGCCTCATGCGTCGTTGTCTCCTGACCCACCTACTACACCACCGCCTGATGCGGCATCACCGGTGCCCGTCTACTGCCGCCTGCTCTGTGCTCTGCTGCCTCTTGCTGCCGAGCTACCTCATCCTTACTTGGAAGATTATGAATGTGATCATGATTATGTCTGTGCTATCCTCAGGTGCTCTCTATTCTCTTACTGATTATGTAAATTGTGATAATTTTTTTAGTACGCATTTTAGATTTTTGGGTGTAGTAACTTCTAGTTCAGATCCCACTACTTGTTCTAAGGCGTCAAAGAATGCTCATTGGCGAGATGCTATAACTGAAGAGCTTATTACGCTTGAGCGCAATCAAACTTGGACAATGACCTCTCTACCTCTGGACAAGACTGCAATTGGTTGCAAATGGGTTTACCGTACGAAGTTTAAATATGATTGTATCATTGAGCATCATAAGGCGCGCTTGGTAGTTCTCAGGAATCGCCAGGTTGATGGGATTGACTATACTAAGACAATTGCTCCTGTTGGAAAAATGAGTTTTGTTCGCATATTCTTGCCCATTGCAATTATTCGTGGTTGGGAACTGCATCAGATGGATGTGCATAATGCTTTCCTGATTGTGATCTGCATGAAGAGGTTTTCATGCCTCCCCCAGGCTATCCCGCGGCCACTGGACAGGTATGTCGCCTTCAGAAATCTCTTTATGGTTTTTGCCAGGCTCCTCGTAATTGGTTTGCGATACTAGATCAGGCTTTACGTGCATTTGGCTTTGTGGCCGCGTACTGGTTATGTGGATGATTTTGTCATTGTTGGTAGTTCTTCGTCGTTTATCTCTGAATTTAAGAAACACTCGAGCTCTTATTTTCACATGAAAGATCTTGGTCTGCTTAAGTATTTCTTGTGTATGGAGATTGCTAGAAGACTGGATGGGATGTTTATTTCTGATACGAATTAGGTTTTCTTCATTTATTTTTATTAATTAGGGTTTTTGGAAGATAACACTATACTCTTTTTTCGACTGGATTTTTTAATGAGGTAGTGTGAACATTTATTTTATTTTAGAATAAGGTCCATTAATTCAGCCATGTTGGCATGGGAATCATTAATTTTTCGACCATGGTTTATTTTAGAGTTTAGATCATTCATTTTTATTTGATTAGAATTAGATTTGGTAAAATTAGATAAGACAATATTCATTCAAAATTTATCTCGATTGAATTCGTCCATATCTACATTTATTTAGGTAGTCTAGTTAAATACGGTTTTAGCTCCTTAAAACTGTCATAATCATTTTCAGTTTCTTGTTTGTAATTTTGAAGACCATACCTATATACTATAAATAGGGGGTGGTTTTCAACATTATTTTTAACAAACTTTTATCAATGAAATATACAACCTTTTGAGTCCATATTCTTTGCTTGCGAGCTATTCCATTGTTGCTTAACCCCGAGGGCTAGTTAAGTATCAATAAACCTTGTAATCTGATCCAGAGTGCTAGTTAGAGAGCAAGTCAAAATTAGGCATACCCCGAGGGCTAGACACTTGAATTTCGTGTGACACACTAGGATTTGCGAGTTTCCTTATTTTGTCAAAGATCTTAATTCCGCAATCTAGAGTTTTCGCAAGGAGACTTGTGTCAGTTGGTATCAGAGCAATGCGAAAGGTCCTTGGCCGAAGATTTTTATCAGGGGTTTTGAGTTTTGCAAATTTTCATATCCGTATTTTAATTTTTTTAAAAAAATCATAAAAAAGGAAATTTAGAAATCATCTCCACCGCAAATCAGACATCCACTACCACCGCTTAGCTTCATCCGCAACCACTTCATGCCTCCGTTTGGCTTCTGCCACCGATCACAGCAGCTCTCTTCGGTGTCAGCGTCTCCGATTGTCCCCGGCAAACTTCCAGATTTGGGTTTTTCTTCTCTGAATCCGATTTGTACTTCTCCAACTCCGGTCGACCAGTGCCTCCGAATGACCTCTGTTTCGCTCGACTCCAATCACACTCGTTGCTTCGATCGATCTGACCTAGTTTTCTTCGACCGATTCCTGCCGTTGACCCGTCGACCAGCTGGATCTTCGTCATCTTCAGGTTCTCCAGCTTGCGCCTTCGGGAGCCATTCCCAGTTCAGGGAAAATCCGGCGAAAAGAAGTACTGAGTAGAAAAGCTTCAATCTCAGTGAGGAGACGACGCGTGGTCCGCATGCGCGAGTTTTGCAATCCAGGCGCGTGAATCCCACACGCAGATCACTTTGAACGAAAGTAACCCTCACATGCAAGTCTGTTGGTGAACTCATCATGTCACGATATTTTCAATTTCTCGCGAGCGGACACTAATTCTCGTGAGTTAGTTCAGTTTCTCGCTGGTTCTCTTTATCTCATGAGTTAGAGCCACATCAACATCCTAGTCAGCGTCTATTCACCGTTTATTAGCAAGATTTCACAGGGATGGCGTGAGACGTTTATCTCCATTCATTTTTTAAGATCGTTCACCTCGGAGGGAATGATACGAATTAGTTCTTCTTTATTTATTTATATTAATTAGGGTTTTTAGAAGATAACACTATCTCTTTTTTCCACTGGATTTTTTAATGAGGTAGCATGATCATTTATTTTATTTTAGAATAAGGCTCATTAATTCAACCACGTTGGCCTTGGAAGAATTAATGTTTCGGCCATGCTTTATTTTGGAGTTTAGATTATTTAGTATTATTTGATTAGAATTTGATTTGGTAAAATTAGATAAGGCAATATTCATTCAAGATTTATCTTGATTGAAGTCCACATCAACATTTATTTTAGGCAGTCTAGTTAAATATGGTTTTACCTCCTTAAACCTGCCATAATCCTTTTCAGTTTCTTGTTTGTATTCTTGAAGACCATTCCTATTTATCATAAATAGGGGGTGGTTTTCAACATTATTTTTAACACATTTTTATCAATCAAATATACAACCTTTTCAGTTCATACTCTTTGCTGGCGAGCTATTCCATTGTTGCTTAACCCTGAGGGCTAGTTATCCTGAGGGCTAGTTAAAGCCCCCTATTTAAGTACCAATAATCTTATCATGAGGGCTAGTTTGAGAGCAAGTCAAAATTAGGCATACCCCGAAGGCTAGACACTTGAATTTCGTGCGGCACACTAGGGTTTGCGAGTTCCCTTGTTTTGTCAAAGATCTTAATTCCACAATCCAGAGTTTTTGCAAGGAGATTCATATCACTTTCACAATGGAAATATGGCTTGGACATTTTGTCTGACACAGGTTTATCTGCTTCTAACTGATTTTTCGAAGGAGTAACAACACGATCTGATGCGTGTTGAAGGTCCACTTTACCATGATCCCGAGCAATACCGGCATCTTGTTGGGCCTGATCTACCTCACCATCACTCATTCTGAGCTGAGTTATTCGGTTCATACACTTGCACAGTTTATTAAGTCTCCTTGTGTTCCTCATTGGCAAGCTGTTGTTCGCGTTTTACACTACCTAAAGAGTAATCTTGGTCAAGATTTATTTCTCTCTTCACGTAGTACTTTGTAATTGACCGCTTACTGTGATTTTGATTGGGCTGCATGCCCCATTACCCGGCGTTCTCTTTCTGGATACTTTGTGATGATTGGTGATTCTCCGATTTCTTGGAAGACTAAGAAGCAACCTACGGTTTCTCGGTCTTGCGCTGAAGCGGAGTATCGTGCTATGGTTGTTACCCGTTGTAAATTGTTATGGTTTAAGTCTTTACTTAAGGGCTTGGGAGTTGCACATACTTCTCCTATGCATTTATCATGTGACAGTCAATCTGCTCTTCATATTGCGGCAAATCCAGTATTTCATGAGCGTACGAAACATATTGAAGTTGATTGTCATTTTTTTCGGAATCTTGTGCAATCATGCACCAGTGTTACTCGTCATATCAGCACTACAGACCAACTTGCAGACTTGTTTACCAAAGCTCTCAGACGTAATCATTCCTTACTTGACAAGTTGGACATTTTGGATCTCCATGCTCCAACTTGAGGAGGAGTATTAAGAATGTAGGTATTACTTGCAATTGTATTTAGATTTCCTTACGTTTTCCTAACTTGATATTATGTACCGCACTCTGAGATCATAAATAAAGACACACATTATTACCCTACGTTTAAAAAAAATCAGCGTAGAGAATGACATTTTACCAACCACACGGAGGGCCACATTATGCAATTTCTTCAAGTTTGGTTAGGGCTGCTAACGGCACAATACGTGATTTGCGTTTTGGAGTTGATTGAAGTTTATATTCTTGGAATTGGTCCAACAGATTACCCAGCTAGCTCATTTTCATGTAATACCAGCTGTCGCTGACGATTATTTGTTTGTGTAGTTTGGTGCTCAATCTATTCTTCGTTTCTCTTAAAGCTTCAACTATTATTTTCTTCCCAATTAATTTGTACATGAATCATATGTTGTCTTCTGGTTGAATTCAGAGAGTGAAAGAATATATACTAACTACTTTGTTGAACAATACATGAATAATAAAAATAAGTTATATACTGAATGAATACAAGTTTTAAATGGTAGGAAGTGAACAATCAAGATTGTTGTTACTGGTATATTTTAACGAAAGTTAATTATATGATAATTGACTATTCATCTTTAAGTTTTAAAATTTGATTGATAGTGTGATCGGAAATAATGTCACAACTAAATAGAGCGGAAATATATATATAGAGAGAATAATGAATTGTTAATATTGTAGGAGTTGACAACTAAAAATTATTTTCTTTTGAACATTTGAGTGTTAAAAATGAGTATGGATACTCAACGGTCAACACAAGCAACATCATCTTTTATTGCAATTGATTTACACCCTCTGTCCCAAATTAAATGGTATGAGATAAAATTTCACGTTCATCAAGAAATTTATCTGAACATTAATATGTTTAATTACGTATAATTATGACATACAAAAAGTTACTTTTCAGAAACTATGTGTTACGACGAATCAAACCATATAACATATGATACTATTATTGTTTATATATCTATTCAAATGTGTGGTCAAAATTGGACAGTGAATAGTAACGTTCTATAAAGTGTGCAGTTTAATTTGGGACGGAGGGAGTGTAAAGTTCTTACTCTTCATTTTTCATTTTTGTCTGTTTCATATGAGATTGTTATT
Source organism: Rubia yunnanensis (assembly GCA_037428765.1). Lineage (NCBI taxonomy): Eukaryota > Viridiplantae > Streptophyta > Magnoliopsida > Gentianales > Rubiaceae > Rubia > Rubia yunnanensis. Next base: position 44,824,672 of record CM075069.1, on the reverse strand, counting down.
TTTATTGAAATTTATAGGTGAAATTTGATAAATTTATATAAGGCTTTATTTGGTAGAACTGTAATTAAAAGCAAAGTAGAATTTTTTTAAAAGTTGGAGTAGACTAGTTTTTGTTTTTCCCCAAAAAATAACTTTTATTTTTAAAATACTCTGCTTTTTTATCTTTACTTAAAAGTATAACCGACTAAAAGCCCTACGAAACAGGGGGTAAATCCCTCGCTGTCTTTGCTGCATCAACAAAAACGTTAGATCAGAGGGAGTAGTGCTCGAATGTTGCAGCTTCCTTTTACATTCATCACCACTTGAGACTTGAAAGTAAACTCAGGTCAGGTCACATTAATATTTTGATTCCTTGTATAACAAAACAGGATATATTTATTGAAAACAGAAATTCTAAAAGGGAATCTTAAAAATATTGAATAAAGAGCTGTACACAAAAGAAAGCGTGAACCTCCACTTTCACCCCACCGGCCACCCCCATCTTTTCCTGTATATATATCCTTCACAGTTTCCACCATTGCTAGAGCTTCAACTTTCATCAACACCATCTTTTCCCATCAAAACAGCCTTAATTTCCTCTCTTCTTACACATCTTCGCCATGGCTTCCTCAAATATCTCCAAGCTTCTCCTGATCTTGGCTCTTCTAGCCACCTCCTGCATGGCCCAAGGCCCCGCCGCCGCCCCCGCACCAACAGTCTCCCCCGCCGCCACCCCCACTCCGGCGCCGGCCGTCGCTACGCCGACACCTGCACCGTCCCCCTCATCCCCCGCCACCACCCCGGCTTCAGCACCCGCTCCGGCTTCCTCCCCCTCGGCACCCACCCCGGCTTCCTCCCCCTCGGCACCCACCCCGGTCGCCGACACGCCGGCATCTGGCTCCGGTGCCTCCGACACGCCGGCAGCTGGCCCCGGCGCCTCCGACACGCCGTCGCCCAGCGGCTCCGCCCTCCAGGGGTGGGTCAACAAGGCGGTCATTGGCGGTACCGCGTTTACTGGAACTCTCATTGCTGTTGCTTTGATGTAGAGCCACGTGCTGGGTATCTGACCTTAGATCTCCCTGCCTTCTGCATTCGTGGACGGACGAGATTTATTTGTTTTCTTTCTCCTTTTGTTTTGGTTGAGTCATAGGCTTTTGTAATTTTTTAATTTTTCGGTATATGTGTAATTTGGGGTGCTTCTCTTATTTTTTTTAGTTAACAGACCGGGAACATGTACCATTTGTGTTTATTTATTTTGGATGTATTCGTCATTTTTTCCCATATATTTAGGCAAGTTCCCGTTGTACATTAAAATTTGAATGGATACTTCCGTTTCCTTCTTTGCTTTATTATTCTCCATCTGCTTCTAGGTTAAAAATTAATCATATTCACTCATTAAGTAATCTTTCTTTCACTTAATTCTTCTTATACGTTTTTGTACAATTAAAAGTAGATCTGAATGGTACGCTGTATATGCACATTATATCATTTCGCGTCATACATTTTCAAAGTAGAAATTCTGCCCAGGACAAAATGTTGAAGAAAAGCAATGTTTTTCAAAATTATTTATGCTAACATTTTAAATTAGTGATGCGGTGTTCCTACGCACACCTACTATCTGAACGTGATTAGATCTAATGCATCATGGTCATGCCCCGATATATCTTGACTTTGAAGGGCAAAGTAACAACATCCAGACAAATTACTAGGGTGTTATATATATTTTATCAAGAAGGAATTAAAGTTAACTAATTAGGAAAGGTGGGCTGAGTAACAGTATAAATATATTACAGGAACAAGTGACACCTTTGGAAGAGGTTAATCTTTACAAACACAAACATATTACTATTTTATTGTAGCATAAAAGTTGACATCCAAACGTGCAAAGCATGAGGTGTACTAGTACTTTTTTGCACCCTCTTTTCTTTTTTGACACTTAAAATTAAGTGTCTTTTCAAAATAAAGAAAGAGAAAAGAAAGTTGACTTCATAGAACGAAGTATTTAAGTTAAGCTAATTGATTACACATCATCTGTTCAAGACTAATAGACACTAAAATTTGTTTTTTCATAAAATATATTTGATATTCATAATGAACATATAGTTTAATGAAGTAGCTTTGCATACGTTTATAACAAAAACTAACTACTTTTGATAAATGTCCGGTAAACAAGCACACTAATATGAATGTAATTATATATACTATGAACTTACATTGAATTCTAAGATACCTTAATTATCCTATTTTACAGATGACTTTCCGGATAAATCTATTAGTGTAGGCATACGAAAAAAGTCACAGTAGAAATGAATGAAAATAGGTGACGTGTGTTTGGTTCTTATTATTGTGAGTAGAAATTAGAAACTTGAATTTTCACACTCGCGGGTGTACCCTAGTGATTGGGAGTTGGGTTCTCTTGGAGGAATCCATGATTCGAGGCTCGGTAGCCACTGTGGGATGTCCTGCCTAAAGTTTGGTCTTCGAGCCAAGTGGCAGTGCAGGCTCCTGGTGGGCACTGAGTACGGACCGGTCCAATGGTCCTGATGCTGGGCTACCGTAACTTACCTCTCACGTGATGGCTGTGGTATGGACTGGTGTGGGCTGCTGAGGGCGAACAGTGATCGCCTTTTTTAGAAACTTGAATTTTCAAGGAATCTCAAATCATTTTTAATTCATCCCCGGTTAGTGAATACATGGGTAAGCATAATTTGTAGTTTAAAAAACAAAAGAATAAGAAATGGTGGTGGTTTGTTAGGTGCGGGAGAAGGCACTTGTTTGCCAGCGACTACGGCCTGGTGGGCACATGCACCACCGACAGCGGCTATAGTGGCAGCCTGGCAATGCTTATAGAATTAGAATCGTAAAAGAGTTGCTTTTCTTTCTTCTTCTTTCTAGTTCTAGATAAAAAGAGGTGTTTTTTCCGTGACAGATAAAAATCCTTAAAAAATGTGATTTTTCAAAAGAAATGGGATAGGTCATGAATTTGATTGTATAATGGGATTTATTTTATAATCAACTGAAATTTAGGCTTTAAATAAATAATATTTTTAAAAAATTCTATGTTTTATTTTTCTTTTTTCATCTTTTGAAAATCCCACTTCCTTGCAAGCTTCCACCTCTCTCATATTCTCCGCCGCTCAGCCACCATTGTTCCCCTAACGCCATTGGGCCACCACCATCGATACACCAGGCGTATTGTTTTCTTTATTTCACCGTCATTTCCTTTTCATCGCCAGTTGTTTAGTAGTGAATATGGTATTTTCTGCTGTGCATTTTAGCGTTGTTCTCAATCGAGGTTAGTTTGTGCATTTCGTTCCTTTAGGTTCGTTCGATTGCAAGGATTTTTATGCTTTTTACATGTTTAGGTAATGGCGAGACCAAGAAATGTTCTCGTGGAGAAGGTGATCCTACATGCGTTAGAAATTCGTGTCAAGGGAAAAGAAATGTTGTATCTAAGTCTAAGAATTTGTCACAGAGTGCGTTTGGTACATTATTTTTCCTGGTTTTGAATTGTTGTTCAGCTCCTTTGAATGAGTTTGTACTGTAAATTTTAGTTTTTGTCGTTGCTCATTGTTGTTTTTCAATTAGAAGTTGCACTTGTTTGATAAAATAATGTTATAATAAACCTCTGCATTTGTGTGAGGTTAATGTTATAATATGCATTTGTTTAGTTATAAGTTGCATATATTTGTATTCAGTGTATATACGTTAGTTATTCTGTATATGTTTGTTTTCATGTTGTTGATTGTTCATTTTGAATTAGAAATTAATTTTTTTAGTTATATGTTGCATTGTTCAGTATTCAGTGTATGTTTTTTTTGAAATCAATCATCAAAGATGTTGGAAAAAATGCCAACAAGATTACAATAAGTGGAGTTGACATCCAACCTAACTAGTCTCTAGCAAACTTGTTGTGCGGAATGGAGAAAGAACAGAAAATATGAACGAAAATAACAAGACACAAGATTTACGTGGTTCACCAAATTTGGCTACATCCACGGGAGATAGATTCACTATAGTAGGTAGCAAGTTACAGACGCCAAGAAATTGGCCAGATTTCTACCTATCTAAGTTCATAACAGAATTAGTGTTTACAGAGAGGAGAGAGACATTTTACATGCTATCTCCACTAAACCCTAACAAACTGGGCCAAAATACAATTCGGCCCAAATCAACAGCAGTCCAATGAAGAGACAAGCTATACCGTCGGGGGCGTCTGCCGCCCCCCAGACCCCCAGGCCAGGGTGCGCTCCGCCTCCCTGGACCACTCGACTCGCTGACCGGGCAGCGAGACCCCCATTTAGCCGGGGGTGTCTGCCGCCCCCCGGAACCCCAGGCCAGGGTCGTAGAAGCGGCTATTACAGTATTCAAGGCATACCAACAAATCTCCACCTTGACTTGAATCCTCAAAGTAGAAAAAACTCCAGATGCACCATTACAGTGCCAGATGAGTAGACTTCGCCCTCCACTCCCGGGACTGCCCATAGAGCACCTAATCAGCTCTGATGTTCAGCAAGTCCAAACAATGTTGAAACTTGCTATGTGGAACAGGTTTGGTGAACATATCGGCGGGGTTATCAGCAGTTCCCACTTTCTTCACCCTGATTCTCCTCTCACTCCTCAGGAAATGATATCTGACATCAATATGCTTGGTCCTCTCATGATGGACCTGATCCTTGGCTAGGCATATTGCACTCAAACTGTCATAGTACACAGTAGCCTGATCATGATGTAGACCAAGATAACTAACCAGCCCTTTCAGCCATATTCCCTCATTTGCAGCCTCTGTCAGAGCCATGTACTCTGCTTCCGTAGTAGACATCGTCACTGTAGGTTGCAAAGTCGCCTTCCAGCTAACCACAGAACCTCCCAAAGTGAATACATAACCAGTCATTGATCTCCTCGTGTCAACATCACCAGCATAATCAGAATCAGAGTAGCCTGTAACTAAGCACTCGGTATCACCTCCATAAATGAGACCCACATCAGACGTACTCTAAGATACCTGAAGATCCTCTTCACAGCTTTCCAATGTTCCTTTCCCGGTTGCCCCATGAACCTGCTCACAACACTGACTGCCTGTGCTAAATCTGGCCTCGTGCAAACCATAGCATACATCAAGCTCCCCACCGCGTTGGCATAAGGAACCCGAGACATATACTCCTTCTCCTCGTCTGACTGAGGAGAAAACATGGTGGTGAGATGAATATTTGCAGCACTAGGAGTGTCTATAGGCTTGGCTGTAGACATGCCAAACCTAGCCAACACTTTCTGAATGTAGCCTTTCTGTGACAAGAAAAGCTTCCGCTGACTTCGATCCCTAAGAATCTCCATTCCTAGTATCTTCCAAGCTGCACCCAGATCCTTCATCTCAAACTCAACACTAAGAAGTCATTTCAACTTCTGAACCTCATGCTTACTCTTTGAGGCTATCAGCATGTCATCTACATAAAGCACCAGATAGATGAATGACCCATCTCTCAACCTGCTGTAGTAGACACAACAGTCATAAGCACACCTCGTGTATCCCAACTGAAGCATGTAACTGTCAAACTTCTTGTACCACTGCCTCAGAGACTGCTTAAGTCCATACAAAGACTTCTTCAACTTGCAAACATACTTTTCCTTGCCAGGAACCTGGAAACCATCTGGCTGAGTCATGTACAACTCTTCCTCCAACTCTCCATGTAGAAAAGCGGTCTTCACATCAAGTTGCTCGAGCTCCAAATCCTGATGTGTCACCAAGGCTAGCAACACTCTGATGGAAGTGTGTCTGACCACTGGTGAGAAGATCTCATTATAGTCTACCCCCTCCCTTTGACTGAAACCTCTTGCAACAACTCTTGCCTTGTACTTGACTCCCTCTGCAGGTGATATTCCTTCCTTCTTCTTGAAAACCCATTTGCAACTGATTACCTTTCTCCCTTGAGGTTGTTTGACCAATTCCCATGTCTGATTCTTCTGAAGAGACCCCATCTTGTCTCCCGTTGCAGTAAGCCATTTATCAGCATCAGTACATGAAGTAGCCTCTCTGAAGGTTGATGGCTCTTGAGTATCCACTTCCTCGGCAACTGACAGTGCATAACCTACCATATCATCAAACCCATATCTCTTGGGCACCCCAACTCCAACCCTCTTGGGTCGGTTCCGAGCTAAACACCGGATTGTAGCTCCTGATGGTTGAGGATCTGGTGGTGGAGATTCCGGTATCTCAGATTCTGTCTGTGGCTCTTGATCCACCTCAAATTGTTCCAATCTATTTTCACCTTGAGTGACTTCAAGCTCCACCTGTTTATCAATTCCACTAGTTTCTGGCACAACTGTGGGCTTCACCATAGATCTAAGCAAAGAATTTTCATCAAAGACAACGTCCCTGCTCAGAATAACCCTCTTCTCAGATGGAGACCATATCCTGGAGCCTTTAACTCCATCTCCATAACCCACAAAAACACCCTTCTTGGCTCGGGGCTCTAACTTACCATCACTAACATGATAATAAGATGTACAACCAAAAAATTTTACCTTGGAGTAATCAATAACTTTACCTGACCACAACTCCATAGGTATTTTTGCACTCTATACCCGTGTGAGGCCCGCGGTTGATCAAGTAACAAGCTGTACTCACCGCCTCTGCCTAGAATCTCCTTTCCAAACCAGTATTAGAGAGCATGCACCTCGCTCTCGCCAGCAATGTCTGATTCATCCGCTCAGCTATGCCATTCTGCTGTGGCGTATTCCTGACTGTATGATGACGAGCAATCCCTTCATCCCTACAAAAATGATTAAACTCAGACGAGCAGAATTCCAGCCCATTATCAGTTCGAAGCCTCTTGATCTTCTTCCCGGTCTGATTCTCCACCAATGTTTTCCACTCCTTGAACTTCGAGAAAGGTTCACTCTTATGTTTCATCATGATAACCCAAGTCATCCTTGAGTAATCATCAATCAGAGAAACAAAGTACCTGTGACCTCCCAGTGACTCAACTCGGGAAGGTCCCCAACAATCAGAATGGATGTAATCCAATGTGCCCTTTGTTCTATGAATCGCCTTAGGAAACTTGCTGCGGTGATGCTTCCCAAAAACACAATGCTCACAGAAGTCCAAGCTCTTGACCTTGTGGCCACCAAGAAGATCATTCTTCGACAGAATCTGCATCCCTCTTTCACCCATGTGACCAAGCCTCATATGCCATAACTTAGTCATATCATCCTAGTGAACCTCCGAAGATGCAACATTAACAGAATCCATAACCGTGGAACCTTGTAGAAAATACAAAGTACCATGCAGAACACCTTTCACAGCCAGCCTAGAACCTTTGCAGACACACAGAACTCCATCACTCCCTGAGTAGACGAAACCCTTTCTATCCAACGTAGGAAGAGAAATCAGATTCTTTGTCATCGATGGAACATGCCTGACATCGTTCAAAGTACAGAAAATACCATCATGCGTCCTGATCTTGATTGAACCAATCCCAACTACCTTGCACGCAACACTATTTGCCGTAGTAATGATGCCCTCAGCTTGCTCATAAGTTGAGAAATAATCTCTCCATGGGCATATATGGTAAGATGCCCCAGAATCAAGAAACCACACATTAGGATGATTATTTTGCCCAGTAGCAGCTAGAGCAAAATCATCTTCAGAACTGAAATCCCCTTCAGCCACAGCAGCAGTACCAGATGTACTCCCAGATTTACTAGCATTCTTCGGACACTCCTTTTTCCAATGCCTCTTCTCCTTACAGTAGTTACAAACATCATTGGCCTTGGGACCCTTTGAAGATGACTTCTTTCCCTTCTTCTTCTGCCGGTTCCCTTTCCCTTTGTGTTTTCGCCACTAGCAAACAAGCCAGAGGCCTGACTTGCTGTACCTGTACTGTTTGCCTTATGTCGCAACTCTGTACTATGGAGAGAGGATCTAACTTCCTCCAGAGACACGGAATCTTTACCAACAATAAATGAATAAACAAAATCCTCATACGAAAGCGGTAAAGACACTAGCAAAATCAAAGCAGCATCTTTATCTTCAATTTTCACATCTATATTTCGCAATTCTAATAACAAAGTATTCAATTGCTCTACATGGTCTCTGAGCTGCGTACCTTCCTGCATTCGGAGACCGAAGAGGCGTTGTTTCAGAAGCAGCTTGTTGGTTAGAGATTTCGTCATACACAAACTCTCCAACTTCAGCCACAGTTGTGCAGCAGTCTCCTAATCTGAGACCTCAGTGATGATTTCGTCCGCGAGACACAGCATAATCGTCGAGTGTGCATTTTCTTCCAGACCCGCCACATTGCTAGAACTGCTCGTGAAATCCTTTGTCAGTGGAGCCCACAAACCTTACTGTTTCAGCAAAGCTTGCATCTTGATCTGCCATAAACTGAAACTATTTCTCCCAGTAAACTTGTCGATCTTCACGTTCAACCCAGACATCTTTCTCCCCGATCAGCCCCGATCTGATGAGCCCAGAATCCGATACACCCACTACGAAGATACCGAAAAAAGAAACCGCTCTGATACCAATTTGTTGTGCGGAATGGAGAAAGAACAGAAAATATGAACGAAAATAACAAGACATAAGATTTACGTGGTTCACCAAATTTGGCTACATCCACGGGAGACGGATTCACTATAGTAGGTAGCAAGTTACAGACGCCAAGAAATTGGCCAGATTTCTACCTATCTAAGTGTAGAACATAATTAGTGTTTACAGAGAGGAGAGAGACACTTTATATGTTGTCTCCACTAAACCCTAACAAACTGGGCCAAAATGCAATTCGGCCCAAATCAACAGCAGTCCAATGAAGAGACAAGCTATACCGTCGGGGGCGTCTGCCGCTCCCCGGACCCCCAGGCCAGGGTGCGCTCCGCCCCCTTGGACCCCCCGACTCACTGACCGGGCAGCGAGACCCCCGTTTAGCCGGGGGCGTCTGCCGCCCCCCGGACCCCCATGCCAGGGTCGCAGAAGCGGCTATTACAATATTCAAGGCATACCAATAAAACTAATATATTACAAGGATATCTAGATTACATGTCAACCAGACTAATCGTCTGTACTATTATAGATTAGAGATCCAATAAAAACTGTAACATTGCCCTCGGGGATTAACTTATTTCAAACAAAAATCATGACCACTTGGCATAGAAGAGCGTATCACACATCAATATCACTACACCATGTAGAGATCTTCTACAGTTGTAGCACCACTTGATCCAACCATGATCTATGTTGTTCAAATCGCAAACACCTTGAAAAATACAAATTTGACATTTCCAAAATTAATTGAAACCCAGAGATAAAAACACAAATAGAATATGAAAGCACAATCCATACAAACAGATTGAGAACAATAAATTGACACGAACAATTAAATCGCGTTATCATCATGCACACAACGATTTAATCGACCAGGTTGAAAAACAAAACTAATGTGCAGAGACACTTTTTTGGAGAGAGGTTGCGGCAAGGAGAAGGTTTTTCTGTATTCATTGTGTATATTTTAGTTGTAATGCGTATGAATTTTATTTTTAAATTTTTATTGTTGATTTCGAATAAGGAATTGCATTGTTTAACTATATGTTGCATACGTTAGTTTTTAGTGTATACTTGTTAGTTGAACTGCAGGCAACTTATTATTCTCATTTTTTTTGTTGATTTGATTTGGATTAACAAATTGCATTTGTTTATTTATATATTTTATGCTAATATTGAGTGTGTATTAGTTTGCTTGACTATTGATTTATGCTTGCTGTGTATTTTTTATTTATTTAGGAACTACATTTGTTTAGTTATATATTTTGTTTAGTTATATATTGCATTTACTAGCACATGGTGTGTACATTTTCTTTTTCAGGAGCTCCATCCAAACCTGTTGTTAAGATAGCCTTTGAAGGTTTTGAGTTACTGAAGGTAGGGGTACTCACACAATAAAATATAATAAAGACTTAAGAATCATGTGTTTCTAAGGGTAGGTTTCTTGACATACTTTGTTTTTTTTAAACTGTTGTTTTTGCCTGGCTTATTGATTATTTATATATGGTTTTTATTTTGTGTCCGGTATAGTTATTAAATTGGCTCGCCGGTCAACGAGACTACATGCGAGTCAAACTCTAAAATTTCCTGCTCCGGCACCTGTTTCAAAGCCTATGAAGAGAAGGCTCAACGAAATTATTCGTAATAATAAGGATGTCAATCATGGATCCCAATCTTTTAATTATGATTCGCTGATGAGTAGCCTTTCAGATGCTAGTGCGAAAATGGGTTCTCCGATTGTGACTGCTGCTGGTTCGGGGGTTGTACAAGTTGTTGGTGATGGAAGCAGAGGTTTGAATGTTGCATGTGCTTTATTTGTTTACTGTAATGCAACATATGTTTTTTTAGTGTGTTTGTTTTACCTAGGTGGTATATTTAAGTGTCTATGTAGTGGGTTAATGTTTTGATCATTTACTTTTTAATTTTTTTTGTAGTTGGGGGAATGCACCAATGCTTTAGGTGGTGATGTTGATGCAGATTAAGATAAGTTGAGGATGATGTGCATGCAGGCGATGCCTTGCAAGAAGATGATTTTCAGCCATAAATTGTTGCGAATGAGAATGAGGAGGAAGTTTGTCGAGAAAATGAGGATATCTAAAATTACTTGGGTTCGGGTGAGGTTCCTTAATCTGTTAATGATCAAGCTGAGGTCCAGGTTCAAGTGTCTGAACTTGATAGTATTGCTGGAGCTTGGGGGGGAGGGGGGTTCATGGGAGGTTGTCGACATACCTCTCAAAGTTATAATTTATAAGCCCTTAATGCTTACTGAATACAATTAAGTAGATAGTGGCAAATCGGGGTCATCCACGAAGAAGAGGGATTTTCTTAATCGTTTAAACATACAAGGTTTATTTTAGGCTAGAAGTAGATATATATATATAGATTTATAAAAGTAAGTAAAAAGGGGGGTTTTGGTTGGTTGTGGTCCTAAGTTATGAAATTAAAAGACAAGATAACTAGCAAAGTTAAGTAACTATGCTAATCATCAAACAAACTAAGAAAAAGGGGGGTAAAAACTACAAAAGACAAAGCCTTGGGAGAAATTAATATCCACTTCCAAACCTAATGTAGATCATTGAACCATTCACTCATTCTATCACATTCGTTACCTATGTGGAATGCTAAAACATCCCATTCGAAGATCAACATTCATTCCTTCTTAATAGTAATTTGCAGAGACAAACAACGACCATTTGCAAACCTCATTGATAATCACTCTAGGCAAACCACACCATAAAGGTATTTCATCAATGACATTATACACGAAGGACAGTAGATTTGATAACAACAAGCCTTCCACCAAAGACCTAGCTATTTATCCAAACATAGCATTCATTAGGCTAAACCTAGAACAAACCACATTCAAGATTCAACCTTGCATTGCATCTATAGGATAAACATGAGAACAATCCACATTAACATATTTATCTAGCAAGAATTACAACACATTATGCACAAGAAATTATAATTCCATGTTCTTGGATTCTCATGTCAAAGAGCTAAGAAATCTGCAACTTTCCTAACACCCTAACACTTCAATCATACAAATACTTCATATACTCAAACAATCCATAGCATAAATGAAGTAAAACATCACATTTAAACACATGAGTGCTAAATCACAAATGCTTCAAGAAAGAGTGAAACAACGGTTCTTACTACATAGGTGTGGAAGCTTCAATCAGTTGCTCCCAAGTACAAAACTAAGCTAGATAATCAAAATCCATAACATAGAACAAAGATCTACAAAGAAAGAAGAAGAAATGGAAGAAAATGGTGAAAAACTAGGGTTTGGGAGCCCTCAAGTCGGGCTTTGAGACTTGGGGAAGAAGGGGGTTAAAAGCTATTTATAGTACAAGAAAAAAGAGAGTAAAATGCAATTTGCAGGGCAATTCTCGCGAGTCGCGACACACTCGTCGCGATGGAAAAAAGTCCCGTTTTATTTTGCTTCCTCCGGGTGAACCGTTGATCCATTTTGAGAATTTTTGTAGTCGATTTTATAGTACTCGAGAAGAGGAATCCAATTGCATGACTCTTGGAGGCTGATTCTTCTTGGAAAATTCTCAGAACTCTGCTTCAAAACATAGATCATTCTTCACCCTTTGCTTTGCTCTCCTTTCTTCACTTTATCAACTACCACTTGGTGAGTGGCCTTCCATCTTCTACCATTCTTTCGAATGGCCTCCACTAAACCACTCCTAAGTGCTCATGAGCAATCTACAAATTAAGCTTACAAAAAGGAATCTAGATGCTCTTAAGGACCAAAAATCCACTAGACTAAACATAGGTTACAAAATGAAGGATTTAGATATAAAAACCGAAAATGGTCATCTAAACCCCTTATCATGTAAACCTACCTAAATCTAGAAATCTTACAACAAAAATATGATAAAAGAGTGTTAAATGCTTGAGAAAATACATGCAATTTGATGTCTCATCAATTCATGACAAAGTTCCTAAACCTAATAATGTTGTTGGTGAAGGGAATAAAATTTAAGGTGTTTCTTGTTTTAGGTATTGTGCCACTGGATGTTATTATTAAAGTTTTAGGTAATGTTGGTGAGGATGATGATTGAAAGGAGTGTTGATGACCTATTTGGTAATTCAGATATAGATAAGAATCAAGATGTTCATGAGGATGATGTTCAAGGAAATGATGGTGATCAAGCTGAGGTTCAAGATGTAGTTCTCGAAGATGAAGTGGAAAATGAGTCCGAGAAGAAAAAGAAGAAGGAATTGGTAAAGAAGAAGTCTCTCGTGGGACCAAAAAAGCACCACTGCAGGCACCCCCATATGGCACTGGTCGCCATGGCGCCGGTCGTTCATACCTCCTGCCGACTGGTGCCTAAGTAGGGTGGTGATAAAACGTAGTTACTGTGGCACTAATTATAAAAACCAGTGCTAAATATAGATACTACAACACTGGTATTTCATATGTCGTTGCTTAATTCTGAATCCTCGTTAATGATCACCGGTACCTGTACAACACCGGTTACTAGCATAAACCGGTGCCTTAAATCTGGCAGATTACAAAAAATAGCACCATGTTTTTTTATTTTTCGGTGTTTTTGCTTTGGAGATGGATATCTAAGCACCAGTCGCATTATTTGTAAAACCGGTGCTTATTTTTTTAAAAAATTTGCAATATCTTTTAAAAATTATTCCTAGCCCTCCCAGAATTGAAACCCCGGGAGAATTAAATTGATTCCCAGCAAGAACATTTGAAAATGTAAGAATATTAAGTGGAAAAAAACCAATCCATCAACATGATACAAATTCATAGAAAGGGTGAAACTGTATCCCAATCAAATACACATTGAAAATACACTAGGTCCACTGAAGTCTTGTGTCCGTGAGGGTTATCTCTTTGCCATTGTATGCTCCTTTTGTCGGGAAATGTCTGTTGTGCACAAAATAACTATGATTTGTTGAAGAAAACAATTTGAAATGTCGAAATAATGCAGCATTTAAACACTATGAAATATGGTGTGTATAACTATATTTTTACAATGTATTTAACATTAAAACTGATTTAATGTTAAACAGCTAATGATAAACACACCATATCTATTTGGTGCTCATACGCTACAAAATTTCCACATTTGAAATTATGGAGTTCTACAAATGTTATAGCACCGTTTCATAATGAAAGAAGCATTACTTAGTTAAAGGGCACTTCATGAATAGAAAGCAACCAATGCAGTGCCCTTTAACTAATTCTTCTTCCGTTAAGCTTGTTCACAATAACAATTAGTATAGAAAAACATTTAAAATGTCGAAATGAAGTAGTTTTACAACACCAACAAAACATGACATGTGTACACAAACCATGTGAAACACGTCATGTTTACTTGGCACTGATACACTGCAACATTTCCACAGTTTAAACATCAAGTTCAAATCATGAAAACACAAAAAAAAACATGTAAAATGGTGTTTATGTTTAAGTTTTTGCACAACACAAATTGGCATTGAAAACCATTTAAAATGTCGAAATGAAGCAGTTTTACAGCACTAAGGAAACATGGTGTGTTTAAACAAACCATTTCAAACACGTCATGTTTCCCTGGCGCTGATAGACTGTAACATCTCCACAGTTTAAACATGAACTTGAAATCATCAAAACAAGCAAAAAGGCATGTTAACATTAACTAATGCTTTTTCTGCTAAGTACAATTTGTGATGCAAAAAGATTTAAAATGTCAAAATTCTGCAGCATTTAAGCTCCGAGGAAACTTATGTGTATACCTATTGTTTAAACTCTATATTTAACATTTACAACGATTTAATTTTAAACACACCATGTTCAACAGATAAACACACCAAGTTCCCCGGTGTTCATACACTACAAATTCTCCACAGTTTAAACATGAACTTGAAAATGATTTAAAATGTCAAAATGTTGCAATATTTAAGTACCAAGGCTTTTGGTGTGTATACCTATTAATTTAAACAGATCAACACACTAAAATCCTCGGTGCTCATACACTAAAAATTTCTAAAATTTAAATTTCGGAGTTGTATAGATGTTACAACACTTTTCGTAATGGAATACACATGACATAGTTAGAGGGCAATACATGAATTAAAGGCAACCAATGCAGTGCCCTTTAACTAATGCTTATTAATTTAAAATGTCGAAATGAAATAGCTTTACAAGACCAGGGAAACATGGAGTGTATAAATAAACCATGTTAAACACTCTAGGTTTCCTCAGCGCTGTTAGCCTGCAATATCTCAACAGTTTAAACTTCAACTGAAAATCATCAAAACATGGGAAAAGACCTGTAAACCTTAACTAGTTTTTCATTCATTAAAAAATTGTAGTTGTTTGACCCATTTAAAACTAAAACATAAACACATCAACATCCCACAATAAACTATATCACATTACTCACAGAAAAAACCTTCAAAGTCGTACATAGTTAAATAGAAAATCACAGTTTATATCAAAGGGTACAAATTCTACAATTTATATCACATAGTACAAATCTACAGTTTATATCGTAGTGTATATCACAGTGTACAAAAACGTTCAACATGATATAAATTCTAATTATAACAAACCCCTAAACATGACACAATCATCTATGTATCACATGTGCTCCAAAAATTATTTCAGAGTCAAAATAAACCAAAACATCAAAACATATTTCACACACACACACACATATGTAATACACTTTTGATTGCATCACAAAATGCAGAAACCATCACATAACCCAAGAAGTACGAAAGTGGAAAAAATTTCACACACCCCTTGAAAGACAACATGATTGAAAATTCAACACACCCATCAAAACAGAAAAAAAGAAGAAAAGAATGACCTATAAAAAATAATGACCTAGACAAAACATCTAACACGACAAAAAAAAAACAAAATTATAGGTACATGATTGGAGCAGTGGCAGGAGGAAGAAGGCAGTTATGGAGAGAGAAGGGCCGAGGCGGTGGCTGTAATGGTTAGATGTTTAGGAGGAAGCGACGATGGTAAGGGGTAGGAAAAAGGTGATTATGGAAGGAGGAGGCGGCGGTAAGGGAGAGTTGGTGGAATAGGAGGATGAGAGGCAAATGAGGGAGTAAGTAACTTTAGGGTTTCTAGTTTGGTTTATATAGACAATTTTTAAGGGTTCAGATTAAATTAACATACAGAAATCAAGGGTTCAGATTATACCCAGATGAGATCTTCATTAATGATGGGAACCGATGTTGAATATTACGAAAACCAGTGCTAACTATTTATTAATGTAGCTTCCTGATGATGCTTTTTTTTACAACCCGAGAGCAGAAATGTAATTTTTTTCTAACTATAGAGCACCAGTTGTCAGTTTGGTGCTAGAACCGTAAACTGGTGCTAAAATATGGTTAAAGCAGCTGCTTGATGCTACGTGGGTATTAGCTTTTTTTACAACCTGAGAGCAAGCATGTAATTATTTTTATAAATATGGAGCACCGGTGTTCAGGCCAGTGCTACAATTGAGAACCGATACTGAAATGTGGTTAAAGCAGCTGTTTGATGCTGCTTAATCCTGACGCGCTGTAGAATCCTAGTACCGTATTTTGTAACCGGTGCTGATGGTATAGTCGAACCAGTGCTGAATATTAACATACAGAATATTGAATTTCCCACCCAAAAATTGACCAATTTATTTTGTGAGGTACATCCAAAATATTTTAGCTCCGGTTAATCAACACTCATAACTGGTGCTGATTTGTTGTACAACTATTTCCAAATATTCATTCAAAGTCCCTATCAAGGGGAAACGTTTTGTCCATTGTTTTTATACCCAATTGGGCTAAAAAAATATTCAATTCAACACTCAATAGACCTCGTGTTTCAAAATTGTGTCCAATGGATACCCGCAAACCCTTCGATCAGAACTTTGTTAAAATAACAATGTTGCCAAAAACTTAAATTCAACTCCTTATTGGTGGCCAAATAACATCACATTGTGTATTCTTTGGTTAATATATGTTTTAAAAAAGAATTTCATGTTTTATTATAATTTGGTAAAGCGCTAGTATATATGCTACAGTATCTGACTATAGATGACCTAGAAGTTAGGTAGTCCTAAAGAGAAGTTTTCTTTGTTATTTATTGTCACCAAATATTTAATATTGTTTTGATTCGTTCCAGGAATTCCTCCTGGGCCCAACAGTGTAGGATTGCCTTCGAGCGGAATTGAATTTGTAGTTTCGAGTGAAGTTTTTGATTTTGCACCTAGGTCCTTCCAAGAATCTTGGAATCGTCGAAACAAAAAATTGGCGATTCAATAGTGCAATTGACTATTGTGTGAACATAACTACACGATTACGACTTAACTGGGTGAATGGAACATCATCTAAACTGATCATACAAAACAAGTGCTACATTTTCATTAATTGCACTGTTCCCCAAAACTAAGTTTCACCTTGAGCATTGATTTAAAACACTTGATTATTGCTTTTATTTCCTAAATATATTAATTATGTCAACACAATTAATGTAAAAACATTATAATCCTCGAAGTAGTGGATAATATCTATATTTTGTCTGTAAAATAACATAGAATTGTTTCAAGCCGTACTCACTAAAATAATCACTACAGAAAAATAGTAATATAAGAACAATGAGGATCGAAATTCATGAATAATATCTAGCAAATGGCTTTTCATCCAACATGTGTGCATCTTCAGAGCTCGTCCTAACATCGATCTCCCCAACACTCAGGCCTGGATATGTAGGAAAAGGTCCAGCTGCTTTCATTGCGTCTGGAGACTGGTATTGAAATACCTTTCCCATGTGATCGCACCTGGACCTTTGATATTGTGATCCCATCAGCAGACTTTGTACACCCACCTCTAACACCGCGACTCTAGATTCCAAAGTAGGATCCACAATGTCTTGAGGGAATTTGAAGAAAACGCCTGCTGTAATTTTACCCATTGGATGGCCGTATATGTCGTACGGATATTGGGGGGCACCAGATTTTGTGCACAGTTCAGAGATTAGGTTGCAGATTTCATAACAGCCTGTTCTCTGTGCACCATGTCTGAACTCATTCACTATTTGCTTACCCAAATTCCATCGGAGGTTTTTTAATGGTGTATAGATGTCTCAGCATTATACTGTGAACCTCAGTGTTAATTGTGATGAATAGATGGTACCAATTTTGGATGCTACAAAGTGGTACCATCTATTCATCTCGGGAGTCAGTAGCTTCTTTGGCATCCTTTTCCAACCCGGTTTAACAATAGCCTCGACATCGGTTCCCTCCCTAGTTACCATTCTCACGATCTCCCTTCCTATGGGATCATCAAAATCCCAACCCTCATTGGTATAGTAGTGGAATGTAAGAAATTCATCCTCCCCGGGGGGAACATTTGGCAACCCGTACAACTTGTTTATGGATTATGCAGTTAATTTCACCATTTTCCCATGATAGAATGCCTCAGTCCACTTTACGAAACACCGCAAATTAGCATAGAACCCACTCATTATGCTGAGGTTGAACATTGGAGGCGTGTCACACAATTTCTCCCACCCAAGTGCCCAGATTGTTTCTTTAGGGGGGGGGGGAGCATTTTTTATTCCTCTCTCTAGAAAATGTCGCCTTTGTTTGTATGTTTGTGCCATTAATTTTTCCTGCTCCAAAATGAACCTCTTTTCCTGTTGTTCAACATTGGATTGCACCTCCGGAGAGGAAGGGGATGAATCACGTGTTCTCTTGTAGGGAGTTTTGGGCACCATATGCTACAATGTCAAATGAGGCATTTCACCAAACTCCTTCCATTTAACCAAAAAAACCTATACAATACTTGCTTTCTTGAACATCAACATACCCTTAATGCGACCCAATCAAATCCAATCTATACATAAATGTTATTATTGCACATTAACTGTATGTACATGACTGCAGTATCGAAAAATTTGGAGAGAAAAGTGAACCAACATTGAAAAAGTTGTTACTTTTCCAAAAACTTTGGGTTCATGATTAATAATCTAGTACAATATAATAGCAATGTTTGAAAGAGAACTCACCTCAATCCTCCACGGAGTTTGAGTCTGAACCGATGGGGAAGATGTGTTAGTTGTCCTCTATAAAGTTTAGAAAATGAAGAGCAGCTGCGCGTGGAACTATAAAAAATTCAGAACTTAAATTTACTAGCACCGGTATGAAGCTTGAAAACTGGTGCTGAACTAAGTAAAAACATCTGCTTGAGGCTGCTTTGAATTATTTTTTCGAAATTTTCTCCCATCTGGAGAACAAACTTGCAAAATAAATTCTAAGGGCCAGCACCGGTTCAATAATTGGTGCTAAAATATTGCACAATCTGTGCTATTAACAAAAAAAATAGTTGCTTATGGATGCGTGCAATTGATTTATTAAAATCATTTTCTCAACCCGAGAGCTAATCCTTGAAATTTTGTCTAAGTACACAGCACCGGTATCTTGACCAATGCTGAAATTACAAGAACTGGTGCCAATAATGGAACAGAGCACATACTTTGTTTTCAACCTTCAACAGTACCCGTAAAAAATTTTATTTAGAGCATCAATTCATGAAAACCGGTGCTATAATTTACGTATTGCACCGGTTTATACAATATCAGTGCTATTTATCATGTATTGCATTGGCTTTCAGCATCGGTTTCTACAAAGCAGGTGCTGGAAAAATTTTTCAGAACTGGTTTCGTGGAATTATGTCACAATACCGGTGCCAAATATGGTTTCAACACCGGTTCTGGAGGCTACCAGGTTAGCGACCGGTGCCATAGTACCTGTTTTCTAGTAGTGAAGTTGTCAAAGAACTCCAAGAATTTACCGTCTGATGGATAGAAAGCGCAAAAGATGAAGAATAAGCCTAAGACACCATTTAATGTAAGAGCTAATGTAACCCTAAGACACCATTTTTGGCGTTGACAGGCATTGACCATGCATAAAATGACTAAAATGCCCTTTGGGCTAAAATATAAAAGTGTTATGACAATTTTACCCTTATACCACCCCCACCCCTCCACCGGCTATACCACCCCCTCCACTGGCCATACCACCCCCTCTACTGGCCGCCACTACCACTCTCCACCGACCGTAACCACCACCCCTCCTCCGCCCACAACCACCACCCCTCCACCGGTCGCAACCACCACCCCTCCACTGGCCGCTAGTACCACCCCCACCCGCCACCACCACCACCACATCCACCCAGCAACCACCCCATCCCAGCCCTCGCCAGTCCCACTCCCGCCCCCTCCCCCGCCACCACCCACCAATGCTTTCCCTGCCACTCCTGCCCCTGCTAGCCCCGCCTTCACCCACCACCTACGACGACAACTACCTCACCCGTGGCTCTCCCTCCTAGCCCGATGCCACCCATGTCCCCCATTCACATCCACGTCTGCACTTCTTATCTACCACCGAGCCACCACTTTCTTTAACCAGCGTCGCACCACCACCTCGTCAGAGATTTCAAATAGTTCTTAACCAGTGCTGCACAACCACTTTCTTTAATATCTGGCTAGACTTGCCAACACCACCACTAAGCTCAATGCCACCCTTGCCTCGCCGGTGGTTGCAACTTTTTGAAGCCTGATTTGGTCATGGATGAAAGAAAGCTGCGGTTTGGTTAGCTTTACGAAAGAGGTTTTCAAAGCTAAGAAAGAGAGCTACGATGGGAAAGAACAAAAGAAAGAGAATAAAAAAAGAACGAATAGGATTTTGAGGGTAAAATTGTAATTTCATCTTTTTTAAATTTATTTTTTAAAGTTTTAGAGGGGTAAAATTGTCTTTTCGATCAATTTCAGCCTTAAATTGCTGAAATGGGTAAAGTTGCATTTACATCAACTATCTAGGGTTATATATTCACTTTCAATTATCAAAAGGTTATATTGGTACTTATGTCAACTAGGTAGGGTTATAAAAGCATTTTTTCTCTTACTTATATGTTGCATATGACATCATTCAGTATGCAGTATCTATACTTTATTTGACTGTTAGGTTTGATTTTTTTATTACAAACTGCATTTTTTAATGTGGATGTTTCATTTGTTAGCATTTAGTGTGTAGTAGATAGTTATTATCTGTGTGGTTTTAGGCTTCTTTTTTATGTTTGTTGTTTATATTAAATTAGAAATTGCTTTTGTCTTTATAAATGTCCCATATGTCAGTGTTTAACTAAAATATATTATGATTTTATTCTAGATTTGTGAAGAAATTTGCTACAAGTTGCTCTCTTGCAAAATTGAGTAGTTTGATGAGTTGCTTTACTCCATTGCAGAAGCAGAATGTTAAAGACATTGGTTTTGGTGTTCTTGATTTCCAGATTTTATCTTTCCCTACAGGGATAATTCATTGGCAGGTGGACAGGTTTGATCATGTTTGATGTGTGCAAGAAGTGTCTCAATACATGTACATGTGCAAGAAGTGTTTGACATATTCTTTATTCTGAGAGTTTATGGACATTCTGTGTAGTTAATGAAAATAAAATTTAGGGGTGTGTCCAAGGATGTTGAGATAAGAGAGAGGTGAGCGGCTGGGATGAAAGCTGTTAATCATGGTAACGTCCAATCTATTACTTTTTTTTAGAAGAAATTAAGAAATTTGGTAAGGGTGGTATTCTATGTAAAAGATATTTTGTGATGTATTGTATTACACTTTTCTTGCTCCAACCAATACAAATATTGTCGATATGAAATTGATTGGAGCATTGGAGAATGTAGGCTTGGTTAACGATATTGCTTGGTGTAGCCATGTGCTAGAGCGTCTACGTAAAGGTGTTGAGAATTCTAGATGTGGAACGAAGAGTGTTTCTTCAATGGGTGGTTGTGTCTTTGTGTTGTTGCTACAATTCTTTTAATAGAATTCCTTTTAAATGCCATCAAGACTCCATTAGAGCATATTTGTATATGCACTAGAGTAGTTAGAGTTTGTTTAAGAGGGTTCAACTACTCGAGTGATGGGCTATGAGAGAGGAGTAATGGCTAGGGATGGGTGTCATCCATTGAGCAAAAATGGTAGGTTGAAAGAAAAATGAATTAATGTTGAATCTGAGAGAGTTAATACTCCAAGGGTTAGCACTCATGATGTTGATGCTTACGAGTGGATTCATCAAGTACCCAATTCCAGTAGGATTATTGTCCAACGAGACTATCGATAAATTTGCTAATAGTGTAAATTTTTGACAGCTTTTGATATGAATTTGTTTATTTAACAATTGCATAAGTTATCATTCCATATGTTGTAGTTACTGGTACTGTGTGTGAGTGTTTGATTTTTTTTGTTATTGATTGTTTGGTAATGTGTATTTACTGGTAATCTGATTTTTTTAGGTCGTGCATAAATCTTGCCATTATTTAAATGAGACATGGAGCATGTCACTTGAACTTGGTGAAGAATTTAGAGAAGGAAAACGCAAGTCGAATTGTGGGGCAAAGCACTAATCAACATCCCGAGCCTGAAAAGACAACTCAAGAGGTGGTGCATGATTCAAGGACTCACGAGCTGATTTACATGATGGTTGCTGATTTCATGAAGAAAAAATGTTCCTATGCTCCTCCATTTTCTCTTGGAATTTAGGAATAAGATTATTGACATGTTTGATGCTTGAATAATTTGTACAAAAGTGCTGATAATGTTTTGGTTTAGCTTTAGATGTTTTTAAATATTTTGTTGTAATCAGATAATCTTGTGACTGATTGGTTTAGGTATGATATGTTTTGACTTGTATTTTGTTGTGATTGAATAATTTACGAAGGAAGCAAGATGTTCTCATATTTTATTTTAGCAATAGAGTTATTTGAATTAAATTCATGATTTAACTTTTAAAAAATACCATGTGTAAGTTAAAAATCTCTATATGTACTTGCATAAAGTAATGAATTTATAATACACAAATGCATGATTTTGTTTAATAAGCCAAGAAGTAATGTATTTTAATGTTTGATATGCAATTGAGTATTCCATGTAGTAAGTGAAATTACTTTAAATTAATGCAACGCACAAGTTAAGAAAAGCTAGTTTTAAGGTAAGTAGTAATTGATACAGTTTCTTATGTAGGATGTGGTGTTGACTATTTTTTGTGAATGTAATTAAGTGAAATAAATTCAAGATATAGATAGAAAATTCTACATGTAAGCTAATCTATACAATATCTTGTTTATGTTACTTAGTAATATGACTTTTACAACAGTTGTTTTTGTGACTAAGTTTGTAGTATTTTTCTTTGGTTTGTTTTTTAAATCTCCAAAATAGACTTGAATCTTCAACATGAGTTAAGTATGACTGCAAATAATTTGATTCAACGGCGGCTAATCAATGACATTTGTCTATGGAGTTGTCAATTGTTCAATATTAGTTCTTTGTACTATAAGTAATGCTTGTTGTAAAGAAATATGTGCATATATTAGTAAAACATAACCTAATTTACTATTTTGTGGATTTTTTTTTTATAATTCATATTCATAGTTCAAATCAAATGCGTGTTTTAATACAAAAAATACACACTGTAAGATAACAAATGCATGATCTGTATCAAATTTTCAGCAGCATTTAGTACATTTTGGTAGTGTTCACCACATATTTTTTTTACATGTATAGCAATTGAATTCAGAGATTCATAACTTTAGATGTTTCATTCATTTCCAATTCCACATCATAAGAATTGTAATTGCCACTGTTACAATGCATACATAGCTTCTACATTACACAGTTCCAGTTACAAATATCCCAAATTTTACTTTTCTTATTTCAACATATTAAAGTTAAATATGTTACAACAAAAATTCCATGACCTTTAATCTCCATGACCAAATCCTTGTTCTTCTTTAACAACGAATTGTCCACCTCTTTCGCCGCCTTGGAAACCCTCTCGATAGCTAATGATACTTATCCTCGAAGGCCCACTACTATTGGGTTGAAGCCCAATATGCATCGAATTATTAAACCCCCTGGATATGGGCTAATTTGGCCCATCATCCTAGAAGTCTTCGAATCTTAGTCAAACTCTATTACTTGTCTCACAAGCAAATATAATCCTAACTCTAGGCAATCACATCTTAGGTATGATATATTTTACTATTAAATCACTATTCATCATATATTTATAGAGATTGTTGGTTGACTTTATCTTCGGAGAGTGTCTCCTCGGAACCCTCAGGGGTTTCTCACTTGTAGATCACAACTAAGGAATTGACGGCGTGACCCAAACGAGTTGCAGGTGCTTCAATAACGACCTCCGGTGAATGCTTCAAGGCAAGCTTAACATTTTTTCCTGGCGAGCATAAATTGTCAAACAAGCCAGCAGAGAGGACGACAAATACTCGGCGGAGAGGACGAACAGAATCTCGCCAACAAATGAGGATGTTTTGAAAGTGTGGAGAAGAAGTTTAGAAGGTCAAATGAGGAAGATGAAGAAGGCAAGGAAAAAGATGAAGAAGCCAAGGGAAATGGGTTTGTTGGGATGGTTTTTCTTATAACCTGAGTCACGACCCAATTGATTTATGTCCCTAAATTTTCAAACTGAAATTAAGTTCTTGACCTGTCAATAGTTTTTAGATAGATTACTTGTTAGGTTA
The DNA here is from genome assembly GCA_037428765.1 of Rubia yunnanensis. Taxonomy (NCBI): domain Eukaryota; kingdom Viridiplantae; phylum Streptophyta; class Magnoliopsida; order Gentianales; family Rubiaceae; genus Rubia; species Rubia yunnanensis. The sequence continues at coordinate 44,800,604 of CM075069.1, read as the reverse complement.
ACTTCTTCTCACAATACATATGTATGAAAAAATATGCAGAATGAAACTCATTTAAAACTAAAATTCAAAGTTATTTATTTTATTTTTAAAACCGTTTATAAAAGAAATATATATATATATTTTATTTTTATATGGATGTTCTGAAAGATGTATTTCAAACGAAAGTAGATACCATTTTTGTACTATATTTATTTTAAATGATATTTAAATATTGTTGAAAAGTACTTTTTTGGGATATAAGATAAATTATTGAATAACACTAATAAATAATGTTTTTTTAAAAAAGGATAGCGAACTGTGAATATCAATTGCCCAGAACTCACCCTTCGTCCCCAAAGCAAGAATCGATCACCTGGGTGAACCGGGACTCCACTTCACGGAGGAGGAATGTCTAAAATTGGAGGCCCCTCTCAGATGGACTCTAATCGGGAACTTCTCGTGTAGCCGGCCACAACTGGAGAAGCTCCGAAAAGACTTCCACACTGCCGGATTTAAGGGCCACAACAACATTACCTTGCTGGACAATAAACAGGTTCTGATATCCTTTTCTCTTCCTGACGATTACTACCGATGTTGGTTGCATAAAATCTTGAACTTTGGCTCCTATTCGATAAGAATCACAAAATGGGTTCCTAATTTCAACCCAAACGCCGATTCCCCTATTGTCCCAATTTGGATTTCCCTCTATGGATTGCCTCAGCAATTTTTTGATTACAATGTTCTTATGTCCATTGGTAGCATAATTGGTACCCCAATCAGGGTGGATAGAGCCTCTCTCAATAGGACCAGACCTCACGTGGCCAGGATTTGTGTAGAACTGGATGTCACTGAACCAAAACTTGAAAGGCTTTGGCTTAGTTTTAGGGATATTGGGTTCTGGTAGTATATTGAGTATGGGGGTGTTCCTTTCTATTGTTCTAATTGCCTGAAATTGGGACACTCAGATACAGTCTGCAGGTTCGATAAGAGCTCGTCTAAATTCATCCCCTGGAAGCCTCAGGGTAACTCTCTCAAAGAAGGTAACAAAACCATTTCCATGGATGAACAGGGAAGGACCAAAGGTAAAGGAAATGGTCTTTCTGCTACTGCCTTTGATGTCCCTAAAACTCATACTGTATATCAGATTAAACTTGGTAATCATGCTCAGAAGAGTTCTCAGGAATGTAATCCCGCTCCAGGAGTCTCACAATCGCACAAAGATGCAAGTACTAAAGAATTGATCCTTGGACAAGGACCGCAGGTTCCATCTACTCCCCTTGAAACTGCTTATGTGAATTTAAATACTAAGAAACAGCTGATAGTTACTGAGATAGATTCAAAGCAGTCTGATACCAATGTAGCAAACTCCCTGAAAAAGCCTGAAAACAATGATCCCATTTTCCCTCCCAAACTGGGCTCTTTTATCACCAACCCTACCACCCCCAACTCTTCCTCTCTAAATCGCTCTCAGGAAACAAATAGAGACACTCTTCCAGAAAAGTCACCTGTTTTAAGACATATCAGTAACCCACAAACTCCTGAATCAGTAGCTAAGTCTGTTCCCACTACACAGGTTGCAGATCTCCGCACTCTAAATTCCAATACTAATCTTCCTAGAGATATAGATACCCCAATTGTTAATACAACTGAGGATGCCCCTTACTGTATTGAAGCAAATTTTGACCCCTCCCCCCTCTCCTCACAAACCAGGAAACCCCCATCCCCCCTGGAATGGATTAATACAGAATCCTCCTTTAAGCAACAAGAACAACGGCTAGAACACCAGAAGCTTAGCTTCGAACAAATTAAGGCCAATCTTCTTAAGGACCACTTAAGGTTAACCAACATCCTCACAATTAACTGCTCTGAACCCAAGCATAAACAGAGGATATATACTAAAAAAGACTATTCTTCTATACCTAAAACGGTCTTCACCCATTCCTCATTGACCCTCTCCAAAGCATATCCATGAATAAACTCAACATCTGCGCATGGAACATTAGGGGAATAGGCAACATACCTACTTAAACCCATTTTAAAAATATTAAAAGAAGAAACTCAATCAAACTTTGTGCCCTCATTGAACCCCTACTGGACCCTGGCCAAATACACAATATTTCCTGGAAGCTTGGTTTTAACCACTCATATGCCAATCCTATCAACAAAATCTGGCTATTGTGGGATGAAGACATTACATTAGATATAGTTAAAGTGGAGGATCAGGTGGTTATTGTGAAAATCAAATCTGCCACTTTATCACATGAATGTCAGATTGGATTTGTCTATGCTAAGCACACAATCCACGAACGGAATAAACTGTGGCAAGTCTTAGCAACTATGACCAAGGAACCCCTGTGCCTAATAGGCGACTTCAATGTCATTACAAAAAATGAGGAATACCTAGGACATTCAATCCCTAGGACATTCAATCCCTAATCAAAACAGCATACGGAACTTTAACACTTTCTTAAATGACCAACAATTCACTGAAATACCTACATCTGGTAGTTTATTTACCTAGGCTGGTATGCGCCCTAAAGGGAGAGTATGGAAGCGCCTCGACAGAGGTATATCAAACAACATTTGGTGGTATACCTTCCACAGCTCTAACATCAAAACTTTAGCCAGAGAAGGCTCGGACCATACCCCTTTAATCCTTTCTGTGTCTAATTCACCACACAAAACCTCGCCAAAACCATTTAAATTCCAGGAATGCTGGACAACCCATCCATCCTTTATGAAACTGGTAGAAGATGGTTGGAAAGTTTATACAAACCTCCAAGGGATGAAAAGACTGATTTACAAACTCAAACACTTAAAATTTAAAATGCTCACTTAAAATCTGGAACAAAGAGGTTTTTGGTAATGTATTCGATGTGGTTAAGATGAGTGAAGACTTGCTAATCAAAGCTGAAAATGATTTACAGCAGAGCGAATATGAGGAAAACATACAAGCCTTAAATCTTGCTAAAGAAAAGCTGAGAGTGGCTTTAAGCAATCAGGAAACATTCTTGAAACAGAAATCCAGGCTCAAATGGCTGAAGGAAGGGGATGCAAACTCGAAATTTTTCCATCAATCAATCCTAAACAAACATAAAAGACAAACCATCTCGCTTATCAAATCCACTAACGACACTTGGCTTAATAACATAGATGAGATTGAGAAAGAAGCTATCAGCTTCTTCTCTAATCTCCTGGCTGTAGACCAATCTGATCCATCAGGAGCTAATGCATCCTGGATACTGGAGAATGTTCCAGCTGTCATAACTAATGAAATGAACTCTACACTTCTCCAAGGAATTAGCATGGAAGAGTTAACTAACATAGTTTTTTTCCATGAATAGCCTCTCAGCCCCAGGCCCTGACGGCTTTTCTGGTTTCTTCTTCCATAAATGCTGGGACATCATTAAATATGATGTTATGAAGGCAGTAGAGGATTTCCTTGCTGGAACAAAGATCCCTAAAGCCATCTCCTCAACTCAAATAATTTTGATCCCCAAAAAAGATGTTTGCTTATCTTTCAAAGACTTCCGACCTATAAGCTTAAGTAATTTCACTAATAAGATTCTCTCAAAAATCATCTCCACGAGACTGTAGACCTTTTTAGATACCATAATCAGTCCGGAACAATCGGCTTTTGTTTTCGGAAGAGAAATTGCAGACAATGTACTGCTCATGTAGGAATTTACTAATCACCTGCACACAAAAACAAAAGGACATAACATGATCATCAAATTGGATATGATGAAAGCTTTCGATAGAGTCTCATGGTCTTTCTTAACACATGTCCTACTCAAACAAGGCTTTTCCGAGGCCATTGTTGAGTTAATTATGAGGAACATTAAATCTGCTCATTTCTCATTACTAATCAATGGTAGAACTGTTGGTTTCTTCCCTGCTTCTAGGGGTTTAAAACAAGGTGACCCTTTATCCCCTATGCTTTTCATTCTCATGGCTGAAGCTTTCTCCCAAAACCTAAACTTTCTATTTCAATTCGGGAATATTCAGCCCTACAAACTTCCACGAGGGATGATCTCCTCATCTCATCTTTCCTATGCTGACGACACAGCAATCTTCCTGAAATATTCAAAACAGGGTCTTCAAACCATAATGAACTTCCTTCAATCTTATGAGATGGCTTCCGGTCAGAAAGTCAATTTTGAGAAATCAACTTTGAGAAATCAACTTTCTACATATCCAAACACACTCCACACAGAATTACAACTCTTTTAAAAAGAGAGACATCCATGTTGGAAGGTACAACCCCTTTCAAATATCTAGGATGCCCTATTTTCACAGGAAGAGTTAAGAACTCACTATTCCAAGGCATGCTTCTTTCAGTCCAAAACAAAATCAATCACTGGCACAATAAACTTATATCTCCAGCGGGTAGGGCAACGCTAATCAGACATGTTTTGTCCTTACTGCAAATACATTTAATCACAGTTTTAAAGCCAACTGCTCACATCATTAACCAAATTCATAAAACTCTTGCAAGGTTATTCTGGAATAACAATTCTAACAATGCACAAAAACACGGAATTTGGAAATCATACCCCCAGTTTATGCTTCCCCACAGCAGAAAATGGACTCAACTTTAAAAATCTGACCACTTTAACAAAATCTTTCTCCCTAAAACTGTGGTGGAAACTCCAGATAGGAAACTCACTATGGGCTAGAGTCATGTGGTCGATGAGTGACACACACAAAACCTCCAAATCTTGGAAACGAATCAAAGAGGCCAATGATATAGCTGTAAGTAACTCAAAAGTCATCCTTAGCTTGGGTTCGGTCTCTTTTTGGAACTCCAACTGGACCTCTCTTGGACCACTGATTGATCATCTTCCTAATCCCTCAAACTGTCCATTTAATGACTTAACTTTGGCCGATTATATACAAAACAAAACCTTTTTTTCTGAACAGATCAGGGCCTCCCTCTCTCATAACATTTTCCAAAGGATGGAACTGGAACACACCTTATTTCCTGGATACGAAGACTCACTTATATGGAAACTTACCACGACAGGTGTCTTCACTGTTCGTTCAACATATGAACTGATCAGAGAAAAGAAACTGACGCTACCCTCTTATTCTCACCTTTGCTCTAAACTTTTACCAAGGAAAATGAGTATATTTAATTGGAAACTTTTAAAAAGATTAATAGCTTTCCCTGATGTGCTAGAAGATTTCCAATTCCATCTCCCATCTAGATGCTGCTTCTGTTTTCATCAATCTGAAACAATACACCACTGCTTCAACTCCTGTGCCAAGGCCAGCCATATCTGGAAATTGGTTAACTTGATTTTTGGTCTGCCAAATAACCATTTTGAACTAGTGTAGGATAGATTTTATTTTTAGTGGAATTACAGCCCCACTGATGTTTCTGCTACAAGTTTAATCCGAATCATTCCATGTGCAATACACTGGTACCTGTGGCGTGCCAGGAGTGCCTACCCTTTTAAGGGCACAAAACTAGATTTAATGTCCATTTTAAAGCAAATCCTATTCCACTTTAATGACACATTGCTTGCTTTCAAACTGGATTTCAACTGGACATTATCTCCCATACTGAGGCTAGTGAGCCAGGAACCAATTAGACAGAGATCAATCAAAATACTAAAATGGATATTACCTGTAGAGTTCAAACTTAATACTGATGGAGCCTTTACCAACGGGGCTGCAGGCGTAGGCTGTTTGATTAGGGATCATGTTAGCCACGTAATTGTTGCTATGTCAAAATCTATCTCGGCTGAATCTGCTTTGCAGGCTGAGACCACCGCACTTCTACATGGATTACATCTCGCATGAGATAAACGCATCAAAAGAATTGAGATTGAAACTGATTCTAGAGTTCTGATTGGAATGGTTCAACATCAGCTTAAAATTCCATAGAGATTGCTGATCATGCTGAGGGAAATTAGGGACCTTCTACAGGGAATGAATTACTCATTGCATCACGTTTTCAGGGAAGCAAATGGCGCGGCTGATTCTCTCGCAAAGATGGCTAGCCGGAAATAGGTAAATATCATCTACGGCCCCACGGATATGCCCACAGGAGTTGCAGGACAGGTAAAGTTGGATGCAGAAGATTTTCCCTATTTTAGGAGAATGTAGCTTTTTTCATGTAATTTTCCTTTCATTTTCGTCTCTGCTGATCTTTAGGGTAGTTATAGGATGATGTTTAGCTTTCAAAGATCGACAGATAGACTTTCCGAGGTACGGTATTAAGCCCCCCTCTTCTATGTATCTTTTCTTTAAATTAATAAACGGGTAGGGATCTGCCAAACCCCCCACCATCACAGGTGGATTTATTTAAAAAAAAAGAACTGTGAATATCAATTTAAATTAGGTATCATTTTAGATATTTTCTCTAATATAAGTATAATTTAAAGAGTCCAGCTCCCGAAAGGAAACATATTCGTTATGAAATAAGCATGGTACCTTTTCATTTAAATATGATTTTTCAATTTAGACAATGTTTTTTTAAAAGTATTTCTTTCACTTCTACATCTAAACATGCATCTATCATAAATTCGACTTAGATTGCATGGTATATGAAATTAGAAAATACACCAAATACCGTAATTATTTCATAAATTATGAAAACGTCGCTTTTTCTAAGACTAATCCAATTTTGGGGTGTGTTTGACAGATTTGTACTTATAGACAAAGCTTGTTTTTTTTAAGAAAGCAAGAGTACATCAAATTCTACTTTTTTCCCCCAAAAATAGATTTATATTTTTAAATAACCATATTTTTAGCACTTTACCGAATAATTAAAAGTGTTTGCCTTATAAGAAAATCAACTTATAAGACTGTCAAGCACACCCTTACTTGTTTGTTACACTACAAGAAACAACATCTATTACCTCGGTTCTACAGGTGTTTTTACCTCGATTTTCAGCCATAAAATAACTGAAGTTAATGTGGGTTAAGTAAAAGTGTATTTTTTAGCTCGCTTCAAAACTGAGGTTAGAAGTATTTTTTACCTCAGTTTTTCACCTGAAAACTGAGGTAACAAATTGATGACCAATACTACCGCGATTTTGCAGGTAAGAAAACTGTGGTAAAAAAATTGATGACTGCGACATCGCAAGTATGTTGCTATAGCGAAACTTATCGAACCGAGGTAAAAGAAATTTGAATGACACAAGTGCGATGTCACACATACTATATATTTTTTTTAAGAAAAACAACCGAAAGTAGAATCGGTGTCAATTATGCTTTTGGTAGTTCAAATCCAAATAAGATTTTTCAGCCAGATTACAGTGCTCCAGCCAGATATCACAACCCAACTGCAACCTAAATCACAGCCCAAATTTATGATAAAACAAGTACTCAACTTGTTCAAACAAAATCACAGTACAAATTCAAGAACCGCTACTCAATCTATACAAATAAAATCACAGCATTCAGATGTTATACAAACATATATAATGCTATACAAACTGTATTGGTAGTGATGATCTAACTTGTGGCGGTGGGGCAGTCACACACATCTGGTGGCGCAGAAGAATGGAAGAGCATCGTGGTGGCAGTGGCGTCGACAAGAGGCATGTCACAGTGGTGTCAATAAGAGGCACATCATGGTGGTATTGTTAGAGGCCAGCCGTAGTGGTGTTCATACAAAGCAGTAGAGCGGTGGTGGCAAGGTGGCGTTGATGTGATGTGGTGGCGGATTGGGAGAGAAGAAGGAATTGGGGTGTGGAGTATGTGCAAACGAAGGAGGAAAGAAATGGAGTTTGGTAGTTCAAACAAAGAAAGGAAAGACAAAGGGTTGGGGGTTTATGAAGAAGAAAAGAAATGGAGGTGGGTGGGTACTCAAATGAAGAAGGGAATATGAAGGGGGTGAGGGGCTTTTATATGTTTAGGGTTTAGTAGTGCAATTTGGCCATAATTGGGCCTTTACAAAATCTGATGAGAATTTACATTTTTTTATTTTTTTAAATTATTTTTTATTAGATTAAGAGTATATTTTTTGGGCCAGACTTATGGGTTGAAATTTAGCTTAATTTTATATTTAAGGGTTGAAATATAAAATTTAAATTTATGGTAAAGAAATTAAAAATTCAGTTCTACTTAAAAATTTTTGTTCTATAAGTTTAAATTTTTTAAAAATATTATATTATATTTATACGTAGAGTTTCATACTCCCTCCATCCCTGCTTAAACTGCACACTTCACTTTATGTCACTATTCACTGTCCAACTTTGACCACATATTTGAATAGATATATAAACAATAATTTTATCATATGTTGTATGGTTGGATTCATCGTAACATATTAACAAAAGTAACATTGACCAAAAGCAACTTTTTATTTGCCGTTATTATACGTAGTTAAACATATTAACAGTTAGACCAGTTTCTTGATGAATGTGAAAAATATTTTTTGCAATTTGAGCTGGGATGGAGGGAGTAGATATATGAAGATAAAAAATAGTTAGGGTCAAACATTTTCATTATTCTTTACGTATAAACGTTCAAGTAAGGGTTGACCGTATGGAAAGTCGTGTAAGGGTTGACTGTAATTCAAACCTTTTCGTCAGTGTTTATGTATGAAAGTTCAAGTAGGGGTTGAACGTTAACTAGTTAAGGTAAATCCTTAACTAATATTTATATGTGAAAAGTCTAGTATGGGTTGACCGTTGATTAGTTAAGTTATAACTATTTCATTAGTGTTTACGTATGGAAAGTCAAGTAAGGGTTGATCGTTAATTCCTCAAATTCAAGCCTTTTCATTAGTGTTTATGTACGGAAAGCCAAGTAAGGATTGACTGTTGATTAGTTAAGTTCTAACCATTTCATTAGTGTTCATGTATTATACTCAAGTGAGGGTATATCGTTGATTAGTTAAGTTATACCTATTTCATTATTGTTTATGTATGGATTATCAAGTAAGGGTTGACCGTTGATTAGTTAGGTTGTAACCGTTTCATTAGTGTTTATGTATGGAAAGTCAATTGAGGTTTGACCATTTATTAGTTAATGTAAAACATTTGCATTTGTGTATGTATGGAAAATTACACTGTGGTCCAAAATTGTGTTATCCCATTACCCCGTTGCTCCAAAATACATAGTTTTTGTTATTCTTGCCTAAATAAAGAAATATAAAATAAATTATTTTTTTGGTGAAACGTTAGAAAGTGCTAGTACATGTTATAGAGTACTTAGAGTTGAATACGTAGAAGTAAGAAAGGAAAATTGGAAAGGATTACGGATATGTTCTTATGCTCGGTTATTGATAAATATTCCGTTACAGACTTACAAAATACAATGAATGTGTATAGGGTAGCATCACGTTCGAGCGGATTTCAATTTGGAGTTACAAGTAAAGTTTTTTTACTTTTTGCACTTAGGTCCCTCCAAGAAAGTTGAGTTGTCGAATCACGAAATTGGCGACACAAAAATGAAATTCAATAATATAAGATTGTGAATTCGCAACTTGGGAATGTATGGGTGAACGGAAGACCTCGAAAATCAACATTGATTACTTCTACATTTTAAGAAAATTACACGATGGTGTTATCCCATTATCCATTGCTCCAAAATACATGATATTTTTTATTCTTTCCTAAATATATAAATATAAAATAAATTATTATTCTGGTGAAATGTTGGAAAGCGCTAGTACATGTTCTAGAGTAACTTGAAGTTGAATACTTGGAAGTAAGAAAGGAAAATTGGAAAGGATTACAGATATGTTCTTATGCCTGATTGTTGATTAGTATTCTATTACAGACTTGGAAAATACAATGAGGGTGTATAGGGTAGTATCACATTTGAGCGGATTTCAATTTGGAGTTACGAGTAAAATTTTTATTTTTTGCACTTGGGTCTCTTTTAGAAAGTTCGAGTGGTCGAATCACAAAAATTGAGACACTAAATGAAATTAAATAATATAAGATTGTGAATTTGTAATTTGGGCATGTATGGGTGAATGAAAGAGCCTCGAAAGTCAACATTGATTACTTCTACACATTCTTCAAAAAATTACATTGTGGCCCAAAACTGTGTTACCACATTACCCCATTGCTTTAAAATACACGATTTTTGTTATTCTTGCCTAAATAAAGAAATTTAAAATAATTTATTTTTTTGGTAAAATGTTGGAAAGCGCTAGTACATGTTTTAAAGTAACTTAGAGTTGAATACTTAGAAATAAGAAAAGAAAATCGGAAAGGATTACATATATGTTCTTATGCCTGGTTGTTGATATTTATTCCGTTACAGAATTTCAAATACAATGAGGGTGTATAGGGTAGCATCACATTCGAGCGGATTTCAATTTGGAGTTACGAGTAAAGTTTTTAATTTTTGAACTTAGGTCTCTCCAAGAAAGTTGGAATTGTCGAATCACAAAAATTGGTGACACCAAAATGAAATGCAATGACATAAGATTGTGAATTTTCAATTTGGGCATATATGGGTGAACGGAAGGGTCTCAAAAGTCAACACTGATTACTTATATACATTCTTGAAAAATTACACTATGGCCTAAAATTGGGTTACCCCATTATCTATTGCTCTAAAACACATGTTTTTTTATTCTTTCCTAAATATAGAAATATAAAATAAATTATTATTCTGGCAAACTGTTGGAAAACACTAGTACATGTTCTAGAGTAACTTAGAGTTGTATACTTAGAAGTAAGAAAGGAAAAGCGGAAAGGATTACAGATATGTTCTTAGGCCTAATTGTTGATTAATATTCTGTTACAGACTTGGAAAATACAATGAGGGTGCATAGGATAGCATCGCATTGGAGCGGATTTAAATTTGGAGTTACAAGTAAAGTTTTTCTTTTTGCACTTAGGTCCCTTCAAAAAGGTTGGAGTGGTTGAATCACGAAACTTGCGGCACCAAGATGATATTCAATAATATAAGATTGTGAATTTGTAATTTGGGAATGTATGGGTGAACGGAAGGGGCTCGAAAGTCAACATTGATTACTTCTACACATTCTTAGAAAATTACACAATGACCCAAAATTGTGTTGCCCCATTATCCATTGCTCCAAAATACATGATTTTTTATTATTTCCTAAATATGGATATATAAAATAAATTATTTTTTAATGAAATGTTGGAAAGTGCTAGTAAATATTCTGGAGTAACTTAGAGTTGAATCTTTATAAGTAAGAAAGGAAAATTGGAAAGGCTTATTGGTATGTTCTTATGCCCAATTTTTTATTATTATTCTGTTACAGACTTGGAAAATATAATGAGGGTTTATAGGGTAGCAGCACGTTTGAGTGGATTTCAATTTGGAGTTACGAGTAAAGTTTTTACTTTTTGCACTTAGGTCCCTTCAAGAAAGTTGGAGTGGTAGAATCACGAAACTTGTGACACCAAAATGAAATTCAATAATATAAGATTATGAATCTTCCATTTTGGCATGTATGTGTGAACGGAAAGGGACTTCAAAGTCAACATTGATTACTTCTACACATTCTTGGAAAATTACACTATGACTAAAAATTGTATTATCCCACTACCCCATTGCTCCAAAATACATAATTTTTGTTATAATTTCCTAAATATGGAAATATAAAATAATTTATTATTCTGGTGAGATATTAGAAAACTTTAGTACATGTTCTAGAGTAATTTATAGTTGCATACTTAGAAGTAAGAAAGGAAAATTTGAAAGGATTAATGATATGTTCTTATTCCCGATTGTTGATTATTATTCTGTTACAAATTTGGAAAATACAATGAGGGTGTATAGGGTAGCATAATGTTTGAGTGGATTTAAATTTGGAGTTACGAGTAAAGTTTTTACCTTTTGCACTTAGGTCCTTTCAAGAAAGTTGAGTTGTCGAAAACGAAACTTGCGACACCAAAATAAAATTCAGTAATATAAGATTGTGAATTTTTAATTTGGGAATGTATGGGTGAACGGAATGACCTCGAAAGTCAACATCGATTACTTCTACACATTCTTGGAAAATTACACCGTGGCCCAAAAATTTGTTATCCTATTACCCCATAGCTCCAAAATACATGATTTTTGTTATTCTTACCTAAATAAAGAAATATAAAATAATTTTTTTTGGTGAAATGTCGGAAAACGCTAGTACATGTTCTAGAGTAACTTAGAGTTGAATACTTAGAAGTAAGAAAGGAAAATCGGAAATGATTACAGATATATTTTTATGCCCGATTACTGATAAATATTCCATTATAGACTTGAAAAATACAATGAGGGTGTATAGGATAGCGTCACGTTCGAGCGGACTTTAATTTCGAGTTATAAGTAAAGTGTTACTTTTTGCACTTAGGTTCTTTCAAGAAAGTTAGATTGGTTCGAATCACGAAACTTGCAACACCAAAATGAAATTAAATAATACAAGATTGTGAATTTGCAATTTGGGCATGTATGTGTGAACGGAAGGGCCTCAAATGTCAACATTGATTACTTCTACACATTATTCAAAAATGACACTGTGGCAAAAAATTTTGTTATCTCATTACCCCATTGTTCCAAAATACATGATGTTAGTACATGTTCTAAAGTAACTTAGAGTTGAATACTTAGAAGTAAGAAATGAAATTCGGAAAGGATTACGGATATGTTCTTATGTCTGATTGTTGATTAATATTTTGTTACAGACTTGAAAAATACAATGAGGGTGCATATGGTAGCCTCACGTTCGAGCAGATTTCACTTTGGAGTTACAAGTAAAGTTTTTTCCTTTTCTACTGAGGTCCCTTCAAGAAAGTTGGAGTGGTCAAATCACGAAGTTTGCGACACCAAAATGAAATTCAATAATATAAGATTATGAATTTGCAATTTGGGTATGTATGGGTGAATGAAAGGGTCTCAAAAGTCAAAATTAATTACTTCTACACATTCTTTGAAAATTACACTATGACCCAAAATTTTGTTATCACATTACCTCATTGCTCCAAAATATATGATTTTTGTTATTCTTGCATAAATATAGAAATTTTAAAAAATAATTTTGGTGAATTGTTTAAAAGCACTAGTACATGTTCTAGAGTAACTTATAGTTGAATACTTAGCGGAAAGGATTACAGATATGTTCTTATGCCCGATTGTTGATAAATATTCTTTTATTGACTGGAAAAATACAATGAGGGTATATATGGTAGCGTCACGTTCGAGCGGACTTCAATTTGGAGTTTCAAGTAAAGTGTTAATTTTGCACTTAAGTCCATTCAAGAAAAGTTGGAGTGGTCGAATTACAAAACTTACGACCCCAAAATGAAATTTAATAATATAAGATTGTAAATTTGCAATTTGGGCATGTGTGAGTGAACGGAAGTGCCTCAAAAGTGAACATTAATTACTTCTACACATTCTTAGAAAATTGTACTATGACCTAAAATTGTGTTGCCCCATTATCTGTTGCTCTAAAATACCTGATTTTTGTTATTCTTGCCTAAATATAGAAATATAATATAAATTATTTTTTTGGTGAAATGTTGGAAATCGCTAGCACATGTTCTAGAGTAACTTAGAGTTGAATACTTACAAGTAAGAAAGGAAAATCGGAAAGGATTATAGATATGTTCTTATGCCCGATTGTTGATTAATATTCTATTATAGACTAGGAAAATATAATGAGGGTGTATAAGGTATTATAACGCTCGAGCGGATTTCAATTTAGAGTTACGAGTAAAGTTTTTTACTTTTTGGACTTAGGTCCTTCCAAGAAAGTCGGAGTTGTCAAATCACGAAATTGGCACACCAAAATGAAATTAAATAACATAATATTGTGAATTTGCAATTTGGGCATGTATGGGTGAATGGAAGGGCCTCGAAAGTCAACATTGATTACTTCTACACATTTTTTTAAAATTGCACTATAGCCTAAAATTGTGTTACCCCATTATTCGTTGCTCCAAAATACATGATTTTTGTTATTCTTGCCTAAATATAGTATAAATTATTTTTTGGTGAAATGTTGGAAAGCGCTAGCACATGTTATAGAGTAACTTAGAGTTGAATACTTAGAAGTAAGGAAAAGCGGAAAGGATTGCGGATATGTTCTTGTACCCGATTGTTGATATTTATTCTATTATAGACTTGGAAAAAACATTTAACCTAGAAACCAAATTGTATACTACTTATTTTATATAATTATGAATAAATAGTGTATAAAATTTTATTTGGTGAAAAATTAAATTTTTTTTATTGATATTCGACTTCGATCACATATTACTCGAACTCTACGTTTAATTTATTTCATTTGAAAAATATAACATAAAGTCATAGTTAAAAGTGTAGTTATAAAATCTTTTTGACTAATATGCAAATATAACCCTATATGTTAGAGAAAATGTATATATAACCCCGAGTTATTGTTTTAGTACAAATATAATCCTACATATTATAAATAAGTGCAAACATAACCTAAAACCATTATTCCGGCATTGACTGGTCATTTCTGGCCATTGACCGATCAGAAATGATCAAAATGTCCTTCTAACCTAATAAAAAATTTAAAAGACACAATTACCCCCACCACCACCCAGCTCTGCCACAAGCCCCGTCATCCCACCACCAACACCACCACCAATCCGTTTCAGCCTAATCCACCAATCCACCTTCTTCTCCCTAGTTGAGCCACCCAAATGCCACCTAAACTAGCTGCTCTGGCGGAACCATATCCTCGCCACCACCTGAGCCCCGCACGCCACCACCTTAGCCCCACCCCACCACCACCTGAACCCCGTCACCCATAATAACCACGGCTGCCTCTCCCCTGCCTCATCTCCTCTATTGTGTGATCTCCTCATCTCTCCTTCGCTCTGACCACAACCTCCGCTCAGATACGCCTCCGCTCAGATCTCTGCCTCAGCTCAGCCCCACCTTGCCCCTGCCTCAGCCCCCATCTCCACTCAGATCTCCACCTCAGCTCAGCCCGCCTTACCCCTGCCTCAGCCTTGCCATCATGTGATCTCATCTGCTCTGACCACCACCCCGACTGAGCTAGCTCTTCCTCCACCAAAACCGCCACTATAAACTACCATTTTTGGATCTGCTTAACCAAGCGCCAGAAAATTGAGACCCATCACCCCCTCTCCCCGCTCACCAATCTTCTTCGTGTCGCCGTCCATTGGAAACCCGCCTCCGCCACCGCTAGCTTCAACTTGAACCACTGATAGGGTGCTAGAGCTGGAGTCATCATTGTTGACTTGCGAATCCAAGGGGTAACGGCGACCCCACCCCGAATTTAAAACCTGCTATGGTCCCTGTTCAAGAATTCCGCTAGTTGCCGCATGTGAAACAAAGAGGCAATGACGACCCCGGCCGACATCTGAAACAGAGAGGCAACGGAAAAATAGTAAGTTTGGGGTTAGAGAAGAAGGATTAGAAGTTTGGTGAGAATCTCCGAAGAAGAACTAGAAGTTTGGTCGGGAAATTTGGTAAGCAATTTATTTTTGGTGAAGAAGAAAAGTGCCGCTTCTTTTTAGTTTATCTTAGTTTCAGCTTAAGTTAAGGGTTTTAGGTTAGAACGTCAAAATAGTAAATTTATATGTTTTATGTGTTTTTCGGTAAAATTGACTTTTCACCCAATTCCAATCTAAATCCGTCGGAGAAAGTTATATTGGCACATAACTTAAATATCTAGGGTTATATTTGCACTTTTAAATAACACAGGGTTATATCTGCACTTTTGTCAATTATATAGGATTATATATGCAATTTTCTCAGTCTTTTAAAAGTTTTAAAGAAATTTTGTAGCATAAAAAATTTCCAAAATTATATTTTAGTTTTCTTTAACATTAAATTTTATTATCAAAATCTTTGATCAAGTGTTACTCGAACCATACATTTAATTTATTTCATTTGAAAATATAAACATTAAGTCATAGTTAAAAGTATAATTATAAAATCTTCTAAAATTAAAAAGAAAGAAGTTGCATAATTTTTTTTAAATATTATATTTTTTAATAATTTTTTTACAATATTAATATATATATATTCAATTATTTTAAATTGTGCATCACAAGGGTTTCTACGAGAAGTACGTGCGATGTCGGTCACAATAATAATTGACGTTGGTAAGCCACACATGCATGCGACGTCGGTCATTTCATGTCCGCGAGAGGTATTTGCAATGTCGGTCACATTTATAATGACGTCGGTAAGCTAGACATGTGTGCGACATCGGTCATTTCGTATATGTGAGTGGTATGTGTGATGTCAGTCTCATAAACAACCGACGACGGTAAGCTAGACATGTGTGCAACATCGGCCATTCATGTCTACGAGAGTGACGTGCGACGTCGATCTCAAAAATAACCGACGTCGGTAAGCCAGATGTACGTGCAACGTCAGTAATAAAAGGCTTTTACCATGGTTTTTTTAAAAACCTAAGTAAAATGTGTACTTTTTACCCCAATTTTTTGACCGAGGTAAAAAATAATAACCGAGGTAAAGGAACTTTTTACCTCGGTTATTCGCCCTTAACCAAAAATCCAGTTAAAATGGGCAAAGTAATAGGTTCAGTTTCTTGTAATGTTAGTGTGTTGGGGGTCTAACACACACTCATTCTCTGTCAAATCAGTGCACTCTTTTTTTCTAGTCAAACTCAACAAACACTGTCATTTCCACTCTGATTTTACTATGGTAATGATATTTTGGGCAACCCATGGTTTTGATCTCTGATGTTATAATGGGTCGAAACTCATTTGCATAAGTTTCTCGAAGTCGAAAGTTGTATTTATAAAAATGTGATAGAATACCATATGTATAAAAGGAAGATGACTTGTCCTACAAGATATGTACATCTAAACCCTATACACAAAGCCATGTTCTAACTTAAGAATCAGAGGGGTTTTGTCTTACAGGGCCTTTAACTATTATATCATGAATCAACAAAAAAAATTTTGGGGTTAAATCATGCACTTATATTATCATAATATCCATGATTACATGTTTTGCTAGGTTATGTGCATTCATTACATCTCTATGCACTTTCATGACATGAATATTATGCAAAACCATAGCTAGCATTAAGATGCTTCTAACTAAACCTTTTAGACCCGGTGGAACCGAGGGATACTCGCTGGTATGGTTGAGGACCATTTCACAGTCTGTACGAATGCATTTATGAGTGGCACCCATATTAATAGCATGTATCATAGCTCCGTAAATGGCTATGAGTTCGGCTTGTGCTGGCGAAGCCACATGTATTACGCGATAACCTCGGCAGAAGGTTGAAATATCTGAACCTTGTGCAACACACCATGCAGCTGCTGCCTTACCGTCCTGTTTTCGAAATGCGGCATCTTTATTGAAGCACATCCAATCCTCATATACCTAGTTGTTGTGATTATCCTCTGCATACCAAAGAAGTCGCATGTCTCCCACTTGTTCCACCATCGTGGTTTCCATCTGTGTCTGATTCGCCATGTCTTCCAGCTCCATATATGATGAGTCGGGGTTAGCTAAAATCGTGTGACATGATTCCACACTGCTAACATTGTCCTCATGGTAGCCCTGATAATTGCTAGAATCATATCAACTAATGGCTTCTGTTGTTCAATTGTAGCGTTATTTATTGCACACCAAATCGCCCATATTATAAAGCATGTCAGGTTTAAATCCTCCTTTTCCGGTGCAGTCTTGAACCATTGACGAAGCCACGATTCCAAATTGAGTGGGGTTCCATGACCAAAATCAAACCCCAGTCTAGATATTCTCCATATCCTTCGTGCGATCTCACACTCTAGGATCATATGGGACACCGTTTCAACCTTTTGATGACACATTTGACAATATGGTGAGACCTCCATATTTCTTAATCGAAGAGCAGGTCCAGTTGGGACAGCATTCGTTACCAACCTCCATACGAGGAATTTTACTTTCTACGGTATATTCAAATGCCATAATGTCTTCCACAGATGTTGTTTTTCCTTCATATTGGCGGCGACGGTTGAAGAAGATGGGTTCTGGCCGGACACCTTGTTCCATGCCTCATGATATCCACTTTTGACGGTGGATTTCCCGATTGAGTCCATGTCCCAGAACTTAAAATCCCTCATTCCTGATGAGTTATATGGAATATGTATTCCTGCTATGTGGTTGACAATTTCTGAACTAAAGAAGAGTCTCAAAAGAGGCATTGGCCACTGCTGATTACTATCGATCAGATCACACACCTTGAAGTTCAGTTGTGGAAGGAATTGATTTTCATACCTGATTGGGTTCCTCTTATGTGGAATCCACTCCTCCTGGATGCTAATCTCATTTCCATTGACTACCTGCCATTTTAGGCCGCTGACAACGAGATCCCTTCCCCACATTATGCCTCTCCAGCCCTATCTTAAGCCCTGTTTCAGTTTGACCTTGCAGAAATCGTCTTTGCCACAATACTTAGAAAGGAAGAACATAGAGATAAATGATTGTTTATCTATAACCAACTTCCAAGCTAGCTTTCCTAACAAAGCCTGGTTCATCTGCTTAGTGGTGCGCATTCCTAGTCCTCCTTGCCACTTCGATTGGCACATCGTTGACCACGACTTCCAGTGTATTCCACTCCCCTCTGTATCTCCTGGCCAGATGAAACGTGCAGGATGGCTATCAATTTTCCTCGCCACCGTAGACGGTATACGAAAAGTACTCAGTGTCTACTGGATTGTTGATGCTAGCACGTGTTTGGACATGGTGATTCTTCCCATGATCAAAATATCCCCAGTTTTCCATACAGATGTTTTTGCCTTAACTCTTTGGATTAACTTGCTAAACATACCAACTTTCGTGCCAGTGAAATCCATATCATGTCCAAGGAACTTATCCTTAAATAAGTCTGAAAATATTCTGAAAGTCTGCCTAAGCCTCTCCTTAATGTGTTCTTGTGCATTTGGGCTGAATAGGAGTGACGACTTCTGAAAGTTAATTATTTTTCCAGAGTACGCTGCAAAGAGATTAAGTGTCCTTTCTAGTTTTGTTGAACCTTCCTTAGAAATGTTGAAGAAAAGGATACAATCATTTGCAAACATGAGATGTGAAACCGGTTGGACTGAACGCCCAATTTTAACACCTTGGCAGACACTCTGGAACCCATCTGATGCTATCATCGATGAGAATGCTTCTTGGCAAAGGATGAATAAGAATGGCGAGAGGGGACAACCTTGCCGTAGTCCCTGTTTCGGATTGAAGCTCTTTGATATCATACCATTGAGCTTAATAGAGTATGACATCGTAGTAACACAAGCCATAATCCAGCGAATTCATAATCGAGGAAATCCCATGTGTACCATAATCTTCTCCAAAAATTCCCAAGATACCCGATCATAAGCCTTACTCATATCTATTTTCATGGCTGTCATCGCCTGTTTCCCCAACTTCTTCTTACGAATGAATTCGATTACCTCATGTGCAATCATGGAACTTTCAACAATAGATCTTCCTTGAACAAAAGCCAATTGGTTACCCGAGATGAGGAACCCCATGACTTTCTTAATTCTATTGGCTATGCTCTTTGCAATGATTTTATATGTGACATTGTATAGACTTATAGGTCGTAAGTCTGCTAGTTCCTGTGGACACCTTTTCTTTGGGATAAGGACGAGAGTAGTGTGGTTCCACTCTGGTGGCATAGATGCATTTGTGAAAAATTTAGAAATCGCATTTATGACCTCATCATCCACTTCAGACCAGTAATGTTGGTAAAAACCTGGTGGTAGGCCATCTGGTCCAGGTGCCTTCCATTTCCCCATTTGAAAAATAGCTCCTTTTATCTCCTGTGTAGTCACAGGTATCTCCAACGCCTCCTGTTGATTATGATTGACCCCGTCTGGTGATGAGATTTAGGATGTCCTGCATAGTTGAATGTCCAAAAGCATCCTTCGGCATGACCGATTCAGTAAGAAATACAGAGCTCACATGACTGTAGACTAACTGCTGAAGATCTTCCTTCTTTGATATCCACATTCCTGCATCGTTCTCGAGGTGGGCAATATAGTTCCTTCCTTTCCTTTTTTGCACCCAGTTATGGAAGACTTTAGTGTTTTTATCTTCTTCTCTAAGCCATAGTGCTTTGGCTCTCTGTCTCCAGTAGTCATTCCGCATAGTAAGAAGTCCCTCCAGTTGAACAGTTTTCTCATGCATACCATCTGTATCCTTCTGTCTCTGCTTAGCGCCAAGCTGTTGTTTCACCCTTTTGATTTTGTATTCCAGCTTACCAACATTCTCTTGAGCCTAGTCATGTACTCTGTCTGCAGTTTCCAGCACCTTCCTATTGAAAGATATTGTGGTATTATGAGCATCAGTGCGGACTTCTCCTGAATGATTCTGCACGTTCCTGATTGGCCTCCAGACACGTTTTACCACCTCCTTTGTGTTTCCATACCTTACCCACCAGGACTCAAACTTCCTCACCGTGGGAATGTGGGAAGACCTATCACTATAGTGTGTATTGATGGTGAGTGCCCCGTGATCCAATCTCATGATAGTATGGTTTGTTACACTGTAACTCTGGAATAATGAAATCCACTTAGCATTAGCAAAAGCTCTGTCCAATCTCTCTAGTATAAGATCACCTCCTTGTCTACCATTAGACCAGGTAAACCACTGTCCCTTTGTGCATAAGTTCACTAAGGTTAGAATCTTGTAGTAGTCCCTTGAAATCCCTTATGTCCTGAGATAAAACAGGCCTTCGACTATATTTATCTTCCCTATGGAGGATTTGATTAAAATCACATGTGATCAGAACAGGTAACTGTGTGCCTTGTAGAAGCAAATGCGGGCAATCCCAAACTTTTTTCCTTTGAGGTTGATCAGGATGCCCGTACACAAGGATCAACATCCATTCCTCGCCCTTGGTGGTAGTAATTTTACAACATACAAAATGTGGGCAGCTTTTAACTGCCGATACAAGGATATCCGATGACCAGGCTACACTGAGCCCTCCACGGGATCCTACTGAATCTACAACTTCCCAGCTAGTGAAATAAGTTCTACCTAGCCACTTCCTAACTTTACTATAAGCACACTTAGTTTCCATTAAAAAAACAATATTAGGGTTATATTGATTGATGGAATTGTTTAAGAAACTAACTGTTAGGGGATGCGACAGGCCCCTGCAGTTCCAAGAGAGTAGATTCATGTACCTCTAGGTGGTTGTTCTGGACCAACCACCGAAATACCACTGCCTTGTGTTTGATGACCTTGCAACACAGTCTGTATCACTGCATCAAAGATTCGTGCTGTTACAATAACTTGTTTACCCTGCTCCTCACCAAGTGATAGGTCCAATTCCTGAAACCCGGAAAGCGATTGACACAACAGGTGCTGCTCCTGGACCTCTGTACATCTTTTATTATTAAAAGTAATGGCACTTATCTCCTCCTGGAGGAGTATCTTCCTCTTAACACCCAACCCTTCCACAACCGGCATATATTCCTCCATTGCCCATAGAATAGCTTTCCTCTGGGAATTGAAATTACCGAGATCAAGATTCACATTTTGGTCCATCAAGTGTTGTGTGGTTACTGATTTTGGCCAAATTGTTGCACCACGACTAGTCCTCGCCTCTCTTCGTAATTCCTGTTCCCTAATTTTCATCTTCCGGACTCTTTCCATATTATCCTGGATGAGAAACCCGGTATCCGTACACCTGTCGGTACTGGGTTTAAAATTTTGGATCCCTTTCTTCCTTGATTTTGGAAATGAGAAACATGGGTTTCGTGGAATTGGCCCATCTCTTTCTTCATTCTCTCGGCCCACTTCATTTTCAGCATTTTCCATGAACTCCCCAATTATTTGTTTACTCGCCAACTCCTCCATTTGTGGTTCACATAGCTTTGACCTCTCTACCTCAATTTCCTCCCTGCCATTAACCTCTCCTAACTTTCCTTCAAAATCCACACCCCCAATTCCGAAAGAGGCAACCACAAACCCTTTATTATCAGCCAAAAATTTTGTTCCATGGAAATTTAGGTCCTCCTCTTCCTGTAGCCGAACATTATCATCCATATCCTCCACAATTTTAACGATGAGAGGGATCTACGATACCACGCCTCCAATCCGTGCGTATCCCACCTCAGCCTCAGGATTGATAAGTGGAAGCTCCGAAACCTCACCTTCGAACTGTGCTTGTCCCGCCATAGCCACAGGTAAATCCTCCTCGGTAAAAACATTAGTAGCTACAACATTGAAATCTTGATCATGTTCAACTCCGTCATTGACATTTGATTGTGTATGGGCATAACCGGTGGTGATGAAATTATAATCCTCATTGTGCAAGGCCTCTCCCTCCTCCACTAAGCCGAAGCAAGCACTAGCTTCAACCAGATCCAATCTGAATCCCATTGTTGGTTCAGGTACTGTAGATAATTGAGTTGGACTCATCTTTTCGATCATGTCTTGCTGTGAAGGTTTTTTGATTGTGTCTATGTGGGTTTGTGTTGTGGGAAAGGTTTGGGCTGAGGTGATAAAATATACAAAATGGTCCTTAAGTTGGGCTTTAGGTGTTGGTGGTGGCAA
Source organism: Rubia yunnanensis (assembly GCA_037428765.1). Classification (NCBI taxonomy): domain Eukaryota; kingdom Viridiplantae; phylum Streptophyta; class Magnoliopsida; order Gentianales; family Rubiaceae; genus Rubia; species Rubia yunnanensis. Next base: position 44,778,158 of record CM075069.1, on the reverse strand, counting down.
AATAATTTTATTTAGAATAAGATGGGTAGATGGGTCTATGTTTCCATGTTGGGCTTGGGCTATATGGTTGACAAAGTTTTGGGTTCCTGTTTCTTCTTTTTGTTGTGACTTGTTGTGCATATCTAAAGAAAATTTTGAAACAGTCAGGCAAGGAGGTAGATGTTGAGACTGACCTGGGTCCCTGTGCATTAAATCCTCACTTCCTTCCCCCTTTAAATCCATCCTCATTCCACGTTCAGTCCCAGTCCCATCATTCTTCATATCAATTTTCTTTCTTCCATCTTGTTAAATTAACTCCGCACACCTTTTCTTGCCAACCATACTTCTGAATTCATTATCATCCTCTACTCGTAGCTGTGGAAGTAAACCAGAGCCGCTTGACTCTCTATTGTGTCTAAAATTCGTCTCCTTCTCTGGCTCCAAGTCAGGGCTTAGGGTCCGAAGAGGTGACAAGCTACTGGGTTCAATAATATGAACACCAATATTACGATGTCGAGGGCGCACTTTGCTTCTTCCTGCCCCCTTCGGTATAGTGTTCAACTTAGTCTTCCCTTTCTCCATCTCAGCCACTTTCATCATCTCCACAGCATTGATTGTGTTAGGTAGAGGCTCCTTGAATGCACTCTGGATGCTCATAATAACATCCGTCTTATCGCCTAGCTTGCCAAAATGAATAGTAAGCTCCATATCATAACTGAGCCCTTTAACCGATTGTTCACTAGCTATTCCGTCAACTCCAAAATGACAATCTTCCGAAAAAGTCCCGTTAGTGAGAAATGGTTCCGTTAATGTTCCATTTGCCAAACTGAATTGTTTGACCACCGCCTTGTTAGCTGAATGACACTGTTCCGCTCCTACGTCAGCACAAATGTATCTCCTTCCACCATTGATCATGTATTCTTCAACCACAACTTCACCGTTGTCACCCTCCACATGTCTTGTATAGGTCATTGGACCAACCAAAGTCTGTTGTTGCTGTTGATTTGGTTGTTGTGGTGGCAATGTCGTTGGATTCACCTCCAACATATCCACATAAGAATTTCCATTTTGGGAAAAGACCCCTTGACCCTCCTCTTCCCAAAAGTCCGGTACTTCTGGTAAGTTCATCAGCCTCTCACGTGCTTCAGCAATACCCTGTAGGTAGATTTGATGAATCTCACCCCTACGACCCATCTCCCCTGGGTTTAGTTCCTCTTGTCTGTCATCTGGTTCCTCCTCCGGGTCCACCAATGGGTCGTCTTCCGTTACATCCTCCGAGGACTCCCCTGATCTATGAATCGTTTGCACATCCTCTGGATTGTATTCCTCTGCCTCCCTCAATTGTTCTGGTGTAGGGTAAATATCTTCCTCATACTTAAAACCATAAAAAACGCATGTTCAGGCATATGAAGAAACATGTGTTCTTTTGTTAAGTCTGATATTAATTATTTGTTTAAAATACATCTACTCAATGTGCTTTTATGAGTTCCTTTTGCCATTAGATGTGCAGGATGATGTATTTATATGGTGAAATTCATTTGATGATGAGATTAAGATATTATACTCTTTTGTCCCTAATCGTGGTTTTTCTCCACCGAATTTTCCTGGTAAATGTTTTAATGAGATAGCGTACCTCAATAGAAAGTGTACTTATTTAACCTTTTTAGTAAAGATATGAGACATTATTTAAGAATAAATCTTGGAAGCTAATAGGTCGTGTTGCTAAGGGATGTACTTAATTGGGTAGATTAAAGAATAGAATGCCCAATTAGAATATTGAAGTAATTAGTCCAATTATATTGTTCTTATAATTATTAGATTTGATATTGTAATTTCCTAGGAAAGGAAGGTTTTTTTTAAAAACAAAATTGCAACTTTTACTAAGACAAGGGTTTATAGGGTTTCTATCCCTTTTTTATTAAGCTTAATATTGCACAAACGCAATTACATACATATGTGATCATTAAAAAGATAATCTACAGAAAAAGCTCTATATACTATAAAATTCCAATCAAAGGCATTTGTGCCAATATGAGTAATCTATTACGTATATAATAGAATAGTCATCATTTACGATGGAATCGTCCTGCAAGCTCGACCCAAACTCGTCGAGACAAATCCACGGGTTGAATTCCGTGTCCCAACCCAAATCGGTCGAAGTATAAAGTATTGGTCTTGGTATTTTTCGAGAGATAAGCCAACCACACAGTTAAAGCACATCTACTAAAAATCTGGCCACTCTCCATTAACCCGTAAAATCCCTTAACCAAGGTAGGAGAGTTAAACCAGTCATTTTTGGAAGTCAATTTTTTTTTCATACGTGCATTGATATGGGCATTCACATCTAAAAGACAAAAATGACCCATTTTCATTCGATTAGTAAGTAAAAACTTGAACAGAAGAAAACTAATGAAATTAAATAACAAAAATGCTGAATTAAAAGCATCCCTTCCCGAAAAAGAGAAAAACAAATAATAGAAAATAAAATGATATAAAAGAGGAAGAGTGGGTCTCCTGACAGTCGACCTGTCCATAAGCTTATGGACAGGCCACTTATTTCTTACCTTATATACTGCATTTCTTAAATTACATACAAAATTTAAAATTTTTGAAAATATTTTTTTATGTCATATATTTTTATACTTTCACCTTCAAATACATATTATTACTTGTTTTAACTTATAAAATGCAATATTTAAATTTTATAAAAAATTATAACATTTAAGGCAAATGCCCCTGAGGACTGTGCATAAACTTATGGAAAGGCCGCCTTTCCATAAACTTTCTCAAAGAGGAATACCTCCATTAACCGTGACCTCGCCGAAAAACTGTCGAAAACCAGTGACCTCGCCGAAAAACTGTCGAAAACCAGTGACCTCGCTACAAACTTTTAGAAACCTGGTCTAATTAAATTTTTGTGAACCCTTTGTTTGCCACTGTCATCGCAAATGTACCAGTGGAAACAATGCGGGCACACCATTAATAAACCGGAGATACCCTGTGTACGCCTTCACGACTTTGATTCCCTCGAGAACTCCTCAACGAAAGTGTTGCATGGATACCGCCATGGAAGTCTCTGGTGGGCAGATTTATCATTGTGGCGATTCCCCTTGAGTCACGATCCGAGTTGTGCCGCATTGGCCCGAGTTGCACCACATCAGGACCCAGTGGTGGAACCAGGACAGTATTTCAGGGGGGCTGATTTACATTGGCAAAAATAAATCGGGCACTAAATTATATTGGTAAATTTTTCTTGAAGCTGAATTACACTGGCAATTTTTTTTGAAAACTTAATATAACATATTCAAATAAAATTTTCTTAAATAATAAAGTGAGTATAAAACAATTCAATTTTTACAAATACGATGAATTACACTTACAATTAACCCTTAAAAATAACATAAATAAGATTCTTAGAATAAAATTAGTGAGCAAATCACACATAAAAATCAATTTGACCCAATTGAAATAAGTTTATGTCTAAAATTAATAAAATAATTTAATAACTTGGTAAAATAACACAGTTAATTCAAAATATACTTCGAATTAAAAGTTTATCCATAACCTATTAAATATCAAATAGGGAAAATATGTAAATTGATTTTTTTAAAAAAATCTAAAAGAGTTACGAAACAATAACATATTGAGTTAACAAATAATTTATAAAATCATATTCATCTAAATTCAATTTAACAAATATCCCTAATAGTTAATTCCATAAATCAATTATGATAATTTCATTTTCACATACAAAATAAATCAAACAATTATCATTTATTATTCATACATATGCAATTCAACTGAATTTCAACAATCATACAACCATATAACTTCAATTCGACATCCAATCTAAAAATCATGTTCACATAAATTTAAGTTTTGAAGGAAAAAATAAGAAAGAGAATAAACTGTAAAATTAAATTACCTTAGCATAAAGAGGAGTAGAAAACCAGTGGTTTAGTGGAGAGGCGGCGTCCGGCGTCAGCTGCGGCGGCGGGATGATGGCAGCTTCCGGCGTCAGGAGGCCGCGAGACCTGGTGGTGGCGGTGGCGGGAGAGAGCTGAGCCACTGCTCGGCTGCTTCCTCTCTTCAGCTTTTCCCTTTTCTAATTTTGGGAAGAAATGGTATTGCTGGATTGGGATTTCCGTTTTGGCCCAATCCAATATATATTTCATTTTTTTCTCCTTTATCACAAGTGAAACGACGTCGTTTTACTACTTCAGTTGCAAAAAAAAAAAAGGCCGTGAAGCGGCCTTCTTCTCCGAGCTTCTCAAACCAATGGCCGGAATATGCGCGGTGCTGCGGCGGAAGACGCGCTGAGCACCGGACTTCGATTCTTCTACCTACGGCCGACGATCTAGGTAGGGATGAAGTCGTACCTCGCGTACAATTGATTCTGCCACTGTTAGGACCCGAGTCAACAGTTTCTTCAACAACCCGAGTGCCTTGAGAACTTTTAACATGGCCTTGATCGTAAACTCTGGTGGAAGTTATAAATCAACATCACTGTGTGGACATCTACCTATGGTCACTTCCTAATAGCCTTAGAAAATCATATACCTGGACTAGGATTTGCTCAGTAACTGAATCTGCAAGCTCAGTCCAGAATATTAATAGGAAAGGGTATGAGTCATTTCTGCAAGGCAAACTGGAGTGGTAGGGGTCAAAACAAACTGATGCAATCACACTTAATTACATCACTAAATCAGTTTCATTTAAAAATGAAAAGGAAAATTAAAAGAAAAAGAAAAGGAAAAGGCAAGAGAAAAAATAAAATGTCAATTTTGCCTCGTAAAATTAATGTTTTGACCAAGTTTAACGGTTTGACTTGACGGAAGGGTCACAATTCACCAGTTTTGTAAGTCCAGGGGCCAAAAGTGGTGGAAAAAAAATTAGAGGGCCAAAGGTGGACGATGGTGATAGTTCGAGGCCCACAAAATTCGTTTGCTCTTAAATTTCAATGAATATATAGCATCTGTTTACTTATTTTTTATTCAAGAACATTTAGTCAAAGTTTAATTTATAAAAGGATCGTTAAATAGATGGTCATACACTCCGATAGTGATGAATTCAACGTATGGTCTTTTGGAGCACATAGCACTTTTGACCTCACCGAACCACCTTTTCTTTAACTCTCAATGTCATATCAATCAAGGATTAACAATCCCACAGGCACCGACTATATAAATACCACACACACACATGGTTGGTGAAAGCTCATTAGGAAAAAAGCATGCATGAACACACAGCGTGTGCACTGCAAAAAGTCTAATTGTTTTTTAGTGATGTGGTTTATAAACCTATTGACTCGATTAGAAGAAGTGATTTTATTTGTTTCTCTATTTAACGTTTTTATGTCAGGTCCTCACATCGGTATAAATTATTCAAGAATCGACACTACATTAATTATAATATAGTTTTTCTCACTCCATCAAATATAAAATATAAACTCAGGGACCCGTTTTATTCATTGTAATGATAAAAATAAAATAAAACATGGATTATATCGTTTGAAAATTCCAATTTTTTTTGGAATTATAAATTGGTTCTAAATAGCCATTTGCTCATCATTAATCGGCTGCTAAGCCAAAGCTGCAGTGAGTGTGCGGCAGTGCCACCCCAAGGTGAAACACCCTTCATTCTCCTCGACTTAGTATCCATCAGCTGAGAACAATTTCATTAGCATAATGACTTATCCCTTTTTTTTGTAGACTAATTTGGATTACATACACACAAATTAATCACTTAACCAAAGTGCTACCCCGCCCCTACTTTTTTTCCACTTAGGGATATCACAACCTATCTCAGATTCTATTGGTGCAAAAACAATTTCACTCGAGAATAGAAGCAACTGGATACTCATTCATTTCACATAATTTCTCCATTTAATTCACATTATCTTACTAGTGGAGAGTGACCTATTAAATGCAGAGTTCAAAGGCAGTTCCAAGAAATTTCCCAGGAACCGCCTTCTGGGATATGTTCAAAGGCAGTTATTGAACGTAGAGATTTAAAGGAAGTTGTTCCAAAGTGACTTCTAATGCATTTGTTCCAAACTCAGAACTGTAACACGTATCATGTTCAGATAGAGAAACTGATGTGGTTCAGGTCTTTTGAAAGCACAAAACAATTGAAGAGCTCGTAACTCTATTTGATCCTTGTTCCGACTGAGGAACTTTATTCGGATCCTGCTTCCGAGTTAGGATCTTGAATTGGATCTTTGTTGTCTAGCACTGGATTACTTCCGATCTCGGAACTGAAGAAAATGGGATTGTATTCAAACTTTATTGGGGGCTATTTACAATAAAAATTTAGAAGGCATTGGAAAAAGGCATAACCAAGTCTTTGTGATTTCTAGTGGGATTATTCGTGAAGGTATGTTCAAGCGATTCATTGATTTTAATTCTTTCAAATCAATCATATTAGTAATGGGTTGAATTAGGGTTATTTGTCTTGATGTTTTATTGTGAATGGAAATGATATTAATTAGGGTTATGTTGTGTGAAATATTTGTTTTGAACCACACAAAAATGTGGATAAGTATGCACCTAGCACCATGGATGGATTGGAACTCATAGGTGGCGATTGTAGAAACTCACCCAATTTTATTCCTTTGGTTGAATCGTTTGTTGTTTTGGCTTTCAAACATGCCTCAAAGAATGACAACGCGCGGGCACATTGCCCATGCAAGGATTGTAAGAATGATGCATATGTTGGGAGAAAGAAATTGCGTGAACATCTTATAATGCGTGTTTTTCAAACTAGCTATACTCAATGGATATGGCATGGGGAGGGTCTCACGGATATTGTAGATGATGTTAAAACTAATGAAGGAGTAGATTTTGGTGGAGATGATGGACTTGATAAAATGGTCGACGATGTTGCTAGAGAATTTCACGGTAAACCGAGGCTCTTGAAGCATTGATCAATGACAAGAAGACCGCACTATATGTTGGGTCTAAATATTCTGTTTTGAGTGCAACCTTGAGGATAATGAATTTGAAGGCAAAATATGGGTGGCCTGACAAAGGGATGACTGAGACACTTGAATTGCTAAGGGAATTGCTTCCAGATGGTAATCTTATGCCCAATGGAGCGTAAGCCACAAGAAGAATTCTTTGTCTAATGGGATTGGAACTGGAAAAAATACATGCTTATCCAAATGATTGCATGTTGTACAGGGGGAATGAGTACGTAATTAGAGAAAATTTTTGGGTATGTGGTAAGTCTCGATGCAAGTTGAAGCATGGTGAAGTTGTTGTGGGTGAGGAATTTGGTTTCACCTTGAAGAAGAAGACCCCTACTAAAGTTTTATGGTATCTTCCTATTATTCCACATTTGAAAAAGTTGTTTTCTTGCAAATACGATGCTAAGTTAATGCAATGGCATGCAGATAGAGTTAGGCATGGGGAATGTGTGATTAGTCATACGTCAGACGGTGAGCAGTGGAAGAAGCTTGATGCCCTCTACCCTGATTTTGGCAAGGAGCCTCGGCATTTGAGGTTTGGTTTGTCGACTGATGGAATAAACCCATATGGTAATGAGTAGCACACATAGTTCATGGCCTGTAATGTTGGCAATATACAATCTCCCATCCTGACTGACCATGAAACGAAAGCATGTTTTGTTGATGATGATTTCAGGCCCGAGGTAACCTGGTAATGGTATAGAAGTTTATCTTAGCCCCCTTATTTATGATTTGGTGACATTGTTCAATGATGGGGTTTGGACTTACGATGGTCATGCGTGAGAGTGGTTCACGTTGAAGGGCTTATTGTTCTGCACTGTAAATGATTTTCCAGCTTACGGGAATTTATATGACTATTCAGTGAAGGGGCATTACGCATGTCCCGTCTGTGAAAGTAAACCCTCATTGTCAACTTAAGCACGGTTGTAAAAGTGTTTACTAGGGGCTCAAAATGTTTCTTCCAGAGGGGCACTCTTAGCGTTCTGCGAAGAAGTGGTTCAATGGGAACAATGAGTTACATCCACCCCCGATACCACTAACGGATAATTAAGTTTTTGATAAAGTTAAAGAATTGCCAAATGTCATTGGGAAGGGGAAGAAAAAATCTCTAGTAGATGGAAGTTGGAAGAAATGTTCAATTTTTTTCAAACTCCCTTATTGGAAGGATTTGGATGTCATACATTATCTTCATGTGATGCTCATCAAGAAAAATGTGTGTGATTCTTTGGTTGGTACATTCTTGAATACCCCTAGGAAAAATGAAGACAGCCTGAAGGCCAGGCTTGACATGGTCGATATGGGTATTAGAGAGACTTTGGGTCCTGTGATAGATGGTGATAAGTGTTATCTCCCACCTACGTGTTTCTCTATGTCTATTGTAGAGATGAAAGTGTTTTGCAAGACCCTGAGTAGTTTGAAGGTGCCAAGAGTATATTCATCTAACATTAGTTCATGTGTATCGGTGAAGGAGTTAAAGTTGGCTGGTCTGCAGTCTCATGATTATCGCAATTTGATGCAGGAATAGAATTCCATTGCGATAAGGTTTTCTTTGCCTCCATATGTAAGACAGTGCATTACTAAGCTTTGTTTGTTCTTCAAGTAAATTTGTTCCAAACGGGTCAGTGTAGCAAAACTTGATCGGTTGCAGGCGATGATTATTGAAGTGCTATGCCAATTGGAGATGTACTTTCTGCCATCATTCTTTGACATTATGGTCCATTTGATTATTCATTTGGTTTTGGAGATCAAGCTATGTGGTCCTTTTTTTTGAGATGGATGTATCCTTTTGAATGATATATAAAAATATTCAAACATTTTGTGAAGAACAGATATAGGCTTGATGCAAGTATTATTTAATGGTATGTGGTAGAGAAAACTGTAGAGTTTTGTACCAAATATTTGAAGGCGGTTGATTCGGTTGGTGTTTCTAGTTCTAGACACGAAGGGCGATTAGATTTTCAGGGTGTTCAACAAGGTAAGGTGGCCATCCCTAGTGCAGAGGATTTACGCGCTGCTCATTTATACATACTTTGGAACCATGGTGATGTTGTTCCATACATTGAGCTTCATATGAATGACATACGATGGGCACATCCTTCATTTAATGAAACTTGAGTTCTTGAAGAACACACTAGAACATTTGCATCTTGGCTTTGCGCTCACGTTGATAAGGGTAGACACCCTGAACGGTTAAGTGTCTAGCACGTAGACCTCTTGGAATAGTTCTTTCATATGGATGGTATTGCATTAATGGTTTTACATTTCCTACCAAATCAACAGATGATAAGGGTGTTTCCCAAAATAGTGGAGTTTCACTAATTTCTGAGGCACTCTATGTTGCTAGGTCTGGGGACAAAAATCCAATTTATGTGAATACATGTTACTTTGGAACCATAGTCAATATATGGGAGCTCGATTATGTGACAATGCGAGTTCCCATACTCAAGTGTGAATGGGTGGATGTCGATAGTGGTCAACAAATGGAAGACTTGGGATTCACTCTCGTTGACCGGAGCCGGTTGGCTTGGAAGGAAGACCTATTCATATTAGCGGGTCAAGCACATCTAGTTTTCTATGTGAAGGATCATGTTAATCCCAAGTGGGAGATTGTTGTCGAGGGTAAAAGGGCATTTGTGGGTGAAAATGATTTTGAAAATTTCACCAATTATGGTCCTAATGCTTTTACAGTTTCAAATGAAGATGATATAATGCTTGAAGAAGATGAGGCAAGTTTGCGTATGCATTTGGGAAGGTCGAATCATGACGAGGTAATTTGGGTTGATGCCCAAGGGAAGATTTCCAAAAAAACGGAAAGTCAAGAAGAAAATGGTGAAGAAAAAGAGGAAATCTAGGTCTTGATTGTTGATCGGGATTTAATGTTTTTGATGGATGACCATATGATCTGAGCCACTTCTGAGTTCGGAACATGTTCGGGTCAAGTGGTCATCAGGAAATGTTTCCTTTGTTTTACCCCTGAGTTTGATGGTATACATGGTTAAACATTATGTGCTAAAAACAAAAAAAAATTGGGCACTTCAATAAACAATCCAGGACACAAATAACTTCATTATTCACTCGACAATAAGAAAATGTGCTGAATTCCTAATATAAAGTATCCAAACTATTACAATATCCAAGCTTGTCAGATTATGAAGGAATTCTTACAACAAGTTACATATATAAGCACCTTTTCAGTTGAGGATTTTTTGACTCCTTAAATGCTCTCTTGTAGGCACGCTGCTTCTTCTCTAGCTTCCACATGTGTTCCCTTAGTTGACACACTTTTTTGCGCAACCATTTGAAGCAGTTCTTCATGCTCTTTATAAATCTAGGACCAAACTCTTCTGCATTACCATGTTTCATATAATAATTAATAAAATTAAATAGTTTAAACATAACTATATTTATGAAAGATTAGAGTTACCTTCTTCAACCCTTGCTCTTTTTTAGGCTCGGCCCCTTCAAGTGGTCTGTGATGCCACTTGTTCTCATGCAGTATCTATTGTTTCTTTTGAAAATATTGCTTGTCAAAGTACTTGAAGACTTTTTCCTTGCCATGAAAGTCCAACCCCTCTACACTTCTCAAGATTAAAGTAATCAAGTATCCATAGGGTAGATTCTTGATCAGTCGCTTTGTTGTAGCTACATGAACTATGTGCTTGAAAATCGCGATCCCGGGGATAACTATGGCCCCCTCGATCACATAATAGAACATTATAAGAATTCGTAGTTTGGCTCGGTGAGGTGACTGGGAGTGGGTACTATAGATCTAGCTATTATCTCATACACAATGTGTTAGTCGGGCTCTAGTTCCTTAACATCAAAGGATTTCTATCTACCTAGATTGCGAGGATTGCGTTTGAAGTACTTCACACTACAAGAAATTGGGTCGATATTGGGATAGTCATCTAACAGCGGCCATTCCCCCTATGATAGACATCATCTAGAGGGTTATCCTCCACGTGAGGGTAAAATCTTCCACACCCTTATAGGGGCATTCGATTAATTGATTGATAGTCCAAGAGCTTATCTCAACATTAAGCCCGTTTGTCCTAGACCAATAACTACCCGAACCATCCGCTTCATGAAAATTTGCATAAAATTTACAAATTTCATCAAAATATGCAGGTTCATTCAAACTAATGAGCTTAAGAAGATGTTGATCTTTGAAATACTTAATGGGATCCTCTAATCATGTGGTCCTGTACACTTTTATGTCTATCACATAAGGATCTAACACTTTTCCACCTTATTGTAAAACATTAAACCTACTTTGAGCTTCAAGGGAAACAAACCTTGAATCATAGCCTAGTTGATTTGGTCGGCTCCCTCTCATCGATTTGGAACGTGGCTTGGTAGGGGAGGTCTTTGCATTTGATGATGACACGGTGGATGGGTGTCCTTCCCGCGTGCTAGTAGATTTGAATTTGAGGGTTAGGGTTGGTGTTCCTCGGTCGGAAATGAAATCATGGGATTTGAGAATGAATCCCAATTTGGGGTTTTTTTTATATAAGTGACTTAGTTCCGAGGCCAGAACTAAGTCGGACCAGTGTATCAAAGGCACGATTTAGAGTTCCTCTATTGGGACTCTGTCTATCATTCAGAATGTAAATAGCCACTTTTAAAGAGGTTGCTTCTAGATTGTATGTCAGAGCTCGGAACTAGAGTTCCAAGCTTGTAACACAGATTTTTGTTCTTTCACACTTAGGAGACGAGGCAGTTCCGGGCTCGTAACTAATTTACGCCTGAAAAATTAACAAAGCCATTAATTTTGACACAAGGGCAGGTTGCTTCCAGATTATACGTCAAAGCTCAAAACTAGAGTTCCAAGCTCGTAATACAGATTTTCGTTCTTTCACACTTAGGAGACGAGACAGTTATGAGCTTGTAACGGATTTATGCCTAAAAATTTAACAAAGCCATTAATTTTGACACAAGGTCAGGTTGCTTCCACATTGTACGTCAGAGCCCGAAACTAGAGTTCCAGGCTCGTAACACAGAATTTCGTTCTTTCACACTTAGGACGAGCCAGTTCCGAGTTCCTAATGGATTTATTCCTAAAAATTTACAAAGCCATTAATTTTGTCAGAAGGGCAGGTTGCTTCCAGTTCTTCGATCTTCAACACTGATTTTAACACTGATTTTTGTTCTTTCACACTTAGGAGACGAGCCAGTTCTGAGCTCGTAACTGGTAATCTGACACGTTGTTCCAGTTTTTGAACAGCTTTTGGGAATGTTGTCACACATAAAAGAAAGTGTTCCACTCACGGAACTCTATATTGAACTATGGAGAATTTACTGAAATCCTATATTCAACTCTACCTTTGGAAGACACGGTGAATGCATCTATACATGAAATTATTCCTTAACAAGTTGTCATATAACCAAACCATAAAACAAAGCATCACAATCAAATTCAGAATTCAACAAAAACTAGTAAAAATACAAGGTTACTAAAATTCAACAAAAGTCATCAACACTACACTTGAAATAGTCATGGATCATCAACCTAACATTTCTTTGATCTCAAAGTCGGTCTTCTTATCATTCACACCTCCGTCCCCATCGTTCTCAACCTTGGTCTCATCATCCTCAGGGTAGTTGGGCTTGAAGTTTGGCTTATTCTCATCATCACTAAGCTCAATATGGAGGCCGGTGGATTTGATGAATTTGTCATGGTTTGCTTCGGCCACAACTAGCTCTGCATTAGTGGCACTAACATCGGTTTTTAGGCTATTCATGTACCTCTTGAAGGTACTCATCCACAAACTTCGGTTGCCAACAAAATACATGCAATATATGGAATATGGTTAGAAATATATAGTTTAATAATGGAATGTACTAGACATTTTAAAACTTTAAATACTCATGAGAAGAAGATAACTCAGGCCTCCTAGCTTCTCTGGCTCTCTTCGCTGCCCTAGCATTTAACCCGGGTACTTTGCGCTGGACATATTCACCATTAGAGGTCAAAGACAAATGCTTGTGTTCGAACCAAGCCTCATTATAGTACTCCAAATGCATTGGCCTGTTGACGGGGATAACTTTCCAATTCTTGATCAATGTCATAATTAATCAACCATATGGTAGATCTTTCTTCTTACCCCCCACTGCCTTTATCATATATAAAAGAATAGTGTACACCGGGTTGAGATTCATACCCTACATCACGTAAAAAAAGCATAAGGTTTCCCTATAGTAGGCTCACATGAATGACCCCCTGATGGTAGAATGTTCTGGCATATCCACTTATAGATTAACCTTTTCTCAATGGACAACTCCCCAACGTCAAAGCTCTTTGATTACCCCAGTCCCACTCCCGACCTATTGAAATACTTCTTAGCCATCTGAACAGGGCACAATGGGGTAAGATCTGTAACCTCGGGCTACTGTTTTTGATGGAAAATTTCAATTGGGCCACCCTCTATAATAGGTTTCAACTTAGTTGCGTCTGTAGACTCGCAACCTAGGGCTTGATTGATTGAGAACTTTGTAACGGTTATTCCAACACCATTAATAATGGCTTGGTCCTTATTATTGGCATCCTGTCCTAAATTAGCATACAACTTTAGGACTTCTTCGTAATGTACGGGTTCATTTAGAAGGAGCAATTTATCAAAACCAGAAGGCTTAAGTTTTTCTATCAAAGGCCCTAAACCTAGTTGCACCACATCGGCAGGATTTATAACCTTAGGATTACTGCATTTCCTACGGTTGAAGGTGACATACCTTTGTCTTGCCATCAGAAGAAGTAATTCCTCATTCGGAACCTCTTTCGGTCGAGCATGCTTCCAAATTCGGAACTAATTTACGGGACTTTAAAAAAGACAACATTAAAGGCAATTTTTGAATGGGTTTTTAATACCCATTTGTCAAAGGCGGGAGTTCTCTCCCATTTTCTCCATCAAAACCCTCCCAACACTTTCATTTCAAAAACCAATCACAAAAATCTCTAAAATTCTCAACTCTTTGACAAAATAATCCAAAAGGTCATCCTTCACCATCAACATATGACATTCTCTTTAGTTTGAGCTTAGATTTTGGTTAGGGTTTCAACACGGGGGAACTTGTGGTAAAACTACACCACTTGAGCACCTAGTCAGCACCTATTGTTGAAAGGGTAAATTTCTTGGTGTTGTGCTCATATGCATACTATATCAATAAATTTATTCATAACATATATGTTTATTATGCCTTGTGTTTATGATCTATTTATGTAATTACCTTGGATTTTGGTTTGGGTGTTCATTTATTAAAACCCCATAAGTTGTTATGGAATTTGTTTAGGGTTTTTTCAGTGTGTTTTCGTAATATATTTTAAGATTTGGCATGATATTGTATACGATCATAGCAGTATCAATTTCCATCTACAAATAGTTATTGGATTTTGGTTAGGGTAAGTATTTATCAAAGTTGCATAGGTACTGCAATGTCACGGAAAAGGACACGAGATGAACGAATGGGTTCACTCAAAGGAAATTTTAATGCAATTGGCGATGAAAGTGATGAAGAAGGGGGGGGGGGGGTCGGAATAGGTCATCATAGCTAGAACACACTGCATAACTTTCGAATGGAGAATTGCAAGGAAGGAGCCAACTTGTTTAGTATTCAATAAATTCAGACAGTGTTTGTCCAATGAGCGTGGAAAGTGGTCGAGTTGGGTGGGGAAAGTGGGTAGGACACAAGTGGACATCAAGTATGATAATGGGCACGAGGTCCCTAAAGAATACAAAGAGGTCCTTTGGACAGAATGCAAGGTAACCAGTATAATTTATTTCTTTTATTAAGCTTTTACCATTTTCCATTCATCTACATGTTGAAATTAGTTAAGGATGGTGCGTTGATCATGATTCTATATGATTAATGTAGAGGCCCTTCGAGATTGATTGTCCAGATTTAGATGATTTGAAGAAGAAAGCTATGTCTATGATGTCAAAAAGTTGGAGAGAACACAAGTACACCTTGTCTAGAGATTATATTTTCTGTTGTGAAAAGGGTGCTTGTCCATGGTTGACATATACACATATTCAACCGGATAGTTGGGAAATTCATAAGAGAAGAACATTGGAAAATGTAGCAAATGTAAGTAATTTTATTTTAATTTTTAAATGTGCATCTACATATTACATTCATTTTATGTTTTACCATTGATTTTCATATCCCAAACTGGGGTACGAGGGAAGAAAAATTGATTCTAAGAAAAAAAAACACCACATCGGAAGAGTCAGGGTGGATATGGATTATCGGCCCTCAAATTAGTCAAAGAATATTTTGAAATAGATGTGAAGACTATAATTGATGGGGGGATGAGCGAGGAAGAAGTGAGTGCATATGTCAAACCGATAGATGTGGAAGAGATCGATAGGTGTGATCTCTTCTTGAAAAGCTGGAAAAAAAGGGTGGATACGACAAACCTCCCATTATTGAAGTCGCTAAATGAGTGGTAAGGCTTCGTGTTGATTCTAATTAGAATGCGGCTAAAAATTTTCCTTCATTTACTATTCATGACACTATGTTACATGTCTAGGAAAAGTTAAAGCAAGACCAATTAGAGGGTCGATTATTCCTTTTGGTAAGCACGATAACCTTTGTGAGGCTAAGGGTAAACCCAACCACCCGGGTCGTACAAGTGGGGTGGGATCATTTATGTCATAAAGAGAGGCATTTTGGATAGTGCGATCATACCATCGGGCCAAACCGCCGAGACTCCACGTGTTGCAACATGAAGCACTATATGGAGACAAGCGGATAGAGTAGCAAGGTCTGTAGATTTGGAAGTTGGTCGAGCACACAAGGCTCCCGATACTAGAGAATTTAGATGATTTGACACCTGGTTGGATGCCACCATAGAGGGGATCATCACCAGGAGAAGTTGAGATGAAGCACAAACCGATTCTTGACCCGACAACTTACGAGGAAAATGACATTGTCAAAGCAATTGTGTCGCCCAAAAAAATGGTTAGTAGAATAAAATGATTTCATTTTAAATGAATTTGGTTACAAATTTATGTTTCTTTAATTCTATTCTCCCTCAGAATCTAGATGTCGAATTTGTGTGAACTATATATTGATCGAGGTGAAAAAGGTGGGCCACTTCACATTGCCGAAGTAATTTTGCACGAATCGATGCAACATCATCATGCCGTCCTAATTGGTGATGGGATTTGTAGAGTTTCAATGGAGAAGCCGAAGGTCCTAAAAGCCCTTTTACCAATTCCGGAAGGCGAGTACAAAACAGTGGGATCCGTACGGGGAATGTTTCTTCTTTGGCCTCGTGACCTTATTTATGCGGACCCGATCAAAGATCATCAGTTGGAGGAGACAAAAATGGCCAAATCTAAGCCCATCATTGAGGCATCGAGGATTGAAAAACCCCCTCAACTTAAATCGGCTGCAAAGAGTCTGTGGCTGTGTCACCCTAGGGTGAGACACCCTTCATTCTCCTCGACATAGTATCTATCAGCCGAGAACAATGTCAGTAGCATAATGACTTCTCTTTTTTGGTAGACTAATCCAGATTACATACACACTAATTAATCACTTAACCAAAGTGCAACCCCGCCACCAATTATTTTTTCACTTAGGGATATCTCAACATATCCCGGATTCTATTGGTGCCAAGATAATTTTACTCCAAAATAGAAAAGTATGAATACTTATTCATTTCGCATAATCTCTCCATTTAATTCACAAAATCTTTTTCACATAATCTCTCCATTTAATTCACACAACTTTTATTTGCTTAAACTCATTTGATCCCAGATGCAACAACTTAAACCACGCCACCATGATGATTATAATTTAAATTCTATTTTAAATTAAAAAAATCAAGAACATGCATGAATGAAATATATGTACTAAAAATGTACATGCATGATAAAAGCACGCGTTCATGTGAAATAATAAAATAATTACATATAAAAATATTTAATTGGGTTTGTTGGAGCACTTTTCATTGTAAACCTGTTTAAAGGAATCAAGTCATTTCATAAATATGAGAATATCTTAGAGTTTTAATATACACCCCAACTATAACATCAGACATCTTAATTAACTAGGCTTTATGGCATCCATTTTTTAAAAAGATCAATGAATAAATGACATCTTTTTACTTCTTTTCCATTCAATTACATTTAGTCAAATTTTAATTTATGAAAATATCGTTAAATATACGTTCATACGCTCCAATAGTGATGAATTCAAGGTACGATCCTTTAGAGCACGTAACTCTATTGACACACCAAACAACTTTTTCTTTCTCACTCAATGTCATATCAATCAAAGATAAAAAAATCCAACAAGCACCAACAATACAAATACCATGCATATGCATGGACGGTGAAAGCTCATTAGGAACAAAACATGCACGAACACGCACACATGCACATGCACGAAGTCTAATTAATTTAATGATGTGGTTTGTAGACTCATATTGACTCGTTTAGAAGATGTTATTTTATTTGTTTTTCTATCTAATGTTATTTATGCTAGGTCCTCGCTTCAACATAATTTATTCAAGAATCGACATCACATTAATTATAATTTATTTTTTTTCTCTCTCCTTAAAATATAAACTTAGGGACCCGTTTCATTCATCGTAATGATAAAAATAAAATCAAACATGGATCATATCATTTACAAATTTAAAACCTTTTTACGAACATAAAATTGGTTTTAAATTGCTATTTGCTCATCTCAAATCAGCTGCCAAGCCAAAACTGCAATGAGTGTGCGGTTGTGCCACCCAAGGGCAAGACACCCTTCATTCTTCTTGACTTAGTATCCATCAGCCAAGAAGAATGTCAGTAACATATTGACTTCTCTTTTATTATAAACTAATCCAGATTACATACTCACTAATTAATCACTTAACCAAAGTGCAACCCTGCCCCCATTTTTTTCACTTAAGGATATCACAGCCTATCCTGGATTTATTGGTGCCAAATAGGTATTAGTCCAAAATAGAAGAAATTGGATACTCATTCATTTCGCACAATCTCTCCATTTAATTCACACAAAAAATTCACATTCTAAAAACAACATCTAATTAAGTTTGAATAAAAATTTACTTCATCCTATAAAAGTGTACCAACATTATAAAATTTAATTTAAAATTATTTATTATTTCTATTGCTTAAAGGCGTTCGATCCCAGATGCAACGACTTAAACCATGTCAACATGACAATTGTAATTTAATTTTTCTTTCAAATAAAATGAATCAAGAACATGCATGAATAACATATATGTACTAAACATGCATGATACATGCCACCGTTCATGTGCACTAACATAATAATGAAATATAACCAATATTTGAATGAGTTTTATGGTGCACGTTTCATTGTCAACCTAATTAATGGAATCAAGTTGTCTCATAAATTTGAGAATATCTTAGAGTTAAAATACATCCCAAATATAACTTCAAGCATCTTAATTAACTGGGATTTATGGCATCCATTTTTTAAAAAACATTCAATGAATAAATGGAATCTTCTTACTTCTTCTCCATTCAAGAGTATTTAGTCAAAGTTTAATTATAAAAAGATTGTTAAATACACGGTCACATGCTACGCTAGTGATGAATTCAAGGTACAGTCCTTTGGAGCATGTCTCTATTGACCTCATGAAACCACCCTTTCTTTCTCATTCATATCCATCAAGGATTAACAAATCCATAAGCCTCGACTATATAAACACTAAGCACTCACATGGATGGAGAACAAAACATGCACGAACACGCATGCACGCACATGCACAAAGCCAAATTGTTCTTAATGATGTGGTTTATGGAGTCATATTGACTCAATTAGAAAAAGTGATTTTTTTTTATTTAATGTTATTTATGTCAAGTCCTCCCATCAGTATCAAATTTTCAAGAATCAATACCGCAATAAATATTTTATTTTTGCTCTCTCCATCAAATATAAAATTTAAACTCAAGGACTCATTTTATTCATCGTAATGATAAAAATAAAAACGAACATGAATCCCATCGTTTGCAAATTGAAAACCTTTTTACACATAAAATTGGTTCTAATTCTACATATACTCATGCTAAATCGGCTACCAAGCTGAAGTTGCAATGAGAGTGCGGCAATGCCACCCTAGCATGAGACACCCTTCATTCTCTTCGACGTAGTAACCATTAGCCAAAAAAAATGTCAGTAGCATAAAGACTTATGATATGAATCTTCTGGTGAAGACTCATGATTAGGGAATTAATATCTTTGATCTAGTGAAGGGATCTACAAACCCTCACTGTCTCGCACAAAATTCAGGTGTCCAGCCCTCGGGGTACGCCTAATCTCAACTTGCTCTCTAACTAGTCCTCAGTATCAGATTACAAGGTTTATTGATACTAAACTAGACCTCAGAGTTAAGCAACAATAGAATAGCTCGCAAGCAAATAGTATGAACTCAAAAGATTGTATATTTGATTGATAAAAGTGGTACAAATATCCTGAATTCAACCCCTATTTATAGGGCTAAACTTGTCCAAACCCTAATCCTAATCAGGACGGGTTTTGGTAATTTCTGTCAGAAACTAAATATACTTATGGTAGCTTTAAGAAGCTGAAACCATTTCTAACTAAAATACCTAAAATAAACTGTCTATGGCTGAAATTTACCCAGATTACAACTTGGATGAATATTGTCTTATCTAATCTTACCAAAACTAATCCTAATCAGAATAAAGCTCAATATTTTTGAAACCCTAATGGGCCGGTTCAAAAATCAGCTCTTCAAAGCTCATATGGCCGAGCTCTAGAGTCTAAGATCCAAAATGAAATAATTTTACAATATTTTACAGTGATCACACTACCTAATTTAAAAACCAGTTGGAAAAAAGAGTATAGTGTTCTTCATGAAGACTTCAGTTCTTCACAGTCTTGAACAATAGATCCAAGATGTCGATGATGACTCCTTTAATTCTTCATCATAAAGGCGATCAATCAAAGCATTTAAGGCAGCATATCGAAGCTTCTTTCTTGACCTAGTCATAGGTCTCGCCATTTCACGGAGAGGATCCCGAACATGACCTTTAAATGTTTGATCAAGATGCAAAATATCTTCATTTATGGTGGTTGTCGTCTTGGCATCTCCATCATTCCCCCTGTGGTCGAAAGTTTTTGCCCTTGAAACTGAATCATCTTCAAAGGTAAATAGAGATAAATCAGCAACATTGAAGGCCGCACTAACACTATAATGATTTGGTAACTCAATCTTGTAAGCATTATCGTTCACATGATACAAAAATTTAAAAGGACCATCTCCACGTGGACTCAACTTAGATTTCTGAGCATTTGGAAACCTTTATTTCCGCAGATGAACCCAAACATAATCTCCCACGCTGAACCTCATCAACTTGCGGCTTTGATTTGCTTTATCAGCATTCTGTGCATTAGTCCGTTCAATTTTCATGCACACCTTCTCATGAATTTTCTTCACAAAATCAACTTTCTTTTCTCCATCGATATTTTTAACCTGTTTAAAATTCAAAGGAAGTAAGTCAATAGGTATATTAGGTAGAAACCCATAAACAATCTCAAATGGAGGTAAAGTAGTAGAACGGATAGTGTAATTATAAGCAAACTCTGCGAACGGAATGCATGTTTCCCAATTCCTTAAGTTTTTCTGAACTAGTGCATGAGGGAGAGCCCCTAAGGTTCGATTGGTCACTTATGTTTGTCCATTAGTTTGAGGATGACTGGCAGTCAAAACAACAACTTTGTCCCTAATTTGTGCCACAAGGTATTCCAAAAGTAGGATAAAAATTTAACATCGCGATAAGACACAGTAGACGTATGAATGTCATGTAACCGAACTACTTCTTTCAAAAATAGATCCACAACATGCTTTGCATCATCTGTCTTCCTACAATGATAAAATGTGCCATTTTCAAAAATCTATCCGCAACCACAAAGATAGAATCATTACCTGACTAAGATCGTGGTAAACCTAGGACAAAATACGTGGAAATATCAACCCAAGGATGTGTAGGTACAAGTAATGGAGTATAAAGACCATAATGCTTAGTTTTAGACTTAGCCTTCAAGTAATCAAGATAATTCCTACAAACCCTGTCAATTACAAGTGTCATTTTCGGCCAATATAAGTGTTCTCGCAACAAATTATAAGTTTTAAATATACCAAAATGTCCCATTAAACCACCAGAATGAGCTTCTCAAACAAGTAATTCACACATAAAACATTGATGAATACATAACCTATTATTCATAAACAAGAAACCATCATGCCAAAAAAATTCTCATAAGCACCATTTTCACATGCAGCATAAATAGATGAAAAATCAGGATCAATCGCATATAAATCTCGCACGAATGGAAACCCTAACATAACACATTCCAATCATGTAAGTAAAACATGTCTACAACTCAAAGAATCAACGACAACATTTTCCTTCCCCTTTTTGTAACGCAACACATAAGGAAAAGATTCAATGAAACTGGACCATTTAGCATCACGCTTATTCAATTTCATCTGACTCTTCAAATATTTCTAGGATTCTTGATCACTAGGAATGAAAAATTCTTTATGAAATAAATAATGTTCCAAGTTTCTAATGCATGCACAATTTCATAAATTCTTTATCATACACGAGATAGTTTAGAGCGCCACCCTTTAGCTTTTCACTAAAGTAAGTTATAGGTCGATTCTCTTGCATCAAAACAGCACCAATACCAACACCAAAAGCATAACAATGAATCTCAAAAGTACCATTAAAATAAGGTAAAGCAAGAACAGGAGCATTACATAATTGTACTTTCAGTTCATTAAATGCATTCTCTTGACTCTTAGTCCAAACAAATTTCCCATCCTTTTTAACTAGTTCATTTAGAGGTGTAGAAATAGATGAGAAATCAAGCACAAACCATCTATAAAAACTAGATAAACCATGAAAAGAGCATACCTAGTTAGCATTAGTAGGTCTCAGCTAGGTCTTAATGGCCTCAATTTTTGTTTCTTTGCCTTTAATGCCCTCCTTAGAGACCACAAAACCGAGAAACACCACTTCTGAAGCGAAAAATGTGCACTTCTAAATGTGCACTTCTTGATGTTTGCATACAAACAAGACTCACGGAGTGCAACAAGAACCATTTTAACATGCTCAATATGTTCATCAGTCAACTTAGAATAAATCAAGATATCATCAAAATAAACCAGAAAAATTAGACCAATAAACTTTTTTAAGACATGATTCATCAACCGCATAAAAGTACTACGTGCATTAGTTAAACCGAAAAGCATAACAATCCATTCATACAACCTGAACTTAATCTTAAATGCAGTTTTCCATTCATCCCCTTCATTAATTCAAATATGATGATAACCCTGAGTCAAATCAATCTTAGTATATATCACAGATCCATGCAAATCTTCAAGCATGTCATTTAACCCAGGGATAGGATGGAAATACTTAATGGTAATCTTGTTAATAGCACGACAATCAATGCATATATGCCAAGTTTTATCTTTCTTAGGAGCCAAAATGATAGGCACAACACAATAGGGATTCACGCACTTAACCTTTTTTAAGTAACTCTTCTACTTGTCGTTGTAGTTCCTTTGTCTCCTTAAGGTTTGCTTTTATATTTCGGACGGTTTGGATTAACCAAACTCAGAATCAAGTAAATCTAGTGTTCAATACCTCGCAAGGGTGGTAAACTTGCAAGTAAAGCTTCCGAAAAGACATCCTCAAATTCTTGTAACATCTTAGTAAACTGTGGAGGAACATGCATAGGAATATCATCACTGGAAAAATAGCTCTCTTTAACATGCATGATAAGCACATAAGAATAACTAGCAAAAGAATGATTCAAATCCCTAATCAATGCATAAAATGATCTACCAGAATCAATAGGAAGTTCATGTCTCATCATGTAAATCGATGGCAAAGGACTAAGATGTGAAGATAAAATTTAAACGACTTCTCAGAATCATTCTGATACTTACCTGACTTACCTGAAATGGCCTCCCTTGATTTTTAATCAAAATTATCAAGGTTTTTGCCTCCATTTTTCACCTTGTGGCCCATTCCTTCAAACCCTAGTTAGGGTTTTTTTGGCCACTTTCTCCTTAGCTACAAACTTCTCTTGTGGACTTTCATGCATCTCTGTGGCTTAAAGACTTCCACTGGAGATAATGGAATCAAAGTATACCTTGTTCTATCCTTAATCACAGTAATATTTTTAGTGTAATCATGCATAAATTTACGATCAAACTGCCAAGGTCCCCCTAACAAATATGACTAGCTTCCATAGGTATAACATCACATAAGATAGAATCATGGTATTTTCCAATCTTAAAGTTAATCATGAATTGTTTGTTAACCCTGATTTCACCACTACCATTTAACCAAATAAGTTTATATGGTGATGGATGAGTAGTCATAGCATAAGACAGATTTAACAATAAGATTAGACACAGTATTAGCACAAGAACCACCATCAATAATCAGTAAAAAATTCTAATCTTTCACAAGGCAACGAGTATGAAAAATGTTAATCCTTTGTACCTGTGTTTTGGCCATTTGAGATTTTAAAACTCTTAACGACACGAAATTACCTTGTGTTACCGGACCTTGTTCACGATGATCATTTATAATGATCTCTTCATCTACCTGTTCTCACCACTTTCATACAATGGTGGCATATCAGCATATTCATCTTCTTCATCTCCTTTCTCAATTGTGGTAAACACTCAAGCATGAGTACAGTTACTATGGACATGTCCTCTTTCTTTACAATGAAAACACGTAGGAGAGTTAACAGAAACCAAATTTGATGAAGAAGTAGTGGACTTACCTGGAATTTTTAAGCATGTTGGGTTGGTGGTGACACCCTCCTCTTAGTAGGATTATAAGTCATATTAGAAAAGGTTTGAATTGATCCTTGTCCTCCCACAGGCATGCCCATACTGCCGCCATAACTAGGGTTTCTAGAGTCAAACCATGGTCGTTGACTAGAAAATCTGGGTTGTGGCCTCCTAGGTCGCAGGGTGCTCTCGACCAACCTTGCTTTCACCAATAAATCATTCATAGATATGTGATGTTGAAGCTTGACTAGCATTTGAAGGTTTTCATGCAAGTCTTCAATGAATTGATTTTTGATGAATGGGTTGTCTTCTTTCTTTCTCACCCTTCTCATGGTTAACTCAAGATCGTGCTAGTATTCATCAACTGTGCGATTTCCTTGCTTCATGTTAGACATATAAGAATGTTGTTCCATTAAGTAAGTAGGTGGAACAAGATATTGGCAAAACTCGGATCTCAATCTCTCCTAGATGGAGATAGGTTGGAGATTGGTTCTTTCCGGTAAAATATCGTGAATCTTTTTTATTTTTCCACCATTCAGCCGCATAGTGAGTCAATGAATACTGCACCACTTTAACTTTTTCTTTCTCCTGATAATTTTTTAGATCAAACAGATGCTCAATCTGTCGCTCCCAATCAAGATACTTCACTAGATTGTGTTTACCATCAAATCGAGGGATGTCATATTTTAATCCCTTGCTTAAGATCCTAAGTTGCTTTTCATTTTCCTTCAGGAATGATGTTTACTGTTGCAATGCCTTCTAGTAAACCCCTAGTGTGATCGCCTTTCCGAACCATCATCAGAATAGTAATATGAACTTCCAGAGCCATTGAATTGGCAGATATATTTCTTGGTTTCTTCTTTCTTGGCCGATGATGTAAGTGTTTGCGGTGTTATGCTATCAACTTTTCTCACCAACCTTTGCACCTCACTCATAAGTGCATTTAGTGCGACAGCAAACCGATCAGGATCATTGGCTTCATTGGGATTGATGTGATGTTGCTCTCAAATAACTGGGGCCTCTTCTCACGGATGATTACCACACCTGCATCAGAGTTATTCATTAATGGAAATGTTTAGGATTGCTAACAAAAGGTGGGACGAATGGATTTTCGTCCTCCATCTTCGCTAAGCTGCTCAGAAAAATAAATGGTTAGTTTAAAAACCCCCCTTCCCTTTGTTTAGTAATGTTTCTCACCAAGTGTATAACACTCACAACTCACAAGGCGAAGGCTAATGCGAGGGTAATTGATCAATTCACCGCAATTCAAAGCAAATTACGGAGATGAGTACTACAGAACTTATTTCAAAATTTTAAAATATATAAACTCAAAATTGGGCTCTACAATCTGGAATTACAAATTCCAAAAATAATAAGGAACAAAGTGAAATTTGAATAGAACAAATCAGAGCTATATGGAAGAAGTTATGATCAAAATAAGATTGCTTTATATATGAGGCAAATAGGTTCCGAAAATTCAAGCAACCTTTCCGAAAACAAATTGGAATAGGAACCAAAATCCAAATCCCTTGTGGTAAGGGATTTTAATGACTTAATTTTCATCCAAGTCAAAAATTCAGATAAAAAACCCTCTCTCAATTGGCTTTTATTTTTATTTTCTCTTCCGATTAGAATTTTGACTTTTCTTTTTCCTTTTTCAAATCGGATTTCCTTTTTCTTTCCTTTTTTTTCAGCCACAAAATTTTTTTTGTACCATACAAAACTCACAACCAGAATCTTATTCCCCAAGAAAAAGTTTCAATCAAAATTCCAAAAATATTTTGAAAATTGTAAATCTGCCCCTAAACTTTTCAAAATTGCAAATCTGCCCCAAGTTTCCTATTTCAAATCCCAAATTGCGATTTTGAAACCCAAAAATCTGATACATTTATTTTTTACTTTTCAAATAGTTTTGGAACAAAAATTTTCTATACAAATCTTTGAATAAGAAAACTGCGACAACTTCTTCTTCACTCAAAAGAACTTTGAGGTATTCAAGAATGTAAGGATCAAGAATATGACACTATATATATGGAAAATGACACAAGAATCTCTTTTTTTTTTAATAATTTGTAATCAAGAATCAAAGAAAAATTCAAGATCATGGAATCAAATAATGATATAGAAAACAAGTAGGATTATGAGCACGCAATAACTTTTAGAAGAGTTGACAAAAAATATCATAAGCACATAAACTATATAAACTACTTAAAACTATGGAACTGATCGGGAGGTGAAGAAAGATATTACTTGTTAACGCCTAGACCCTTCGACATCCTCCTAACTCGATTGATGACTCTAGATTCAATCCTCTAGGTAAGAAAGATAAAACAAATACAGTTAAAATGCAACATGAAAGTTTATAAAATTCTAAAAAAAAATGAAAATAAATAAAGCAAACTCGAAACCCCTTTTTTTTCTCAGCATCCAGTAGATCTTTCGCTTTCCTCTCATACCAACTGATATGAATCTACTTGAAAAAACTCATGATTGCAAAATTAATATATTTGATATAGTGAAGGGATCTGCAAACCCTCACTATCTCGCACAAAATTTAGGTGTCTATCCCTCAAGGTACGCCTAAGCTTGACTTCCTCTTTAACTAGCCCTCAGGATCAGATTACAAGGTTTATTGATACTTAACTAGCCCTCGGGGTTAAGAAACAATGGAATAGCTCGCAAGCAACGAGTATGAACTGAAAATATTGTGTATTTGATTGATAAAAGTGGTACGAATCTCGAGAATTCAACCCCTATTTATAGGGTTGAATCCAAACCCTAATCCTAATTAGGACAGGTTTTGGCAATTTATGTCGGAAACTGAATAGAACTATGGTAGCTTTAAGAAGCTAAAAGCATATCTAACTAAAATACCTAAAATAAACTGTCTATGGCCGAAATTCATCTAGATTACAACTTAGATTAATATTGCCTTATCTAATCTTATCAAAACTAGTTCTATTAGAATAAAACTCAATATTTTCGAAACCCTAATGGACTGGTTCGAAAATCAGCTCTTCAAAATCCACATGGCCGAGCTCTACAGTCTAAGATCCAAAATGAAATAATTTTACAATATTTACAGTGATCACACTACCTCATTGAAAACCCAGTGGGAAAAAGTGTATAGTATTCTTCATGATGACTTAAGTTCTACGGCAGTCTTGAACACTAAATCCAAGATGTCGATGATGACTCCTTCTTCAATTCTTCATCATCAAGACGATCAATCAAAGCATTTAAAGCGGAATCTCTAAGATGTCGTCTTGGCATCTCCATCAACTTATCTCTTACTGAAGATTAATCCAGATTACATACTCATTAATTAATCACTTAACCAAAGTGCTACCCTGCCCTCACTTTTTTTTTCTATATTGGATATCGAAACCTATCCCAGATTCTATTGGTGCCAAAGCAATTTTACTCCAAAATAGAGGAAACTGGACACTTATTCATTTCGCATAATCTCTCTGTTTAATTCACAAAATCTTTTTCAAATTCACAAAACAACATCCAATTAAGGTTGACTAAAAATTTACTTCATCATATAAAGGTATACCAACAGTATACAATTTAATTTAAATTTATTTATAATTTAAAATTTCTTAAACTTGTTTGATCCCAAATGCAAAGACTTAAACCACGTCACCATGACAATTCTAATTTAAATTTTCTTTTAAATAAAAAGAATCAAGAACATGCATGAATGACATATATGTACTAAAAATGTACGTGCACGATACATGCACACATTCATGTGCACTAACATAATAATGACATATAACCAATATTTAAATGAATTTTATGTTGAACGTTTCATTTTCAACATAGTTAACGGAATCAAGTCGTCACATAAATTTGAGAATATCTTTGAGAATACACCCCAAATATGACTTCAGACATGGCAGCCATTTTTAAAAAACAAAATAAAGGAACAAAGGGCATCATCTTATTTATTTTCCATTCAAGAATATTTAGTGAATGTTTAATTCATAAAAATATTGTTAAATATATGATCACACGCTCCGATAGTGATGAATTCAAGGTACGGTCCTTAGCATGTAACTCTATTGATCTCACCAAACCACCTTTTCTTTGTCATTCAATGTCATATCAATCAAGGATTAACAATTTCACAAGACCGACAATATAAATACCACACATGTACATAGACAGAGAAAGCTCATTAGGAACAAAACATGCACGAACACGTACGGATGCACATGCACAAAACCTAATTATTCTTAGTGATGTGGTTTATAGAATCATATTGACTCAATTAGAAGAAATGATTTGATTTGTTTTTTGCTTAAATTCTATTTATGACAAGTCCTTCCATCAGTGTCAATTTTTTAAGGATCAATACCGCAATAATTATAATTTAGTTTTGCTCTCTCCATCAAATATAAAATATAAACTCGGGGACCCGTTTCATTCATTGTAATGATAAAAATAAAGTCAAACACGGATCTTATCGTTAACAAATTCAAAACCTTTTTACGAACATAAAATTGTTCTAAATTGCACTTTGTTCATTTTAAATCGGCTACCAAGCTGAAGCTGCAATGAGTGCACGGTTGTGCCACCTAGCATGAGACACCCTTTATTCTCCTCGACAAAGTATCTATCATCCAAGAACAATGTTATTAGCGTAATGACTTCTCTTTTTTTTACTAATCCAGATTATGTACACACCAAATAATCACTTAACCAAAGTGCAACATTGCCCCACTTTTTTTTCACTTAGGGATATCAAAACTTATCCCGCATTCTATGGTTCTAAAACAATTTTACTCAAAAATAGAAGCAATTGGATAGTAATTCATTTTTCATAATATTTCCATTTAATTCACTAAATATTTTTCAAAATCTCAAAAAAAAATCTAGTTAAGTTTAACTAAAAGCGTAGTTCATCCTATAAAAGTACACCAAAAGTATAAAACTTAAATCAAAATTATTTATAATTTTTATTTCTTAAACGACGACTTAAACCACATCACCATTGCTATTCTAATTTAAATTTTATTTTAAATAAGAAGAATCAAGAAAATACGTGAATGACATATAGTATGTACTAAAAATGTACTTGCATGATACATGCACACGTTCATGTGTACTAACATAATAATGACATATAACCAATATTTAAATGAGTTTTGTATTGCTTATTTCATTGCTAACCTAGTTAACGGAATCAAGTCATCTCATAAATTTGAGAATATCTTAGAGTTTAAATATACTCCCCAAGTATAACTTCAGACATCTTAATTAACTAGGCTTTATGTCATCCATTTTTTTAAAAATTCAATGCATAAATGGCATCTTTTTACTTATTTTCCATTCAAGAACATTTAGTCAAAGTTTAATTTATAAAAATATCGTAAAATATACGATCACACGCTTTGATAGACGTGAATTCAAGGTATGGTCCTTCGGAGCAATAACCTATGTTACCCCGACACTTGAGAAGAGGTGGAGAATCACATATCGATTCAACACGACATGCGACACAACACATGACATGCGTCGAAATCTTACCAAGTTGCATATCGATAAACGAATCGGAAAGCGCACGTGGGTATCAGAAGAAATGAGATAAATGATTACAAAAGACTAAATGTTTTAACCGTTTTACACACATAAATACACATGAAATTTTGTGAAATA
This sequence comes from Rubia yunnanensis, assembly GCA_037428765.1. Taxonomy (NCBI): domain Eukaryota; kingdom Viridiplantae; phylum Streptophyta; class Magnoliopsida; order Gentianales; family Rubiaceae; genus Rubia; species Rubia yunnanensis. Next base: position 44,748,708 of record CM075069.1, on the reverse strand, counting down.
ATATAACATTGTTTGTATGCAAGAGCAAGTTTTTTTATATGTAATAATACCACACAATCTTATATATAAGTATAAGAACGAAATAACCCTATATATATAACAATAAGAGTTATATAATATAAAAATATATAATATTATATATATATAAATATATAAGAATAAAAATATAATATATATATATATATATATATATTATTAGACCACAGTGATATATTATCTTATATAAGAATGCAAAGCTAAATAAGCAAGAACATAGAACAAAGTGTTATAATTGTAATGCACAAGTTATGTTTAAAAATATAATTACAATACCATATTTTATATTATAAGTTAATTAAATTTATTATAATTTATAAAAATAGCAAAATATAGATATGTCGAATTATATTTTTACGACACTTTATATGATAGATGTGTTGAAAAAGTCAGTCAAGACACTCAGTTTACCAAATCCTCGTGTCAGTTAAAATGGAAATTTTGAGTGTCGCCGTATCTGATCCTTACTCGGACATGACACTAAATCCGAGTCGGGGTAACATAGGCAATAACTCTATTGACCTCATTGAACCACCTTTTCATTGTCATTGAATGCCATAACAATCAAGGATTAACAATTCCACAAGTACCGACAATATAAATACCACACATGCACATGGACCGTGAAAGAACATTAGGAAAAAATATGCACAAACAAGCATGCACGCACATGCACAAAGCCTAATTGTTTTTAATGATGTGGTTTGTAGAATCATATTGAATCGATTAGAAAAATTGATTTGATTTTTTTTTAGATGATGTGGTTTTTATGATGTGGTTTTTTTTGTAGAGTCATGATGTTATTTATGTCAGGTCTGAATATATGTGTAAACTTTTTCCTTCCTATCTCCTCTGCAATTTCTCTGAAACCACTGCTCGATCCTCATCTCAACTTCTCAATTAGAGCTGCCACCATTGCGGAGCCACCAGGATCTCCTCCTCGTTCTTATGCTAACATAGTTACTACCCACCCCGCATATCCCACTCTGTTTGCTAACCATATCAACCCTCAAACTGCAACCTTGAATCTCCCCCAATCGCAAACCCTAGTTCACTCAGAGAACACCAGAGCTCCCCTCAATCCAAATCGTAGAATAGATCATTTAGGAAAACCAGGACTTCACTTTAATGATGCGAATTGTGATGCCCTTGAAGCACCATGGAGGTTGACGCTAATTGACAAATTCTCACGGAGCAGACCGGAACTAGCCAAGCTCCGGCGTGATTTCCAAACAGCAGGCTTTTAGGGACACACCAGCATCTATCTATTGGACAATCGTCAGGTACTGATAAACTTCTCATTATCAGATGACTATAATAGATGCTAGATCCATAAAATATAGAGCTTTGGCTATTATTCAATCAGAACCACTAAATGGGAACCGACTTTTAACCCTAACACTGATTGCCCTATTGTGCCTATCTGGGTTGGTCTTTACGGTTTACCTATTCAATTCTTTGATACTCAAGTGATGATGGAAATAGGGAGTGTTACTGGACAACCTGTGAAAATAGATAAAGCTACTCTCAATAGAACCAGGCCTCATGTGGCTAAAATATATGTTGAACTTGATATAACTAAACCTAGATTACATAGAATCTAGCTTAGTTTTTGTGGAATAGGTTTCTGGCAACCTGTGGTATATGAAAACATTCCTGAATATTATTCTAAATGCTTAAAGCTTGGTCACAATCTTTCTGTTTGTAAGTATGAGCAGTTCCAGCATAACTTTACCCCTTGGAAACCAAAGGAAAATGAAGGACTTGGTAAAAAGTAAGGTAAGCAAGAAACTCCTGCATCATCAGGGGTTCCTAATAAAGAGAAAATGGTGATTCCCATCTATAAAAATGCAACTAACACTGTAGTGCAGGAAGTTTGGAAGCCTAAGAGGTTAAGTTCTCAAGGGACAACCTCTCTTACAGAGGTTCAGGTAATTGAACCTCTACTAATATACATGACCCTCTCCCTGAACCTCTCCCTCAAGCCCCAACCCTAATGCTGAGAATTCTCTATTATCTAATACCTCTGCTAATTTACATGACTCATACACCCTAACACTTAACAACTATGACGGTAATAATAATCCTCCTGAAGATGCCCAAACCCATTCTCACCGTCTTAGTAACTCTCCTAGTCCTGATCCTCCTTTACCAAAATCTATCAATCCAAATACCAATAAAAATGTATCCCCAAGCAACTCAGAACCTAATCCAAGATTGGCAGCCCCCAATGAAAGTGAAAACCTGAATGGAAAAGAATTATCTAAGCATTTGAACAACCATGAAATCAGAAATAAGGTCATCCAAATCTCTGAACTTGCTAATCTGATGTTTTCTAATCAAGATTCTACCCTAACAACTATAGGAAATAGTGATACAACTCACATTTTCGATAATATAGTTGTTACTATAACCAATGGGAGAACTTTATTGAAATTAATGCTATTTTTTCTGCACTCCTCTCCTCAGATAAAAAACACAAAAAGAAAGTCATTTTTAATGATGAATTAAATCTAACGGTGGTATACATTAACTCGGGTTATAACTCAGGTACTGAACACATGAACATTTAACCTCAGTTATCTCATGATGATTTTATCTCTGAGATGATGATCTCTCAAAACCATTTTAATGCTCTGGTAAAAGACTCCAACATAGATGAAGCATCCACAGTCAAGCCCAGAAAATACACTAAAAAGGATTACTCATCTACCCCTAAAACGGTTATAAACCATTCCAATTTTTCTTCCAAAGACTAATTTTTATGGATCTAAATATATGTTGCTGGAATGTTAGGGAAATTGGAAATAGAGCCTCCCATATCAGGGTTAATGATATAAAGAAAAAACATAAAACATCTCTGCTAGCCCTAATTGAACCCATTCCTGATAATACACACACTGGTAAAACAACCTTTGATCTTAATATCAGAAATCACTTTGCTACTGAAGGCTGTAAAATATGGCTATTTTGGGATGAAAGTGTACACTTAGATATCCTTCATACTCATAAACATGTCATCCTAGTAAGGCTTACCTATAGCCCCCTTAATAAATGTTGTCATATTGCCTTGGTCTTTGCAAAACATTCACAAAAGGCAAAAAATAAATTGTGGGACAAGCTTTTACATTTAAAAAATATGCCTATTCTAGTGATAGGAGATTTAAATGTAATAGAAAATCAGAATGAATACATTGGTTAATCCATCAGTAACCCAATGTAATTTCCAATTTTAATTGATTCTTACACTTTGGAGACTTCACAACTCTTCCTACTTTAGGTAACTTGTTTACCTGGACTGGAATGAGGCCTAAAGGTAGAGTGTGGAAAATATTGGACAAGGGAATTGCTAATCCTAATCGGCTGAATGATTATCCACCATCACACATACATGTATTAGCTAGAACACATTCAGACCACTCACCTCTGATCCTTCATATTAAATCGCTAACAGATTTTCCGGCCCTAACGCTTTTAAAATTTTAAATTGTTGGATCAAACATCCAACCTTCATGGAAATTTTCAATCAAGCATGGGGAATCAGAACACATCTTAAAGGAATGGAATATTTTCATTTAAAAGTAAGAACCTTAAGATAACACTTAAACTCTAGAACAGAAACACTATTCGGAACATCTTTGACAAGGTTAAAAGCTGTGAAGAGAATGTCTTAAAGACTGAACTGGACTTGCAAAATTAGGAAAATGATGAAAACTTAATTGCACATAACAGAGCTAAAGCAGAGTTAACCCTAGCTCTAGCTTAACAAGATAGCTACTGGAGGCAAAAATCAAGATTAAAAAGGCTAAATGAAGGTGATGCTAACACAAAAATTTCAATAATAAAGTAAAAGGTAAGCATCACAGGCAACAAATTTCCTCAATCAGATACTCAAATGGAAACTGGTTAAAAGAACAAGAAGATATCAGTAATGATGTTGTCTTCTTTTTCTCTAACCTACTAATAGATGATAATCCTGATCCTTCTGGGGTTAACACAACAGTTCTGCTGGAAAATGTTCCAAAGCTAGTCACTGAATATATGAATCTTAATTTAACCCAAACAGTAACCATGGAAGAGCTTTTTAACTTAGTCTCATCCATGGAAAGTGATTCAGCTCTAGGCCCTGATGGCTTTAATGGAAAAATTTTGCAAAACATGCTGGAACATAATTAATAATGACCTTTTGCAAGCAGTTCAGGACTTCCTGGATGGTAACAAAATCCCAAAAGCTATCTCATCTACTTTTATGGTACTGATTCCCCAAAAAGAAGTCACTTCATGCAAACTCTCATTTCCCCTGAACAACCAGCTTTTGTTCAAGGTAGAGAGTTAGCTGACAATGTCTTGCTCGTGCAAGAAGTCACTAACTTTCTAAAAAGGGGACCTAATATCATATTCAAGCTTGATGTGATGAAAGCTTTTGATAGAGTGTCTTGGCTATTGCTATCTAAAATTCTCTTAACAATGTGGTTCACTGAAAAGCTGGTTAATATTATAGTGGAAAACATCAAAGATGCTTTCTTCTCTATACTGATTAATGGCAGTTCTAAAGGTTTCTTCCGACCTACAAGGGGGCTCAAACAAGGAGACCCTCTTTCTCCTTATCTTTTTATATTGATGGCAGAGGTCTTCACATGGAATATTATAAACTGCCTCAATCGATGCTTAAAGTTACACATCTGTCATTTGCAAATGATACTAAAATTTTCCTGAAATATCAAAAAGTGGCATAAAACTTTGATTGGATTTTTAAAACATATGAAAATGCTACTGGATAGAAGGTCAATTTTGAAAAATCCTCCTTCATCCCGCCCAAACAAGCTACTCTTGGGGTTAAAAGCATTATCCAAGCTGAGACTGGCATGACAGGGGAATCTTTTCCCTTTAAATATTTAGGGTGCCCTATCTATCTAGGAAGGAATAAAAAAATATATTTCCAAAGTCTCCTGGATTTAGTTTCTACAAAACTGAACTCATGGCAAAACAAATCCCTAAATCTAGCAGAAAGGATAATTTGGATTTAGATTATCCAAACATCTGGTACTGCTGCTGTGGCTGAAGGGGATTTCAGTTCTGAAGATGATTTTGCTCTAGCTGTTACTGGGCAAAATAATCATTCTAATGCGTGGTTTCTTGATTCTGGGGCATCTTACCATATATGCCCAAGGAGAGATTATTTCTCAACTTATGAGCAAGCTGAGGGCATCATTACTACGGCAAATGGTGTTGCGTACAAGGTAGTTGGGATTGGTTCAATCAAGATCAGGACGCATGATGGTAGTTTCTGTACTTTGAACGATGTCAGGCATGTTCCATCGATGACAAAGAATCTGATTTCTCTTCCTACGTTGGATAGAAAGGGTTTCGTCTACTCAGGGAGTGATGGAGTTCTGTGTGTCTGCAAAGGTTCTAGGCTGGTTCTGAAAGGTGTTATGCATGGTACTTTGTATTTTCTACAAGGTTCCACGGTTATGGATTCTGTTAATGTTGCATCTTCGGAGGTTCACCAGGATGATATGACTAAGTTATGGCATATGAGGCTTGGTCATATGGGTGAAAGAGGGATGCAGATTCTGTCGAAATATGATCTTCTTGGTGGCCACAAGGTCAAGAATTTGGACTTCTGTGAGCATTGCATTTTTGGGAAGCATTACCGCAGCAAGTTCCCTAAGGCAATTCATAGAACAAAGGGTACATTGGATTACATCCATTCTGATTGTTGGGGACCTTCCCGAGTTGAGTCACTGGGAGGTCACAGGTACTTTGTTTCTCTGATTGATGATTACTCAAGGATGACTTGGGTTATCATGATGAAACATAAGAGTGAAGCTTTCTCGAAGTTCAAGGAGTGGAAAGCTTTGGTGGAGAATCAGACCGGGAAGAAGATCAAGAGGCTTCGAACTGATAATGGGCTGGAATTCTGCTCGTCTGAGTTTGATCAGTTTTGTAGGGATGAAGGGATTGCTCGTCATCATACAGTCAGGAATACGCCACAGCAGAATGGAGTAGCTGAGCGGATGAATCAGACATTGCTGGCGAGAGCGAGGTGCATGCTCTCTTATGCTGGTTTGGAAACGAGATTCTGGGCAGAGGCGGTGAGTACAGCTTGTTACCTGATCAACCGCGGGCCTCACACAGGTATAGAGTGCAAAATACCTATGGAGTTGTGGTCAGGTAAAGTTGTTGATTACTCCAAGTTAAAAGTTTTTGGTTGTACATCTTATTATCATGTTAGTGATGGTAAGTTAGAGCCCCGAGCCAAGAAGGGTGTCTTTGTGGGTTATGGAGATGGAGTTAAAGGTTCCAGGATATGGTCTCCATCTGAGAAGAGGGTTATTCTGAGCAGGGACGTTGTCTTTGATGAAAATTCTTTGCTTAGATCTATGGTGAAGCCCACAGTTGTGCCAGAAACTAGTGGAGTTGATAAACAGGTGGAGCTTGAAGTCACTCAAGGTGAAAATAGATTGGAACAATTTGAGGTGAATCAAGAGCCACAGACAGAATCTGAGATACCGGAATCTCCACCACCAGATCCCCAACCATCAGGAGCTACAGTCCGTAGTTTAGCTCAGGACCGACCCAGGAGGGTTGGAGTCGGGGCGCCCAAGAGATATGGGTTTGAGGATATGGTGGGTTATGCACTACAGGTTGCTGAGGAGGTGGATACTCATGAGCCATCCACCTACAGAGAAGTTGTTTCAGGTACTGATGCTAACAAATGGCTTGCTGCAATGGGAGACGAGATGGAGTCTCTCCAGAAGAATCAGACATGGGATTTGGTTCAACAGCCTCAAGGGAGAAAGGTTATCACTTGCAAATGGGTTTTCAAGAAAAAGGAAGGGATATCACCTACAGAGGGAGTCAAGTACAAGGCTAGAGTTGTTGCTAGAGGTTTCAGTCAGAGAGTGGGAGTAGATTACAATGAGATTTTCTCACCAGTGGTCAGACACACTTCCATCAGGGTGTTGCTAGTTATAGTGACACATCAGGATTTGGAGCTTGAACAACTTGATGTGAAGACCGCTTTTCTACATGGAGAGTTGGAGGAAGAGATATACATGACTCAGCCAGATGGTTTCCAAGTTCCTGGAAAGGAAAAATATGTTTGCAAGTTGAAGAAGTCCTTATATGGACTTAAGCAGTCTCAGTCAGACGAGGAGAAGAAGTATATGTCTCAGGTTCCTTATGCCAGCGCGGTGGGAAGCTTGATGTATGATATGGTTTGCACGAGGCCAGATTTAGCACAGGCAGTCAGTGTTGTGAGCAGGTTCATGGGGCAACCGGGAAAGGAACATTGGCAAGCTGTGAAGAGGATCTTCAGGTATCTTAGAGGTACGTCTGATGTGGGTCTCATTTATGGAGGTGATACCGAGTGCTTAGTTACAGGCTACTCTGATTCTGATTATGCTGGTGATGTTGACACGAGGAGATCGATGACTGGTTATGTATTCACTTTGGGAGGTTCTGTGGTTAGTTGGAAGGCGACTTTGCAACCTACAGTGACGTTGTCTACTACGGAAGCAGAGTACATGGCTCCGACAGAGGCTGCAAAGGAGGGAATATGGATGAAAGGGCTAGTTAGTGATCTTGGTCTATATCATGATCAGGCTACTGTGTATTGTGACAGTTTGAGTGCAATCTGCATAGCCAAGGATCAGGTCCATCATGAGAGGACCAAGCATATTGATGTCAGATATCATTTCCTGAGGAGTGAGAGGAGAATCAGGGTGAAGAAAGTGGGAACTGCTGACAACCCCGCTGATATGTTCACCAAACCTGTTCCACATAGCAAGTTTCAACATTGTTTGGACTTGCTGAACATCGGAGCTGATTAGGTGCTCTATGGGCAGTCCCGGGAGTGGAGGGATAAGTCTACTCATCTGGCACTGTAATGGTACGTCTGGAGTTTCTGCTTTGAGGATTCAAGTCAAGGTGGAGATTTGTTGGTATGCCTTGAATACTGTAATAGCCGCTTCTGCGACCCTAGCCTGGAATACAACTACATCTACAATTATGATAAGAATATAATTCCAATTCCAATTTGGACTGATGTTGATTTGGGCCGAATTGTGTTTTGTTCCAATCCCAGTTTTTTAGGGTTTAGTAGAGACAGTATATAAAGTGTCTCTCTTCTCTCTGTAAATATCAATTCTGTTCTGCACTTAGATAGGTAGAAATCTGGCCAATTTCTTGGCGTCTGTAACCTGCTACCTATTATAGTGAATCCATCTCCCGTGGATGTAGCCAAATTGGTGAACCACGTAAATCTTGTGTCTTGTTATTTTCGTTCATATTTTCTGTTCTTTCTCCATTCCGCACAACACTCCCCAATGTAGTAACCATCGGCCGAGAACAGTGTTAGCTACAGTAGCATAACGACATTCCTTTTTTTGTAGAATAAATTTAGATTACATACACACCCAATAATCACTTTAACAAAGTGCAACTCCGCCCAAACTTTTGTTTTTCAATTAGGAATATCACAACCTATCCCGGATTCTATTGATGCCAAAAAACAATTTACTCCTAGATAGAAGAAACTGGATACTTATTCATTTCACATAATCTTTCCATTTGATTCACAAGATCTTTTTCACATCCTCAAATCAACATATTATTAAGTTTGATTAAAATTTTACTTCATCCTATAAAAGTATACAAAGAGTATTAAATTTAAATGAAAATTATTTATATTTTTTATTTTCTTAAACACGTTTGATCCCAGATGCAATGACTTAAACCACCACCATGACAATTCTAATTTAGATTTTCTTTTAAATAAGAAGGATCAGGAACATGCATGAATGACATATATGTACTAAAAATTTACATGCACGTGTTCATGCACTAACATAATAATAACATATAACCAGTATTTAAATGAGTTTTATGGTACACTGTTAACCTATTCAACGGAATCAAGTCGTCTCATAAATTTGAGAATATCTTAGTTTTTTAAATTAATATACACCCCAAATATTACTTCAGACACCTTAATTAACTAGGATTTATGGCATATCCATTTTAAAAAAAATCAATGAGCAAAAGTATCTTCTTACTTATTTTCCATTCAAGAATTTTAAGTCAAAGTTTAATTTATAAATAGATTGTTGGATTACTGTCATACGCTCCGATAGTGTTGAATTTGAGGAACGGTACTTTGGAGCACATAACTCTATTAACCTCAACAAATATCCTAATTAATATTATAAATCGGTCTATACATTTGTGGTGGCGACACTGGATAGATCAACGAAGTACGCACGATCGGGAGCCTTAGATGCTCCTCTTTTGAAGGTTTATCAACATCCCGCATTAAAACAAAGTTCATTCACATAGATTTACACAAGAGAGCTATCTACAATGCAACAAGTGGAACCCGTTCAACACAAACCAACACCACCACATTTATCCATTCTAGTAAATCTTTTTGGTACTTGTTCTTTCTTTTTTGGTTACTTATGCAAAATCATAAATCCATGACTATCTTATCACAAGCATCATATAATAGATATTGTTTGTTTTCTGTCTGTCTACCGGGGGTGTTTGAGTCATTTTGACTACCCTAAGTAACTAAAACGGCACTGTATTTCCCATTCACCACACAACCTATATTGTTCCCTTCTACGCCGATCTGCTATTCCCCACCTCTCTACCATTGTCTCCTCCTGACCCACCACTCTCATTCTCTGCCATTGTGATGTTTGAATATCAGCTTTGAGGTTGATAGGTTGTGGAGCAGGTATATGTTTGATTTGCTGATGATTTTATTTGTTTCGTTTCTAGGCAGTGAGTAGTTGAACTTGTTTGATTCTGGTTATTTTAGGAGTTATGTAATTATTACAATTCAAATTTACAATGTATGGAACTCATATTCTATTTTTGTTTTGTTAGACTTAACTTCAGTTTATTTCTCAAGTTTAGCTGTGAGAAATTATGTTGACCTCAGTAAGAATAGAGATTTTGACTGTGTACAACTCAGGTTCTATTTTTTATGGAGCAAGTATTTGTGTGTCATGTCTAGAAGTGGGAGAGTTGCCGAGAAGGATTTGCTGCTGATTGAAATGTTGATGAACCAACTTGTTAAGTTAGATAGTATTGTTGGAGATGGAGATGTCAAATTGCAGAGGAAAATGCAGGTATTGCTGAACGTTAAAGTTCATACGCACGATGAATTCAATGTTTCAGCTTCTGTTTAAGTTGCATTTGCTGATGGAGTAGCCTCAGGACCTCAGTTGGTATTGCTAAGGAAGGCTATTCTGAGATCAAAAGTGATGGCATAGTATCGAATGATTCTAGTGCAAATGCTTGTCAGGATATAGTTATTCTGCCTGCGGGAATGTCGCAGGCTCTTCCTTGTCCAACACAAAGAAAATGGAGTACAAGGATCCTTGGGTATTGAATCTTGTTAAATATCTTTAGCCTTATGTTGAGGAAATATCTCTTTAGCCTCATAAAGAGTAACAAATGAAGTCTTTTTTTGTATTTTTCTGTTGTAAATTAGATGATGAAGTCTTTTGTTCCATGTCTATTTTTTACATACTTGTTTGATGCTCACTTTAGATGATGATGTGTCCATTTTATGTGCATATTTTGGAACTTTTTGGGATCTCTTTTGCGCTCTTTTGTTATCAAGAACTTGTGTTTTACCTTGAAATTCTCTTAGGAGAGGTAAGAGCAATTTTACGCTCTTTTACCTTTTCTAAGTGAATTTTGTGTGACAATGAAAGAATATCAACACTAAGATTGGAGGCCGTTGAAGATCATATTTTTGAAGACTTTGAAAATTTGAAGATTAACTTTGAAGATATCAAGACTTGAAGAGCTGGAGGATTGTGTAATGGATTGAGGGCTAGATGAGAAGAAGAACAACAAAATATGTTCTCTTCTGAACACCCTCCGTGAGTCGTGATGGACCCTATCGCGATTCGCGGCCAATGGGTGGCCAGAAATCCATCTTTTTTTTCTTGTACTAAAAATAGCACTTTATCTCTTCTCTTTCCTCATTTCTTCGCTTCCGCGATTTTCACAGCAAAACCCTAGGTTTCCTCTTTTTTTCATCTTGTTTCATCTTTGATTTATGTTTGAATTGTTGTTGATAATTAATATGGGTTTTAGTGGCTAAACTAATCTCTTAGGAGCAATTAATTGAAGCTTCCAAACTTATGTAGTGAGATTCTTGATTTTGCTCATTTATGAACATTTATGGGAAAGCATTTATTGTGTCATTAATGCTATGTTTTGCTTCATTTATATCATGGGTTGTTTGAGAATATGAAGTGTTTATATGATTGAAGTGTTAGGGTGTTAGGAAAGTTGCAAATTTCTTAACTCTTTTGGCATGAAAATCTAAGAGGATGAACTTAGAACTTCTAGTGTATAATGTGTTGCATATCTTGCTAGATAAGTATGTTAATGTGGATTGTTCTCATATTTTTCATATAGATGCAAAGAAAGGCTGAACCTTGAATGTGGTTTGTTCTAGGGTTAGCATGATAAATGTTTCATTTTGTTAAATGACTATGTCTTTGGTAGAAGACTTGTTGTTATCGAATCTATGGTTCTTCGTGTATAATGGCATTGATGAAATACCTCTATGGTTGTTGATCTCCTAGAGTGGTTGCCAATGAGGTTTGCAAATGGTCGTCGAATCGTCTTTGTGAATTACTATTAAGAAGAAACGAATGTTAATCTTCGAATAAGAAGTGATAGCATTGCCCATAGGCAATAAATGTTAATGAATGAGTAGATAAATCTATGTTCTACAAGAAGTTTGGAAGTGGAAGTCGATTGCCCTTAAGTCTTCATAATTGTTGTTTTAATCATCTTTTCTTCGCTTCCGCGATTTTCACAGCAAAACCCTAGGTTTCCTCTTTTTTTCATCTTGTTTCATCTTTGATTTATGTTTGAATTGTTGTTGATAATTAATATGGGTTTTAGTGGCTAAACTAATCTCTTAGGAGCAATTAATTGAAGCTTCCAAACTTATGTAGTGAGATTCTTGATTTTGCTCATTTATGAACATTTATGGGAAAGCATTTATTGTGTCATTAATGCTATGTTTTGCTTCATTTATATCATGGGTTGTTTGAGAATATGAAGTGTTTATATGATTGAAGTGTTAGGGTGTTAGGAAAGTTGCAAATTTCTTAACTCTTTTGGCATGAAAATCTAAGAGGATGAACTTAGAACTTCTAGTGTATAATGTGTTGCATATCTTGCTAGATAAGTATGTTAATGTGGATTGTTCTCATATTTTTCATATAGATGCAAAGAAAGGCTGAACCTTGAATGTGGTTTGTTCTAGGGTTAGCATGATAAATGTTTCATTTTGTTAAATGACTATGTCTTTGGTAGAAGACTTGTTGTTATCGAATCTATGGTTCTTCGTGTATAATGGCATTGATGAAATACCTCTATGGTTGTTGATCTCCTAGAGTGGTTGCCAATGAGGTTTGCAAATGGTCGTCGAATCGTCTTTGTGAATTACTATTAAGAAGAAACGAATGTTAATCTTCGAATAAGAAGTGATAGCATTGCCCATAGGCAATAAATGTTAATGAATGAGTAGATAAATCTATGTTCTACAAGAAGTTTGGAAGTGGAAGTCGATTGCCCTTAAGTCTTCATAATTGTTGTTTTAATCATCTTTTTAGTTGTTGTGCATGATTAGCATTGCTCTTTTACTTTGCTAGCTACTTGTCTTTCAATTCATAATTTAGGATAAAACCCAACCAACCCACCCCCACCCCCCTCATTTACACATTTTTATATGTATCTATATATGTCTATATCTAATATGTTTTCCGCTATATATGTTTAAACACTTGGAAATATCCTTATTCTTGTGGACGACTCCGACTTGCTGTTATCTACTTAATTGTAGATAGGAAGCATTAGGGCTTATAAATATTAACTTTGAGAGGTACGGCGATGCCCTCCCAAATTTTGGTGCCGTTGTTGGGGAAGAGGCGCTTATTTTTAAGTGTTTGGCATATTTATGTGTGAGTATGTTCTAGTTGTAAATATTTGTTAGTCTGCTTTTATTTTGGTTTTTAGTTGACTTGCCATTATCGCTTGGCTTGGAAACGTATTGTTTGAGTTCTTGGTGTATGGTTCCTGCACGATCCTCTTCACAAGAACCCCTACACTACGACCCCGGGTTAGAGTTGAATTTGAGACGGGCTAGAAGACTTTCTTTGAAAATTGTGAATAACACCCCTTCTAGTGACCATTTTATGGACACTTCTACATCTATGAAACATCAAGATGAGCATGGAGGTGATATTCCAAGAGGAGGACCTCAACATCCTCCTCTCCAAGGAAGGGAGATTTCTTTGGGGTAAGCCTTATTGAGGGACATTATAGCCCCCTACCTTGACCAAAACCGATGTTCATTGAGTATCTTTTGGTTAGACCAAATGGGCAGTTCGAGCTCAAGATCGGATTCATAAACATGCTACCTATATTCCTTGGTAGGCAAGGGGAAAATGCCAACAAGCATCTCACCGAGTTCCACTTTTTATGTGGTGGTACGGTTCCCCACGGAGTAGATGAAGACTTTTACAAGTTGAAGGCATTCCCTTTCAAATTGAGGGATGGTGCAAAGGATTGGCTCCACTACCTACCACCTAAGAGCATCAAAAGTTAGCTTGACATGAAGACAAAATTTCTAGCCAAGTCCTTCCCAGCCTCAATGTCCGCCGCTTTGAAGAATGACATAAGCAACATTCTTCAATGGTATGAAGAGTCTCTTTTCGACTATTGGAAGAGGTTCAAGAAGCTTCTCGCTAGTCATCCTTACCACGGCTATTCGTAGGGAGACTTAGTCTACTATTTCTAAAATGGTCTTCTTGATGAGAACCAAAGACTAGTGAGGAGTTCTTGTGGTGGTACCCTTGAGAACAAGACTTCAACGGAGGCTATGAAGTTATATGAGGAGCTAGTCGAGGAGTCAAGGAATTTTAGCTCGAGGGCCTATTTGAGAAGAAGAAATCCAATGCCCACAAGTGACCCTTCCAAAAGTGTGGAAAGCTCGAGGACCAAGTCTCGGTCCTTACTTCTATGGTGAAATCCTTGATGATCAAGCTCGGAAATGTGCCACATGTTTAATCTTGTGAAATTTGTTCATCGGCGCATCCTACGGACGCTTGCCCTACTTTGCAAGATGATTATGTTGAGGAGGTGAGTGCCATTAGGTATCAAGGTGGGCAAGGCTATCAAGGTTTTCAAGGGAATCAAGGCTACCAAAACCGGCCTTACAATTCGGGTAATCGTGATAACCCAAATCTCCAGTATGGAAACCCTCAAGGATGCCAAATAAACTCAACAGTATCGCCCTCGTCAACAACAATATCGACCACCTCAAAAACACTACCAAAGGCTTCAAGACAAGCCCCGAGACCAAGGGGGGAGCTTGGGATCGACAAAAGAAGAGGTGATGCAAGGATTAAGGATTAAGGATTTTCTTAATCCTCCTCAACAACAATATCGACCACCGCTAATACTATTTAAATTTTAAATTTTATTTGTTTTTCAATGTCATATCAATCAAGGATTGAATTCCAGAAACACCAACAATATAAACACCACGCACAGACATTCACAAAGTTTAATTCTGCTCAATTATGTGGTTTATAGATTCATATTGACTCGATTAAAAGAAGTGATTTAATTTGTTTTTATATTTAATTTATTTATGTCAAATCCTCGCATCGATATCAATTATTCAAGAAACGAGACTGCATTAATTATAATATAGTTTTTCTCTCTCCATACAATATAAGATAAAACTCGTGACCCATTTTATTCATCGTAATGATAAAAGTAAAATCAAACATGGAAATGTATTTTTAAAATTCTAAAAAAATTAAAAACATAAAATTGGTTATAAATTGTCCTTTGCTCATCTAAAATCGGCTATCAACCCGAAGCTGTAATGAGTGTGCAGCTAAGCCACCCCAGCATGACACACCCTTCATTCTCCTCGGTATAGTAACCATCAGCCGAGAACAATGTTAGTAGCATAAAGACTTATATTTTTTAGTGTAGACTAAATTTAGATTACATACACACCAAACAATCACTTTACCAAAGTGCAACCCCTCCCACACTTTTTTTTCACTTAGGAATATCACAACCTATCCCAGATTCTATTGACGCCAAAACAATTTTACTTCTAGATAGAAGCAACTGGATACTTGTTCATTTTTGCAAAATCTCTCCGTTTGATTCACAAAATTTTTTCACAATCTCAAATCAGCATCATTAAGGTTGACTAAAAATTTACTTCATCCTATAAAAGTATACCAGTGGTATTAAATGAAAAATATTTATATTTTTTATTTGCTTATACACGTTTGATCCCAGATGCAATGACTTAAACCACATCACAATGCGATTCTAATTTAGATTTTCTTTTAAATATGAAGAATCAAGAACATGCATGAATGACATATATGTACTTAAAATGTACATGCATGATACATACACGCGATCGTGTGCACTAACATAATAATGACATATAACCAATATTTAAATGAGTTTTATGGTGCACGTTTCATTGTTAACCTAATTAACGGAATCAAGCTATCTAAAAATTTGAGAATATCTTAGAGTTTAAATATACACTACTTTAGATATCTTAATTAATTAGGCTTTATGGCATCCATTTTTAAAAAATTCAATGAATGAATTGCATCTTCTTACTTCTTTTCCATTCAAGATTATTTAGTCAAAGTTTAGTTTATAAAAATATTTATAAATATACAGTCACACCCTCCGATAGTGATGAATTTTTTGTGCGGTCTTTTGGAGCACGTAGTCTATTGATCTCACCAAATATCCTAAGTGAATCGGTTTATACATTGTGACGACACTGGCTAGATCAATGAAGGAGGCACGATCGGCAGCCCTAGATACACTTCTTTTGAAGGTTTATCAACATTCCACTTTAAAACAAATCTCATCCACGTAGAATCATCCGATGAACAGCAGGTCGAACCCGTTCAACACAAACAAACACCACCACCTTTATCCATTCTAGTAAATCTTTTTGGAACTTATTCTTTATTTTTTTGTCATATATGCAAAATCATAAATCTGTGCCCATTTGTACTATTTGAAAATTTAAATTTTCTTTGTTATTCAATGTCATATCAATCAAGGATTAAGAATTCCACAAGCACTGACAATATAAATACAATCACAAACATGGACAGTGAAAGCTCATTAGGAACAAAACATGCATGAACATGCACGAATGCACATGCACAAAGCTTAATTGTGTTTAATGATATGGTTTATAGATTCATATTGACTCGATTAAAAGAGGTGATTTGATTTGTTTTTCTAATTAATTTATTTATGTCAAGTCCTCATATCAATATCAATTATTCAAGAAACGAGACTACATTAATTGTAATATAGTTTTGCTCTCTCAATACAATATAAAATATAAACTCGTTACCTTGGTTATTCATCGTAACGAAAAAAATAAAGCAAACATGGAACATGTCGTTTTAAAATTGTAAACAAATTATGAACATTAAATTGGTTATAAATTCCCATTTCCTCAGCTAATATTGGTTGTCAACCCGAAGGTGCAACCAAGGTGCAACCAAGGTGCAACCCCGCCCAAACTTTTTTTTACTTAGGAATATCACAACCTATCCCGGATTCTATTAATGCCAAAACAATTTTACTCCCAGATGGAAGCAACTGGATATACTTATTCATTTAGCATAATCTCTCCATTTGATTCACAAAATCTTTTTCACATCCTCAAATCAGCATCTTATTAAGTTTGACTAAATTTACCTCATCCTATAAAAGTATACCAACAGTATCAAATTTAAATGAAAATTATTTGTATTTTTTATTTGCTGAAACACATTTGATCCCAGATGCAATGACTTAAACCACTTCACCATGAAGATTCTAATTTTAGATTTTCTTTTAAATAAGAAGAATCAAGAACATGCATGAATGAAATATATGTACTAAAAACGTACATGCAGGCGATCATGTGGACTAACATAATAATAACTTATAACCCATATTTAAATGAATTTTACTGTTCATGTTTCATTGTTAACCTAGTCAACATAATCAAGTCGTCTCATAAATTTGAGAATATGTTACTGTTTAAATTAATATACACCCCAAATATTACTTCAAACATCTTTATTAACTAGGCTTTATGGCATCCTTTTTTTAAAAAAATCCAGTGAATAAATGGTATCTTCTTACTTATTTTCCATTCAAGAATTTTTAGTCAAAGTTTAATTTATAAATATATACAAAATCTAAGTACAGGTTGGGAAATTCTAGATGCATGTAAATTTAAGAAAGGATTTACTATATTACCCTTCATTAGTTTTAATCTTAATCAAATTTTGATTATTTAACTTCAGTCCTCGTCGACTATTAATATTTAAAATCAATCCACAACAAACATTATAATTACAAAAACACCTTAAGAATTAGATTACTCCTTACACAAACACTTTAAATATTTAAAGTGTAAGGAATATAAATATTACTTGTAATTGTAATTGTAACTAGATTATATTTCCTTTTCCTACCTTGTATAGGTACTATGTACTACTATATAGTGGACAATGAGATCATAAATAAAACACAGATCATTACCCTTATTTCCTATATGGTATCAGAGCCTAAATTACTAAAACCTAAGAACCTAAATTTTCCATCTTAAATTTCCCCGTAAACATTGCTGACATCGTCCTTGTGTGACCTACACATGCGGCCGATCCGAGCAGCCTTTCCGGTTTAAAAAAATAAAATTGCTCAGCTATAACGACGACACCGGCCACGTCCATCACCTGTCGTCTGTCGGTCATCTGTCGCCACCACCGATCGCTATCCATCGCTGCCTGCTATCACCTGTTCTCGGTTTTCTGACGAAGTCGTAGCCACTTGTCCTTGGCGGCCTTCTTCCTCTCCGAGTGGTAATCTGACGTCTCAACATCGCCCGTGTCTTCTTCGTTCTCTAGCCAGGTCTAAGCGCCCGACTAAGTTCCAGATTATTCCAGAGGAATAAGACGGCCAGGTTTCATGTTTAAGCGCTGGCCAGGTTCTAGAGGAGGAAGACACGAGTGAGATTCACCTGCGCGCTAACAATCTTCCGAAGCGTGTGCACGTCTTCCTCGTAGAGCACATGTGATCACACGCTATTGACATAAAGCACGCCGCTTTCCTAACGCGCGTGTCATCATGCGCCTGATTCCCTTTGGTTACTGTTCTTCCGAAGGTTTCTCTCCCTTTGGTTGCTGTTCTGCCGCAATTTATTTATCTGTTGCAATTTATTTATTACATAAAATAAATTTTTATGTCTCTTTTTGCCAGCATAGTGATGTCGCCGCAAGGGTTTGCGGTGGTTGGCTCCTCTGGCTTACCTACACGATCTGATTTTGGTCCAGCTCTGTCTAACAACCAATGGAGTACGACCGTACATTTATCAAATCAATTTCATTCGTTATCTGACCATTGGTTAGGTAAGTCTACTTTACCCTGGATTCTTGATTCGGGAGTCTCATATCACATGACTGGTGACAAGGGTTCTCTTACTGATATTACTATTGCTACCAATTCTGTGAATGTTATATTTCCTGATGGATATGTGTTGTCTCCTACACAATATGGGTCCTTTTTTTGGTGATGTCACCCTTACTCATGTGCTCTACATATCTACTTTGCGATGCAATTTATTATCATGCTCTAGATTGTTATCTTCCTTGAAAAGTCTAGCCTTGTTTACTGAAAATTATTACATTTTACAGAAAATTAGTACGAGGACTGTGATTGGTGTGGGTGAACAGCAAGGGGGGTTAATCGATTCGTCTCTTGGATACTCGCGTTCGTCCTCGTATCCTGAAGTCTATTCCGACAGTTGCTTGGGTTTCTTCATCTAGTTTATAGCATCAACGTTTTGGTCATCCATCATCTACGGTGTTGTCTTCTATTCCTACTCTTGATTTTAGCACAAATAATACTACTATACCTTGCTCTGTATGTTATAGAGCAAAACAGACTAGACATAGTTTTCCATTGAGTACTACAAATGCTACTGCATTATTTGAATTAGTAAATTATGATGTTTGGGGTCCTTATAGAACACCATCTTCTAGTGGTGCATTTAATTTTTTTACAATAGTTGATGATTATTCCCGAGCTGTTTGGGTTTATTTATTAGTGGCTAAGTCTGAAGTAGCTTCTAGATTTTTGGAATTTTGTGCTTTGGTCAAGAATTAATGGGGCCGAACTATATTGCGTGCCCGGGCTGACAACGGAACTGAATTTTTGCCTTTGAGATCTCATTTTGCTTCATTTGGGATAATTTTTGAGACATATATGGTTGATAGACCATAGAAGAAGGGTAGAGTTGAATGAAAGCATCGCCATTTACTCAACATGGCGCGTACCTTGCGGTTTCATGCCAGTCTTCCAATTGAGTTTTGGGGAGAATGTGTTCTTACTGCTGCTTATCTGATTAACCGAACATCGACGAAATATCTCGATGGTCGCACTCCCTTTGAGATGCTATATGGACAAGCTCCAAATTACTCATCTTTAAAGGTATTTGGATGCTTATGTTTTGCTGCTCACGTTCCCAGATACCGCGACAAGTTTGCACCAAGAAGTCGGCGATGTTTGTTTATTAGTTATCCTGCTGGAAAGAGAGGCTATCACTTTTTTGACCTGGAATCCTACGTCTTATTTAACAGTTGGGGTGCCAATTGTTTTGAAGACCAGTTCCCGTATGCACCGACTCCGACATTAGCCTCTTTCGTAGATCCCGGCAGCATACCACCTCATTGCCAGCATCACTTCCACCACCGCCGGAGTTACATGCCCAGATCGCGGCACCACCGGACCCACCGACCGCCGCTGACCCTATGCCACTGGTCACCGCTGCTCCTGTCTCGCCCCTTACCACCGGATGCCATTGTGCCCATAAAGCTAACTGCTTCTCCGATTCTGGCGACCGACCCATATCACCGACAACCCTTGATAGTCCGGCCTGACAATGTACCACCCGCGATGCCACCGAAAATTGGCGATCATGCGCCTCACGCCCCGCCAGCTCCGGTGACTCCTTCTACTCCACCGTCGTATGTGGGCTCTCCAGCTCCGACTAGTTCCGCTCGTCGTTTGCTTCTGTCAGTTCTGCCACCTATTTTTCCAATTGTTCTGACATCTCCTCCCTCCGCTGAGTTGCCTCCTAATAGACAGAGTGTTCATGCTCGCCGACCTCCTCTTTGTGCTCTTACAACTGAAGACCCCCCCCCTTCCTACTGCTACGTTCACTCATGCACCATCACGATCCTTAGGTGTTCACTATCCTCTTACTGATTATGTAAATTGTAATATTTTTTCTAGTATGTATTCCAGATTTTTGGGTGCAGTAACATCTAGTGCAAATCCCACCACTTATTCTGAGGCATCACAGCATCCTCATTGGCGAGATGCTATGACTGAAGAGCTTATTGCACTTTAGTGCAATCATACTTGGACTTTGGTCCCTCTGCCTCCAAATAAGAAGGCAATTGGTTGCAAATAGGTTTACGGGACAAAGTTCAAGTCAGATGGTTCTATTGAATGTCATAAGGCGTGCCTAGTGATTCTTTGGAATTGCTAGGTTGAGGGGATTGATTATACTGAGACATTTGCTCCAGTTGCGAAGATGAGTTATGTTCGCCTATTCTTATCTGTTGCGGTCATTCGTGGCAGCGAGACCCCCGTTCAGCCGGGGGTGTCTGCTGCCCCTCGGACCTCCAGGCCAGGGTCGCAGAAGCGGCTAATACAGTATTCAAGGCATATCAACAAAGACATTTTTATGCGACCCCGACCAGGCTATGCCGCTCCCCATGGTCAGGTATGTCACCTTCAAAAATCTCTTTATGGTCTTCGCCAGGCTCTAAAAATAGGTTTTCCAAATTGGCTCAGGCTTTACGAGCATTTGGTTTTGTTCAGAATAAGGCAGAGTACTCGTTGTTTGTATTTTTTTCGTGGATCGGTTTCTTTGCATGTTCTGGTTTATGTGGATGATTTGGTCATTGCTGGAAGCTCTTCTGCGCTCATCTCTAAGTTCAAGAAATACTTGAGTTCTTGTTTCCATAGGAAAGATCTTGGTTTACTTAAGTATTTCTTGGGCATAGAGATTGCTAGAGGACCGGAGGGGATGTTTCTTTTGCAAAGGAAATATGCCTTGGACATTTTATCTAATACATGTTTGTCTGCCTCTAAACCGACTGACTTTCTGATGGAGCAGCAACATGATCTGGCACATGTTGATGGCCCGCTTTACCATGGTCCTGAGCAGTACATGCGACTAGTTGGGCGCATGATATACCTTACCATCACACGTCCCGAGCTTAGTTATTCGGTTCACACACTTTCTCAATTCATGAAGACCCTTTTTGTTCCTCACTGGCAAGCTGCAGTTCGTGTGTTGCACTACTTGAAGAGCCATCCTGGTCAGGGTTTATTTCTCTCTTCCCGTAGTGCGTTACAGTTGACTGCTTACTGTGATTCTGATTAGGCTGCTTGCCCTATTACCCGGCTTTCTCTTTCCGGTTACTTTGTGATGATTGGTGATTCTCCGCTTTCTTGGAAGACCAAGAAGCAACCTATCATTTCTCGGTATTCTATTGAAGTGGAGTATCGTGCTATGGCTGTTACCTATTGTGAGTTGTTATGGCTTAGGTCTTTACTGACAGACTTAGGGGTTGCGCATACTGCTCATATGCATTTGTTTTGTGACGTCAATCTGCTCTTCATATTGCAGCAAATCCAGTGTTCCATGAACGTACGAAGCATATTGAAGTTGATTGTCATTTTGTCTGGGATCTTGTACAGTCTAGTACTATAGTTACTCATCATATCCGCGCTACAGATCAACCTGCGGACTTGTTTACCAAAGCTCTCGGACGTAACCAGTTTCATTCATTACTTGGCAAGTTGGGCATTTCTGATCTCCATGCTCCAACTTGAGGGAGAGTGTTAAGGAATATAAATATTACTTGTAATTGTAATTAGATTATATTTCCTTTTCCTACCTTGTATAGGTATTTTGTACTACTATATAATGGACAATGAGGTCATTAATAAAACACAGATCATTACCCTTATTTCCCACGGTACTCTTGATTAAAACAGGTAGCAATCAAAATAAGTGCAGCAAAACTTCGAGATTACTTGTAAGAAGTACCAATAAGTGAAGATCTTGCCGTGACAATCTGCCCGAGAAAAGGAAGTTGCAGTGAATCTTACAATGATGCATCACTTCAGAAGATCATCGGAAAAGTAATTGTACTGATCAAAATGTGCTATATAATATATGCTTTAACTTTATGTAACTAATTACCGTGATCCTCCATTCCAAAATCCATTTGCATTTGACACCAGGTTATTCTGATCATCTCCATTAACTTCATGATCTGCAGCAGTAGTAGTAATAACAGTAGTACTCGAAAGAACCGCCGTATTCTTCATCATCCCTCCAAATGGAAACATCATTCTCCCACCATTTTCCTGAATCCCTCCAATATTCGCATGATGAACCGATGATGCAAAGCTCAGCCCACCTGGCTTCAGTTCTTGAAGCGAAAACCCTGAACTCCCGTGAGATTGAACTTGATTTTACCTGACATGTATTTACAATCGTTGCATTCTACCTGTCTACTAAAAAGCACAAGTTGAACGTGGATAAAATTATGAGGTAGTTGATAAACTTTATTGAGATTATAGAGGTATATTTTAAAAATTAGAAATTATCTAGGACTAAATATATATAGTTAGAAACATTTCCTAAATGCAGGTCAAAAAATGCTAAATGTTGGTAATAGTATAATATAATAAATTCTTCATTAAACTTACCTGTATTTGGAATTACAGTTACACGCTCCGATAGTGATGAATTGAAGCTACGGTCCATTGGAGCATGTAACTCTATTGACCTCAACAAATATCCTAAGTAATATACTAAATTGGTCTATATATTTGTGGTGGCGACACTGGCAAGATCAATGAAGGAGGCACGATTGGCAGCCTTAGATACTCTACTTTTGAAGGTTTATCAACATCCCCCATTAAAACAAAGCTCTCCCACATAGATCTACACAAGAGAATTATCTACGGCAAAGCAAGTCGAACCCGTTCAACACAAACCAACACCACCAATTTTATCCATTCTAGTAAATCTTTTTGGTACTTAATCTTTCTTTCTTTTTGTTATTTATGCATAATCATAAATCCGTGACCATCTAATATTATTTGAAATTAAAAAATTTCTTTGTCATTCAATATCATATCAATCAAGGATTAAGAATTCCGCAAGCACCGACAATGTAAATACTACGCACGCACATGGACGGTGAAAGCTCATTACGAACAAAAAATGCATGAACATGCATGTGCATGCACAAAGCTTAATTGTGTTTAATGATGTTGTTTATAGAGTCATATTGACTCGATTAAAAGAAGTGATTTGATTTGTTTTTCTATTTAATTTATATATGTCAAGTCCCCACATCAATATAATTTATTCAAGAAACAAAACCGCATTAATTATAATATAGTTTTGCTCTCTCCATACAATATAACATATAAACTTATTTATTGTAACGATAAAAGTAAAGCCAAACATATAACATGTCATTTTAAAATTCTAAACAAAGGAACATTAAATTGGTTATAAATTTCCATTTGCTCATCTAAAATCGGTTGTCAACCCAAAGCTGTAATGAGTGTGCGGCTGAGCCACCCCGGCATGAGACACCATTCATTCTCCTTAATGTAGTAACATTAGCCGAGAACAATTGTTAGTAGCATAATGACTTCTCTTTTTTTGTAGACTAAATTTAGATTACATACATGTCAAATAACACTTTACCAAAGTGCAACCCCGCCCAAACTTTTTTTTCATTTAGGAATATCACAACCTATCCCAGATTCTATTGATGCCAAAAAAAATTACTTCCAGATAGAAGAAACTGGATACTTATTCATTTCGCATAATCTCCTATTAGATTCACATAATCATTTTCACTTTCTCAAATCAGCATCTTATTAAGTTTGACTAAAAATTTACTTCATCCTATAAAAGTATACCAACAATATTAAATTTAAATGAAAACTTTTTTTTTGCTTAAACATGTTTGATCCCAGATGCAGTGACTTAAACCACATCACCATGACGATTCTAATTTATAGATTTCTTTTAAATAAGAAAAATCAAGAACATGCATAAATGACATATATGTATTAAAAATGTACATGCACGATACATGCACGCAATCATTTGCACTAACATAATAATGACATATAACCACTATTTAAATTAGATTTATGGTGCACGTTTCATTGTTAAACTAATTAACGGAATCAAGTTGTCTCATAATATCTTAGAGTTTAAATATACATTACTTTAGACATCTTGATTAATTAGGCTTTATGGCATCCAGTTTTTTAAAATTCAATGAATAAATCGCATCTTCTTACTTCTATTCCATTCAATATTATTTAGTCAAATTTTAATTTATAAAAAGATTGTTAAATATACGGTCACACGCTCCAACAATGATGAATTTAAGGAATGGTCTTTTGAAGCACGTAACTCTTTTGACTTCACCAAATATCCTAAGTAATATCCTAAGTGAATCTGTATATACATGTGTGGTTGCGACACTGGCTAGATCAACAAAGGAGGCACGATCAACAGCCATAGATACACTTCTGTTGAAGGTTTATCAACATTCCTCTTTAAAGCAAATCTCATCCTCATAGATCTACACAAGAGAATCATCTACGGTGTAGCAGGTCAAACCCGTTCAACACAAACCAACACCAGCACCTTTATCCATTCTATGTAAATCTTTTTGGTACTTATTCTCTGTTTTTTTTTTTTGTTATTTATGCAAAATCATAAATCTGTGTCCATCTTATACTATTTGAAAATTAAAATTTTCTTTTTCATTCAATGGCATATAAATCAAGGATTTACAATTCCGCAAGCAACGATAATATAAATTTCATGCACGTACATGAACGGTGAGCGCTCATTAAGAGTAAAACGTGCACAAAGATGCATGTACGCACATGCACAAAGCTTAATTGTTTGAATGATGTGATTTATAGAGTGATATTGACTCAATTAGAAGATGTGATTCGATTTATTTTTTTATTTAATTTATTTATGCCAGGTCCTCTTAAAGTATCAATTATTCAAGAAGCAACACCGCAATAATTACAATTCAGTTTTGCTCTCTCCATAAAATATAAAATATAAACTTCGGGACCCATTTTATTCATCATAATGATAAATGTAAAGCTAAACATGGATTATATTGTTTGAAAATTCAAAACAAATTTAGGACCATCAAAGTGGTTATAAATTGCCATTTGCTCATATAAAATCGGCTGCCAAACGGAAGCTGCAATGAGTCCACGCGAAGCCACCCCAGCGTGAGAGATCAGTAACCATCGGTTGAGAACAATGTTAGTAGCATAATGACTATTTTTTTGTAAACTAAATTTAGTTTACATACACATCAAATAATAACTTTACCAAAGTGCAACCCCACCCAAACTTTTTTTCACTTAGAATTATCACAACCTATCTCGAATTCTATTGGAGCCAGAACAATTTACCCAGATAGAAGAACATAGATACTCATTCATTTTGCATAATCTCTCCATTTGATTCACAAAAAAAATTTCACATCCTCAAAACAGCATCTTATTAAGTTTGACTAAAAATTTATTTCATCCTATAATAATATAAAACAAAATAAAATTTTAATGAAAATTATTTATATTTTTTATTTACTTAAACACGTTTGATCCCAGATGCAATGACTTAAACCATGTTACCATGACGATTCTAATTTAAATTATCTTTTAAATAAAAAGAATCGAGAACATGCATGTACTAAAAATGTACATGCACATGCACGATACATCATGTGCACTAACATAACAATGACATATACCCAATATTTAAATGAGTTTTATGGTGCACGTTTCATTGTTAACCAAGTTAAAGGAATCAAGACGTCATAAATTTGAGAATATCTTCGAGTTTAAATATACACCCCAAATATAACTTCAGACACCTTAATTTATTAGGCTTTATGGGATACATTAAAAATAATAAATGAATAAATGGAATCTTCTTACTTGTTTTTCATTCAAGAACATTGAATCAAAGTTTAATTTGTAAAAAGATTGTTAAATATATGGTCACACACTCTGATAGTGATGAATTCAAGGTACGGTCCTTTTGATCATGTAACTCTGTTGACCTCACCAAACCACCTTTTCTTTTTCATTCAATGTCGTATCAATCATGGATAAACAATTTCACAAGCACCGCTAATATAAATGATACGAATATCAAATGCTTCGATGTGCTTTAAATGCTTTGATGGATCAACTTTATGATGAAGAATTGAAGGAGTCACCATCAACATATTGGATTCATTATTCAAGATTGTCGACGAACTTAAGACATCATGAAGAACAATATACTCCTTTTTCCCACTGGATTTTTAATGAGGTAGTGTGATCACTGTAAAATATTGTAAACTTATTTAATTTTAGCTTTATAGACTGACAGTTCAGCCATGTGGGCTTTGAAGAGCTGAATTTCAAAAATACAGTCCATTAGGGTTTAGTATATTCATTTTTATTCTGATTAGAATTAGATTTGGTAAGATTATATAAGGTAATACTTTTCAAGGTTACTTCTTGAAGAATTCGACCAGATTACCGTTTATTTTAGGTATTTTAGCTAGATATGATTTTAGCTTTTTAAAAGCCCCATAAGTCAATTCAGTTTCCAGTTGTGATTAGAGTTTATGGCCAAAATCTACTCTATAAATAGGGGAGGCCTTTGGACGAATTTTTCACCACATTTATCAATCAAATATACAACCTTTTGAGTTTATACTCTTTGCTTGCGAGATATTCCATTGTTGCTTAACCTCGAGGGCTAGTTAAGTATCAATAAACCTTGTAATCTGATTCTGAGGGCTAGTTAGAGAGCAAGTCGAGATTAGGTGTACCCCGAGGGCTAGACACCCAAATTTCGTTCGAGATAGTGAGGGTTTGTAGATTCCTTATCTAGATCAAAGATATTAGTTCCGTAATCGTGAAAATTCACAAGGGGATTCATATCAGTTGGTATCAGAGCAAAGAGAAAGATCTACTAAGGCTGAAAAAAAAGGGTTTCAAGTTTTGCATTAATTTATTTTCGAATTTTTCTTATCTATATATACTCTTTCGTGTCATGCTTTAACTGTTTTTGTTTGATCTTTCATACCAGAAGGATTGAAGCTAAAGTTGAAGGACGTCGAAGGGTCCGAGAGTTAGAATGCTTCGGTATTACTATCCGCCTTCACCTTCATAAATCGAGTCAGGGGAACGTCGAAGGGTCTGAGTGTTAACAAGTATTATCCGCCTTCACCTCCCAGTCATTTTCATAGTTTTTAGGTAGCTCAAACAGTTTATGTGCTTGTGATATTTTTCGTCAACTCTTCTGAAAATTATTGCATGCTCATAATCCTATTTGTTATCTTTATCGTTCTTTGATTCTGTGATCTTGAATTGTTCTTTGATTCTTAATTGAACCTTATTATAAAAACAAAAAAAAAGAGTCTTGTGTCATTTTCCATATATATAGTGTCATATTCTTGACCCTTACGATCTTGAATACCTCGAAATTCATTTGAATCAAGAGGAAGTTGTCGCAGTTTTCTTATTCCAAGCTTTGTATAGGCGATTCTTGTTCCACAACATTTTGAAAATCAAAAAAAGGGAGCATATTTTTGGGTTTCAAAATCGGAATTTAGGATTTGAAATCTGAAATTTGGGGCAGATTTAAAATTTTCAAAAGTTTGGGGACAGATTTGTAATTTCCAAAAAATTTGGGAATTGTGACCAAAAATTTTTCTTGGGGAATAAGATTCTGGTTGTGATTTTTATAGTAAAAAAAAGGAAAAAAATGAATTGTGGCTGAAAAAAAAAAGGAAAGAAAAAGGAAATCCGGTTTGAAAAAGGAAAAGAAAAGTCAAAATCCTAATCGGAAGAGAAAAAGGAAATAAAAGTCAATTGAGAAATGGGTTTGATCTAAATTTTTGACTTGGGGTACAAGTAAGTCATTAAAATCATTTACCACAAGGGATTTGGTGTTGAGTTCCGATTCCAATTTGTTTTCGGAAAAGTTTCTTGAATTTTCGGAACCTATTTGTCGCCTATATAAAGCAATCTTGATTTCATCATAATTCATTCAATACAGCTCTGATTTGTGCCATTCAAATAGCATTTTGTTCCTTATTCTTTCTAGAATTTGGAATTCTAGATTGTAGAGCCCAATTTTGAGTTTATATATTTTAAAATTTTGAAATAAGTTCTGTAGTACTCATCTCCATAGTTTGCTTTGAATTGCGGTGAATTGATCAATTGCCCTTTCATTAGCCTTCCCCTTGTGAGTTGTGAGTGTTATACACTTGGTGAGTGACCTTACTAAACAAAGGGGAAGGGGGAAATTTATTCCTGACGGTTTGTTTCTTCTTAGGAGGGATGGCGGACGATCCATTTGTCCCGCCATTTGTTGGTAATCCCAACAATAAGCGTAAAATGGATTCTATGAATGTCATAAATTCTGTAATGAGTGAAGTTCAGAGATTGTCTAGGAAGGTAGATGAGTTATCAAATCCAATGACACTTCATTCTACAAGACAAGTTGAATTTGCTTGTGAGATCAAAGATTTGAAGTATGATATTCCCATATTTGATGGTCAACACAATCCTGTGAAATACTTGGATTGGGAGAAGCAGATCGAGAACCTATTTGATTTTAATAACTACCGTGAGAAAGAGAAGAACAAGGTTGCAAAGTACTCTTTCACCCATTATGTCACAGAGTGGTGGGAGAATTTGAAAGAATCAAGATGTCTTGCCAGAAAGAAACCTATCTCCACCTGGGAGAGATTGAGAACCAAGCTTTGATTACATCATGTTCCACAAATATATTTGATGGAGCAACATTGGAATCTCAGCAATATGAAGCAAGGCAACCGCAGTGTACATGAATACTGGAAAGATCTTGAATTATCTATGCGAACAGTTGGCATGAGAGAAAATGATACTTTTATAAAGAATCGGTTTATTGAAGGTCTAATTTAAAATCTCCAAGTTCCAGTTAAGCTCCAGTATTATGTTTCCATGCAAGATTTATTGTTCAAGGTCAGGTTGGTTGAGCCAACATTAAGGCCCAGGGGAAGCTCTAATTTGAGCTATGACAGTCAAAGGCAAGTCTATGATTTTAGAAGCCCAAATTCGACCAGGGGTTGTAGAAATTTGAACATGGGTGGCCGAGGAAACCCTAATTCTACCAAAACCTACTCAAATCCACCATTGGAACCCACTGATCAAAGAATGATTGCAACCAATCAGTCTCTTAGCCAAGATACAGGTAAATCAATTTCTACTTTGTCAGATACAGCTTTTTCTAACACTCCTACATGTTTTCATTGTAATGAACGAGGACATGTTCACTAACTGTATGTGATGATATGCCTGCACGATATGACACAGAAGAAGAACAAATAGATGATGAAATCATCATTGTTGACAAAGGTTTGAAAGGTCCTGAAACACAAGATGTTTTTAAGGTGTATTCCACAGATGCTGCCAAAATTACTCCCCCACAAGGAGCAAGTAATTTTGACCAAAATAGTGTCAATTCCACCAAAATGACAGTAAATGTCTCCATAGACAAGTTCCAGGTCGGTCTTAAGGTAGGTAAGATAGGTAAGTTTTAGAATGATTAGAAAAATTCGCAAAAAGTCTTGTCTTCACATCTTAGTCCTTTACTTTCTATTTATATGATAAGAGATGAACTATCTATTGACTCTGGTAAATCGTTTTATGCTTCAATAAGAGATGTGAATCGATCTTTGACTAATCATTCTTTTGTTCTTATAATGTCCTTTAAAGAAAGTTACTATTCCAAAGAAGATATTCCTGTAGATATGTTTTCATGGTTTGTTAAGTTGTTACAGGAATTCAAGGATGTCTTTATAGGTTATATGCTTCCCGTTTCGAGGATGAAACTTTTCGATCCGGAAGGGAATGATACAAATATCAAATGCTTTGATGGATCAACTTTATGATGAAGAATTGAAGAAGTCACCATTGGATTTATTATTCAAGATTGTCGACAAACTAAAGACATCATGAAGAACACTATACTCTTTTTTCCCACTAGGTTTTTAATGAGGTAGTGTGATCACTGTAAAATATTGTAAAATTATTTCATTTTGGGTTTATGGACTGACAGTTCAGCCATGTGGGCTTTGAAGAGCTAAATTTTGAAAATACAGTCCATTAGGGTTTAGTATATTCAGTTTTATTCTGATTAGAATTAGATTTGGTAAGAATAGATAAGGTAATACTCTTCAAGGTTACTTCTTGAAGAATTCGACCAGATTACCTTAGATTACCATTTATTTTAGGTATTTTAGTTAGATATGGTTTTAGCTTCTTAAAGGCCCCATAAGTCAATTAAGTTTTCAGTTGTGATTAGGGTTTATGGCCGAAATCTACCCTATAAATAGGGGAGGCCTTTGGACGAATTTTTCACCACATTTATCAGTCAAATATACAACCTTTTGAATTCGTACTCTTTGCTTGTGGGTTATTCCATTGTTGCTTAACCTCGATGGCTAGTTAAGTGTCAATAAACCTTGTAATCTAATCCCGATGACTAGTTAGAGAGCAAGTCGAGATTAGGCATACCCCGAGGGCTAGACACCTGAATTTTGTGCGAGATAGTGAGGGTTTGCAGATCCCTTCTCTAGATCAAAGATATTAATTCCGCAATCATGAGTCTTCGCAAGGAGTTTCATATCAATAAATACCACACACACACACATGGACAGTAAAAGCTCATTAGGCACAAAACAAGAATGTACACGCACTCATGCTGATGCACAAAGCCCAATTATTTTTATAAGTTGGTTTATAGAGTCACAATTACTCGATGAGAAGAAATTATCTGATTTGTTTTCTATTTAATGTTATTTATGTCAGGTCCTCGCATTATTATCAATTATTCATGAATCGACACTGCACTAACTATAATTTAGTTTTGATCTCTCAATCAAATATAAAATATAAACTCAGGTACACGTTTTATTAATTGTAATGATAAAAATAAATTCAAGCAGGTATAATATCGTTTGAAATTTTTTTAAAAGAAATTAGGAACATAAAATTGGGTCTAAATTTCCATTTGCACATCTTAAATTGGCTGCCAAGCCAGAGGTGCAATGAGGACGCGGCTGTGCCACCCCAGTGTGACACTTTTTATTCTCCTCAACATAGTATCCATTAGCCGAGAAGAATGTCAGTATGATACTGACTTCTTTGTTTTTTGTTGACTAATCCAGATTACATACACACTAATTAACCACTTAATCAAAGTGCAACCTATAACACCCCGGCTCAAAATTGCAGGGACATTTATTACAATGATAAACTCTTAACAATTATCTTGTCTACAGTGTAAGCGGGACAGTTTAAATGATAAATGCTAACTGCATAAACCAAAAATGTGTCTTCAAATGAAATAAATGAAACTAAGAGTGTAGGGCCGCAGACGTCCTCCACTCGTTATTCGTCATGCTTGTACCTTACCTAGCGCTTTAACCTAGAAATATTTTAAAAGAGTGGGGGTGAGCTTTTGCCCGTGAGGGATCCAAGTTCGCAACCATTTTTTGTGGTACAATTGGGATGCTATACATGCATGCAGTTTTAAGAAAATATTTTTATCCATTTGAAATAGTAAACAGGAAAATATGTCATCCATGATCATTCACAAGTAATATCACAAAAAAATCATTTCTTACAAAAAAAAAATAGCAGGCAATATATCACTTAGCATGATAGTATTATCACATAGAAAAGGACACAGTGGTAGGTTATTGGGGCTTTTTACTCATGGCCTTAGAACGGGATCCCAGATAATCACTCCATCCACTGGCGGTAAATCCATTGCTATATGGCCAACACGATACGGCTATAAGGCCAACACGATACGGCTCTAAGGCTAACACGATACAGCTATAAGGCCAACACGATATGGCTATCAGGCCAATACAATACGACTATCAAACTAACACGATACTACTATCAAGCCAACACAAATTATCTCAAGATAACTGACAATACCCACAAAAGCCTAACCAAACGATCAAGTTGTGTGTCGACCTTGCAAGGTTTTGGTTATCTAGTAGGATTTGGAATCCCAGGGCAGGCACTATAAGCAGCAAATTAATATAGTCATGATATGGGTGATAAAGTACACTCATAGTATCAGGTAATCAGTCAATAACAGTTCACCCTATGGGCGATAAAGTACACACATAGTTATCAGGTAAACAATCAAAATTAGGATATGCATATGCAGTGCAGAAAACTAGCTCGAGTAACTTTAATTAAAATAACACAATTCAATAACAGATTTAGATCAATGGATTTCAAAGATTTGGTTTTAAAGCGACAGGAATAAAAAAATTTTAAAACGATTGTAAAATAGGCTTGTTTCCAAAATATTTTCTTGAAAAGGTTTTGAAAAGTTTTTATGCTAAAATGGTTTTAATAATTTTTAAAAGGTAGAAACCCTCACCTTTCTTGCAAGTTAAGGACTATGATTCTTGGTGAAACATGAGAATTTGATATATCACGAACTAATTAAAAAGAATTCAAGTTTTACATAACACAAAGAAACTGAAAACTGATCTGAAATTAAAGGATTCACTGAAGACTAGCACTCACGAAAATGACCATGACTCTCTACACAACATCCCTAAAATTACGAATTTTATATCCTTGCAAACTATATTTCTGTAGCTTTCATTTGAAAGGTTACACTTTAAATCCCATACACCATTACCTCTTAAACGAATCGCTATAACACGAACTAGAACATATTAAGTTAAAAGTGACTAGTACTCACGATGACAGTCATAACTCCTCATAAATTATTCCAAAAATTATGAAATTTAAACCCTTAAAACTAGACTCATATAGATTTCATTAGACAATTTACACTTTGAATTCCATACATATTTATCCCCTTAAACAAATCACTATAAAAGAAACTGAAACAGATCCATTTATAACTGACCAGTACTTACAAGAACAATCATAACTCATCACGTATCATTCCAAAAATTATGAAATATAAACCCTCGGATACTAGATTCATATAGATTTTTCATTAGACGGTTTAAACTTTGAATTCCACACACATTTACCTTTGAAACAAATCACTGTAACACGAACTGAACAAGATCCATTCACAGCTGACCAGTACTCACGAGAACAGTCATAAATCATCACATATTATTCTAAAAATTATGAAACCAAAACCCTTAAGAATAAGACTCAAGTAGCTTTCATTAGACATTTTACACTTTCAATTCCATACACATTTACCTCTTTAAAAAATCACTTTAACACGAACTGAACAAGATCCATTCATAGCCGACCAATACTCATGAGAATAGTTATAAATTATCACTTATTATTCCAAAAATTATGAAACCTAAACCCTTAAAAAACTATAATCATATAGATTTCATTAGACAGTTTACACTTTGAATTCCTTACACATTTCCTCTTAAACAAATCACTATAACACGAACTGGACAAGATCCATTCACAGTCGACCAGTACTCACAAAAATGGTCGTAAATCATCACTTATTGTTCCAAAAATTATGAAAGCTAATCCCTTATAAATTACACTCATACAGATTTCAATATACAGTTCACAGATTGAAATCCATACACGATTGACCCTCAAATAGTTCACTTTATCACTCACTAGAATTAGACAGATTACTGGTTGACCACTCTGTACTAAATCGACCATAACTTCCTACTCGGACATCTCAAAATAGAAACTAGAAACTAGATTTCAAGATATTTCATTCGGTATATCATACTTAAATTTTAATTACCTATTTTCCTTTCAAATATCTAGTACAACATGACTGCATTACTAAAATTCGAACTGAAAAACATATTTACTCTTTCTTTGGGTGGCATAAATTTGACAAAAACAAAACTTATGGTCAACTACGAAAGGCATCAGGGTGAAGCTCATGTGTATGTGTTCGTCGGTTTCTTTCTTCCCAACTCACTCCAACAATGCATTCGACACCTTTTCTAATGTATGCCACCTTCAATTTTTCTTCTGCTTCTCCTTAATCCTACCAACGTTGCCGACTATTGGTTGCCTTTTTTTAGTAAAATTGATTCTGATGGAAAATCTATAGGTAAAACTAAATTTTATCATATGGATAAAGCATAAGGAGGGAGAGTTACGTACGATTAATCTAAAAAAATTCAGCATAATTAGTTAGATTCAAACTCCTAATAGTATGGGATTCTTTGACTGATTCAATTTCAGTTGTATACTATTGAGATTCATTTTCTTTATAATTATTATTATCTTTATAAATAGGTTTATCTTTGATGATTTGAAAATAAAACCTCTACTAAATTCAAATACAATCTTTCCGGAGTTAAACTTCATTGAATCTTTCCACCTTGTTTTCTTTTAATTTTTTTATTATCATTATTATTATTATTATTTTGATCCTCAAAATATGTATCATTCTAAATTCCCCTAACATGAAATAAATTATTGATAAAAAGATTTCTTGTTTAAATTGAAGAAAAATTCTTGGGTCCCACACAACCTTACCCCCACTTTTTCACCTAGGGATATCACAACCTATCCTGAATTCTATTGGGTCCAAAAAAAATTTACTCCAAAATATAAGCAACTAGATAATCATTCATTTCGCATAATCTCTCCATTTAATTCCAAACTCTTTTTCACATTCTCAAAACAGCATCTATTAAGTTTGACTAAAATTTTACTTCACCCTATACAGTATATCAACAGTATAAATTTAAATAAAATTTATTTATATTTTTATTTGTTGAAACGCGTTCGATCCCAGATGCAACGACTTAAACCACGTCACCATGACGATTCTATTTTAAATTTTCTTTTAAATGAAAAGAACCAAGAACATGCATGAATGACATGTTTGTACTAAAAATTTACATGCACGATAAATGCACACGTTCATGTGCACTAACATAATAATGACATATAACCAATATTAAAATGAGTTTTATAGTGCAAGTTTCATTGTTAACCTAGTTAACGGAATCAAGTCGTTTCATAATTTATGAATATCTTAGTGTTTAAAAGTACACCCCAAATATAACTTCAAACATCTTATAGTTTAATTAAACACTAACTACCACACTAGCTCTTGGTGGATAAGATATTCAAGGAGCAGGGCGGCAGATATACATATATATATATATATATATATATATATATGTATATATATATATATATGTATATGTATGTTTAATGTATATGTATGTGTATATATATATATGTATATATATATATATGTATATATATATATGTATATATATATATATGTATATATATATATATGTATATATATATATATGTATATATATATATATATATGTATGTTTAATGTGACAATACTCATCTATGTGAGAATAGATATGAGCCATGGAAATAGTTGGATCAGTGGCTGTAATATATTTGCAGCAGACCATAAGTATTGCGCGGATCCTGTTGGATAAAACTGAATCAACATCAACTTGGTGCCCAGACTAAATAAATATGGTATTCTTTCTAACGTGGCATTCTCTTAGTAATGATTTGCACACGCCCGAGGCCCGACTAAATAATATGGTATTCATGACATACTCTTATTAATCTGCACCATCTAAATATAAGTCTCGGTCAATTAGTCTGGACAAGAGGCATTAAATCTAGCATCAACTAGTATACAATTTAATCTGCACCATCAACCATTATTTCTATATAATTTTCATGAAAAACATACTTTTCGGTGCATTTTTTAATAATTAGTTCAACATCTCTTTATGCGTTGCGTGTGTTATTCTCGCTTCAGCGTAACTTGAAGCACCTAAAAGCATAACTTAAGCACTTATAAGAATTAAAAGAAGCACATATTAGTTACATTTGAAGCACTTACAAGCAACGATACACTTACAAGTGATGACTGAAGCACCTTGGAGTTGTAGTCTATGCCCTATGTTTTTTGTATTGCACGTAAGAATTAAAAAAAACACATATAAGTTACTTTTGAAGCACTTACAAGCAGCGATTGAAGTACATTTGAGTTATACTCAAAGCATCAAGCTGTTCTTGTAGCGCTCGTAAATTAAAAGAAGCACCTATAAGTTGCATTTGAAGCACCTATAAGTTACATTTGAAGCACCTACAAC
Organism: Rubia yunnanensis; assembly: GCA_037428765.1. Lineage (NCBI taxonomy): Eukaryota > Viridiplantae > Streptophyta > Magnoliopsida > Gentianales > Rubiaceae > Rubia > Rubia yunnanensis. The sequence continues at coordinate 44,712,259 of CM075069.1, read as the reverse complement.
TGACGATTGAAGCACCTTGGAACTATAGTCTATGCACCAAGTTGTTTTTTGTAGCGCAAGTAAGAAATAAAATAAGCACCTATAAGTTACATTTGAAGCACTTACAAGCGACGATTGAAGCCCCTTTGAGCTATACTCAAAGCACCGAGTTGTTTTTGTAGCGCTCGTAAGGACAAAAAGAAGCACATTACAAGCGACGATTGAAGCACCTTGGAGCTATAGTCTATGAACCAAGTTGTTTTTCGTAGCGCACGTAAGAATTTAAAGAAGCACATATAAGTTACATTTGGAGCACTTACAAGCGACAATTGAAGCACCTACAAGTTAGAAAAGAAACACCGACATACTACATTCGAAGCACTTACAAGCGATGGTTGAAACACCTACGAGTTATTTTTGCAGCACATACAAGTTAAAAAGAAGCACTTACAAGCAATGGTTAAAACACGTATGAGTTGTACTCTAAACACCACATTTTTTTCGTAGCACATACAAGTCATAAAAGAGGCACCGGTTATATTTGAATCACTTACAACCAACGATTGAAGCAACTTTGAGTTATATTCTATGCACCAAGTTTTTTTTGTAGCACACATAAGAATTAAAAGAAGCACCTATAAGCTACATTTAAAGCACGTATATTTCTCTGAATGGTCACATTTTACACTTTTGCTGCCATGTTTCCCTAGTTTGGGTTGGAACGGGAAATTCTACATGTCCTGCAAGCTTACTGATTTAACTTTGCGTACTTCTTGTTTGCGACATCTTTTTCCTCTTCATCTTCGTAATTTGGGGTGTATTCCTGCAAGTAGCTATCATAACAAGGAATTACAATTTGAATATGAGATGGCTCTTCCCCTTGCAATATGTCTTTCCTTCCTGCGTGACTAGTAAATAGGCTTGAGCAGCACTATCTGCCATGGATGCACTTTCGGCATTTTCTAACACGACTGTAATTGAAGCAGACTATTGTAGCTATGCACACCTGAGTAGATCTGTGCACGTGGCCAAAGCGCAGTCCTTGACTACTGGAGATTTTATTACCAATTAATCCATGTAGATTGGTATAATTATAAGAGAAAGTCTCAGAAAAGACGGTTTGTCCATAAGCTTATGGACAGGTCAGGAACCAGTTTGCAATTACTAAAATAAAAGGAAACCGTGGGCCAAGCCCAATAGTTTGGATCCTCCTCTTCCTCGGCCTCATCGTCGCAATTTCACTCTGAACTTCCTTCTCTTCTTCTTCGTCGTCATCCTTAATCACAAACCAAAGACCGCAATTTCGATTAGTCGCCTCGCAACCAGCATCGTCGTCCTCCAGGTTCTCAGCTTTCTCCCCCTCTGAAGAAGACTCAATTTCAGTTGGACTGTTATTGGAACTGCTCGGCGAACCAGCAAGCCTGAATCTGTGAAGATGGTGATGAAAGCATGTTGAGCATCGAAGAGCCAGGAGAGTGAGGCGAGGAAGAACTGGGTGAACTGTTTTCGGCTAAAGTCGCCGAGGCAGCGCTCGATTTTCTCGTCCAGCGTCATCAGGGTTTTCAGGTTGCCAGAGCAATGGTGATTGATCAATGGAGTTGTGTCCGGAGGAGTAATACTCATAGTGTGTCTACTTTCAGTTTGTTCGTTCTTTGGAGTCTATAGTTTCTTTTTAATCAGTTGATTTTGAAATTTGATTATAATAGCAGCTTACACGGATTAATATTTTATTTTTGTACTTAGTTGTTTGCAGAATCTGATTTTCAGATTTCTTCAAAGCGTGAGTATTTCTTGTGTTTAAGCGTAAGAGTAATCTGATCTTCAGAAAATCAGAATGTAGTCTCACTGGAGATGTTGTTTTCTTTTTTCTGTATGTGATGTGTCCCTGCAGAAGCCGATGGTGTTCGTGGAGCCTGTTACGCCGCCATTGCAGTCTGTGAATGCTCAACTTGTTGCTACTCATATTAACCCAAAGGCAGCTGAGTTAACCAATAGGGTTCAGATGGCACAGCAAGTTCAAGAAAATGTCTTTGTGTTGCCGAGCCAGTTTGATCAGTACTAGCAGATGCAGTATGTCCGAACCGGTACTCAGATGAGGCAACACCACCACAACCACCACACTTCTGGTGCAGTGCTGATGTACTACTCTGCGTTCCCTTCTCAGCAGTTAGGTCATCATCAAGCACAAACTATGGAACAACAACATCAATATCAGCGTAATTTTGAGATGTTTGAAGTCTATTTTTAGTTTGCACAGATATTCGATGGATGTGAAGATAGACAAAGCAGAAGTGTGCTCTTACATAAGCAGAAGATAACACGCTTGTGTTTGAAACATGTTATATGCCCTGTTTATGACTCAATTTGGCTCATTTGGCTCATTTTGAGTTGAGACCTATTATTGTTTGATGAAAGCTGTTATTCTTCTTTAATTCTAATCATATATGCTACATTCTGTGCTTTGATGTATAGATGAATTCATTGTAATATCTGGTTCTGATTTTTCTAGATTGATGGCTATGAAATGTACGCTTTGTGAAATTACGAGGTGCATTCGTTTATTTATATGCTGCAGTTGTTATTATCCAACATGTATTTGTTAGTTGTACTGTGAATGACCTTTTTTTCTTCTCTTTTTTGTTGATCGTTTGTTTTGCATTACGAGTTGCATATGTTTACTGATATGTTGCATATGTTAGTATTCAATGTGTACTTGTTAGTTGTACTGTTTTGTGAATGACTTCTTTTTTCTTCCCTTTTTTTATGATCGTTCATTTTGAATTACGAACTGCATCTGTTTACTTATATATTGCATTTGTTAGTATTCAATAAGTACTTGTTAATTGTACTATCTATAGACCTTTTGTGAATGACTTTTTTTCTTCTCTTTTTTACTGATCGTACGTTCTGAATTACGAATTGCATCTATTTACTTATATGTTGCATATGTTAGTATTCAATGTGTACATGTTAGTTGTACTGTCTACGACCTTTTGTTTTCATTTATTGTTAGTTGTACATTTTGAATAACGAGTTGCACTTGTTTACTTGTATGTTGCATATGTTAATATCTCATATGTACTTGTTAGTTGTACTGTCTATATATCTGAACATCTTGTCCAGACTATGCACTTGTTGTTGGTTGTTCATTTTGAATTAAAAACTGAATCTGTTTACTTATATGTTGCATTTGTTAGTATTCAATGTGTACTTGTTAGCTGTACTGTCTATACACCTTTTGTGAATGACTTTTTTTCTTCTCTTTTTTGCTGATCGTACGTTTTGAATTACGAACTGCATCTGTTTACTTATATGTTGCATATGTTAGTATTCAATGTGTATTTTACATTATATTGAAAATTGTGATGCTGAAGAGTTTACTTGGTATTCATTCATATAGTTGGTGGAAGTCAACATAAAGCAAATTCAAATCAACGGACATTGGTAGTTTGATAATACAAACTAGTAGCTAATAGTGCATTGATTGGCATCAGTCAGAACCAAACAAGGAAACATCATAACAGAGGGGAAGCAGCAAGCTACCATGTTCAGTTGAATGTACTAAGCTAAATGGACAAGGTCACAGAACAAACACAATACAAACAACACTACTACTGACATTTGTACATCCAAAGGAAAGACAACTAATTTGCTTTACAAGTCACATATGCACCCATCAAAGTGGTTCAATAGGGAAATCATCAATGAAGCTATCTGGTGTCATAGGGATGCTGTCTTTGTGCCCCTTTTGAGGAATGGTGGTTCTAGCTTATTGAAAACATGCAGGCAACAAGGGCAGTTGCACATTACCTAATCCAGAAGGGTTGTGCCCAAATGCAGCCTCCAAATAGTTGGGATCCCCGAGGTTTGCGCTGCTGATCATTTCTTGGTTTTCCAGAGGAAGACTGAAATCTGACTGGAAGTGAGGAAGAATCTGCGGAAAACAAATCTGCGATGATGCGTCGATGCTTGGTTTGGTCTCCATCTCTTGTGGAAAGAAACTGTGCTGATCATAGGCATGATGCATCAGTTCTGGCAATGGCGCCATTGAATTGGCTCAGGCTTCACTACATAACTTGGTTGAGAGTACTGGTATTCCGGCACTGATTCTTCCTCACTCGAAGAGCTAAACTTAAGAGGCTGAAATTCAACACAAAACATCAGTTCTGACATTATTCCAATCTATCAGAAAAACAGAATCTACTAGAAAACTATAAGACACACATGAAAAGAACACTCAAATTACCGAGAAGCACAAACATGTAAAAAGGAAGGCATGAAATTAATGAGCTACATGGCCATATATCTTAAAAGGATCAACGATAATGTTGTGCAAAGTCTAAATTGTAAAACGTTGAAAGCTCCAGAGATCCCAAACATGCAGTTAGTAAAACATCAAGTTTATATGCTTGCTGAATATAACGTTTATCAAATGCAAAAAAAAAAAAAAAAAAAAAAAAAAAAAAAAAAAAATCTTCCGGATTAAGTATAAATTTCACTATTACAACTTCGGGTCCGTTCTATACAACTCTTTTACTGTTCAAAAAGGCAACATAGAAAAACTTTATAATCACTCATCTGATTTTCTGCAACTCCTAATATCACCCGCAAGTTGAAAACTATTTCCAAATACACCAAAGTAAATCCTTGTTTATCACACACCAACTTCTATTTCTAACCTTACTGCTACTCACGTCTCAAATTTGGGGAAAATAAGTGAAAACTCAACGTCCCTAAATCTATAAGCTATGATTGAAGCACTTACAAATTGAGGATTACAATGAGCCGATAACCGTAGTTTCAGGCTCCAGAGATTGTTTGATTGGCCGGAGTTTACCTCCGGTAAGAATGTCGTCACTTTGTGCTTCCGTGGCACCAGGAAGATCGGTGGTTTTGGGTGGCGGAGAAGGACGAGAATTGAAACGGCTTCCTGTTCGGTGCGTTCGAACTAAGACGGGAGGAAGGAAGGCGGAAATCATTGCGGAATGGGCAGCAACGCCACAGCGGGGAAGGTCGTCGGCGTCGCTCCAGACCGGAAATCCAAAACGAAGGAGAGAGAGAGAAGAGCGGGGAAGGGTCTTAACTAGTTACCACTGGTTATATTACTTAGCTCTTACCCGACCACTGGTGACCACCGGCCGCCGCATCTGGCCACCACAAGCCCCACCTCTCGGCCACCATAAGCCCCACCTCTCGGCCACCACAATGGCATGGAGATTTTCAGTATTACGACATGCTTCTCAACGGCGTGGATATTTTCAAGCTCAGCGATCTGATGGCACTTACATAAACTATCTAGAGTTATATTTGCACTTTCATATTTGCACCGAGTTCAAGGGTCGCAAGCGACCATGTGGGATGTCCTTGCTCAAAGCATGGCCTTCTGGGTCATGTGGCGGGTGGGCTCCTGGTGCGCGGTGAGTACGGGCTCCGGCTTGGGTCCTGGCGTTGGGCTACCGTGACTTACCTCTCACATGATGGTTGTAGTGTCGACTGGTGTGGGCGGCCCAGGTCTAGCCGAAATAGCCTTTTATATTTGCACCTTCAATTATCAAAAGGTTATATTAGCACTTATGTGAATTAGGTAGGGTTATAAAAGTATTTTTTCCATATGTATATATTTATTTATTTATTTATTATTATTATTTAATATATATATATATATATATATGTTCATTATTATTTGTAATATTCATAAATACGATATAAGAATTAATTATCTATGACAGGAATTTGACCATTTACCTCTCTTCACGAGGAGTTTAATGGATAAAATTTTAAAAAATTTAATACAAGGATCAAGAAGGAACTAACTAATTTTTAAGGCATTGCTAAATCACACCAGATATTTTACTAGTTTAATCCATGTATTTATACCTTATAAATACAAAAATATATTAAGGATTTAAATAATAGGCAAAGTCTTGGGAAAGACGGTCTTTCCATAGGCTTATGGAAAGACGGGGTTTGATCAGAATAATAAAAGGTAAAAGGTCTTAGTTGCAATATTAAAGTTTTAGTATGAAACATGTAGTAGTTATAAAATTTATAACCCGGTTCATGCAACCCGAAAATTTTATCTTAATTTATTCTAATTTACACTTTAAACCTTGGTCTTTTCATAACTTATGGAAAGACCGTCTTTCAAGAGACGGACTCTAAATAATAATGGAACTAATGGAAAATAATAATTAGGAATTAAAAAAAAGAGAGGTGATGATGGCGGTTTCTGGTGGTGGCAGCTGATGCTCCAGCGGTGGCATCTAGTGTTTTTCAGGCGTCGAAGCTCCGTCGAATTTCCAGTGAACTTCCGGCAAACTTCAAGCCAAGTTCCGTTCAATTGGTAAATTGCAGTGGGTGGCAGGGGGCAGAGGTTCGGCGACCGGTGGGCTCACATTTGTGGCTCGCATTGGAATTTTGAACTTATGGCTCACGTCCAATGGCTCGCATATGAAGTTCCAACTTGTGTCTCACGTTCGATGGCCTGCATATGAAGATTCTACTTGTGTTTACGTCTGATGGCTCGCATCTAAAGTTCCCACTTGTGGCTCACGTCAGGTGGCTCGCATCTTAAATTCCCACTTGTGACTCCCGTCTGGTGGCTCGAAGTTGGGGTTCACACATGTGGCTTACATCTGATCAGACGTGAGCCACAAGTGGGAATTTCATATGCGAGCCATCGTACGTGAGCCACAAGTAGAAACTTCATATCCAAGCCATCAATCGTGATCCACACGTGGGAACTTCACATGTGAGCCATCAAACGTGAGCCATCGGTGCGAGCCATATGTTCAAAGGCCATATGTGAGCCATCAAATGCAAGTCATATGTGCAAAGGTTTGATGCGAGCTACCAGGCGTGAGCCACAGGAGGGAACTTCATATGCGACCCATAAGATGTGAGCCACAAGTGGGAAAGTCCAATGCGAGCCACCAGTTGTGGGCCACGGGTGGGAACTTCATATGCGAGCAATCATATGTGAGCCACAAGTAGGAAATCCATATGTGATCCACCGGACGTGAGCCACAAGTAGGAAACTCATATGTCAGACACAAGTACAAGCCAAAGACGTGAGCCACCGATCGTCAGAACCTCTCCAGAAACTCACCGGATCACCGCCGAAAAATCAGCGGACCACCAACAGAAACTCGTCGGATTGCCACCTACCACCACCGGCCGGCCCATCCTAAACCTTGCTTTTTTAATTTTAAAATCCATACTTTTAGATTGAATTTATTTCCTTTCTTATTTAAATTTTCAATACATTTTGTATTTGTAAAGTATAAATATATGGCTTATACAGTAAAATACATTGCATAAAATAGCAATCCACATTTCTTAAGACACAGAGGAAGGAAAATATGAAACGATATAATAACAATGTTTGAAATGACGATTAAGTATTACTTCCTCCATCCCTTTATAATGGTCTCACTTCTTCTTCTTTTTTACTATTTAATGATGATTTTATAATTTTAGAGTCTCAAATTACGTATAGGAAAAATATAACAAAAATAGATATTCTAAAAATACCTATCATAATGAATATAGTAATATCTCACACGATAATATTCACATTTATACATTCATAAATATTTACTGTCTAAACAACATAAACTTTATCCATGAATAGTGAACTGAGACACATACACAAGGACTGAGGGAGTAAATGTTTTCGTGCTTAGGGTAGAGAGAAGTCTGAGAAAAAAGATCTATACTAGTGAGAAAAGGTCCTGGTAATCAGTATACGTAGTTCACTAAATAAAACTACACTACACATTTCTGAGGGTTACAAGAATTAGTGCAAGAGGTGTGGAAGATGAGAGTAGTGATCTTGGTCCTACTTTTGGGCTTGTTGGTTGTTACATGAACTAGTGCCACGACCTTCCTCTTCGCCGTATTTGTCGCGGGTTTCATCCCATTCTTCTTGAGATCTTTCTCAATATAAGCATGTCTTGGGCCTCGGGGTAATTCGATCCTCTGAAACAAATGTTTCAGATCATCATCAACATTGATGACAACCTTGGGGTCGTTTGGGAAGGCAATGTCCTCTTGTGAGTCAAAGTTTGAGAGTAGCCATATCTGACATTCAGCTTTGAGTGCCTACAGAAGAAGCGTTGATGTAAACTCAAAACGTAAACTGAACTTAACATATCTAATAAGAAAACTCTCTTGACAAATTCAGTATTCAATTAATTGGGCAGCAAAATCGCATCAGACATTCAAATACCTACAAGTCTCGCATAACATTTGGGTATGCATCCTTAAGATCAATTGTAGCAATGCCTTCCGGGAACTTGCGTATGAAGTCAAGGAGTTGATCCTTATCTCTAACTGTATGCTTTGACTGAAATAAAACATAGTACATGTTATATCATACACTTGAGATCTGAAAGAATAACAGGGAGAGCTTGTAGTACCCCATGCTTAATCATTTAGGATAAGGGGTATATCACCTTGTAAGAGAACTTTTGCCCATCATAATTCACCTTCACATTTTTCTTCAAACTTTCAAACACAGCCTTATTCGCATTCACGTCAACATAACATTCTCGATTTATTTCCTCTGGATCCATAGCTTGTCTACTCTACAAAAATAGAAGTTTCATAGATCAGGACAGATTGATTTGCTCACAACATCTTATGTATGAAAAATGAATGTTGATTCAATATGCATAAGAAAAATCATATAAAAATACAGTCGCTTGTTGTCTAAATGACCGAAAATGTCAAAGAGCAACCTTTGACGATGTCTCAATCATTATAAAAGAACAATAGCAGGATCCATGAAAATAAAACAGAGAATACCTCGAATAATAAGTCTAACACACGCTTGATTTGAGCCCCGACCGAAGCTTTCCTGATGCTATGTATGTGTTGAAGCCTCTTTGTATCATCTGAAAACTTGCCTGGAGGGGAAGGATTCAGAGTGCTTTATTTTACCGTGCATGATCTCAAAAATTTGGATGCAAATGCGGTTCTTCTGAAATTTGGAATGCGTCCTTGTGGAATTTTTCTTTACGCAACACGTAGAGGATGCATTCGCTGAATGCGCCATCTGTTTTACCTTTTTTCTGAGCTCATTTTGGAGGACATTGCATGTCTTTTTTATATATATTTTCTTGTAGAGGACCCATTCTGTGAATGTGCCCTCAATATTGGCTTAAATCCTTTTTCCAGCTGATTTTATTAAATTAATTTTGACTTGCATGTTATTAAAAATGCGTCCTGAATTTATAAAATAATTTTTTTTAATCCAGTATTTTCTGAATGTGTTCAAAATTTAAAATCAATATTTCAATCAGTCTATTATTTAATTTTTTAATTATTATTTTTCATATTTTCGTCTTGGGTGAAAATAGCGCATAAGTAGACTTGTGATTGATTTATGATTTTTTTAAAACTTCAGTAATGATAAATTTTGATCGTGGGATTTGCAATTTTTTACTAGTCTTGAATATAGAGTAGGAATGAATTATTTTATAGAGTAGGAATGAATTATTTGAATTGTAAATGGGATATTCTTATTTTTTGTTTGAATTGTGCACTTTTTCCACTGTTAACGAATATAAATAAACAGAAATGTACAATATCCGAAGAAGATGTGTCAAACAGATAGGTACAAACGTAATGAAATGAGTGCTCAATGGCATGTAATGTACTAATGACGACCTCTGCAAAGCTTTCCACCTGTTCCACATGGGGGAGGACGTATGGTGTGGATGTGTGTCGTGGAACAGCTATCTCAATAGAAACATGTACGTCCTCATGCGGAGCTCCCTCTATTAAATCCTTCTCCATATCGTCTCCTGCGTCCTCATTCGAATCATACTGGATGTTGTGCGGAATGGAGAAAGAACAGAAAATATGAACGAAAATAACAAGACACAAGATTTACGTGGTTCACCAATTTGGCTACATCCACGGGAGACGGATTCACTAATTTTGTGCGGAACAGAATTAGAGTTGGTTTACAGAGAGAAGAGAGACACTTTATATGCTGTCTCCACTAAACCCTAACAAACTGGGCCAACAACACAATTCGACCCAAATCAACAGCAGTCCAATAAAGAGACAAGCTATACTGTCGGACCCCCCAGGCTAGGGTGCGCTCCGCCCCCCTGGACCCCCCGACTCGCTGACCGGGCAGCGAGACCCCCGTTTGTTTCCCGGGGGCGACTGCCGCCCCCCCGGACCCCCAGGCAGGGTCGCAGAAGCGGCTGTTACAGTATTTAAGGCATACCAACAAATCTCCACCTTGACTTGAATCCTCAAAGTAGAAAACTCTAGATGCACCATTACAGTGCCAGATGAACCATTACAGTGCCAGATGAGTAGACTTCGCCCTCCACTCCCGGGACTGCCCATAGAGCACCTAATCAGCTCTGATGTTCAGCAAGTCCAAACAATATTGAAACTTGCTATGTGGAACAGATTTGGTGAACATATCAGCGGGGTTATCTGCAGTTCCCACTTTCTTCACCCTGATTCTCCTCTCACTCTCTGACATCAATATGCTTAGTCCTCTCATGATGTACCTGATCCTTGGCTAGGCAGATTGCACTCAAGCTGTCACAGTACACAGTAGCCTGATCATGATGTAGACCAAGATCACTAACTAGCCCTTTCAGCCATATTCCCTCTTTTGCAGCCTCTGTCAGAGCCATGTACTCTGCTTCCGTAGTAGACAACGTCACTGTAGGTTGCAAAATTGCCTTCCAGCTAACCACAGAACCTCCCAAAGTGAATATATAACCAGTCATCGATCTCCTCGTGTCAACATCACCAGCATAATCAGAATCAGAGTAGCCTGTAACTAAGCACTCGGTATCACCTCCATAAATGAGACCCACATCAGACGTACCTCTAAGACACCTGAAGATCCTCTTCACTGCTTGCCAATGTTCCTTTCCCGGTTGCCCCATGAACCTGCTCACAACACTGACTGTCTGTGCTAAATCTGGCCTCGTGCAAACCATAGCATACATCAAGCTCCCCACCGCGCTGGCATAAGGAACCCGAGACATATACTCCTTCTCCTCGTCTGACTGAGGAGCAAACATGGTGGTGAGATGAATATTTGCAGCACTAGGAGTGTCTATAGGCTTGGCTGTAGACATGCCAAACCTAGCCAACACTTTCTGAATGTAGCCTTTCTGTGACAAGAAAAGCTTCCGCTGACTTCGATCCCTAAGAATCTCCATTCCTAGTATCTTCCGAGCTGCACCCAGATCCTTCATCTCAAACTCAGCACTAAGAAGTCCTTTCAACTTCTGAACCTCGTGCTTACTCTTTGCGGCTACCAGCATGTCATCTACATAAAGCACCAGATAGATGAATGACCCATCTCTCAACCTGTTATGGTAGACACAACAGTCATAAGCACACCTCGTATATCCCAGCTGAAGCATGTAACTGTCAAACTTCTTGTACCACTGCCTCGGAGACTGCTTAAGTCCATACAAAGACTTCTTCAACTTGCAAACATACTTTTCCTTGCCAGGAACCTGGAAACCATCTGGCTGAGTCATGTACAACTCTTCCTCCAACTCTCCATGTAGAAAAGCGGTCTTCACATCAAGTTTCTCAAGCTCCAAATCCTGATGTGTCACCAAGGCTAGCAACACTCTGATGGAAGTGTGTCTGACCACTGGTGAGAAAATCTCATTATAGTCTACCCCCTCCCTTTGACTGAAACCTCTTGCAACAACTCTTGCCTTGTACTTGACTCCCTCTGCAGGTGATATTCCTTCCTTCTTCTTGAAAACCCATTTTCAACTGATTACCTTTCTCCCTTGAGGCTGTTTGACCAATTTCCATGTCTGATTCTTCTGAAGAGACTCCATCTCATCTCCCATTGCAGCAAGCCATTTATCAGCATCAGTATATGAAGTAGCCTCTCTGAAGGTTGATAGCTCTTGAGTATCCACTTCCTCGGCAACTGACAGTGCATAACCCACCATATCCTCAAACCCATATCTCTTTGGCGCCCCAACTCCAACCCTCCTGGGTCGGTCCTGAGCTAAACTGCGGACTGTAGCTCCTGATGGTTGAGGATCTGGTGGTGGAGATTCCGGTATCTCAGATTCTGTCTGTGGCTCTTGATCCACCTCAAATTGTTCCAATCTATTTTCACCTTGAGTGACTTCAAGCTCCACCTGTTTATTAACTCCACTAGTTTCTGGCACAACTGTGGGCTTCACCATAGATCTAAGCAAAGAATTTTCATCAAAGACAACGTCCCTGCTCAGAATAACCCTCTTCTCAGATGGAGACCATATCCTGGAGCCTTTAACTCCATCTCCATAACCCACAAAGACACCCTTCTTGGCTCGGGGCTCTAACTTACCATCACTAACATGATAATAAGATGTACAACCAAAAACTTTTAACTTGGAGTAATCAACAACTTTACCTGACCACAACTCCATAGGTATTTTGCACTCTATACCCGTGTGAGGCCCGCGGTTGATCAAGTAACAAGCTGTACTCACCGCCTCTGCCCAGAATCTCGTTTCCAAACTAGCATTAGAGAGCATGCACCTCGCTCTTACCAGTAATGTCTGATTCATCCGCTCAGCTATGCCATTCTGCTGTGGCGTATTCCTGACTGTATGATGATGAGCAATCCCTTCATCCCTACAAAACTGATCAAACTCAGACGAGTAGAATTCCAGCCCATTATCAGTTCGAAGCCTCTTGATCTTCTTCCCGGTCTGATTCTCCACCAAAGCTTTCCACTCCTTGAACTTCGAGAAAGCTTCACTCTTATGTTTCATCATGATAACCCAAGTCATCCTTGAGTAATCATCAATCAGAGAAACAAAGTACCTGTGACCTCCCAGTGACTCAACTCGGGAAGGTCCCCAACAATCAGAATGGATGTAATCCAATGTGCCCTTTGTTCTATGAATCGCCTTAGGAAACTTGCTGCGGTGATGCTTCCCAAAAACGCAATGCTCACAGAAGTCCAAGCTCTTGATCTTGTGGCCACCAAGAAGATCATACTTCGACAGAATCTGCATCCCTCTTTCACCCATGTGACCAAGTCTCATATGCCATAACTTAGTCATATCATCCTGGTGAACCTCCGAAGATGCAACATTAACAGAATCCATAACCGTGGAACCTTGTAGAAAATACAAAGTACCATGCAGAACACCTTTCAGAACCAGCCTAGAACCTTTGCAGACACACAGAACTCCATCACTCCCTGAGTAGACGAAACCCTTTCTATCCAACGTAGGAAGAGAAATCAGATTCTTTGTCATCGATGGAACATGCCTGACATCGTTCAAAGTACAGAAACTACCATCATGCGTCCTGATCTTGATTGAACCAATCCCAACTACCTTGCACGCAACACCATTTGCCGTAGTAATTATGCCCTCAGCTTGCTCAAAAGTTGAGAAATAATCTCTCCTTGGGCATACATGGTAAGATGCCCCAGAATCAAGAAACCACGCATTAGAATGATTATTTTTTCCAGTAACAGCTAGAGCAAAATCATCTTCAGAATTGAAATCCCCTTCAGCCACAGCAGCAGTACCAGATGTACTCCCAGATTTACTAGCCTTCTTCAGGCACTCCTTTTTCCAATGCCCCTTCTCCTTACAGTAGTTACAAACATCATTGGCATTGGGACCCTTTGAAGATGACTTCTTGCCCTTCTTCTTATTGCCGGTTTCCTTGCCTTTTGTGTTTCCGTCACTAGCAAATAAGCCAGTGGCCTGACTTTCTGTACCTGTACTGTTTGCCTTATGTCGCAACTCTCTACTATGGAAAGAGGATCTTACTTCCTCCAGAGACACAGAATCTTTACCAACAATAAATGACTGAACAAAATTCTCACACAAAAGTGGTAAAGAAACTAGCAAAATCAAAGCAGCATCTTCATCTTCATCTTCAATTTTCACATCTATATTTCGCAATTCTAATAACAAAGTATTCAATTGCTCTAGATGGTCTTTGAGTTGCGTACCTTCCTACATTCGGAGACCGAAGAGGCGTTGTTTTAGAAGCAACTTGTTGGTTAGATATTTCGTCATATACAAACTCTCCAACTTCAGCCACAGTTGTGCAGCAGTCTCCTGATCTGAGACCTCAGTGATGATTCCGTCCGCGAGACACAGCATAATCGTCAAGTGTGCCTTTTCTTCCAGACTCACAATATCGCCAGAACTGCTCGCGAAATCCTTCGTCACCGGAGTCCACAAACCTTGTTGTTTCAGCAAAGCTCGCATCTTGATCTGCCATAAACTGAAACTGTTTCTCCCAGTAAACTTGTCGATCTTCACGTTCAACCCAGACATCTTTCTCCCCGATCAGCCCCGATCTGATGAGCCCAGAATCCGATATACCCACTACGGATATCGCCGGAAAAAGAAACCGCTCTGATACCAGTTTGTTGTGCGGAATGGAGAAAGAACATAAAATATGAACGAAAATAACAAGACACAAGATTTACGTGGTTCACCAATTTGGCTACATCCACGGGAGACGGATTCACTAATTTTGTGCGGAACAGAATTAGAGTTGGTTTACAGAGAGAAGAGAGACACTTTATATGCTGTCTCCACTAAACCCTAACAAACTGGGCCAAAAACACAATTCGGCCTAAATCAACAGCAGTCCAATAAAGAGACAAGCTATACCGTCGGACCCCCCCAGGCCAGGGTGCGCTCCGCCCCCCTGGACCCCCAGACTCGCTGACCCAGCGAGACCCCCGTTTGTTTCCCGGGGGCGACTGCCGCCCCCCGGACCCCCAGGCAGGGTCGCAGAAGCGGCTGTTACAGTATTCAAGGCATACCAACACTGGACATGTGGAACACAACCTGTATCTAATGGAGCAGTAGGTGACATGTATGCATGACTAGCAGTGGGAGTAACATATGCAGTGAAATCAACTGTAGTAGTGTCATACTGTGAGGGTTCACCATGTGATGGTCCAGTATGACTAGCAATGGGAGTATGATATGCAGTGAAATCAGATGTAGTAGTGTCATAGTGTGAGGGTCCACCATGTGATGATCCGGGGTTCGTTGGACTAGCATATGAGGGACCCGCTTGTGATGAATCAGTGTGGTCTGTATGGCCCCGAGCATGCAGTCGTTGACCGCCCTGTCGACCAGGTGGAGTTGGACGGTAGCTTCTGATGTCATTATATCTCACACCAGGGGGAGGTTCCTCACAGTACACATATGGCTGATAAAACTGCAGTCTGGAGGGCTCATGCGCATATTGTAGAGTACGTGTGGCAACACCATGTATTCCCCTGATAACGTCCGCAAAATATGGGGGACATTTGTCCAAATTAATATCCGACATGATGCGCATCTCTGTAATTGCCTGCAACTACATAAATGAGGTAAATATGTTAGATATTTAATATTGAGGAAATCTAAAGTATTATTTGTTAACAGTATTAGAAATTTAGGAATACCATATACTCTATAGTAGCCCCATCTCCATGAAAACCCTCTGTAATTATTTAGGGTTGTTCTGGCTGATCAATTAGGGCCACTGTCCAACGAAAATACATCTCCATGTATTCTCGATTGGGTGTGTAAGGATCCGCTGACCCAAACACATTAACTTGTTGCTCTGCTCGATGTTCCCAAGCATTGAGATATCTTCTCAACTCAACACGCTAATCCATGCATGACCTCCCTCAACGGTCTCTAGTATGAAGCAGTTTATGTTCACCCCTAGTGACAAACTGGGTGGGTATTGGCTGGATAAGGCCAATCTGCCTGAGAACACGATGAATATTATGGTACTGGACGACATGCCAGCAAATATGGTTAACAAAAAGTAGCCAGTTGTTGCTACCAGTTGCACAGTACTGTGGGAGTTGTTGCACGACATCTTCGGTGGATGGCTGCCAAATAAACTGACATAGGTGTTGAGGTTAGGATAGAAAAACCTTTGTTTCCATCAGTTCAATGAAAGAAAAACCAAATTGCAATATACCTGACTGTCATGGAGAGATGTCAGCTGATCGTGGTACACTTTCAAGACATGCATGGGTTATTGTGATAAATTGTAATGGGCTCTCCACCTGTGAGGAATAGAATGAATACTATTAGCCATTCCCAGTAATTTTCAAGGGTCTAAAAATTGTCTCCTAACTAATTCAATACGTACCTGGACCCAAGAGCACTCATCGTGATGGTCACTGGTAGTCATCCAGCCGGACGGATGGATGATATTCGCTCTCATGCCCACAGCTGACAATAAATAAAATAAAATTTAATATAATATAAGAGGTCATGATGGAAAGTATGTACAACTGATAAGATTAACCAACAATGTTACCTGTAGTAAGACAAGTGGCTCAGATATGGATTTAACTTGTGGGATTGCAGCATCACATAAGCACCTGTACAAGTGTGCCAAAATGGCACTCCCCCAACTATACTGATGTGTTGTATCTAGGTCCATCAGTACCGACAAATATAGCAAAGGGATAAGCACGGATGTGTCTGACATGAGCATTCCACCAGCCAACGGTAGAATGAAAAAACTAGCATGCTGTTGATAATCTACCTCAGTAGCATCAAGAGGCAATGGACTATGTAACAGATTTCCCAACTAGCTAGCCCTTATGCGACCCCCTGTGATAGCACTCGTGGTAGGTATAGCCCCTAGGTAGTCTGTGCATAATCTATGCCAGTCATATGTGCGCCTGCTAGGGTCTACAGCAGTGATTGGCATACCCCATAGGATGCCCACATCCTGCAAAGTAACGATAGCCTCCCCTATTACCAGGTAAAATGTGTACGTCTCAGGTCTCCAATGCTCGACTAAGGTTGTGACGAGGGAATGATCAATGTGGATTGGTGCGGAATCCAACAGTCCCTGGAATTGAGCTTCACGCACATAGTGTATTACTCGATCAGGGATCCGACCAATCCAACAAGCCCTATTGCACCACCTCGCCTGCAGTGCCTCATCCTCTAAATGACATTGTACAGAGCACGTGCACAATGCTCCTGGTGAAGGTACAGCAAATCCTCGTCAATGGGTCCTGGATGATACATAGTGTATTCCTGCTGACAATCAGAATCACATGGCAAAATGAATCAGTCCTTATTTCCACAGAAAAAAAAACTACATTATGTGATAAATATTCAAACCAAACCGTACATTAGCTTCAATTTAAACAAATACACACAATACGAATCCACACAATCAATTGCACTACAAAAACAAAAGAATTTAGAAACTCTATATTACAAACACGACCCTAAGGACGCCCTCGCCTACAGACGCCTCTACAATCACCCGACACCCTCTCATCCATTTGATTCCTTATCCTTCTCTCTGTAAACTGACTACGCCTCCTATTGCAAAACTTTTCAATATCGGGAATCAACCTCCAAATAGCACATTGCCATAGTAATGGATCTCGTACAAGCATGAAACCCTGACTATATTGTTGCACTTAGGTGATTGTGTGATATACCCTGTCACATAGAGTAGATGGATTGTCATGCCTATACCTAAAGACAGCCAATGCATAGGAACAAGGGAAGCGAAAAATTTGCCATTCGCGACAGCTATACTCCTTTCTTCAGTATTTCACCAATGTTGCCATCAATGGTCCTTGTCACAACTCTATAAGCCTGCGACGCATGACCAAACACGGTGACAATATGTGTCTGACCCCAAGTTTCTTGCTTCTGAAACTTTTTCCAAATCCTATTAGGGAACTCAGACCTACACAATTCAACATCAATTTAGAATACATAAACTAGTCCACGAACACAAAATAAACTATAATGAATCATGAAAGTACCTCCAATTAATGGAGCGTGCGATCATCAATGATGCCATGTTAGTGTTACCAGTCGATCGACCAGCACCAACACAACCATGAATACTTGTCCATTTGGTAATCTCCCACATCCCATGCGAAGCCTTTTTGCTGGCTTTAGCAACCCCATGAAAATTACCAGTTCCTTCAACAACGTCCTTACATTTTGCATACCATGTGCGTGACCTGCTCTCCACGATGCTATATTCCTTGTTCATCATGGAACTTCACCTGGAAATAGCTTCTACCAATTCTGGCTTCCTCCGGAATTGCATACCCAATGCCACTTCACCAGTCGCTTGAACAAAACTAGGAAGTCCATCATAGCCATCCTCATCAGGGCCCCCATAATCCCTAAATTATGCCTCTGTATGAGGATTCACCAAAAGATGGAATGACATGGCTACATTGTTCGTGCACACCACTTGTTCATCATCGTCCCCTGGATTGGAATCAGCTGATAAGGAACGATCATCTTCACTTTCTTCATCAAGTTCCCCTTCATCACCGTCATCATCACTACCAACATGACCAACAACATGCTCGCCAATTTCACCCACATAATCATCATCGAAAACATTCAGCTCCTCATGATGCACACCATATATACCACTACTTTTGGACGGCTGAGCACAATCGACGTGAACATACGCACTTGGTTGGCTGGACTCACCAATAACAAAACCTTGGCAATGAACATGGGGTGGTAAGGTTGGCGAAGGTGTATAGTTTTTTATATTGCTCAACAATGACATGAATATGCACGAACTAACATCACCCGCACGGTCAATGGTACTTAACATCTTCTCTATAACAATGTACAGATCTGCTGAGGACAACGACATTCGATCAACAATGTTGAAGAAGGTCGCGGTAGACTCGTCATCTTTCCCATTATAACACCGATAGTATACGGCCGAACCAATCATCTCAGGACAACGATAATATATTTTCAACAGAAATCCCTCACTTGAAATGCCAAGCTTTCTGAAAATTAAATCAACTAACTCGAAGTGGCTTAACCTCCATTCGAGAGTCACGTTCCTCTCCGGTATGGGAGGATCATAATACACACCCACAGTCAAATCAAACTTAATCAGACCCCCATTTGTATAGATTCACCGTCAAAAACATCACAGAACTGCATTATACAAATACATAACATATAATTCGATATTCGGAAAGACGGTATTATTCAGCAACTTTTATTCAACTCCTCAAACCCTAAACCATACAGGGTTCCCTTATCGTCAGTCAACCATATCATACACTATTATTTATTTTT
The DNA here is from genome assembly GCA_037428765.1 of Rubia yunnanensis. Taxonomy (NCBI): domain Eukaryota; kingdom Viridiplantae; phylum Streptophyta; class Magnoliopsida; order Gentianales; family Rubiaceae; genus Rubia; species Rubia yunnanensis. Next base: position 44,693,177 of record CM075069.1, on the reverse strand, counting down.
AAACTATTACATTATCCTAAAATGTGTGCTCACTTACGCCACACTAATTAAACCGTTACTACAACTTCAATGCAAAAATTAGTAAACATATCACACATAATCAATTCACACATAGTCATGCATCCTCATTCAACACTTTCATATAATCAGACCAAACATATCATTCAAACTACACACATTCATATCAACAAGATTTTTTCAAGTTCTTCACAAATTACAATATCACATCAAATTCAATAAAACATATTAGAGAACAAATCACACAACACATTCGTATAATCATTAATAGTTTAGGTACCTCTTGGATATTCAAAAATTCCCTCGGCGCGTGTCTCAAACTCCCGGAGGAGGTAGTGGCGGTGCGTTAGGCGCGTTCGTCGTTCTGGGGGCTTCTGGAGAGTCGGGAACAGGGCTCCAGATGTTTCAACTTCAAATCATACAAAAATTAACACCAAAACAAATAGCAACAGACCAGATCTGAACAAAACTAAAAAAAGAACTACAGCTTCACGGGGAACCAACCGAGGGATGAAGACATCGGTGAGCTGAGCTACGGTGGAGATGGTGGTGGCCTGAAGAAAATGGCGGAGAAGCAAGGAGGAATTTGTGCGTATGAGCTTGATTTTAATGAACAAAATGGCGAACAAAGCAAGAAGAAGGCGGATTAAACAGAGCAAGATGATGAGGACGCATTCGGTGAATGCGTCCTCTTAAAACTTTGATTAATTTTTTTTGGAGATTAGGTGATGACGCATTTACCAAATGCATCCTCAAGATTTCTGCAAAAAGAAAAAAGTAAATTCATGGGTCCTCCTACACCCATGCAAAAAAAAAAGGAAAATTATGAGAACACATTCGCCACCACAAGCTACTGTAGCCACAACAATAGAAATTTTCCGAAGGATTCAACATGCTAGAAATTGTGGAGTTCGAGAATGTTGCTTTCGGATTTTGTTGTGCGATGGTTGTAAGCGCGGAGTGACATTTCTCTCGTAGTTTCTTGAGCTTATTCAAACTTTCTTGCAATGACGTCATCTGAAGATAGTAGCAATACTTAGCAACAGAATAACTACTACAGAGTTTAAGTATTTCAAGAAGTAAAAAACCTAATTTATAACATGACAATACTTATTTGACTCAGCAAATTTGAGCCCCAAACACAGATGTGCTAGCTCAGGAGAATCCCGTTAGAGTCCCACATTGGGGTGGTTGACAGTACTAATAAATAATAACAACTAAATTGAACAAGTTCAGTTAAGTCGAAGGGAACGGAACTTAGTATGTCATATGGAGTGAAACCAACAGCTTACTTGAAGTCTTTGATATTTTCCTGATTGCTTAATTAAGCTTTACTTATGATGCATCTTTGAGATTTTAGAAAGAAACAGAACTCTAGGTGTCATACTAAGTCTAGTGAGTGCGTATAACACGACTGATCTTAAACCCTAAAAAACATGATTCAGTTCAGAATATCAAAACATAATTCCAACAGAAGTTGTGGACAAAAACCTTCAAGGCCAACAGCGCAAGTTCGCGGCGGAGCAATAGCCAGCCGAATGAGAAGAATCAGGAATCGAACTTGAGGAGTAAGATACTGAGATATATGGGTTTAAAGGAGCCGGTGGAGACCCTGGAGGGAAAACTTCCGCCTTCTAGCAAAGCAGGAACGAACATGGGTTACACCCACACGATCTCCCAAGTGGTTGGGCATGTGGTTCCATTCCCCGTGGGGAGGGGTTCAAAATTCAGTAGGCACAGTGTGGGAGTTCTCCTAGTGGGGGGACTCCTTGTGACCACCGAGAACGTTCGAGGACCATGTGTTTGACCGCTGTGAGTGTTGTGATTTACCTCCTCGGTTATGGGTGTGGTGTCGTTGCGGTTGGGGCCCTGAGGGCGAGGGTCATCGCCTTTTAGGAACGAACATGGGTTATTGCGGTGAAACTTGGGAATAAAGGTGGGGGCATAGGAAATGGGGGCTAGAACCGGATAAAATGTCGCGAGTTTTTTGATTAAAATGATAACTCAGACTTTTGAAAGAAATTTTTTTAAAATGTGCGAAAATAACTTTTTTTTCAAAAGGGGTTTTGAAGCTGATGTGTTTATAAGAAAAACATTTTTTAGTGTTCAGTAAAATGCTAAAAAAACAACTTATTTTGAAAGTATGAGCTATTTTGGGGAGAAAAGCAGAAGGTGGTCTCCCCCTACTTTCAAAATAAGTCAGGTTTGCTTATAAACACAGATCTGTCAAACAGAGTCGAAACAATTCAAAGTATTTGTCGAATGTAACAAACTGACTATTGGTTTTAATTAGAAACTTGGAGTTGCTGAAACAAATTTGTCATCCTAAATAAAAACAATTTTAAAAAATGAAATGCCTAATTTACCCTTGATCATTCAATATTTATTTTAATCCTAACTAGCCCATTTGATTTTTTTTCCATTTTCAAGCCCGTTCTCATTTTCTCGTTCTCTTCTGCCCGTGAATATCCATCGGCTCCCGCACGCCCTTGATTGGAACCACCAGCTCCAGTGTCGACCCTCATCCATAAGTTTTCCCCATCATCAAATAGGAGTCACACATCGACGAATGAAGAAAATCACTTTTTTCTGCCCGACAAAATTTTCTTGACTAATTCCTTTTATGGGGAACTAAAGCGTTTAGATGCAAGGCCTTGACCTCCTCAATGTTGTCATTCAGTGCAGATACAACTCTTTTCAATGTGGTGCACCATTTCCAATTGAAAACTGGATTCAGCTACTTGAATTTACGCTAAAGCATTGTTGTGATCAAATGTTATAAGTATCGGGTTTGGGATGTTTTTAAGGCAAAGTTTTTTATTATAAGAGGGTTGCTACATATGTTGCTGATTGGAAAGAGAGCCACAATGAAGGGTCCCGGGATAGGGCACCCAGCCTCTAGATGGAGACTATTGAGCCCCATAACTAGCCTCAACAGCTTTGTGAAGTATGGTTGATGCAAGGGAATCTTTCCAAGCAATGACAGACTTCAGGATCATCCTAACGAGTCCTCATCCTCCAAGCACCAACAAAAAGTCCTAGGGGACGGCCAAGGCTCCGGCGCTCTAATTAGTAAAAATATTTTGTTCTAAGTATAGTATGGAAACGTTGGTTACCCCAAATTAGTGTTCTACGTCTTTATTTATAGGCCCCTTGATTGTGCAATTGTTGATTGTGTGATGTACTCCAATCTTCTAAATCGTGGTCTAGTTGAGGGTGTCGTGGTGAGTGGTGCTTCTGCACTTTATCTGGGATCCATATTTTGACAACAAGGTGATCTTGGTTAGTTTTAGGGAGGTTAACAAACTGGTTATAGCGAGGTGGTCTCTTATTCTAGGGCTTCTCAAGCCATGTGTATAGCATAAACTGCCTAGCCATGAAATTGTAAAATGCATAGTGTTAATAGTATAAATTATTGGGTGAACCGAAGAATGTAATTTTTACCGATGTGTGAGGCAAAATATATATTGTTCAGGGTCGTTAAAATAACGGTGAGGTTGGCACGAAGTTGAGTATGACTTTGTGGGTAAAGGAAAATGAGCATTTACTTCTAAGGTTTTATTTTGCTTGTCGATTAACATGCCCTAATAGTTGGGGGATGGGATATGTTGTCTTGAAGATTGAGGAGAAAACTGATATGCAAGCGTAACGACATGTGTAGTTAGGGGTGTTCATGATCCGATCCGGACCGGTAAAATGAACTGGAATGGACCGGAAATGTAAGGACCGGAATTGTATAAATGAAATTCTGGTCCAGTCCTCGGTCCTTGTTTTTAGATTTTGATTTTCGGTCCAATCTGATAAAAAACTGGATTTTTTCTGGTCCGGACTGGATGGATCGGTCTTTTACTTCTATAAATATTTTTTAAATATTAATGTTTAGTTTAACATACTAGTTAAGATTTATTCATGACAACTAGTATTCTTCTATTATTTTGAGATGAATTTTTTTAATAACTTCTATTTTACTATGTTTTAAAGGGAAAAAAATATTGATTTGATTTTTTTATAGTAAAATTTAAAGTAAAAAAAAAGTATACTAGAATCTGGTCCAACCGGTCAGGACCGGTCCAAGATTGGAATTATTCTGGTTCGGTCCCGGTCCCGGTCCCACTAACCGGTCCGGTCTTTGGTCCAAGGTTTTTGGTGATTCCAGTTCCGATCCTAACCTGTTCCGGTCCGGTCTGGTCTGGTCTAGTCTTAGACCGAAGAACACCTCTATGTGTAGTAATCATTTCAGAGCACATTTAAGGAGTGACGACTCCTATTCATAACTTGCAATAGTTATTTATCTTTTCGAAAATGTGCATTTTCAAAAAGTAATTTTATCTTTTTATTTATCTTTAAAAAAACCTTATATGCGTGTTCTAAATTGGTAGCTTGTGAGGTAAAGTATATTCCCTTTGAGTTCGACCAGTACTTACCTACTATATTACCATATTTTAGGTTTTTAAAGTTTTATAAATTTTGTTTTGACAAGTCTGAAATGATTGCAAAAATAGGCCTGTGTCACTTCTTAAGTTCATTCAATTCTAAATATTATTCTCATTCCCAACAGATATAGTTACCAGACAAACAAACCACGATAACACTTATTATTAATCAAATTCATCCAACACTCAAGACTCAATTTCCAATATCTTTGCGATCATGAATATATGAGATACAAGCATAAGAACCATAAGCATACATTAATATCACATGCTATTAAATTCTCTATCACACTACACATTAGTCGTAAATATACACTCAACCAATCATGGACTGTTACTTTAACATATTAATCTGTAAACATATAAATCATAGCAGTATAAATAACACTAGTCAACCTAGATGATCAACCTAGATAAATCAACACAATCAACAAATTCAAGAACAAGAGAATCAAAACGACACATAGAATGAATCAAACCTAGATTTCAAACCTCATAAATCAACGATGACTTCATTCGTCAGATGAAACTAAGAAACTAGTTCTCTATAGCGAAAATCTAAAGAAAAAAAAAACGTGTTTAGGTCTTTTTTATTCGAGTTCTGAATGGTATTCAAATTATTCTATTCTCGAAAAAATCCTTGTCTTGTACAAATAAACAACTAACTAGAAAAGGAATAAAAATGTTCTTCTAATTAAAATCTATTTATAATAGGAATACGAAAAGTAATATAACTCTGCTAAGACAATACTTCTACCTAAAACACAAAGGGAATCGGAATCTGAACAATAATGAAAAACCTACAAAGACCCAAAAAAACATCAGCCCAAGAAATGACAAAGTTGCACTGAAAATTCGCACCGCCTGGTGCGCCCGCAGATTCATTGCAATGTTTAGAGTTTGAAAAATCCCATCCGAGAGCACGGGTCCCTCGCGATTGTAGTTTCTTTCCTTCATCCCTCAATTGTCCCCAATCTTCTTTTTTTTATCTGCAATTCTTCATTTAGGGTCCAACAGTAAATATTCAAGTTTTCATCTTCACTTCATATACTCGTAATTCTTGTAAAATATTGAATTTCTTCACTTCTTCACAGCCCCGAGATTACAAAATTATACTATCAATATGTATATAAAAAGTCTAAAGTATGCTAATAATCATAGATATATTATATGTAATAACGTTTGTTAATTACCTTAGAAAGTGGCACTTGGAGATAGAACAATATACTCCTCCATCCTAACCAAAGGCTCTTATTTTCTATCTCAGCCAAATGTTCTTATTTTGATTGGAATTTGTGGTTGGAATTTAGCCAACTCATTCTATCCCCCCACTTCTTCTGCCACATTAGCAACATAAATGCTTGTGAAAAAAAAGTGATAGAAACCTTTGGTTAGCATGGAGTAATGTTTATATTAGAGGGAGAAGAGGCAAGTGACGAGATTTTGAAGACGAAGAGAGAGAGAAGAATGTAGGGGGCGGGGGGAGTGAGGAAGAATGAGGGGATGAAGAAAGCTAAACCCGAAACAACGTCATTCTAAAAAAGAAAGGAAGTCAGGTTCATGATCAATACAATGTCGCTTAAATAAATAATGAGAAAATTACATAATTATCTTTGATTAATAAAAAATGAAACCAAATAAAAACAAAAAATTATTATAGTGTGCTTTAGAATAGTTAGAAAATTCATGAATATTTTAATTACAATAACTTAAAATAAATAACAAAATCTTTTTTAAAACTGGCAAACCGTTAAACGGGGCTATTTTATAATTGATGTAATTAATAGTGCTATTTGATGTTTGTTTTATTTATTGCAACGAAATTTCTAGAACTTTGAAAAACTTTTGAATGTATCACAATGTATAAATAATCATAAGAGCGAAGTGCATATATAACCCTAGACAGTTAGTATATGTGCATATATAACCTTTTCCGGCAGATTTAGACAGAAATTGGGTGAAAATTTAATTTTACCCCTATAAAGAAAAATAAAATAAATAAATTTACAACTTTGACCCCTAAACTTCTAACCCTAATTACTTCTTCTCAAACCTTGCCTTTTCTTCTATTTGCTTCACCCAAATATGGTTTCCAACTTTGCACTGCCGATTAAATCTATTTGCTTCTTCCAAAGTTTTCTTCTACAAATTTGGTTACCAAATCTATTTGCTTCTTCTCCAAAGTTTGCTTCTCCCAAATATGGATCACAAATCTGGTTTCCCAAATTGCTCTGATTACACCTAATTGTTTTTCCTAAAGCCATGTTCGACACCCTGACCTCTGAAGCCTCTTCCGCCATGTTCTTCTACGCCACCTCCAGCAATGGTGGAACCACCGTCACTGGAATATTCCAATGCCGACCTCTCTGGCGGCGACTACGATGCCTGTGTGCGAAGGATCCCGGACACAGTGAGGTAGCTCTGCGGGGTTGGGGCCATCTGCTACTTAGGGTTTTCTCCGCCGCAGCTACGGGAGAAGTCAATTGGGGCTTTTTCTCCAAGCCTTCAAGGCTTTCTGATTCTGACAGATTCAAATCTGAGCAAATTACTATTATGCTAGCAATTGATGGTTCCTGCCATGGTTTAGATATTCCAATCGTCGATCTTGCTGTTAGTTTTGTCTCACTGGTAAGAACTTGAAAGTTCTGATTTGCTGATAATGAACATCTGGAGTTTTGACGAAGTTTAATGATGATATGTTTACAGAACGATGAGAAGTTAAAAGCTGATGAAATACGAGTGAAGTGCCTGTAGCCTGATGGTGGCCTAGTCGGAGCAATGGTGGCAGCGAAGGTGGTGGAAAAGGGGGGTGGAGTAGTGGTAGGGCAAGGGCATTTTTGTCTTTTAAAATTTTGTATTAGGCTGAAAGGGCATTTTTGTTATTTTCGGTCAGTCAATTGCCTGAAATGGCCAGTCAATGCCAAAATATAGTCTTTAGGTTATATTTGCACTTATGTAAAGTAGTTAGGGTTATTTTAACACTAAAAATTATCTTAGGAGTATATCTGCACTTTCTCAATTATATAGGGTTATATTTGTATATTTCCCTAATCATATTTTGATAATGAAAGTTATTGAAACGAATTTTTTTATGATTGGATTAACCATTAGTCGATCTAATATGAGAGTTTCTGAAAATAAATTCTCGTGTTAAAAGAAAAAGGAAATAAGACTAAAATTAGACTACTTACTCCAAGATTGGCCTGGGCCAAATTAGTCATTACGTAAGGGCAAAACCTTCCTAATGGCGCTCTCTCACCATCATTTGATCAGCTGGAATCGTCAATCGGTACGAGGTTGGTAGAGCGGAAATTTCATTTCCCAGACGTAGACTGCATATTTCCCACGCGCCATCCACGCGCCTCCCACATTCGGAAAGAAGAAAAAGTAACCACAAGAATCCACGTAGGAGGATGGAGAGGCCGATCAACGGCGAAGATGCGAAGAAGGAAACGGACCCAAGTGTGAAATCGGATCCGGAACCGGAGCACCCGAATGTAGATCCGCAAGACGAAAATGTGGGGGAAAAGAAGATTATTAGCAGTGATACTAATTACTACAACAATGATATTCACGTTGATGCTACGTCGACGAATAGCAAGAGCAGTGAGATTAGCGAGAGCGCGAGCGACGGCGATAGATCGGCGAGTCCGCTAAGTTTGAAGTCGAAGAAATCTGTGCGGTGGAGCGAGGAATTGGTGTCGGAGACGCCGCGGCAGCGATCCCTGGCGCAAGCGGAAGAACGCGGCGGATCCAATCCCTATACTACTTTTACTCCCGCCGATTCCGATAACGCTCCGTCCATCAATTTCAAGGGTTAGTAAAATTTGAATATATGATGCATGTGATTCAATTTAATGTGCTAATTATTGATTTACTTAATAATTGCGAGTTACTTCCTCCAATTCTTTCTTACACTGTGCATATCATATACCATATATTGAATGTGTATTTCAATTATAGGATTTGTAATTGCAAATTTTATTTGGTAATCAAAATCAAAACATAATAATGCACATGCACAAATGCAAAATAAAATTGCACATTCTTATTTATAATGCACATAGTATCCTGAGATACCATGGTCATGGTACATAGGGATACCTTATAATTTGCCTACTTTCTCTGTTTCACTATTTTGTTCCTACCATCAGTGGCACCAGATTAAGAAAGAAATGAATGTGTGGAAGAAAAGTGAGGTAGTATAAAGATTAAAATGAAAGTAATTTAGATGAATAGCCGAGTATGATTTTTTTTCCAGAACAAGAAAAGTGGGACCTCCTAATTAGGAGGAAAGTAAGAACAAAATAGTGAGACGCAGCAAGTATTTCTTTTCAATTGGAATCTTATTTGGAGTGCTGACATTTTGGTTTTGTTTTTTGTGTGCAAAATGATCAGAGAAGGTGGAGAGTGTGAAAGACGTGTTGGGAAGATGGGGGAGGAGTGTTAAGGAGGCTACAAAGAAGGCGGAGGAGTTGGCTGGGAATACTTGGCAACACTGTAAGCTACTTTTTGTTTTTTTCACTTAATATGGCTATTTTATTTTTTAGGAACATTTTAGCGTTTGATTTTCCTTTTTGCTTATTATGTGTGTAGTTTTACAGAACATATAGAGTTTTTGATTATCATTAGGTAATTATTCTCGAAAAGAAATTTGTTGTGGCAAGAAGGATTGCCGAAATATGCAGTTATGAACTCTCTCGCAATAGAAGTTTTGTGTTGTGACTTGTGAGTTTCCCTCATGGCTGAAATAAGTAATCATGCACTAAATTTAAGAAACCTTCTCGTGAAGCGCTATGAGGTGGTTTAGAGCCTGCTGAAATGTGTGCAGATTCATTGATTAAGTTTGTAACAGCTTCCCCGATAAATGTTTTCTTCTAACTTCTGCAATTGTATCCGTGTATATTAATTACGTATCTTTCCTAACGCTCATAGAAGGTATTGCCTTGGGATAACCGGATAATTTACAGGAATGGGAGTATAGTATTTAGGATTTAGCTAAATTTTGCGCAGAATTTCAGGCTTTTCCATTATTAGGTGCTTAGAACCAACTGATTATGAGATTTCATCCATTTTTAGATCCTCTGAACCATGAAGCTCACCATGAAATTCTGCACAAAGTTATTGATTATACATACATAATTCAAAGAACATATTTGTGTAGTTCCATCGCTTGAATTTTAATTTTTCTATTCTGGATTTTAAACTGAATCATTCTTTCATCTCCTCTTTAAGTCTGGTTTTCCAATTCAGTTGAGCACAGGTATCTCTGAAGATTTCTTTTTTACCTTAGCAGGACGTTCCTTTTTGGTTTTTCTCCCCTTTTTCTTATTTTGGATGGTTAGGAGCATGGGAAAAGTGTGTAGTTATCGTTGCACCTTGAAATTGGAATATTCTTCGAAGCTGCTGAACTACTGTTTTTGTTTTGAGTTTAGTAAAAACTGGTCCAAGTGTGACTGATGCGGCGCTAGGAAGACTTGCCCAGGGAACAAAGGTTCTGGCAGAAGGTGGTTATGAGAAGATATTTAGACAAACCTTTGAGACAGTTCCAGAGGAGAAGCTTCAAAATTCATATGCTTGTTATTTGTCCACATCGGCTGGTCCAGTGATGGGCATTTTGTATGTTTCAAGTGCAAAGCTTGCCTTCTGCAGTGACAGCCCTCTCTCATATAAGTCTGATGATAAGACTGAATGGAGCTATTACAAGGTAATGTCTTTTAAAATTTCAAATCTGGTTCATCCGTTATTCTTTGGATCATTGCACTCTATTAGTCAGTATATTGATATTGGTTTAAATAAACAAAGATTATAGTGTTCTCTCTTATATACCCTAAATAAAAATGTTTGAATGGTTTTGGGTCCGAATATGACTAAGCTATTATACCATTCCTGTTTTATGTACATAGTTCAGTTTGTGGTACTATTTTTTTCCCTGTATCAAGTAACATGGTTGGTCCATACCCTTGACTCTGCAATGGGGCACTATAGCGGGATCTTCTTATGGCTGGTCTGGCTGAAAGCATGATTTTTGGACTTTCAATGTTTTCTTGTTCATGTTTCAAACATCATTGCTATATTGGACAAATTAAACTGATGTGGTTGCATTATAAGCCTTTAATTATTTGAATTGCCTGTGGATGTATTGAACTACATCTTTTAATTCCTGAATGCTGTAGATGGTCAGAAGTTTGAATGACTACTTTTGGTGCCGTGATTGTGAAACAGCTGATCTTTAAATATGAACTTTTGTTTAAGAGTTGCGCAGAGACTAAATGGTGGAGACTCGACTTAGACAAGTTGGTCTGCCTTGTAAACTATTTATTACTAGCCGCTTTTTTCTTCACTAGCATTTCCATGAGTACATGACCAGTCAGTTATATCCAGTTAACCTGGGTTTCTACGGTCTCTATTCGTAGGATTAGTGTGCCATTGTTTGTGTCTACTTTATGTTGATGTTATTTCCGGTCTTTTGTCTCTTCCTATTTCTTTCCAACTTAAGCAATGAATGTTAGTCTTAGCATTTGTCTTGTTGTCATTGCAGGACCCACTTGTTCTAGATTGTCTGTTCTGTTTCATCTTATTCCTTGTTAATGATCTTAGTCGTCTCGAGTATTGTGGCAGTGCATATTTTTAACCTAGACTTGGATTTATGGCTTGTATCATTTGAGTTTCAGTGATTTGATTCTGGAAATCTACACAAGTCTCATTTGTGTCTGTTATTGTGTATGTTGTCAATATAGCAACTTTGTTTGGGCTAATTAATGGTTTAAAATATAGCTACTAACACTCATCTCTGTTATCGTTTGGATATGCATAGGTGGTAATCCCTTTACATCAGCTGAAAGGAGTTAACCCTTCAGCGAGCCGAAACAATCCTTCTGAGAAATACATCCAGGTTATATCAGTTGATAGCCACGAGTTCTGGTTCATGGGGTTCCTTACCTATGATGGAGCTGTGCAGTGCCTGCAGGAGGCATTAGTACCACACCAAGCCGGATGATTTCTGCTACTTCTGTCGGTTCTGAACCACACCTTTCAAACAACATACTTCATGTTAAAAGTGTTCCCATGGCACACAGATTTGTTTCACACGGAGAAGTGTTGTGAGTCTCAGCATTCAGCAATTTCTAAGTGAAAGCTAGTTGTCCTGATCAATTACTGGAGGTAGAGAATAGCTCCATATAACATCTCATTTTTGGGAATTGTATCCTACTAATATTACCAGGATGAAGCTGAAATGATGCTGAAGTGTCATGTTCCTTGATACGGTTGATTGGATTTAAAGGAAACTTAGATATGTTCCGCCCTATTGCTAATTACTTCCTTTTACCATCCTGATAAACGAATATTTAACTGATTAATCTTTACCTCGCCTCAATAAGAAGAACATATATGGCCTATCTAAATTTCTTTACGACCGTCCAACATCAAACTTTACATTTGTTTTTCTAATATTTCTAATTATGTATAATAAATGGTAAGTAAAAAGTTAATATTTGAAAATTTTTAAAAAATATATTGCAAGATCTACCTGATAACATTTTTATTTATTTATTGATGGTAATTTGCTGTCAAAATTTACTAAGAGGTCAGTTAGTTTTGGGACCAAGCAATATCTACTACTTAGGAGATCAGTTTGATTTTGGTATGGAAGAGTATTCTACTTGAACGGTTTGGTGAGTTTATCTAGACGGGTAGAGTGATGGTGCTCTAATGATCGTGTTAGTCTGATCATGTTAGTATTGCGTTTGTTCAACTTTTATTAGTGCACTTATTATTTTAGAAGGTTCATTTTATTTTGATATTTTTAAATTATGGTATACTTTAAGATTTTTTCAGTCATTCATTTTATTTTTTCAACCTTTAATTCAATTTAAACTACACATTTAGTATTTTCTAAAATTTTATGTCAAAAAATGAAGTGTCACAAACAGATGAATATGAGATAGAGCATTAAATTGCCCCGTTTTAGTAATGTAGGTCTCCTGTCGACGCGTGGGCTGTCCAAAATTTTAGCATGCAAATGACTTAATGATAATAGTAGGCTATCCAAAAGTGTAACATGTTATACTCTCTCCATTTAATTGTGACACACTTTCGTAAATTGAGTCTGATTTAGTGGCAATCCACAATTTCTAACTGTGAGGTGTAGGGTTCAAACCACGATGGGGATTTGCGAATATTAGACCAATTTCTTAATGAGGATTACCTAGTGTTATAAGACTGTATTAGTAGCCTCGTTGTGCTTTTCCAATCTGCAGGTGGTCGATGAACGTGAGATCGTGGTGGTTCTGGCTTCAGTGACGGCAGTGTTTGGGTGTTCTTAGAAGGGCATCCTAGTTATCCAAATAGATGGAGTTTCAGGCTCCACTGAGTTTCAATAGATTCAATGGTGGTGTCTTTTAGTTAGGTTCTAGAATAGGATCTTTATATGTAATTTGGTTGTTTGTATAATCTTTCAAAAAAAAAAATTTTGTGCACACTTTCCTTTTTGGAATGTTCATTTTATTTTGACACTTTCCATTTATAGAATGATTTAAGATTCCCAATCACTCATTTCACTTTTACTTTTTGCAATTTAATTTGCACCATACATATGACATCTTCTAAAACATTGTGCCATATATTGAAGTGTCAAAATTAGTTGAAAAAAATGGAGTATCATATTAATCACAAAGTCTAAGAGCGTGATCAATGTTAAAATATAACTTTTTATGGAAGTATTATAGAGGGATGGATTCCAAATACTCCTTCTGCCTCATATTTATTTGCACTCTTAATTTTTTGACACTATTCAGACCGCGTATTTGAATGGATATATGAACAACAGTAATATTGTACATGATATTGTTGAATTCATCGTAAGAAGTAGTTTCTATATATCAGCTTTTTATTTGCCGTTATTATATTGTGTCATATTAATGGTCAAACATGTTTTTTGAACATCGTGATAATGATTGTGGTTCAAATAGAGTTGGGATAGAGGGACCACTATAATTTATAAAAGTTTTGAAAAAATAAGAAGGAATTGAGTGCAAATACTTTTTTAATGAAGTATTGGGTGTGAATAATTGAGGATTAATAATTCGATTCATAAGAGTCTCGTGAATCTTGCAACCGGGTCAAAAAATCTCGTGATCTTTGAAATGCTGCAGACCATGAGTTATCAGCTTTGCGGGCAGGGAGATCAGATGGAGAGCTTGATTCATATTTCCGATTGATAAGGGCAGTATCTACACCACACGGTCACCCGTATCGATTATTTGGGCTACATCATAGACGACTGGGTTTGACGTTCGGTCGCCTTGGAGAACCAAGTTTATTGACTTGAACAGGACCAGATGTAGGAGTGAAAGTACCCAGATCAGAGAGCGAACAACCATGATGAGGATCATGAGGATATGTTGGCGGGGATGTAGGCAACCCGTATTGGGGGTGGCGAGGGTCCTGGTGACGAGGAGCGATGTAGACAGATGGAGGCGAGTCACGAGCAGGGTGTTCAACCAGGCATGCCAGACGTCCACCCAACGATGAGGAGTGATGGTGTTTCCATTTTTCTTCCCTTGACACTTTGGATCGTATGACTTGATGCATTGAGGACAATGCATCCATTAAGTGCGTGTGAGAGATTGGAAAACACTTGTGGTCATTTTGATGACATTTTCTTGCAATGCATTTGGTTTTAGGTGATCTAGACACCTGTGTTTTTGTTTTCTTTGGATAATTGTTTTTGAGTTTGTGATGATTTTGTGTTTGCACTCTTTTGTGTTGTGATAAGGAGCTCCTTAGGGAGCACTTTTTATCAATGAAAGGTTTGAAAAAGAAAACTGAAAATAAGAAACGAAAAGAACCGCTAAGTCAAAAATAAAAAAGGAGAAACATAGGCAAAAACGGGGGGCCTGTATAAGTCAAAAACCCGAAAGGATGACCTATGCAAAAATGAGAGACCTAAAGGTGTGAAAAAATGGTGAGGTGTGACTCATGAAAGAAAAGAGAGGCTAAAATGAAAACCCGAGAAGCCTCGTAGGCAAAATGAGATAAATTGAAATATGTGAAGGCTTTTCATTTGGTTGTGCCTAATTGTTAACTTTCGGTTAGAGAAAGCTTCCCTCTCTTTTTTTTCTTTGGATTTCCATCCCTCATCATTATTTGGCATGAATTTTTGTTGTTTTGGTGGTTCCTCCTAGGCCGGAATATGAAGGTTGGCGAACCTTTATATTTTGGGTTAGGGTAGTTCTAAGAATAAGAGTGTTGATTGTGTTTGGGAAATAGAGCTTAATAAACCATCTTAGGGCTTTTCGTTCTTACTCGAGGATGAGTAATGGTCTAAGTGTGGGGAATTCGGTGAGACGGTAATTTGCTTTTTTCCCCAAAACACAATTGATGTCTCTTTTGATCATGTTTTGTTGGCGGTTAGCTAGAATATTAGGTGGTTTATCAAATAGGGGGTTAGAATCATCTTGAATTGTTATTTACTCTAATTTCCCTATTGTCTTTGGTGCATAGTGTGTTTTACCTCTATGATTTGGTCAATTTCTAGAAGTTTTTGTGTGCTTATTAGAGAGCGTCATTGGAGAAGGCAATTCGCAAAAATGGTAGTTGGATGAAGGTCATCTGCGAGGGTGATAGTAGACTGAAGGTCACTTATCAATTTGGTAGAAGGTTGCTTTGTTTAGAATGTAATTGGAGAAGAAATGATCAATTTTTAAAGCAAGAAGGGAAACAAATGCACGTGGCACCTACCATGCCACTTAAAAGTTACAAAAGGCTCAAGAGCAGTCTCGTGCAACAGACTGTGTAAAACTACACGGTTTGTGAACTCATAAGTGCAAGAAGCTCAAGGAATAGAACATGGGCAACAGACCATATAAATTTACATGGTCCGTGAAGTTCGTGTCTACAGGGTCGGCATAATTTCATGTTTTTGTCATTTTGGTCAAAGGTCAATGTGAACGTCGTGTCTAGGAGTGACAACTATGCATGATTGTGGGTTGTTAATTTGATTAGGCTTGAATGCATTACGAGGTTAGTCTATGGACGATGGGTCAGTTACGAGCAAATGGATCGTTAATCTTTTATCACCTTGTGGTCATAGGTTAACCCCGATGGCCATACCCTGAGTTTGTGGAAAACTAGGTAGGCTGAGTCCCTTGGAGGGTAATAGTGAGATGCTAATGCTATGAGATGCACATTACACTTTCTAAGAGTGGTTGTTCATTGTGGGTCTCGATGAGCCATGCTGCTCTCGGGTTTAATTTACTGTGTGTCGTTGGGTTTATTAACCTCGAGAGTGAGGGCTATTGGTGGCCATGTAAAGCGCACCACTAGTCATATCAGGAGGAGCTAAGAGATGACAAGGAGGCAGAACTATTGGGTGATAGTCCGTGGTAGTTCCCAAGGAATCAAACTCTTCACATTGTGTGATTGAGCATAGATCAGGATATACTTATACCATGTGAATAGGAACCGAGGATCAAATTCTAATACTAAACACATTACTGGGAGAACCCTCCACAAGCACCGGTATTTTGAGAATTTTCATACCGGTGCTAGAATCTATTCTTGCACCGGTACAATTTACCGGTGCCTATGCATGAAATACCGATGCTAGTAAATAGGCGATCGTTTTAAAAAAAATTGGCCAGTGAGAATAAGCTCACTGGCCGGAATGTGAAACCCAGAACGAACAAAACACAAGAAGCTCATGTAAAAACCTAAAAATTTCATACCACAGCCCAAAATTCCATTACATATAATTGAAAATACATAACACCTCTCAATACATAACACTTCATTACATATAATCAATCATCATAAAAACTAGAACCTAATTTTTCATAAACCCTAGATAATATCAAAGAACCAAAAGTGAGGTCGGATCTGAGTTGAACCAAAAATTTTGGTGGAGCTCGCAACTCCGACCAGTACTAGAGCACCATAGGGAGATGGAGTCGGAGCTGGTCTGGGAGATGGAGCCGGGGAGGCGTCGAAGCAGTGTCAAAGCAGAGGAGTCTAGGAGATGGAGGCGGAGCTGGTGTGGGAGATGGAGTCAGGGAGGTGTCGGCGGAGGTGTCAAAGCAGCCTCGTCGGTGCCAGGCGTCGAAGCGGCAGCGCTAGGTGGCGACGGAGGGGAAGAGTTAGTGGAGGAGGAGGGAGAAGATGGAGAGGAGGTAGAGGTGAAGATAATGAGAGGAAAATAGGGGTGGGTAGATTTAGGGTTTCGGGGGTAGTATATATAGGCAGATTTTTAAATGTTGAGATTCAATCAATACAAGAAATCAACGGTTCAGATGAAACAAAGTTGGGCTTTTTGTTTAAGTGTTGAGCACCGGTACCGGTGCCCAAAATGCTCATACCGGTGCCTAAGAAATTGAAACTCAACTGCTTAGGGCTGCTTTGAATGGTTTTTTTTTGAAAAAAAATTTGAACCCGAGAGCAAACCTTGGAAATTTTTTCTCAGTGTTGAGCACAGGTACAGATACTAGTGCCAAAATGCTCATACCGGTGCCTACATATACGAAACGCAGCTGCTTAGGGCTGCTTTGAATGTTTTTAAAAAATAAAAATAAATTAAACCTAAGAGCAAACCTGAGAAATTTTTTCTAAGTGTTGAGCACCGGTACACATACCGGTGTCTAAGTAACTAATACCGGTGCTCATTCAAAAATTTCAAAATTTTAAAAAATCTCTACAAAATTTGGAATGAAAATTTTAAAAAATTCATTATCTTACCATAACATAACAATGGTATGAATTAAAAACAATATCGGTGCTAATATTATTTAATCTCTAAGTTAGCTTTTAAATTTTTACTATTAGGTCCATAGAAGAAATTTAGAGGCGGCGAATCATAAAATTGAAGACACAAAAATGCAATTAAATAAGAGATGGCTGTGTCTTTAAAATTTGAGGTACAATGGGTGGATGGAAGAGCCTCTAACATATTTTTGGAAAATTACGCTATGACCCAAAAGTTGCTACATCATTATCCTTCTATCCAAAATAAACGAATTTTGTTATTCTTGCATAAATATAGAAATAGAAAATAAATTTTTTTGATAAAATGTTGAAAAGCGCTACTACATGTTCTATAGTAATCTGAAGTTGATTACTTAGAAGATAGAAATGGAAATCGGAAAGGATTATAGATATGTTCTTATGCCCGATTGTTGATAAATATTTTGTTACGAACTTGGAAAATACAATGAGGGTGTATAGGGTAGCATCACGTTCGAGCGGATTTCAATTTGGAATTACGAGTAAAGTATTTACCTTTTGCACTTAGGTCCCTCCAAGAAGGTTGGAGTCGTCGAATCACGAAATTGGCGGAACCAAAATGCAATTCAATAATATAGGATCATAACTATGCAATTTGGGAAAGGCAACATAGATTACTTCTATAAACTATAAAAAAATTACAATGTGGCCCAAAATTGTGTTACCACATTACACGTTGCTCCAAAATACATAATTTTTGTTATTATTTCCTAAATATAAATATATAAAATAAATGGTTTTTTGGTGAATTATTGAAAAACGCTAGTATATGTTATAGAGTAACTTATGGTTGATTATTTGGAAGTTACAAAGTAAAATTGGAAAGGATTATAGATATGTTCTTGTGCTCAAATTTTGAAAAATATTCCCTCACATGCATGGAAAATACAATGGGGGTGTATAGGGTAAGATCACGCTCGAGCGGATTTCAGTTTGGAGTTACGAGTAAAGTTTTTTACCTTTTGCACTTAGGTCACTCAAGAAAGTTGGAGTCGTTGAATCACGAAATTGACGGAACTAAAATGCAATTCAATAATATAAGATCATAACTCTGCAATTTGGGATTGTATGGGTGACCGGAAGGGTCTCGGAAGTCAAGTTTATTACTTCTATAAATTCTTGAAAAATTACACTACGACCTAAAATTGTGTTACTGGTGCTGAATTTATTCATAGGCACCAGTTTTTTGTGTAATGTGTTAAATTTTGGTTTTGTGGCACCGGTATTCAGTGCATAGGCACTGGTTTTTTGTGTATTGGTGCTGAATTTATTCATATGCACCGGTTTTTTATGTACCGATGCTGAAATTTGGTTTTGTAGCATCGATATTCAGTGCATATGCACAGGTTTTTTGTGTACCGGCACTAAATTTTGGTTTTTAGCACCGGTATCATTGACATACCGGTGCCTACGATATTTTTAACACCTGTTTTCCAGTAGTGACATTAGAAGCAAATGCCCCTGTGGTTTTCTATTATCGTACTTACAATATATTTGCATGCTAGTTTACTCTTTAGTTCTATTTTTGTAGTTTTTACCCAGTTACTCAAACAACCTCCCCCCTCTAGCCACTAGCACACACTTGGTGATGTTTGTGTGCGTTAGTATGTGAAACTATCCTTTAGATATCTTTTTTCTTGTGGATGATCCTGACTTTCCATTGTTTACTTTTTAGTATTTAGTAGTAATATCCTAACTTTTATTGTAGTTCTCCAGTTTCAAAGACGTTGGAGTGCACGCCAAACTTCTAGCATGAAGGTTGGTCCTAGTGTATACAATGGTGCTAATTTAGTGTTTCTCACATATAGCACATTGATATTTGCATTGGGTCCCAATGTTTCTTTTCATCCCCGAGGTTATTCTTATTAGTGTTGAATGCCCAGAGTGATCCAGGGGTAAAAGTTGTGTGGCATTGATCGTCCACTCTATCTATAATTGAGGGGAATTGAGAGACGTCTTCACTCGAAAGGTGTTGATAAACTCTCCACTATGCGTAATCAATGCATTATAGTGGGATAATAAATCAATGATAAATGAATAGTCTAAATATGTAACACCCAAATATTTTTAGGTTCTTATTTAAAACTTTAATGATCTCATTCTAGTTGGTTTATAGTTCATAATTCGGTAGGTAGTTGTTGTTTGTAGTACTTTGCAAACCCAAATTACCCCCTATTTATAACAAGCACTAGGTGACGCTAGGGTGTACACTTTCATACTACGTTATCATTCAAAAATATTTCTTTTTCTCTGAGAAGCGACCACTACTCAGACCTGACCTATATGTTGAGGCATATGAGGTGGTTGCTTCATGCCCCCAAAACTTATTATCTAAAAAGGGTCCTCATTTTTTTACTATGTCCCTTTGATATTGGTGTTGTGCTTGGAACCAACATTTTAAAGAGGGTCCTCCGAATTTAAACCATGCTTGCTTGATTGCTGAAAATATAATTTCCGCCAAAACTTTATAATTTAATTATTTAATTCATCATAAAATTAATTTTATTTATTACATCTATATGATCTATGGGCCCTTTTTGTAGTTTGTCTCAGGCCCTTAAAAAGTTGGGCCTGACCTTGGCACTACTTACTACTAGATACTCTCTAATAGTTAGCACTACAACAAAAAATCCATTAGGATGCTGAAAAGTGTCCCAATATGTCTTTGTTGGGACACTTTCATTCATTAAATGGTTTAATAAGCATCTCATAAACGTACCATTTTGCGAGTCCCTATAAATATTTGATCGCTATATTATGCGATTCTATAGACAAGGTATATGGTTATTTTTATGCATCCTATTATATGTTAAGTCACATTTAATGTCCTAGTTACATATGTATTGAGACGTTTAATATATAAGCGTCATAATATACATCTATTATGACACTTATAAATGTCCTAATAGCTTTATTATTGGGTCGCTTTGTAATTTTCTAATTATATATATTGGGATGGTTTTAATATGTGTCACACAACATTATGGCGTTTAATTTCATAAGATACATGTGTTATGACACTTCTTATAAAAATGTCCCTATATATGTTTTTAATAAGCCCTTTTTGTTGTAGTGTAGTCACATTACACGTAGAAATAGTATCTTTGACAAAAAATCATTATATATTAACAAAAACTAGTGGAGTATCATCGTGCGTTGCGCAATATCATTAATTAAAATATTGAGATTAAAATTTATTTAAAATTTTATAGTTTATTCATCTAAGGAAAATTATATGAGTTATGAAGTAAAATTATTAATTTAGTTAGAAACCGTTAAATATTGAATACAATAAAAATTAATTATTTTTATAATATTTCATTCAATTTTTTAAAGAAAATTATTTATATGCTGAGATTCATTTTTAAAGGTTATCGTAATTATAAGTATCTCATTGCAATAAATAAAAATAAATGTCAAATTACCTTATTAGTCTCACTGATTATAAAATGTCCTCATCAACAATTAGTCGGTCTAAAATAAGATTTGTCGTACATTAATAAATAAATGAAATGTATACATATTTCTATCAAAACTACTATATCATTGTATAAAAAAATCCATACATTTTGTTATTTGAGTACTATATCCTTTTGTTATTTTGTTATTTGGCTCATTAATATATATTTGGTACAGTAAGATATTTATGGTTTTAAATATATCTTTAGAAGTTATATATTTTAACAAGTTGTGATTGATTATATATAGTAAAGAATAAAATTAGCAACATATGAAATTAATCAGATTAATTAATATATAAAATCAGTAACACATAACCCTAATCCCAAGCACCTTATAATAGATATTGTTTGCTTTCTGTCTGTCAACCGGGGCTATTGAAGTAATTTTATGAGTTCCTTTGTTTGAGAAAATGACATTGTTTTGCCTTCAAAATCCCTCTCTTCTTCCTTGTGTTGCTTCTTCATCACCTTTTTCCTCACCTCCGCTCTCGTTCGACATCTCAACAAGTTCCTTATCCCAGAGCCGCCGCCTTCAACGAATTCATCGCCCAGATGGTCTCCAGCCTCGGCTCTCCATCAAGAACAAGCCGAGAATCGGATTAAGATGGCTAGGGATGGAACGAGGAGAGCGGCAATGACGATGAGAAGCGTACAGTTGCAACTTGGACGAGCCGAGTTATCCCAAATCCAAAAAGCAACTTTTCCTGCATGCAAGCGATGTGTTTTTCATCAATTTCCGGCATTTTTTGGTTAATTTTCTCAGTTTCTGAATGATAATTGTGTGATATCTATTATGTTTGGAGTGATTGTTGATAGTGAATTTAATTATGAATGATTTTTTCGCACTTCATAAATTTGATTATAAATGATGGCAAATTTTCATAGGCTATAAGATCAAAGTCAAAAATTTGATTCTCAAACATGAAGAAAACTAAATTTGATTCAGAGTGGATAAGGCTTGTTTAATTGATTCTCAACAATTTGATTCAATTATCTTCTTATTGCAGTTTATTGTTGTGATGTTGTCTATTAATATTTTTTGTGGACCTTTACAAGGCTTATTCTCGTGATTTAGTGAGGGTTTTGCTGAAAAGGGAAGGCAGAAGTCTATATAATCCACCCATTTCTAATAGTAAGTCTTAGTTTTAACTTTTTTTTAGCTCGTGAACTACTACTGCTTGAGGCATTGCAATCATCATGATATGATATTGAATTTGGTCCTCTAAGTTCTCGTCACTATAATTTGCCATAACTTCTTATCTTACTGTTTTCTTATGGTTGTTGAAACAGTTTTTGCTGCTGCATTTACGCATGTTATGGGACAGTGTTACTTGCAAACTTCGAAGGTGATGCCAGCTGGTATGATTGTTGAGATAAGGTAACTAAAGAAAATGGTTGATTCTAATTTTACACTAGCTAAATTAGGCTTAGACAATTCTAGAAGAGTGCAAGTTAGTGAGTACCTTGGCTTATGCTAAACCATTTTACTTCCTATGCCCTCCTCAAGAAAATATTATCGGTGAAGGTTCACTTTGTCGGGTTACAGGGCTGAATTTCCTAATGGAAGGGTATCATGAATTTTTACTTTGAAACTTTCCAGGAAGCAACTCTTTTTAATTAAAAAATAACAAATGATCTGCTGAAATCTAATAATACGTGTATGCAACTGCTTTACAACAATTTGGTGTCACACAAGTTTCTTTTTTTGAAGATTAATTTTGAGATTTGCTGGATTGCGAAATCGACCTCATTTAGTATTTGTGAATGAGCATAGTAAGGTGAGTGTGATCGCAGTCTTCAAGTTTGTCTTTTCATTAATTACTTTGGGGTTTTTTTTACTTTATTGATTAGATAGGGGTCTAAGGTATCGGAGTATCAGAATCTATAACTCATCGACCTGATATATTAAAGATAAGAACTACAATGAGGCCAACAGTTGGTAATGTTCAGATGATATTTCTTATTTCTTGTAGAGTCTCTTAATGGCTTGGTTAATGTTCAATTTGAGAATGGTCTTAGAATAGTCAGTTAAGAATGAACCTTTTTTTCATGCCTTTCAAATCACGGGTCCCCATTGTCTGGTGGATTTTTTTGGTGAATGTGTTTTTTTTTTGTTTTTTTAATGAATAAAATTTTCTACAATCAGAAATTTTCCCGGAATCTCTAAAATAGCAGGCTGCATATACAGAGATGAGAAGAAGAACTTGTTTTAATCAAGCATATTACTTTTGTATTCTGTTAGAAATTCTACAAATGGTGGAGTGAAGCTTTCATTCCTTGTTTATATCTTCAACTGTAATTGGCTTTCTTTCCAACCGTGTCTGGTTGTAACATTCTCTTGAAAGCTTTCACCCTGTTTTCATAAGCCTTTCTCCTGTCAGAGCATGACTGGCCTCTGAAATTCTTTTTCCCGAAAAAAAATTGTTTAAAGAAACCTTCCTTTCTTTTCCCATTTCTTGTTAGCATTGAATATACAAATACGGTATGTCTAAATTTCCAAACAGCCCCTGCATTCTTCATATTTTCTTGTTTTCTCAAAAAAATTCCTTCTTTGTTTAATATTTATCATGTAATATTCTAAGGTTTATTGGATTTTTTTTTCATGTTTGTGTGTCTGCAGATCCGTATTTGAATACTGATGCTGGTACTACATCTCCTTTCGAGCATGGTGAAGTTTTCGTCCTTGATGATGGAGGGGAGGTAGTGTTGTTGTAGAGTATTTTTTCTTTTTTTTTCTGTTCAATTTTTTTCGAAAATGAATGTACTCGTGTTCGTATGATTGGTGTTGTAATCTTTTATCAGGTTGATCCAGATTTGGGGAATTATGAGCGATTTTTGGATGTGACACTTACTAGGGACAACAATATTACCACTGGGAAGATTTATCAGGTGGATGGCATTTTAAATTATTAATCGTGTTTCACTTGCGGGTATGGCTCTAGCTAATGGATTTTCTTTATTTTTCATTTTTTAGTATGTACTTGATAAGAAAAGGGAAGGCAAGTTCCTTGGAAAGACCGTTCAGGTGATGCTCTGTGTGTTACTTTACTTGTGTTTCCATGACAGTAGCTTAAGTTAATAATTGTTTTATGGTGATGTTTTTTCTTTGATAGGTTGTTTTGCACATTATAGATGCAATAAGAAACTAGATGGAAAAAGTATCTATCTTTCCATGTGACTGCTGAATTAGAATTATAGAAAGGTAAAAAGTTTAAGTTGCAATATTAAAAGGTTATCATGTAAGGTGCAGTGGTACTGGGTTTAAGTGGAGAGGGTTCGAGTAGAGAGTTTTCGAGTAGAGTGGGTCCGAAAGAGGTTTGAGTGATACTGAGTTCGAGTGGAGAGGGCTCAAGGGATACTAGGTTCGAGTGGAAAAGTTCAAGTGGAGAGGTTCGAGCGAAAAGGTTCCAGTGGTGAGGATCGAGTAATGAGGAATCGAGTGGAGAGGTTCTAGTGGAGAGGGTTCGAGTAGAGAGGTTTGAGTGATATTATGTTCGAGTAGTACTGAGTTCATGTGGAAAGAGTTCGAGTAGAGGAGGTTTGAGGGTTTGAGTGGAAAGGTCCGAGTGGAGAAGTTCGAGTGGTGAGAGTCGAGTGGTGAGGGTATCATCCACCCTCGAGAGGGGTATACCATCCACCATTGGAGAGAGTATTATCCACCCCTCAAGAAGTTTCTCAACAATCCTTCGAGGGTACACCATCTACCTCTCGAGAGGGTAAACCATCCACCACTAGAGAGAGTACACGTTTCACCCCTCGAGAGTACACGTTCCACCCCTCGAGAGTACATGTTCCACCCCTTTAGAGTACACCAGCCCTCGAGAGAGTATACCATTAAGAGCGTCGAACCATCCACACTAGCTCACGAACCATGACCCACTCGAGGCACATACCCCTCGAACAATCCATGACACCACCATTCGAACCACCTATCCCTCAAACACCAACAATCCATTCCTGAAACCATCACCGCTCGAACCATCAGTAAAACAAAAAATATTTGTTGGAATTTATTAAATAATCAATAAGATAAAAGGGGACATTATGAATTTGATAGGGTTCGGGTAGTACTGGGTTCGAGTGGAGAGGTTGGAGTGGTGCTGGGTTCGAGTGGAGAAGGTTCGAGTAGTACTGGGTTTGAGTGGAGAGGTTGGAATGGTACTGTGTTCAAGTGGAGAGGGTTCGAGTAGTACTGGGTTCGAGTGGAGAGGTTTGAGTGGTACGGGGTTCGAGTGGAGAGGGTTCGAGTAGTACTAGGTTTGAGTGGAGAGGGTTTGAGTGCTACTGGGTTTGAGTGAAGAGGTTCAAGTGGTGAGGGTTCGAGTGGTAAGGGTTCGAGTGGTGAGGTTCGAGTGGAGAATGTTCGAGTCGAGATTCGAGTAGAGGTGTTCAAGTGGTACTGGGTTCGAGTAGAAAGGGTTTGAGTGGTTTGGGTTCGAGTGGAGATGGTTTGAATGGAGGGTACGAGTGGAGAGGTTCGAGTGGAGTGAGTCCAAAAGATGTTCGAGTGATACTGGGTTCGAGTGGAGAGGTTTGAGTGATACTGGGTTCGAGTGGAGAGGTTCGAGTGATACAAGGTTTGAGTGGAGAGGGTTCCAGTGGTGAGGTTTGAGTGATGAGAAATCGAGTGGAAATGGTTCAAGTAGAGAGGTTCGAGTGGTACTGGGTTCGTGTAAAGCAGGTTTGAGTAAAGGAGGTTTGAGGGTTCGAGTGGAAAGGTCTGAGTGGAGAAGTTCAAGTGGTGAGGGTACCATCCACCACTAGAGAGTGTACTATCCACCCCTCAAGAGGGGTATACCATCCACCATTGGAGAGAGTTTTTTCCACCCCTCAAGAATTTTGTCAACCCCCCATCGAGGGTACTCCATCTACCTCTCGAGAGGGTAAAGCATCCACCACTGGAGAGAGTACACCTTCCACCCCTGAGAGTACACCTTCCACCCCTTTAGAGTACACCAGCCCTCGAGAGAATATACCACTGAGAGCGTCGAACCATCTACATTAGCTCACGAACCATGACCAACTCGAGGCATATACCCCTTGAACAATCCACGACACCACCATTCGAACCACCTATCCCTCGAACACTAACAATCCATTCCTGAAACCATCACCTCTCGAACCATCAGTAAAACAAAAAATAAATTTTGTTGGAATTTATTAAATAATCAATAAGATAAAAGAGAACATTATTAATTTGACAGGGTTCGGGTTGTACTGAGTTCGAGTGGTACTAGATTCGAGTGGTACTAGGTTCGAGTGGAGAGGTTGGAGTGGTATTGGGTTCGAGTGGAGAAGGTTCGAGTAGTACTGGGTTCGAGTGGAGAGAGTTCGAATGCTACTGGGTTCGAGTGAAGAGGTTCAGGTGGTGAGGGTTCGAGTGGCGAGGTTCGAGTGGAGAGTGTTCGAGTCGAGATTCAAGTGGAAGGGTTCGAGTGGTATTGGGTTCGAGTAGAGAGGGTTTCAGTGGAGAGGGTTCAAATAGAGGGTACGAGTGGAGAGGTTCAAGTGGAGTGGGTCCGAAAGATGTTCGAGTGATACTGGGTTCGAGTGGAGAGGTTTGAGTGATACTGGGTTCTTGTGGAGAGGGTTCGAGTAGAGAGGTTCGAGTGATACTGGATTCGTGTAAAGTAGGTTCGAATAAATGAGGTTCGAGGGTTTGAGTGGTAAGGTATGGGTGGACAAGTTTGAGTGGTGAGGGTTCGAGTGGTGAGGGTACCATCCACCACTGGAGAGAGTATTATCCACTCCTCAAGAAGTTTGTCAACCATCCTTTGAGGGTACACAGTCTACCTCTCGAGAGGGTAAACCATCCACCACTAAAGAGAGTACACCTTTCACCCCTCTAGGGTACGCAAACCCCTCGAGGGGTGGATGTGTGACCTCTCTAGGGGAGAGGGTTCGATTGGAGAGGATTCGATTGGTAGGGTTCAAGTGGAGATGAATGGTAGGGTTCATGTGGAGAGGTTTGAGTGGAGAGGATGCCTCGAGGTGAATGGTTGATGTTCGAGAGGTTGATGGTTCGAGTGTAGGCGTGGTGGATGTTCAAGAACTGATGGTTCGAATGGTGATGGTTCCAGGAATTGATGGTTGGTGTTCGAGGGATAGGTGGTTCGAATGGTGGTGTTGTGAATGGTTCAAGGGGTATATACCTTGAGTGGGTCTTGGTTCGAGAGTTAATGTGAATGTTCGACGCTCTCAGTGTTATACTCCCACGAGGGGTGGTGTACCCTCGAGGGCTGGTGTACTCTGGAGGGGTGGATGTGTGACCTCTCGAGGGCTGGTACCCCTTTCTCGAGACCTCGAGGGTGGATGTGTGACCTCTCAAGGGGTTGGTGTACCCTCGAGGGGTGGAAGGTGTACTCTCTTCAGTGGTGGATGGTTTACCCTCTCGAGAGGTAGATGGTGTACCCTCGAAGGGTGGTTGACAAACTTCTTGAGGGGTGGATAATACTCTCTCCGGTGGTGGATGGTATACTCTTCTCGAGGGGTAGATAGTACACTCTCTAGTGGTGGATGGTACCCTCACCACTCGAACTTCTCCACTCGGACCTTTCCACTCGAACCCTCGAACATCCTTTACTCGAACCTCCTTTACATGAACCCAATACCACTTGAACCTCTCTACTCGAACCCTCTCCACTCGATTCCTCATCACTCGAACCTTACCACTAGAACCTTCTCCACTCGAACCTTGTATCACTCGAACCTCTCCACTCAAACCCAATATCACTCGAACCTCTTTCGGACCCACTCCACTCGAACCTCTCCACTCAAACCATCTCCACTCGAACCCAGTACCACTAGAACCCAATACCACTCAAACCCCTCCACTTAAATATCAACTCGAACTCTCTCCACTTGAACCTCACCACCCGAACTCTCTCCACTCGAACCCTCACCACCCGAACCTCTTCACTCGAACCCAGTACCACTCAAACCCTCTCCACTGGAACCCAGTACCACTCGAAACTTTCCACCCGAACCCTCTCAACTCGAACCCAGTGCCACTCGAATCTCGACTCGAACTCTCTCCACTCGTACCACACCACCCAAACTCACTCCACTCAAACCTTACCACCCGAAACTCTTCACTACCCGAAACTCTTCACTCAAACCCAATACCACTCAAACCCTCTCCACTCAAACCCTCTCCACTCGAACCCAGTACCACTCGAACCTCTCCACTCAAACCCAGTACCACTCAAACCCTATCAAATTCATAATGTCCTGATATAACCCTACCTATTACGGCAACGGCGATGATGGTTCGATGGTTGTGGGTTAGGTTATAAATGTCCCCCCAAATTAAGCTTTTGGTCTGATGGCATTATTCTCATTTTAAGGTGGGTCAACAGTTGGAAAAGCACGGTCAACGCCGAAAAGTCTACCAGAGGATTATATATTGGCACTTTGATTAATTAGTTTTTTTTCTAATTTTCAAATGGTTGAAGGTTATATTGGGACTTTCGCAAGTGTATAAGATTATATTGGTATATAGACAACAATTCTCCAAAATAAACATATAGACAATGATTGTGACAAAAACTTGTCTGCATTTATGCCACCCAATTCATTGTTTATTTCACATATACACACAGTTCCTTATTTTTCCACAAGTTCAATGTTTCTTTTTTATTTTTTACTTACTTCATTTACTTCCAATATATTATTTCTTGAAAGGTTATAAAAATAATATTTTTTATCTTATTGATTATTTCATAAATTTCAACAAAATATATTATTTGTTTTACAATTTAGATAGTTATTCTTAGATGAATATACTTATAATTAATTTATTTATTTCAATTCAAATGTGATATGTAAATATTATATATTAATTAAATTGAATATTTTTAATCAAGAACACCGCGCACTGCACGTTGGGACTCCTGCTAGCAATATATAAAAATTAATCGGAATTGATTAGGGATCTAGTGTGTTTGATTTTCATGTTCAGTGTGTGCGAACTATGAAATTCAACCAACGTTTTCTCTGATTCTTGAGTGCTACTGCTATGAGGGAATCAAGAAGGAAATGGAAGGCGGGTAGGCCAGCTTGCAACTCTATTACGCCTCAATCCATGGAGAAGGAAATCTCTGGGAAGGAGATTCAAAAAACAAAGTCAGATGCAAAGGGAAAATGTACTGTGGAAAAAGTAACACTAGTGGTAGAGGTGACAAAGGAGAAGCAAGCTGACCTGGTAACTCCAAGCAATTTGGTGGCGATTTCAATAGTGAACTCAGATAAGGGAGAACAACAATTAGAGAAGGAACATAGTCTGCCTAATCTGGTAAGTAATGTTTGAAATGGGGTGATGATAAGGTAATTGATCATACTGGTGGTGAAAATGATGTAGTTAAGGAGAGTTGGTCTGAACTTTTCAAGGATAGATCCACTGGGATGAAATTTTATGAACCTGTGATTGTTGAAGGGAAAAAATGGGGAAAATTTTAAAAGCCTATGTAGAGGAAAGTGTTAAGAATAGGAGTACAGTAGCTGTATGTTAGATATTGGGAATGAATCCATCCTTTGCTGCAATGGAAGATTTTGTTAATAAAATTTGGAGGGGTTTGGGTAAACTGCAGGTGACTATGATTAAGGCAGGGGTGTTTCTAACTCGTTATGAAAGTGAAGAAAAAATAAATGTAGCTGTGAAGCAGGGAGTACTGTATATTAATGGTAGACCACTGTTGATCAAACCTTGGAAAATTGGAATGAATTATGATGCTCCTCTAAGTGTACCTGTATGGGTTCAACTTCTAGGCATTATTCCAATCTACTGGAAACCAGAGATCCTGAGCACCATACTCAGTCCAATTGGTAAGCCCTTGATGCTAGATAGAGCAACAATAAACTTGGAAAGGATGATTTATGCCAGGGTACAACTGGAGATGGATTTTTGTGAGAAAATGCCTGAGTATGTGGACTTTATTGATGAGAATGAGGTGATACAAAGACAGAAGTTGAACTTTGAATGGAAGCCTTGCAAATGCAAGAGTTGTATGATGCTGGGACATTTGACAGAGGAATGTAGAATGAAGACTGAAGCAGCTAAAACAGTGGTTCAAAGGTATGTTCCAATGGAGAAAAAAGGAGAACATGAGAATACTGTAATGGAGGAGAAAATTGAAGAAGGCAGGATTAGTAAAACAAATGACCAAGCAGTAACAATGTTTGAGGCAGTAAAATTCTCTCTGAATGAATGGCCAGTGATAGCCAAATCATCCAAATCTGGCAGATTACCATCCACTGCTAAAAGAGGTAACCCCCTAATGAAACCCCCTGATGGAGTATAACATCTTAGCTTGGAACATTAGAGGTGTACATAGCCTTGAAAAACAAAAAAATCATTTAAAAAACATGTTTTGTATAGAGAGTCGGTTTTTAATGTTTGTTAGAGGCTATAGGAAAGCTAGTGAATGAGAAGAAACTATGAGAGAATATTTGTGGTGGCTGGTCATATAGTTCAAATAATGACTGTACTGATAGAGGCGGAATTTTAATTGGATGGAGGGCTGATATGTATGACATATATATATTATCCAAGGGACCTCAGTGGATACAGGTAAGATGTAAACTGAAGGGGCTGGATATTCTAACTTGCATAACTTTTGTGTATGGAGAAAATGTGGGTAAAGAAAGACTGCCATTGTGGAAGGAATTAAGAAGTACTATCATTGATTGTCCATGGATGATTATAGGGGATTTCAACTCCCCTTTGCACCTGGAAGACAGGAAAGGAGGGAACCCTGTAACTGAAAATGAGATTGAGGAATTCAGGTATACTGTGAACACTTTACAGCTGATGGAACTGAAAACTTATGGAGCTGATTTCACCTGGTGTAATAGAAGAGAAGGGAATCAGAGAGTGATTTCAAAAATAAAAAGGAGCATGGTAAATCAACAATGGCTAGACACTTTGGCTAGTTTAAGATGTCTGGTCCTAATAGAGAGCATATCAAATCATAAGCCACCGCTGGTACAACTCCGTTCTGAAATTCAGAAAGTTAAGAGACCTTTTGAATTCTAAAACATGTGGACTGTCTCTAGGGAGTTTATGGAGGCAATTAATGAGGTGTGAAATCAAAATCCAGTGGAGAATTCACATCAGCTTTTTGCCAACTTAAAAAAGCATCAGCATTATTTGGTGGCATTAAACAAGAGAAGTTTTAGTGATATCAGAGTGAGATATGATAATATTATTGAAAAACTAGATCAAATATAGGAAGCTTTGGGGAGAACACCTTGGGATCAAGACCTACAACAGGAGGAAAAGGAAATCAGGGTAAGAGCCAAACTGATTTATGAAGAAGAAGTACAATATCTCATCCAGAAAACAAAGTGTGATTGGCTCAGGGAAGGAGATAGGCCATTTAGGACTTTTAACAATTACCTGAAGGCAAAAAATATAAGCAGCATATATTATGTCTCAAGGAGGATGATCAGATGGTCACCGAAAAGGACAAGGTGGAGAGTTTGTTAGTGAGACATTTTACAAAGGTGTTGGGAAACTCAACTCATATGGAACTCAAACTAGACCGAGCTATAATAGCAAAAGGGGCAGTCCTAAACTTGGCTCAGCAGCTGGAATTGATATAACCTGTGACAGAAAAGGATATTTACAAAGCTTTGCAGGAATTCAACCCAATAAGATTCCTAGATATGATGGATATACTAGCCATTTCTTCAAATCAGCTTTGGGGAGGATAGGGAAGGAATTTACAAAAGAAGTGCAAGGATTCTTCACTTGTGATGGTATTCCCAAGGAGCTAAACAAAACCATCATAACTTTGATACCAAAGAAAGACAATCCCCAAACAACATTTGATTACAGGCCCATCGCCTGTTGCTCAACAGTCTACAAAATAATCACTAAGGTAATTACAGCTAGACTCAGAACTATATTACCTTCTTTGATTAACGAAAATCAGGGTGCTTTTGTTAATGGAAGGTCTATATCTCATAATATTCTTATCACCCAAGAGTTACTGCATACCTATAATTGGAAAGATACCAAGGCATTCAGCTGTGTGTTAAAGATAGATTTGCCGAAAGCTTTTGATAGTTTGGACTGGTGTTTTCATATGATCCTTTGGGTAGTTTGAAATTTCCTAGTATATTCATAGCATGGATTAGAAGATGTTTGGAAAATTGTGCCTCTAGTATTGCCTTGAATGGGAGGGGGTATACAAAATCATTTACAACTATGAAGGGAGTGAAGCAGAGGGATCCAATATCTCCATTGCTATTTGTATTATCTATGGAGTACTTTTCTAGGATGTTAGCTTCCTACTTTGAAAGGAAATTAATAGACTATCATATGAAGTGTAAGCATAATAACGTGCAGTGACTACTCTTTGCAGATGACTTGATGATTTTTTAGCAAAGAAAATCTGAAATCCATGGAGGGGATAAAAGATGTACTGTTAGTCTTTGAGAGAACTACATGCTTGACTATAAACTCAGGTACATCCCAAGCTTTCTTCTCTAAGATGAATGCAATGGAAGCACAACATCTCTTGGATGTTTTTAAAATTACAGTTTGGTTAGTTACTAGCCACATACCTGGGGTTACCACTGACAGGCATTTGATGGAATTTGGAAAAATGTCAAAAACTGCTGGACAAGTTGAATGCTAGGCTAAAACTTTTGAGTAGCAGAAACATGTCTCATGCAACTAAAGCTCAACAGATCAGCTCGGTACTTTTGAGAATTTCAGCTTATTGGATGAGCATGTTCCAACTACCGTTGTATGTACACAATTCTATTGAGTGCATTTTCAGGAACTTCTTATGGGGGCACTCGGGAAATACCAGGCAGTTGGTTTCCATCTCTTGGGAGATTCTGTGCAGAAACAAGATAAATGGTGGGGCAGGACTCATAGATACTCTACTATGGAACAAAGGGCTGCTATGTAAATTGCTGTGGGAAATTCAATCCAAGAAAGACAACCTCTGGGTGAAATGGATACAAGGATATTATATGAAAGGTAAAGAGATATATAAATGCTTGGCTAAGGTGGACAATAGTTATTCTTGGAAATATCTACTGGATCTGAACAAGGAGATATGTGATTCCTTAAATAGTTTCAACTACAAAGGAAAATTCAGACTGTCTTTGGCTTATCTAAAGCTGCAGGGACAACTAAGGGAGTATGCTATTGCTAAAGATGTGTGGTGTAAATAGCTATTGCCTAAGCATTCATTCTTCTTATGGATGATGGCACTGGGCAGGTTATCTACTTAGTACATGCTAAGAAGCTACTCTATACAGGTTGGTGGCATTACTGTTTGTTATGTGATGGCAAAAAATTGGAGAATCCTGAACATTTATTTGTCCAGTGCACATTTATCAAGCAAGTATTCCAGGAGCTTGGCTTGGCATGTTTTACTGATCTTAGAAGCATAAGGAGATTTGTTTTTATAGTTGTACCAGAAGGGATCAAAGGAACATATTTGGCGTGATTGTTGCTGTTTTTTTTTACCATGTATGGATGGAAAGAAACATAAGAAGTTTTGGTAGTACAAGTGCTAGTAGTAGTGTTGTAGGTTTAATGGTAATGAATGATCTTTTGTTTAGGAAATGATTTGGGCTGGCCTGTTGGACTGAGAAAAATAGTTAGGGGATGATGTAAAGCAAAGTGAATATTTTGTTGTTGAATCAATACAAAATATGGTTTATCCAAAAAAAAGTAACATATTATAATATTAATATGTTATTTTAGACAACTTGGATTTAGGTTAGTCAAGATGACTTCAATATCCCCACTTGACTGCACCATCCAAAATCAAACAATTTCTATCATATGGTGCTTGGGGAAAAAATCATTTTTGTCTTACTAGTCAAGTGGTAAGGTAGGGCGCTATTCAATGAAGAAAACATACTTCAGGAAAGTGGTTCAGGTAGCTCAACTGGTTAGAGTAAAGGATTGAAAATCCTTGTGTCAGTGGTTTGAATCCACCTCTAAGCGGGCGAAGGGTCCAAAGGACATGTAGCCGAAGCGAGCCGGATTTTAAAACTAAAATTAAAGACTAAGCCAATAAATTGGAGCACTCCTACACTATACGACTTTTTAGCGCCTGCCTATTTTGCTGGAGGCAGATAATAAAAAAGTGGCTGATTAATCGGATTGGTTCTCGCATCCTTGTGCCCGAAATAAAAGGATGGGAGAGTTTGGTTTGAGTGTTCATCGATCTGGTGGATCTATATGATTCGGGGTGGTAAGAGACGGGGTGTAGTGCAGTCTGGTCAGCGTATCTGTTTTGGGTACAAAGGGTCATAGGTTTAAATCCTGTCACCTTGATGTGATGGGCTGAGGTGCATAGTCCCGCGGTCGAAAAATATGCACATTAGGCTTATTGGAGGGTCCCATGACTAATTTTTAGGGTACGTTACAGATTTCCCAATTCCCAACTAAGACGGAGGAAATATCATATTTCATGACTAATGCGGAAATTAGAGAACCAAATACTATAAACTAAGATAAAGTATTGTGCGAGACGGTCTCACAGTGAGACCAGAGATCGATTTATAAATAATACATACTTAATTTGGGATGGGCTATTAATTATAGTTTTCAAAATATTTAGGGACTGAATTGTAATTGAACTAAATCTGACCAAACTCTTACTATTCAATATCTCTTTGTCTTCCCCTCGTTTTTACCTTTTTCTCTCACAATAACGTTTCTTTTCTCTCTCAAAAACCGCTGCATTTTCTCTCTTTTTTACCCTATTTCTGGCGACGTAGGTTTGTTATTCCGGCCGCGATTATGTAATTTCATCCATTCTCATTGCTTAATACACACCTGATCGTGTTTCATGTGAGTGTACTCTGTGGTCTGGTCTGATTTTTTGAGTTTCTTCCATGTTTGCTTGATAATCGTTTAATTTCTTGTTCAGGTAATTGCGAGGACTTAGATTTGTGCTTCTGGTCGATAATCTTTGCTTTTAGATATTTTATTGTTTAATAAGCATTTTTGTTGGTGAACTATGAGCTTTATATCCGCTTTTTTGCAGATCCTACTCTTTTCGATTGGAGGTTGTTATCTTATATCATCAGGTAATTGTGATGCTGAAGGTTTTCACATGCATGTTTTTTATTAGGTTTTCATTGACGTCGATCATTTTTAACTGTATTATTTTTCATGTTTATCATTTTGTAGATGTTGAAGAAAGGAGATCCTGTTGATTCTTGTTGTTTAGAAGATGAGGTGTTGAAAATGGCAAAATCCTACTCCCAGCCTCCCAGTTCTTCGAAGGTTGCTATGAAGCAGAAGAGGAAGACTTCTTCTTTTCAAGGGTTGTTGCTTCTTTTATTTGTTTGGCGGGAATATTTGAATTTATTACTACATTTGTTCTTTTTTTTGTCATATAGGGTTTTACATGATGTTTTACTGTTTGAATATGATGTTTCAAGCTTTTCATTTGACTTCATTTCATGTTTATGAGATGTTGTAATTAATGTTTCTTCTGGAACTGTGCTATGTATGCAGTTCTTATTATGTGTGTTTTTTATTGTTATTATTGCTTGATTTTTAAATTACAGTGATTCTATTGTAGTTTTTAGTAAGAGTGATGATTTAAGTATCTCAATTGATGTTTTTCATCATCTATGTTTTTATTTGATAATTTACAGTTTTGATTTGAT
The DNA here is from genome assembly GCA_037428765.1 of Rubia yunnanensis. Classification (NCBI taxonomy): domain Eukaryota; kingdom Viridiplantae; phylum Streptophyta; class Magnoliopsida; order Gentianales; family Rubiaceae; genus Rubia; species Rubia yunnanensis. Next base: position 44,657,836 of record CM075069.1, on the reverse strand, counting down.
GATACAAGAATTCCAATTAACTTTACTGTTCTTGTATGGATGTTTCTTTGTACTGTGTGGTTCTAACAAAAGGGAATTTACTATTTTAAGTAACATGTTTGATCAAAAGGGAATTTTTTATGTGGGGAATTTATCTGTGGGGAGATGAGCGTCAAGTCAAAAAACGATAAGTGTTATTTCTAGTTACAAATGGAGGGAGAAAAATAAGGGTGAAATTTATTTTTTTATTAACACTTATCATTTTTTGATTTGACCCTCACCTCCCCACATACAAATTTCTCCACATAGTTTTTTCTTTAATCTAATCAATATGATGAGGCGAATGTGCATGCATCATGGAAATATTGATTGAAGAATGAAGAATATAGAGCATGCAGCTAGTGACAAAAAAACGAGAGGAGTGTCTGTCTCCTCTGCTGCTCTCCTCTATCTTTCCTGCTGTCTCTGGGGACACCATGATGAACAGAATTATATGCTACATTGGTTTCCTTCCAACTGACAAAAGGGTTTTGTGTAGTTGTGTGCATATTTATTTGCTTTTGATGTGGGAGAGAGAAAGAGGGGGGAGTGTGTGATGTATGTCAGCACGTCTAGTCATACGTCTTTCCATCTGGTTGGCAGTTCAAGGAAACACATGAACCCCATTCATTCTGTCGCAGAACAGAATACTCTCTCTTTCCCACTTAGTTTTTACACTTTACTTTTTGTACAATGTCCTAAATATATATTTAACCTTTAATATTTTTATTTACATATAATAACACTAAATAAAAATTTAATACTATTCCATTTCAAATTAAATGGTCATGAATTTTTTTCACGGTTATCAAAAATACCGTTAATATATTTAATTACGTATAATATTGACAAATAAATTTTTTTTAAAAACTATTTGTTATGATGAATCCAACAATATAACATACTCCCTCCGTTTCTCTATTAGTGACACACTTACCTTAATTGAATGTTTCTTTTTATATTGGCACACTTTCCATTTTTGGCAAGATTCCTTTAATTTCATCCACTCATTTTACTTTTTACTTTCTACATCCAATTTCATCCACTCATTTCCTCTACCTAAATCCAAACACCTAAACCTATGGTGTCAATATTAGTGGAATGGAGGGAGTATGATAATATTATTTTTTATATACCTATTTAAATATGCGATCAAACTTTGACAGTGAATAACCACGTAAACGATCACGTGGATGCTCATTGCTTTTTACTCATTTGTCTTTCTTTATGTGAAAAAATGGATGAATATTCTTTAAGCTCTCTTGGGCTTTCAGTTTTCTCTACCCGGCTAAAATGTATATCTTTCCATTGCTGAACATATGGTATGAGTAGAGCTTTTAATCTCCTATCCGAGCTGAGAATTTGATTCGGACCGACACGATTAAACTCAACTCAAAACTCGATTTTGATCTGAAAGATATCGACGCCAAACCGAACATGAAACGATCGAACTCAACTTGAAATTTGATTCCGACCTAAGATATATCGACCTGAATCCAAACCCGACATAATCGAATTCAACACAAAATCCAAATCTGACCCAATAATCTGGTCCCAAATCCAAACTGAACCTGAACTCGTGATCAACCCAAACCCGTAAAATACCCGAACCTGATTCAACCTAATAAATCAGCTATATAACCCTACACGTAATCAACCCAAACTCGACTCACCTCGAGAACCATGTAACCCAACTGATTTTGATCTTTGCAACTAAACAAATTCGTAAAGTTTCAAAATTCATTAATCTCAATATAAAATTGATAAAAATTAAAAGTAGGAAAAGTACAAAGGAAAATATACAAATATAACCCTATATATTTGAGAAAATGCAGATATAACCGTGAGATAATTTTTAGTACAAAAATAACCCTAACTACTAAAGGAAAGTGCAACTATAACCCTAAGACACTATTTTTGGCATTGACCGAAGTTGACCACATGTAAAATGACCAAAATTCCATCTGACCTAAAACTTAAAAGTGCTTAGACAATTTTTCCCTCCAATCACCCACCCTATTCCCGGCCACCACTCCCACCCCATTCCTGGCAACATCCACCACCCCCACCCTCATTCCCGACACCAAACCACTGAACGCCTCTTCCCCGGGTTCCCTGCCGGCGATAGCTGCAATTCCTAAAACAATTGACTCGAACTCGACGAAAGCAACAACACGAAAACGACAGTGAAGTTTGAGGAAGCAACGACAGTGAAGTTTGAGGAAGCAACGACACAAAAATGACGATGAAGAAACATCGGAAACTACCAACTTAGAAAGTGAAGAAAAACAGCAAAACCCAAACCTGCAAGTTCCTCAACCCAATGCCCAAGTACAACCGGGTTTAGGTAAAAAATGGAGCTCTGGTAATGTCCGGAGAATCGGCGAGAGCGAGGTGGAGAGATCCACCATCTGCCACCATTTTCGGTGATGCTCAGCCAAGCGCCGAAAAATTGAGACCCACCACCGCCTCTCCCCGCTCACCAATCATTTTCGCATCACTGTCCATTGGACACCCGCCTCTACCGCCTCTGCTAGCTTCAACTTGCGCTGCCACCACCAAACGTCGCCCTTTCCTTCACTTCACACCGTCGGAAAATGCCTCCCAAACCACCTTCGAACGCCAAACCAACCTAAGTTTTTGTATAATTGTGCGGTTATACCCATTTTGATCAATTTTAGTGTTGACTCAATGAAATCAGGTGTTGACCAAACCTGAGAAGACAAAAATACCCCGAAGCTTAAACCTCAAAATTTCTTGATCATTCTATCCCCAGGATTATGGGTATATCTGCACTCGCTGTCCACCAGTCCACAACTGCTGCTTTGCCCTTAGTCTGTCACCGCTCTCCAACACCACGTCCTTCACCCTCTTCCACCTAGCCACCCATTCCTTCACCTCCTCAGCCTTGTCCATGTCTGCCCAAAACCCTAGCCCCATCCAAGTTCGTCCTAAACCCCAGCCCCGCTCTGAACCCCAACTTCGCCGACAACATTACAACCATGCACCACCATCAACAACGCCGCTCACCAACCGCTCACCATCACACCCCCCACCCACCACCACCCCCTCGTGAACCACCTCCTTTGCACCAATTGGAGCAATCCACCAACTCGCACCACCACATCTCACCAGCTGTTTCTTCACTGTATAATCTTTCACCAACGACGGAGAAGGGTTCCACTGATGACTTAGAAGCCTCCCGCTTCTGCTACCTCACCCTTAATGCGCTCCAGCACCAAGTCTCGACCTCCCGGCTTGCTCGCATCTCGACCACCCAGTTCCGGCGGAGCACCCGCTGCTGCACCGCCAAAGATTGCATCTCCATTGATCTCCGCTTCTTGAATCTTCTAGTTTGCTCGCATCTCCACTGACGAGAACCATGACGATGGAGAATTGCACCACCAACTAACGAGCAACATCCCCTGAAGGTTGCATCTCATGTCTTTTCTTATTTTTTGATTTTTTTAATGAAGTCTATAATGGTCATTTTATCGATTTCCAGTCAAATTGGCCGTTTACATTTTGGTCAGTAAATTTCAGAGTTGGATTGACACTTTCAGATTTGACAAGGTTATTTTGGCACATTCAACCAAAACATAGGATAAAAAATGCACATTTCTCTTAAAAGTAATTATTTATAATTAAACTAGTGGTGTACCATCGCGCGTTGCGCGATATCATTAATTAAAACATTGAGATTAAATTATATTTAAAATTTAGTCGTCCAAGGAAATTATATAAGTTATGAAGTGAATAATTATTTTAGTTAGAAACCGTTAAATATTGAAAGCAATAAAAATGATTATTTTTATAATATTACATTCAAATTAAAAATTAATTATTTATATGTTGAGATTCATTTTAAAAGGTTATTATAATTATATGTATCTCATTACAATAAATAAAAGTAAATTTTAAATGATTTTATTAGTCTCACTAATTATAAAATGTCCCCATTTAACAATTAGTCGGTCTAAAACTAGACTACAAAAAATTAATAGATAAATAATATGTACTTATTTCTATCAAAAGTACTCTATCATTGTAAACATTTGCTATTTAAGATTACGTGTTTCTTTGCATTTTCTTCAGTGATATATACACACACATATATATGGTACAATAAGATATTTATGATTTTAAATATTTATTTAGAAGTTATATATTTTATATAGTAAAGAATTAAAATCAGTAAAAAATTATAATATTAGTTTGTTAACAAGTTATGATTGATTATATATAGTAAAGAATTAAAACCAGTAACATATTATAATATTAGTATGCTCCGGTGGTGCTCCTAGCGGCGATGCTCCACGATAGATTGGTGTTCTTCAAGCGGAGGTCAATGTTCTTCAAGCGGTGCCAGTGGTTTTTTGAGCCACACTGATCTTTTTTTCACCTCGTCGTTAGCCCTTCAAATATGAGGTTATCATATCCTCAACGTCACTAGGGTAAAGTGACCAGCTCGAAGAGTTTTTTGAGTCTACTCGGATCTGAGTTGGCTAACTTAGATACAGTAGTGGCCAACTCGGTCTCGACTTAGCACAGAGTCAACTCAACTCAGTGACGAGTCAACAACAAATCAACTCGAGTCAGTGACTCAGCCCGAACAATTGTTTTGGGCCAACTAACAACTGAGTTCCGAGTTATATTTCGGAGGTAGCAAGGTCACGAGGGGTAATTCTCCATTTTTATTTTATTCTTCAACCTTTTATTTTCTCTTTTCGGGTGGGAGGCTATTAATTATTTTCGGTAATTATTTTCATTTTTTTAATTTTTCATTTTTTTCGTTTTTTTCTTTTATTATTCATTTTTTTAAAATTGGGCAGTTTTAAAATGGTTTTTAATTTAAAGTGTCGAAAGAAATTATCTCTGTAAATGTTTATTTTCCGGCAGCCCGAGTGTTAAAATATGGTTGACTTCAGATTTGATATTGAAAGAAACAATGAGGAGAAATCCAAGTCAAAGTTGTAATATACAAACTTATGGCGATACTGTTTTCTAAATATGTAAATTAGATTTGTAGATTTTGATCCATAAGGTGGTTGAGGCCAATTTTATTGATAAATTGATTTAGTTGGTCCCTAATACCTTTTGGGGTCAAGTTAGAGATAATTCTACGCGTAGAAGTGATTTCAATATACCGATGAATTATGTTTTTGGCAATTAAAAAGACAGATCTTAGTCTCCTAGATGAGGGAAATGGTCTTTACGGTTTAAATGGATGCGGACTTGATCTTTAGTTGGGGAGTTTCATCTATTTTGTTTTGATTGCCTTAGATATTTAATCAAAGTATTGATGGGTCATTTTTGTGTGCGTATCTTTCGATACTTCACTGTATTTGTTCTAATGGTAGAAACCACTTATCCTCCATGTGCCCTTCTCATAGCCACATAGGCTTTTGCTCAGTATTGTAATATCAATTAGGGCCTATGTGTATATCTCTATTTAGGCCACCGAGACCTTAGATTAGAAATGTAATATTTAGCTAGAAGTGTTAATGGGTTAATCCAATATCATATATTGTAATGGCACATTGTGCAAATTTGAGCTTAATATAAAAGGGATATGAACCCTATAAACCCTTCTCCTAGTGACGATTTAATTTAAAAAATCAGTATGTTATTTTTAGATAACTTGGGTTTAGATTAGTAAAAATGACTTTACTATCCCTAATTGACAGCACCATAAAAAAGCAAATAATTTCTATTATATAGTGTTTGGGATAATTAATTAGTAACTAGAATATTTTTATGCATAAGCCCAAAGATATATGCAATGTGTATGTGAGAATGTATAATAATATTATCCAACATTAATTTTTGTTTTTACTTATAGTTTATGGTCGCTAGTACACTATAGGAAAATAACCCCACAGGCACCGATATTTTTGTAAAATCGGCGCGAAAAATTTAATATGCACACTGAAAAATGAGAAAATACCGGTGAAAGAAAGAAAAATTAGCACCGATTGATTAAAAATGTAGATAATCGCTATTATGAACTAGTGCCTATGCTAAAAAATAGCAAAAATAGCATTTTTCTGCACCAGTTAATGAAGAAATGTAACCAACCGGTGCAAAGAACTGATCCCCCTGTTAAAAGAATTTTTTCAACACCAGTTTAATGGACATTGAACCGGTGCTAGAGGTGCATTAAATGCTAGCCTAATGACTTTTTTTGCGAGTAAAACCTTGAATATTTGGAGGTTTAGATGGCTAAACCATTTTTTGTGGTAAAACCTTGAGTTTATGTCTGACTAGTGAACTTATGTATTATTCGACAAATTTCATATTATTCATGTTGTTAGATATTATTCATGTTTTTTAAATATTATTTGTGAACTTATGTTTTTGAGTAACCAAGTTTATTATGATTTGATTCTATAAAAAAAGGAAGATTTAACGACATGTGACTCTACATGGTGGGAATCTCTGTTTACCTTTTGGCTATTGATCGGACCTTTGTAAAAAACACATAAAATTAATCATTCATCGATCATGGTGCGTGCCTCCATGGGACTACATATTATATTGAATTATGACAACCTTAAACCAGATGGGGGATGAAGGTTGGACGTGTATGGTCAATTTACAAAACTTTTAGGCCACAATGTAATTCCCAAAAGGTTTTGGCAAGTACTCACTTTTTAGTTTCTGGGTCCTTCCATTGAAATGTTTAGATCCAAATTGACACTTTATGGTCGTGTCAAAGTGAGTTGAATATGTGCATCTCCAATTTCATGTTCAGGCATCTCTTTCATTCTTGGAGAGACCTAAGTGAATAAAGTAAAAAATTTCACTTGTAACTTGAAATTCGATTACAATCGAGCCAAACAAGAATATTGGCATTGCTTGTGCAACTTACAAGGCTGAAGCGTAAAATAGAAGTGGGCTTGGTCCCACTACTACAGGAAAAATTACCTATTACTTTGCTCCATTTACCACTGTTATGAAAATTTTGCAATAATCGAGGTAAAAAATTCTTTTACCTCGGTCATTATAAAAAAATGAAGTAAAAAATATTATTTACTTTGGTTAAAAATATCAAGGTAAAATGTAGGTTATTTACCTTGGTTATTTTACAACCGCAGTAGAAAACTATAAAATCAAAGTAAATGTTGTTATTGAATGGTATGCAATGTCGCATATGGTGATTTATTAGAATAGCCTACCTTGCATCATGGGTCACTATTATTGATGTTAGATGCAAAGGACGGAAGATGTTGGATATTAGTTAGAAAAACCTTATAAGTTGTGTGAAAAATTCCGCTTGTTTGAAAGGGATTAAAACATGTTTAAGAGCAAACACAAGTATGAAATTAATTTTACCTTATCACAGTTATTTAGAAAATGGTTTTGAATAGTTGGGTTGAAACATGGGAACAACCGATGGATATGCAAATAATAAAATTATTGGTGCATAGAATCACATGAAAATTAAATCATCATTCAAATATTTCCAATGAACCAATTAATATTTCCAAATATAAAAGTACTTAAATATTCCAAATAAAATTGTTTTTATTCCAATAAAAATGATAATTAAATAAGAAGTAAAAAACTCATGAAGCTTGGATGATGATTACCTTGAACACTATCGGCCCAGAACCATCTAACATGTCGAAGAATACTGTGTCCCCAATGCGGTTGCCAGTAAGAAACTCCACAAAATTCTGTGGGGATAGGGCCTTGGTCTTCCTGTTCCCCAAGTAGTTCATGTGCCACCCTCTTCCGTATCACCTCAGCACAACTGGGGTCTTATCACCTGGTAGGTGTGATACCATGTCAATGAGGATGTACTGAATCATAAACATAAAAATACAGTTACTCCCTTCGTCCCAGCCGAATCTGCACAGTTTCCTTTTTTGTCTACCCCAGACAAATCTGCACACTTTCCATTTTAAGAAAATTACAACATTCTAAAAGACATGATTACCCTTAAAATCTTGAAATTTTACCCAATAGGCCCAACCCATCTCCACCAATGTGCTCATTTGACTCACCCTTGCTCCCCCCTCATTTCGCCTCCACCAATAGTCTTTCCACCCCTATCAACCAAAACCTTCTTCTTCTCCACAAAACCTCTCTTCATTTCCATTCTCTATTTCTTAAAATTCCTCCTCTCTTTGATCACATCGTACGAACTGCGAGCTCCAAAATTGTATTTACTAAGATCTATAGAGAATTAATTGACATCATCAATGGTATGCGTTGTGGAGCTAATCTCGGCAGTGAGATAGAGACCAAAAAATTGGTGGAGCTGAGTTCCTCCTACACTAGGAGGCGAATGATGGAGATTCACTAGTACAAATTTGTTGCTTCCAATGCGGCGCTGACAATGCGCCGTAAACCCATCTTCTTCTCCAACACCGACGAAGGTTTGGAGATATTAGATTTGGCAAAGTTTTGGGAACGACGAGATTTAGCGGATTCATTGAAGGTTTGTGACAGAGGGGAGGGGTTGCCGCAATCGTAGTTGGTATACTTCATTTTTGATGATTTTGTTAGATTTCTAGAAGAAAAGAACCTTGTATGAGCCATTGAGAAATTCTCCAGTCGTTATTGATTCAAATTATTTAGACATGTGATGAGATCTTGAATTTCTAATTGGAATATTTTTTTAAAAATGTTTCTCAATGTTTATCTCGTCCGGAGATGAGTTTGAAGGTGGAGGCTGGGCGGTTGGAAGAAGGAGGGTTAGGCAGGTTGAAGAAGCAGGGGCAAAATAGATAATTTATGTTGTTAAAATTAAAACTTCAACCTTCCCCTCTACAGATTCTCCTCGGACAAAGGGAGAACTATATATGCTTTGAGTAAAAAATGTTAAATGAAAAATCAAATTAGATGTATGTCATACCATAGTAGGTTTAACCACGAAAATCCGTTGTTTCAAGGTGCTGCTGGAATGAGGGTTATCCAATGACATTGTGTGTTCGTGAGAGGTAGGCTCCAGGGACCTACGTTGCATTGTAAACTGTAGAAAAAGAATGAAATTTTATATATTAATTATTGTGAGTAGAATTAATTAACAATTAAAATAAATAGAAAATCTCAGGAAAGATGACTTTTCCATAAGTTTATGGATAGTACACAATGGCTTTTACCTGATATGCTGTAATTTTTTAATAAAATTTATATATTGTATTTTAAAAGTAAAAAAAAGAAGTAATAATATGTATTTGAATGTATAAATATAAAAATATATAATATAAAAAATATTTTCCAAATTTAGTATGTAATTTAACAAATGCAGTGCATAAGGTAAAAAATAAGTGACTTGTCCATAAGCTATGGACAGGCCGCCTGTCAGGAGACCTACTCTAAAAGAAATATGTAGCTGATGTATATGTATATATGTATACTTAATATCAATCGCGCTCACCTAAAATTGGGCCGACTCGATGAACCATTGCCAGACTTGAATCCCGAGTTTTAAAATATCGGTACTAGTTAGTAATTTTAAAATTAATTTGATTTTACAGAGTTTACAAGAAATCATAGAATGTGCGACATCGGCCACGTTTCGAGTGGCCATCAGTCAAAATAAACCAGAACGTCATGGTACCAACTCCGCAGTTAAATTAGAACCTTAAACGAACATAACAAACGATCGCTTACTAGCATCATACGTCGACGTCAATCAGCATTCGATAAAAACGAGGGGTAATGGATAGGTGACCAACGCTGCATGCAACGAGAATTCCTATCAACAAATTCAAACGACTTATAAAACCAATTTGGGACGACTTGCTTCCCAATGTCGGTTGTATTGAGGATGAGCCTAAATATTTTCCAACCCACTATGATAACAAATTAGCCCGCTTTTGACCCAATAAGAAAATACCAAATAAATTTAAAATACATTCATGTACCTTTATTCTAAGAATAAAAAATATAATATTACTCTTTCTTGAATAACTCAACAACATATTCTTTTTTCGATTAATGTAACAAGAAAATCATTGATTGCAACAAGACAATCAACCAAAGTTTTGATTAGAAAGATTGCTACAACTAGTTAAACACCTGAACAGTAAAGCCCTCCGAATGTTACATGAAAGAAAAACCATCCACAAATTTATTTCTTCGGTCCCACTTTGATTGTAAAATGATAAAAAATCCCACAATGTAATAATTCTTGTTCCTTGTTGTGTACGATAGTCCTCCGTCGAGGTAAAAAGTGTGGTCATAAAATTTATTTTTTTGTTTGAAAATGATTGAAATTTTTTTCCATTACACACAAGTTCATTTTAATTTTGTGTATGATCGTAATTTTAAAAATTAGTTTTGAATGGTAGGGTTAAAAATTGAGACATGCGATAGATATGTAAATAACATAATTATTTGTTCATTAAATTTCAGAACCGTACATTAAGCATTAAAGAACATTAGAACATCGAACAAATATTCTTAATTAAACAAATATTCCAAATTCAAATAATTGATTTTTGTTCCACTTAATCGATGAAGCAGTAAAACTAAAATGATGACCTAACAATGATGACGTTGAACACTATCGGCCTTAAACCATCTAACATCTCAAAGAAGATCGTGTCTCCAATCTTCAATTCAGGGGAATCAAGAACCTAGCCAAAACCCTTTGAGGACAGGAACTTGGTCTTTCTGTTCCCCTAGTAGGTCATGTGTTACTCTTTTCTGTAGCGCCTCAACACAACAAGGATGTACTAAATTATAACATAAAAATATATATAGTATATATGAAAGAAATCTAAAGAAAATTTTAAATGAAAATTAAAATACATGTGTAATAGGTAGGACTTACCAATGTTGGAACTTGACCGAAGTTCTGCTGGCTCAAGGTGCACTTGAAATGTGGAGTAGTATTGCCAAAGTAATATTGCATGCACTCCTCCTCCGTATCACTCAAGATATATTATGACTAATTAAATAAGAATATAAGTAACATAATAAAATGATCGTAGCAAACTAAACAAAAATTTGCTTACCTCTATTGGGGAATTACTTGGGGATTGTTAGCCATGATTCCTGAAATTTATATCACTCAAATAAAATATCAATAGAAATTGGTATTATTTATAAATGATAAGTCATTTGGATTTAAAAGACTGGTAGAATGCGATATCGACCATGGTTTGCAGAAACCGCCGGTTATAACGACAGGACGTGATAAAAAAAAGATTTAATAAAGACAAGACGTCCAGCATTGACCTATAATTGGTTAAGTTAACCGCAAAAGAAACTGTTAATCGATGCCACATTCAAATTGAAACCCTAAACATATGAATGAATGGCGTGTAAAGTTGACTTCGCATACACAATTGATAAAACCGAATGGTTATCAAAGGACGGGTAACACCACATTCAATAGGAAATCTTAAACTGCTAGAATGACTTATATGATGAATCCAACACACCAACCCAAATCAATTGAAACTATCATTCAAGAACTGCCATAACATGAAGTTCACATGAAAAAATAACAATGTTCACAAACATTGATTCCATACAAATTATGAAATAAACATAGCACATGGAGTAATTCAAGTTGAAGTAAACTATGGAACATTGAAGTAACTCACGTAACAAAAAAAGAAAAACATACCTTATAGATGAGTAAAAAGAAAATAAGTAGGAACTCTTTGGAATTTGAGGGAAAATGAAGAGTTTGAACAAATTCTCAGGTTGGCATAACTATACATAAACGTCTTGAAACGACATCGTTTTGATTCGTGGAGAAATTTGCCTCTGATGTGCGATGAAAATCGCCATTCGGTAAGAACGAGAGAACTACAGACTAATGCTTTCGATTGTGTTGAGAATGGGCCAAATTTTTTGCCCTGATACCATAACAAAATATCACAGCTAATAAGCCCAATTACATTTCTGGAAAAATTAATTATTCCACCCCCTGTGCAAGCACAAAATTTATTTATTTTACCTCACGTATATAAATTTATGAAATAAATCAAGCCACGATCGATCTAACAAGAAAGAAGTCAACCAACGATTGATGTAACAAGACTAAAGGACAAACCTTTTGGCATCTATGTCAATTTAAGAATGAAGTCAACCAACGATCGACCTAACAAGACTAAAGGTCGAACCTTTGGTCATCTATGTAAATTTATGATAGAAGTCAAGTTGTGGCTGATCTAACAAGACTAAAGGTCAAACCTCTGGGCCTCTATATCAAATTAAGGAAGAAGTCAGCCAACGATTGAGCTAGTAAGACAAATAGTCGAACCTTTAGTCTACAATGTATATATATGAAAGAAGTCAAGCCACGATTGACCTAACAAGTCTAAAGGTCACACTTTTGGTCATTTATGTACATTTACAAAAGAAGTCAAGCCACAGTCACCTAACAAAACTAAAGGTTAAACCTTTGAGCATCTTTGTCAATTAAGAAGGAATTCACCCAACAATCGACCTAACAAGACTAAAGGTTGTACCTTTAGTTTATAATGTAAATTTATGAAAGAAGTCAAGTCATAGTCGATCTAACATGTCTAAAAGTAGAACCTTTAGTTTACAATGTATATTTATGAAAGAAGTCAAGGCATGGTCGACCTAATAAGAAAGGTCAAACCTTTGGGCACCTATGTCAATTTAAGAAAGAAGTCAACCAACGATTGAGCTAGCTAGATTAAAGGTCGAACCTTTAGTATGTAATGTAAATTTACAAAAGAAATCAAGCCACATTCGTCCTAACAATCAAACCTTTGGGCATGTACGTCAATTTAAGAACAAAGTCAAGCCATGGTCGACTTAACAAGTACAAAGGTTTAAGTTTTTGGCATCTAGCTAAATTTACGGAAGAAGTCAACCAACATCAACCAGACAAGACTACTTATGCAACATCGCTACATAAATTGCTTGAATCAACAACCAACCAAAATGTCACTGGCGTCTGCTTGTATAAATTTTTTAGGCCAGATAAAAACCCTGACAAACCGATATTGCCTTTGACATCGGTGGAATCGACAGATTACCAAGATTTACCAACTTCGGGTAGAACAACCTGATTGGGCCATATGACATTTCTGGGCCTTCATGGGCTACATGAAAACCCTTAGTGACCGACGTCAACTGCATATCATTCATTCCCCAAAAGTTTAGCGGGAAATGAAATTTTAAGCGCCAACATTTTTCATCAGCGGGAAAAAAAATTTGGGGGCCCCAAATCTGCTAAAATACCCACATTTTCCTATCCCGGTGTATAATGAGGTTGTTTTCATCCATTACATGTTAAAATTGCATTTCTTTTGATTTATTTCTTAGTTTGATATGTATGATTGAAATATTGAATGTTTTCATGAATTGATATGATCACATTAAATGTTATCTAGTGTATAGTGTAGATTTTTTTGAAATGATGTTATGTATTACCAATGAGAAGTATTAGACATATATTAAGGTTGAGTCTAGGCAAGAATGTCAATTTTGTAAATCATTGTATGAATGTTCGACGTCGGTCAATCGGTCAGTTAATGCGATAGCAAAATAAGCTTGACGGAGGTCACATGTATGTAGATGAACTTATGTTCCTTCACTTAAAATGGTCAATTCATGATATATCTAACATTAGTGAACATTGTTACATGAATGATCAATGTATGCACCAAAATTAAGTTTGCTAAACCACATAAACTTGAACGAGGACAATAATGGTAACTTTTTCTTTCATGAAGTATTATTCTTGTATTAGTATGATTAATAGGTGTATACTTCATTTGTGTAAACCCTTTTTCTAACATAAACTACAGTTTGTGGCAATTTTAGTGACATGACAAAGAAAATTATTAATGGCATTTCGGTATATAATGAATGGACTTGTCATTTATAGTTCTTAACATTGTAAAGAGATTATCATGTGGAGATTGAATACCATTTATAGTTTATATCATGGTTTTTGTATTTTAAACTAATAGTTTTGTGTTGTAAGATTGTAATATGTTATTCAAGTAGTGGCTGTGTCAAGTGCTTCTATTTCATATGAATTGTACATCAAATAAATAATGTGACGTTTCAACAATATTTGTGGCACTGAATATTAAAAAACATGCAATCGAGCCTAAAATATGATATTACGTATATATTACCGACGCCGCTGAGCTAAATCACCGATATCGTATAGGCCGATACTGCATGTTCATACGATCGACATCATTCATTTCACAGAAGATCGATGTCGTCCATGCCACTGCTTGACATCACCAATGACAATGACTGGCCTTTGTTATTCCCTCAAGTTGACAGACCGAAATGTATTCATATAGCACAACGTTTCTTGTGCATTTGATTAGATCGAAGCCGGTAAGAAAAATTGAACTCCTATCAAACCAGACGAGACTATTGGCATCCCTGGTGCAACTTAAAAGGCCAAAGCGGAAAATAGAAATGGGATTGGTCCATACACTTTCACAAGTACTTCATATTAACCTTGGTTACTTCTGTGTCATCATCTATAATTTACTTTAGACCACATACTAATGCTTTAAAAAAATGATGGACAAAATTTATTCTCATTTAATTTAATAAAAAAACAAAGAATATGTAAATCTGCTTGATTCTACGTGGTGGAAATCATCGTTCCCTTAACGCCCATTAAAATCACCTTAATCAAATATCAATTAAAATGATCATACACTACCTCCCCGTACAATCCTCCTTGAGCATACAGATTATCTTGACATCTTACAAGTTTCCTTCCGTTCAGATATGAAGATTTGAAGCGTAGGGTACATTTTGGAATGTTTGGGGCCACAATGTAATTTCCAAAATTTTTGGCAAATGATCATTGTTCAGTCTCCGAGCCCTTCCATCGGCACATCATGGTCATATCAGGGTAAATTTAATGTGTATCTTCAATTTTGTGTTTCGACATCTCCCACATTTTTAGAGGGATCTAAGTGCAAAAATTTAAAAGTTGACCAGTAACTCCCAAATTCTGATCGAATTGGACGAGACTATTGGCATCCCCGGTACAACTTACAATCCAAAGCGTAAAAAAGAGGTGGGATTATTCCCACAAACACTTCCACAAATGCTCCCTTTTACCTTTTGTTACTTCCAAACAATCATCTACGGATTTACTCTAGACCACATACTAGCACTTTTCAATAGTAAGGGACGAATTTTACTCTCATTCATTTTCATAAAAAAAGAATATGTAAATCCGTGTGATTCTATGTGGTGAAAATTATCGCCCCCTTAACGCCTATTTATTATCATTGGTTATTATTACATAACTGGTGTTAGTTTGTAACCGGTGCTAAGGAAAATATAATTTTTTTTAGTGCAGGTATCTAGCACCGTTTATTTGGCAAAATACCAATGCCTATGTAGGGGTGATAGATTTTACCAAACAACTGGTTCCAACCACACAACTAGTAGTATAATTTTTTGGGTGTGATTTGTTACATTGCTTCTCTTATTGTCTTTTAAAAAATATGAGAGAAAGTGACAGTGTTCAACATTCGATCATTATATTTTATTAAAGTCCATTTACATCTATCAGTTTGTTTGTTTTTCCCATAGGGGAAATATTACCCCTCTCTTTTCCACTTATTGATAATGATTTGACAAGAAATACCTACCATTGGAAATGTAGATTCAATCACAAAATTATAGTAAAAAAATCAATATCCCTTAAAGAGTATTAATGATGATAGAGATAGTGAATTAGTGTGGTGAAATGCTCTAATCGAGGTAAGGATGTAACATTAATAAAATTACAATTCAATAATCTTATATTTTTATAAATAAGGAAAAAAATATTATAAAATTTCTTCTCTCATAAAAATACACTTTCAAGAAAAACGAAGCCGTTGAATTAAAACTTTATCTGAACCCGAGCAAACTATATTTTTTTTCACCATTTTTAGTATTTTTAATAAAACGTTTTCTCGAGATCAAACCATTTGTAAGTCAATAGAAAAAATCCAATCTACAACTTAAACTAATTAGAATTGTGATTTTGAATTAGTAATTATAGAAACTCGAGTAAATATTGATTTCAAAAATCAATTTGCAAAGGAATATAATTTTTTAAAATCCATTATAACATAAAGTTACAAGTTACAATGAAACAAAAACCGATAATGATGCAATTGTAATAACAATATCATGAAACATAATCTAAACCAATCTGAAATTAATCTAGTAGCATTATAACCCAATCCTAAATAAACCCACCCAAAATATACCTGAATCCAATGTGATGAAAATAATTGACATGATCCGACCTGAACAAATCTCCAATACAAAAAATGACATGACAGTAACACGACTAAAAAAATAACTTGAGCCGATCCAACCCGACAATATTCTAACCCAATCTGACCTAAATCGAGTATAATAATCACATGACAGTAACCCGACTAAATAATAACTCTACCTGCAGGACTTGACTTGGGGTGAAAAACTGACACTTCAACTTCTTCATTGCGCATGACTTTTGTATTCCCATTCTTCCATATTTCCCATGAGGCGAAAACTGATTGATTAATGAACGAGAGATCTGGTGCTTGCCCAATCCACTGCTTGGACCAGTCAGTCCCTTAGTTGGATCTGATTTCCTTGATCAAAGTCAAATCCAAAGGATGAAGCTCTCCATATTCTCTTGGATGTTTCTCATTGAAGGAAAGAATGTGACATATTTCCTCTTCTATTTCACATCTCATACAAATGGGAGTTTCCATCAATTTTATCTTGAATATGTTGATTTGTGCTGAGAGAGCATTTGATAGCAGTTTCCACAGAAAAATTGAAATTTCTTGTGGCAGATTAAGGCCCAAAATTTTATTCCAGAACTCCCCCAGGAGCTTGATTTTCTACTGAGCTAGAGCGAGAAGGCCATATTATGTTCATGGCCCCCTTTTTAACTGTATATTCTATATTGGCCATTTATATTCTGTCTCCATAATGGCAGATCCTTCCTTCTTGTTGACCTGTTCAAATGAATTGACAAAATATGTGGCACCATTTGTGAGGGAAAATAGCTCTGATTAACGGTGATCTCCATGTACGGTCAGGGTTGATGAGGTGTGCCAACAGAGTTTTGCCCTGCCATGTTAACTTGATTCGGGATACATAATTTCTCCATTGAACACCCGCCACGCAAGATTCACCGTGACTAAATGCTTTGCAGACAATGGATTTCCATCCCCAAGAAACTGTATTCCTAGCCACGACTGATGTTAAGTCTCTATTCTTCCAGTATTTTTCCTTGTATGTCTATGTTAACATATTGTCTTCGTCCGACATTATTCTCCAAGCCTGATTCATGCCCAACACCGATCTAACTCCCAACCCTCTCTGCTTCTTAGACATTGTGATGGTTTTCCATGATCTCCAATGGACCTTTCTGCCATCTAAATTACCTCCCCAAATGAATGAAGCTGTCATTTTGTCTAGCTTCTGAAGGATGCCTTTAGGATTTTTGAAAGTACTTAACGGATATAGAGAAATAGATGGAAAAAAATGATTGGCTGATGCTAATCTCCCCGGAAAATTTAACAACTTGGTTTTCTAGTAAGAGTACCTTTCTCGGAATTTCCGAATCAGATTTTGGAAGATTGTCTTCTTCTTTGTGTGAAAAATGATGTTCATGACCAGATATTTTCCATCTACTCCTTATCCATGGATGTTTCATGAGTACCTCATGAACTGTTGGATGTTGTGCTAGGTGTTAGGGCTGAATTGGATAGCACACTTCTCGAAATTCAAGCTCTATTCCTTAAAAACTTGCATATAGATCTATTTTCTTTTTCAGGTCACTGGTTTCTTGGTAGGAGCACTTATTAAAAAGTATGTGTTAGGATAAATAAGATTACTGATTAGATTATGATTTATTATGATTAAAGTTTTTTTCATATTACACCTCTATTGTACTCTCTACATATTCAGTTATCAATAATACAATTCCTTACGACAAATCATTATATCATAGTATCACAGCAAGTTCTGATTCCTAAAACCTTAATTTTTTCTGGCTCCCTCCCTCTCTCTCTTTTCCGGCCGACCAAATCATCACCGGATTCCGACATTATTTAGTTCAGTTTTCCGACATTAACTCTAGCGGCTTCACAGCGTTCCCGACGTCATCTCCGACATTATCTCCGGTGGTTTTTTCCTAGATTTCAAGGCATTTTTGGTGCCATCTTTGTTCTCTGGCATCCGGGCTTTCTTTCTACGACATCATCCAATTCTAGCGGCGACAAAGATCTTCGCCGACATCCTCCATTATTCTCGGCGACCTCTGCTTCCATCAGCGGCGATTTTCATCCGCACACGCCACTTCTAGGCATTCACCTCTAGTGTCGTTCATTGTCTCTGGACACGACAGCACCAACGAGTCCTCAGCGTCAGATTCACGCTCCAGCAAAAGTCCACGCACGTGTCTCCACGGGCGCACAACATTTCTCCATGTGCATCTCCTCACGCGCACACAGGTGCCAGCGCGTCTCCTCACGCGCCTGAGGCCTTCCCAGCGCATTTTTGATTTACGCCCACGCGCCTTCAGTTCAATCTTTCCTTGTGTGCACCTCCAGTCCATGCCTCATTATTTTTTCAACGGTTGACGCATCTATTTATCTCTGTTATCAATTTATCATAATCCATTGCCATTTTTCACAATATTCACTACAATTATGCATTACTTGGTGCCTTTATCTCGAGAAGATTGTTCCACTAATTGGATTGCAGATAAAGTTTTGTTTCAGGCTAGTTTGGATGGTTCCAACCGCCATCACTCGCCGAACCAGTGGATCGTTGATTCAGGTGCTACATCTCATATCACTCCTAGTACTAGTCATCTTGATAAGGTACAGTATTATGGTGGTTCTGATGCTATTCTTATTGGAAATGGTGAATCATTATCTATTTCTCACATCGGCCAGTGTTATTTCTCTGGTTTATCTGTTAATGATGTTCTTATGGTTCATAAAATTACTAGAAGCTTATTGTCCATTAGTAAGCTTACTTGTGATTTACCTGTATGTGTTACATTTGGCTGCTGTGCATATCCATGTTTGCATGCCACTGCTACTGGCGATCTATTCCATGTGTTTTTATTGGCTACAACCCTCGTCACAAGGGCTTCTAGCGTCTCGACCCGACTTCTGGGTGCATCTATGTCTTTCGCCACATTCGTTTTGATGAAACTTTATTCCCTTACGTCTCATAATCCGTGGACAGTCGTTCTATTTTGGATCTAGAGATTTTGTCATTTTTATGGAGTTGTTACTTCATCGATTGAGGCCACCACGTCTGTGCCCATTCTAGCCGCCCCTCCTTCACCACCATCCTCCATCAGGACGGCCGACCCAGACCCGGTTCCTTAGCCGCTGGCCACCACGCCTTAGTCGTCGGCACCCCTGCCTCAGCCATCGGCTCCCATGCCTCAGCCAGTCTCGACCGTCCTTTCTTTGACATCTTCCGAAGGCCCCTCTCCGGTCAGCTCTGCTCAGTCTTCTTCTGCATCGTCAGCTGGTTTGATTCCTCCAGCTTCGCCGCTACAACCTCGTACCCATCGGATGACTACTCAGTCTTCTACTGGTGCTATTCAGCATCAGGATTATTCCAATATTATTGCTCACGGTCTCACTGCTGCAATCTTTTCTCAGACAAAGCCCACTGATTATCGCTTTGCCCTTCAGGATCCAGCCTGGGTTTCAGCCATTGATGATAAGATTGTCGCTCTTCGTGGTCAGCACACTTGGGACTTAGTGCCTCGACCTTCAGATGTCAACATTGTTGGCTCCAAATAGGTCTATAGGCTCAAGTATTGACCAGATGGCACTATTGAGCGTCACAAATCTAGACTAGTGGCGAAGGATTTCTCGCAGATTTCAGGTTTTAATTTTGACTACACTTTCAATCCTGTGGTCAAAGCCTCCACTGTTAGGACGGCCCTCACCATAGCCACCATGCGTTCCGGGCCACTTCATTAGTTGGATGTAAATATCGCTTTCTTTAATGGTGTTCTTGATGTTTCGGTCTACATGAAGCAGCCCGTTGGTTATCAGGATTCTGCTAATCCAGACTATGTTTGTCGCTTGCGAAAGGCCATTTATGGTCTTAAGCAGGCCCCCCGGGCTTGGTTCCAGCATTTCAGCAGTTATCTGGCACAGCTTGGTTTTCGGTGCAGCTCAGCCGATACTTTTTTATTTTTCCTCTCGAGAGGTTCATCGTTACTGTACCTACTTTTGTATGTAGACGATATCATTCTTACAAGCAATGACTCGACTCTTCTTCACCAGTTCATCAATCGGACACACAGAGAGTTTGCAATCAAGGATCTTGGTGCTCTTCATTACTTTCTTGATCTTGAAGTTTCGCCTACCTCCTTAAGGTTATTGCTTGGCCAAACAAAATAAGCTCGTGATATTTTGAATCGGGCTGGTATGTCTGACGCGACACCTGTTTCTACCCCATTTGTCACTGGTTCTCAGCTTCACAGCTCTACCAGTCCTCCGTTTCGGGATCCTACACTTTATCGTTCTCTTGTTGGTGCTCTCCAGTATCTCACCATCTCTCACCCAGATTTGGCATTCTCGGTCAACACGGTGAGTC
This sequence comes from Rubia yunnanensis, assembly GCA_037428765.1. Taxonomy (NCBI): domain Eukaryota; kingdom Viridiplantae; phylum Streptophyta; class Magnoliopsida; order Gentianales; family Rubiaceae; genus Rubia; species Rubia yunnanensis. The sequence continues at coordinate 44,637,253 of CM075069.1, read as the reverse complement.
AATATTCAGGATCCGAGAGATGACCATTTCGCTGTAGTGACGCGGATTTTGCAGGATGTTCTCGACACTCTTCATTTTGGTCTTATCCTTCGTTCTTCTAGTACTCCTGAGGTGTTAGGGTACTCTGATGCTGACTGGGCCCGCTGTCTGGTGACTCGTCGGTCTACTTATGGTTATGCGGTTTATCTTGGTGGGAATCTAGTTTCTTGGAGTGCCAAGAAACAGTCTGCTGTTTCTCGCTCTAGCACTGAGTCTGAATATCGTGCTCTCGCCAACACTGCTTCAGAAGTGGTATGGCTCACTCATTTACTTCGTGATCTTCGGGTTCGACTCTCTGGTTCTCCACTGCTATTATGCGACAATAGCGGTGTTATCTTTTTGGCTCCGAATTCGGTGGTGCACAGGCAGGCGAAGCACATCGGCATTGACTATCATTTTGTTCTTGAATTAGTGACATCTGAAAAGTTACGCGTTGCTCATGTTTTACTTCTCTTCTAATTGCGGACATCTTCACCAAGGGGCTCTCTTGTCCCCTGTTCGAGTTCTTCAGGTCCAAGTTGTGCGTCAGCGAGCATCCGACGCTTCGCTTGAGGGGGGTGTTAGGATAAATCAGATTGTTGATTAGATTATGATTTGTTATGATTAGAGTTCTTTCCTTATTACACCTCAATTGTACTCTCTATGTATTCAATTTTAGTAAAAATTTTTACGAAAAATCATTCTATCAGCATGCAATCATCGACGTACATTAGATGGCTTGTCCTACGTCCTCCCCTAGAGATCTGAATTCTGAGATATGGGTTCATAGACAATTTGTACTCTAACCAGGAAGACGTATATTGTTGTGCAATAATGAAAAGATATGGCGATTGAGGGTAGCCTTGCCTGGGACCCTTATTAGGTGTAAAAAAGACTGAATGTGTCCCATTTACCACCACCTGATAAGTGACTGTTTGGACGCATTGCATAATCAAGTCAATCCAGTTTTGGGGAAAATGCATGTAGTTCAAAGCTTTCTCTAAGATACTCCAGGAAACACGGTCGTACGCCTTGCTCATATCCAGTTTTACTGCAGAAAAACGTTGCCTCCATGCTCTATGTTTCCTCATAAACTCCAAAACCTCATGTGCAAGTAACACATTTTTTGAAATATTCCGTCTCGTGAAAAAACTATTTTGTCCCTCAGATATTAAAGAATGAATATGGTTCTTGAATATGTTGTCTAGCACCTTTGCGATGATCTTGTACTTGACATTACAAAGAGAAATTGGCCTGAAGTCAGACAGATGAAGTGGCGACTTCTTTTTTGGGATCATTATCAGTTGCATTCTGTTCTAGGATATTGGCATTGGCTCCCCACTGAGTATACTTAGAATGGAATGGGTAATGTCTTCACGTATTGTATTCCAGTACCCATTATAAAAACTAGCTGGTAAACCTTCCTCTCCCGGTGATTTCCAAGAGCTCACATTAGGCAAGGCCTTGGAGATTTCATCTGGAGAGAATTTTATACTTAAGTATTCCACATGTTCTTGGTTTAATATTCTTGTGTTCTTGCTCTAAAACTGATTGGTTGTGTCTCTAGGAGGGCCTCATGGATACCATTCGCGTGGTACATATACTAACTTAACATGATCCACTATCACCTGCTTAATATCCTCCTGACTTGTCGCCCAGTCTCATGATGCTGAGTAGATACCTTGAATCAGACTCTTGTGTTTCTTTCCCCAAACTAAGCTAGTTCAATTTTTCCCTATGTTGCCAATAGTCCGATAACTTCTGCTCCACATCCTATATTTCAATGATAATTTCTTGAATTTTATTAGTGTTGTGGAACAGACCATCCCCGGTTTGTAAACTCTGCAACTGAGGTGTAAAGCGTTTCAGTCGCTTGTCCAAGTTTCCAAACAAGTTTGAGCTCTAGTTACAAAGATGCTTCAGTGTAGCTGTTAGCTGCAAGTCCATCTCCTCAATATGACTGTTGATGTTGAAAGAGATTAATATCTTGAGAAGTTTGGTCAAACCTCCACACCCTATCAATAATATGATCAGTGATTTTGGGTCTCATTCTCCTTGTACTGAAGATGAGCACTAACAACATCCACAATGGTAGTTCCTTAGCCCCACTTTTCTTAATAAGAAGCACTCTCTATTTAAGAAGGATCATTGTGGTGTTTTAAGAACAACTCTTTAATAAGGAGTTGTTCCTTAATTTAGGAGTGCGTACATCTTTATTTGTGAAAAACCAACCAATCAATAATGAACTCTTGGCATGACTTGTTTTGTATTTTTTTTTAAAAAATTGATAGGATTATGATAAAATTTTAATTTTTATTATGTATATTGTTTCATAAATGAGATTATTTGTTTTTAAAAATTTGAATATTTTCTATTTTTTATGCATTTAATATTATTTTATATCATGTAATCTATTATATTAGAATATAGAAGATCAAAGTCCAACTATGCAAATCACCGAGTTAATTCAAGAACTTCAAACTTCAATCCATCGACGCTCGGAGATTTGGACCGGGACATCATCATCAACTTAGAACGGATATCATTGAATATGTTTCCAAACATTTTGGAAATAAGGATCAAATGTAGTTTTTTTAGAAAATATTATGATATGATTAATATTGGTAATCGGTAATCATATAATTTTTATACAAAATATTATTATGGATGAAAGAATAAAAATGTTTGTGTTATATTTATATAGTCAAAACAATATAATTTTTAATTTTCATGATATTGGTATTTTATGAAATATAAATATAAATATTTTTTAATTAGAGATGATGATGTGGTGCTAAAGAAGTGATTATCATCACATTGTTGGTAGTTGGTTCTTGCCTAATTTTTATCATAATTAATGATATTGCATTTAAGAAATGTTTTTTAAGTTCACTACCATTGTAGATGCTCTAAAAGACCTACTCCCTTCGTCCCAAATTAAATGGTATGAGAGAGAATTTTGGCTGCAAATTTGTACAGTAAAATTTGTTCAGTTTTTCAGTACAAAAAGCTGAATTTTGTACTTTGATGTGAGAGATGGTTTACTGTTCAAAACTTGTTCAATTGTTACTGATCCCTGACGGAACAGTAACCATTCCCCCATTTTTCTAATTTTTGGCTCCAAAATTTCAATTCTGGAGCCAAATGAAGCCACTGTTCACAAGGTTGAAAATTTCACCCCAACTTCTATAAGTAGGGGCATTTATTACAGCTCCCAATCCAATAAAAAAAAAGCTCTCAGAAATATTTTGGCCAGTTCCTGAAGAACTGGCCAGATACAAAAAAAAATCTCCCTCCTTCAGTTTGAATTCATCATCGAGCACAACTGTGATGGTTGGGGCAAACCTGACAGATGAGCAGAGGTAGGAAATAGCCCATTATCTGCTTCAAAACTTAAAAAATGGGCAGATTCAGCGGCAACAGAGACTGGAGGCAGCAAGGAGATGGTCATGTTCAGTTCAGACCATCTCTACTATATGGGCGCGTGTGAAGCAGCAACTTCAAAATGGAGAAGCTGTGAATGCCAGTTCAAAAAGGCTGGACGGTGTTAGAACCAAGAAACCAATCGATGTGGAGGCCTTAATGGCAGTGCCACTTAGGTACCGGCGAACCTGTCGGAGCACAGCAGCACAGTTGCAGGTTGGAAAAAGCACAATACATAGAGCTATAGCAAGCAAGGAGATCAGAAGCCACACTAATGTAGTGCATCCACAACTAAGTTTGGCATGCATAGAATCAAGGCTAGAATGGTGCCTAAGTAAACTGGAGTGTAAAATGCAGTTCCAGCCCATGGAAAATGTGATACACATTGATGAAAAGTGGATCTACTTGACAGAGGCAACAACAAGGTATATTTTAGGTCCCAATGAACATGAACCATACAGAATCACTCAAAGCAAGCATTACATTCCAAAACTCATGTTTTTATGTGCTATGTGTAGACCTTAACTTGACTTAGAGGGTAATGTAATATTTGATGGGAAAATAGGGGTGTTTCCATACGTGGATTATGTACAAGCCAAGTACACCACTGTAAATAGACCTAGAGGAACCATGATTCTTACACCCATATCATCCATAACTAGAGACATCATAAGACACAAGCTGATTCATGAGTTGATACCAGCAATCAAGCATAAATGACCAGTTTAGGCAAGCAAAAACATTTTCACACAATAAGATAATGCCCCTTGTCACATATTTGCAAATGACCCTGAATTTCTAGCTGCAGCCACCTCAGATGGTTTCACTATACAGTTAGTGTGCCAACCATCAAAATCACCCGACCTAAATATTCTGGATTTGGGGTTTTTAGCCTCAATTCAAAGTTTAAAGCAGTAAAACCCTAGTCAAAACCTAGATGAGTTACTACAGGCTATGTATGATGAATTTCAGAGATATGATCCAATAATTATTGACAATATTTTCCTGAGTCTACAATGTGTCATGGTGGAAATCATGAAATGCAGAGGTGGGAATGAGTTTAAACTGCCACATATGGGAAAAGATAGGCTAAGAAGGCTTGGGATGCTGCCTTACAATTTAATTGTTGACCCAGAGCTAGTAATGGGTTGTTTGGAACACATGGTGACTATTAGAAGAACAAGGCACATTCAAGGCCTGCTGATCAGTATGGAGATGGTTTAGATGTGCATGGGATCTGTACTTTTGTAGGGTTGTGCTTCTAGATTCAGGTCTAGGGTAAACTTACCAGTTAGTTTTGGTAAAGGTAAGTTTATAGGGCAACCTTGTAAAAGTTGGGAGGGCTAAACTCCATTCAGTATGCTTGCAATTTGAAAAACACGTGTTTTGTAATTTATGTTTTAGAACTGAGGCAAACAAACATTGACCAGAATGTAATGGATGACTAGACACACACAACCATTTCGTGGAGAAAAACACTACAAGGCAGTCATCAATGTGTTTTTAACAAACACGGTTGGTGCCTAAGTGTAAAAAAACAATATCATCATAGGTGGCTATCAACTAATACAGGGTGGATTGGGCAAATAATTTCAGAGCTGGGTTTAATCACATCATGCCCCGCCAAGATCAAATCAGTTTCGAGGCTGATAGGCATGGCTGCATGTTTTAATCATTCATCACAGCTACATCATTAATCAAGGGTTCAACCAGCATATAAACATGCTATCACAAACAATTCAAGAAGCTATGATATCTCATATAAATTGCAGTTACTCTATGCCCAGCCAAGGTCAGTGAGTTTTGGAAACATCACTGCATGGCTGCATATGAGAACCACAAACACATACACATGCATAACTTTCATTGCTCCATTATTTCCCCTGATATGAAACATACCCTGCCTGACTCAGGTTCTGCATCGAATTCAGATGAAAAATGGGCAACAACCACCTGGGTTTCAACTGAATCCGAGTCAAAATCTGAGTGGTTGCACATTTGATCATAAACAACACACAGACTCAAGTACCCAACATAAAAAAGTTGCGAACAGGCTATCACAGACAAGTAGCACACAAGATATCAAAGACAAACACAGCACCAAGTAGTTGCACTACCAAGCAAACCTGCATTTAAAGGTAACATGCTAGTACATTCTCAATAATATTAAATTCCAAAGAAAATGCAGAAATGAAAGCGTACGTTTATTACAAACCTGTGAGTAATAAATCTATTTTCCAGCATCAGAATCACTATGAAGAACATATCCAGTCCAGTTACCAGGATATAGACAGGCCCCAGTTTCCCATAAACCAGGCTCACCATACTTAGGGAATTCATTATCCTTGAAGTACACTGATGGATGTGGATCACACCAGGATTCAGAATCAGATTTATCAGAATCAGGGGGCTGTGTTTCATCATAATCAGGGGGCTGTGCTTCATCAGAATCAGGGGGCAGTGCTTCATAAGAATCAGGGGGCAGTGTTTCATCAGAATCAGGGGAGTGTGATGCATGTGGATGAAGGGGATGTGTTTGTTCTGAATCAGGATCTGAATCTGAGTGATACAGGATTGCCTCAGGTACAGGACTAAAATGTGTTGCCACGGGGGTATCCCAAGATTCAAATGAATCAGTATCTAGGATAGGATACTAGGGTGGGGTGACTTTACTTCCCTTCGTTTGTGACTCAATGTCATCAAGGCCAATAAATAAAGTAGGATCAATACTCACCTGAAACTAAGAGTCATACTTGGAATCACTCAAGGATTGGCAAGGGGCAGACTCACCCTGCTGAGCCATAACCCTGTCACCATGATCCATCAGATAAGGGTAGACACAATGGGTGGGGAATGGGTTTTAGAAGCAAAGAATGACATTAAAAAAAAGTAGTTGCCTATGACTAGGGATGAGACTAGGGTTTCAAATGCAAACTAGCACCAGGAAGAAATAATACAGTATTAGTAAGGTTAAAGTTGAACACAGGTGAACTCTCAGAAAACAATACAGTATTAGTAAGGTTAAATTGAATGGGAGTGATGGCCAAGGACAGAATTAAGAAACCAATAGAGCTTTAGAACTTATTCATAGTTTAACATTGAAAATTATCAGAAAAACATATATACATCACATTCAAGCACTTTCAATATCACATGTTTTTAAAGACCACAGGAAAAAAAATTTCACACCCTACTGAAGTCAGATATATGACATTAAGAATCCATAGAGGAAGAATAGTAAGAACAGGGGCACTTCAGTCACAGATCTGGCAACGAAGTTCAACAAAGCCGCCAATAATCACAAATTATGCATGCATTTCTTGACAAAGAACACAAAATGTAACGAATCTAGGATGAAAATAACCTGGATCAGGAACAACACCACAAACTAGGGTATATATGTGTCAAATCTGCCAAAGGGCTTCAACATATCCAACAAAAAGCACAAGAAATTTAGGTTTCTCAAGTCAAACAATTCAAAACCACATAAATTCTTCACATGCAGCCAGTTTTATACTTCAAAACTGTAGATCCGTGTACATTTCAACGATTTTAACACACAACTCACTAAGAAACCAGAACCCACAAGTTAAGAAGCAATCAAATCGGTTCAAAACCCACTAAATGAAAAGCTCAAACATAGACCAAAATAAGAAAATGATGTGATAGAAACCAACGGTGTAGAAATCATGTTCATTTTCGAAACCACCAACAAAATTTTGAGAAAACCCTAGATTGGAAACCCAAAAGGCTGATATAAAAACCAAAAACCGAGCATCGATTAACAAAGGAGGATCAACAGAAACACAATTTCTTTAACAGATATCGGATAGGGAGGGGCTAGGGTTTTCAGGCTTTGAGGGAGTAGAGAGCGTCACTGTGATTTTGTAGACAGAAAAGAAGGAAATGAGCTGTGAATGGAGCGTTCAGCAGTAGTGGAGAAGAGAGAAAGGGAGCGTTGGGAGAGCAATAATGGAGATTGGGAAGAGCAAAAGTTATGCATGTGATAAGTCTGACCCATTTTCAAATGGGCCAGCACACTTCTCTAGTACGCAACACGCGTCTCGGAGAATGCTTAACATAGGGATTAAACAGGTTTAATCCCTATAATTTTGCAAGGGTCCAGGGGCATTTATGTCCTTTCACCTATGGTCAAATGGGATGAGTTGGGTAAGTTCTGACCATAGCAATTTAATTAGGGACAACCAAAAATGGAAAGTATGCAGTTTAATTTGGGACGGAGGGAGTACCAGAATTGGGAGATTAGTTACTCTTGCTTCAGGAAATTGAATTACCCACTCTTGATTCATGAATGCTCTATCTAACCTCTCTTCTATAGTATGTGGATACTCCATGTTATTAGCCAAGTGTACCAAAGCCCACATTAGGTATCTTCCGAAGTGAGTATTGTTGAATCAAATGTGTGAGAGGTTTTTCTCCGATATGATGTATTGGTAATCTCCCTCTCTTGTTATGGAGATCCCAAGATTACTATCACCATAGATGACGACACTCCGCAACTTGAATAAACATTTAAAGGTTATGTTCAGGATCCTCTAAGTGACATGGAGAGAACTATGACTAGGTCAATGGCGAAGGTTAGAGATGCTACTTTAAATGCTTTGATTGATCGACTTCATGATGAAGAATTGAAGAAGGTGTCCCTATCGACATCTTTAATTTATTGTTCAAAACCGTTGAGGAACTGGAGACATCGTGAAGAACACTATAATTTTTTCCCACCGAGTTTTTAATAAGGTAGTGTGATCAATGTAAACTATTGTAAAATTATTTCATTTTGGATTTTAAGATGAAGAGCTCAACCATGTGGGCTTTGAAAAGCTTATTTTTGAACCACTCCATTGGGGTTTCAAAAATATTCAATTTCATTCTGATTAGAATTAGATTTGGTAAGATTAGATAAGTCAATATTCATCCAATTCTTAGCTTGGAAGAATTCAGCCATATAACTAATTATTTTAGGTATTTTAGTTAGATATTGTTTTAGCTTCTTAAATCTTTCAGAAGTTAATTCAGATTCTGTTTATGATTAGGGTTTTAGGCCAAGATTGAACCCTATAATATAGGGGTTTGGATGAGCTTATACTCAATATTTTTATCAACCAAATATATAAATTTTCGATTTATACTCATTGCTTGTGAGCTTTCTCCATTGTTGCTTAATCTCGAGGTTTAATAAAGTATCAATACAGTCTATTTGTGAGCTAATCTAGTGGGCTAGTTGGTGTCACAATTCTCAACATGTTCAAGATCACGAGGGCTAGTTTTGATCAGTTTGTGCAACTTTACTAGGGCTTGCAAAATCCCTCGTTTATTTAAAGATATAAAATTCCCCAATCCAGAGTCTTCGCAAGGAGATTATATCAGTTGGTATCAGAGCAAAGCGAAAGATCCCCATGACCAAAATTTCTCAAGGGTTTCGAGTTTTCTTGCTTTATTTTTTTAAAAAATAAATTAAAAACTCTTTCGTGTCGTATTTTAACTGTGTTTGTTTGATATTTCTTACTAGGAGGATTGGACCTAGAGTAGAAGAACATTGAAGGGTCCGAGAGTTAGAATACTTCGGTATTACTATCTGCCTTCACCTTCATCAATCGAGTCATGAGGATGTTGAAGGGTCTGAGCGTTAAAAATTATTATCCGCCTTCACCTTCCAGTCAGTTTTGTAGTTTTTAGGTAGTTTAAATAGTTTATGTGTTTGTGATATTTTCGTCCACTCTTTTGAAAAATTATTGCATGCTCATAATCTTATTTGCTTTCTTTATCGTTCTTTGATTCCGTGATCTTGAATTTGTTCTTGAATTCTCAACTACACCTTATACAAAAAAAAAGAGATTTTTTTGTGTTGTTTTCCAAACATAGTGTCATATTCTTGATCATTCCGATCTTGAATACTTCGAAGTTCATTTGAATCGAAAAGAAGTTGTCGCAAATTTCTTACTCCAAGTTTTATATAAATGCTTTTTGTTCGAAAAAATTTTTGAAAACAAAAAAAAGAGGTTAGAGATTTTTGGGTTTTGAAATTGAGATCCGGTGTTTCAAATAGGAAATTTGGGGCAAGGTTGTAATTTTTTAAAGTTTGGGGGCTGATTTGCAAAAATTTTTTTTGCGAATTGTACTCAAAATTTCCTTGCTTGGGGAATAAGATTCTGATTTTGAGTGTTATATATTGCGTGAATTTTGAATTTGTTGCTGGAAAAAGAAAGAAGAAAAAGGAAATCCGATTTGAAAATGAAAAGGAAATAAAATCCTAATCGGAAGAGGAAAAAGAAATAAAAGACAATTGAGAGTGGGGTTTGATCTGAATTTTTTTATTTGGATTTGGGTTTGAGTTTCTAATCCAATTTGATTTTGGAAAAGTTACATAAATATTCGAAACTTATTTGTCGCCTATATAACGCATTCTTGATTTTATCATATCTCATTCATTACAGCTCCGATTCAAGCCATTCAAGTTGCATTTTGTTCCTTATTCTCTAAAGAATTTTTAATTCCAGATCATAGAGGCCAATTTTGAGTTAATATAATTTTTCCATTTCGAAATAAGTCTGCAGTACTCATCTCCTATTTTGCTTTGAATTTGTGTTGAATTGATCGATATCCCTTGCATTAGCCTTCACCTCATGCATTGTGAGTGTTATACACTAGTTGAGTGACCTTACTAAACAAAGGGAAGGTGGGGGGGGGGAAAGTTTTATACTACCCGTTTATTTCTCTTAGCAGTTTAGCGGAAATGGCAGACAAAAATCCATTTGCCCCACCTTTTGTTAGAAATCCTAACAATTTTCCATTGATGAACTGTGATGGTAGACTTGGTAAGCATCCACAAGATAAGGCTCTAGGCAGTCGGGAGCAACATCGATTCAAGCCTAATGAACACACTGATCCAAATCGGTTTGCTGTCGCAATAAATGCACTCATGAGTGAGGTGCAAAAGTTGGAGGGAAATGTTGACAGTATGGCACCACCATCATCGGCCAAGAAGGATGATTCTCAGAGATTTTTTCACCAATTCCATGGTTCTGGCAGGTCAGATGAAGATTCTTATGATATTTTAGAAAGGTGATCACATCAAGGGTCTTCTAGAAGGCATCACCACAACAATCATCATTCCCAAAGGAGATTGAGAGCAAGATCGGGTTCTAGTATGAGTTCAGACCCTACTTGAGACATCAAGGGGTTGAATGTGACACCCTCAATTTGATGGTCAACATAATCCGGCGAAGTATCTTGATTGGGAGCAGCAGATTGAGAATCTGTTTTCTCTCAACAATTATTGGGAGTAAGAAAAAGTTAAGGTGGCACAGTATTCCTTCATTCATAATTTGGATGAATGGTGGAAAAATATAAGAGATTCGAGACAAATTGCTAGAAAGAAACCTATCTTCACCTGGGAGAGATTGGAGTCCGAGCTTCTCCAATATCATGTTCCGCCTACATACTTGATGGAACAACACTCTTATTTGGAAAATATGAAGCAAGGAAGTCGAACAGTTGATGAATACTGTCAAGATCTCGAGCTAACCATGAGAAAGAATGGGATGAAAGAAGACAACACATTTATAAAAAAAATTGATTCATTAAAGGCTTGAGTGAGAACCTTCAAACGCCAGTCAACCTATAACATCACATATCAATGAGTGATTTATTGGTGAAAGAAAGGTTGGTTGAGAATACCCTACGACATAGGAAACCACAGTTCGGATTTCCCAGTCATAAATTAGGGTTTGACTCGGGAAACCCCAGTTATACCTGTGGCCGAGGTTCAACCATGAGTGGCCATGGTTCGATGCAGTTCTATTCAAATCAGACTTATACTCCCAATGATAGAAGGATAACACTATGCACTCAACAGTCTTAGAGAATCCCAGGTTAGTCCACTAATTCTTCATCAAATTTGTTTTATGTTAATACTCCTACTTGTTTTCATTGCAAAGAAAGAGGACAAGTTTGTAGTAACTGCCCTTATGCTCTAGTGTTGACAACAATTGAGGAAGGAGATGAAGAAGATAAATATGATGATATGCCAGCATTGCATGAAAGTGGTGAAGAACAAGTAGATAAAGAGATCATCATAAATGATTACGGTGAACAAGGTCTGGAAATACAAGGCAACTTTATGTCATTGAGACTCCTAAATTATCATATGGCCAAAATTGAGGTACAAATAATTAATATTTTCCATACTCGTTGTCTTGTGAAAGATAAGAATCATTTACTGATCATTGATGGTGGTTTTTGTGTAATATTGTTTCCAATCTTCTTGTAAGATCATTGTCTTTGCCTGTTACTAATCATCCATCACCATATAAACTTATTTCGTTAAATGGTAGTGGAAATATTAGGGTTAATAAACAATGCATGATTAACTTTAAAATCGAAAAATATCATGATTCTATATTGTGTGATGTTATACCTATGGAAGCTAATCATATTTTGTTAGGGAGACCTTAGAAGTTTGATCGTAAATTTATGCATGATGGTTACACTAACAAAATTACTGTGATTAAGGATAGAATTAGGTATACTTTGACTCCATTATCTCCACTGGAAGTCTTAGAGGCGCAGAGACACATGAAATTCGACAAAGAGAAGTTTGCGACTGATGTACAGGTGGCCGAACACAACCCTTTCCAGGGTTTGAGAGAGCTCAGCCACAAGGTGAAAATAGAAGGCAAAAAACCCTGACAATTTTGACCAAAAGTCAGGCAAGGCCGATCCAGGTAAGGCTGGTAAGTCCAAGAATGATTTATGATAAGTTGCATAAAATTCTATATGATTTCTGATAAGTTGCGTAAACTTCTATCTTCACATTTTAGTCCTTTGCCATCGATTTACATGATGCAACGTGAAATTCCTATTGATTCTGGTAGATCATTTTATGCTTCGATTAGGGATGTGAATCGTGTTTTTGCTAATCATTCTTATGTGCTTATTTTGTATTTTAAAGAGAGCTATTTTTCCAAAGATGATATTCCTATGCATGTTCCTCCACAGTTTTATAAGATGTTAAAGGAATTTGAGGATGTCTTTCCGAAAGCATTATTTCACGGTTTACCACCATTAAGGGATATTGAACCCCAGATTGAATAAATTCTGGGTTCGGTTATTCCTAATCGTCCTACGTACAAAGAAAACCCTGAGGAGACAAAGGAACTACAACAACAAGTCGAGGAGTTACTCCAAAAAGGTTATGTGCTTGAATCTCTAATTCCTTGTGTTGTGCATGTCATTTTAGTCTCTAAGAAAGATAAAACTTGGCTTCTGTGCACTGATTATCGTGTTATTAATAAGATTACCATTAAGTATCGCAATCTTATCCCTACGTTAGATGATATGCATGAATATTTGCATGGGTCTATGATTTATACTAAGATTGATTTGCCTCAGGGTTATCATCAAATTCACATAAATGAGGGGGATGAATGGAAAACTACAGTTAAGACTAAGTTTGGTTTGTATGTTGGATTGTTATGCCTCTCAGTTTAACCAATGCACCTAGTACTTTTAAGAGGTTGATGAATCATGTCTTATGAAAGTTTATTGGTCAATTTTTTTGGTTTATTTTGATGATATATTAATTTATTCTAAGTTGACCGATGAACATATTAAGAATATTAAAATGGTTCTTGCACTATGTGAGTCTTGTTTGTATGCAAACATCAAGAAGTGAACATTTTGCACTCCAACGGTGGTGTTTCTCGGTTATGTGGTCTTTAAGAAGGGTATAAAAGTTGACGAATCCAAAATTAAGCCAATTAAGTGTTGGCCAAGACACACCAATACCAACCAGGTACGTTTTTTCATGGTTTAGCTAGTTTTTATGGACGGTTTGTGCATGATTTCTCATCTATTGCTGCACCTCTAAATGAACTAGTTAAAAAGGATGTGAAATTTGTTTGGACCGACAGTCAAGAGAATGCATTTAATGAATTGAAAGTACGATTATGTAATGCTCTTGTTCTTGCTCTACTGGGTTTTAATAGTACTTTTAAGATTCATTGTGATGCTTTTGGTGTTGGTATTGGTGCAGTTTTGAAGCAAGAGAATCGACCTATAGCTTACTCAAGTGAGAAGCTAAAGGGAGGTGCTCTAAACTAGCCTGTTTATGATAACGAAATTTATGCAATTGTGCATGCATCAGAGAATTGGCAACATTATTTATTGCATAAAGAATTTTTCATTCATAGTGATTATGAGTCATTGAAATATTTGAAGAGTTAGACGATGTTGAATAAGCGTCATGCTAAATGGTCAATTTTTATTGAGTCTTTTCCTTATGTGCTTCATTACTAGAAGGGAAAGGAGAATGTTGTTGCTGATACTTTGAGTTGTAGACATGTTTTACTTACACGATTGGAATGCATTATGTTAGGATTTTCATATGTGCGAGATTTATATGCGACTGATTTTAAATTTCCATTTGTTTATGCTGCATGCAAAAATGGTGCTTATGAGAAGTTTTCTCGGCATCATGGTTTCTTGTTTATGAATAATAGGTTATGTGTTCCTCAATGTTCTATGCATGAATTAATTATTAGAGAATCTCACTCAGGTGGTTTAATGGGACATTTTGGTGCATTTAAAACTTATAATTTGTTGCGAGAACACTTCTACTAGCAAAAAACGGCACTTGTTGTTGACAAGGTTTATAGGAATTGTCTTGATTACTTGAAGGTTAAGTAAGAAACTAAGCCTCGTGGTCTGTATACTCCATCACCTGTTCCTACACATCCATGGGTTGATATTTCCATGGATCTTATCCCCGATTTACCACAATCTCATACAGGTAATGATTCTATCTTTATGGTAGTGGATGGATTTTAAAAAATGGCACACTTTATTCCTTGTAGGAAAATAGATATGCAAAGCATGTTGTGGATTTATTTCTGAAATAGGTGGTTTGGCTCCATGGCATTCCATCATCCATTGTCTCTGATCGTGATGTTAAATTTTTATCCTACTTCTGAAATACCTTGTGGCGCAAGTTAGGGACAAAGTTGTTGTTTTCTAATGCTAGTCATCCTCAAACTGATGGACAAACAAAGGTTACAAAATTTTACTTTAGGAGCCCTTCTGCATGTTCTAGTTCTGAAGAACTTGAAGAATTAGGAAGCATGCATTTTGATAGCAGAGTTTGTTTATAATTGCACCGTTCATTCTACTACTTCTTTACCTCCATTTGAGATTGTTTATGGTTTTCTACCTACTGCACCTCTTGATTTACTTCCTTTAAATTTTAAACAGATTAAAAGTCTTGATGGAGAATAGAAGGCTGATTTTATTAAGCAGTTACATGAGAAGGTGTGATTGAGAATTAAAAGGACAAATGCTCATAATGCTACCCGAGCCAATCATGGCGAATAATGCATTTAAAGAAGAGAGATTGAGTCTGGTTGCATTTGCGGAATGAGAAGTTTCCAAATGCTTGGAAATCTAAACTAAGTCCATGTGGCAATGGTATTTTTCAAGTAGAGCGTGTGAATGATAATGCTTACACGATTGATTTGCCGGACGACTATAGTGTTAGTGCGACTTTCAATGTTGCTAATTTATCTCCATTTACCTTTGAAGACGATTCAGTTTCAAGGGTGAAACCTTTCGACCATAGAGGGAATGATGGAGATCCCAAGACTACTACCACCAAAGATGACAACATTCCATGACTTGATCAAAGATTTAAAGGTAATGTTCGGGATCCTCTAAGTGACATGGCGGGACCTATGACTAGGTCAAGGACGAAATTTAGAGATGTTGTTTTAAATGCATTGATTAATTGACTTTATGATGAAGAATCGAAGAAGGATCCATCATCGACATCTTGGATTTATTGTTCAAGACCGTCGAGGAATTGAAGACATCATGAAGAACACTATACTCTTTTTCCCCACCGGGTTTTTAATGAGGTAGTGTGATCACTGTAAACTATTGTAAAATTATTTCATTTTGGATTTTAAGATGAAGAGCTCGGCCATGTGGGCTTTGAAGAGCTTATTTTTTAACCAGTCCATTAGGGTTTCGAAAATAATTAGTTTTATTCTGATTAGAATTAGATTTGGTAAGATTAGATAAGGCAATATTCATCCAATGCTTAGCTTGGAAGAATTTGGCCATATAACTACTTATTTTAGGTATTTTAGTTAGATATGATTTTAGCTTCTTAAAGCTTCTATAAGTTGATTAAGATTCTGTTTGTGATTAGGGTTTTAGGCCGAGATTGTACCCTATAAATATAGGGGTTTGGCCGAGTTTATACTCACCATTTTCATCAATTAATTTTTGAGTTATACTCATTGCTTGCCAGCTTTCTTCATTGTTACTTAATTCCGAGGGTTAATTAAGAATCAATATTGTCGATTTGTGAGCTAATCCCGTGGGCTAGTTGGTGTCACAATTCTCGAGCTGTTCAAGATCCCAAGGGCTATTTTTGGTCAGTTTGTGCGACTTTACTATGGTTTGCGAAATCTCTCATTTAGTTAAGGATCTAAAATTCCGCAATCCAAATTTTTTGCAAGGAGATTCATATCATCTTATCTCTTTATGAAACTAACATATTAAAATCTCCTGAAGGCAAGGATATATGGGGAATTTTATTATTAATTATTTTTACTACTTAAGGTAAATTTTCAATTCTTCATGGATCAATATAGAAATTCCGTCAATTATTATGAGATGGAGGGAAAAGTACTTGGTTGTCATCCCCATTGAAGCCTATGATGATTACTAAAATGACCTTTGTGAAAAAAATAAAATAATGAAATGATATACACCCTTCGTCTCATCTCAAATTGCACAACAATCATTATTACGTTATTCAAGAACATGTTTGACCGTTAATATGTTTAATTATGTATAATAACGGTAAAAAAATTGAGATTTAGAAACTATGTGTTACGACGAATTCAACAATATCACATATGATAATATTATTGCTTATATATTTATTCAAATATGCAATCAAACTTTGATACTCCCTCCGTCCCAGCCGAATCTGCACACTTTTTGGTCAACTTTCTCAAGACACGTTTGACCATAAATTTCAACTAGTATACAGATACCAATATCTTCATGTGAGATATTGTTGGATTCTCTGCATGCTGTATTTTCTAAATATCAAATTTTAACACACCGTTAATATACGTAACTAAAGTTATCCTTGGTCAAACATGACCTGAGAAAGTTGACCAAAAAGTGTGCACATTCGGCTGGGACGGAGTAATAGAAAATAATGTCCAAAATGCAAGTGTACAAATTTGAGATGAGATTTCCGACATTTTAATACTCTCCTCCTAGACGAGTACTAGAACTAATACCCCATCAACCATGTTACCCTTCTCTCTCTCTCATGCACTCACACAGTTGGCTCAGTCTGTTCTAACCTGAGTGACTTACAAGTTGCCACTACTTCCAGTACAGCCATGCAAACCCGGCCCGCTAGCTACCTCCCTCCTCTTGGTTTTCAACGCGCCGGTGCAACGCGCCCCCTCCTACTGCTAACAGCTACTAGAGGGCCCTACCATAGGTCAGTTCAATTGCTAGGTGAAATTTGGTTTTACCTAATTAATTCAATTATCACTACTGTGTTCCAACATAACCTATCTAACCAAGTATGCAATAAAGTAAAGCATAAAAGACACAAGACTTGGTTACGCAGTTCGCTGAAATCCACTTACATCTGCGGGGCCTGACCCAGTTCAGAATGAATCCACTAATCAAAAAGATACAGTACAAAGTACACCATACAATTATACTTATCTTATCTAACTATAACGTGAATCCTACAAGCTCTCCTTGCTACCGATCCACCTTGATCAGACTCCCTCTGACCTCGAAACTCGTCGATGCTAGATCTCCTCCTCCCGAGGAATTAAGGCATATGATTCTGAACTTTGTGCAGCAGGTTCGTGTGTTGGAATATAGAATTCTGGCTCTTTGCAATTCTCGAAAGATAAAAAATCTGTGTGCAGATTTTTTCTATTAAGTCTGTAAATAATGCAGCCGTGTTTGTCCTCAATATATAGTCCATGAGCAGATCTGAATTCTCCATGATTATCTCCATAATATTCCTATTCCAAATCTGCTTCTTGAAGCATATCCAAATCCCATAAATAAAGGGATTTTCCTTATCTCAATATCTCCATATATTCGAGAATAACAACTCCATATTTATAGAGATTTTCCATAAATCAACTATGCTTCCATACGCCTAATATATAGAAGAATATTCAGATTTCCATAAATCACAAATACCATAATATTCTGTCTTCTTTTTCAGTTAATACCTTGGCGTAAATATGCTCATCCGTATACTCACATGAAGTTTATTCCATAATATTAATCCAATCCCACATATATATGAACTGATATATTCTCCAACTCAAATACAACTTGGACTAGATGTATCCTTCTCGGATTCAGTCTTCAACCTTTCCTTATTTCACCAAAATTCCTTCTTTGATGTTGCAACTCAATAATACCATATTTGAAAAATTTTCACAAATTGCCAACTAGATAAATCTAGACTTTACAATCTCCCCCTTTGGCATTTTGTGGACCAATTACCTTTTGGCATTTCATCACAAGAGCTTATGCAAATAAAGACATCAACCTTGAAAACCACTCTGGATGTTGGAACATAGAAACATAGCATCTCCCCCTAAATTCCAGATTCCCTCAACATCCAGGAATAATGATCATGTTGGAATATCAACCCAATGAGGCCAATAAAGTCATCCAAGAAATCCAAAACATCTCCCCCTTGGGACCATAAACATGCCAAACACAATAGACACAGAAAACTAAAATCTCCATTAAATGCAGCTCCCCCTGAAGCAAATATCGGGCCTATGTTGGAGCATAGCCATAGTAGAACCTTTAAACCTCTTCAGGAGCAGCTATCTGTGCCTCATCTAATCTGGCATTTTCTACCTCTAAATCTACCATCTAAATGGATTGAGCACTCAACTTCACACCATTGTACCACTCAAAATCTGGATCAATGTTCCCTCCCATAGAATTCTTCTACAATCTCTCATAGAAGTTTGATCAGAAGTGCTTTCAATAATCTGCTCACCTTGTGTTGGAACATCAGTCCCCGATGTTGGAACATAACAGCTCTCATCTTCACCCGCTTTCTCTTATATTGGAACATAAGATCCTTTCATTGCTTCAGAATCAACACATCACCTACTCATCTTCCTTCACTTCATCAGTACTTTCTCCCCCTATCTGGTGTTGGAACATAGACTTGTTCACCATCCAGATCATTATCTTCTCCAACCACAGTTACTGATGTTTGAACATCTGAATCTCTAATCCATTTCCACATCTTCTCAACCTGTCTCCATACTCTGTGTTGAAACATGACCAACACCACTGCCTTCCAAACTTCTCATCATCCTAAACCAAAATACCGGGAAGAGACATCTCTCTGATCTATGCATCTCATCAATCACCATAATATCTTCAACACCAACTTATAACATGTCCAACTACGCCTCCATTTTTTCTCCTTTTCAATTTTTTTTATTTTTTTGAATTTTCTTGAAAAAAATAAAATAAAAACCTACAGCTAATAAAAGCTTTAAAGAAATACCTCAAATCTGACAAACACCTAAGTGTTGTCTGAGGAGCTCAACCGTAGCAGTGTCCAACGGCTTTGTGAAAATATCCGCAAATGGTTTCGATGTTGGAACATAGGCTACCACAACTTTTCTATCAACCCGAACTATCCTTTTGACTTCATTCAAGTGAGATTCCTTAAGATCATCCTGAATTCTTACAAATACTCCCGCCATACTTATCTTCAATCTAGCTTGCATCAAAGTCACAAAATCTTGTACCAAGTATGGTGAAGTAGACCCAAAGATCATATCATCAATATAGATTTGAGCAATCAGTGTATTTGATGATTCTCGAAAAACAAGCAAGGTGCGATCTTCTCCCCCTCAACGAGAACCTTTCTGAATAGGAAAGGTAGTGAGTCGCTTATACCACGCCCGTGATGCTTGTCTTAATCCATACAAAGCCTTCTTGAGTCGATGATATACTTTCTCATTAACCACACCATGTAGAGGAGCACTCTTGATGACTTTTTGGTACATCGTAAAATTCATAGTGTAAGCCATAAAAAGGAGAATGTGAATAGATTCTAACTTGGAAACTGAGGAAACATCAATGAGGGAGAGAAAATATTGTAGACCAGCAAGTTCCATATAATTAACCCAAGGGATCGATCGAGTCATTCTTCCCCTTGATTCAGCCTTCACCAATGTTGGAAAATGGGTGAGTTCTGGAGAGGACGATGTTCCAACATTGTTGAAGATATAAGAGTCACCAACTTCATCTTTAAGACCTGTCTCATCCAATGTTCCAACATCATTACATCCCTGATCTGAGAAATCAACCGATGTTGGAACATGGTCAGCCGTACTATCTACTTCATTACATTTGACACTGTAGCAGTTCACTTCTTGTTCCAATAAGTAACATTTGTCTGATGACCGAATACCAGTAAGCACTTTGTTGTTGCCATGTTTCACTATGCACTTTTCCTTATGGAATTCCACGGTCATATTATCATCACATAGCTGGCTGATACTTAGGAGATTAGACTTTAGGTCTTTCACCAATAAAACACCAGTGAATACGGGGAATCCTTCAATATGCAGTTCACCTTTTCCAACCACTCGACTCTTCTTTCCATCACCAAACGTAACAAAGCCACCATCATATGGCTGGATGTTTGTTAGTAATTCCTGAGTTCCAGTCATGTGGCAAGAGCAACCACTATCAAAGTACCACGAGTCTCTAGAATTTGCAATAGGAGACATATGAGCAAAAAGGCAAGTACTTGTGCGTTTAACAACCCATACCTTTTTGACCATTTTTTATCGCTGGACATCGTCTATGTTGGAACATACTGAGAGTTGTCGTCCTGTCATGATATCTCTGAGCATTTTTCGGCATTGTTTCTCTGTATGACCTTGATACATGCAGTAGCTACAGATGAGAGGTTTCCTTTGATGGGTCTTGATAAACTTTCTTTTTACCTCTTGAATCTTCGACTTGAAACTGACCTTGCCACTCGATGAGTTGTCATACCCAATTCCTTGTCGATCTCCAAAGTTCTTTCCCATGGTTATAATATCATCAAGTTTTGCTTTACAGTGTTCAATTTGGTAATTGTTGCTTTGGCCATCTCAGCTCTCTTAGTTGTTGAGCTTAGATTCAAATTTAACTCTTCAATCTCTCTTCTAAGTTCACCAACTAGAGCTCACAACCCCTTTTCCTTCTCAGCCAGATGGTTTTTCTCTTCCTTCAATGATTTATTTGTGTAAAAAACTTTAAGCCACATGCCATACATTTTCTCATATGCAGTGTAGATCTCTTCATCACTCACAGCTAGTCCGCCATCATCACTGGACATGTCATCAGAACCTGTGTTGGAACATACAGCTTCGTCTTTCTCTGACATGTTGGAACATACCTCATCTAATCCACCGTGAAATTTTGCTCCAAATGCCACATAATTGCTTATAAGTTCCTCTTCGTCTTCTCCATCATCTTCACTCTATGAGGTGTTGTATGATTTTCCTTGCTTCTTTAGGGTATTAGCACATTCAGCCTGGATGTGGCCGTATCCTCCACATTCTTGACATTGAATTTTTTCAAACTGCCTTCCTTCACCACTTTGGTTTCTAGAGAATTGCTGACTTCCTTGTTCCATCCAAGTTCCACGATTACCAAAATCTTGAGGACGAGTTTTGTTTCCACCAGATCTTTCACGTGAATTCTTGTTTACCACCTTCTTCAGCATTCTTGAGAAATTCTTGGTGATAGGAGCAAGCTCTTCAATTCCATCATCACTATCAGATTCATGGATGACCCTTGATGAAGAGGATTTGAAAGCCAACTCCTTCTGGACTTTCTTTGTAGGCTGTTGTATTGTCATCTCATATGCCTGTAGTGATCCCATTAGTTCATCTAAGGTCATGGTGGCTACATCTCTTGCTTCTTCTATTGCTGCTACTTTCATAGAAAATCTTTTAGGAAGAGATCTCAAGGCTTTTTTCACCAATTTTGTTTCCTTGTAAACTTTTCCAAGTTGATACACCACATTGGAGATGTCTCTGAGTTTTCCATTGAATATAGAAATAGTATCATCCTCCTCCATCTTCAGTTCCTCAAACTTTGTAGTCAACATCTGCAGTTTGGATTCACGTACATGACTTGTCCCCTCATGTACAGTTTGTAGGATATCCCATGCTTTCTTTGCTTGTTGGCATGTAGAGATAAGTTTGAACTGATCTTCATCTACTGCAGTAAATATGGCATTTAATGCTCTGGAGTTCGCCAAGCTTCCCATTCTTTCACCTAGTGTCCACGACTCTTTAGGCTTAGATTCTCCTCCTTCAGAATTTTCAACAACAGGGGGTTTCCATTCTGTTTCAACATAGTACCAAGCCAATTCATCCAGTGAATTTATGAACACCCGCATACGAGCCTTCCAGTAGTTGTAATTTGTTCCTTCCAGCAGTGGTGGCCGAGACACAGAAGCTCCTTCTCTGGTCGCCATTGGTAAAACCGGATCACACTTTCCTTGTCAAAACCAAGGTAAAATAAGTGACTTAGCTCTGATACCAATTGAAATTGGTTTTACCTATTTAATTCAATTATCACTACTGTGTTCCAACATAACATATCTAACCAAGTATGCAATAAAGTAAAGCATAAAAGACACAAGACTTGGTTACACAGTTCGGTGAAATCCACCTACATTTGCGGGGCCTGGCCCGGTTCAGAATGAATCCACTAATCAGAAAGATACAGTACAAAGTACACCATACAATTATACTTATCTTATCTAACTATAACGTGAATCCTGCAAGCTCCCCTTGCTACCGATTTGCCTTGATAAGACTCCCTCTGACCTCGAAGCTCGTCGACGCTGGATCTCCTCCTCCCGGGGAATTAAGGCATATGATTCTGAACTTTGTGCAGCAGGTTCGTGTGTTGGAACATAGAATTCTGGCTCTTTGCAATTCTCGAAAGATAAAAAATCTGTGTGTAGATTTTTTCTATTCAGTCCGTAAATAATGCAGTCGTGTTTGTCCTCAATATATAGTCCATGAGTATATTTGAATTCTCCATGATTATCTCCATAATATTCCTATTCCAAATCTGCTTCTTGAAGCATATCCAAATCCCATGAAAAAAGGATTTTCCTTATCTCAATATCTCCATATATTCGATAATAATAACTCCATATTTTTAGAGATTTTCCACAAATCAACTATGCTTCCATACGCCTAATATATAGAAGAATATTCAGATTTCCAAAAATCACAAATACCATAATATTCTGTCTTCTTTTTCAGTTAATACCTTGGCGTAAATATGCCCATCCGTATATTCACATGAAGTTTATTCCATTTCCAATTCCATAACATTAATCCAATCCCACATATATAGGAACTGATATATTCTCCAACTCAAATACAAGTTGGACTAGATGTATCCTTCTCGGATTCAGTCTTTAACCTTTCCTTGTTTCACCAAAATTCCTTATTTGATGTTGCAACTCAATAATACCATATTTGTATAATTTCCACAAATTGCCAACTAGATAAATCTAGACTTTACATTAGGCATATTTTTTTAATACTGCTTTTTTTTATTAAAGTTTAACAGTATATTTTAATAGACGTACGAGTAATAATATTATTGTATGTAATTAAATTAAATTTATCGTATAAAGTAATTTTAAAATATTATTTTTTTATTCATCTAGTTAAATATATTATCGATCAACCATATTTATTAAATAATGTGATAATGACTGCCGTGGAATTTGAGCTGAAACTTTATCAGATGAATGACGGTGAGGTATTGGAGGAAGCGCGTGGCTTTGGTTTGTTTTATTGGGGGTTTTTCTCTAATTTTTTAACTTCTTTTGACTTATTTTTTTGTCTCTGCAGACATGCTACTGCATAGTACTGTACTGTTACTGTCTAAACACAAGTCTGCACAGATTTTATAACAATTCCGTGACAATAGATAAAAACAATGTGTTCAGAAGTAAATATGGTTGCGTCACCATTACCACGGTTCTTCTTGATCCATATTTGACTCTTCATCTACCAAATGATCGTACTATCTTACTTTCACCGTCGTTCATTTTAATCGCCAAAAGTTACCATGTAATGGCTGACCAATGACCATGATCGTATGGTATCAACGTCAATAATTGAGAATTAGTATGCGCAGTCAAATGTAATTTGTTAGAAAAAAAGAAGGTAAAAATCAATTAACCGAAATGTTTTTAAAAAATTTAAAGAATACTTACGCATAAGCTGCTATTATAAGAAAAGAAGTTAGCCGTTTACCTTGATTTTAGAGGTTTTCTTACCTTAATTATTTTCCTGAAAATAATTGAGGTATAAAGATGTGCAATCTAAGGTCAACTTGTTATCTTGGTTCGCAAGTGTGGTAAAAAAAATTTTTTACCTCAATTTGTTATATGAATAATTGAGGTAAAAATTTTGACCAACACCGACAATTAATAGGCGACTGACGTTGGATGAAGTGTCATATGACCGATAGGATGGTGCATGGCCACTATGTAAATTTAAAGAATGATTATGCACAGTGGCGGAACCAGGAGTATATGTTAGGGGGGCGAAAAAGAGGTAAAAATTTTTTAGGAAGGGGACGGCGCAGCGCGGCAGGCGGTGGTGGATCTGTGCGTTTTTTGGCTGCCTTGGAGTGGAGGAAGACAAAAGACTCAAGAGAAGAGTATATTATTAGGTTTGGGCCGTTTGGCCATTAGATGTTTAAATTTTATTTGGGCCAATTGGGCTGAAAATCCAATTGGGCTTAATTTTTTTCCCTTCACCTAAACAAAACGACGTCGTTTCACTTAAGCCAAAACAACGTTGTTTTGTTTAGTTATAAAAGGGAAAAAACAAAAATCTTCATCTTCTTCATTCATCATCTCAGCCGCTGCGCACGGCAAACATTTCGGCCGCCGATGACTCTCAGGGGGGGCGGAATCCGATGGCTCTAGGCCTAAATTCCGGGCCGCCGGATCCTAGGGGTGGCGCTAGCACCCCCTCGCCCCCTAGTTTCACCGCTGATTATGCATAAGCTACTATCGAGTGCACAAACAATGTAAATTTAACCGACGAACATTTATCATTAAATGGTTGATGAGTTTGGCCGATGTCGATTGTAGAGTTCACTGACATTGGTGGAAATGACAATATGTTGTGCTATGTCGATGAGTCGACGTCGATCACTGGATTTCGATTGAACCGATAGTGAATCGATATAAAACCAACATCATTCATTAATTTGATCGTGTCTCTTTTCGAGTGAATTGTAAACACATTCCACAATCGTCAATAGAATAACATATCAGATGGATATAATAATTACAAAGATGTCCTAAAATATTGTTGAAATAAAACTCATTCTCATATACATAATCTACATAAAGACTTTAAAGTATATACATAAGAAAAATTTTATTTGCATTATAAGAATAATGTTCAGAATCGATGTCCACTAAAATACATTAGTCTCATGGTAGTAGATTGACATAATTTTAGTAACTGTTTTAACATTATATAAATAGTCCAACAATTATAACTTCTTTCAAGAGTACTTTGAAAGTCCATTGATAAATTGTCTTCACTCTACAACTAAGATTTCAACAAAAAAACTGAAAATATTAGAAATTGGAAATTCGCAACTAAAATTTACAAGAATCGTACTTATAGAAGACTCGTACTAATCTTTTGTGGCTGAAAGTAATGTCCTCAACTAACATCGATTCCATGGAAGTGGTCGATAATTATCATTTTTCTTGCATACTTTCAACTGTCTGTACACACTACTGCAGGACAGGGGCAATAGCACTGGTATTTTACCCCAATAGCACCAGTAATTTGGCCCCTTAAAATACCGGTGCGTGAAAATCACGGTGTAAAAAAGTAACTTACTAGCACCGGTAATCTATACTGGTTTAAAAAAGTTCTATGCACCGGTATATCCAATCGGTGTAGAAAGTTTGAAAAGCTAGGGGGAATGCATAGTATTGTGTGAATATCCTGAAATGCTGGTGTAATTTTGTTTTCATTTGAAAAATTATAAGTTGAATATGATTTGCTTTTTACACCGGTAGTAATACTGTATACCAGTGTATTAATTGGAAAAAATTACAATGGCCAATTTGTTTTCCAGTGGTCCCTCCCGGATCATTTACAGGGCAACGACCGCCAGAAATATTTTAATTGGAACTATTATAAAATTAAAACCTCGGAAATTGTAAGAAACTTCAAACACCTATGATAATGTTGATCGAAAACACAAATATTTATTGAAATGATAAATATAAAAATTATCTTCAGCATGAATGAAAATAAACTAAAAAACAACACACGTTTTGTATGACCAAACATCAACAATAGAATTTTAATATGATCAAGCATATAAAATCAATCATCAACTTATTATTTCGTTCTTATCATTCAGGAGTTGCAACGAAGTGTTCACCTGATGCTGGTAATCATCGAGCCAAGTCTCGCACCATATCTCTGCAATGGCTTGAATGTCGTACACATGGTATAGTCCTTGGTCCTTTGGGAAGATCTATCAATTGATAACTTACAATGTTAGTGAATAATGTTTGGTCTAATAGAAACTTAGAATAACTAATTTTGAGATCTAATGTGTACCTCCAAGATATTGTTTGTCTCTGGGTGATTAACAAATTATTCCATGAAGAGCGTTATGGAGTACCCGCATTGTCACAAACATTTTTGGGTTCTGTACTGCACATTGAATGGAATATGTCATTACCAAATTTTAACATAACAAATGGTGTGGACAGAATGACTGACCTTAATGTTCTTGATTTTCCAAGTGTAGGGTTCTGGCTCATTCTTCTTCTTCTCCCTTTGGTATGCGCATACAAGCCTGTCAAGAAAGTAAATGAATTTTTTAAACTTGTTCTAGTATATTCATGGATGTATTTTTTGAATAATTGTAATACATGGAAATGACCCTGAGTTCACACAAGTTGGTTAGTTTGATACCCCCCCAAAAAAGTGTCAAGCGTGAAGACCTCTGCCGTTCTGGGACGGATAATGATGAGGTACCAAAGATCACTGGTGAAAAATGGTTGTTAATTAATGACAGAAATAGAAGTGGTTTGAAATATAAAAGTAAAATCCAGAAAAAATACTTACATTCTAATGCATGGGACAATGTAGAACTCAATATCCATTGCCATCATTGTTTCCCATATAAGGTTGAAACGCGATCGACCTCCTGCTTGAAATTGGACAAGTTTCCACGGTTGCAGGGGAAAAATTGGATGTGGCCTGCATTATTTTCCCATATTTTCTCCCAGATGTGCATGTACCGTTAATGATACTCAAAATGAAATCTTAATCGATTAAGAACATGAATTAAGGTTGTAAGGTTTGAAACTCACCCCAACCACATATCGATTTTTGCGTTATCGATCCAGGTCATCGAATGCATGTTCTTCAGTCTCTTCCCAAAGTTGACCAGAACATCCATTCCAACACCGGTGGTGTAATGGCATGCGAAGGTCGATGGCCGAAAGACTGGGAAGAACATGCAGTCTTTTCTCTTTATCATTTCTAGGATAGCGGCATTTGCTTCCCGGATAAATCTCACCATAATGGGCCAATCTGTCAGGTCCCATCTGTTGATAATCTGTGAAGGCAAAATTAAAGGAAATTCTCATTTAAGTATGTAGAAACAAACTGCCATAAGCAATGAATAATAAAGGTTTGCGGTTTAGTGAAGCACCTGCTTTGGTAGCCTCTTGAATTTTGATCTTGCTGACGGTTGGTAATTAGTGTTCGAGTGGGATTTCTTTTCGGCATCACCCTGTTACAAGTATTAATAAATGTGGGCATGTCAATGTAATATGTGCAAAATGAAATTTATGGTCTTACAAGATTGTACCTCATCGTTGACAATAATAATTTCCTTGTCATCATCGTCCATTTGCATACCAACATTGTCCTCATCGATGTCACTTGGTTGCTAATCTCCCTTTCCTTTCAAAGACACATGCCAATATACAATGTTATTCAAGGCCTCTCTAATGTTATCAAGTTGGTGGTCCGCCAAGGGCAATCTCACCCTGGGATAGTAGGCTGGCCCGCATACTCTCACGCGAGCCACACTTCCTTGTTAAGCATCCCGACCACAAGGTATCTGTCGTAACCCATGCACGGCCATGTTCTTCTTACCGATAATTTCCTTCACATATAGAGTCAATCGTTCTCCATCTTGTTCATAAAAAAGTGAAGTAAAATGATAAAATGGTTATGGAGATTTTAAGATGTTTAATCTAATGTCAAGAAAATGCATATATTTATGTAGGCGTACCTCCCCATCTCCTTCTCCGTCGCTGGGCTTTCACTAGACTTTGTAGCACCCGCAACAATGTCATCTATTGCTCTCTCAATAAACTTCTTAGGATCGTCAAGGCCTGGCAGAATATGAACACCGCCTGCAGATGCGATGCCCTTCACCAACTGCTCGAGGTACTATGACTTTCACGACTGGTTGATCATTAGATGGTCGTCTATGGGGGGCCTGCTTGCTTGAGGAACTGCTACTGCACTTGCTGCGGGAAAGATGAGGAACAACCACCGATGTGGGTGGACCCGTCTGAGTTCCCCTGTACCTGCCCGGGTGATCCTTCTTCTTTTTAGCTTTTATGAGGATATCTTCACCCGACTGCAGTACCAATGTTCCTTTTTTCCTTCAGCTCGTTCAATTTCAACTAGAGGATATAGGAAAGAAAAATTCTATAAGAATAATGTAACAAACGATGTACAAATTAATTTAAGTTAGATATTTTTGTGTAACTTATAACGTCCAGTGCGATCTTCTTAACCTCTTTCGATGTGTATAACTCTTTCTTGTCCTTATTTGCCTCAAGGTAGGCAAGAGATCTGTTCGGTGTGAACTCCTTCTGACTAAGCTATTGCTCAATCTCCTCATCAGCGAATCCCTCAGTGGTCAACCTAATTCTCTCCCTTTCCTTTGGCTCCTCAGTCAATTTGTGGACGACGTATTCATTACCTTTCTTCCCAGTGTGGTGGGTGTAATCCTTAACCTTGTTGCGGCGAATATTTTTCTCTCAAAGTGCCTGATATTGTTATCATAAATATAAATTTAGTTTAATGGAATTTATGGGCAACATAGTTTCAAATAAGCACAACAGAAACCTAATTATACCTGAAATTTTAGCATCTGACGCCTCCGCTGAAACAAATGTCGTTCTTCTTTATCCATCCACTTGTACTTATCCCATGGTAAAACTCCTAATTTGTTTCCGCCTTTGTCCACGTCATGGATGAACTTGTTTTCCACTTTTGTCTTCCAGTTCCTATGCTGGTCTCTTGCCCTGTCCGTGCAATCCTTCTTCACCTTTTGAAGTTGAGCCTCGGTCAAGGGTGTTTCAATTGTGAAGCTTGCCTGAAATGAAACACATGAATAGGTAGTCATTAATCATGTGTTGAATATGACATAGATAAACAATTATTTTTGCACTAGTTGAGTCTTGAATAGCTTACCAAAACATCCTTCCACGACTCATCCTTACATCATCCGGCACATTGCACCAGTTTTTGCATGCACCCAATTTGATACGCCACCTGAACGCGTAATTTCCATAAACGTGCCACGCTGTCCAATTTTAGTGCAAATAACTTGGTTGCCAAGGAACTCAAATGCAACAGGGACTGGCTTGTTATGATTTGCCAACATCACAGACTGTCATGTTCTGGTTCCACGTCTCCTCATATAACTT
Organism: Rubia yunnanensis; assembly: GCA_037428765.1. NCBI lineage: Eukaryota > Viridiplantae > Streptophyta > Magnoliopsida > Gentianales > Rubiaceae > Rubia > Rubia yunnanensis. The sequence goes on along the minus strand of CM075069.1, from coordinate 44,607,927 downwards.
TTGATCTCAAACTTTTCAAATCCCTCTCAATGTTTGCCTCTAGCCTTAGACAAGTTGTCGTCCACTTCATCAACAGTCGATCTTGATTTGAGGGTGGCCTTCCCCTTTCCCTTACCGACCGGTGGTTTGGCCACCACTTCACCTGCATTTTCTCCCTCAACATCACATTCATTCTCATCTTCAAGAGGGGCGGGTTCTTCTTTCTCTGCACTAGTCGAGTTATTTTTTTGCGTTCCTTCTTCCTCAAATTGGATTTGGAATGGGATCCTTTTCGGCGGGGGTTCTTGTTCAGCCATATCAACCTCATTATCGACCACATCGACCTCCTCATTCTTCTTAGCTACATGTTTCTTCCTCTTCGTGATTAACTTCCCCCTTTTCGGCGGCATCTACGATAACTATATAGTTTATTGTCAATCCAATAAGTCAATTAATCCCTTGACCTTACAAAAGTTTACCAAATGTTATGTAATTGATGATCAACATTGAAATCTCCTAATTGCATAGAACTTGAACAGCAAAATGATAAAACTTGATACAATATGGTATAGATATTGAACAATACAATAATAAAACTTAAAAATTGTGCGATAGAACTTGATATAACACGACATAGATCTTGAACAAACATGGCATATAACTTGATATAAAGTGACGTCGAACTTGATACGAGTTGATAAAACTTGAACAACACAACCCTAAACACACAAACAACCCATACGGGATTAAAAAATTGGCATTGAATTGAGCATCAATCTCTTCTAATGTGACTATGAACATTATCAAAATCCAAAAAAAATCAAGAAATAAAAATTGAAATCCCTAAACTTGTATAATCATCCCATTCATGGCTATCATTTAAAGTTTTCTTCACTAACTACTTTGTGTTTGTTTAGGCATTTTGTCAAACATGTGCTGTGCATAAGGGTATTCATGATTCTTTAATAAGAAATTGATATGGAAACCCATACATAACTACACAGAAATTACTTACCTTCACCGATGCAACGAAAATGGGAAAACTTCCTCCACTTGAACTCTCAAGAAATCAAATTTGGTGAAGCTAGGGAAGTTCCTCTCTCTCTTGTACTTGGCCAAGGGTTGTGTCTTGTTAAACCTTTTATAAGAAAAATGAGGGGATGTGGTGGGAAGTTATGATGATTGATGAGGAGTTATGGTGGTTAAATGTTGTGGAAATTGTAGGGGTGAAGAGATGGTGGGCGGTTTTGGAGAGAAATTGATGGAGTGTGATGAGGAGATTCTATTATGGCCGTTTGAATGTACGTATTTTCATATAACCGCCTTTTTTACACTAGTATTTTTGATATTACCAGTGCATATGCAGAGACCTTGCTATGACTTGGTAGCTCAAAAAAATACTAAGTACGAAGCACCAATATAAGTACCGGTGTAAAATGGAAGTGGAAAGTAGCTGCTTGCAGCTGCTTTAAATACTTTTTTTTGTTTATCCGGGACTATGAATGTAAAATTTTGGCTAAGTATTGTGCATCGGCACACTAACCGGTGCTAAAAGTTGGTATACCGGTGTCAAAAATCATAAAAGCAGCTGCACACGACTGCTTTACTCAATTACTGTTAAAATTCTTTTCCACCCAAGAGTAATTACCCAAAAATTTGGCTAAGTATTGAGCACCGGTTAAAATACCGGTGCACATACAAAGTGACTATAAAACAAATTTTCCTACTCTTTCATTTTCTCCCCACATATTTTTTTAACAAGTCCAATTATTAAAATTGACACTTATTTTATTTAATTAAACATCGTGCTAGTTGTTTCAACCTTATCTTGACTAACCATGAGCCCCATACGATGAAAATAAGAAGCATAGTTTTACTTCATAAAATTTCCACTTAGACACAAATTTTTTATTCACTTCGTTGACCACTATTCCATGGATCCGAATATGATTCTATGACACACAATACTTAAGAAGGACTATTTTAGGACCTCCTAGGTAATTACAACTCTCAAAATTGTTGATATTCGTTTCTTACAATTAGGTCCCCCGAATGGGAAATGCGTTTACCACACGTTGGGAAACTAAATAAATTACCAAATTTAATATTCCTAGCTTAAATAATAATTTCAACAAAAATGTGTCCGGGTGGTGAATGACTGAAAACGCTAGTGCATGTTCTAGAGTAAACGTTAAGGTTTACTTCATAGTTTCGATGTGATATATAACTATCTCCCGACTCAATATAAGGTCTGAGCCTGTTGATTTCCCCAATTGTAAAGATTGCAAATACCATCCAATTCAAGCAGATTTCCATTTAAATGTACGAGTGAACTTTTTAATTTTTGTACTTTAGTCCCTCCAAAAATCTTGGAAGCGACGGGAAAAAAATTGGTGGTACATAAATGAAATTCAATGAAATACAATCATTTGTAGAAGGTAGGGAAATTTCCAACCACATTCATGACATAAGGAAATTGATAGTTCATAATCTTTTCCATGTGGTCGAACCACGATCTCTGATACTTTGATTCTTCAAGCAAGTTCTGTACACCGACCTCCAAGGCAGCGACTCTGGTTTCAATGGTAGGGACAGGCATGTCAGATGGTTGTTTGTAGAAAGAGTCCCCACAAATCTTACCCATTGGCTGGCCATAAACATCGTGTGGGCGAGCATTAAATTCTGCTCTTGAACAAAAGGCTGAAATGATACTACAAAAAATATATGACCCCATCTTATATTGTTCCCCCTTCAAGGTGCTACAAATTCAACGACCAACATTCCACCAAAGTTCCTTCTTTATTGCGTACAAGTATCCAAGTCGACTTTTGTGGACTTTTGTGTTCGCAGTTACCAAGTCAATCCTAGATGCTACAAAGTGACACCACCCATTCATTTACGTCATTAGAGTTTTCTTCATTATTTTTGTCCAACCCGGTTTCACCAGCTCATCAATGTCCGTACCTTTCCTAGTCACTGTCCCGACGATCTCCTTTCTATTGGATCTTGCAGATTATAGTCATTGCCAATGTGAACATGGAGTGCAAGGAACTCTTCCTCATCGTTTGGAACATCGATCAATCCAAACAAACAATAAATAGCATTTGGTGTGACATAGACAATTTTTCCTTGACAGTACACCAAACTGAGGTTCAGGTCGCACCTCATGTTTGCATAAAACTCACTTACGATACTTAGGTTGAATGGTTGTGGAGTCTCACAGAATGTTTCCCTCCCAAGCGTGCAGACAGAGTGTTCGAATGGGGGAGAGGCCTCAATTCCTTTCTCTGGGTGATGACGCCATCCTTTGTATGATTCATGTACCAACCTAGACTCCTTGATCACAAAGGTACCATCCGGGTAAGTGTGCGACGACACTTTTGGTAAAGAAGGAGATGATGAATGGCGTATCCTTTTCAAATTGGATTTAGAAGCCATTTCCTATGTAACATATTGAAACATTTTATCAAACACCTTGCATGAAAGTCAAGTTATTCATTATATCATATTCTCAATGAATGTAGTTGAGATCCTAATGTTAATTAATCTTATAGAGTAGGAATTGAAGTGATTTACCTGATTCTATCGGCACCATCATCTGATTTGAAGGAGATGCTAGATCACTACTGCAGGACATGGGCAACAGTGGTGTAATAAAGAAACCTTTTAGCACCGGTAATTCATATCGGTATAAAAAATTACTTTGCACCGGTATGTCTTATCGGTGTACAAAATTTGAAAAGGTGGGGGGCACATAGTAATTGCAACTTTAATTTACACCAGTGTAAAAATTGTTATATGCACCAGTAGCCGGGGCACAAAATATTAGCACCGGTAGCTTTGCCAAAACTGGTGTAACTTTTATGCACCGGTTATTAGAAATTGTCACCGGTTTGAATGAAAAACGAACATAAATTTTGCACCGGTATTTATAATTACATCGGTATCTTTTCTTTTTAATTTTTTATTATTTAAATATGATTTGTTTTTATCACCGATAGGAATACTGTATACCGGTGTATGATGTGGGAAAAATTACAATGGCCAATTTATTTTTCGATGGTCCCTCCCAGATCATTCTGGGGCAACGACATCAGAAATACTTTAATCAGAACTATTATAAAAGTAAAATCTTGGAATTGTAATAAACTTCAAACACCAGTGACAATATTGATAAAAAACACAATAATTTATTGAAACGATGTAAAGAAAAAGTATCTTCAGCATGAATGGATATAAAATAAAAAAACAACACAAGTTTTGTATGACCAAACACTAACAACATAACTCTAATACGATCAACCACAGAAAATCACTTATGAACATATGATAATGATGAGGTACCAATGATCGCTGGCAAAAAATGGTTGTTAATTAATGAAAGAAATTAAGTGGTTTGAAATATAAAAGTAAAATCTGAGAAAAAAAAACTTAGATCTTATGCATGGGACAATGTTGAACTCAGCCTCCGTTTCCGTCATTGTATCCCAGATAAGGTTGAACCGCTGGTCGACCTGCTCGAAGTTGGACAAGTTTTCACAGTTACAAGAGCAGAATTAGAGGTGGCCTACATTATTTTCCCATATTTTCTCCCAGAGGTGCCCGTACCATTAATGATACTCAAAATGAAACCTTAACCGATTAAAAATATGAATTAAGTTTGTAAAGTTTGAAACTCATCCTATCCACACATCGATATGTGCATTATCAATCCAGGTCATCGAATGCATGTTCCCGAGTCTCTTCCCAAACTCGACCAGAACATATTTTCCAACACCGCTGGTGTAATGGCACCCGAAGGTCGATGGTCGAAAGACATGGAAAAACATATATCCATTTCTTTTTATCATTTCTAGGATAGCGGAATTGGCTTCCCATATGAATCTCACCATAATGGGCCAATTTGTCAGGTCATGTCTATTGATAATCCGTGGAGGCAAATTTACCGAAAATGCACCTAAGTATGTAGAAACGGACGGTAATTAGTGCTCGTGTGGGATTTCTACTCGGTATCACCCTGTTACACATAGTAATAATTATGGGAATGTCAATGTAATATGTGCTGAATGAAATTTATGGCGTTACAAGATTGTACCTTATCGTCAATGGTGAGAATCATAACCTCCTCGTCGTCGTCCATTTGCATACCAGTATTGTTCTCATTGATGTCACTTGATTTCTCATCTCCCCTGCCTATCAAAGACAAATGCCAATCCATAACACTAGTCAAGGCCTCTTCAATGTTATTGAACTGGTGGTCCGTTGAAGGCAATCCCGCCCTAGGATGGTAAACTGGCTCACATACTCTCACGCGAGTCACACTTCCTTGTTGGGCATCCCACCCATAAGGTATCTATCGCAACCCATGCGCGACCATTTTCTTCTTACCAAAAATGTCCTTCACATAGAGGGCCACCTGTTTTCCATTCCGTTCGTAAAAAAGTGAAGTTAAATGATACAATGGTTATGGAGATTTTAAGATGTTTAATTTCATGTAAAGAAAATGCATATATTTATGTAGGCGTACCTCCTCATATCCTTCTCCATTATTGGGCTCTTCATCAGACTTTGTAGCACCCGCAGCATGTCATCCATCGCCTTCTTGATAAACTTCTTAGGATTGACAAGGCCTGGCAGAATCTGAACACTTCATGCAGATGCGATGCCCTTGACCAATTGCTCGAGGTATGATACCATGGCTTTCACGACTGGTTAATGATTAGATTGTCACCTCTGGGGTGCTTGCTTGACAAATTTCTACTGCACTTGCTGTAGGAAAGATGTGGAACAGCCACCGATGTGGGTAGACCCATCTGAGTTCCCCTGTACTTCCCCGGGTGATCCTTCTTCTTTGTAACCTTTATGAGGATGTCTTCACCTAGTTGCAGTACCAATGATCCTTCTTTAGCTCATTTATTTTCAACTGTATGGATATAGGAAAGAAAATTTTGAAGAATAATGTAACAAACGATGTACTAATTCATTTAAGTTGGAGATTTTTGTGTAACTTACAACGTCCGGTGCGATCTTCTCAACCTCTTTTGATGTGTATTTTCCTTTCTTGTCCTTATTTGCCTCAAGGTAGACAAGAGATATGTCCGGTGTGAACATCTTCTGACTGAGTTATTGCTCAATCTCCTCATCAGTGAATCCCTTAGTGGTCAACCCGATTCTCTCCCTTTTCCTTTAGCTCCTCAGTCAATTTGTAGAGGACATATCGATTACCTTTCCTCTCTGTGTCGTGGGTGTAATCCTTGCCCCCGTTCTTCCGAATGCTTGTCTCTCAAAGTACCTATTAAATATAAATTTTGTTACCATAAATATGAATTTAGCTTAATAAAATTTATGGGTAACATAGTTTCTAATTAGCACACTAGAAACATAATTATACTTGATATTATGGTGTCTGATGCCTCTGCTCAAACAAATGCCATTCTTCTTCATCCATCCACTTGTACTTCTCCCACGGTAAAATTCCTTATTTGTTATTCCATTGTCCACGCTGTGGATGAACTTGTTTTCCACCCTTTTTTCCTATTCTTATGCTTGTCTCTTACCCTGTCCGTGGAATCCTTCCTCACCATTTGTAGCTGAGCTTTGGTCAATGGTGTTTTAATTGTGAAGATCTCCTGAAACAAAACATATGAATAGGCAGACATTAATCATGTGTTGAATTTGACATAGTTTAAAAAAATTGCACTAGTCGAGTTTCGAATAACTTACCAAAACATCCTTCCACGACTCGTCCTTAACATCATCCAGTACATCGCACCAGTGTTCGCATTCACCAAATTTGATGCACAGCCTGAAATCCTAATTGCTGTAAGCGTGACACACTGTCCAATTTTTAGTGCAAATAACTTGATTCCTACGGAACTCAAACGCTACAGGGGTAGGCTTGTTATACTTTGCCAACATCACAGACTGGCATGTGCTAGTTCCACGTCTCCTCATATAACTTTTTATCTCAAACTTGTCAAACCCCTCTCCATTTTTCCCCCAGCCTTTGACAAGTCGTTGTCCGATTTATCAACCCTCGGTCTTGATTTGAGGGTGACCTTTCCCTTTCCCTTGCCAATCGGTGGTTTGGAAACCACTTCACCCACATCTTCTCCCTCAACATCCTCTTCATTCCCATCTCTAAGAGGGTCGGGCTTTCTCCACACTAGTCGAGTCATTTTTTTGCATTGCTTCTTCATCAAATTGGATTTGCAAAAGGATCCTTTTTGGTGGAGGTTCTTGGTCAGCCACATCGACCTCATTATCGACCACATCAACCTCCTCCTTCTTCTTTGCTACATGTGGCTTCCTTTTCGTGATTAACTTCCCCCCTTTTTGGCTGCATCTACGACAACAGAATTGTTTATTGTTAACCCAACAAGTCTATTAATCCCTTGACAACAAAATATTATTCCAAACAATATGTAATTGCTTTTCAACGTTGAAATCTCCTAATTTCATAGAACTTGAACAACAAAATGATAAAAATTGATACAACATGGTATACAAATGGAAGAATTCAATAATAGAACTTGAAAATCGTGCGATAGAACTTGATATAACACGACATAGATCTTGAACGAACATGGCATAGAACTTTGTAATGACGTGACATCAAACTTGATACGAGTTGATAAGGCTTGAACAACACCACCCTAAACATACATACAACCCACACGGCACACAAAAAATGACATTGAACCCAGCATGTATCAATCTTTTCTAATGTGACTGTGAACATTATAACATACCAAAAAAAATTTGATGATATAGAATATATTTCCACTAAATAAGGTGAACTTGATATCCCCACACAATCCTAAACATCCCATTCATGGCCACCATTTCAAGTTTTCTCCATTAACTAGTTTGCGTTTGCTCAGGCATTTTTTCGAACATGTGTTGTGCATAAGGGTATTCATGTTTGTTTAACAAAAAAATTATATGGAAACCCATACATAACTAAACCAACAATACGTACCTTCACCGATGCAACAAAAATGGGCAAAATTCCTCCGCTTGTACCCTCAAGAAATCAAATTTGGTGCAGCTAGGGTACTTCCTCTTCCTCTTGTACTTGGCCAAGAGTTGTTTCTTCTTCAACCTTTTATATGAACAATAAAGGGATGTGAAGGGGAGTTATGATGTTGATGAGGAGTTATGGTGGTTAAATGTTGTGGAAATTGAAGGGAAGAAGAGATAGTGGGTGGTTTTGGAGAGAAATTCGTAGAGTTTGATGAGGAGTGACGGTTATGGCCGCTGGAATCCTCTTTTTTCTTATATGGATGTGTTTTTTACACCGGTAATATATTACCGGTGCGTATGTAGGAAATTTATTAGTGTCGGTAAACATACTGGTGCGTATGTGGGAAATTTATTAGCATTGGTAAACATATTTTTTTGACCCGAGATTGTAGAAGAAAATTTTTGGCTAAGTATGCTGCACCGGTACAAATACCGGTGCTAAAAGTTGGATTACCGGTGTACAAAAATCATAAGAGCAGCTGCCCGCAACTGCTTTTAATCATTTCATTTTAAAAAATTGTTCAACCCGAGAGTAACTCATATAATTTTGGCTAAGTATTCAGCACCAGTACTAATACCGGTGCTATTACAACTATTAACGGTGTGAATATTTCCCGCGTCCAAAACAATCAAAAATTGAAATTTTCAACTGGCGCAAAAATTAATTTGAAAAATACACTGGTATCATTAAAAAAATACCAGTGCACATAAAATTGGCCTAGATAACAAATATTCTACTATTTCATTTTCCCCCCACATATTTTTTTAACAAGTCCAATAATTAAAATTGACGCTTATTTTTATTTAATTAAACATCGTGCTAGTTGTTTCAACCTTATCTTGACTAACCATGGGCCCCGTAGGGTGAAAATACGAAGCATTGTTATACTTTACAAAATTACCACTTTGACCCAAACATTTTTATTCACCCCTTCGACCACTAATCCATGGTTCCGAATATGATTCTATGATGAACAATACTTTAGAAGGACTATGTAAGGACCTCCTAGGTAATTACAAATCTCAAAATTGTTGATATTTGTTTCTTGCAATTTGGTCCCCCAAATCAGAAATGTATTTACCACACATTAGAAAACTAATCAAATCACCAAATTTAATATTCTAGGATTAAATCATAAGTGCAACAAAAATGTGTATGGGTGGTGAATTGACCGAAAGTCCTAGTACATGTTTTAGAGTAAACGGTAAAGGTTAACTTCATAGTTTCAATGTGAAAAACGATTATCTCCTGAACCCCGTATAGGGTCCGAGCCCATCAATTTTCTTTAATGTAAAGCTTGAAAATACAATATGGATTTTTTGAGTACCATCCAGTTCAAGTGGATTTCAATTTCGATGCACGAGTAATCTTTTTTACTTTTTGCACTTTAGTCCCTCTAAGAATCTAGGAAGCTTCAAAATTAGAAATTGGTGGCACATAAATGAAATTAAATACAATTTGATCATGTTCATGCGTTTCCAAGTGCAATGGGTACACAGAAGGACCTCTAAAACATATATTGAAGTTTTGCACTATAATTCCCAAATTTGCACTATGACCCCAAAATTTATATGGAGAACCTCCATAGCTCCTAATTGTACATTTTTTTTAAAAAAATTTCTACCTATTCATGTAATAAAATGAAGCTTTCATACAGGCATTTCAACAATGGTTGTAGCCCAACTTTATGTTTCAGGAATACTTTGTAGATTCAGGAGTAATTCACCGGTAAAAATATACCCCGACGATTATAAACTCTTTAACTCGTCCCACCAAGCGTACCCTCTTTCTTTTAAGTGGGAATGAATTAGATTCGAATAATATGCTAATGATCGACAATCTAAGTGCAACAAAGTACGAGGTTGGTACGGAATCACAAATTTAGTACAACTACCACATGTTTACTACTTATTTAATGAGAAAATGGTTCGACATTAGCATCGTCTCCTGTTCCATCCCCATCACAAGTACTTCTACCCACATCCATGCCCTCTTGAACAAAGGGCAAAAATGATACTGCAAAAACTGTATGACCCCATCTTATCCCTCTGACTTCAAGATGCTACAAATTTGATGACCATCATTGCACCAAAGTTCCTTCTTTATTGCGTATAAGTATTCAAGTAGAATTTTGTGGAATTCTGTGTTCACAGTTACCGGGTCAATCTTGGACGCCACGAAGTGATACCACCCATTCATTTATGCCGTTAGAGTCTTCTTCGGTATTTTTGTCCAACCAGGTTTGACCAGCTCATCAGTGTCTGTACCTTGTCTAGTCACTATCCCGACGATCTCCTTCCCAATCGGATCTTGTAGATAATAGCCGTTTCTACATCAACATGGAGTGCAAGGAACTCATCCTCATCGTTTGGAACATCGAGCAATCCAAACATACCATTAATAGTGTTTGGTATGAATATACAGTTTTTCCTTGACAGTACACTTGACTGAGGTTTGGGACACACCTCAAGTTTGCATAAAACTCACTAACGATACTTAGGTTGAAAAGTTGTGGAGTCTCACAGAATGTTTTCCACCCAAGCATGCGGATAATGTGTTCGAACGTGGGAGAGGCCTTAATTCCTCTCTCAAGGTGATGAAGGCATCCTTTGTTTGATTCATGTACCAACCTAGCCTCCTTGTTCACAAAGGTAACATCCGGGTAAGTGTGCGAAGACACTTTTTGCAAAGAAGGAGATGATGAATGGCGTATCATTTTCAAATTGCATTAAGAAGCCATTTCCTATATAAGACATTGATGCATTTTATCAAACACCTTGCATGTAAGTCAAGTTATTCATTATATCACATTAGTTGAGATCATTATGTTAATTAAACTTATAGAGTATGCATTAAAGTGATTTACCTGATATTAGCGGCGCTATCGTCTGATTCGAAATGATATGCTTATGCAGGAGATGCTAGATAGGAAGAGATGTTAAAGTTGTTTAGTGAAAATGGGTGTTCTAGGATGAATATAATGGCATCCTATTTTTTTACACCAGTATTTTGTTTATACAGGTGTAAAATTATTCTAATGCAGTTGCCTTAAGCTGCTTTTAATGACAAAAAAACTTGTATTTTTTCACCCGAGAGCAAAAACACAAATTTTAGCTAAGTATCTAGCACTGGTATTAATACCAGTGCGTTTAAGTTGATACCGGTGGGAAAAAAAGACTTACGCAACTGCCGTGGGCTGCATTATTTTTTAAAAAAAAATCAACATTTTTTCACCCGAGAGCAAAAACCTAAAATTTTGGCTAAGTATCCATCACTAGTATTAATATCGGTGTGTTTGTGGTTGGTTCTTGTGCAAAAAAAACTTAGGTAGCTGTCGCAGGCAGTTTTTTTTATATAAAAAATCAATTTGTTTTCACCTGAGAGCAAAAACCTATAATTTTGGCTAAGTATTCAGCACCTGTATTAGTACCGGTGCGTTTGTAGAGAGTACCAGTGCGTTTGTAGAGAGTACCAGTGCATATGTAAAAACAAAGTATATGCTCTATTTTCTTACACTGGTATTTTGTTACTAATACTAGTGTATACACAGAAACTCAAAATTTTTTTTAGAGAAATGTGCATATATAACCCTATATAATTGATGAAAGTGCAGATATAACCCTGCAATAATGAAAGTGCAGATATAACCCTGCGATAATTGAAAGTGCAAATATAACCCTAGTCAGTCAATGTCGGAAATAATGGCTTTAGGGTTATATTTGCACATATGTATAATAATTAGGGTTATATTTGCACTAAAAAATAACTCAGGGTTATATTTGCACTTTCTCCAACATATAGGGTTATATTAGCATATTACCCAAAAATTTAATTACTTTACATTTTCATCAATTCAATTCACATACATTCAAACAAAATTATGGATTATATCGAGAAATTCTAAAACAAAGACGGATCCAACTACGTTTCACGCTGATTGACATCATAATTGGAAGATTATTACACAAAACAATAAAACCCAAACAAACAGCGTAGCAATCACTATCTATCGCTTTCGCTTTAACACATTGTCAACACCTACTATTTCACCTCTCAGCAACCCACAACCCATCACCATGAGAACACCGTGCTACCACTGCTCCCCCAACATCCTCCAAACCAGGAAATACTGATGTAAACTCTTGATAGTCAATTACGACAGGTTGATCAATTTCCTCTTTGAAGTAAAACTTCTTTCCATCTAGCACCACATGAAACTTTTCATTTGAAGGGTTCTTGATATAAAAAACCTATTGTCCCAGGGAGCTAAGATGGATATGTCATCTTCATATCCTACACGATTCAAGTTGATCAATGTAAAGCCCTTGGGCTTTTCGACTACAACATCGGAACCATATTCCACCCAACGACACTTGAACACAACAACTTTGAACTCTACATAATCCAACTCCCAAATTTCCTCAATCGCCCCCTAGAAAGGCATCACAACAACAACCATATGTTTATCTCTCATGTTGCCTGCCACATGGATTCAGATTCAACAAAAACATAACTGTTTTGCGTCGTGCTCTTCTCATCTTTCTCCAATGTTGAGAAACTTAAGCCATTAAAGTCATAACCAAGGTGTCGTCTTACTGTGTAGCTCGGTGTCCTTGCAAATGCGCGTAGCTTACTGGGCATCCCTTCGACATTGCAACACTTGTAAAACCAGTTAAAAAACCTTGAGAATGCTCCACCTGTATCTTATTCGAGGGCAAGTCTGGATGAATCTCCTCCAACATGGAAACATGCTCTTGAACATACAATGCGGTCTCGCTACTATTACATAAAACATATAAGTGAACTATCATCGACTCAACGTGCAAGGGTTTATGAAACGTACCCTTAGACCGTGGAGTCCCATTCCGCCATTTGCAGTGTGGTCCACCTGGAACACCAACCGCACTTTTTCCAACCAAGTCTGATGTGCAGTACACGATGATCTCCTCAGTGACGTGCCTTTGAAAAATTGAGGCACCTGGCTGACTACGATTATGAACATATCCCTTGAAAACAACCATGTCACGCTCATATGGGTACATCTAATGCATTTCGACAGGCCCACATATACGTATCTCCCTAACCAAGTGTACCACTAGGTGCACTATGATGCCAAAGAATGACAAGGGAAAATACTTCTTCAAAATGCCTAAAAATCAACACCTTCCTGCTTCAATTCATCTAGCCGTTAACTGTTAATATTTTTCCTGCATATTGAGTTGAAGAAGAAACACAAGCGCATAATCGAAAATCTAACGTCCTCATCTAAACACCCTCGGATCGTAACATGAATTTTTTTTTGCAAAAGGACATGAAAATCGTGCAATTTCAAATCATTAAGACACAATTCATCATTCACAAACTGACTAACATTAGAGGAGTAACCGGATGGTACCTTCATTCCTTGGATGCTCTCACACACCAATCTCCCCTCAGCAACTGACATGTTCTAAGGAGCGGGAGGCAAGTACGTTCACTTGCCTCTTAAGTCTGGTGCCAAATCCAATCGAATACCAAAGTCCACTAAATCCTTCCTTAGTCTTCCCGGGAATGTTTAGAAGTGTGCCAATCAGACTCTCACAAACATTCTTTTCAATATGCATGACTTCCAAGCAATGACGAACCTCCAAATTCTCCTAGTACGGAAAATAAAAGAAAATTGACCTTTTCTTCCACGGTCCGTCTACAAGCCCACCACCCTTTGATAACTTCTTACCAAGAACAACATTTAATTTCTTCACCTTGTTATGAATGACTACACCCATCAATGGTTATGGTGCCTTTCTTCTCTCCTTCTCACCAACGAATGCAACCATGTTGTCCCGCAACTTGTGCTTCGAAGGCAAAAAATTACGGTGACCCAAATAAATAGTCTGGCACCCATTTTTCTACTGATGGTAATTTGTCTCATCCTCACAAACAGGGCAATCCTTGTGACTCTTGAAAACATACCCAGAAAGGTTACCATATGTCGGGAAATCATTTATGGTACAAAAAAGCATCGCCTTCAAAGTAAACTCTTCACCACGAAAACCATCGAACATTAAGGTGCAAACCAACCATAGCACATTCAAATCTTCTATCAAAGGGGCAAGATAAGTGTCTATGTCATTTCCTAGCTTTTTGGGCCCTGAAATAGTGATGAGCATCAACATATATTTCCTCTTCATGCACAAGTACATGGGGAGATGGTAAATGGCAAGTATAACAGGCCATGAACTGTGTTTCGAGGACATATAACCAAACAGGTTCATACCACCAGTATACAAAGCCATTATCAAATTCCTAGGTTCAGATACAAACTTTGGATACATCTTATCAAATTTCTTCCACTGGTCAGCATCAACCGGATGATGAATCATATCATCATCTCCACAATCTCCCCTATCAATGTACCATGTAAAGTTTTTTGCATCCTTATCATTCTTAAACAACCTTCTCAGCCTCGGAATAATTAGAAGGTACCACATACATTTGGCGGGCACACGCCTCCTCACCGACACAACATGCTCTCCACCAACGACCACTTTTCTCCTTTTCTTGTAATGCGACACATTACATACTGGACAAAAAATCTTATCCTTCAGGCTTCCCCTATATAAGACACAATCGTTCGGACAAGAATGTATCTTTTCATACTCCAATCACATCGGACACAAAAATCTCTTAGCTTCATAACGGTTATCTGGAACCCCATTACCAGATAGAAGTTTCTCATTCAAAAACTTAAGCAATTTATTCATGCTAGTATCACTCCATGACCCAAGACCTTTCAAACATGACATGACCGTGTCTTTCTTCTTGCAACTGAGATACAACGGTCTATCCTTCTCACCTAGAAAGTTAGCCAAAACTTCGGGCATCCCTCTAAATTCGTTAAATACCTCCTCACACATGTCATCCAACTTAGTATCCCTAAAACACTCTCCCTCACTACTAACTTTTACCTCCGGTGGTGATTTTTTCCCATGAAATGTCCACACAACATAATCTTTTGCAAACCCCCAGCTATACAAATGGAGTTTCATCATGTCCTTGTTATCAGTATGATTTCGATTTCTACAGTTACAACAAGGACATAATATTCGCTTCTTACGACTAAAAGCTTGGTCCAAAAACTCATCCGCGAAGATAATATATTCATCGCTCACCCTACAAACGTTGACATACACGTGCTTACGCCTCTCGATGGCACGATACAACTCTACATATAAATAAATGTCCAACAATCAAACTTTAACACATTTATGACAATAGAATTTAATGATAACATCCGAACCATGCAAGATCATTACTGCACAATAAACACCAATATTCCAAATCACAATTACAACATTCATAGTATGTCCTACAATATAAAAATCAATAGCCATAGCATTATAACTACATCAACCTTGAGAACAAATCACCATCAAATATCAACAATTCGACCCCAATCACCATCAAATATCAACAATTCGACCCCAATCACCATCATAGTATATTCATGATTTTACAATGTTTTCCAAAACTAAAACTCAATTATTCACTCACCCAATCAAATATAATCCCTAAAATTTCTACGTCAACTCATTCACTCACCCCAATCACCTCTCTCTAGCTTTCTCTTCCTCAGTCATCTGCATGCCTCCGTCATCCTCCGCCCTACCTTCGTCGTTCTCCGCCTTCCTCATCTTCCCTCTGTACTCTCCCTGGCTCCCTCCTCTTCCCTCCTCTTCCCTCCGCCCTTTCTCTGCCGTCATCTGATCCTCCTCTCTTCTTTGCCTCCCTACGCCATCTCTCCGCCCTCTCTCCACCATCCTCCGCCTTCCTCATCTTCCCTCCGTACTCTCCCTGCCTTCCCCCTTTTCCCTCCACTGGAGTTTTGTTTTGATTCTGGGTTTGCGTCGGAGTTTCGTCGGAGCCCGATTCCCCTTTTTTTTATTGCTTGGATCCTGCTTCTTTTGGTCCTTGTGGTTGATTTTGTATTCTTTGAGTTACTAGAGTTAACTAATTTCTGAGATATTTTGATATTGGTGTGGGAAGTTGTTTTGGGTGGGTTGAGGATAGCAGGCACAATGGCAGGGTGGTGGTGAGGAGAGGAGGGCTTGGGGTGAGGATAGCAAGCACGGTGGCCGAAGAGGAGGGCTTATGCTGAAGAAGAGGGAAATTTTAGACTTTTCCCTTTGTCAGAAAAAAAAAAAACCCAGACCCTTTTCTCTCTCCGGAAAGGGGTGGGACAGATGAAGTAGTTTTTTTTTCATAAAATAACAAGTTGACTACCATTGGTACTAGACCCAAACCCTCTTTGGTGTTAGTAGTGGCGTTTTAATTGTTCCCCTGCATCAAATGCCGCACTATATAGAGCGTCTTTGAATTCCTGGAAATCGGAATTCGAATGACAACCTCTCCACCGATACCAAGTGCCTCTTTCGCACCGATAACCATCTAAACCATCTGCGTCGGTGACAGACACCCCACCAGGGCGGATTTACAGTGGGGGCACTGACTCTGCTAATTTCGCACAGTATTTATCTTGCAACTAATTCGGCCACTTCTAACATAGTTTTTGGAATTCAAGATACCTTGTTCATATCTTTCAGATAATGCATACCATCTTTCTAGCTTTTGAGGTTAGGTACAATATTATATTTCACAAAGTATTGGGAAAGATGATCTTTTTATATGCTTATGGAAAAACGAGTTTAATTAGAATAGTTAAAAGGTCTAACTTGCAATATTTTAAAATTTATTATGCAACATATAGTAGTAATAATGTTTATAACCCGATTCATGCAATCCAAAAATTTTATCTAAATTTCTTCTAATTTACAATTTAAACCTTGATCGACCATCTTTCAAGAGAATGGCTCTTTATATTTTCCCAAGAGTAGTTTACATAATTAGTGAGTAAACTATTTTATCTTTTTTAATTACTGTAATCATTTAATTTTTTTGTGATTTTAAAAAAAAGAAGAAGTACTATCATTTATCTTTTAAATTGCATTGTAATTTAATAAATGGATCACTGATATATTTTTTTTGGAATATTTTATAATTAAAAGAATATGACGTTAAAATTAGAAATAGTTATATGAAAAATAATAAGTTGGTGTAATTTTTAAAAAGTAAATATTCTTTATGTTATAAATATATTTTTGTTTGAAATGAAAAATATTAAAAACTAATTCCTTATTAGAAATATATAAATATTGACATGTACACATGTGTAGTTGGAAATACTTTCATAAGTAAAGTATTTAATAAGCTTACATACCCCATATATATTTACATTTCATAGTTCATAATGAATCACATCAATGAAAAGAAGATTTATTTCCATAAAAAACTTAATTTTTTATTATGTTTGTGTTTCCTCCAAAAAAAATTATTCTAGATCCGCCACTGACCACCACTCATCACGGCCATGTGACTTAGGCCCCTTCATCCCCCCACTTCTACCGTTAAACACACTCTCTAAGTCACAGCATAAGCTGCACACTTACTATTTGACAGTCAACACTATCAAACTTTGACCACATATTTGAATAGATATCTATACAATAATATTATCATATTTGATATTGTTGGATTCATCGTAATAGGTATTTTATAAATATCAACTTTTTATTTGTCATTATTATACGTAGTTAAACATATTAACGATCAAACATATTTCTTGAACACTATAAAAAAGATTCTGTGCAGGTTATGCTAGGACGGATGGAGTACTTCATTTATACCATTAGATCACATCTCATTTCTATCTCTAGTTTATAAATACTACATCTTGCGTATTGTGTAAATGAACGTACTCATGGACCCTAAAAACATATGCATTATTTTATTTCTATACATTTATTACATGGTTTTTTTAGGGATTCAAGCTATTTGTGATGGGTTTTCATGTGTTGAGTTAAATTTATTTTGGGGAGCAATTGGATAAGCACTTTTAGCCTGAAGATTTACTTTATTCTTATTTTGGGCATTCATAATTATCAGCTTGTTCTTGCTTTTGTTGTGTGGTTGATGTATGATTTTACCAGGATGCAAAACTAGTTTATGTTTGTGGGTCAATTACTTGCTAGATTCTTAGAGTGATATCAAATTGTTTCCCCCTTTTTGTCGATTGTAGCCAACTAGGAATTGACTCTAATCAATTCTTGTTTATACTCCATGCCTCAGCATTTATGGACTGTTACCAAACCCCCAAACCACATAATAAAGACCCTAGAGAGAAAAATGGCTAGATTTTTCTGGGGAGAGACGGATGGTAAAAAGAACAAGAGTTGGAAAAAAATGGTCTGATTTAGCTGTACCAATAGCTCATAATGGCCTAGGTTTCAGATCAATCCGAGCCATTATTGATTCCTGTTCCCTCAAGTTGTGGTGGAAGAGCCAGTTAGGTATTACAATGTCGGCAAAATTATTATGGGGCTTACCACAATCACATAGGAAATCAATCACTTGGAAAAGAATTTGTTCTATGAACCCTTTTGCTGAAAATAATACTCTCATCATCCACGAAAAAGGCAATTGCAATCTTTTAACTGCTAACTGGTGTCCCAATGACCCTCTCTCTAACTATATCCCCAGCCACATCTCTTCTGCACTGATCTATTGTTCTGTGGCAGAATTCATTAGTAACAAAGCTTTCATTTTAGCCCAGTTTTCACCATACCTAGAACATGATACTCTTTCCTTTTTGCAGGAAGCTGAAATTACACAAGATAGGAAGGATAGGTTAATATTGAAACCAGAAAAGTCAGGGGCCTTCACTTTCAAGTCAGCTTATAAGGAACTTACACTCACATTAGGTAATTTTTCAGCTTCCAAGTTTATCTAGAACACTGCACTACAGAAAAAGGTCTCTATATTCACATGGAAAATGCTACACTCTTTTCTACCATTCGATGAAGTGCTAATTAAGTGTGGTTTTAGCCTTGCTTCTAAATGTCCATCATGTTATCATTTAGATTCCATTCAGCATTTCTTCATATCTTGTCCTCTTGCTCAATCTGTATGGAATAAATTTGCAACTTTACTGGACTTTCATCTTAACCATCAATATTCCATCATTGATAGATTCTTTCTCTTCTGGAATAGTCATGATCTACCTAAATGGCACCAACTGATTTGTAATATTCTCCCTCCTCTGATTTACTGGTGTCTTTGTAAGGCACGGAATAGGTTCTTATTTGATCAGAAGCTTTTTTTTTCTCCAGACCTTGTATGTAAGGATGTTTATGATCAAATTAAACTGTCCCTCTATGCTAAATTTTCCCACCTAGTCTTCTTTCCAGCTTCTCCAACCAGCCTTAGGCATCTGGCTCCATACATTAGACCACCCCCAAAGCCAAATATGTATATTGTTCTCTGGGAAAGGCCTAAATTGGGTTCAATAAAAATCAACATAGATGCATCTTGGTACCTTAACAATGCTGCAGCAGGGCTAATTACAAGGAATAGTTCTGGATCACCACTCCTGATTAAATCAACAACAGTTACTGCTTCCTCCCCACTCCAAGCTGAGATCTTAGCCATATTATTTGCCTGCCAAACCTTTCCGCAACTTGATCAAACTTTCACAATCGAATCTGACTCCATGTTGGCAGTTAAAATGGTTAAGGATCCCTATACTGCAAATTGGCCCCTGTTTGATCTAACCTCGAAAATACATTCCCTCTTAAGGAATACTGAGCTTAAACATGTTTTTAGAGAATGCAATTCAGTGGCAAATGCAATTGCCAAACATCACTCTAATCATAATCGGAGCCTTACCCTTTCTAATGTTCCAATACATATCAAAGGCCTAATTTCTTTAGATAAAGAGCATACTCCCTATATTAGAATGCATAAAAATGGCTCTTCATAGGATTGATACTGCTGACAAAGTCTTCTTACTCCCTGCAGGTTCATTGAATGGCTTCCTAAGCTACTATTTTGGCACCAAAACCTTTCTCAAGCCTCGGACATTGGAGGCCTTGAGCTCTCGCGCACTCGAGGTCTCGAGCGTAGGAGCCCTTGAGCACTGGACCCACTCGAGCACTCAAGCTCTCGAGCTCGGCTGCCCTCGAGCCATCAGGCACTCGAACCATCAAGCACTCAAACACTCGAGCCCTCGAACCATTGAGTCTCGAATAGTATACTCGAGGGCTGGAGCCCTCGAGCATTAGAGCCCTCGAGCGCTGGAGCCCTCGAACACTGTAACCCTCGAGCACTGGAGCCCTCGAGCACTGGAACCCTTGAGTACTGGAGCACTTGAGTACTGGAGCACTTGAGTACTGGAGCTCTCGAGCACTAGAGCCCTCGAGCACTGGAGCCCTCGAGCACCGGAGTCCTCGAGCACTGGATCCCTCGAGCACTGGAACCCTCGAGCACCGGAACACTGACGCACTGGAGCCTTCGACCACTAAAGCACTCAAACTCTGAAGACACTGGATCCCTCGAGCACTGAAGACACTGGATCCCTCGAGCACTAGAGCACTCGAGCTCTGGAGCCTTCGAGCACTGAAGTCACTGGATCCCTCGAGCACTGAAGTCACTGGATCCCTCGAGTACTAGAACCCTTGAGCTCTGGAGCCATCGAGCACTGGAGCCATCGAGCACTGAAGCCCCCGAGCACTGGAGCCCTCGAGCACTGGAGCAGCCCTCGAACTGGAGTTCTTGTGCACTCAAGCCCTCGAGTGCCCAAGCCCTCGAGCTCTGAAGACACTGGATCCCTCGAGCACTGAAGACACTGGATCCCTCGATCTATGGAGCCCTCGAGCTCTGGAGCCATCGAGCACGGGAGCCCTCGAACACTGGAGCAGCCCTCGAACTGGAGTCCTCGTGCACTCAAGCTCTCGAGCACCCAAGCACTCGAACCCTAGTACTAGCGAGTGGTGGAGCCCCCGTCTCACCGGATACCTCGAACATCTCCAGCCCTGCCGCCCTCGAGCCATCAGGCACTCGAATCAATCAACACTCAATCCCTTGAACCTCGAACCATCGAGCCTCAACCCCTCGAGACCTCAACATACCAAGTACTACTTCCTCTACTTTTGAACCACTAGTCCACTAGTATCAGATCTTTCTTTTGAAGGCAACGAGGTTGCCTTATCGATGTAATACTTCAAAAACATTATTGTACATCCTTTGGTTCTAAATAGGTTTGGGGAACCTAATAAATATCCCCCACCTCAAGGTGCATTTTAAAAAAAAGGAATATCTATTGTATGGTGATCTTTGTATTCGTTCTTAGATCATATGATTTATTAACATGTTTCTTGCGTGTTGTACATGGATATCTATATTGACTCCCTATGTTTATTGCTATTTTCAGGCTATTTAATGGTGTCGGCCATCTAGAGTACCTGGGAGTAAGGGTTACTCAGAGCACAAATTGCTTGCTTTAATTATATTTAAGGGAACTGTAGAGATATCTGTAAGTGAAATGAGAGATAACTCTCCACAACATGTTGTCAAATTAATGCGATAGAGTAGAATAATTAGTTAATGATCGATGAATAAGTTAGAAGTGTGAACCAGCTGCGCCCAAGGTATGTTATCTTCACATTTCCACCGATAGTGCTATTTCCTTGCCAATTTAGTCCTTGAATCTTAATTCGGTCATTTGGTAGTCATTGATTTTTTTTTCAAATAACACCCCCCTTCTACTACATACATTAAGTGACATTAATTTATGCATTTTTAACTACACGAAACGCTTGATTCAGTCCCCCTTCTTCTGTTGACCCCCTATTTTTTACTATTCACCATCTTGTATTTATGAGTATTATGTGTTTAAAATAGTATGATTTGAATCTCCTTGTGAATACTCACGATTGCGGAATTAATATCTTTGATTTAGTGAAGGGATATCACAAACCCTCACTATCTCGCATGAAATTCAGGTGTCTAGCCCTCGGGGTACGCCTAACTTCGAATTGCTCTGTAACTAGCCCTCAGGATCAGATTACAAGGTTTATTGATACTTAACTAGCGCTCGGGGTTAAGAAACAATGGAAAAGCTCGCAAGCAAAGAGTATGAACTCAAAATGTTGTATAATTGATTAATAAATATCGTCTTAAATTTGTCCATAACGCCTCCCTATTTATAGGGTTACAATCTTGCCCCATACCCTAATCACAACTTATGGAAGCTTTAAGAAGCTAACAACATATCTAACTAAAATACCTAAAATAAATGGTAATCTTGTCAAATTCTTCAAGAAGTAACCTTGAAGAATATTACCTTATCTAATCTTAGCAAATCTAATTCTAATAAGAATAAAACTGAATATATGGACTGTATTTTTGAAATTTAGCTCTTCAAAACCCACATAGCTGAGCTTTCAGTCCAATAAACCCAAAATGAAATAATTTTACAATGTTTTATGGTGATCACACTACCTTATTGAAAAATCCAGTGGGAAAAAGAGTATAGTGTTCTTCATGATGTCTTCAGTTCTTCGATAGTCTTGAACAATAAATCCAAGATGTTGATGATGACTCATTCAATTCTTCATCATAAAGGCGATCAATTAAAGAATTTAAAGTAGCATCCCTAAGGTTAGTCATTGACCTAGTCATAGGTCCCGCCATGTCACTTAGAGGATTCCTAACAAAACCCTTAAATATTTTATCAAGACGTGGAATATTTTCTTTTATGGTGGTAGTCGTCTTGGCATCTCCATCATTCCTTCCATAGTCGAAAGGTTTTTCCCTCAAAACTGAATCATCTTTAAAGATAAATGGTGATAAATTAGCAAAATTGAAGGTCACACTAATACCATAATGATCTAGTAACTTAATCTTGTAAGTATCGTCGTTCACATTATCCAACACTTTGAAATGACCATCTCTACATGGAATCAACATAGATTTCCGAGCATTTGGAAACCCCTCTTTCAGCAGATGAACCCAAACTTAATCTCCCACATTGAACCTCATCAACTTGCGACTTTGATTAGCTTCATCAGCATTCTGTGTATTTGTCCGTTCAATTTTCATGCGCACCTTCTCATGGATTTTCTTCACAAAATCAGCTTTCTTTTCTCCATCAAGGTGTTTAACCTGTTTAGAAGTGGATCAAGTTGTGTAATAGGTATAAAACCATAAACAATTTCAAATGGAGATAATGAAGTAGTAGAATGAATAGTGTGATTGTAAGCAAACTCTGCAATCGGAATGCATTTTTCCCAATTCTTTATGTTCTCCTGAACTAGTACACGCAGGAGAGCCCCTAGGGTTCGATTGGTCACTTATGTTTGTTCATCTATTTGAGGATGATTGGCAGTCGATAACATCAACTTTGTCCCTAACTTGCTCCACAATGTATTCAAAAAGTAGAGTAAAAATTTAACATCGCGATCAAAGACAATGGGCGCAGGAATGCCATGTAACCTAACTACTTCCTTGAAGAATAGATCCACAACATGGTTTGCATCATCTGTCCTACCACAAGGAATAAAATGTGCCATTTTTGAAAATCTATCCACAACCACAAAGATAGAATCAATACCTGACTGAGAACATGGTAAACCTACGACAAAATCTATAGAAATATCAACCCAAGGACATGTAGAAATAAGTAATGGAGTATAAAAACTATGAGGCTTAGTTTTAGACTTAGCCTTCAGGCAATCAAGACAATTCCTACAAACCTTGTCAATAGCAAGTGCCATTTTTGGCAAATAGAAGTGTTCTCGCAAAAAATTATAAGTTTTATATGCACCAAAATGTCCCATTAAATCACCCGAATGAACTTCTCTAACAAGTAATTCACGCATATAACATTGAAGAATACATAACCTATTATTCATGAACAAGAAATCATTATGCCGAAAAAACTTCTCATAAGCACCATTTTGCATGCAGCATAAATAGATGAAAAATTAGAATCAGTCACATATAAATCTCGCACGAATGAAAACCTTAACATAATTCATTATAATCGTGTAAGTAAAACATGTCTACGACTCAAAGCATTAACAACAACATTTTCTTTACCCTTTTTGTAACGCAACACATAAGGAAAAGATTCAATGAAACTAGACCATTTAGCATGATGCTTATTCAACTTCATTTGGTTCTTCAAGTATTTCAAGGATTCATGATCACTATAAATGACAACTTCTTTACGCAATAAATAATGTTGCCAAGTTTCTAACGGAAGCACAATTGCATAGAATTCTTTATCATACACGGGATAGTTTAGAGCACCGCCCTTTAGCTTTTCATTGAAGTATGTCGATTGTCTTGCATCACTATGTCGATTGTCTTGCATCAAAACAACACCAATACCAACACCAGAAGCATCAAAATGAATCTCAAAAGTACCATTAAAATAAGGTAAAGCAAGAACATGAGCATTACTTAATCGTACTTTTAATTCATTAAGTGCATCCTCTTGACTCTCAATCCAAACAAATTTCACATCATTTTAACTAGTTCATTTAAAGGTGTAGCAATAGATGAGAAATCACACACAAACCGTCTATAAAAAATAGCTTAACCATGAAAAGAATGTACCTGGTTAGCATTAGTAGGTCTCGGTTAGGTCTCAGTGGCCTCAATTTTGGTTTTGTCAACTTTTATGCCCTCCTTAGAGACCAAAAAATTGAGAAACACCACTTCCAAAGTGCAAAATGCGCACTTCTTGATGTTCTCATACAAACAAGACTCATGGAATGCAACAAGAATCATTTGAACATGCTCAATATGTTCATCAGTCAACTTAGAATAAATCAATTTATCATCAAAATAAACCACAACAAATCGACCAATAAACTTTCTCAAGACATGATTCATCAACCACATAAAAGTACTAGGTTCATTAGTTAAACCGAAAGGTATAACAATCTATTCATACAACACAAACTTAGTCTTAAATGCAATTTTCCATTCATCCCCCTCGTTAATTCGAATATGATGATAACCCTGAGTAAAATAAATCTTAGTATAAATCACAAATCCATGCAAATATTAAATCATATCATCTAACCTAGGGATAGAATGGCGATACTTAATGGTAATCTTGTTAATAACATGGAAATTAATGCATATACGCTAAGTTTTATCTTTCTTAGGAACAAAAATAACCGTCACAACACAAGGAGATAGGGATTCTCGCACATAACTTTTTTGAAGTAACTCCTCGACTTGTCGTTGTAGTTCCTTTGTCTCCTCAGGGTTTTCTTTATACACCGGACGGTTTGGGATAACCAAACCCAAAATCAAGTCAATATGGTGTTCAATACCGTGCAGAGGTGGTAAACCCATAGGTAAGGCTTCTGGAGAGACATTCTCACATTCCTGCAACATCTGAGCAAACCGTGGGGGAACACGCATATGAATAGCTTTCTTTAAAATACATGATATGCATATAAGAATGATTAGAAAAAGCACGATTCACATCCCTAATTGATGCATAAAATGATCTACCAGAATCATTAGGAAGTTCATGTCTCATAATGTAAATCGTTGGCAAATGACTAAGATGTAAAGACAGGATTTTACGGGACTTATCATTCTTAGACTTAACGGCCTCCCTTGATTTTTGATCAAAATTATCAATTTTTTGCCTCCATTTTTCTCCTTGTGGCCGATCTCCTTCAAGCCCTGGCTAGGGTTTTAGTCGGCCGTTTGCACATCAGTCGCAAACTTCTCTTTATCGACTTTCATGCGCCTTTGTCCCTCTAAAACTTCCACTGGAGATAATGGAACCAGAGTATACCTTGTTCTATCCTTAATCATAGTAATTTTGTTAGCGTAACCATAATGCATAGATTTACAATCAAACTGCCAAGGTCTCACTAACAAAATATGACTAGCTTCCATAGCTATAACATCACATAAGATAGAATCGTGGTATTTTCCAATGTTAAAGTTAATCATGCTTTTTTTAAACCCTAATTTCACCACTACCATTCAACCAAATAAGTTTATATGGTGATGGATGAGTAGTCATAGGCAAAGACAATGGTTTAACAAGAAGATTAGACACTGTATTAGCACAAGAACCACCATCAATAAGTAGTAAACAATTCTTATCTTTCACAAGGAAACGGGTATGAAAAATTTTAATCCTTTGTACCCATTTTTTTGGCCATTTGATAGTTTAGAACTCTTAACGACACGAAGTTACCTTGTGTTTCTGGATCTTGTTCACTATGATTATTTATGATGATTTCTTCATCTACAAGTTCTTCACCACTTTTATACAATGGTGGAATATCAACATATTCATCCCCTTAATCTACTTCCTCAATCGGTGTTAACACGCATGCATAGGGACAGTTATTGTGGACATGTCCTCTTTCTTTACAATGAAAAAAAGTAGGGGAATTAACAGAAACTGAATCCGATGACAAAGTAGTGGACTTACCTATAATTTTCAAAACATGTTGGGTTGGTGGTGCCACTCTCCTCTCTTTAGGATTTATAAGTTGGATTTTAATAGGTCTCAACCGATCCTCGTCACTGGAAAATTAGGGCTGAACCCTACTGTGGCCATAACAAGGGTTTTCAGACTGAAACCCTGGTGGTTGACTGGAAAATTAGGGCTTTTGCTTCCTTGGTCGCAGGGTACTCTCAACCAACCTTGCTTTCACCAACAAATCATTCATAGATATGTGATGTTGAAGCTTGAATGACGTTTGAAGGTTTTCACGCAAGCCTTCAATGAATCAAATTTTGATGAATGCGTCATCTTCTTTCATTCCAACCATTCTCCTGTTGTTGGACAGATAAGAATGTTGTTCCATCAAGTAAGTAGGCGGAATATGATATTGGCGAAGCTCAGATCTCAATCTCTCCCAGGTGGAGATAGGTTTCTTTTCGGCAAGATATCGCGACTCCTTTTTATTTTTCCACCATTCAACTGTATAGTGAGTGAAAGAATACTACACCACTTTGACTTTTTCCTTGTCTCGATAATTGTTGAGATCAAACAGACTCTCAATCTGTAGTTCCCAATCAAGATACTTTACTAGATTGTGTTAACCATCAAATTAAGGGATGCCATATTTTAAATCCTTGATGTCTCGAGCTTCATCAGAACCCAATTTAGTTCCCGAATTACTCTTCACTCTCATTTGGGAATGAGGTTTACTGTAGCGATGCCTTCTAGAAGACCCTCAGTGTGATCGCCTTTCCAAACCATCATCAGAATAGTTATCTGAACTTCCAGAACCATTAAATTGACGGATATATTTTTTGGTTTCTTCCCTCTTGGCTGATGATGTAGGTGTAGGCAGTGCCATGCTGTTAACTTTTCTCGCCAACCTTTACTCCTCACTCATAAGTGCATTTATTGCGACAAAAAACCAATCAGGATCATTGGCTTCATTTGGACTAATTTGATGTCGCTCCCAACAATTTGGAGCCTCTTCACATGGATGACTACCACGCCTGCCATTAGAGGTGTTTGTCAATGGCAAATTGTTGGGATTGCTAACAAAAGGAGGAATGAATGGATTTTTGTCCCCCATCTTCGCTAATTTGCTAAGAAAATCAAACTGTTAGTTTAAAAAATTGCCCCTTCCATTTGTTTAGTAAGGTAACTCACCAAGTGTATAACACTCACAACTCCAAGGTGAAAGCTAATGTGAGGGCAATTGATCAATTCACCACAATTCAAAGAAATCTATGGAGATGGTAATTGCCGAACTTATTTTGAAATTTAAAAATATATAAAATCAAAATTGGGATCTACTATCTAGGTTAAAAAATTATTCAAAGAATAAGGAACAAAATGCAATTTGAATGGCAAGAATTAGAGCTGTATTGAATGAATTATGATCAAACCAAGAAGGCTTTATATAAGCTACAAATTGGTTCCGAAAATTCAAGAAATATTTCTGAAAACCTCTCTCTCAATTGGCTTTTATTTCCTCTTCCTCTTACGATTAGGATTTTGACTTTTCTTTTCCTTTTTCAAATCAAATTTCCTTTTTTTCCCCTTCTTTTTCAGCCAAAATTATTTTTTTATACTATAAAAAACTCACAACCAGAATCTTATTCCGCAAGAAAATTTTCGGTCACAATTCCCAAAATTTTTGGAAATTTCAAATCTGCCCCCAAACTTTTGAAAATTGCAAATATGCCCCAAATTTCAAATTTCAAATCCTAAATTCCAATTTTGAAACCCAAAAATATGCTAAATTTTTTTTTCTATTTTCAAAAAGTTGTGGGACAAAAATTGCCTATACAACACTTGGAATAAGAAAATTACGACAACTTCCTCTAGATTTAAATGAACTTCGAGGTATTCAAGATCATAAAGATCAAGAATATGACACTATATATATGAAAAATGACACAAGACTCTCTTTTTTTCAATAAGGTGTAATCAAGAATCAAAGAACACGAAATCATAGAACGATAAAGAAAACAAACAGGATTATTAGCATGCAATAACTTTAGAAAGAGTTGACGAAAAATATCACAAGCACATAAACTGTTTAAGCTACCTAAAAACTACGAAACTAACCAGGTGGTGAAGGCGGATAATACTTGTTAATGATCAGGCCCTTTAACGTCCTCCTGACTCGAATGATGAAGCTGAAGGTGGATAGTAATACCGAAGTATTCTAACTCTCATGCCCTCCGACGTCCTTCGACTCTAGTTTCAATCCTCCTGGTAAGAAAGATCAAACAAACATAGTTAAAACATGACATGAAAGAGTATATATAGATAAGAAAAATTCAAAAATAAATTAATGCACAACTCGAAACCCTTTTTTTTGCCTTAGTAGATATTTCGCTTTGCTCTGATATTAACTGATATGAATCTCCTTGCAAAGACTTACGATTGCGGAATTAATATCTTTGATCTAGTGAAGTGATCTCGCAAACCCTCACTATCTTGCACGAAATTCAGGTGTCTAGCCCTTGGGGTACACCTAACTTCGACTTGCTTTCTAACTAGCCCTCAGGATCAGATTACAAGGTTTATTGATACTTAACTAGCCCTTGGGGTTAAGCAACAATAGAATAGCTCGCAAGCAAATAGTATGAACTCAAAGGTTGTATATTTGATTGATAATTGTGGTGTTAAATTTGTCCATAAGGCCTCCCTATTTATAGGGTTACAATCTCGCCTCAAACCCTAATCACAAATGGAAACTGAATCGACTTATGGCAGTTTTAAGAAGCTAAAACATATCTTCCTAAAATACCTAAAATAAATGATAATCTAAGGTAATATGGTTGAATTCTTCAAGAAGTAACTTTGAAGAATATTACCTTATCTAATCTTACCAAATCTAATTCTAATTAGAATAAAATTGAATATACTAAATCCTAATGGACTGTATTTTTGAAATTTAGCTCTTCAAAGCCCACATGGCGGAGCCATCAGTCCAATAAATCCAAAATAAAATAATTTTACAATATTTTACAGTGATCACACTGCCTCATTAAAAAACCCAGGGAAAAAAAAGAGTATAGTGTTCTTCATGATGTCTTCAGTTCTTCGACAGTCTTGAATAATAAATCCAAGATGTCGATGATGACTACTTCTTCAATTCTTCTTCATAAAGGCAATCAATTAAAACATTTAAAGCAGCATCCCTAAGTTTAGTCCTTAATCTAGTCATAGGTCCCGCCATGTCACTTAGATGATCCCGAACGAAACCCTTAAATGTTTGATCAAGACGTGAAATGTCTTCATTTATGGTGGTAGTCGTCTTGACATCTCCATCATTCCCACTATGGTCGAAAGGTTTCACCCTCGAAATTTAATCATCTTCAAAGGTAAATGGGGGAAGTATCCCCCATTAAACTTTAAAATGATTTGGACACTAAAACTTTCGTACATCTTTCATGTTCCCCTACAGGTAGAAAAGAGTGGGTATTTTTTTGGATATGTTTGTAGTTGGAAGACCTTAATATTACAAACTAAACTTAGTTGTATAAGCCATATGTATTCATTCTATTTCTATCAAATTCATTGGAAAATTCACGACTCTTGAAAGGTACGTAGAATTCATTCCTTCACACGATCCCTTTTTTAACTTGTGTTTTCCAATACTATCTGTGCACTTGAACTTTCACACTAGGTCTTCAAAGATTATTCCACACCATACAATGACAACATTCGTTCAACAACATTCCTTTCATGCTCGGAGATCCCCAAGCATTTCACAAACTGGTGGCACCAAATTTATAGTATTCCAAACCTATTATATTTTTAGAAAATGAAAACCAGTTAGTCTCTGCTACTATGTGTGTACGTTTTTTTTTCTCCGTCATATCTATATGTGTATCTTTAAATTTTGTATTCCCTAGTTTTGGTTGTGAATATGAATGTCGCAGTGTTCTATTTAATTCATTTCATTTGATGTATAGGCAATGGCCACAGATAGGCGGTAAAAATCAAATAACATTAAACGTCATTTTTACTGTCGATTAGAATTTTAATTCATGAACTTCTCTCAGGTTCACGGTTGACCCTGAGGTAAGAATGTGATTACGAAAGCAGAACATCGATGTAAAATTTAGTCATGAAATTAACCTCGTTTCCAGTATCCAAGCCCCTATCGGGATAAAAAGTGCACTGAAAACACTTATATTGTCTGAAAGGCCATATGACGAGTCCAATATGTACAACCTTATTGGTTTTGATTCATTATGCAACTTTGGAATAATAAGAACTACTTACAAACTTGGCACGTTATTTTGATGTCCTTTTAGTGAATCTGAATCCGGAACGACACTATGTAACCTTGTATCTTACACGGGTTCCGACATTGGAACCTGTTTCCATAGTGGTTTCTGGAGCCCGTATACGGCAGTTTGGAACCGCCGTAAATTATAATAACATATATGAGTTGTAGTAGGAATTTACTAGGATTTAGTCTTGTAATCATATATTTATACCATAATAAACTAAGCCCTCATCATCGAGATTTCTCCCATTTCAGGGTATTAGAGTAATTACGCTCCTGAGATTGGCAGCCACGTTCGGCCCTCAATCTCCCGCACTTTTTCTCCAATCAAATATTACATCAATATTATGCATATCTCATTAATATTGTATCAGTATTCTGCATATTCATTTTCCCTCAATATTGCAGCAGTATCCTTTCAATCTTGCTGCAAACCTGCAGCTTCCATACCCAGCTTTCCATTAGTTTCACCGACCAATTTTTCTATAATTTCTCCCTCCCTATTTACCAATCACGGATAAAGATTGTATCCCTTGAAGTGCTCTCATTCGTATGGCCACAATTAAGCTTTCATCCACCAAATTCATACTTTGGAAAAATCAAGTGCAAAATCCTGAAATCTCAGCACATCTTCAACTACTTAGACAGTACCAAACCTTTCCCAACTCTTCCCTATCCATTGACGACCAGTTCGTATGCTATGGCTACATCATCAACTGGAGGTTCCAACCCTTTGAAGGCGGCTCATGATGCTGCTGTTACTATGTTCGAAAGGCGGGTGTTTGAGGATTAGCTATTTTACGGTCTGCTCATGTCTTCCCCGCACCCCGTCTCTCGGCATATGGATCTCTCTCAATCATGGGTTCCAAAATCGTAGCAAATTGAGCACCCTTAATTTTTGGGTTCAAGTTATTAATCATAACTGAGTAGTACATTTCATGGCCTTCATTTGAGAATATTCTTATACTGTGGATACAGTAGATGCCAATGTAGAATAAATATTAATCTTCTATATTTAGCCTTGTATATTTCATACACTACTTGTAAACTTAGTCAGCCAACCATCAAGACCTATTCTATAGGATTAGTTAGTCAGAAACGGATTCCATGACTCCAGATACTTAGGATCAATTAGTTGTAATACTTGTATAAATAGCTACGTACCTATCAATGAAATATATCAATCAGTCTTTACAATTTCTATATGGTATCAGAGCTTGATTAATTCTCTCAAACTTTTTCCTGTCAATTCTCAATCATTATGGCAGAGGGACTCAATCCTAATGAGCCTAACATTCCAAATCCAATTCCAAATCCTAATCCGGATCCTATTATTCCAAGCAACTCATCCAAACTCTATGATATTCATCACTCCGAGAGTCCATCCACTGTCCTCGTTATGCCTCTTCTAACGGGTAATAATTATGGAACATGGAGTCGAGCAATCACTATGGCTTTGAGAGCTAAAAACAAATATGGTTTTGTTGATGGAACCATGCCTAAACCTAGCACTCAAGCTGATGTTCAGAATTTTGAACGCTGCAATGACTTGGTGAGCAGTTGGATTCTCAATTCAGTTTCGCCTGAAATTCGGCCTAGTATTCTATATTCTGAGATTGCTGCTCAAATTTGGAATGATCTTAAAGATCGTTTCTCTCAATCCAATGCACCAAAGATCTATCAACTTAAGAAGTCAATCTCATCTCTGAAACAGGAAGGCATGACTATTTCATCATACTTTACTCAGTTGAAATCTCTTTGGGTGAATTAAACAACATTGTCGTCATCTCTCCATGTATCTGTGCCAACTCAAAATCTATCATCGATCAAATGAATCAAGATCAAGCTATGGAATTTCTACAAGGACTTAATGATAGCTTCTCATCGGTACGCCGCCAGATTCTCCTTATGGAGCCTTTTCCATCCGTTCAACGGATTTATAACTTGGTTCGTCAAGAGGAGAAACAACAAGAGATTGACATACATGCTCCGGTCGTGGACTCTGTTGCCCTCCACACTTCAAGAAACTCAACATGGAACAATCGCAACAATACCATGGATGTTGCTGGCCCTTTCCGCAACACTGGAAAGCGTTCACGTCCTTTCTGCAATCACTGCCAACGCCATGGCCATACTTAAGCCACTTGCTTCCAGCTGAATGGATACCCTGACGGCGGCAACGAAAAGCGTTCTGCAACACCAATTAAGCACACGGCAGCACTGAATCAACCAGCCACAGCACCAACTCAATCCTTCACTCCTGATCAATACAATAAGCCGATGGCCCTCTTGGCAAATGATCCTCCAATTGATCACTCGGCTCATTTAGCAGGTAAATTGTTATATAAAATTTTCTATTCTGCCCATTTAGCAGATAAAGCTCTAAATTATATATCTTCTTCTTGGATTATTGATTCGGGTGCATCAAATCATATTTGCACGTCACTTTCATTATTTTCTTCATATTATCCATTGAAGAATCATATTTCTGTTCAAATGCCTGATGGATCAACAACATCAGTGACTCATATTGGTGTAATCAAACACTTTCCAAATCTTATTTTGAAAGATGTATTCCATATCCCATCTTTCAAATTTAATTTATTATCTGTCTCCCAAATTTCTCGACAACTTGGTTGTGTAGTCACATTTTTTTATTATCATTGTCTATTTCCGGACCTTTCCTCGAAGGCAAAGATTGGTCGGGGTAGTATGCAAAATGGCCTCTATTATCTAGATGATGTTCCTGCTTACTTAAATAAAGCATTGTCTTTCCATCACTGTAATAGTTTTGATTTATGGCATTCACACCTTGGTCATCCAGGGAATTCTCGTTTTCAATTTCTTGTAAGCAAATTTTCCGATATTGTTTCAAATAAAAACTTCACATGTGATGTTTGTCCTCAAGATAAGCAATCTCGTCAATTATTCCCAACAAGTACTTCTCATTCTACAAAATGCTTTGAGTTAATCCATGTAGACATTTGGGGGCCTTTTTCCGTTCCTTCTACGAATGGATCTCGTTATTTTTTAACCATTGTAGATGATTATTCGCGTTGTACTTGGATATATCTCATGAAAACAAAGTCTGAATTTTTTCATATGATAATCCAATTTTTCTCTCATATTAATCGCCAATTCAATGGCAACATCTCCAAAATTAACACTGGAACTAGTGGAATTTTTCTTCCTCAACTCCAAGTCATTCGTTCAGACAACGGAGCTGAATTTCTTTGCACCAAATTCCAAACTTGGTGTCAAACTCATGGAATCATTCATCAACGTAGTTGTGTTGGAACACCCCAACAAAATGGGATCGTTGAACATAAGCATCGTCATCTTCTGGATGTTGCTCGAGCCTTACGTTTTCAAAGTCATTTACCTCTTTCATTTTAGGGTGAATGCATCGTTACTGCTGCCTTCTTGATTAACAAGTTACCCACAAAGATTCTTCAGTTTAAATCTCCTCATGAATTATTATTTGGCACATGTCCATCGTATTCATCATTACGAGTATTCGGATGTTTATATTTTGCCAAAAATATGTATATACGACATAAATTTGACCAACATGCCAGGCCTGGTATATTAATTGGCTATCCTTTTGGTCAAAAAGGATATAAAGTTTATGATATTTCTACTCGTCGAATTTATGTCTCTCGCGATATCATTTTTCATAAATCCATATTTCCTTACAGCATTGTTTCTAATACATCCCCATCTAGTTCTTCGTCTCCTATTCCAATTAGTATCACTCCTTTAAAGGATGATCTTAATGATATTATTTTGGAACCTATTTCAAGTCCATTGCCATCTCCTGCAACTAATGTTGACTCCATTCCAGCTCCGAGTCCACCATCTTCCCCTGTGCCTATCACTTTTGATACTACTCCTTCAACGCCTGCCCGTCCTGTGCGAGACCGTCGTCGTCCATCTCGTTATGATGATTTTTTTTGCACCAATGTCTCTTTGTCTACTCCACATCCTCTTGCCAAGCACTTCTCTTTAAGCACTTTAAGTCCTTATCATCGTGATTTTATATCCAAAATAATTGATCACACAGAACCAAAAACTTATTCTCAGGCAGTTAAATCTCCTCATTGACGAGATGCTATGTCATCTGAAATTCATGCTTTCGAATCTAATCGTACTTGGTCTTTATGTCATTTACCTCCTGAAAAATCATCCATTGGATGTAAATGGGTTTACAAAATAAAATACAATTCTGATGGCTCAATCGAGCGTTATAAAGCCCGTCTTGTTGCAAAGAATTATAATCAAATTGAAGGAATTGATTATTATGACACGTTTGCACATGTTGCCAAACTCGTCCCTGTCCGTGTTCTTCTCTCCATCGCTGCAATTCACGGTTGGACCCTTCATCAACTTGATGTAAATAATGCTTTTCTCCAAGGAGACCTTCATGAAGAAGTCTACATGAAGCTCCCTCCCGGTTTTCATCATAAGAATAGTAATCTTGTTTGTAAATTACATAAATCCATTTATGGCCTTAAATAAGCCTCTCGTCAATGGTTTTATAAATTTTCTTCTACTCTTAAGTCACGTGGTTTCCATCAATCAACTGCAGATTATAGTCTATTCACATATATAAAAGATAATATATCTGTATTTGTTCTTGTTTACGTTGACGATATCATCATTACTGGTAATAATTTGTCCATCATTAGTGAGACTAAAACATTTCTTGCCAGTTCCTTTTCTATTAAAGATCTTGGCACTCTTCGATACTTCCTTGGTATTGAAGTCTCACGTTCCAAGCAAGGTATTTTTTTATATCAACGTAAATATGCTCTCGATATTCTATCTGATTATGGACAACTAGGTTCTCGTCCTTCTTCTTTTCCTATGGAACAAAATATTCATTTACTTCCCGATGAAGGTACACCCTTCCCGATCTATCTATTTATCGACGTCTCGTGGGTCGTCTTCTCTATCTGACGGTCACACGTCCTGATATTCAATATGCCATTAATACTCTAAGTCAATTCATGCAAAATCCATATTCTACCTATCTTGATGCGGCACATCGTGTTCTCCGCTACCTTAAAGGGTCTGTTGGTAAAGGAATACTACTTTCATCTAATAGTTCTCTTTCTCTTGTTAGTTTTGCTGATTCTGATTGGGCTGGTTGCCCCACCACTCGTCGCTCTACCATGGGATACATAACCATGCTTGGTTCTAGTCCTATTTCATGGAAAACTAGGAAACAACCTAGAGTTTCTCGCTCTTCCGCTGAAGCTGAATATCACTCTCTTGCTACTTTCACTGCTGAAATACAATGGCTTTATTATCTTTTCTCCGACCTTGGATTTCCTCCTCTACAACCTATACGTGTTTACTGTGACAACCAAGCTGCTCTTCACATTGCTAGTAACCCTGTTTTCCATTAACGTACGAAGCATATTGAACTTGATTGTCACTTCGTCCGCGAAAAGATGATTTCCGGCCTCATCTCCGCCAGCTACTTACGCTCGTCTGATCAACTTGCTAATATCTTTACCAAACCTCTTGGTGCAGATGTCTTTCATAACATTATTTCCAAGTTGGGCGTGCTCGATATTTCTCCCCCGACTTCAACTTGAGGGGGGTGTAGAATAAATATTAATCTTCTATATTTAGTCTTGTATATTTCGTACACTACTTGTAAACTTAGTCAGCCAACCATCAAGACCTATTCTATAGGATTAGTTAGTCAGAAACAGATTCCATGACTCCAGATACTTAGGATCAATTAGTTGTAATACTTGTATAAATAGCTACGTACCTATCAATGAAATATATCAATCAGTCTTTACAATTTCTATAGCCAATGGATGCAAATGTGGAGATAGGCCCGTCAAACAGGTCGGGTTACCCGTTGGATAACCGTTACCCATATACTATTTTTACTTATTGGATAATGACCCATTGGGTTAATGGATATAATTGGGTTGTAGTTATTGGGTTTAGTTGGGTTGGATAATGGATTATCTGTTGGATAATTTTGGGTGGGTCAAGTTGGGTTGGGTAACGGGTGACCCGTGGATAATTTCATATCATAAGATAACAAAATTTTCACAAGTTTGATTACGAATGATTTAATTTTTCCCTAACACATATAATCATTTTAGAAACGATCAAATTCTCGATTCATCATATTTATCGATTTCAGTTCATGTCTTAATCAATTTTAATTTGAACCAATTAAAAATTGATAAAAGATCTTGACGAAAGAAGTAGAAGTAGTATTTAAGAAACTTTTACTAAATTTGAAAAATCTCCTCCATGAAATATGAAGATTTTTAAAAATATTTTCTTTTATTGAACATAAGAAAATAATAAATGAAATCCCCACATTTAGCACTCGAATAAATACTTCCTCTTTTGTAGTTATGTACACGATTAAGCCTATATAAAAAAATGATTAGAGTTAATCGTAAATTTTCACTCCAGGTAAAATCTTACGTGACTTATCCATTTAAAGTTTAAATGGTTGAAAACACCAATTATCCATTAAGTATATACTGAATTATCCATTGGGTATATATTAATTATCCATTGGGTCTATACTAATTATCTATTAGGTCGAACTAAATGACCCATTGGGTATAGGTCATTTATTTGGGTGAAACGTGAATTACTCAACAAGACCGTGTTCTTTCTCAGTTCTCAGTTCTCACTTCCCACTTCCCAGTCTGCATTTTGTTTCATCAGTCCGCATTTTGTTCATCATCGGTCTGCGTTTTGTTCATCAATCGGTCCGTGTTTTGTTCATCAATCGGTCTGCATTTTGTTCATATTCGAGTTCATAATATTATATTATGTACATTATATTATATTATATTTAATAAAAAAAATATATAATATGTTGGCTTTGTAAACTCGACGAAACTAACAAACAATATTACTTGGGATCGAGCTCGAGCTCAAATACTGTACGAACTCGAATATTGTACGAACTCAAATACTGTACGAGATTGAGCTCGAATACAGTACAAACTCGAATACTGTACGAGATTGAACTCGAATACTGTACGAACTTAAATACTGTACGAGATTGAACTCGAATACTGTACGAACTTGAATACTGTACGAGATTGAGCTCGAATATTGTTCGAACTCGAATACTGTACAAGATTAAACTTGAATAGTGTACGGACTCGAATACTGTACAAGATTGAGCTTGAATGCTGTACGAACTCGAATACTGTACGAGATTGAACTCGAATACTGTACGAACTCGAATACTGTACGAGATTGAGCTCGAATATTGTACGAACTCGAATGTTGTACGAGATTGAGCTCGAATATTGTACGAACATGAATACTGTATGAGATTGAGCTTGAATATTGTACGAACTCGAATACTGTACGAGATCAAACTCGAATATTGTATGAACTCGAATACTGTACGAGATTGAGCTCGAATACTGTACGAGATTGAACTCAAATATTGTACGAACTCAAATGCTATACGAGATTGAGTGCAAATTTTGTACGAACTCGAATACTGTATGAGATTGAATTCGAATACTGTACGAGCTCGAATACTGTACGAACTCGAATATTGTACGAGATTGAACTCGAATAATTTGTGAATTATAATTTGTATAATTTGTGAATTATAGTGAATATTTATGTTATATATTACACTTGCATTTGGGTAATTTTGGATATTTATTGGGTATTTGTTATGTTCCTATTGAGTTAACATAATCTGGGACCCATTGAGATCAAAATTTCCCATTAACATAATTATTCTCATCCCAAATCCTAAAAAATAATGAGCATTTAATACCTGATCTCATTGGATAATGACAACTTGTAACCCAAATCGATAGAAAATGTTTAATGATAACTTATTGGGTTAATTATATAATGATCTATTGGATAATATATTTTAACCCATTGGGTCATATGATTATCTCATGGGTTATCCAATGGGTTATCCATTTAATAACCCAACCTATTATGACCCATTTAATAAATGGGTTAATTGGATAATGACCCATTGGATAATAATCCATTGGGTTTGGATAATGGGGTTTTCCAATTAACCCATTTAACGGGCCTATGTGGAGAACACATTTACTAAATGCGTCCTCTGTAATTTTTTTATTACATGAAAAAGTGAGGACGCATTTGCTAAATGCGCCCTCATGATTTATATTTTTTTTAGGTAGAAATGCATTAAGCAATTGCGTCCTCTGAATTTGGCTTTTTTTTATAAAAAAAATCTGTTAAACCCCCATTAAGCAATTGCGTCCTCTTATTCATGTTTTAAACCCCGAACTTTCGACAGAAAAGGAGAAAGATGCACGTTCTCCCTGTTTTCTCCGTCGTTGGAATCATCCCTTCCACCCGTGCTCAGGCCATCGCCATCTACCTCGCCGGGATCACGCTTTCATTTTTCATCATTTTCATCGCCAGGTTCGTACTTCCCTAAGCCTTAGTTCGTATTTTCTTTTCGATTTTTTCAGATCAGCTCTGTTTCTATGTGTTTGGTAGTAAATTGTTGCTGGATTTTTAGTTTAAGCTTCCGGCCAGCCGTTGCTAACTGTCGCGGACCCGTTGGAACCCAGCACGCGCCGCCGGTAGGTCCGCACGTGGAACTCACGTGCGGCCAGCTTCCCCGATCGTGGAATTCATGTGCCACCAGAATTTATGAGTCTCCGAGAGGTACCTGAAAAATTCATGGTTATATGAATATCTTGAATGATTATGTGTGGTTTGATTATTTGTGATTTGTTCACTAATTTTTTTATTGAACTTGTAGTAATAGTGTGATTTGTGAGGTATTTGAAAACATCTTAATTATATGAATGTGTTGAATAATTATCTGTGGTTTGAATGATTATGTTTTGTTTGATTATATGAATGTGTTGAATGAGGATGTGTGATTATGTGTGATTTGTTCACTAATTTTTTTTATTGAAGTTGTAGTAATGATCTAATTTGTGTGGTGTAATTGATTTCAAAATTTATATTGTGAAGAGACATTACCGATTTTGTAATGTTGTATGTCAATTAGTAAGATAATCGATAATAGTGTATGATTTGGTTATCCGATGACAATTGAACAGTGTATGGTTTAGGGTTTGAGGACTTGAATAAATGTTACTGAATACCATTTTTCTGAATATGAAATTATATGTTCTATATTTGTACAATGTAGTTTTACGATATTTTTGACATTGTACTTGTACAAAGGGGGTCAGATTAAGTTTGATTTGAATGTGGGTGTGTATTATGATCCTCCCATACCTAACAAAAATGTGACTCTCGAACGGAGGTTAATCCACCCCGAGTTAGTTGAAATAATTTTCAGAAGGCTTGGCATTTTAAGTGAGGGGTTTCTGTTGAAAATCTATTATCGCTGTCCTGAGCTAATTGGTTCGTCTATATATTATCGATGTTATGGTGTGGAAGATGACGAGTCTACCGTGACCTTCTTCAACAGTGTTGATCGAATGTCCTTGTCCTCAGCTGATCTGTACATTAATATGGAGAAGATGGCAAACAACATTGACCGTGCGGGTGATATTAGTTAGGGCATGTTTATGTCGTTGTTGAGCAATGTTCAGAACTATATAGCTTTTCCAACCTTCCTACCCCCTATACATTGCCAAGGTTTTGGAGAACCTTTTATCATTGGTGAGTCGAGTCAACCCAGTGTGTATGTTCACGTCAATTGCACTTAGCCATCCACAAGTGCTGGTATATATGGTGTGCATCATGAAGAGCTGAATGTCTTCGATGTTGATTATGTAGGTGAAATTGGAGAGCATGTTGTTGGTCATGGTGAACATGTTGGTTGCGATGATGAAGGTGAGGAAAGGAAACTTGAAGAAGAAAGCGAAGATAGTTGATCATTATCAACTGATTCAAATCCAAGAGATTATGATGAACAAGTGGTGTACACGAACAATGTAGCCATGGCGTTCCATCTTATGGCGAATCCTAATACGGAGGCCTATTTTAGGGATTATGAGGGGCCTGAGGAGGATGGGTATGGCCTAACTAATACTTCCTAGTTATGTTCAAGCGACTGGTGAAGTTACATTGGGTATGCGATTCTGGAGTAATCCAGAATTGGTAGAAGCTATTTCCAGGTGGAGTTCGATGATGAAAAAGGAATATTGGGTCGTGGAGAGCTGGTCATGTACATGGCATGTGAAATGTAAGGACATTGTTGAATGAAGTGGCAGTTGTCATTGGATTGTTAGAGCCAGCAAGAAGCTGCCTATGGGATGTGATAGATCACTAAATGGGCAAGTAGTCATAGTTGTATTAGTGCTGGTCGACAAATGGTAACACTAACCTGACATCGTTGATGATCGCTCGTTCCATTTTCCATCAGATTGACGCAAACCCCCCTTCATATACGGTGAAGGATGTCCAAGTGCATGTGAGGAATGAGTTAAATGTGACCCTTTTCTACAAGAAGACATGGTATGCTCGCCAGAAGGTTATTGATTTGGTATTTGGAACTTGGGAGGATTCTTTTGAAATCTTGTCAACATTTATGGATGAGCTAATCAGGGCTAATCCGAGCACCGTTGTTGATTGGGCAGACATACCTGATAGAATACACGGTCATGGGTATAGGAAATTTAAGTTTATGTTCTGGGCATCTGGTCAACAGGCCGGTGATTAGTGTGGATGGGACTCATTTGAGAGGCACATACAGGGCCATAATGCTAGTTGATGTGACACATGATGCGAATGATTACACACTGCCAATTCCTTATGCAATAGTTGATACTGAGACTAATGAGAGTTGAAACTGGTTCATGCTTAAACTGTGACTCCATGTGGTAGGTGGTGATAATAGGCCAATTTGTATTATATCAGATCATCATGATGGGATTTTGAATGCAATGAGACATATGGATGAATGGATGGAGCCAGCAGTATACCACCGGTTTTGCTTGGGGCATTTTTCGTCCAACTTCCTTAGTGCGGAGAGTGGGAAGTTAAAAAATACGCATATGAAAACTCTGGTTTGGAAATTTGGTCGTGCCATAAAAGAAAGTATGTGGAGGAAGTATAAGGAGAATTGGCTGAAAAGACATAATAGCAATAAGTGGTGCCTTACTTTTGATGAGGGAAATCTTTGTTGGGGGAATTCTTACAACTAATTTGTCAGAGAGTTACAACAATTTTTTAAGGCGCGCACGACATCTCTTGATAACAGCATGTGTCAAAGCCACTTTTCAACGAACAGTTGAAATGTTTGCACAAAGGCTAATAGATGCCACAAATTGGAGGTACTTTTTTTGATACATTATATTTATATATGTGTTCATAGACTAGTTGATGTATTCTAAATTGATGTAGAATTGTGTAGGTCTGAGTTCTCGAGTAGGATTTGGAAAAGGTTTTAGAAGCAAGACACTTGGGGAAATGGACATATTGTGACCGTGTATAGTCAGGCATCGTAGACTTATAAGGTTGTGACAAAGACCATTGATGGCAGCATTGGTGAAAGCCAATACTGTGTGAAATATAGAGAAAGGAGTGTAGTTGTCGCGAATGACAAATTTTCCGTTTCCCTAGTTCCCATGCATTGGTTGGTTATAGGTATAGGTGTGACGATCCGTCTACTCTCTGTAACAAGGTATATCACACAACCACCTATGTGAAACAATATAGTGAGGGTTTCGTGCCTCTCCAAGATCCATCACTATGGCAACATGCCAACTGGAGGTTGATTCCCAATATTGAAAAGTTTCGTAATAAGATGTGTGGTCAGTTTGTAGAGAGAAGGATAAGGAATCAAATGGATGATAGACTTCCGGGTGATTGCAGAGGCATCCGTGGGCGAGGGCGTGCTTAGGGTCATGTTTGTAATGTGTAGTTTCTAGATATCCTTATGTTTTATTTAGACCA
Source organism: Rubia yunnanensis (assembly GCA_037428765.1). Classification (NCBI taxonomy): domain Eukaryota; kingdom Viridiplantae; phylum Streptophyta; class Magnoliopsida; order Gentianales; family Rubiaceae; genus Rubia; species Rubia yunnanensis. Next base: position 44,565,396 of record CM075069.1, on the reverse strand, counting down.
ATATGTATTACATGATATTATGTAGCTAAGCAGGCTGTTATGTTGAATTCTCTCGTTAAATGAGTGTAATTGATTGTGTGTATTTGTAATATGTGTTTTTTTTAATTGACGCTAATGTTCGATTTGGTTTGAATATGTATTACATGTAATAGTATTCATTTTTGTGGAAATATAGACTGATCATTTCTCCATGTGATTCTGATTTTCACCAGGGATACACCATGTTTCATCCAAAACCCATTGATGGGGAATTGCATTACCTTCACCGGGAGCATCGTGCACGTGCTCTGTACAATGGTAATTTGGAGGATGAGGCATTGCAGGTGAGGCAGTGCGATGAGGCTTGTTGGATTGGTGGGATACATGATAGAGTGATGCACTATGTGCGTGGGGCTGGATTCTAGGAACTATTAGATTCTGTACCAATTCACATTTGACCATTTGCTCATCACTGCGTTATTCGAGTGTTGGAAACCAGAGATGCACACATTTCACCCGCCGATGAGGGAGGCTACCGTCACTTTACAGGATGTGGGCATCCATTGGGGTCTACCTATCGATGGCATTGCAATCACTGGTGTAGACACAAGCAGGCGCATGAATGAGTGGCAGAGATTATGCATTGACTACCTGGGAGCTATGCCAGACATGAGTGACATCAGAGGAGGTCGCATAAGGGCCAGCTGGTTGGGAAACTTGTTGCGTAGTCCATTGCCTCTTGATGCTACTGAGGTAAATTGTCAGGAGCGGGAAAGGGTTTTTCATTTTACAATTGGTCGGAGGATTGCTCATGTTGGACACATCTGGGTACCTGATCCTTCTGGTCTATTTGTTGGTACTCATTGACTTAGATGAAGCGCATCAGTACAGTTGGGGGAGTGCAATTTTGGCACACTTGTACAAGAGCTTATGTGACACTGCAATTCCACAAGTCAAATCCATATTTGGGCCACTAGTCCTATTACAGGTAACATTTCTGGTTAAACTTGTTAGTTGGACACGTGTCCATAATGACCTCTTACATTATATTATATATATTTTTAATTTACTGTCAGTTGTGGGCATGAGAGCGTATACCAACCATCTGTCCTGCCAGACGACTTCAAATACCATCACCATTAGTGCTCTTGGGTCCAGGTTCGCAATCAGTAAGGACACAAATTTTAAACCTTTTTAATTACTAGGAACAGCTAATATTATTCATTCTGTTCCTCACGAGTGGAGAGCCCGGTACGATTTATCATAACCACCCATGCATGTACTAAAAGTGTACCGCGATCAGCTGACATCTCTCCATGATAGTCAGGTATAATGTAATTTGGATTTCCTTTTTTTTTTGAAATAATGGGAAAAAATTAGTCAGCTGACATCACTTGTCTGTTATGTCAGTTTATTTTGAAGCCATACACTGAGGATGTCATGCAACATCTCCCACAATAATGTACTGCTGGTAGCAACAACTGGCTATTGTGTGTTGAACTCATTTGTTGGCACATCGTGGAGTATCATCATGTTCATCATTTTCTCAGGCAATTTGGCCTTATCCAAACAATACCCACGCAGTTGGTCACTAAGGATGAACACAAACTGCTTCATTCTAGAGACCGTCGGGGGAGGTTAGGCATGGATTGGCATGTTGAACTGAGAAAATATCTTGATGCATGGGAACATCGAGCTGATCAACAAATTAATGCTCTTGGGTCAGCGGATCCATATACACCCAATCGAGAATACATGGAGCGGTATTTTCACAGGACAGTGACCCTGATTCACCAGCCAGGATGGTGCCAAATGGTTACAGAGGGTTTTCATGGAGATGGTATTACAATGGACTATATGGCTTTTACTAAATTTCTAATAGTATCAACAAATAATACTTGCGATTCCCTCATTTTTTTAATATCAAACATATTTATCTCATTTATGTAGTTGCAAGCAATGTTTGATACATGCTTTATCTTAGATGTTAATTTGGACGAATGTCTCCCACATTTCGCAGACGTTATTAGGGGAGTACATGGTGTTGCCACACGTACTCTAGAATATGCGCATGAGCCCTCGAGACTGTAGTACTATCAGCCACATGTGCACACCGAGGAACCTCCCCTTGGTGTGAGATACAATAAAATCAGAAGCCACCATACAACTCCTCCTAGTCGACAGGGTGGTCGGAGACCGCGTGCTTGCTACCCTACAAAACACATTGGTTCATCTCAAGCCGGAACCTCACATGTGATTCCAACCCACGACGGACCATCACATGGTGGACCCTCACACTCCTACACTACTCCAGCTGATTCTACTGCGTACCTTACTCCCACTGCTAGTCATGCGTATATGTCGCCTACTACTCCATTTCATATAGGTAGTGTTCTCCATGTCCATTATGATTTGAATGAGGACGCAGGAGGCGATATGGAGGAGGATTTTACAGAGGGAGTTCCGCATAACGATGTACATGTTTCCACTAAGATGGCTATTCCACGATGCACATCCCGCATCATACGTCTGCCCCCATGTGGAACAGGTGGAAAGCTTTGCAGAGGGCGTCATTAGTACATTACATGTCGTTGGGCATTCATTTCATTACATTTCTACCTATATGTTTGTCACGTGTTCTTCGAATATTGTATCTCTAAATCTATTCATGTTTATTTTGTTTTCATTATCATCTCTAATTTCATAAACATTAAATGAGTCTACTCTTGTATTTTTGCTTATTTATATTAGTTAATTTCATAAACATTAAATGAGTCTACTCTTATATTTTTGTTTATTTATATTAGTTAATAGTGGAAAAAAGTGGAAAATTTTTAAAAACTGAAATTTATGTTTATTTACATATCTAACTCATTTAAACTACAAAAAAACCAAAATTTTACAATTCCAATACAATAGGAACTTCCGAATTCTTTTATAATTCATTCATTTTCTATATTTCAGTATATTTAAAAATTTGAAATACCCACGATCAAATTTTTCCATTATCTTTAATTAGGTAAGTAGGATGTTCAAGTTTTATTATCATAAATTTCAAAGCGGACTTTCAAATTCTTTCGATGCATTTATCACTATAAGTTTTAAAAAAAAATAGAAAACAATTAGATGTCTATCGATGCGCTATTGGGGACAATGAATATATATAAAATAGGAAAATCAGTTAGAGGACTAATAATAATGAAAAAAATTAAATAGAGGACGCATTCAAATAATATGTCCTCTGCATGGGTTATAAAAAATTGAAACTTAATAGAATGCGTCCTCTTCATGCATTCGAAAAAATATATAGAAAAAAAAGAGTGTTTTTTTTAAATTAAACCATCCGGGGATGGGGGGAATATATTAGGCTCCCCAAACCAAATTGAAATAAGCCGAAAGGCGCCACATGTGGGAGTCCATTACAACCTTGAAGCAAAAACAACACTTGCTTCCAAAAGCGGTGTTTCCACCTATTCTAAGCTAAGAGACTAAAGAGATATGGTGTGCTAGCAGAGGTCTAACTTATTATTCTGTTAGACTGCAGTACCACGAACAGTTCAGGGAGTCAGAAAAAATGAAACCCCTGTTTGTCAATGATATGCAGCTGAATAGAAAAAAAAAATAGACCTCCTGAGTAGCCAAAGATTGTTACAATCAGCGGAGACGAAAAACAAAGGCAGTGTTGTGACTCCTATACATTTCCTTGTCGATCATCGTCTCGGAATTTAGGTGTTGCATACAACGGGCATCAGCTGAGGAGAGAAATCATTGGCAAACAGGAAAGAAGAGAGATTCATCTCGGCATCGGACCTGCAAAGAAGAGAAGAAAGGACAGCAGTTTCCATTCTAACCAAGAAGGGGAAATTGCAGACCTAAAACTAGGAGAAACATAGAAATAAATCTTGTTACAGCCCTAAGGAGATCCAATTCAAACCCCAGTAAAACCATTTTTGTCAAGTAGCAGAAGACCCCTAAGGAATAGTGGAACATTATCAATATGTAAAATTCCTTGTAAATTAGTTTCCATGGCAAATTTTGCCAAGAAATCAGCAGCTGTGTTAGCTTCCCTGGGAGTGTGTTGTATTGGGTTCAGTAAATGTTTTAAATTTAGACTGTTGCATATAGAGAAAACTCTCCACGGGCAGTACATTGGATTCTGAATTCCTTTAACAGCCAGTAGACAATCAGACTCAAACACACAACAGTGAAGATCCAGATCCGAGCACAATTGATATCCACTCTGAATGGCAAATAGTTCAGCATATAATGGAGAAGGGGATTGGAAAGTGTTAACTTTCATTTTAATCACTTCTCCCTTCCAATTCCTAACTATAACTGCAGATGAGGAATGACCACCAGGTTTCCATGTGGCATCTGTATTTATTTTGTAACCATTTAGTGGTTTTTCCCAACTAACCGCAGTAATAGTTTTTTCTTTTTTGGAAGGATTTTTGGGATGATTCTAGCTTGTATCAAATCCTTATACTGATCTATATTACCTTTCAATTGATGAGCTGTGAAAATTAGGTAAATCAGTTCTTTAGCATTCTGAAAACATGCATCAAATGAGAAAGATATATTGTCAAAGATGATTTTATTTCTGTGAATCCAAAGAGACCATGTTGTGACTAATAGGGCTGCAGTAATCAGGTTTGACATTATCTTAGAATCAGCCCTGAAAGAGAGAAATAATTCTACTCTATTCCTGAAGCTTCCAAAAACTGGTTGTTGAAAATGTAATAGATTGTTAACTCTATGCCAAATTGCAATAGAAGAAGGGCAGGAGTTAAAAAAATGATCCAGAGAATCTGAATGGTTCTTGCATAGAGGACATTTGGAAGCTAAAGAGAAACCAAACCTACACAGGATAGTATCAAATGGAAGGATTCCATTGAGTGCTCTCCAAATGAGAACAGACATCTTTTTAGGAATGAAAGGGGACCATACCTTGTTAAAGTGTCTGATAGTTGGTCTTTTCTGTCTGAATAATTTATATGCAGAGCTGATGGAGAAATTCCCATCCGATGTTGGAGTCTAGACAAGCCTATCTGTATAAGAGTTAACCAGTTTGACTTCCTGCAAGGAGTTAAGAGTATTGGTAGCCAGGTGAGGCTCCAGGTTTGGAAGGAAAGAAACTTTGTTAACTATGAATGACCTGAGTGAAATATCCTCAAAGGGAATATTCAGCTCATGGGGCCATTCATAACACAAAGCTCCATCACCATTCCAGTTAGCATTCCAGAAAGAACATTCACCAGTACCATGTATAACTCTAGAGAGATTATCAGCCTTAGCAGTGATTTTACAAATCCTATTCCATGTGTGAGATTTTTTGTAAGATACTGGGAGTGACCATAAATGAGCTGACCATTGAGTATTATTTATTTGCAGTTTCCACCATAGTTTACAAGAAAAGGCATCTACTGTAGCATTTAGATCTCTAAAGCCTATTCCATTCTCTTCTACAGGGAGGCTCATTTTTTTCCAAGATCTCCATTTTTTCCTATCTGTATTATCACAGTTCCCCCAGAAAATGCCAGAAGCTAGTTTTTCCATTTTTTTTAAGACTATCTTTGGAGGACTTAAAACTGCAAAAATGTGTGTGGGAATTGAAAGAAAACAATGGTTAATGAGGATGATCTTACCTGCAGTACTTAGCCATATGTTCTTCCAATTATTAATAGATTTCTCCATTCTTTCCAAGATAGGATGGTAATGAACCTGTAGATTACGACCTGGAAAGATAGGGACTCCTAGGTACTTAAAAGGGAAAGTGCCTTTCACCATACCTAAAATTCTACACACTATTTGAACACTTGCCACAGGAGTGTTTGGAGCAACAAAGATATCAGATTTGGTCAAATTTACCTTTTTACCTGATGTTTGCTCATATGCTTTCAGAAAGCTTTTAAACCTTTTCAAGTTTTTGTGATTGGCATTTAAAAAAATAGCTGTATCATCAGCATACATCAGATGGGTTATAGGGGAACATGGCCTTGGCAAACTAAAGTATTGCAGATATCCTATACTGAACAATTTTTTTAAACCTCTGGAAAAGGTTTCAGACAAAATATTGTACAGGAATGGAGAGAGTGGATCTCCCTGTTTAATACCCCTAGAAGATGCAAAGAAGCCTGAAGTTATTCCATTTATTAAAACAGAGAAGCGAGCTGCAGAAATATTATGCATAATGTGATGCACAAATTTACCATGAAAACCAAATTGGAGGAGGATTCAATTAAGGAAATACCATGAGACCCTATCAAAAGCCTTTTGCATATCTAATTTAACTATGAGATTTGAATTCTTGGATTTTCTAGACAGAATTCTGATCATCTCTTTCATTAGGATAACATTATCAGATATATCCCTACCTTTTATAAAAGCACTCTGTTCAGGGGATATAAGTAATGTCATTAGAGGTTTAATCCTTTCCATTATCATTTTAGAGAAAACTTTATTCACAAAGTTAGATAGGCTTATGGGTCTGAAATCAGAAAAGGTGATTGGAATTGGTTTTTTGGGGATTAAGGTAAGCCAGGTGCTAGAGATGGCCTTAGGAATATTACCACTGTTTAGGAAATCATTTGCAACATCAAGAAGGTCATCCTTAATAATATCCCAGAATGAAGTGTAAAAAGCACCAGAATAACCATCACGTCCTGGAGCACTAGCTTTATTTAGGTCAAATACTGCAAATTTGAGTTCCTGTATACTAAAGGGTGACAGAAGAAAGAGATTTTGTTGATCAGTGATCACTTTAGGAATTTCTTTTAGGAAATGATGTAGATAAGTTCCCATTTTTTGAGGGGCCTCTTCATTAAGTAATTCCCTATAAAATCTCACACCTTCTTCTTTAATCAATTGTGGTTCAGATATCCAATTCCCACTACCATCCTTGATTTTACTAATTCTAGATCTTGCTCTTCTTTCCCTAATGGAGTGATGAAAGTAGCTAGTGTTTGCATCCCCATATTTAAACCAATTTAACCTAGCCTTTTGCTTCAGAAAAATATTTTTTTCTTTTTGAGCTCTCATTAGCAAGTCTTTTGATTTATTCAGATCAGCTAGGATTTATTCATCTTGTGTTTGCTGAAAAGAAATTTCCAGATCATTAACTGTGTTCTCAGATTGTAGCAGATTTTGGTTGACATTACCAAAGTGTGATTTATTCCATTTTTTAATTTCCATCTTTAGCCTCTTTGGTTTAAAAACTAACCTATGCATCCCACGGAATGGGGAAGCTAATTCTCAGTTTGAGACTACTAAAGCCTGAAATTCTTGTCTATTTGACCACATTTCTTGGTATCTAAAAGGCCTTGGAACTTGTTCTTCAGCTGATTGAACAGATAAAAATAAAGGGGAGTGGTCCGAAGTCATTCTATTTAGCACATGAATGGAGCTATTGGGAAATAGTTCCAACCAGTCTAAAGTAGCAATACCTCTATCTAGCCTCTGAAACATTAAGTCCTTACATCTGTCCCGATATCTATTATTGCTCCAAGTGAAGGAGTTACCTAATGTAGGGATATCAAGCAGGGCCATATTATTTATAAATCCGTTAAGCTGTTTCATGCTTTTTTTTTGTGTTGATTTCCTACCTTTGTATTCAGATACTGAAGCAACAGTATTAAAATCCCCAATATATATGGATGGATCATGTGTTGGAGTCTGTAAATCATTCCATAAGGCCTCCCTCATTTGTCTACTTACACTAGCATATATGAAAAAACAATTCCAGCTAACAGAAGATACAGTATCTGAAATTTTGACTTGTAGAAATTGATCTGTCTCCCTTAAGCTTGTTATACTGAAGCATGGTTCCAAGGTCATGCATCAAAGAATTTAATTTCTGTTTATCATGCCAAGGTTCTATTAAACATAGAATGTCAATCTTATGCTTAAATTTTAAAGCCTTTAATCTATCCAGTGATGTTCCAATAACTCTAACATTCCAGACTAATATATTCCCTATTATGGTGTGTTTTATCATTTAAGAACTATAGGGGTTGCTTTTTGTGAAGATCTTAGGTTTCTAGATGTCTTGGCAGAATTTTTAATTTTGTTACCAGACTTACCCCTACTATTCTCCATATTATCCGAAGTAGATATCTGTTCAGAATTACTAACCTTGACCTGACAGGTATGCTCCACATTTGAAATCAGTTCAGAAGATTCACTAACCTGATCTCCTTCCTTGACAGCTGGATTGGTAATTTGATCTGTGGGACCTATTTGTGCATGCTCAAGGATAGTCAAAAGTGCTGTTGATGGTGTTAAGTTGTCATCAGCAGTAGAGTGCGCTGAAACATCCTGTGATTCCAAAGACTCATGGAAAATTTCTACAACTTCACCCTCCTGATCATCCTGTAGGTTATCTAGGGTTTGAAAAGCATTTAAAATTGTGACTGTATTATTTTTAGTTAAATCTTCCCTGATAGGAGAAAGTTCAGATTGTTGATTCTTTTTTCTCCAGAAAAAGGTGGTTATTGGTTTAGAAATGTCATCCAAAGAATAGAAAGGAGCATTTCTTTTCTTATGACTAACATTGAAAGAGTTGAGATTATTTTCATGTTGAAAGCCTGCAGTAGTTTTTTGAGATTGAAAATCTTTCTCTTTTTGTGAGACAGATAGAGTTGAGGATCCCTCTATGTTTATTATTTCTTTTGGAGGGGATTCTAATACTGTCTGAGTATCAACATGTACTGGATATTTTATTTCCTTATGCTCATTGACTTCAGATTTATTAACATTCTTTTTTCTCAACTCTGGATGCAGGAAATTACAATTGACCTGACTGTGACCTATTATCCTACAATGAGTGCAGTATGTTGGCAATTCATCATATTCAATAGGATATTCTGCTACCTTGTTACCAATTCCTACCACAATAGTAGAAGGGAGCTGGAATAATAGATCAATCTCGACACATACTTTAATGGCAGAGGGTCTAGTTAAGGCATTTGTGGCAGCATCCATCTTAAGGTATCTACCTATCTGACTGCTGATACCAATAATTGCAGAAGTATTATAAAAATGAATAGGTAGTTTGTGTACCGTTACCCAGGCAGGAACAATGGAAGATTCCACAGTTGGTGAGAAGTCCGGAGACCACTTCTGAACCTTCATAGTCGATCCTTGAATCATCCATTGGCCCTTCATCCAGCATCTTTGGTAATCCTCGCTTTCCTGAAAACGAATAAGAACATGGTGGTAATCAATGGAGCCTAGTTGAAATTTTGATTTAAAACCAATTGATTTGAAAGCCGACTGTAGAGTATCCATAGGGGGTTTCCCTCGGTTAAACTTTCCAACCAGGGCATTCTGATAATACGAGGCTAGAAGATCTCCTTTCTCTGAAGGGAGGATGTAGGCTATCTTGCCCTTAAATTCCGTGATGGGATGCAAATTTGGAGTATCGGGGAGTGATAATAGGAGCGGGGAAGATTTTGTGTTGAGAGCTTGAAGAAAACTTTTGTTAACGGGGGGCGAAAGGTCGGGAGGTGGGATTGGCGTCGTAGACGCCATGGTCGATAACCAGTGACAGTAAAGAGGAATAGTAAAGAGGACCATTATCAGTGAAGTTGAGATGAGAAAGAGAAACAGTGTTGTTAGTGTGTTTTTCGCACGAAAATCGCACGTAGGAACAGTGTTGTCAAGTGCTCGAAAAAAAAGTGTGTGAATGCATCCTGTGGATGAGTTTTAAAAAATGGAAAGTTAATAGAGGACACATTCATGCATTCGATTTTTTATAGAAAATACGGATAGGATGCATTCTCTCTGCATTCATTTTAAAAAAAATAAATAGTGAGTCCTCCGCATTTGTGTCCGTTTTTGAAAAACAACATGGTTGCAGCCGGATTTAGGTCAACATACACACTCAAAGAAACAACTCCCATTATTTAAAATTTAAAGCAATATTCTTATCAATTAGCTTCTCTGGGTGGTTCTGCTGAAACGATGAACATGTCTTACGTTCCTTACGGAACTACAAGTATTTCAGTGCCACTTTGTTGAATCATTCATTGGTGCGGAGTTATGTCAAGGTGGTGATCAAGTCTGAGAACCAAATCTTTCCTCAAGAATTTACATAATTTTCATGGTTCAGATGCTGCTACAGGTGCTCAGGTTGCATTTATTGCTTTAGATTGCTAGAATTTGCAGGGTACTACTAGCATGTCGAGCTAGGCACCCACACGTAGAGGTTCCACGTGGGGCTCATGCACCGTCTGAGATGGTCGGTTCTACGGTTGTCATGGTGGAAAACAGTAATGGCAGTCTGCTGGTCTACGTCGTGGCCATGGTTCGGGCCTTCAATGTCAATGGTGTGGTAAAAATGGTTAAACGGTTTCCACGTGTTTCTGTTTCGTTCACCCTTCTCGCCAATCAAAGTCTACTCACCTTGCCGAGCAATTTCAGCCCAGCTTGTAGCTACATTCAACTTCTATTTCATATGATGGGTATATCAACTCTTGTGGTACTAATAATATAAACTTCTTTTAAGTTGTGGCAAGCTTGTCTGGGGCATGTATCCCGTAGTACTATTCCTTTGTTAAATAATCCTAATGATTTGTTTGTTTCTTCAATACTGCATAATACATGTGCCTCATGTGTTCACAAAAGGTCAGAGGCAATATATTTTTGAAAAATCTAAATGGGCATTGCATGTGTTAGAGATTTATCCCCTTCATCGCGAGCCTCACTTTGACAACATCTAATTTCAATTTGAGGCATTTGTTGAAAATCAATTCCATGCTGGTTTTTCGCACTGATGGTGACACTATATTTCTTAACACACGTGTTCAAACTTATTTTTCCTCTAAAGGCATCTATATCTGGGTATCATATATGTTTACTTTGGAATGGAATGGGCGTGTACAAATACCACCACATCCCCAAGATGGGTTTAACTATGATGTTTAACTCTCATCTCCACTTATTGTAATGGGATAACGCTTCTTCTCGTGCAGTCTATACCATTAACATTCATCGTACACTTGTGCTTGATGGTGCGACTTCTTATGGGCTTATTTTTTTTGTCATACTCCTATTTACTCCAACTTTTATCCGTTTGGTTATCGAATATATCCATTTGTGCGAACTTATGATGATCACAAGCTTCCACCTCACATTCTTCCCTGTGTATTCTTAGTTATAGCTCTTGGTGCAAGGGTTTTTTATGCTTGGATTGTTCCACTAGTCGTATCTACATCTACACAATGCTTGTTTTGATAAGGGGTTACTTTCTCTTTGCCACCTCTACTAGTTCGCGCACTCTATTTTCATCATGTGAAGTCTCAATTTTTATTTACCCAGATGTTTTTGTTTCATCACCACATGATTTTTCATCTCAGGCTTGTCGAGTATGTACCTTGGATCAGTCTCCGATGGTTCGATCCCTCCCACTTCCGGCTCTGGTCCCGGACACTCGGCCTTGCTCTCCTTTTATTTCTCTAGGGCTTTCCCCGTCTTCTGATTTTGATTATTCCCAGTTTCCACTTGCTCAAACTCATTCCATGATTAATAGGACGTTGGATGTCTCCCGGAGATTGAATTCCTTTTTTTAATATGTTGTCCCTAGTTTTTTTTGTTGTGTTACTGGCCTAAACGAAACCTCGTAATTATCGTATTGCACTTCGTGAACCTCATTAGGTTACTGCTATGAATGAGGAGATGGCTGCTCTTCGTTGTCAACATAATTGAGAGTTAGTACCCCGATCACATAATATGAATATTGTTGGATGGTGGTGGGTTTGTTGGTTGAAGAATTTCCTCGATGAGTATTGATCGCTACAAGTCTCGTATGGTTATGCACGGTTTCTCTTAGATTCATGGTTTTGACTTTGACCACACATTTAGTCATGTGGTCAAATCCTCTACTGTTCGTACGGTTCTATCCATTGTTACTATGAAGGAGTGGCCACTCCTTCACGTTGATTTCAAGAATGCCTTCCTCGATGGTGTTCTTGATTCTCAGGTGTACGTGGCACAACCATTGGGTTATGAGGACTCTAGTCGGCGTGATTATGTTTGTTTCTTGAAAATGGCCATCTATTTTCTTAAGCAAGCTCCACAGGCTTGGTTTTAGCAGTTTAGTTTTTGTCTTCAAAGTCTTGGCTTTCTTTTCACTTCATCTCACTCATTTTTTTTTATATATTTCTCTCATGACTCTACATTATTTTATCTTCTAGTGTATGTTGATGATATCATTCTCACTTGCAATGATGAGGCTGTTATTCACCAGTTTATCACTTGCACGGATCGGGAATTCTCCATCAAGGACTTGGGTTCCTTGCACTATTTTCTTGGGTAGGAGGTGTCTTCTAGTTCATCTAGCCTCTTCCTGAACCTGGCTAAGTATGCTCGAGATATTCTTCGTCGGGTGAGCATGACTGATCTTGTGACATTATTCATTACGGTCTTTCTTTTTTACTCTGATTGTTAAAGATTTCAAGATATTTCCATGCGGATTGGGCTCGTTGTCTTGAGATGCGTCGTTCGACCTATAGCCAGACTGCCTTTCTCTGAGATAATATGATTTTTTAGGGAGCCAAAAGGCAATCAATTGTTTCTCTTTCCAGTATAGAATTAGAGTATCATGGCTTAGCCAATATTCTTGATGAAGTTATTTGGTTATCTCACTTGCTTTGGGATCGTCAATTTCCTCTCTCTGGTTCTCTGATGCTACTTTGTGACATCAACGTTCCAATTTTTCTGGCTCAAAATTTGGTGCTTCACAAGTGTAAAAAGTATGTTAATGTCAACCATCAAATTGTTTGGGTTAGTTTCCTCTAGCAAGCTTTGTGTTCGTCATGTTCCTACCTCGCTTCAGTTAGGATATACTTTTATAGAGGGGCTTTCTCGCCCATTGTTTGAGTTCTTTAGATCTAATATTTTCATTTTGGTTCACTCGAAACTTTGCTTGAGGGGGTATTAACTTAGATGAGTTGTAGTAGGACTCTGCTAGGGTTTAGTCTTGTAATCATCTATTTATATCATAGTAAACGAAGCCTTCGTCTTCGAGCTTTCTCCCCTTCCAAATACCTCCCCCACCTGGCAGTTCCACAAACTGCCTTAAATTGAGGTCAATCTATATTACACCCAGAGGGACATAAGGGGGGCAGATGGGTGTCTAATCACATTAAAATTTTATTTTGTAAGAGTGATTTAGATTAAAATTTTACAATTCCTATACAGTATATTGGGGATACATTCTTCATTGTATCCCCAATAAATGAATGAGGTAATAATAAATCTACTTCCTATTATTTAGGTGAGGATAACTACCAATTATATAGATAACTCATGTATCTTGGGATACCATCATTTACTGTATCCCCGGTGTACGGTATAATTTAAAATTTATTAAATATAAATATAAAATTGGATGATATTCAATATGCCCCCTTAAAACTCAAATAAAATTTACAATAAGAATTTAAATTCTCAACCTTTTATTATTTATATTTAATGTATAACTATTATGATCCTTTAATAGGCCTTTATCTACTAGTGTTAGTATCAATTTAAGGCATTATGGATAAAAATATTTGTGCACTTTTTCAGAATATAATTTGTTTTTTAACTAATTATTTTCTAAACATAAATACTTATAATGCATGTATAGATCCTTTGCATTGGCCAAGCAATTTGAGTTCATATTTACTGCCTCATCTTATTCATATTCGCGCTCATTAAAAACCTCTCTCCGCCACTGCACTTTTTATCAATTCCTGCAATCTTCTTTTCCCCATCTTCTTACTATGTGGGGGAGATGGGGAAACAATCGTTTATTTTAATTGATGTTCTTATGTTATTGAATAAGTGTGGAATTTATTTCCACACATTATTTTTGTTTGTCGGCTTGTTTGATTAGATCATTTTTCCATTATAATAACTTGAGTTAGTTGTTCAGGTCGATGTATTTTGCTTGATCTGGTTGTACTGATCGCGTGTTTGTGTTTTTTATGTGTTTTCGTATTAGAGTTCCAATTATTTGGATTCATTGATTTGTGTTTCCCAAGGTGTTCATAGTTTGAATAACATAGATTGTGGTTGGAATCAAGTGGTGTTACTGTTGAAGAAGACCACTGTTTGGCGCAATGATTGATGCTTGATACGCTCTTCTTTTCCAAATGATCATAATATTTGCTCATCTATAAAATTTTGCAATTAAAAAAAATCAATCCTCGATAGGGATGAAATAGGTTTTGTCAATGGAGAAGATAGGATAGATCCTTATGCAACTAATGCTGAAGATTTTGTTAGGATCATGCCTAACACTATAATCTTCGTAACTCCTTCAGATCATGCAAGTCTTGTGATTTTTCCCGATCTAATGATTGAGAGGAATTATGTGATTTGGAACCAAGACATAGTGACTGCACTTTCAGAAAGAGGAAAGCTGGAGTTCATCACTAGAGAAGTTGCAAAACCTGCATCTGATTCACCAGTATTTGACATCTGGGTGAAGGTTAATTCGACTGTGGTGTCCTGGATTTGAAACTCCATCAGCAAGGAGTTTTTCTTTCCAAACTGATGCCAAGAAACTAAGGGATGAAATAGAGGATATATTTGCAGTGAGTCATGGTCCTTTGTTCTATCAACTCATGAAAAAGCTTGAAGAGCTGAAACAAGGTTCAGATTCCATCACTTAATAATTTTCTAACTTGAAGGAAACTTGGGATGAAATTGATGTTATCCAGCCTAGTCTGAGGTGTATTTGTTTTCATTGTGATTGTCATTGTGGATTTTATGAGAAATTCAAAAGGCGGGCTAGTCAGGATAAGCTGCAACAATTCATAAAAGGCTTGAATGATGATTATGATGCATTAAGAGATCAGGTATTGGCAATGGATCCTATACCATCAGTTGGAAAAGTTTACTCTCTCTTCATTAAGAAGGAAGAGTAGAGGAGTGTTCAGAGCAACTTTATGAATGTTGTGAATAAATCAGTAGAAATGATGGTAAGACAAGCATTGGGTCAAATGAGTGCTTAGAAGTTTGCATAGAGAAGAAAATATGCAGAGGCAAAAAAGTTTCTTAAATGTGACTATTGCCATAAGAGTGGACATTTCAGGGAGTCATGCTTCAAGCTTAATCGTTATCCGGAGTGGTCGTCAGATCCTAGCGAAGGAAAAGAGAAGAACTATGCAAATGCAACATCATCAGGGATGCTGGATGAACATGATCAGGGTGCACATAATACACCTTTGAAGATTGGAGATGACGAAGCACTGCAAAACATGTAGTCTATTGTTACTAATTTGATTCATATGGAGCTTTGAAAGTTCTTGAAAAGGAAAGGATCAAGGTGTAGAAAGTGGAAAAATAATGAACTTATCTCACCTTCTATCCTATTGTGTGTATCATACAGGACCACAAGGCTTATTCAGTTTTAGAAGTTACTACAAACTACAATGGCCTTTACATACTGAAGAATAAGGCATTTGATCTTGAATCCATCAAGGAACATTTAGTTTGACTGAAGCTAGAAAGATTTCCCATACATTCAGCTCTTGCATCTGTTAAGAAATACTAAGATTCTGATTTAGAAATTATTCACAACAAGCGTGGTCATACTTCTTGATGTGGTAATCCCTATTAGGAGAAGTGGCTGGCGGTCACCGTAGTGCGAGCACGGTCCTGCAAGAAAGACCAATGGAAGTGATTCCGTAGAAATACTCCGATGATCAAGTCAGTTCTTTCCTTTAAAGAATTATTATTTCTCAGTTAGTCATGCTAACCTAAGTCAGTGCTGCTCTTCCTATATTTATTGTGGATTGGGATCATGGCTCCGGATTGCTAGAGTTTTAGATCATGGGTTGTATCATGGTTGCTCAAATTTTGGGGTCACTTATGATTGTCTTCCCCATTTCTAGGCATGGCTCTGCATTGTCCGGTTCGTGGCTGAGTCTTGGGCTGGGCCTAAAGGCCAAAAACTTTTAGTCTACAGGATAGGTATACACCATGAGCCCCCCTATCCTTGTAGTCAATGGAACACGAAGTGATGATTGTACCTGTTGAATGTGTGCGAACTGTTGTTCTTTTTATCTCCTAAGTTGGAACAATGTGTTCGTCAAACAGTAGTTTATATTGTCTTCGCGAAGTGTTGCATGGTTCTTGGCTACACTTGCAATTTTTTTGGAATGCCTGGTTTTTGAATTTGAATTTGAAGATGGACTTCAAATTTATAGCTTTTTATGGGATTGGCTTTTGAAATTTTGTATCATTAAATTGAGATTCCACTACATGAAACAAGACCCATTACTTCGTCCGTTTTACCTCGGTTTTTTGTTAACACCAAATAACCGAGGCAAAAAGTTCTTCTACCTAGATTATTTTTTCTCCAAATTAAAAGATATTATTTACCTCAGTTATAAAAAAAATTGAAGTAAATAATTGGTATATTACCTCAGTTAGTTTTTGAACCGAAGTAAAAGGTTGAAAAATGAAGTAAATAATCTTACCGATTAACGTGCGATATCGCACGTGTTCTTTGAAAAGTTTGCCCGACTTTGCTAGATACGTCGTTGATGCTGGGAGGTATTGTGAACTATTAGCGAAGCCGTATTATTCAGTGGAATGTAAAATTAAGGTTATAAGTTAGGCACAACATTGTGCTACAAAACATCCTACAAATATTGCCCTAATTTAAACACAATCAGTACCTTATTTGTTCAATGTTCAAATAAGATAGACAAATATTTAGAACAACAGTAGTTATTAAAATGTCCTTACAATTATATAGTGCATAATTTAATTCGAATAAGAACTATCTTAGTTCCAACATAATAGAAAATACTATACACTGAATCAGCTCGGATAATGATGACCTTGAACATGATTGGCCCCCTAGCTTGTATCACGTCGAAGAACAAGGTGTCCCCGATGCGTAGGTTTTATCCCTAAGGAATTTTCCAAAACCGTTAGGGATAAGGCCTTAACCCTCCCACCACCCGAGCAGTTCATATGCCACTCTGTCCCGTAGCACCTCAGCACTACGGGGGTTTTCTCAGTTGGTAGGACTGGTACAATCTCCCATGAGATGTACTAAGTCACCGTAACAAATATTAATTAGAAATGTTTATATATTTAAGCATATATATATACATATGCAATTGTCAGCAAACAAACTTTGTTTCAAAAATCTTTACCAAAGTTGGTATTTTCCCAAAGTTCAGCTGCTATCAATAGCCATCGAATGATGTTCAATGTTGAAGAAAAAAAGCTCGTGGTGTCTCCGTTGTGCAGTGAACTGTACGAAAACCAGAATGTATTAGTTGTTACAAATTAAAGTGTGGTGTTTGGATATATATATATATATATATATATATATGTGTGTGTGTGTGTGTGTGTGTGTGTGTGTGTGTGTGTGTGTGCGTGTGTGTAAATAGGTGAAATACCTGAAAAAAAAGGGTGGATTAAATGATCCTTATTGTAAATGTGAAGTTATGAACCAAACCATTGAATGCCATGTGCGGTGTCGCAATAAGCATCGCAGGTGCTTGTCGGTATGAAGTGGTGATTTGGTCTACCTTAGAATGCAATCTCGGTTGTGTGTCAATTGAACCGAATAGAAAACCAACATATTACTGATGTGTCGTGGGGAAATTCAAAGTAAACTTAAGGGCCATAATGCAAAGTCGGTAACATTTTGGGCAAATAAAATTTCATACTAAGATACATTCGACATCATAAAATGAAGAATTATCAACTTGAAAAAAAACTCAACGAGGTCGGACATTTATTGGATGAACTAAACTCTTTCAGATATACTACTGACATCACAGATATCACAAGTTGCTATGGGAAGAAACACATCAAACCGGAAAAAAATGAAGCTTCATCAACATGAACTAGAACAAATACCCATTGGGAGACATACCATAACATGGTACCAATGCTCAAAGTCAAGGAAAGTTCAAACTCTCATAATTTTGATACAAATGCTAGAAAGCAGGGTAAAAAAAAATTCATAGATCACAGATCTAATATTGTGAAGTAAGAAGTACAAAACTTATGTGTTAGGAGATTAGAAAAACCATACCTTTTTTCCAATACACAAGAGTATGGTGGAAGGTGGAGACCATTGGAATTCACAGGTAATTTGTGAAGAAAAGCTTAAACTGTCTCTTAGGGTTACCATATTTATAACCTGTTTTGGAACGATGCCGTTTTATCCATGTTCCAAAGTCTGCTTGTTAAGTGCAATGTCATAGGTTTGTCGGTTCATGCAAACACATACCGACCTAAGATCGATGTCTCATCTATATATGCCTAACACCCAACAGGTTTACAAATCCAATTTATAAATACAATTCTAAATAGCGTTGATTAACATGTTATGTTAAATATCAAACATTGAATAACACTATAATAATAATATAAAAAGATATTTGAAAATTTAAGATATTTGACACAAAATATGTCCCAATTCAAATTCAACACAATTCAAGAAAATAAGTTTTGAATTAATAATCATATAAGGTCTTAAACAACATATAATGTTTGAGGGGAAGAACGACGACACGAAAAACTACGAGCCCATCACCAATTATGAGCTCAAAGTACAGTGTATCCCCAATCTCAAGTTCCTCTTTATCAAGAAACTATCCAAATCCCTTCGGGGTCAGGGTCTTGAGCATCATGTTCCCCGAGTAATGC
Organism: Rubia yunnanensis; assembly: GCA_037428765.1. Classification (NCBI taxonomy): domain Eukaryota; kingdom Viridiplantae; phylum Streptophyta; class Magnoliopsida; order Gentianales; family Rubiaceae; genus Rubia; species Rubia yunnanensis. Next base: position 44,546,751 of record CM075069.1, on the reverse strand, counting down.
ATTTTGTACTTCCTTCCTTTGCACCTAATCACAACATCCAATTTGTACGACGAGAGGTACTCAACAATTTTTTCTGGGATGTACTAAATTATATATGTGATTTTCTTCATTTTGCATGCATTAACCTATGCATTTGACATACTTTTTAGTTACTTTTACTTGGTGGATTGCTAGTATTAGTTGAGTTTATGTGACAAGGGGTTTGGACGACGATGTTTGTTTTCTTATCTAAATCCCATGTTTTGTAGACTTAATTGGTACTAATGGGCATCTTGTATTCATGGGCTCCTTGATCTTCCTAGTGATTATCTTTAGTAGGTCGTCTGTGGGTACTTTTTGTTTACATTCTATGTGAAGGCCGTTCATAAGGGCAGTAGAAGATATTGAAGGCTGTTCGTAAGGACGATAGTAGAGACGATGGCCATTCACATTATAATGGTAGTAGACTAAGGCCAAGATTATCAATGTATGGTAGAAGGAGATAGGTGGCAACAGAGTTCATAGTGGCCAATGAAGAAACAGGGTATCGTGGTTCGATGAGTTGTGCTTCAGTTCCAGAACAATACAAGAAGATTTAGTCTTTAATGCTGGTTCCATTGGATTTTTATTCCCAAATACTATAAGATTGACTATTAAAACTCTCAAATTGGACTACCAGTTCTCTTGTAGCAAAGGGAACTAGTTCAGCCAATCGAAGCACCGACGGATCGGCGCGGGCCTTGCATGGTTAGGCACCAACGGCCCATTCCAAAGGATATTCCCCACACCAAAGGATATTGAATTAAAATATTTACTTGAATTCCATGTCATGGGAGTAGTTTTCATAGCTTGGGGATAATTGTAGTGACTTAGTTTTATCTATATGCCTTTTGAGATTCTCTAGTTCATCCAAATTTTGTGTTCGTAATATTATTGTGATTTGCTTTTGAGTTTGAATGCATGAATATCACACCACATATAAGCACACATTTTGGGTTATATTCATGCTAGGCGCAAATATCGATGCCCCCTTGGGAAGAGAAACTTGGATGTTTGTATGGGTGGAGGAGAACGGGGTTGCATGGGTGTGTGCTCAAAAGATATGACATTACTCTGATCCACTTACCATGGCACTGGTCGTAGCTGACTTCGTAAAGTCGTCTGAGAGGTTTTGGGTAGAGATAGCTTAATAGTAGCAAGCTAGGGTTAAAATGAACCCTAGTATCATAGATAAGGTGCCTACGACCCTTGGGCCTAATTGATAGGACCAGAGGGAAGTAGTTGCATTCGTGGAGAAAGCCCGGTACATAATCGCACAATGGGAGAATCAGACCTACAATAGCGATCGAACCTTGCTGTACTCCCCTAATTACGATGACGAAGTCGATGGACGGTTGCGAGAGCACCCACCATGACAGGGACGGGGAAGTGTATGCCATCGGCTACACCACATGTTATGGACACTCTATTTGGTTTGTTTAGATCTTTATGGGAAAGAATTGAGGATAGAAGCATCAGATTGACCAAGTCACTCAATGATTTCCCCAAGTGCTAGCTTAATATTGTAGTTGTGCTTTTACTTTCATGTTTATTAGTTTTTAGTTTGAAGAAAAACCAAACCCCCCTATACTTGTATGTTTGCTTTACTAGCTATTTCTTTCACTCGTACGGATTGATGACCCGTATGAGTTTGTGTTTTGAGCTGATACATTAGACCTAGCATCTATGTTGACAAACCCATGGCTTACTGCGTAGTAGTAGGAACTAGTGTAGAACTATAAATTCTATCTTCTGACTGCACCGCCTCCAACCGGGTTAGAGCTACGATTTTAACGACCCGGGGGGAGGCAGGTCAATAGACAAAAAACATTTGTTAGTACTTATTTTGAAGTTAATCTATAGAAAAATTTAATTGAAAATCATTTTGTATGAAATAGGGAGGAATTACAAAAATTGGAATTGACCCATACTTCGACTGGGTCAGAGTATGTACAAAATGGGGATATCTGCCTGAGAATGTGCGACGAGACTGTCATCATCCAAATTGCTCACCTCAATTAGTTGAAGGCTGGAAATAGCATTGTTAGCCATGATTACTGTAATTCATATTGTCATTAAGGTGAAATGTTATTATAGTCAGACAATAGGAAATTAAGACATGAAATCTGGTTTTCTAACCTACTCAAGGTGACATTGCACATGCATCGGTAAAACCAATTGGTCAACTGATACATGTGTAAGTTTGCATTGATCTGACCATCTATACAAAGCATGATTGCAACGTCAAATCCATATCGGTACAAAAGAAACCATACCAACTTTTCAGTAACGTCACATTATAGTAGATAATGACAAAGGCAGTAATGACGACACCCTTACATCTCATTGTACCACCCCAATTAATATTCCAACACCCTAAAACCACACTCTAACACTCTAAAACCAAATTCTAGCACACCAAACCACAGAAACCTTAAAAATGAAAACAATTAACACATACACACCCTAATACAAACAACAATTTCAAGGATAAAAATTGAAACAAAAGCAATGTAAACACATGTGGAAACCATACCTTTTAAAAGATTATCCGGTAAGGATTGTTAAAAATCAAGAGAATACAGAAAGTTTGATATGCTGTATGAGATGTGGCCTCCATTTATACACTCGTAAAAAGCGTTGTGACTTCCACCTAGGGTAAGCGGATTTCGCATTTCTATCGCACAGAATGAACTCATATCAACTCTAGTGCGACATCGGCTATTCTAAATGTGAGCCTAACAATTATAGCACACTAGCATAGAAATGGGCCTGTGTTTGACCAATCTTTGTGCGAGGTCGCACCTATATTTTGCTTTAGCGACATAAGTCCAACATTGTACTGATATTGGCTCCTAATAAATTGGGCCTCACCATTTCATCCCACTAAAATGGCAACTAGGCCCCCATTTGACCTAGACAAATGTAATTGACTTTCAAATCGAGTATTTGTACATTGGATAATTTAAATTTAAATTTATCATTGTTCATGACCTATAGTAAGGGATGGTTAAATCGGAATCATTTTTCACATTGCCGGTGAACTTTTTAGTTTTTACACTTAGTTCCCTCCAAGATGGTAGGGGAGGATGAAACGCCAAATGCGAGCTACCCAGCAATATAAATTGCATTCTCATGAGTGTCACTGGGGGATGGCAATGGTCTGTCACTTTAGAGTATTCCATTAATACCAATACCGTAAGCGACATGAGAAAGATCATTTCCACCACATAGAATACCATTAAATTTAATATTATAGGTTTTTTATTAAATAAAAAGGTAATACAATTGCGCTCATAAAATTTTGAAAAGCGTTAGTACATCGTATAGAGTAAATTGTACATAGTTACTTTTAAGTATCTAGGGATTCATTCAGGATAAACCTGTGGAATTCTTTGTGGGATCATGCCAGTTTCTTTGTCATCAATAATGCTTCTCATGAGTTTTACTGGGGGATGGCAACGGTCCCGTCCCTGAACCGGGTTAATCGTTTGTAACTTTGGAATATTCCAGTAATACCCTTACTATAAGCGATTTGAGAATGATCATTTCCATCACATAGAATCACACCAAATTTAATATTCTAGGTTTTTCATGAAATAAAAAGGTAATACAATTGTGCCCATCAAATTTTGAAAAGCGGTAGTATCGTATAGAGTAAATTGTATATGGTCACTTATAAGTATACAGGGATTCATTAATGATGAACCTATGGAATTCATTTCGGGATCATGTCAGTTTCATTCTTATTAATAATAGTTCTCACGAATTTTACTGGGGGATGGAAATGGTCCCATCCCCGAATCAGGGTAATCGTCCGTCCCTTTGGAGTATTCCATTAATACCCTTACTATAAGGGGTATGAGAAAAATCATTTCTACCAAATAGAATCACATCAAATTTAATATTCTAGGCTTTCATGAAATAAAACAGGAATACAATTGTGCTTATCATATTTTGATAAGCGGCAGTACATCATATGGAGTAAATTGTATATGGTTACTTATAATTACCAAGGGGTTATGAACCCATGAAATTTTTTGTGGGATCATGTCAGCTTCTTTGTCATTTATAACAGTTCTCATGAGTTTTACTGGGTGGATGGCAATGGTCCCATCCCCAAACCCGGGTAATCGTCTGTCACTTTGGAGTATTACTTTAATACCCTTACTATAAGCAGTATGAGAAAGATCATTTCCGCCACATATAATCACATCAAATTTAATATTCTATGTTTTTCATGAAATGAAAAGCTAATAAAGTTGCACCCGTCAAATTTCGAAAAGTGCTAGTACATCGTGTATAAGGTATATTGTAGATGATTACTTCGATGACAATTACCAAAAATTAAAATTCGACCCCACCTGTTCTATTTCGCAAAATCTGTTCGCATGACACGAATCGTGGACCGACCTCTATGTGATGTCACTACCAATGAAAATTTCCAGTGGGAATTGAAATTTTGAGCAAACTTTTGAACCAAAATTTCCTCCCAAACTCATCTCATTACAACATCCTGCACAAAAACAATCATTTCCTATCTCCAACACATTTTCTCTCAACACAAATCCACCACATCCTTTCAACTCCACCCCATTACAAACACTAAAGCGTCCAATCTTATTTACTCTATTGAATATCACAATTATTCTAGGATGGAGCATCTCTGGGTTCAAATTAATTGAGGTAGTTCTTTTTGGCATCTCCTAAATTGTATATGCATTTTTCCACATTGACAAAACATTGAATATATTCATTGAGTATGATGATTTTGTTACATGTTATATAAGTTACAATGTATGTCCTTCCAAAATAATGTCTTGTTTGTAAGGATTGGGAAAAAATCCTTTATTATTGCTGATTGTGGAAAATAATTAAATTTTTGTATGAACACAGTTTGAATGTGCGACGTCGCACTATGTTCAGCGCCCTACACGATATAGAGCCGAATGTTGTGCGACATCGCATTGTCTAGAAATAACATCCTCATGTTGAATATCCGACTTCGCACGTTCATCGGTTTAATCAACATTTCATTATCAACCAAGCAAGGTCGCAGTAAAGGTACTTTTCCCATAATTAGATTATTGTCACCTGCACTTGACAGTATTATGTGTACATTATTCTGGGACTATCGAATTATCACATGAATTTTGTTTCCTTTATTTTTGTTTTAATAGGACAAACAAAGTTACAATGGACTCTTAGCTTGGGTGGTGTACCACGTGGGCAGTGGATGTTAAATATAATTAATCGTTCATTTTCACATCAACCATGTATATTTGAATATATTATGACATTTATTGGTAATTTATGTTCAATGGTTTTTTTAGTTTCATCATAATGTAAATGTTGTATTGTTGTACGATTCTCCACAATTCATACCGCTACATCGCAGAAACCAGTAACAATAAAACACCTATGCGGCATCGTCCGTCGTGAAAAAAACAAATCGATATCAAACCGACGTCGCTGGTGTCGCTGGAATTTTTTTTCAAGGTCGCATATTCAAAATGATGTCATATTGGTTAGCCACCCACGTCAGCAGGCCGACGATGAGGGTGCAATGGATCATGCAATCTCGCATACAATCATAAGTGACATCGCTTTAACTATTAACATCTCCAATCTAATCGATGTTGCAGTTGTTCCAATCGCATTGCATGCTTCCATTCGTTATCGACTTAGCTAGTTAAGGATGCCGACAATGATATGAACGATGTCACAGCTACATGGTATTATAGTCGGCCTTCTTCCTTTGTACAAGATTGGTCTCAGAAGATACCGATGTCGGTCCAAAACCGAGGTAAAAAGTACCTTTTACCTTGGTTTTAAACCGAGGTAAAAGTATATTTTTTTACCATACCCACATTTACTTCAATTTTCTGGGGGCAAAAACCGAGGTAAAAAGGCCTGGAAAACAAGGTAATAGGTGATGTTTGTTGTAGTGTTCTCTCCTTATTATATAATACACTTTTTGGAATTTTCTTACATGCCGCTATCTTTGCTTACCATATAAAGGCCTTGAATTGACTTACCTAACTCTGGCAATGTTCTTTCTCTCTTACATATCAGTCTATCACACATTCATATAGCGCCACCATCTCATATTCCATAAAAGGTAAGTTACTTTTCGTGTCAGAATTTCATCATGATATTTTTTACTGATTTAACACTTCAGTTTTGACCTTCTAGTGTCTTGATTTTAATATTGGACTTTGTTGCTTCTTCAAATGCCTCAGTCTTCCATATCCCATTTCTCTTCTTATTCTTCCCTTGCATCATTTTTCTCCGCTCTTTCAACTTGCAAGTCTCTCTGTCTTTCTTCTTTTCCTTTTTGAAACATTTTTCTCACTTGTGAATCTAAATAATGTCTCCATTCTACCAATGTTGTTGTTTATGTTTGCCTAGATATTAACCAATTGTCTTCTCCAGCGTATTACCTATGTTATTTTTTTTATTTTTTCCAGAATATAATATTTGTGTAGTTGTGACTTTAAATTAATAGGGTTTTCATCTCAGATTCTAGAACTCATTTATGCTTGAATGTCTACCCCTAATCCTACTGATTCTCCCGTAGAGGATGGATGGGTTGATAATATTGATTTTAGGGAGGATTCCAATCATCCCGCCGGTTCTTCCACCATTAATAGCGTTCTGTCTTACAAGTGTTTGGAAATTTTACATATTGATTTTCCTTTCATATCTTCGCTTGAGATCAAAGCTCCTCTTATTTCTAAGTTCGCACTCCCCATGTTGGTTATATATCTTGTTATCAATATTTTTTCAAGTTTGGTCTTGTCTTTCACCTTCCCCCAACATGTTATAGATTTGCTTCTATCTTATCAAATCACGTTGCCTCAACTTCATCCTAAGGGTATCACGATTATTGTGGGTTTCCACTATGTGTGTACCCATGCCAACGTCTATTTTTTTATTGACTCATTTCGTAGCTTGTACTAGCTTCGTAAGGTGACAAAAATCTAATGAAATTACTTTTTATCCCATTATTCCCAATGTTGAGTTCGTCAGTGGGTTTCCTAGTAACTGCAGTGTGTGGCGCAAAATTTGTTTTTATGTTAAACAGGATCCTGAGTGCGAACATGTTCTTCCAACTTGGAATTATAATGTTCCTAAGTATAAACTTCCCAAGATGGAAGTTCATCTCACTGCTAAGTCCAGGGTTTTTTTAAAACTTGGAGAATACTTGATAGGTATTCGCCCTGGTATATTTGAGAATGAAGGTGTTTGTTTGTTGTTAATTTATGGTTTCTCTATTTTACATGCATTATTTTTATTTTGATGTTAGATATGGTTATCTCTTTTCATTTTTGTATTGATCGATTGTATTTGTGTGTTCGCTCAACTTAAGTTATATGTTTAATGGTAGATATGGATTCGCGCGTAATCCTGGGCGTGAAGAATATCATCATTTTTAGTTGGACGAAACATTGATAGGTCATTTCATCCTAATGAAAAGCCTGAAGAGGTGGTAAACTTGCCCGTCATATCGCATAAGACTGGTATTGATGGTGTCTTTTGAGAGGACCACGCTCTGACAAACTCTTAGTTAGTGCATCTTGAAGGCAAGGTACCGGAAGGAAAGTATATGCCTATAGTTAATATTGTCGCTCTCGCTTAGAAAGAAAAAGGAGAAAAAAATCAGAGTGGTAGTTCGTCTACTGCCTTGGAGCGTTCTGAGAAAAAGGGTCACACTAGTCATTCTCATTCTAAGCCTTCACCGCAAAGCCATAATTTGTTGGCAGAAGGGACAATTCCTGTCACTCTTTCCAAGCCCCCTCTGCATGAGTCGATGGTTGCGGTATGTTCACAGTAGTTTTAAAATAATTTTTTCTTATATTAGTATGGTTTTACTATAATATCTGATTGTTATGTTTGTTTGTGTCTTTTCTCTGACGGATCAAATAAGATTAGTGAGAGTCTCAAGCGTATTGGTGAGCAGGTTGCCAAATTCTCCAAGCAGGACGGTTTGCTGTTGCAGTTTATAAGGCTAGTGAGATGCGGCGTGAGACTATGAAGGTCTTGCTTGAGCTGTTGAGCACCATGCACAGGTCACTGAGGAAAAGTCTAGTAAGCTTCGTGCTAAGTAGGAAGAGATGCGGACTAAAGGACTTGCTTTGCCCAGTTATCCCCAGGTTCTCGCTGATCGGCTATTTTAGACAAAGTCCTTCTTTAAACTTTTTGAGGAAATTTCCATTTCTTCTTGTAATGTTGGTTATTGCAAGGTTTTGATGGAGCTACGAAAGGCAAACCCTGCCTTGAAGGAAAAGAAATTTTCCTCACCGGTTAAGTGCGAGGAGATATTAGAGCAGCAGAAGGCTATGCTTAACACTGAATTTATCAATAAAATTTCTGATAATGGGCATCCTTATGCCTTGCTATCGCATCTCGCAAGTGCAAGATTGCAGAGTGAATTAGCTTGACAGCCTCTTATTCCCTTTTATTGATCCTAAGCCATCTCTTGATATAGAGGTTAATGTGAATGTGGAGGATTATGTCCTTTTTTCTCAGAATTAAAACATTGAGGATTCTAATCTCACTACCCAGAATGCATCTTCTTCTCATGCTAAAGTTAGTTTATTTTAGCATAATGGCTTAATTTAAGACCATTTGAATTTATTTCTGTAGCATATAATGGTAATTTTACGTATGTCTACACTATATGTGTTGTGTACAATGTGAATTTTGCATGCCAACTCTAATTTTTTATTTCTCCCTCATATTTATTTGGATGCACGGATTTGATATTTTGATAGAAAGTAAGTTTTAAAGTCCTCTTGATATGTTGGGTTCTACTGTTCATTCTGAGAAACATCCTCAGTTTATTTCTTCCAATTTGTGCTGCTCTATTTAGCTTGTTTGAGGCTACCACTTCCCCGTCAAAGGAATTTCTTGAGCTGCTTTCTGGTGATCATTTTTCAAAAATTGAGAGTTCTGCTTTGAAATCTATTCCTACATGTTTTGGGTGGCATGTCCTTACTTCCTCGTCTTCTCCATCCTCTCCTACGGGTTGTCTTTTTAGTAAATTTGTACTTTACAAGTACAATATTGAATCCCTTGATAGGATGTCATTCACAAATTAGTTGATCTCGAATCTGTTGGTGTGTACGTGCACTCGCTCAACCTTCCTAGTCATGTTTAGAGTGGGCGATGTTGTTGGGTGTTTGTCTAAAATATATGCTACTTAGCACCAATGATCAAAAGCTTGGATGGAAGAATACCATAAGCGTGTCACAAGACTATATTTGCGATTTGAAAGGATTTTGCAACCAAAAAAATAATCTTATCAATTGATTGATTAGGAAAAGGAAGTAAAGAATTAGCAGCGACAAAATGCGCAAGGCTCATCACCAAACCGTAATCATAGATAAGCAATGTTGTCGAACTAACAAACTATTAGATCATCTTAATAACAAGCAGGATGAATGTGATCACCTTTTCACTTGTTCCTCAGGGTAATAGATAAGGTTTGATGAACAGTTTATCCCAAATGCTCACCTGTGTAGTGAGAATGATCACTTTTGTGTTGAGTCCGATTGCCTTGACTCGTGCATGCATCAACTTGAAAAACCTTGTCTTGATTACAAACAAAAAGCTCAAGGCCTTTTCCGTAGAGCCTCATGGTTCTTCTGACCATGGGGATCTAATGATGAATATTAATAGTCAAAGGATTAACCTATCTTAATCTGTTAGGTCACATATTCATCTACTAAAGGAGGAGATATGTAACTTCGAGAAATTGAATAGAAGTTCTCAAGCCACCGTGGACGTTACGAGTATTCAACTTGATCATGATGAGTTTGGTCTCATATCTGACTTTAAAGTGTACTATTAAAAGTATCTCGATCATATGCAATGAAGTGGTCAAACCTGCCATCCTGCTCACTTGCATATGAAAACGCGCTATGAGCATATTTTATCTGAGAAAGAATATAAGGCTGAGCAATCTCACCGTTATGGTCCTTTGATGTGTCCATTTTAGATGGTTATTTTAGGCTTTTTAGGATTAGGTTTTGTGCAATTTTGTGCTCTACATGTGGCATTTTGCCTTGAAATCATCTAAGGAGGGATAAAGGCGGCTTTGGCGTTTTTATCACTTTTTAGATGATTTTGTGTGACAAGGTGATTTGTTTGAAGACTTTGAAGATTTGAAGACTTTGAAGATTTATCTTTGAAGATTTGAAGATTTGAAGACCTTTACATTTGAGCTTTGTGAAGATTTGAAGAAGTGAAGAGATGAAGAAAGGACAGCAAGGCAACGGATGAATGATGATCCAGGGTTCTCAGAATTTTCCGAGAAGAATCAGCCCTCAAGAGTGGCACCATTGGATTCCTCTTCTCGAGCACTATAAAATCGACTACAAGAACTCCCGAAACGGATCAACGGTTCACCCGGAGGAAGCAAAACAAAACAGGGCTGGATTTCACTGCTGGTCGCGACTCGCGATGGAACTGGTCGTGAGTCGCGACGACAGCACGAATCCAGCTCTGCAGCAGCGTTTTTTCTCCCCTTTTTCTTCCACTATAAATACCTCTTCACCCCTTCTTCTCCACAGCTTTTGGCCCCTGTTTTGGGCCAAAACCCTAGCTTTTCTCTTCTTGTTTTCTTAGTTTCTATGTCTTTTGTTGTTCTAGAGTAGTTTTTGTACTTGGGAGCAAGGATTGAAGCTTCCATTTCTATGTAGTAAGGAGCATTTATATCTATCTATTTGGTTTTTTTGCTATTGTGCTTTTATTATGCTTGAATGTTAATTGTTGATGCCATTGATGTTGTTGAAAGCTTGAATGAAATACTTGTATGAATTGCTAGCTAGGGTTTGGGGGATTTGGGTTAATTTCCCCCCTTTTCTTGTTAGGAATGTATGAGTATGATTTAGGGCTTTTGATTGTGTTGGTGGATTGATAATGTGCTAGACGAATGTGATTGATGTCGAACTCTTCGTCATGTTCGTTTGTGTAGCAAACGAGAGAGTTATATGCTCTTGGATGAATGTGCGTTGCACGTTCATCCAATCTCGTGTAATTGCATGAATTGGTTAAATGCTTAGTCACGGTGTAGTGGTCATAAGCATTGCCAAGCTTGTTGGTTCTTCGTGATTAAATGCCACCAATGATACCTTGAGTCGTGGTCGCGACAACGGGAGTCATTGGTGAGGTTTGACGAGAGATGTCGAACTCACTCTTGCAAACTACAAACTAAGAAGGATAGGAGTTTATTCTCCGCAACAAGTAGTTGAAGTATTGAATAGATGATTTTAACTCATCCTTGAAGCATTTGTTATTTAGCATTTGTGTATTCTTGATGGTGTGCTTCACTCCACTTGTACCATGAGTTGTTTGAGCATAGGGAGTGCTTGTATGATTGAATTGGTTAGGTGTTAGGAACGTGACGAATTCCGTAGCTCCTTTGCATGAAAATCTATGAGCATGAACTTAGAACTTCTTGTGATTTATGTGTTGTGATTCTTGCTAGATGGGTATGTTGATGTTGAGTCATGTAATGCTATATGATAGAATGAGTGAATGATTCAATGACCTACATTAGATTTGGAAGTGGATATCCATTGCCCCCAAGGCTTTATCTTTGTAGTTTAAAACCCCTTTTCTTAGTTTTGTTTGATGATTAGCATAGTCACTTGACCTTGCTAGTTATCTTGTCTTTTTACTTTCGTAACTTAGGAAAACCAACCAACCAACCCCCCCATTTTACTTGCTTTTATGTGTGTGTATATATATCTACTCCTAGCATAATATCAATCATTTGTGCTTAAGCGCTTAGGAAGATCCCTCTTCTCCTTGGACGACCCCAATTTGCCGCTATCTACCTAGTTGTAGAAAGTAAGCAAAAAGGGCTTATAAATTATCTTTTGCACGGAGGGCGCGACGACCGCCCGCCTGCCATCCTTCTTGCGCACGAAGGTGGGGATAATTTGTTTTTCTTTGATGTAATAATTTCAATCTACAAATACTTCAAGTACTATCTTTGTGCTTCTATTTTGTGCTACCTTGGTTTCTTATTTTTCATATGTTTGCTTATAACTAGTATGAAATGTCATTTTTATTTGATATTGTTGTCACTATTTTCTTATGCCTTCATCTTGAGTTGCTGATAAGGACTAGTGGTTACAAGTCTAAGATTATGGTACCGCGTGCTACTTTGGTTTATTAAAATCTAGTTGGTGCGAAGTTACAAGATTTACTGCTTGACTTCGTTCACAACGTCTATTGTGTTTAAGGCTCTTGTTTTTATTTTATGCAAGATCTATTGCCTGTGAGTTCTAGGTTATGACAACCCGATTCATGCAAATCCACAAGTTCTATCGCTTGCTTTCGTCACTGTTTTTGTAGGCACATGTGCCTTTGCGTTTCTTTTTGCTAGATCTATAGCTTGTGACATTGAGGTTGTAAACCTATGTTGTGTGAAGCCACGAGATCTATTGCTTAATTTTTGTAACTTTTCTGATTTAGTATTTGTACTTTGACAAGATCTTTCGCTTGCCATATTGAGATTGTACAAAATTACTTCACTACAATAAAAATCACCTATTACCTTGGTTTTTCAGCCCTTTTTACCTCGGTTTTAGGCCCCCGGAAAACTGAAGTAAATGTGGGTGTAGCAAAAATATTCTTTTTACCTTAGTTCAAAACCAAGGTAAAAGATACTTTTTTACCTGGGTTTTGGATCGACGTCGGTATCTTCTAAGACCAACCTCGCACAAAGAAAGATGGCTGACTATAGTACCACGTAGCCGTGCCATCGTTCAAATTGATGTTGGCATCCTCAAATAGCAAAGTCGATAACAAATAGAAGCATACGATGCTACTGGAACAACTGTATCATCGATTAGATCGACGACATTGATAGCGAAGAGGACATCTCTTATGAATGTATGCAAGATCGTATGATCCATTGCACCCTTATCGTTGGCATGCTGACGTTGTTGGCTAACTAATAGGACATCATTTTGAATATGCGACTTCAGAAAAATAAATTCAGGCATCACCAGTGATGTTGATTTGATATCGGTACTTTTTTGTTCATGTCTAGCGACATCGCATAGGTGTCGTATCATTACTGGTTTGTGCCATGTCTCGGTATCAATGGTGGATAATTGTAGAAAAATACAGTATTTATTTTCCGATGAAACAAAAACACCATTGAACATAAATTACCAATAAATGTCATAATTTATTCAAATACACATGGTTGATGTGAAAACGAATGTTTAATTGTATTTAACATCCACTGCCCACGTGGTACACCACCCAAGATAAGAGTCCAATGTAATTATGTTCGTCCTATTAAAACAAGTAGGAAGGAAACAAAACTTATGTCAGAATTCGGTAGTCCCAAAATGATGTACACATAATATTGTCAAGTGCAGGTGACAATATTCTAAACATGGGAAAAGTACCTTCACTGTGATGTTGTTTGTTTGTTAATGAAATTCTGATTAAATTGATGAACGTGCAAATTTGGATATTCAAAATGAGGCTGGCATTTCTGGAATATGCAACGTCGTGTAGCATTCGGCTCTATATCGCAGAGCACTAGACATAGTGCGACGTCGCACATTCATACTGTGTTCATACGATAATTTGATTATTTTCCACAATAAATCTTTCATTTTTTTCACAATCCTTACAAACAAGACATTATTTTGGAAGGACATACATTGTAACTTACATAACATATAACAAAATCACCATACTCAATAAATATATTCAAGTTTTTGTCAATGTGGAAAAACACATATACAATTTAGGAGATGCCAAAATGAAATACCTCAATTAATTTGAACCCGGAGATGGTCCATCCTAGAATAATTGTTGATATTCGATAGAAGACATTAGATTGGACACTTTAGTTTTTGTAATGGGGTGGAGTTGTTTTGAGAGCAAATGTGTTGGAGATGGGAAATGATTGTGTTTGTGCTTGATATTATTGTAATGAGATGGGTTTGGGGGAAATTTTGGTTCAAAATGTTTCCCCAAAATTTCAATTCCCGCTGGAAATTATCATTGGTAGCGACATTGCAAGAAGGTTGGTACCAGATTCGTGTCATGCGAATAGAATTTCCATGTTTGGTAATTATCATCGAAGTAATCATCTACAATATAATTTCTACATGATGTACTACCTCTTTTTAAAATTTAATTAGCACAATTTTATTAGATTTTTACTTCATACAAAACCTAGAATATTAAATTTGATGTGAATCTATGTGGTGGTAATGATCTTTCTCATACCGCTTATAGTAAGGGTATTAATGTAATACTCCAAAGTTACAGACGATTACCCTGGTTCGGACACGGGACCATTGCCACCCCCCAGTAAAACTCATGAGAAGTGTTATTGATGACAAAGAAACAGGCATGATCCCATACAAAGAATTCCACAAGTTCATCATGAATGAACCGTTGGATATTTATAAGTAAGCATATACAATTTATTATATACGGTGTACTAGCGCTTTTCAAAATTTGACAGGCGCAATTTCATTAAAATTTAATTTTATGAAAAACCTAGTATATTAAATTTGATATGATTCTATGTGGTGAAGATGATCTTTCACATACCGCTTACCGTAAGGGTACAATGGAATACTCTAAAGTGACGGACGATTACCCCGGTTTAGGGACGGGACTATTGCCATCCCCCGGTAAAACTCATGAGAACTGTTATTGATAACAAAAAAATTGGCATGATCCCACACAAAGAATTCCACAGGTTTATCCCGAATGAACCGTTGGATACTTATAAGTAACCATATACAACTTACTCTAAAAAATTTACTAGCGCTTTTTAAAATTTGATTGGCGCAATTTCATTATCTTTTCATTTTATGAAAAACCTACTATATTAAATTTGATGTGATTCTAAGTGGTGGAAATGATCTTTCTCATACCGCTTATAGTAAGGGTATTAATGGAACACTCCAAAGTGACGGACGATTACCCCAGTTTGGGAACAGGATCATTGCCATCCCCCATTAAAACTCATGAAATGCGATATAGATGACTGGGTAGGCCACATTGAGCACTTCATGCTCCCCCACCATCTTGGAGGGAACTAATTAAGTGTGAAAAGTAAAAAGTTCACCAGCAATGTGAAAATTGATTCCAATCGAACGAGACCTTATTATAGGTCATGAACATTCAAAGTTTTAAATTTAAATTATCCAATGTACAAATACCCAATTTGAAGGTCAGTTGCATTTGTTCAGGTCAAACGGGGTCCCAATTGCCATTTTAGTGGGCTGAAATGGTGACGCCCAATTTAATAGGAGCTAACATCGAAACATGCCGGGCGTATATCGTTAAAGAAAAATATAGGTGCAACCACGCACGAGGATCGGTCAAACACAAGCCCATTTCTATACTAGTGGGCTGTAATTGTTAGGCCCACATTTAGAAGAGCCAATGTCGCACGGGACCATTGTCATCCCCCAATAAAACTCATGAGAACCGTTATTAATGACAATGAAACTTGCATGATTCCACAAAGAATTCCACAGGTTCATTCTGAATAAACCCCTGGATATTTAAAAGTAACCATATACAATTTACTCTATACGATGTACTACCGCTTTTCAAAATTTGATAGGTGCAATTGTAATACCTTTTTATTTCATGAAAAATATAGAATATTAAATTTGATGTGATTCTATGTGGTGGAAATGATCATTCTCATACCGATTATAGTAAGGGTATTAATGGAATACTCTAAAGTGATAGACGATTACCCCGGTTCAGGGACGAGACCATTGTTATCCCCCAGTAAAACTCATGAAAACTGTTATTGATGGCAAAGAAACTGGCATGATCCCACAAAGAATTCCACATGTTCATTCTGAATGAACCTCGGGATACATATAAGTAACCATATACAATTTACTCTATACGATGTACTACCACTTTTCAAAATTTGATGGGCGCCATTGTATTACCTTTTTATTTCATGAAAAACCTAGAATATTAAATTTGATATTATTCTATGTGGTGGAAATGATGTTTCTCACATCGCTTATAGTGAGGGTATTAATGGAATACTCTAAAGTGACGGACGATTACCCTGTTCCAAGGATGTGACCATTGCCATCCCCCAGTAAAACTCATGAGAATGCAATTTATATTAATGGGTAGGTCACATTTTGCATTTCATCCTCCCCCACCATCTTGGAGGGAACTAAGTGTAAAAAGTAAAAAGTTCAGCTGCAATGTCAAAATTGATTCCGATCGAACCAGACCTCATTATAGGTCATGAAAAATTATAAATTTAAATTTAAATTATCCAATGTACAAATACCCGATTTGAAGAACAATTACGTTTGTCTAGGTCAAATGAGGCCCAGTTGGCATTTTAGTGGGATGAAATGGTGAGGCCCAATTTATGTGTAGCCAACATCAGTACAATGTCGGACTTATATCGCTAAAGAAAAATATAAGTACGACCTCGCACGGAGATTGGTCAAACATAGGCCCATTTCTATTCTAGTGGGCTGTAATTGTTAGGCCCGCATTTAGAATAACCGATGTCGCACTAGAGTATGTATACGTTCGTTCAATGCGACAAACATGCAAAATCAGCTTGCCCTAGGCGGAAGTCGCAACACTATATAACGAGTGTATAAATGGAGGCAACATCTCAAATAGCATTACAAACTTTCTGCATTCTCTCCAAGTTCAACACTTCTCACCGGCCAATCTTCTAAAAGGTATGGTTTCCACATGTGTTTACATAGCTTTTGTTTTGGTTTTTACCCTTTAAATTGTTTTTTGTATTAGGGTGTGAATGTGTTAATTGTTTTAATTTTTGAGGTTTCTATGGTTTGGTGTGCTGGAATATGGTTTTAGAGTGTTAGAATATGGTTTTAGGGTGTTAGAATATGAATTGGACTGGTACAATTTGTTGTAAGGGTGTCGTCGTTATCTGTTGTTCTCGTTATCTGCTGTAATGTGATGCCACTAGCAAGTTGATATGGCTTCTTTTGTCCTGATATTCATGCAACCTCACATTCACTCTTTCTATAGATGGTGAGATCAATGTGAACTCGCACATGCATCATTTAACCAATCGGTTATACTGATGCTTTTGCGACGTCGCCTTGAATAGGTTGCAAAAAAGATTTCATGGCTATATTTCCCATTGTCTGACTATCATATCATTTCACCTTCATTACAATATGAATTACAGCAATTATGGCTAACAATGCCGGTTCCAGCCGTCAACCAATTGTGGTGAGTGATTCGGACGATGACAGTCCTCGTCGCACATTCTCAGGCAAATATCCCCATTTTTTACATACCCATACCCAGATGAACTTTGGGTCAATTCCAATTATGGTAATTCCTCCATGTTTCAAACAAAAGGATTTTTCAATCAACTTTTATATAGATTACTTTCATAAAAATTACTAACAAATGTTTTTTGTATATATAATTTAGTACATCCCAGACAAAATTGTTGAGTACATCCCGCCCTACAAATTGGATGTTGTGATTAGTTTCAAAGAAAGGGAGTACGAAATGCACTACTTGTGGAACAGGATGCTCAAGACCATGACCCCGAAAAAGTTTGGCCAGTTTCTTGATGAAGAGGAACTTGAGATTGGGGATACACTGTAGCTCATAAATGGTGTTGGGCCTGTAGTTTTAGTGTTATTCAGTGTTTGATATTTAACATAGCATGCTATTCAATGTTATTTGGAATTGTATTTATAAATTGGAATTGTTGACTGGTTGGGTATTAGGTCCATATAGATGCAACGTCGATCTCATGATCGGTATGTGTTCGCATAAACCGATAAACCTGCGACATTGCACTTAACAAGCAGACTTTAGAACATGGTTAGAACATTGTTGTTCCAAAAAAGGTTTAAAATATGGTAACCCTAATGGATAGTTCAAGCTTTTCTTCACAATTTTCCTGTGATTTTCAATGGTCTCAATCTTCCACCCTACTCCTGTGTATTGGAAAAAAGGTATGATGTTTCTAATCTCCCAGCACATAAGTTTTGTACTTCTTACTTCACAATGTCAAATCTGTGGTCTATGAATTTATTTTTTCCAAATTATGAGAGTGTGGACTTTCCTTGTCTTTGAGCGTTGGTACTATGTTTTGGTATGTCTCCTAAGGGGTATTTGGTCTATTTCATGTTGATGAAGCTTCATTTTTTTCCGGTTTGATGTGTTTCTTCCCGTAGTAACATGTGATATCTGTGACATCGGTAGTATATCTGGCATAGTTCGATTCATCCGATAGATGTGCGATCTTACTGAGTTTTTTTAAAAGAAAAAGATAAATCTTCATTTTATGACTTCAAATGTATCTCGGTATGGCATTCTGTTTGCCCGAAATGTTACCAAGTTTGCCATCTGACCTCTTAATTTACTTTGAATGTCCCCACGAGCCATCGGTATTATGTCGGTGTTCTATTCGGATGAACCGACACACAACCGAGGTAAAAAATAACCGAGGTAAAAAGTTCTTTTACCTTGGTTATTTGGTGTTAACCAAAAAACCAAGGTAAAATGGGTGAGGTAATAGGTCATGTTTCTTGTAGTGCTTGTTCATGGCTTCAAGATATGAGATTTTCTTTTCTTTGAGATGGTTTGCTAATTTTTTCTAGTGTTGCTATTTTTTCTTGAGTTTAATGGGTATTGCATAAAATTTAACTAAACAACAATGTCGGTGATTTGCTCCAAAGGACATTTTCTGCTATTGAATACGTACGAGCACAATCATATTGCACTTGGAAAAAACGATGACGCTAACAATCAAAAGGCCGCCACTGATTATTTCACGACTCCTGTACAATTGAGCTTTTCCTAATACCTACTGAGAATAGCGAAACATAGAGCTTCCTTGAGTTGATTACATGCCATGTGTTCGAGATGCTACTGTCATTCAACCCTTCTGGCTCGTAGTAGTCAGATTGGTGCACTTTCGTTACTTTGTACGGGTCTTCCCACTTTGGGCATAGTTTTCCTTTTTCCTCTACTAGGCTCGCCACATTCTTTCGCCACACAAGATCACCGACTCAAAACTATATTTTCCTCAAATTTTCATTATATGCTTCGGCCACCTTCTTTTCTTACTTTGCCTCTGTGATCGTTGCATGTTGCTTTTTTTTCCTCAAGTTCATCCAAGTACAAACTCATCCTTTTAGGACTATAGCCTTCATTGTATTCTTCCACTCTAATGTTTGAGTTCCCAATTTTGACTGGTATTACTACTTCATGACCATAAACTAGGTTGTACGGTGTTTCCCCAGTGAGTTCTCTTACTGTCATTCTGTAATACCATAACGCGTTGGGTATCTCTTCCACCCATCATGTTTGCTTTCATTCCAATAATTTGTGAATTCCTTGGACTAACATTCTGTTAGTTACTTCTACTTGGCCATGAGCTTGGGGATAAGCTGCAGATGTGAACTTCTGCGCGATCCCAATTTTAAGCACCACTCGGTGAAGGTTCCACTTGTGAATTGTGTACAATTATCCATCACAATAGTTTGAGGTACACCAAACCAAAGAACTATGCTTTGCCAAACAAAATGCCTTGCTGCCTTTTTCATGATTCTTCCCAATGGCTTCGCTTATACCCATTTTGTTAAATAGTCGACTGCTCCAATTAGAAACTTTGCATTACCGAATCCTCCAAGGAAAGGTCAGACCAAATTGATTCCCCATTTGTTGTTCATGCTCTATATATCCCTATTAGAGTATATTGTGGTGTATGTGATACTGAAGCATTAATTTGGAAGCTTTTTCACTTGAGCACGGAGTTGTGCGCATCATTAAACATTGTTGGCTAATAATACCTTGTTCGGATTATCTTCTTCGTGATTGTTTGGGATCCTTGATGTGTGCCACATATTCCCTCATGAGCTTCATTCATGATTTCATTTTCTTGGGTTGGTCCCACACACTTTGTCCATGGAGATAGGAAACTTTTTTTGTATAAGATTACCCCCTCGTAACCGTAGTCATGCAATCTTAATTCTAGCTTTCAGGCCTCTATTCTATCCAGTGGCAATTTTCCCGTTTTTAAGTAGTATCTCAATAGCTTCATCCATTTGTTTCTTTCGTCTGGACAGTTAACACAGTTGTTGTGGCCGTACTTGTGACTGGTATGAACTCTACATTCACATCGTTTTGTCCCAGCAATGTAGCAAAGCCAGCCGTCATTAGCTTGCTTAAGGCATCTGCCTTGGTAATTTTGCTCCTTGGTACGTGCTGAATTTCAAAGTATTCAAGCTGACCCATAAGTTGGTGAACTCTCCTTAAATACTTTAACTACTCCTCTCACACTTTGTAATCTCCACACACTTGTTGTATTACTATCTGTGAATCGCTATAGCACTTAATGCTTTTAACCTTCATCTTTATTGTAAGGTCCAACCCACTTATAAATGAAGTGAGTATCTATGTTCTCCCCCATCTGGGTTTACCAGTAGCAATCCTACACCGCAACCTTCTTTGCTAGACGCCTCATCAATGAAAAATTTCCATGCAATGTTTGTCCAAATTGATTTTCCTTTGTCTATTCTGAGATGGTTGTTTTCTAGTGTATTCTCCCCTTGTACGTCTGGGTACGTCATTAATGCAATGAAATCTACTAAGACTTTCACCTTGATTGCAGTACACGGCTGAAACTGGATCTTGTATTGTCCCAATTCAAGGGCCCATTTGGTCATTCTGTCGGATGAATCTAGCTTGCGCAAAAAATTCTTGATTGGGTGGTCAGTATACACAATTATGTTACGGATTTGAAAATAGGTTCATAGTCTCCTTGCTGAGTGGACTAATGATAGAGTTAATCTTTCGATTAGCAAGTACGCCCTTTCTAAACTTTGCAGTATCCTACTGATGTAGTATACATGTATTGCTTTTGTCCTTCTTGACACACTGAGACCGAACTCACTGCCTTGTTTGAATTAGACAGATATAGGTATAGAGTCTCACCTTGCATTGGTGACTTCAACATTGGTAAAGCTTGAAGCTGTTCTTTCAATGATTTATACGCTTTCTAACTTTCCTCATTCCAGATAAACTTCTTAGCTCTTTTAAGGATGTCCAACAGTGGAAAATATTTTTTTGCAGACACCGAGACAAACCTGCTAAGTGATGCTAGACATCCCATCAACACTTGCACCTCTTTAACTATTTGCAATTGAGGAAGATTTACTATTCCTTGTATCTTCGCCGAGTTAGCCTCAATTATTTTTTAGGAGACCTTGTACCCAAAAATATTTCCTACGCCCACTCCGATTATGCATTTTTTGGGATTCAATATCATGCCAAATGCACTTAGTGTATCCAAGGTTTCTTTTAAGTCTTGTGCAAACTGACACGCCCTTTTGCTTTTGATCACCATGTCGTTAACATACTTCAATGTTTCGTCCTATAATATTGTGAAATTCTATGTCGACTACTCTTTCATATGTGACGCCGGCATTCTTCAGGCCAAATGGCTTTCTCATGTGGCAAAAAAACTCCAAAGCTTATTATGAAAACTGTATTTTCTGCATTCTTTGGATTCATCAGTATTTTGTGGTATCCTTTATACGCATCCAAGAATGCTAGGACTTTGTATCTTTATATAGCTTTTACTAATTGATATATTTTAGGTAACGGGTAGCAGTCTTTTGGACATGCTTTGATTAGGTCGGTGAACTCTATGCACATTCTCCACCATGCATCTGCCTTTCATACCATTACTGGGTTAGCCAACCACTTTAGATAAGTTACTTCCTTTAGAATACCTGCATGACGCAATGCTCTAACCTCCTCTTCGATCGCTTTTTGTCTATCACTAGAAAAGCTTCGTTGCTTTTGCTTAACTGGCCTGATTGAATGGTTGATGTTTATAGAGTGGGTAGCTATGTCTGGATTAGCTCCTCTCATGTTCTGCACTGTCAATGCGAATGTATCCTTGTGACTTCGAAAAATTTTATTCACTTTTCTCTTCACTTGGCTTGGAAGATATTTTCCTATCTTGACACGTTTGGAAGTGTCTACATCATCCAGAATGACAATTTCAGTCTCCTCTCTGAGATCAACTTAAGGTTCCATTTTCTCGGGTAGACCATTCTCTGAGATTGTGCTAAATATTTTTGTTTTTTCAGTATTTCTTCTTGCTCTTATTGCGATAACCACACACTTCCTAGTTGTTTGTTGACTTCCTTTTATCGTTGTGATTCCTGTCGGAGTTGGAAATTCCATCACTAAGTGATATGGGGACAATTTTTCTTTCTCTATGTTCATCTAGGGTCTACCGATGATGGCATTGAATGGCTTTGTGTGTCCATGAAAATAAAGTCGCACATTACGGTGTAATTTTTTGTCATCCTCATCCATTGTAACTGGAAGTTGTATATTACCCAAAGGTGTCTCCACTCGTCTAGTAAAGCCTATGAGAGAGGATGTAGAGTTCTTCACATCATTTTGATTGAATCCAAATTTGCCAAAGCAATCAACAAATAGAATTTTTGTAGCACATCTATCATCTACGAATACCATGTGGATTGTGGCATTTCATATCTTAGCGACAATGACCATAGGGTAATTATTAGGCGAAGCATTGGGAACCATGTCTTTTTTGCTAAATGCTATCTTCTCATCACATCGAAGTCTTTTGTCAATTGGTTCTTATGGTGGAGAGTATCTAGCCTTAGCTTTTCAGGCGTTGTTGGAAAAAGCTTCTGTTGATCCATAGATCGAGAGAATTACTTTCTCTACACCATCGTTCACGATATCATCTTCATAACTTACTGTTGTTGTCATTTTTCTGATTCTTGTTCTACGTATTCACCGTGCCTTGGTTTTTTGTTAGGGAATTTCACACTTTGTTGTCTTTGTTGTAACAGTGTCCTCCATCCTCCTTTTTGTATTGGCTCAGCTAACCGATCTGGCTTTTCAAGTCTCTGCAGTATTCAATGCTGTGTCTATGATCCTTGTGAAAAGTGCAGTAGTATTCCTTAGAACATTTTTCTGATGATGTTATCATTGGCATAGGTTTATGAAACAACTCCTAGTTTGCATGCCAAATTTCCTTTCGTGACTTCATGAATGTTGTTTCTATAAACGACGTCATCTGAACCCCCAAATCTTTTCCTTTTAAACGGATATTTCCCCTTCCCTTTTTCACAAAGCTCATCAGTGGATCTTCCATTATCCTTTTTTTGCCTTGCTCGTGCTCTATTTTGTGGTTGTTTGCTTCTTCAGTTTGCACATACCTTTCAATCATTTTATTCAATTCCCTCGGGTTCTCACGCATGTTCTTAGTGAGTTCTTTGTAAAATTCACCTGATCACATACCTCCCATGAATGCACCTAGTGACAATTGGTACGTTAGATTGCGCACTTGCAAGCTTTCGGTAAGGAACCTATTGTGGTAGTCTGCTAGACTTTCATCACTTTGCTGGGCTATATTGTTTAAGTCTGCTATCGTCTTATTCAATTTTTGCTTCAAACAGAAGCATCCTAAAAAATTCTTCTAACTGTGCCCTAGACTGAATAATACCACTTGGTAGGTCATCATACCATTTAATCATTGTCCCAGACAAGAAAATAGGAAAAGCTTTGCAGACTAGTTTAATTTCCACATTATAAAATTTCATACTGTTGCGATAGAAATGTAGGAATTCCGAGGGGTTCATTGTCCCATCATATATTTTCCCATGCAACAACAGTTTGAAGTCTTTTGGCATTTTGAAATAAAAAAGATACGGTGCTAGTGGTAACTGGTCCATATCATTTTCAGCCATTATATCCCTTAACTCCTCTTTGTAATTAAGGTTTGCATGCCTCTGCCTCACATTTTAGTTTTTCTATAGGGATTTTGGCTTAATGGTGGCTAGAAACTGATTATACAGGTTCTCCCTATTTGCTTCCAAGAATGCTGTGAAAACCCTTCTCTCCCTTTCTTGATTTGCATTGGGATATTTTTCTTCCTCTTGTTCTTCATCCGAGTCTTCTTGGCTGTAATCATGTTCTCAGCTTGGAATATATTCTTGATCTTGGCTGGGGTGCATACTCTGGTTACGTGTAATCGTTCGTTCTGGTGTGATGATTCTGGCTACTCCCGCTTTTAGTGAAAACCATTGTTACCCTGGAGGGAATAAAGGACCTAGATAAAGAAAAAAAAATCTTTGTCCCCACAGACAGCGCCAATGATTTGGTAATCTGTGTTAGGTGAGGTGGCTAGCAGTCACCGTAGTGCAACCGCAGTCTTGCGAGAAAGACCTCGGGAGTGATTATGGGGAAAGTACTCCGACAATCTAGTCAATTCTTTCCTGTAGAGAATTAGTATCTCTCAGTTAGTCATGCTAACCTGAGCCTGTGCTACTCTTCCTATACGTATAGTTGATCGTGATTATGTATCCGCATTTCTAGAGTTTTAGATCGTGGGTTGTATCATGGTTGCTAGAATTTCGGGGTCACTTACGAGCCTCTTCCCCATTTCTAAGCATGGGTCCACATTGTCCGATTTGTGGCCAAGTCTTAGACTGGGCCTAAAGGCCAAAAAATTTTAGTCTTTGGGTTATGTATACACCACTTTTGATGTTGTAGTGAATCATTTGAATTTTTTTGGGTTGAATAATAAATGTACCATTTATCCCTTGGCCAAGAAATCTAGTTTGGCATTCCCCGATGTCTCTGCTCATGGTAGTATGTTTTTGAAGTTGTCCGCATGGATCTGTGGTGGGCTTTTAGGATTAAAACCTATAATTGAGCTCCATTTTTTTCTAACTGTACTTGATGACTTCAGTAGAGCAGCTTGGTCATTCTTAATAAAATTCAAAATCCGGGTTCCCTTGATCATTAAGAAATTCATTTTGATGATACAAACTCAATATGATGCCAAAATCATGAAGATAAGAACTAATAATGGTAGTGAGTTTGTTAATCAAATTTCTACTCAACTCTTTGCTTCATTAGGAATCATACATAAAACAATCTGGTCCTTAAACACAACAACAAAATGGTGTGGTGGAAAGAAAATATAGGCACATCGTGTAGATAGCTATATCACTTATTCCTCGGTCCAACTTCCCTTTACATTTTTGGGGGGAATCTGTAGTTACAACTACATACATTATGAATAGGATACCATCTTCAGTTTTTGGATGGAAGTCACCTTATGAAATTCTTTTCAAGAAACCTCCTGATATATCACAGTTGCAAGTTTTTGGCTCCCTCTGCTATACAATCAACCTTAGTCTTCACAAACACAACTTCAGTCCTAGATCTTCACCTTGTGTATTTTTGGGATATCCAACTGATCAGAAATGTTACAAACTATATAATCTGATAAATAAGAAAACCATAATAGCCAAAGATGTTATTTTCACAGCCATCACTTTCTATATAAATCCTCTACTTCTCCTATATCACAATTCATTTCGAATACCACTGACCAGAAACCCAATCCAATATCCATTATTTCATCCAATCACAATTCAGTTTGGATCCTCTCTAAACCTGTTCATGAACCTACCTCTTCTGCCAATCCAAATGGTTGGATTAATGAACCCAACTCTTCTGCTAATCCCCATGATCATACTCCCTCATTCAGTCTTAATTTATTATTACGACATAATAACACATGCAGTCCTGATCATAGTAGTGGTTCTGATAGGAATGATGTATATATTCAAACTATTCCTAGACAAGGCACTAGGATTATATCAAAGCCTTATTAGATGAATGTTTTTTTCATAAATTTTGTCTATAATTCTAATACTAGTTCACCTGTATTTTCTACTACACATATGAGATTTATGACGCAATTGTTGGGGATCTAAGAACCACATTCTTATAAGTAGGTCTGCTGTAATGAGCAGTGGGCTTATGAAATGCAAAGTGAATTTGATACTTTTGAAGCTAATGAAACTTGGGATCTAGTATATTTGCCTAGAAGGAAGTGATCTGCACCTAAAAGCATATGTTAACCAATGCATTTGACACGTTTATTAGTATGTTTTGGTTGATTGACTGCTAGTTTTAGTTAGGTTTACATTACAAAGGGTTTAGTGACCATTTTTGGGTTTATATATAAATCCCTAGTTTTGTAGACTTAATTGGATCTAATGGACACTATGTCCTCACGAGTGCCCAGATTATATTTTGAGAGTTTATTAGTAGGTTGCTCGTGAGCATTTCGGCGTAGTTTGTAGAAGGCCATCCACAAGGGTGGTAGTACATTGTAGAAGGCCATTCACAAGGATGGTAGAAGACTAGGCCTCTGGACAATATGTGGTAAAAGATATAAGTATCGAAGAAGGAAGACAAAGAATCGGTGAATTGTAATCCGAGAGTTGTACAAAGTTTTGGGAACAGTCTGAGAAGAATAAATGTCAATGGGTGGTACCGTTGTATTTGTCTTCTTGAGCACTATAAAATCAACTACAAGCAACCTCAAATTGGATCAATGGTTCATCTGTAGCAGTGCAAACAAGTTGAAGGGAAAGCCAAATTTTGGAAGAGTCCAAGTCGGCATGAACGGCCAGAACAATTCAGCACGACCCCTTTTGACAAGACATGTTCCAGAGCACCTTAGCACGACCCATTTGACATGACCTATGCCAGAGCACCTCAGCATGACCCAATAAGGCTTACACAACCCATTTAGCTAGCACAACTCATGTCAATAAGTCCCCACATGGGTTGTGTGCTTTTGCATGGCCCGTGCACCAAAATGTTGAAGATTTGGAACTCCAGCCTGCATCTCGCAACGTTTTGCCCACCCACAATAGTAGTTTGCCCAGAAATCAACTCCCAGTTGGTGGCCTGCAAGTATATACATGGCTCACGCCGTTCAGAAGAGTAAATCACGCATCCGTCCGGCGGCACGCAAGGATCCACACGGCCTGTGTCATTCAAAATCTCAAGGAGGTGATCCCATTCGGTGGCCCGTGCACTATTGCACGAGCAGTGCCATGTGGGACGTGTGCTTCCGTGCTGATATGGCTCTAGTGAGGACCTAGGGTTTCACTAGTGGGAGCATTAGGTTTTCTTCCAAACTTGGGCCTTTAGAGGCTCATTTATCTTCTCCTATATAAGGAGCCTTTATTCTCCTAGGGTTTAACAAGTAGGCATCATGTAGATTTTATTTTCTTGGTAGGTAGGAAGGAAGAGGAGAGTTTTCTCTCTCTCTCTCTTTAGAGTTCTTCTTCTCTATTCATTATTTTTTTTCTTTCTTTTTTGTTTCTTAGATCCATTGAATTTAATTCAATGAATACTATAGATTTCTAAGTTTGGATAGTTTTATTTTAACTCTCCTAATTCTCCTAAGAGTGGGTAGAGAGAAATGGGCTAACCCTTCTCTCTAATTTATTTCTCCTTGTTTTTGTCCAAAGGCATTGAATCCAATGAAACATTTGGGTTCAATACTTAGGAAGTAGTGATTTAGCTTGGGGATCTATATTTGTATTCATGACTTGGTAGTTATTTTGTGAGATTCTAAGATCTCCCTATCTTTTATGCTTATGAACAACATGTTTACTTGTGCTTTACGTTCTTGTTAATTGCATGTACACCATGTTGGCACACACTTTAGTCTACTTTCATTTTGGCACGTTTATTGATATCCCTCGGGGAGTGAAACCTAGACTTAATGGGGGGCGCATGGTCCGGGAGTGTATGAGTGTATGCATGTGGGTCGCCGAGTTACCATTCCAATGACCGTGCTCTAGTCTTAGCTGGATTTTCAAAAGCCAACTGCATCAATTCTTTAACTATTAATATATTTATTTATGTGTGTAAAAAAAATTCAAAAAAATTATAATATAAATATAAATGTTATGATGAATCCAACGACATAACATGATAATAGTATTATATATAATAATATAATTTAATGGTCAAAGTTGGGTTAGTTTGACTTCCAAAAGTCAAATTAAGCAATTAATGGTAGGGGTTTTCAAATTGTCCAACCCAAAATGTTTAGGTCTAGTGGGTTGGGTCAAAATGGGACGGGTCAGATTTTGACCCAAATTGACCCATTTTGACCCATTTGCAATTTTGTCTCATTTTCTTGAAAAAATATCATAAAAAAGAATTAGTTTAATACAACATATCCACCATTAATTTACTTCATAAACAACTTTAATATTCTTGAAAAATATATATATTTATAAAGCTAAATTAATAGTAAATTATTTAAAAATTATTATTTTTATATGATTTTGGTCGATTTGGGTCGATGTGGGCTGACTCATGACCCAATCTGACCAGAGCCAATACTATGGGAATTTTGAACCGCCCCAACCCATGACCAACCCTAATTAATGGTGGGACAGAGGGAGTATAGTTTTACTCTCTTGTTCTTGCGTGCTTGCAGTTGTTAGATAAAAAAACCCCCAAAAACCTGTTTAACAACATTAGTTATTCCTGACACATGATCGGATTGACGAACCGATTGCGGCTGCGTGTAGTTAAACTTTAAATTCCGAGCATCTCTATGGATGACCTCATTCTTGCCATTATCTACCCCTTATGTAGTTTAATAGTACGAACGGGTACAACAAACAAATCTCTTTATCTTTGTGAAGCATCTTCACGGGTTAATTGATGCCTAGTTAACGACCCCACGGGGAGGTGGATCTGGAAGAAACCTATTGGATCTAAATAAGTTTATAAGGTGAAATGGCTATTCTCATATTTAATGAGTGGATTACTTTGACTCTTTCTCATCAGTGGCTAAGCAGGTAACTGTGAGATTTTTTCTAGAAATCACTTCACTTAATGGATGGCATTTACATCAGATTGGTGTTAACAATGCATTCCTTCCAGGCTATATTAATGAGGTACTGTATACGATCCCCCCGAAAGGCTACAACAAGGTCTTACCTGGTAAGGGATCACTCTATGGCCTTAGATAGGCATCTAGGGAATGGAATACAGAGTTCACCAAACATCTTATCTTGTTTGGATTTATACAATCAAAGAATGATCACTATTTATTCATAAAATCTTCTGCTCAGTCAACACTAGTGGTGCTGCCTATATATGATGATGATGTCTTGATAGCAGGAGATTCAGAGGCTAAGATCAGAACTTTCAAAGATTATTTGAATGTTTTGTTTACCATTAAGGACTTAGGCCTTGCTAAGTATTTCCAAAAATAGAAATAGCAAGATCAAGTGAAGGTATTTTCCCGAGTCAGACTAAATACATCATTGATCTTGTTAATGATCTTAATCTGGTTGAATGCAAGGCAACGACTACCCCTTTACCAACTTCTTGGCAGGTTCAAGGCTCTTCCTCTCCTCTTTTAAATGATTCAGGACCTTAAATGAGACTGATGTGAAAGCTGTTATACTTGTCATTCACTAGGCATGATATCACTTTCTCAGTCCATCAGCTTAGTCAGTTTGTGCATAAACCCATTGTACATCAATGGAGAGATGATGTCCATATTTCAAGATATTTAAAGGGGTATTCTACTCATGGCTTGTTCTTTCTTGCAGCTTCATCCAGTTCCTTGTCAGCAGTTTGTGTTACTGCTTGGAATACATGTAGGATCACTAGGAATCAGTGACTTGATGCTGCATTGTCTTAGGGATTCATTAATTTCTTTGTAGTCAAAGAAATAGAATAGTGTCAGCAAATCATCTACTGAGTCTGAGTATAAATCCATGTCTATGAAAATTTTCGAACTAAAGTGGATTACCTATTTGCTAATTGATCAACACTATCAGATTGTACTTCTCATTCCTCTTAAATGTGATAATGTTGTTGCAGAACATATCACTCTTAACCCAGTATTCCTAGGGAGAACTAATCACATTAAGATAAACTACCATTATGTTCGAGATGCACTCAATGAGGGCTTTATAAATCCTCTCCATTTCTTTTCCTATTCCCAGTTGGCAGATGACTTCACTAAGTTCCATCACGTGTTGTTGCTCAACCTCTCCTCTCCAACATGGGTTTTGCTTTCCACAAAAACCTCATCTTGAGGGGGGTGAAGGAATATTTCACGCTTACAGCAAACATCTAGCAAGCATCACAACTACAACCCCCAAAAATGTTTTTTTTGTTATAATCAGTTTTCAGATATTTATCAAGTTATTAAGGCCAGTTTTCAGTTGCTAGTTGCTAGCTGATTATTAGACCAGGTAGATGTTAGATGAACAAACTAATCAATGTGGCCCATAAATAGCCTTGTACAACAATTATTTTCTTTAATGAAATAAAATCCCCTCAAAATCAATTGCACACTTGATTAGTTTTTCTATTGTGATGAATTTCTTGCTCAACTTTGATAAGTTTTTCAATATCTTCATCTATCCATCTATTTGTGCTTTAATTAACTATTTATCAATAATATTGATATTGTTTATATTGTAAAAACATTATACATGTATAAATGTGAAATTTTCCATATGAGGTCTTGCGACATTTATCATAACGTAGATTTTTGTAATATTTTGTTATATGTATTCTAAGATATTAAACTATTAAAATCATAAGTGAATAGTTGAAAAAGAAGAAGTAAAACACTTAAAGAGGGACAAAGTGAGCGTAAATTTTGAGTACAAAATAAAAGAAATTGTATACAAAGAGTAGTGGTGTCAATTCGGGTTATCGTGTCACATTCGTATCGGGTTTGAAACGTGTCGGGTTGAATCGTGTTGATTTCATTTATCGTATCGGGTTGAAAACGTGTCGTGTTGAAATATGTCGGGTTGAATCGTGTTGATTTCATTTATCGTGTCGGGTCGAGTTGGATTGGGTACTTATCGTGTCAGGTTGAAAACGTGTCAGTTTTTTTCTCGGATTGGGTTGTGTCGGGTTGAGTTAATATCGGGTCGGGTTAGTGTCGTGTAATTTTTATACTCGGATTAGATCGAGTCGGGTCAGAATATTGTCTGGTTGGATTGGATCGGGTTATTGTCGTGTCATTTTTTGTACTGAAGTTTTGTTTGGGTCTGATTATGTCAATTATTTTTTATAATGTTTCACATTGAATTCAGATATATTTTGGGTTGGTTCATTTTAGATCGGGTTTTATGTCACCCAATTAAATTTGGGTTGATTTAGGTTATATTTCAATAATACTATTGTTACAACTGCACTATTATCAGGTATTGTTTCGTTGTAACTTGCAAAATATAAAAACTTGACTCGTAACTCCAAATTAAAATTCGCTCAAAAGTGATGCTACACTATACACCCCCATTGTATTTTTCAAGTACGTTAGGGGTTGGCATCGGTAGGGGTGGGCGTCGGTTCGGTTTATTTGGGTTTCAGTCTATTCGGTTCGGATTATTCGATTTTTTTTCTCAAAAATCAAAAACCGAATCCGACCCAAACCATTCAAATAATCCAAATTACCCGAACCGAATTTAAAATTCAAATTCGGTTTGAAACCGAATTCAACCAAATAAACCAAATTAATTCCAATTTTTATCAAATTGAATTTGATTAAATTGGTTCTGGACCATACCAAAAAGCCCATAAACATACTTAAATTTTAATTCTAAATGAATAATTACAGCCCAAAAATTAAGGCCAAGTAATTTGCCATTAAAGGCCTATTTGGCATTTGCATGTTATGCTTTCGTTGATTTGCCTTAAATAAAAGGGAGGAGTTCCCTATTTATAGTTGAAATTGAAGGCAAATTCTCCCCCATTTCCGATGTGGGAAAATGTAGTAAGGCTAAGAGCCTTTGGCCCTTTGCTACCTTGCTTCCTTCTTGACTTCATGCGGCTTCAATTTCATTTCATGTTCCATTTCCACCTTTTCTTCCATTATTTTTTAAATTGAATTTATTATGAGTCTGTCTCTTGAAATACGGTCTTTCCATAAGTCATGGAAATATTATGGTTTAAAATGCAAATTAGAAGAAATGAAGATAAAGTTTATGGGTTGAATGAATCGGGTTATAAACTTTATAACTACTACACGTTGCATAATAAAATTTTAAAATTTCAACTAAGACCTTTTACTTTGTATTATTATAATTAAACCCTGTCTTTCCATAAGCCTATGGAATAATGGAAAGACTGTATTAATGAGACATCTCTCTTTATTTGACTATTATTCATTAGATTTATATATTTAGTCGTGTGCATTTTTAACTTAACATTGTGTATTCACATTTGTTATGAATTGACTTTACGTACTAGTAATCATATGGCTAAAAACCCCATTTGTTATTAGTTTGACGCACAACTAACTTGACTTGGTTCCATATTAAATGTTAATTGACTTTATAACTGCATCTGTTTTGGGTTGATTACATGCAGGGTTATATAGTTGATTTATCGGGTTGAAATAGGTTCGTATTAAATCGGGTTCGGGTTGATCTCGGGTTCGTATTCAGGTCGAGTTCGGGTCCAGATTATCGGGTCATATTCGGGTTTTATTCAGGTCGGGTTCGGGTCCAGATTATCGGGTCATATTCGGGTTCGTATTCAGGTCGGGTTCGGGTCCAGATTATTGGGTCATATTTGTGTTTTGGGTTGAATTCGGTCGTGTCGAGTTCAGGTACAGGTCAATATTTCTCGGGTCAAAATTGGGTTTCGGGTTGAGTGTGGTCGTGTTAGGTTGGGTTTGGGTCAATATTTCTCGGATCAGATCGGATTTCGGGTTGATTCGTTCGTATCGGTCCAGGTCGGGTTCTCGGTTCGGGTCAGAGATTGACAACTCTAACAAAGAGGGATCATTTTCAGATTACAATATAGCAAAAGGAGGTTTGACTCTCTATACTTTCGAAACTCTCTCATTCATCTCTAAAACCCTATTTTATTTTATTCTTTCTTTTTGGGGGCGTAGCTGCCACAGAACACCACTTCCGGTGATGCCCCCACCCCAATCCCACCCTCCCAAACATCCCTAACCCTTGTACACATCTTCTCCCATGGATAATTTTTTTTTCAATGGTGTGTCCTCAGTTTTGGTTCACATTCACTAGCATGTTTGATCGGTGTTTTCGACAATTTGCAGGCTCATCGGTGTGTGCAGGTTTTCTGATGCTTTCATTGTGTTGCAGGCTCATCAGTGCAGTCGTGTTTAGGATATGATGGCGGAGTCGTCACAGCGGGGTCATGTCCTAGATTAATGTTCGTTGGAATCCAGGATCAGGGCTAAAGGTTTGATCAGCTTTTTGACCGAGGGTTTGGCCAACTCACGCCGAGTTAGGATATTTTTCCGTCAACTCTAATTTGTCTCAAAATAAATCAAATCTGCTCTGGCCGGTCGTAGGCTACCCTACCTAAGGGGTTGTAGCGAACAAAGGCTCAGACTCATGGCGGGTGCTCCGGCTGACTCACAAAGCTGGTCGAGTCAACACAAGTATGAGTCAACTCGGGTCGGGTCCACTCAGCAATGACAAAAGCTGACATTTCAAGGTGGTCCATTTTTACTGAGGAAGACATTCATTGCGAAGGACTGGATATCTCAGGTTTTTTATGCCACAACGACATCGTTTTCCACCAACTTATTCTCAATGGCAGCACTTGAAAAAAAATTTTGTTCAAATCTGGTTGCACAAATTTCCAGAGATCACAATGGTTACCAATAGCTTTTTCGGGCAAAGACTTGGCAACGATAGGTATTTCTTTCCTTTTGTTTTATTATTTTTATTTTTAATTTTCATTTTCGGGGTAGGGGCTATTTACTCTGCACTTTTATTTTATTTTTACATTTTCCCTTTATTTAGTTTTGTTTCTTTTAGTTTTCTATTTTATTTTCATCTAAAAAGGGTGGTAGTTAAAAGGGTTTTTTAAAAAATTTAGATAACGAGTAAAAATTGTCTCTGTGGATGTTTCTTTTTCGGCAGCCTGAGTCCGGTAAAAGTGATTGACTAAATATTACATATCCAAAGAGACGAGGAGGGGAAATCCAAGTCAAAGTCGTTAAAACAATGAGTTTTTGGCGATAGCTTTTTCTGGGGATTCAATATCATATTTGTAGGTTTTGGTCCATTGGGTTTAAGCCAATTAATTGGTCTTTAGAGCCTTTTGGGTTCAAATTAGAGATAATTCAACGCATTATAAATGACTTCTATACACCGACAAAAAACATTTTGGCAATCAGAATGACTGATTATATTCTCCTTGTTTAGGAATATGGTATTAGCGGGATAAATGGAGATGGATCGGATCTTTAGTTGGGGAGATTCATTTATTTTATTTTGATTGCTTTAGATGTTTGAACAGGAGTGTGGATAGACCATTTTACGTGCATTTTATTTGATATTCACTGTGATTGACTTGATGGTAGCCTCGGGTCGATACTATTTTGGCTACACTATGGTTACACAGTGACATTCACTTATCTTTGGTGCTCAATATCAATTTGTGCCACTGTGCATATATATCTCTCTCTTTTTTAGCCTCTAAGGCTTTAGATTATAATTGTAATATTTAACTAGTGCCTCAGTGGGTTTAACCCATATCACATGTTGTAATCGGACATCGTTTAAAATTGAGATTAATAGAAAAGGGATGTGAAGTTATATAGACGAATTTTTTTAAAGTATACACAAAGGAAAAAATGGTTAGAACGCAAAAGCCTTATGAGAAAATTTAAAGATGCACTAATAATATTGAGATTGTTATTGGAATTTTCCAAAACAAATGAGACTAAAATAGAAATTGAAAGATTTAATACCTTTGTACTCACATAACACTAGTGGAGGAGGCATCATTAAAATCAACATTAGAAGGCTGCTCCGCAAAAATTTTGTAAAACCGTCATCCTAGAGTGGTTGCGAGCTCGGAACCTTGCTTATTCGGACCCCCTGATTTTTTTAAGGCGGTTATTGGTCATTCAAAGGCGGTTTGTTTAGAAATGTGTTTTAATGATAGATATGGAAGGAAATTCTATCAGTGTGACTTTAATTGCTTCATGTTACGAACTTGGAACAAGGATCCGAATGACGTTCCGGAATTGAAACAAGGATCCAATTGTTGTTTCAGACTAGAAATAGTTATGTGTGCTTTGTAATTTAAACAACTATTTGTCGTCCGAGTTCTTAACGTATGTCGTTAAGATCTTCCGGTTATGGAACAACTTCGGTCTATAATTACCTTGAATTTTGGAAGGTACAACCGAAGTTCAGATGTTGGAACACACCGAAGGTAGCAATAAATGTAGACGACCAATTTCATTTTCATTAGGAGAAATAAGCTAAAAATTTAGGGAAATCTTTGGAAGTAAAAGGCTAAGGTAATTGTACAAATACAAATATTCTTACCCAATTGAACTAATTATTTACTTATTGAAATAAAGTTTGTAATGCTTTGTAATAGGGCTTTGATTTCATATGTTGCTCATTGGAATTGTGTTGCATAAATGATTTAATGTATCTTGATGTCATTTTCATGTAGTTAATGGATATAATCAAACTCATCGAGAGCGACCTTAGGATATCACCCAATTATATCTGTTTAACAGGTTCATTTATTGGGGTGGCTTTTGAACATATGATAAGACGTAAAATTCATTTATTTCCCATAGCATTTAACATCTCTTTTGTCATGTTCTTGTTGGAAGATTGAGATTTAGGTAGGTTTACATCATAAGGGGTTTAGATGACCGTTTTTGGTTTTCATAACTAAATCCTTCATTTTGTAACTATTTATTGTCTAATGGATTTTTGGTACTTACGAGCGTCTAGATCCCTTTTTGCAAGCTTAATTTGTAGATTGCTCATAAGCACTTCAGATTGATTTAGTGAAGGCCATTCGCAAGGATAGTAAAATATTGAAGGCCACAAGACAAAATGTGATAGAAAAAAAGTACAAAATTGAAGAACGACGGCCGACCGCCAATGCGAAGACCGGTCGGGTTATAAAGAACTGGGTGTGCGGGAAACACCCTTAACTGTGCGCCCACGCGATGAAAAGTGGGCATAGTACAAGCCTTCAGTTTCTATTCGAGCGCCCTGTATGTCTCTCTGAGCAGCCATGTGCAAGGAATGAGCCAGTGTCCAAAGCTTGTGCAGCCCGCGCATGCACTCACTCGCCAACGCACCTCGAATGACAAGGTGGAATCCCTCTCAGTACCATATCGCTCTCCAGGCATTTGCTTCCATGCTGCTGCGCACTGTGCATGCCCAGCGCCCCATTCCATTGCGTCAGGCCTCGCGACAAGGCCTTGCGCCAATGCTCCTGCTCGCGCCCACACCCCCTGTCTACCCAAGCCTTCTGTCACTGCCTCAAGCTCTCCAGTCTGCATCTATGGCCCTGCTCCAGCATACCTCATGCCCAAAACTAGTGCCCTGGCCTCATGGCTCTGCCTCATGTCCGCATTGGTCCATCCTGCTTCCTCGTACTCAACCTTCACACTCGCGCGTGTCTGCGACTCTGTTCCAGTAGGCCTCACAACCGCGCGTGCCTGCGCGGTCCAACGCGCAGCCAGTGCACTGACGTGCCTTAACTCTTTTTTTACCTTACTTGTACTATAAATACCCCGAAACCTTATCATATCTTCATTCCTGTTCTCTTGGCTGAAAATCCTTCACTCCAAACCCTAGGTTCTTCATCTTTTCTCTCTTTATTTCTCTATGAAATTGTCATTGAATGTTTGTATGATTTGTGTTTGATAAATTAATTCTTGGGAGCAATTTCCAAGCCTTCCAAGCTCATGTCTTAAGAATACTTTGTAGGCTATTTAATACTCTTGCTATTGTGCATTTATAGAGCATTGAATGTTGGTTGTTAATTTCATTAATCATCCTTTAAGTTGTTGTTGCATGATTAACATTGTTCTCTTACTTTGCTAGTTACTTGTGTTTTTTAATTTCATAACTTAGGATAAAAAACCAACCAACCCCTCCCCCTCCCCCTCCCCTTTACATGCTTTTGAATATATCTATATATGTCTATGCCTAGTATATTTTCAACTATATATGTTAAACACTTGAAAATATCTGTCTTCCTTGTAGATAACCCCCGACTTGCCATTATCTACTTAATTGTAGATACGAAGCATTAGAGCTTATAAATTGTATTTTTGAGAGGTACGACGATGACCTCCCAAATGTTGGTGCTGCTGCCGGGGAAGAGGCATTTATTTTTAAGTGTTTGGGCATATTATGTGTGAGTATGTTCTAGTTGTGAATATTTGTTAGTTTGCTTTTGTTTTTTTTTGTTTTTAGTTGATTTTCCATTTTTGCTTAGCTTGGAGACGTATTTTTTGAGTTCTTGGTGTATGGTTCGTACGTGATCCTCTTCACAAGAACCCCTACACTTTAGAGTTGAATTTGAGAAGGGCTATAAGGCTTTCTTTGGAAAGTGTGAATAACACCCCTCCTAGTGACCATTTTATGGATATTCTACTTATATAGAGCATCAACATGAGCATGAAGATGATCATCTGGGAAGAGGACCTCAACATCTTCCTCTCCAAGGAAGAGCTTCTCACATCCAAGGAAGGGAGATTCCTTTGGGGCAAGCTTTATTGAGGGATATTATGGCTCCCAACCTTGATTAACAACCAATGTGCATAGAGTATCGATTGGTTAGACTAGACAGACACTTCGAGCTCAAGACCGGGTTGATAAACTTGCTACCTATCTTCCTTGGTAAGCAAGGGGAGAATGCCACCAAACATCTCTCTGAGTTTCACTTAATTTGTGGTGGTACGGTTCCCCACGGAGTAGATTAAGACTTCTACACACTGAAGTCATTCTCATTCACATTGAGGGATAGTTTAAGGGATTGGCTTCACTACCTACCACCGAAAAGCATCAAGACTTGGCTTGACATAAAGCAAAATTTCTAGCCAAGTACTTCCCGGCTTCAAGGTCCGCTGCTTTGAAGAAGGACACAAGCAACATTCTTCAATGGCATGAAGTGTCATTTTTTTAATATTGGGAGAGTTTCAAGATGCTTCTCGTGAGTTGTCCTTACCATGGCTATTCGGAGGGAGACTTGGTCTACTATTTCTACAATGGTCTTCTTGATGAGGACCAAAGACTAGTGAGGAGTTCTTGTGGTGGTACACTTGGGAACAAGGCTTCGATGGAGGCTATGAATTTATATGAGGATTAGCCGGGGAGTCAAGGAACTTTAGTTCGAGGGCCAATTTGAGAAGAAGAAATCCAATGCCCACAAGTTATCCTTCCACTAGTGGAAAGCTCGAGGACCAAGTCTCGGCCTTACAATGCGGGTAACCGAGATTACCAGAATCTTCGATATGGGAACCCTCAAGGAGGTCAAAATGCCCAACCTAGCTCCCCTCCTCAACAACAATACCATCCTCCACAAACCAATTTCCCAAGGCTTCAAGACAAGCCCCAAGATCAAGAGGATGGCTCGGTCTTGTCAAATGAGGTCATGTAAGTCATTCACTAGTTGAGTATGTGTACAGATAAAGGGAAAAAAATTCCAAGATGAATCCAAGGCAAGCATAAAAAACTTGGAAACTTAAGTGAGCCAAATAGCTCAAGTTGTGAATCGAATGGAGGCATGGAAAAAGGGCAAGCTTCCTTCCCAACCAGAGATTAACCCTCTACAAAATGTGAGTGCAATCTCATTAAGGAGTGGGAAGGAAGTGGAATTGCATAAAATAAGGTTGGTGTTGAATGGGGTGCATGAAAAAGAGGAAGATGTTTAGAAGAAGGCCGAGGTGTTGTCCAAAGAGAATGTGCGTAAAGGGGAAGAAATCAAGGTGGAAACCTTTGTGCCAAGACCGGGATCAAATCCCGAAACCTCATCCCCACCTCACAAGAAGTTAAAAAGGGCAAAAATCCTTATCCATGTGTTGGAACCACCATTTTCGGAAGCCTTGAAAGAAAGGAGGACCAAGGAGGACAACAAGGATATCTACGAAGGCTTTTGTAGATGCGAGGTAAACATTCCACTCTTAAATGCTATAAATCAAATTCCTAGGTATGCTAAGTTTCTTAAGAAATTTTGTACCATTAATAGGAAACAACAATTGGGGAGTAAGAAAAAGAGTGGAAAGAGTGAATATGTCTCTGTCATGTTTGATGATGAAATGCCTCCTAAATGTGATGATCTAGGAATGTTTTTCAATCCCTTGTATGATAGGAGAAAAATGTGTTGACAAAGCCATGCTAGACTTAGGTGCTTCCATTAATGTGATTCCATATTCCCTGTATGAAAGTCTAGATCTAGGCACTTTGCACAATACTGGGGTTGTTATTCAACTAGCTGATCACTCTAGCACATACCCAAAAGGTATTGCGAAGGATGTTTTAGTGAAAGTGGGCTCTTTAACATTTCCTGCCA
The DNA here is from genome assembly GCA_037428765.1 of Rubia yunnanensis. Taxonomy (NCBI): domain Eukaryota; kingdom Viridiplantae; phylum Streptophyta; class Magnoliopsida; order Gentianales; family Rubiaceae; genus Rubia; species Rubia yunnanensis. The sequence continues at coordinate 44,507,490 of CM075069.1, read as the reverse complement.
ATTTTTATGTTCTTGAAATGGAAGGTGGTAATAGTACTGAACTTATTCTCTTAGGTAGGTCATTTTTAAAGACTTCAAGGGCAATAATTGATGTGCATAGTGGAACATTAACCATGAAATTTAATGGGCAGAAGATAGAATTCAACACTAACAATTCTATTGAGCATCCTAGTAAATACCATTTTTTCCAAACTATTGATGTTGTTAATGATGTGGGGCAAGATGTATTTGAGCCCAAAGATGGCAATTCCTTGAATGTTGCCTTAGATGAGGATGTGATTTGTGCTTTTATTGCAAATGTCATTAGTACTAACATGAAGGAAAACAACGATGATGAAGACTCCCTTGAAAAGGCAACCTCCACAACCCTCATATATCAACGGAAAAGCCGACAAAAGTGGGTTTCCCTCATTCTCGTGTAAAAACTTTGGTGGGAGAGTGCAAACCACCAGCGAAAGTTCTTAAATTCTCATCTCTTGGAGAAGGAGAGAAACCCCCGATTGTGCATTCAATTGAGATTACCGTGAAGCAAAGATGGGAGTTTTTTAGCATTTTGGAATAACATGAGGAAACCCTAGCCATAGTGCGATAAGTATTGTTTGGGGAGGATGTGGATCCCACATATTTTGTCCCGGATCATGGAAAAGAAACCGATCATTTTGGTTCATGTGGTGAGTAAACTCATAGAAGGGGAGTAAGTTGTGCCGGCGACATTAAATAAAATTGGTTTTGATCATCCAGATGCCACTTGTGACATTCTGTTGATGTAACTTTATTTATGCTTTGTTCATGGGTCATGCCGACGACGTTAAATAAACTTGGTTTTAATTGTATTAAATTTATTATTTCTTTTGTTTTGAAACAATATTACGCTTGGTGTGCATGGTTATTTTGTATGAAGCACTTGGTTTTGGAGGAAGTGGCAAGGAGAAAATGTGAGCAAGCGGGGTATAACAAGTCCAACTCATGGACCGTGTAGATGTGCATTGTCCGTGGATGCTATAATTTTCAACCAAGGAGGTCGAACCAAGCCTCAACTCGCGGACCATGTGGGTGTGCATGATCTGTGACACTCCAACATTCCTCCATCTCCAAATCAACCATCTCTTCCTTACCACCCCCAAATACTTCCCGAACCTACTTAACCGTAAAGATGACTCGAAACCAATGAGGTACTTCTCCCTTCATGGTTATTCAATGCTTTACTCAAGTTGTTATGAATGATGGTGATTGGACTTGCTTGATGAGAGGTTATGGGTAGACTATGTTATGGTGGTGGTAAACTATTCATTTGTTCTCATAATTGTGCCACCAAATGTATGCTTTAGTGTTCATTTCTCGTTGTGGGTACTCTCTCATTTTCTCTCCTTAACATGTGTCCTAGAATGTTTGCATTGAGGACAATGCAAAAATTAAGTGTGGGGAGGTTAGGGGAATGAGATGACATTCATGATGAATGGTTTAGTTAGTTGTAATAAACAGCTCTTTTGTGGGCATTTTGAATCAAAATTTTTTTTAAAGAATCCTGCTAAGTTGAAAAACCAAGAGGGAAAACTTAGGCAAAATTGAGAGGCCCATATAGGTTGAAACCCTGAAAGGGAAACCTATGCAAAATTGAGAGGCCAAATGGTGCGAAAAAAGGTGAGGGTGAGCCTTGGAAAAAAGTGTGAAGCTAGGATGAAAATCCGAGAGGGTTCCTAGGCAAAATGACAGAAAATAAGAGAAATAGAAAAAAAATTATGCTTTTCTTGATTTGTCTATTTGGTGGCTTCTTTGGTAGAGTAAACTAGTGTTGCACTTGTATTTTTACCTCACCTTTGGTTGGTATGATGGTTGTTTAGATTAGCTTAAACTTTGGGATATGAGAGTGTGAGAGATTCTTAAGTCTTAGGGGTTAGGGTAGTCTAGGAATAGGTTGTTGGATATTTTGGGATGATTTAGCATGCTAGTTTATGCTAAGATCTTTCCTTGTCCTTGTTTACTCGAGGACGAGTAAAGGTTTAAGTGCGGGGAGGTTTGATAAGAAGTTAAATGCATGTATTTTCCATAGCATTTAACATCTCTTTTGTCATCTTTTTGTTGGAAGATTGCTAGATTTAGGTAGTTTTACATCATAAGGGGTTTAGATAACCATATTTGGTTTCCATATCTAAATCCTTCATTTTGTAACCTATTTATTGTCTAATGGATTTTTTGTCCTTACGAGCGTCTAAATCCCTTTTTGTAATCTTAATTTGAAGATTGCTCGTAAGCACTTCAGATTGATTTAGTGAAGGTCATTCGCAAGAATGGTAGAAGATTAAAGGCCACAAGTCAAATGTGGTAGAAGAAAAGTAAAAAATTGAAGAACGAAGGCCGACCAACCGATACAAAGACCAGGCGGCTGATGAAGAACCGGGCGCACGGGCAGCTCCCTTAACCGCGTTTCTGTGCAATGACAAGTGGGCCTAATGCAAGCCTTTAGTTCCCATTTTGAGTACCGTGTGCATCCCTCCGAGCACCGCCCGCTAAGTACAAGCTAGCACCAAACGTCCGTGCGGCCAGGGCCTACACTCGCGCTCCAGTGCACCTCGGTTGACAAGGTGAAATCACTCTCAGTACTATGTCACGTGTCAGGTGCATGTTTCTGCGCATCCGTGCGCAGTGCATGCTCGGCGCCCTACTCCATTGTTCCATGCCTTGCGATAAGGCCTTGCGCTCGCAGCCCCTATCCACCTAAGCCTCCCTAGGTTCTTCATCTTTTTCATCTTTTCTCTCTTTATTTCTCTATGAAATTGTCTACAAATGTTAGTATGATTTGTGTTAGCTAAATTAGTTCTTGCAATTGACCAAGGCTTCCAAGCCCATATATTAAGAACACTTTGTAGCATATTTAATACTCTTGCTATTGTGCATTGATGGAGCATTGAATGTTGGTCTTTATTGTCATTAAAGTTCTTGAAAGCTTAAGTATATCAAATACTTGTATGATTGTTTGTTAGGATTTGGGAAAAAGTAGCTAATTTTCCCTCTTCTTGATATGAAATCCAAGAGTATGAATTAGAGCTTTTGATTGTGTTGCTGGGTTAATCATTTCTAGATGAATGTGATGATGTTGAACTCGTTGCCATGTTTGTTGTTGGTAGCAAATGAGAGAAGTCTACGAATTTCGATCATTCTTGAATAATCTTGTGTAAATGCATAAATTTGTTAAATGCTTAGACACGGTATAGTGTTTATATGTGTTACCAAGCTTGTTGATTCTTTGTGCTCAATGCCATCAATGGGATACTTTTAGTCATTTTTTGACTGAGGGAGTCATTGATGAGGTTTGACAAGAGATGTCGAATTCACTCTTGCAAACTAATATCTAAGAAGGGTAGAAGACTGGCCTTCACAACAAGTAGTGAAAGTAGTAAATAGGTTTCATGTTCAATGATAGATAAGAGGCTTGGAAGTGGAAGTCAATTGCCCCCAAGGTTCCGTAACTTGTGTTTTAATCATCTGTTTAATTGTTGTTGCATGATTAGCATTGTTCTCTTACTTTGCTAGTTACTTGTCTTTTTAATTTCATAATTTAGGATCATAAACCAGCCAACCAACCCCCCCCCCCCCCTTACATGCTTATATATATGTCTATGCCTAGTATGTTTTCCACTCTATATGTTTAAACACTTGAAAATATCCCTCTTCTTCGTGGACGAACCCCACTTGCCATTATCTACTTAATTGTAGATAGGAAGCATTAGGGCTTATAAATTTTTATTTTTGAGAGGTACGGTGATGAAAAAAAAAATTTCCCATGTAAGGATTGTAGTAATGATGCATATTTAGGGAGGAAGAGGTTGGGTGTAAACACCTTATTTTTTCAGGTTTCCAAACAAGTTACACTTCTTGGATATGGTACGACTAGGTACCGACGGATATAGGTGTAAATGTTAGAATCAAGGAAGGGGTTGAATTAGATTGTAATGATCAATTTGATGAGATGGTGAAAGACGTTTTCATAGACTTCCATGGTAAACCCGAGGTCCTAGAGTCATTTCTTAATGACAAGAATCACCCATTGTATGTGGGGTCAAAACATTAAGTTTTTAGCGCGACGTTGAAAATTATGAATTTGAAGGTAAAATTTGGTTAGACTAAAAAAGGGATGACTGAAACTCTGAATTGGTTCGAGAATTTCTTCCCGAAGGAAATCGTATGTGAGAAAGCCTATGCTGTGAAAAGGGTTCTTTGTCCTATGGGTTTAGAATTAGAAAAAATACATGTATGTCCGAATCATTGCATGTTGTTTAGGGGGGAAGAGGATGAGAAACTTGAAACATGTCGGGTATGCAGGAAAGGTCGGTAAAAGTTAAAGCATGGTAAAATTAGAGTGTGCGGAGGTGGGGACTGTTTCAAAGAAGAACACACCCGCTAAGGTCTTATGGTATATTCCAATAATTCCATGGTTGCATAAGCTGTTTGCTTCGAAAGTAGATGAAAAATTACTACGATGGCATGTAGAAAGAGATCTTCCGGTGGATAATGTCATATGCCATACATCTGATAGTGAGCAATGAAAAAAGCTTAATGGCATATACCTGGAGTTCAGATCAAATTCTTGACATTTAAGGTTAGGACTGCCAACTGATGAAATAAATCCATTTGGCAACATGAGCAGCACATATAGTTCTTGGCCCATAATTTTTGTGATCTACAATCTACCATCGTGGCTGATAATTAAAAGAAATTATATTCTCTTATCCATGATGATTTTGGGCCCTAAGCAACCGGGTACTGACATTGATGTATATCTTGCGCCCCTAGTAGAGGATTTTTTTACATTGTTCAAACATGGAATCCGTACTTACGATGTTGTGGTGGATGATACTTTCATGATGAAGGCCTTTTTGTTTTGCACCATAAATGATTTTCCCGCTTAAGGAAATTTGTCGGGCTATTCTGTGAAAGGACACTATAAATGTTTTATTTGTGTGGTTACTACCATCTAATGTACAATAGTGTTGTAAAGCTTGATCGGTTGCAAACTATGATTGTAGAAGTATTGTGCCAAATGGATATGTACTTCCCACCTTCGTTCTTCGATATAATGGTCCATTTGATAACTCACTTGGTTAGGGATATTAAGCTCGGTAGTCCAGTATTTTTAAGATGAATGTATCCCTTCGAGCGGTACATGAAATTATTCAACCATTTTGTAAATAATAGGTATAGGCCTGATGCAAGTATTGTGCAACCATATTGTCTTGAAGAAGCTATTGAATTTTGTACCGAATATATTAAAGAGATTGAATCTGTGGAGGTTCCCAGATTAAGGCATAAATGGCGGTTGGATGGTGTAGGAGTTCGACAAGGTAATCTATTTAGCTCCAATGCTGAGGATTTGTGCACTGCACATTTGTATGTTCTTCAAAATCTTGAGGACGTTGTCCCACGCATTGGTGGATTAAATTTGAGGGTTCAATCCCACTTTCAACGAAGCATGAGTTCTTCAACATAACACTAGAAATTTTGCTTCTTGGCTACAATCTCACATGGCCACTGACCCGCATCCAGAAACAGTCAAATGGTTGTCTCAAAAACCGTTGGGTACCATTCTATCTCTTGGGGGTTATAACATTAATGGTTTTACATTTGCTACAAAATAAATGGATGATAAAGGAGTCTCTCAGAATAATGGAGTTTCACTTGTTTCTGAAGCTTTGCATGTTCATAGTATCCGACAATAATCTGATGTACGCCCATACTTGCCACTTTGATACTACTACGGAAATTTTTTAACTCGATTATGTTACAATGAAAGGGCCGGTTTTTAAATGTGAATGGGTTGATTTCAACAATGGTTAAAGAACGGAAAATTTGGGTTTCACACTGATGTATCGTAATCGGATGGGTTGGAGAGAAGATCCGTTCACACTGGCCGGACAAGCCCATCAAGTTTTCTATGTAAAAGATCCTATTGATTCCCGGTGGGAGATTGTGGTTGAGGGAAAAAGGGCTTTCGTGGAGGATTTTGAAAGAGAATTTGATTGGTTTTGGTACAAATACTGGGATTGGATAAAATGAAGAAGATTTTCTCCTCCAAGAGGATGATGCTAGTTTCCATGAGTTTGTGGGTCTCATGGACCACAATGAAGTCATATGGGTCAACAACCATAGAAAGATGACCAAGCGACGGAAGGCAACAAAAGGGAAGATGAAGCAGTGTAAGGTAAACATTTAGCGTTGTTTTCCAATTTATTTTGTAGTTGACCATTTCCAAAGAGTCACTTCCGAGCTTGGAAGCTCATCTAGAGATGTGGTCATTTGTAATTTTATCTACCTAGATCATGCCCATTGCGATGAAAATACCACACACTACATTCTACGAGGTCTATCCTAGGATACTTATTATCAAGAGGCCACTCTCCTATATGGTAAACATCATCTAACGGGCCATTCTCTCATTGTGGATATAAATACCCGGGGCCTTTATGAGGAAAATCAATGATTTTATTTATAATCCGCAGGCTAAGCTCTACGTTGAACTCATTAACCTTAGTCCAATAAGCACCGCCTCCCTCAATCTCATGCAAGTTGCTATAAAATTGGAAAACTTCATCAAAATAAGATGGTTCATTTATCATCAAGAGTTTCAGGACATGTTGGCCATCAAATTATTGTAAGGGGTCGGGTAACCCTATGCTATGGTGAACAATAAGGTCTAACACATAACAATCCATCAATTTGCCACTACTCCTTAAAGCATTGTACCTATTTTCCGATTAAAGAGATACGAACCATCTCGTGCCATAGCTAGGGTTCGTGCCACATCCAAGTCAGCCTCTAGTTGATTTTGACCTCTTTCCACGAACCAAACTACCGGCATTTGATGTTAACATTGTCACCCTCCCAAAGTAGATTTTTAATTCTTTGCTTTTTTTCTTTCTCCACCGGAAATTAGTCAAGGGTTTGCAATTTGGGATTTGAAGAGGTGTAATTGCATTTTTTTATATAGGGGAGAGGCTTCCGAGCTCAGAACTTGTTCTGAGGTTTGTTAATGTAACTCGCACGAGGATCAGAAATAAGAAAAGTGCTCAACACCTCTATTACGAGCTCGGAATAAAAATATGTCACCCAAAATAAGAATAGGAAAACAAAGAGTCACTCTCACAGTTTGGCATCCGAAAAGCAGAACGAGAACGGAACCTTCGTTCCGTACTTGGAACTTTGGCTGTCACCCATAAAAATAAAATGCCACAACAAGGACATCATTACATACTAGGATCGGATAATACATAGGATTTCGGAACAATCCTTCCAAGTTCATAACATGGTCTCTCACCAAAAAAAAATAAATTGACACAACATAGTCTGACTTACAATTTAGGATCAGATAGTAAATAAGCGCCCGGAACACTTGTTCCAAGCTCGGAACGAAGTCTATCATAAAAAAATGGTAAATCAAGTTGAGACTTGCAGCGTAGGATTAGAAAAGACAAAAGATCTTAAACTTTTGTTCCGAGTCCGAAACATTTTCAGTCAAAAAGTGTACTTAATTGAAAGACATACTTTTGATATCTGAACTGTGTCTTTCTATATCATTTGCAAAAACCAGACTAGGTTCCGGACTCGGAACCTGGTCGGAAACTTTGGTAACATAAGCTGATTTGCCCTTCCATCTACATTTAATCCATAAATTAACAGCATTCAACTCCCTAACCTGTTGATTGGCTTTTCTAAACATAGTTACCATAAACATTTCCACAAATCAAAATTTAATGCATTTTTAAAATCCTCAAACACAAAAAACTAAATAATTAGTTCAAATTCAGAAAAACTCCATGTTCACGATAAAATCTCAACAATTCCATGTTCACGATAATCATGCTATCATAGTAGAAACTAATAATCATCTTCTTCAATGGAATAGTCTATTCCACCAATTTGGGATCTAGATTGCTCATCATTATCGCTATCGTCTTCCTCCGCCCCATCCTCCTCCTCATCATCACTATCATTGCTAGAGTACTTGGGTTTGAAATTAGGTATGGAGTCATCGTGAGTTAGATATGGAGGCATGTGGAACCAACAAATTTGGAGTGACGTGCTTCCGTTGCTGCTACTTCATCATTAGTTGAACTAACATCCTCTTTGATGCACACCAAATATTTTTTGAATGTTGCCATCCAACCCCTATTCTCACCTGAAGCATTAAATTTATGAGTACAAAAACAATATTTTTATAAAACTGTAATAAAGATAAGGTGTACAAGTGAGTTAATAAAAGGTATTGTGTTCAATGTACTTACGTGATGAAGATCTATCGGCCTTATCCATTGATGCTTCCCTTGCTCGCTTAGCGGCTTTGGCAGCTTTCCCTGGAATGTTTTGAACTCGCCACTTATTGTCTTCATCCAACAGCAAATGCTTATGATCAAACCAATCCTTAACACAATAGGCCAGACGGAAAGGCTTGTTGACAAGGATCACTTTCCATTTCTTAATCAAAGCGGTTATCAAACCGCCATATGGTAGATCATTATTCTTCCCCGCACCTGCCTTAACCATGTACATCAGAATGGCATACCCAGGATTTAATTTCACCTCGTGTACGATGTAGTAGAATAACATCAAGTTACCTATGCATGCCACCCAACGGGAGAATATTCTGGCAGATCCACTCATAAACTAACCTATGCTCAACACTCAAAACCCCTACATCATACTCACCAGCTCACCCTGGCACTTTCCCTGTACGAAAAACATATTTGCAAGCCATAGCAACAAGGCATAGAGGGGTGAGTTCACTAACAGCAGGTCAACTTTGTTGGTGAATTATCTCAATTGGACCCTTACTCCCATCAACCAGAGTTATTTTGTTAGGATCAGTGTACTCGCAACCTAGGGTTTCACTTATGCTAAATTTTGTAATGGGAACCATTACGCCATTTACCATAGTGAGGTCTCTATTTATTCTACTTTTCCCTAAATTAGCGTAAAATTGCAATACCTCATCATAATGGACGGGTTCTTCTAATAACCTCAGGCTTGCTACATTCACTACTTTGAAATTCAACATACCTATGTTCCACATCGGTATTGAAAAATATGGACAATTGCCCTAACTCTTGATTTGGATGATGAATCCGTGTTGACGCGTCCCCATATCCACCGCTGGAACCTCCACCTCTATACCTTGGAATGCTTGAATTTGGAATTTTGGTTGATTGGAATTCTAGGGTTTGGGCGTTTGAGATTTTGGAATGTTTTCCTGTGGAAAATCAAAATGATTTGCCCGTTGCAGATTTTTTTTATATACAAATACCGAGTTCCGAGTCCAAAAATTGTTCCATTCCTTGTAATGAAGGTCCAACCATCTTCCGAGTGTGTAACCCATTTCCGAGCTCAAAACAACTAATCGGCCACAACTTCTAAATTGCATTGAAGGCAGTTTTCAAATGGGGCATTTAATACCCATTCCAGAAAACCGTGAATACCCTCCCATGTTTCCCTTAAAAACCCTCCTCCCTTCTTCCATCTTTGATCCCTTCAAAATTTCTTCCCCCAATCTTCATCTATGCTCATAACTACATAAAATCCTACTAAATGTGTGATATACACATCCAATGCCCTAGAGTTTTACAAAAGCAAAGGTAATCCATGGGTAAGGGTTTCCAAGTTCATGAGTGTTCTTGGGTGGTAAAAGAAAAATATCACATCCAACTTTGAATTGTTTGGATGAAAAGGTAAACATTTCACCATTTCCTTTGTTCTACTATATGAATTCTACCTAGGGTTATTATATCTTGAAATGTCTATGGTGTTAGTGTATTCTTTCTAAGTGTATATATATATGTGTGTATGTTATAAGCATAAAATTTAGATTTCCATTTGTTAAAAATAAAACCCTAGTTTGTATACAAATTATTTTTTAATTGTGATGTATGTTGTCAGGTAGTATAATGTCCCGGAAGAGGACTCGTGGTGAACATGTGTGTCCAATAGGTGGAGATTCACAAAACCTAGGCATTGATGAAGATGAAGAGGAGGGGTCGGAGGCGGGAGGGTTTGCTAGAACACATTGTATAACATTAGAAAGGAGAATGGCTAGAAAAGAATTAACTTTGTTGATTTTCAACAAATCCGAAAAATGTATATCGGAGAAACAAACTAAATGGTCTAGTTGGGTAGGGAAGGTTGGTAGAACAAGGGTAGACATCAAGTACGATAGTTGGCATGAGGTTCAAAAGAATATAAAGATGTCATATGGATGGAGTTCAAGGTACCTACTAGCGAACTACAAAATTGAAATTGTTTAACCACAAATGTAAATAAATAATATCCTACATTAATCTTTAATTGCTAACTTTGATTTCAATCCACGTAGAGACCATTTGAGTTCGATACCCCAAATATGGATGATTTAAAAAAACAAAAAGCAGCGGCCATGATGGCGAAGAGTTGGAGGGAGCACAAATATACCTTATCGGAAGATTAAATTTTTTTCTAATAGGGAAGGAGATTGTCCATGGTTTATTAATACACATATTCAACCCGAAAGTTGGAAGGTCCACAAGAGGCGAGCTTTGGAGAATTATGAAAACGTGAGCCCAAATAAACGTTGCTTATTTTTATTTTGATACATTATATTTGTTTTATTTTTAATAAACACTATTGGGTACAAATGTACAGTACGAGGAGTGAAAAGCAACATTTTTCTAAGGAAAAAAAATGCCTCATCATAAGAGTTGTGGGGGATATGATTGGTGGCCCTACAGTTAATTAAGCAATGTTTTGAAAGGGATGTCCAAATAAAAATTAGCAAAGGAGTGACCGGGGAGGAGGCAAGATCATCCGTAATACCCATGGATGAGGAAGAGATTGACCGGTGTGATCTATTCATGATTAGCCATCAAAACAGTAGAGGTGAATACAATAAGGGTCTCGAGCAAGAAATTGCCGAACAAGTGGTAACCATCGTTAATCTTTTTTCCATTTAAGAATACAAATCCTACAAAACAAACTAATTTTTTTAAAAAAACTCATGTATAGGCTAAATTTAAGCAAGCACAATTGAAAGAGAGATTCATTGCCACGGGAAAGAACGACATTCTCCGCGAGGCTATAGAAAAACCAAATCACCTGGGCATGTAAGAGGTGTTGGATCATTCTGATCACAAAGATATGCGTTCGGAATTCTCCGATCGTACAAGAAGGCTAAACCATCTCGGGTTCACACCTTGCAAAAGAAAGAGCTTGCACAAGACAAAAAGATCAAGCAACAAGATATCTTCATCTGCAGGTTAATTGAACACATCGGTCTCCCCATACCCAAAACATTTAGCTAATTTAACACTAGGTTGGACTCCCTCTTCTAGAGGATCGCGCCACTCACCGGGAGATGTTGACATTAACCACAAACCTATTCTACCTCCGCCAGGAGATGAAGTCAATATTATTGACCTCGTCATCATATCCGATGAAAAAAGGCAAAATTTTTAAATTTTAAATCCTATTCAATTCCATTTACCTTTGTTTCACATACTTATTTCTTTTCCGTGGTAGACAACACATTTGTGTGAGTTGTACATTGATCAAACGGACATGGTAGGATGATCCACGTTGCCGGTGGTATTTTGCACGAGTTAATGCGATATATTCACTTCGTACCCATTCGAGATGGGATTCGTAGAGTCTCACTAGATAAGCCACTAGTCTTCAATGCCATATTTCCAATTGCGGATGGCCACTACTAACATATGGGAACCGTCCAAGGACTTTTTCTCCTATGGCCTCGTTACCTAATCTATGTGGACCCTACAAGGATGGTCGTTTGAAGCCCAATCCCAGAACCACACCCATAATAGTTCACAAAACACTGAAGAAGGCTAAGCCCACACTCACAAGGGCAAACATTTTGAAGGATTCACCAAACTTTGTTAGAGTCTTGTATGATTTGATTGGCGGACACCAAGTCAACTCAACCTACACATTTTTGGGCAATGAATGCGTATTTGGTCAAAAGAGGGAAATAATTGTCGCATGGAGTGACTTCGAAGACTTGTGGAGGTGTTACTAAGTCAATCAAACCCTAATGTCCTTATTTGTTATGTAAGTACTATATACTTTCTTAATTAGAAGGAATAATTTATTATACTATTTTTTACAACTAACATTTTCTCATTCTATATCAAAGGTACATGTATTACTTTTCCAACCAAAGGGAGAAAGGGTGGATAGAGAATTTGTGCTTCGTCATGACACGAGAAATTGAAAACACAATCAAAGAGCGGGTAGAATACATCCGCAAAAGTCTTGGATGAATGGATAAAAATATATTCGTCTCCACATACATTGAGAGGTGAAGGTAAAATATCAAATCTAATTAAAACTACATATTTTTCTGGATTATTTTTATGAATCATATTCTTGTCGGGACCATTGGAGATTAATTATTATTGTCTCGGAGAAAAACCGCATTTACTGGATGAATCCTCCACATTATCAACCTTTCGGGTCATTTATTAAGATTTTGGATGCATCAGTCAGTTTTCCAACCGAATCTAGTACAAAAGGGTTGGAGATAGTCAAGATCAAGGTGAACTATTGTTTTCATGTTGACAATTCATTTTGATGATAGAATACAAAAATTTTTATATGATTAATTAATTCTTTTGTATTATTTAGTACAAAAAACAAGCGAAGAATAGGGAGCGCGCGTATTATGTAATGCTATATGCGGCGGAGTGTCTTCAACAAATCCGTATGGATTATCTTGAAATCAACGACTTAAGATTTGAATTAGATCTTCTGTCATTGTTTCCATGCTATAGATTATTACACATATTATTAACTTTACCAATTTCACATATTTTTAAAGAGGATGAGAAGGTGTATTCACAACCTGATATCAACATGGCAAGAAATTGCTTGGCTGGGTATATTGCCAATGTCTATTCCTCTTCTATTGGGAATCCCAATGTAGCAGTGGTATAAGTAGCTAGTATATATATTGACATTGTCATTGGAATAGATTTTGATAGATTTCTATTCCTATCTATAGTTTGTTGCTGCTCTAGCGTAGTCTATAGATTTTTAATAGATAGTGTGGAAATGACAAATAATTTTGGTGTATGTTGAACTAGTATTTGAGGCTTTCAAATGGCCGGATTGTATTAAAATTGCAAAATTTGACCATACTTTCCGAAAGGCATTCCGATGTCGAAACTAATTTTGGTCCTTCTTCAAATTTTTATCAAAGATCAGATTTCTCATTACGACAGCGGAATAGAAGATCCGATTTATGTTCCAAGTACGGAACAAATTATCAAGCATTAAATGATCCCAGACATTAAATACACAGATTGGGAACAGAAAATCCATCGGAGTTTGGAAGTATCAGGAGTTCCGAGTTCGTAACTAAGATATAGATCTGACGATTTGCCTCATGTTCCGAGTTCGAAACACAATACTGGATCCGACAGTTTTTTGCTTTTTCTGAGATCATAACTACTACAAGTGTCTGACAGGGTGCATTATGTTACGAGTTCGTAACAAGAGGCAATGTTCGACGGGATAACAGTCGTTCTGAGTTTGTAACTAATAGAAGGCGGTTCCAACCCCTCGTTAGAATGTGGTTTTGAACCGCCTTCCATTGGTACGTTAGAAGGAGGTTCCAGGAACCACCTTTGATCCTCATCAATGGAAGTCATGTCTAGAGAAATCACCCCCAAAGTGACTTTTATTGTTCGAAGGAACCGTCTTTAATATAGGCGCCTCCACTAGTGTAATAGGGTCTACAAGCAATGTCTTTTGCATTTTATTACTACTACTCCCTCCGTTTCACTAATAATGGCACCATATGTTTAGGTGTTTGGATTTAGGTGGAGAAAATGAGCGGATGAAATTGAATGTAGAAAGTAAAAAGTAGAATGAGTGGATGAAATTGAAGGAATCTTGCCAAAAATGGAAAGTGTGCCAATATAAAAGAAACAACCCAAAAAGGAAAATATGCCAATATTAAAGAAACGGAGGGAGTAATTAAATTTAATGTTACAATCGAAAAAAAAATAGATACTAAAAAATATAGAGTTAATCTATTGTATCAAGTATGTATTACTTTAAGTGATATTGTACTACCTCCATTTTTTTAATATTGGCACATCACTTTTGGGGTTAGAATTTAGGAGATGCTAAATGAGTGGATGAAATTGAATTGAAAGAAGAGAAACTAAAATGAGTGGATGTAATAACCTTAAACTTGCCATAAATAGAATGTGCCAATTAAAAAAATACACTCATTTTTAGTAAGTGTGCCAATGTTAAAAAAATGGAGGGAGTATTAGATTAAACATTTTAAATCTAGTAGAACACTTTTCTTAAGTACAAAGGTTTAAACAATTAATTATTATAAATCTATTAGAATATTTAAATAAGTATTACTAGAAAACTAGCTAGTATTACTCCGTTCCAGCCGAATGTGCACACTTTTTGGTCAACTTTCTCAGGTCATGTTTGACCAACGATAACTTTAGTTACGTATATTAACGGTGTGTTAAAATTTGATATTTAGAAAATACAGCATGCAGAGAATCCAACAATATCTCACATGATGATATTGGTATCTATATACTAGTTGAAATTTATGGCCAAATGTGTCTTGAGAAAGTTGATCAAAAAGTGTGCAGATTCAACTGGAACGGAGGGAGTAGTTAAGTCCATCTTGTAAACGGTCATAAGTTATGGAACAAACATGGTACAAGAGCATGTGTTAAACTATACTTGAATGTCGAAAGACAAAAGATACTAGTGTATAAAGTAGTACTCTTGTTTCAGATATATTTTTAAAGAATATACTATATTTAAATTAAAAATTAAACTGATAAAACTTACTCCCTCATGTTAAACTGTACATTTTACTTTATGTCACTATTCAATATTTAACTTTGACCATATATTTGAATAGATAAATAAATAATAATATTATCATATGTTATATGGTTGGATTCGCCGTAATAAGTAGCTTCTAAAAGGTAACTTTTTATTTATCGTAACTATACATAATAAAATATATTAACGGCTAAACACATATTTTAATGAACGTAAAAAAAATTTTGTGCAACTTAACCTGTGACAGAGAGTATGGAAATACATCTTCACTCTTTGAGAACCGGGACACAATTTTACAACGCATTAGTTTTGGTCTAGTAGTAATTTATTATGTTTCATAGGAGTATTCATTAACTCCCATCATTGTTTACAGGAAGAAGAAATAAAATAGTGTTTAAATTCTCTTCTTTTTTTTAAAAAAATAATAAAAGTGGATTCATTTTAATCAAGATGACAACTGTGTCTCACATAAAGTGAGATGAAACTTCTACATGGCTCACATATATATATTGAGGTGAGTCTCCCATGTGCTTTAAGAGCATGCTCCATACCAATATAGTGCATTTGAAAACATAAGGACTATAATAATGCAAATCAAGGGAGAAGGAGTCGGGAATTAAACCTAATTGCATCTAGTCGAGCGCAATGTTCAATTCTCCCTTTACCTCTACAAGTAGGAATTCTTTTGTTACAAATTCATTACCTCCATTGTTGTTCACAGAAAAAGGAAATAAAATTGAGTCCCAATTCTCAAAGAGTGACATACTATTTATGGCAGCATTTTCGTCTGTCTGAAGGCTAAGGGAATGGGCAGTGGTGGTCTCTTAAAATTAAAAGATCGCTCAAGAAATCGAAAACCACCACAGTGGTGGTTTCTTAACAAGAGACCACTCAAGAGTCTCTTGCTAAGAGACCGTGCAAGAGACCGAGCCCACTGACGCAAGCACATGGACTTTGTGCGCGCTTGTTTTTTTTTTACCGAGTGGTACACGTGTCGCCCCCTGAGTGGGCCACGTGTCCCACTTAGCTGCACTTTTTTTGAATTTTTGTTGCGGACACGTGTCACCTAGGAATTGGGCCACGTGTCTGCAACGGTTTTTCCTTGTGGGCGCTAGACACGTGTTCCATTCTGGTGGCGACATGTGTCCCAATCGTATTTTTTCTGATTTTTTTTCCAATTTTTTTTAAGAATTCCAATTTTAATATAATTTTGATTTTCAAATTGTAATAATTGGTTGGACTAGATTAATATTTTATTTAGTATTTTTTGTAATTTTTATAGTTGTTATAATTGATTTTTGCAATTTTAATGGTTTTTATATAATTTTATAAACATGAAACTATCTTATTATTTGTTTTTTATAATAATTAATGGTCAAATTAATGAGTAGGATAGAGAAAATTAAGTGGGTTTCATGAATAGTATATAGTGGTCTCTTAACCATTGTGGAGAAAAAAAAGATTATCTCTTAAATGATCTCTTAAGCTGAGATGAAAGAGAAAAAAAATATATTTAATTAATAAGATACCGCTAGAATCTCTGCCAGTGTCCATGGCCTAATGTGGAGTAGATAAGATGCTCAGAATGTCGATAAGTATGTCAGGAACATAATTGCTCACAACTATTAATGAAAATATTGGTTAAATGTGAAATCACTCTTGCCCTTTATTTAATACTAAAACACTGAAGCAATTATGTACATTTTTGTCCACACATGATGATTCCCTTCCAAAGTAAGCATAGCAAGTAGCCCAATTCTAGGGTTAACTCACACTCATAGTACTACTAATAGTACTCAACTATTTATACATCTCTTCTTTCCCTCATAATTACCCTTTCTTCTCCATATTTTAATACCTTAACGGCAACAACAATGGAGTTTGAAGATCATGAGGAAGTGAGCGAAGCTGTAGAGATGGAGACGGGTCCGAGTTACGACTCAGTAACCCACCTCACCGCCGCTACCTTCAACAAAATGGCGGCGAGCCCAGTTGACATGGCGGCCGAGCCCACCTCCCAGAGGAAGCCCCGCTACAGGGAGTGCTTAAAAAACCACGCCGTCACCCTCGGCGGCCACGCCGTCGATGGTTGCGGCGAGTTCCTCCCCGCCGGACCTGACGGTACCATGGACGCGCTCAAATGCGCCGCCTGCAACTGCCACCGCAACTTCCACCGCCGGGAGGCCCTGCAAGACCCTTTCCATTTCCACCACCACCAGCACCTCCACTACCAGCAGGCGCCCCCGCCGCCTCCTCAGCTGCTGGCCTACAGGACCCCCTCCGGGTACCTCCACGTGACTCCGCAGCAGCGGCCGCTGGCTTTGCCTTCGAGCTCCGGCGGCGGAGGAGAGGAGGACTTCAGCGGAGGCGGCGGTGGCAATGGCGGAGGAGGGATGAGCTCGTCCGGGTCCCGGAAGCGGTTCCGGACGAAGTTCACGGCGGAGCAGAAGCAGAAGATGATGGAGCTGGCGGAGAAGCTGGAGTGGAAGATTCAGAGGCAAGATGAAGAGATGATCCAAGAATTCTGCAACGAATCTGGGATCAAAAGGCACGTGCTCAAAGTTTGGATGCATAACAATAAGCACTCTCTTGGTAAGAAACCCTAAAATCTGCAATTCAGGAAAGCAAGTTTATGGGTTTTAAGAAGTACTCTAGTTTATGCAAGTATTATAGCTGGCTATGTTGTAATTAAGTAATCTGGGAAAACATTTCTGTAGCACTAGCTGGTACTACTGTTATGCCATGTGATGGTTTTGTTTGACTAAATCTGGTTTAGTTTTATCAATCTTGTCAAGTGTTGGGTGAGTTCTATGGAAATGCTCAATTTTTTGTGTTGCAAATGATGAAGGAATCAGCATTGATGAAATGAGAATCATCGGAGTTGACGAAGTACTGCCGGAATCTGGGATTCCTAGGTGTTGTCATGACTGAGAGGTTTTGTGGGGTTTTCTGGAATGTGTGACGAATTTAATGTAGGCGTGACTTTCCTTTGTGTTTTGATTATGCACATCAATGCTGCTCATTCATTCTATGCTTGCATTTATTCGATCTTTTGGGGGTGAGGATCTCATGAGTGTGGTGAAGGGGAGTGTTAATGTCATCGTTTCTTCGTGTTTAAAATCTGCGCTCACAGCATAATGCACTGCAATTCTAAGCACGGTCTCTGTTCCACCTCTATTTGCACTCTTATTTTTTTGATGTTATCTGCTATCAAAGTTTGACCATATATTTGAAAAGATATAGGAACAATAATGTTATCATATATGATATTGTTAAATTCATCGTAACTAGTTTTTAAATATTAATTTTTTATTTATCGCTATAATTATACCAAGGGAAGTGTATTAACTATCAAAATGTGTGTTAAATAGTGTAATAATGATTGTTATGCAAATTGAGTTATTACGAGAGAGTACATTAACCAGTTCACCTAAATATCTGTTGTTTTTTTGAGTGTGTTAGGACTATAGTAGAATATAAGGATGCATATAGAAATGTTTTGTGTTACAGTACACTTTTTATCTCTATGTAATGCTGACTAGCTCTTTTCTTATCAGTTTGTAAAAAAATATAATTCACATTGTATTTTTGGAAGATTTTTAGTTTCCTCTCTATGTAATGTTGACTATTTTCTTATCAGTTTGTAAAAAATTAAAATCGATTAAATTGCACAGAATTTTTTTCACGCTCATCAAGAAATTTATCTAATCGTTAATATGTTTAACTACGTATAATAATGGCAAATAAAAAATTACTTTTCATAAACTACTTGTTATGACGAATTCAATCATATAACATACTCCATTTGGTCCTCTATATATGACCTCATTCAAAGTGGCACAATTTTTTTTAGAAAATGAAATATGTGGTGGAGGTTGAATTGTGAGAATAAAAAGAAGATGAGTGGTTCCAAGCAATTTAGGATTTACTAAATATGGAGGGAGCCAAAATAAAAAAATCATTTAAAAATGGAAAGTGAATCATTATAAGAGATCGGAGGCAATATGATAATATTATTATTTATATATATATATTTAAATATATGATCAAATTTAGACGGTTAAAAGTGATATAAAGTGAGATGTTTAATTTAATTTGAGACAGAGGGAGATCTGGTAGCTTTTTGGTTTCCTCTTCTACTAGCCTCGAATGCATGTTTTTCCTTTTCAATATGTTTATATTATTTCTTTTAAGTATTAACACACACTCCCTCCGTCCCAGCTATTTTTGCACTCTTTCCCTTTTTGGACGTCCCAGTTGTTTTTGCACTACCATATTTTTTGCCATAAATGAATTGCTTTTATTATTTGTTTACTCAATTTGGGCCCAATTTCTGATTTTTTAGCCCAATAATATTAGGATACCCCACTTCAATTTCAAGATACTCCACTTCAAACACATAAAATAATATATCCTTAAAAATACTTCAAATTTCTCTCTCCGCAGAAAGAGCTGGGACGGATGGAGTACTTCTTTTCCTTCTTCATTTCCATGCACAACACTCGTACTTACTTCCTCCCGTATTTGTATAAATTGCACATACCTTTTTATGTCAATCTTTTCTCTTTACTTACACATATAGAAAATTAGTATTTAAAGGATACATGTTGCAAAAAAATTTAATATAGCACACATTATAATATTGTGACTTAAATATGTTATGATCAAATGTGACTATAAAATATTGTGCAATTTATGACGAATCAGAGGATTATAAACCTTATATATTAAATTTATATGATATACTAAAAAGAAATTATCACTCAAAGTTTTTTATGTTTAGTTATGAAAATATTTATAAATAGTACTCCATATTTCTATGTATACAAGAGCATACAAGCTTAAATAGTTTGATTTTTTTTTTTTCCAACAGAAAGGGTCGAAAAAAGTGGTTATGCAAGATGAAATGAATGAGATGAAGGGAAGCAGGCTGGTATTAAAGTCCCAAAGTTTGTCTTGAAGGATGTTGGTAGCTAGAGTTCAATTCTTCAGTCATTTTGTGGATGGAATTCACTCTTACGCCTGCCAAGTTTGTCATGATCATAAACTGCCGTATAACATTATTTAACACCATGAACATGATCTTACTGCAATCTTTACAATCATTTTTGTTTAAAAGAGATACTCCTTCTCTCCCATTCACACTTTAACCGAATATTTTTCACGTTATTCAATAAACATGTTATTCAATAAACATGTTTGATTATAAATATATGTAACTATAAACAATAACAATACATAAAAAATAGATATTTAAAAAATACATATTACGACGTCTAATCATATCTCATACGATAAAATTATTGTTCATATATGTATATAAATACGTATTCAAAGTTTGATATATTTAAGAAAAAATGATTCTGTGCAGATTTAAATTTGAAAAGATAGAGTAAAAGAAAATAGAAGACATGCCATTAAAGGCAATACTTCATCGTTGAAGAAGGGTGGCATTTATTTACAATTGGATAAAAATTGTTTTCTACAGAAGTGACGATTCCTACTGGATTCAAATGGACTGGCATATATATCTAGTTTAACATTTTTGAAATGAAAAAGTTTTATAAGAAATCGTTTCATAGTGAGGTCTTAAGGCTAATATAGAACTTTTACAAGTTTCAAATACAATTTATCGAAGTTTTAGGGAATAATTAAGAATTTGGGTGCAGGTACTACTTTTGGGGTGGTGGGCACAAATAATTGAAAAATTAATGCTTTTGGGTCATAAAAATCTTGTTGGTCAAGAATTCGGGTCGAAGTAATTCACTAGACAATTTTTCTATGCATTTCCATGCAATGCGTGTCATTTTACTGCTGAATTTGATGTTTTATTTATAATTGATGTTCCAACAAAATTTTATGATCTTTTTAATCATTAATTTCTCCTGATGATAATTGTTCTCGAGCGGCCCATCGTAGATAGGGCTTAGCCCAAAACTATGTCCATTAATAATGGTTGTCATGTTTGGGCCTATTCGGTCTAATAGGGTTAAAGAATATTTCTATCCACTGCCAGCATTAATACTTGCTACATAAGGAAGTAGAGCTTGAGCCCTAAACAATGACTTTTAGGGTCGACGTCATATAAATATCAAGTATGTCAATTGTTATTATTCATTCACAATTTTAAATATTCATATCGACTTTATCATTGGAGAATTTGTCCCTCAGAACACTCTGATGATTCTTTCTTGCAGATCACGACTGAGCAGCTGGGGCGTAGCCCAATCAAGTTCCAGACACATCAACTGGCATGCCCGATGGGATCGAATGAGTCAGATCATGAATTCTTTGGTTTAGCTTCGCTTCTACAGCTAATACGTCGAGTAGGAGTGAACGGTTGAGAATTAAAGGAACAAGCACCAGTGAGAAAGTATAGTCCCCGTATAAAAGAAGGAAGAGAAACAAGATGGCTAATATCTCTCCCAATCGCAGAGCATTGGGGATGATCCAATGGAGGTATCAGTCGAACAGGGTCCAACTACTATTACTGCAGAAGGATCACACTGGAGCTCAGGTTCATCAAGGAAGCTAGAGGTCAACATTGAGCCTTGGGTAAGAGGAGTTAGCAGAACGAGTCCCTTGCCGAACCTGCTTCCCGGTTCATGTGCAGAGATTGAGGGCCAGTTTACGGAAGCCTCAAGTGACTCACGTATCGAGGCATACAAGAAGGCTGCTCATGCGAGTCGAAGTATGGAAAAACCCAGCAAGCCCAAAACCATAAACGGGCCTGAGCCTAACCAGCGACGTGAACTGGGCTAAACGAATGCAGGACAAGTGGAGTCAACCCACGAACCCAGAATAGCAAGGACCTTGATCATCTATCAGCTACGAACCGCGCTTCTCAGTCCCACGATCAGAAACATGATGGCAAGCTCGGATAAGACGGAGACAAGTTCATGATACACAGTAAAAGGAAGAAAGAGGATACGAATCCAGGTAAGCGTAACTGACTTGAGAAATTCCAATTTATAGAAGAGAATACTGACTTAATCGTCAAAGCTTTTCTCCCGGAATCACTCCCGAGCTTGGTTTTGCAGGTGAAGAAGCTCAAGGAGTGAACAAAAAGCATTTTTCCTGAACAAACCACCACATTATTTGGCGCTTTCTGTGGGGACCAATTTTTTTTTGTTTCAAAGTAATTCAGGTAAACACTAGTGTTCACCAGAAGTAAGAAGAGCCATAACCACCAAACAGATGAGCAAACACCTGGATGTAATAGAAGCATGCACCCTCCTCAGGATCAAGACTACATCCCCAATAGAGAAAGATAGCGTAACAAAGAGGAAACAAAGGAGGATGAAGAAGCACAATCCCCTAAAACAAACCAAGAGAAAGAAAGAAGGGCATTTGCAACATTTTTAGAAGCGAATGGGGAAAATTTGTACAACCAATTCCTGACAATGCTCAAACAAAACAATCTAAGAATAGAAAAAAGGTAAGTTAGGAACGTGAAAATCTCAAGTACGAAGAGGAGCTGCGGGACATTATTGCAGATGATGACGCAGACAAATCACCTTTTAGGTCCACATCTCCGGGATTTTAAGATGCCAAAGGACTTAGAACTTTCTTTACATGTTAAAATCTACGATGGGACCACAGATCCAAAAGAGTTCTTACATTCATACAAAAATAACATGAGGTTGCGCGATGCGAACATCGAAGTAGTGTGCAAGGCATTCCCCATCTTCTTGTCAGGAACAACGATCACCTGGTACGAGGATCCCTTTAGTAGAAGCATCAAATTGTGGGCACAGTTGTTGGATTTATTCCTGGGTTTCTTCTGTCAGAAGTAAAGATTCACAAAAATGATTGCAGACCTTAATAACATAGCCCAACGAAGTGAAGAAAGTCATTGGAGTGTCATAGTAGGTTCGTGATGGACAGTTTACAAGTTCGCGACTTGTCATTCCAATCGTCATTGGGAGCATTTACAGGAGGCATGCGGTCAGGAGAGTTCTACAAGGAACTAACAAAGAACATGTCTGAAAACCCGAGAGAGCTACAAAAGATGATTGAACAACATGTGCAAACAGAAGAGGTGAACAACCGTAAGAGGTGACGCAGACAAATCAAGTTTGCAAGATGCATCATTCCAAGATACGCCTCTAAATAGAACAAGGAAGGAGATATGGCTAGCGAACAAGGATCTATTTCAAGGACCAGCACCTATGCTAGCACCACTAAAAAAGAGATCTAGGGAGTATTATTGTGCCTTCCACAAGGACCATGGTCATGACATTGAGTTTTGCAGAGACCTGAGTAAAAAAATTGAAGAAAACTTGAGAAATGGCTACTTAAGACAATATAGGAAGGAAAGAGAAAGCTAGTCTGGGGACACTAGCAAAATAGCTAACCCATCTCTAAGAAATCGAGGTACAATGACCACAATGACAAAGAATAGAAAAATGACTGCGGTGGTGGATTGCAATGATGATGTGGGCAATGAAGTACCAGAGATAGTCATCTTATCCATACACAGATCCACTGATTCATTGTCCAACAATGCTTGGAAGGCCAAAGCAAGATACTCTCCCCTGCAAGAGTCGATTGATAAAAGGCATCGTTCAAATTAGACGATCACCTTTAGCAAGGAAAATGCAGTATCTAACGATTTACCTCACAACGATCCCATGGCCATCATAGCAAAAATCGAGAATGTAACCTTTCATAGAGTGTTCATAGACGGCGGAAGTGGAGTCGAGATACTATTCATAGACTATTTCAATAGGTTGGGTTTCAAGAGAGCTAACCTAAAAAAGTCCACGTCCTCGCTGGTAGGAGTCAATAGACGAGCAGAAATGCCTCTGGGGAATATATAGTTGACTGTCACTATTGGAGACAGTGGGAGAAATTGCACCATCATGTGCAATTTCGTGGTCATGGATGCCCCAAGTACGTTTAATGCTATCATCGGAACATCGTGGATGAACGAGCTAAAGAAATATGGTCCCCTTACCATCTGGTAATATAATTCCCAACTCCAGCTGGTATCGCAACCATAAGAGGAAACTAACAAATGGCCAGACAATGAATGGTTATAGCAATGAAGGCAGGAAAGGTTGGAGAAAAGATGAAAATGGTTAGCACAATCTCAGGCAGTGTTTACTAGAGTATCCAGAATCAACAGTAGACTTGTGAGAAGAAATGGAGCTAGTTAGCATGTATAGCAAAGATAACTCAAAGTGCGTGAAGATAGAAAAAAACCTTCTAGACAAGGAGAAGACGAAGTTTGTCGAAATCCTACGAAGCCACAAAGATAAGTTTGCATGAAGCATCCAGAACATGGGATGGGTGGACCCGGGCATTGCTAATCATTCCTTGAATATCAGTGACTCAATCAAACCGGTTAAACAAAAGCAATGTTGCTTTGCTAGTGATAGACAAAAAGCAATCGAAGAGGAAGTTACAGCACTGTTTCAGGGCGGTATACTGAAAGGGGATATACCCAAAGTGGCTTGCGAACTAAGTCATGGTGAAGAAATTAGACGCAAGAATGTGCATTGACTTTACAGATTTGAATAAAGCATGCCCAAATGACTGCTACCCTCTGCCAAAAATCGATCAACTAGTTGAATCGATTTCAAGATATGAAGCCCTGGCTTTTTTATATGCTTACAAGGGATACCACCAAATATTGATGAATCCGGAAGATGCAGAGAAAATGGCTTTTATAACAAGCTTTAGACGTTTTGTTATGTAAATATATCGTTTGGGTTAAAAACAATGATGGGGCAACGTACCAGAGAGTAGTCGATCATGCATTTCACGATCAGATAGGATGAAATGTCGAGGTATTTTTTGATGACATGGTTATCAAGAGTAGGAAAGTGAGTAGCTTTGTTGCATATTTAAAAGAAACTTTGGATGCATTACGGGCCATAAAGATGAAGCTCAACCCTAAGAAATGTGTAATTGAAGTAGGCACAGAAAGTTCTTAGCCAAGGTATCCTCAAAAGGTATCAAAGCCAACCCAGAGAAAATCCAAGTCATAGTAAATCTTCCCCAACCGAGAACAGTCAAAGAGGTGCAAATCCTTATGGGATCCCTAGCATCTCTTAGCCACTTTGTCTCTAAGGCCACGGAGAAACACTTCCCACTCTTTGAAGTCTTAAGAAAAGCCAAAAATTTTAGTTGGAGTGAAGATTGTAAGAGAGCATATGATGCTTTGAAGGAGCAGCTTCAAGCGTTGCCAACGTTAAAATCACCTGCCCCTGGAGAAACATTATACTTGTACTTGGCGATCTCGCAGAATGCTGTCAGCTCAGTTTTGGTTCGCCTAGAAGGATAGAAACATGTTCTAGTCTATTATATAAGCAGAATATTTCAAAACGCAGAGAAAGCGTGCATGCCAGTTGAAAATTTAACCATGGCTTTAACATACTTGGCACGAGGGTTGTGAATGTATTTACACAGTCACTACATAATGGTCTACACGGGTTTCCCAATCAAGAACATTCTTAACTGGCCTGAATCTTCATATAGACTAGCGAAGTGGGCTCTAGAGCTAGGCTAATTTGAAATACAATTTCAACCAAGAATAGTGATCAAAGCCTAGGCATTAGCACATTTCATTGCAGAAATGACGAGCGAAGAAGCACAAACATCGAAGATGCACCAAAAGCTGAGAATTGACCAAGGAAAATCAAAGTGGGAAAAAATTGCATGGACATTGTTTGTTGATGGTGTGTCTAGCAGGGAAGATTGCGGGGCCAGAGTACTACTAGTAAATCCAGAAGGCGGTGAACACAACTACCCATTTCGCTTCGAGTTTCCACTCACCAACAATGATTCAAAATATGAAGATTTGATATCTGGATTACACCTTACTATCATAATGAAAGTGAAGAGCATTCGGGTATGCAGTGATTTCGTAATTGTAGTCCAGTAGGTGCAAGGAGACTACGAATTACGAGAAGAACAACTGGTGAAGTATTTAAAGAAGTTTCAGCAACTCATAGCCTAGCTCGAGTACTTCAATATTCAGCACGAACCAAGAATCGAAAATATGAAAGAGCAAGCAATAAATAAGCTAGCGACAGCTGGATTTGAATCTCTAAGCAAACATGGAGATGTGGTAGTAGAAACGTTCCAATCAGAAGCACAATATCAACTACTGTGTCAACAGTCCAAACGGAGGGTGTAAATTGGATGACGCCACTAATAGAGTACTTCGCGAAGGGAACATTGCCAGAAGATAAAGTGCAAGCCAGAAAGTTGGAGCTATGCTCTAAGAACTACACTTACAAAGAAGAGACCTTGTACAAAAAAGGTTTTCTGTCTCCATTGATAAAGTGCGTAGGAACAGTACATGCAAAAGAAATACTTAGAGAAGTCCACGAAGGACTGTGTGGAATGCATCATGGAGCTAGAACGAGAGCAAGAAAGATAATCTAAGCAGGATACTACTGGCAGACATTTTTTAACGATGTGCACAACTTTTTTCTTAAATGTAGGAGTTGCCAGATCGACGCTTCGCTATCACATAAGCCATGGGTTGCTTTGCAAGGGATATATGGAGCTTGGACATTTGATAAATAGGGAATTTACCTAGTGGGGCCATTCCCAAAAGGCGAACGCAATGCTAAATTCTTAATTGTGGCAATCGATTATTTCACGAAGTGGGTGGAGGCGAAACCATTGGGATGAGTGACAACTAAAGTAACTAGAAAACTCGTTTGGCTGAACATAGTGTGTCGCTTTGGGGTACCACATACCATCATCACTGACAATGGTACATAGTTCATAAGTAGTATGTTCACTGATTGGTGTTCAAAGCTTGGGATTCTTCAAAAGTTCACCTCTGTGGCACACCCTCAAGCTAACGGGTAAGTGGAAGTAACGAACAGGACCATCATTTAAGGAATTCATATGCGACTTGAAGGAAAGCAAAGTGGATGGGTGGAAGAAATATCCAACACCCTATGGTTATATAGAACGACCGTTCAAGAACCAACGGGGAAGACACCATATGGTTTGGTCTACGGTCATGAGGTGGTGATACCGGTAGTGATTGGCAATTCAAGCCTTCAAGTATGTAGTTACATGGAGAGGGACAATCCAAGATGATAAAGTTATATTTTGATGAACTGGAAGAGAAAAGAGATTTGGCAACGATCACGGAAGCTAAGTTTAAGGAAAGAATGGCTAGAGCTTACAATCAGAAGGTGAAGGTAACACTATTTCACATTGGTGATCTGGTGTTAAGAAAGAATGAGGCTAGCCTAGCAGAAGAATGAGAAAAGCTATGCCTAAAGTGGGAAGGACCCTACAAGGTCATGAAGGCCCACAAGTCCAATAGCCACGAACTGGAAATGTTGGACGGCACCAGTGGTTCCTAACAAATGACATGTGATCAATCTGAGAAAGTTTTATATCTAGATTTGAGGAAGAAGATAGGAAGTATCTACCTGTACAGAAACCATGAGATTATCATTGGTTGTATTTGTTCCATTGTTCCCAACGTGACATTACAGCAATAGATATTATAAAACCATATTTCTAGGCCGCAATTACATTTTCAGTTCTCTACTTACAAATCTTAGTTGATACTAGTAAATTAGTAGCATATCGCGATCAGTGCCAAAAGTTGAGGATAAACTTGCGAACAGTAAGCTATAGATCTCGCACAACTGCCGATGCTTGCAAGCTTTAGATGTTGCAGCTTCAAAAATCCTACATTCGCAAGCTATATATCTTTTACAAATACTGATACTTGCAAGCTTTAGATCTTGCAACTCCACGAACCATACGATTGCAACCTATAGATCATGCACAACTATTGAAGCAAAAGAAAGCAATAGATCTTGCAACTTCGCACTCTCAATAAAAAGCAAGCTATAGATCTTGCTACTAAGAAAACCTGGCTCTAACACAAAGACAAAAACAAGCAATAGATCTCGCGGCTTCGCACATTACATACTCTCAATAAAGCAAACAATAGATCTTGTTACATGGTAGATATGCCTACAAAACAGCGACTAAAGCAAGCTATAGATCTTGTGGCTTCGTGATAAGCAGAGTTTTAATACTCAAAAAGAAAACAATAGATATATGAGAAAGAGATCTGGTGAATAAAAGAGAATAACGCAGTCAAGAGCATTCAAAATTATGAAGACAGAAAAAGGACAACCACAACATCCGAAAACCATAGCATAAACAACATCATTGTTCAGGGAAAAAAATCACTACATACCATCTACGACTAGATGCTCATGATGATCTAGAAGAAGATGAACTACCACAGTGACGACGGTGCACAACTTCGCGAGGAAGGTGCTAAGCCCTGCACCGATTTTTCTCAGCCTCACGCTCCTCGCTAATCATGTGGTGATATCACCATTTCATATATTAATAAGCAGGATGGTGTGTTAGTTCGCTCCATATAACCAAGATACCTAGCATAATACGCCTTGAAGTCAGTTATAGGGCCGAACTCCTCGCAGTCCACTCATAACGTTAACATTTTCCTCATAACGCTTCATTTCAGCCCTTGAATTCTATACTTCATCCTCTAGGCAGCGAATATGCAATCGAACAACCTCAAACAAGTTAATCCTCTGCCCGCCGATTCCCACAGTAAGATTTCCACGACTAGTAGTTTTGTGAGATGACGAGGGAAGAGCCTGAAGTCTATCTTTGTACTCAACACAAGATTGCTTGAGTTAGTCCATGGACAAATCAAGCCGCTCGTACTCAGCTCGAAGTTGCTCACTTTCACTTTGCATCTGGGTGTTTTTAGCAAACTGCTCGACAAACTTACTTTGCCAACCAAGTGCGGAAGATGAAAAGTGATTACTCTCGACCTGCTTTTTCTTTAGCTTATCGAACAAATCATCAATATAAGCACATTGTTTATTAATGATCAACGTATTCTGATAAGCCTTGCGGGTATCTCTTGCAGCGTAACTCCTAGCCTCCTCCTGTTGCTGGAGCATCTGCACCATAGTCAACTGTTGACGCTGAATAAGACTGTTCTGCTCATTCCAAATTCTATGTAAATCATGCACAACATCTTGGGTGTCCTTTACAGTCGTATCCCACTTTGCGTTTATGATTATTAATACTCATAAACATGTACTTCAAACGAATTCCTAAAGATAATGCCCACTCTTGAACATGGACAGGAAGGTTAAGCGACCGTATGTACGCACCAGCAGATTCAAGATCAACCAAACCACAAAATATCCTTCCTAAGCAATTCAACATTATACCCATCAGGAACAAACTTACTGCAAAGACATGTTGTAGACAAAGATGAACTTGAAGTGGGAATAGGAAGTTTCCACCCAAGGCACAAGGGAAGCTACTCCATACAAGAAAAGCGATCAGATGAAATGAACTCCCCACACTCTTTGGTGAAATATTGAGTGGCATGAAGCAAACTAACAGGGAAGTGTTAATTAGATTGTGAAAATACATAGCGATCAGAAAAAGGATCAGTACACCCCATAAAGTCAAGTCGTTTCAAGTATTTATGATCAATCAAAATATTGAAACCCTGCACATAAGTAAGGGTGATGCGAAAACGTAGAACAAGGAAGATACATAAACATTAATAACTAAAGTCACATAAATAGTACAAACATACATCAAAATATTGTCTTAAGATTACAAATAAAAATTGAAAAATCCTAGAACACTAGGAATCAACTAACTTCAGAAGTGGAGGTAGGCGAAGGCTGAACAACGATAGTAGTTGTTTCTTGGCTTGGTTGATGAGCGGGGGTTTCGTTGCTTAGCTGCTGTACAAGGGCTTCAATGTTTACACTAACCCCATCACCTAACATCAGAGGTGGAGGTAGGCGAAGGCTGAACAACGATAGTAGTTGTTTCCTGGCTTGGTTGATGAGCGGGGATTTCATTGCTTAGCTGCTGAGCAAGGGCTTCAATGTTTGTATTAACCCCAGTGGAGTAACAGTGTGAGATCCAAATGGAAAATCTTCTAGATAATCCACCTCACACCCCTTTAGCTCAGCCGTAGAAGGAAGGTAGAGAAGGCTGGAAAGATGCGATAGCAAAGCATAGGGATGTCCCACATCATAAATCTTTTTGATAAAAGCTTCTTTGAGTTTTGCCTCATGCTTCTAGTAAGTCTTAGTATACTTCTTCAGAGAAGGAAGACTCTTCAGCGAACAAGTTGGATTCAACTTACGTTGATCCTTCAAAGCCTGGCAGTAACCAACGGTGCAAGCATTGTTGGAAAAATCCTCAAATAGTTTATAGAAATATTTCGTCTTGCAAAGTCGATCTACCAAAATCTGAGGGTATTTAGGGGAAACGGGTCCATTGGTGCGCATCTCCTCTAACTCAAACAAAGTTGAGTCACTTCCGCCCCCGCGACCCTGGAATGCTCCTCAGCATTGTTCGCCCTCTTCTCATTAGTGTTCGCCCTCTCCTAAGCGGCATTAAGTGAAGCTTCTAGAGTTGCACATTTTGTTTCCTGGGCCTTACACTTCTCCATGAGCGAATAATCAATAGGAAAGAACTTAGAAATCCACTCACTCGCAAGTTGAAAGCTTTCACCGACCTTACAAATAAAAAACATATGGGACGAAGTTATTCAATATTTTACATACAAAATATCAAGTGAAGGTCACTAAAATTTAGCCACGAACTTACCACAACCAGTGTATCAAGCAGAGAAAGGTTGGAGAGAATATCATATATCATCCCCTCCGATAGAGAATTCTCAGTTTACACCAGAGCTTGCGAATGAGATTGGTTACCATGCCCCTTTTTCAAGGGAGGAAGTGAATGTCCTGAAGGTTCATCACTCATATCCCTCTTGTGCTTCCTCTCCTTCTGCCCACCAACGAGAAGATGGCAACTTGTCTCCCCGCTCTCAGTAGACTTACCCTTATTACTAGGGCCCATTTTGTTAACACCCTGTCGGAGGGTGTTACTCACACCAGCATCATCAGGCTTGAAATTCAGTTCCACCTAAAGTCTATACTTTTATCACAAGTTGTTTAACTGTTTGGTGTTAAAACACAAAGTAAAATACGCAGTGCACACACAACTTGTTTACGCAGTTCGGTGCAAATACACCTACGTCTGCGGGGCATTGCCCAGATCAGAAACCATTCACTAGAAAGCAGTCTTTAGTACAAGAAGCTTAACTTAAATACTAATCCATTACTAACCTATTGAGTGAATGTTGTGAGATCCCCTCACTACCGATCCTACGTCGTTGAACCCCCACGATCAACACGTCTTCCTGGATCTCCTCATCCCGAGGAATTAAGGCTTCCTTGAATCTGATCTTTACGGACTTGATTGATTGATTTTCCAAACCTCCAAAAACACTCCAGACAGACAGCTCTAAGAAAGTATCTCAACGTAGAGATGAATACTTGGTCACCCGTATTCGATGTCTCTTCTCTCATTTATCCCGTCGTACTCCTTCCGTGCGTACAACTCTTTCCTTGTCTAACTCTACCAAGAATAGACTTCTAGACTAAGGAAATATCTAATTCTAATCTGGTATCTAAATGGACAATCCTTTATTAATAGGACTTGTACTATAAATAAACTACTTAATTAATTCCTAACTATTACAAGAAATATTTGTTTACCAGAATTAGATTGCCACGAAATCACGCACTGATCTTCACAATATTCTGTTCTGATCACATGATTATACTCCATAATTTACTCCATAAATCGTGGCTAGAAACTTGCTGTCTGGAAAAACTGGATTGATATGGTGTTAAAACACCACATTACTAGTTCACACAATATGCCACAAATAAGTCCAACTCCTGAGGACTCTACAATCTGCCCCTTGGCATATT
This sequence comes from Rubia yunnanensis, assembly GCA_037428765.1. Taxonomy (NCBI): domain Eukaryota; kingdom Viridiplantae; phylum Streptophyta; class Magnoliopsida; order Gentianales; family Rubiaceae; genus Rubia; species Rubia yunnanensis. The sequence goes on along the minus strand of CM075069.1, from coordinate 44,475,838 downwards.
TGTGAATTCATCAGCACTGATAACATAAACAACCAGATAACAAAATTATCCAAACATCCAAACTGATTCAAAAATAAAAAAAAATCCGAACAACTAATCAAAATCAGTGAAAATCAAAATCTCCAAGTTTCTCCCCCTGAATTCATTAATATGTCAAAAATGCCGTTTATTCCAAATTGTCATCAGAATCATCCGAACCACTATCAGCATCCTGCTCCTCTGAAGCTTCATGCATTGCTGCCGCCAACAATTCTTCTCGCTCCGTGACCAATGCAGCCAACTCTCCCTGAATCTTTTCTACAGCAGCCTGATGTCGTTCAAGCAGTTCCTGACATACTACAGCTCGTGCCTCAATAGCACTCAACCTCGCCGCACCAGCATCCGAGCAACCTTTTTCCGGAGGTGTCCAGGGTAAGTCCTTGATAATCCGACCACTCAACGTCCTGAGCGTCGGTTTTAAGGCTTGAGTAGAAATCCACTCATCAGTGTCCCTTGTAGTTGCTCCCCCTTTTTGCAGCACCATGGTGATAACACATGGATGTACCAATGCTTCCTTCCTGGTCTTGCGCGCACAGTCCATAATATCATTAAACACCAGTCTACCCATATTGACCCTATGACGTGCTCCCAGACTATATAGAAGTGTAGCCATCTCTTTGGTGACACTTGTGTTATTGACTGAGGGAATCCAATTGTGTACGGCTACCATATACAAGCAATAGTACCTGGAAGTAAGGTTGGATGCAGTTATCTGCTGACGACCAGTCACAGGCCATGTACTTTCCACTCCACCAGTAAGCTCCACTGCCACCTCATCATAATTTTCTGGCATCTGGTGTTTGAACACCGATTGGTCATTCCTTGAAGTGCCACGCTTCAGACATTTATTTACTGCCTCTGGTGAGAACTCAACAACCTCCCCTCGCACATACACCCTATGAAACCAAGGGGATTCTTCATCTTCACACTCCACTTTCAGATTTGAATAAAATTCCAGCACAATCTGCTTGTTATAATCACTGAAACATGTAGCAGCCTTAAACACTTTTAGATAGTGTAAATAATCTGTGAATCCACAATCCCTGTATTTCTCGGAATCAGCTGGCCTTTCTGCCAGTATCTTTCTACCACAGATAAACTCCCATTTATCTCAGCTTCCCTCATTAAAAAATTCAGGGCTAATTGCTTCACTAGCCTCAGGTGCAGGTTGTGCACGAGACTCCAGTGTCTCAGCTGGTCTCTGCTGCCGGTCAGCATGTAACTTCTTCAGTTTCAACCCAATCAGCTCATCACTATCCTCACTTGTGTCCATATTCTTATCTCTGCACCGCTTAGATTTTCGAACACCTTTGGAAGATGAGGCTGCACTGCCCTTGGCCTTCTTTGACCTCTGAATAACATGATTTCCTCCAGACTCTGGTGGTGTTTCAACACCCACCTCAATGCCTTTCCTCTTTGATCCACATGTCTGTCTGGTCTCTGGTGGTATTTCAACACCAACACCAGTTTTCTCTACCACATTCTCCTCCTGTGCTTGACACACAGGATCCTGATCATCATTATCCGAGTTCACAACTGGTGTTTGAATACCAGAACCAGTCACTTCAGCACCTCCTAAACTTTCTCCAGCAATTTCCCCATCTTCTTCATTATCAGAAGATGACTTCAAAAATTCTGGCAGAGTCTCACCCATAACAGATGCATATTCAGGTTCATTCATTATCGAAACTGTCTCAGCTTCATCAGCTCCCCCTGCACACCCTGTCTCCTCTTCACTATCACTGATTTCCACCACTAGGATGGGCAATCGTCTCAGCAATTCTTGAATCAGGAATATAGAACCATTAAAGCACTCTATCTCTTTGCCACTTGCTCTAGCAAAATCAGTGGATTTAACCACTGTAACCCAGGGTTGCACAACAGCATCATCCCCTAAGCTCCTAATAACAGGCCTGTGCAGCGAGGCTATCCTCGTATAGATAGTAAAGTACTGACCTATTTCATCCCCCACTTTTTACTGTTCACCAAAATCTACTCCAACTAACGTGGCATGAAAATCACTAATTTCACAGATTTCTCCAATACCACCAGTTAACAGTTCCTTCAAATTAAATCCATTAACCTTTCCATGCAAATTCTTGAATTTCCGAAGGTCAACATAATCTCTGTTTTGAACCATCCATTCAAGGAACTCGAGAACAGAGCAAAAATAAACTCCATCATAAACGAAGGAATGATCAAACCTTGCCTTAGGTCGTCGACGATTTACTCCACCCCACGTGGTCAGCCTCTGTTCTTGACCTTCACAAAGCTCACCCAAGTCTACATCGGAGTCAAGTTCTTCAATTCACGGATTTTTAGGCACTCGCACAGTGACAAAATCTCGAACCAATTTCTGGAATGTGGGACTCACCATTGTCAAGGGGTTTTTTGTGTGGGCTACAAAATCTGAGGGTTTTGAGAAATTTCTGATTTCTGGTGAGGCACTCGCGCGAGTTCTGTTCTGGGAAGATGAACAGTTGGGAAGAACTTGAATTTGTGTGGGAATTACAAACCAGTCGCTTTCACAGTTCTTTTTCGAAAACCAAAAAGCCACCCTACTTTTTCTTCTTTCAAATACCATCATGCGCACATTTAAGCCCATCATCATAACTTTCTGGCCCAAGGTTAGCCCGTCTGGTTTACTTCCCAAATAAGATATTTTTCCAGTAACCCTAGCCCTCGGTGTTTAAACACCGCTTCACATATTTTTGGTATTTTCGATTTTCCAATTTTTTTCGACTATAAAAATAACAGAACAGTAAATAGTACAATAGAATAAAAAAATCTGGGTACCTTACATTCGACACACACCCAAGTGCTGTCTGAGGCCTTCAAAAGTCTCACCATCTAGAGGCTTTGTAAAGATATCAGCAAGTTGTTCTGATGTTGGTACATAATGAACTGTGACTTCTCCTTTTTCGACCAAATCTCTAATAAAGTGATGTCGGATATCAATGTGTTTTGTCCTAGAGTGTTACACAGGATTCTTAGAGATATCAATGGCACTTTTATTATCACATAAGACTGTCAAACTCACATCATTGAATCCATAGTCTCTCATCATCTGCTTCATCCATAATAGCTGCGCAAAACAACTTCCTGCAGCCAAATATTCTGCCTCAGCCGTAGACAATGATATAGAGTTCTGCTTTTTACTGTACCAGCTGACAAGATTTGAACTAGCAAAGAAGTATCCTCCAGTGGTACTTTTACGATCATCAGCATTCCCAGCCCAGTCAGAGTCACTGAAACCTACCAACTGCGAATCCTTGTTCCTAGAAAACCATACTCCATACTTCACTGTTCCACTTATATATCGAATGATTCTTTTCACAGCTGACATATGTGATTCCTTTGGATTAGCCTGGTAGCGGGCACAAATCCCAACACTCAAACAAATGTCTGGTCTACTTGCAGTTAAATATAACAGGCTGCCAATCATACTCCTGTATAATGTTTGATCAACACTTTGACCCTGATAATCTTTTGTAAGTTTATCGGTAGTAGCCATTGGAGTGCGTACTGCCTTTGCACTTGCAAGTCCAAATCTCTTGATCAAGTTCTCTGCATATTTCTGTTGGTTAATGAAAAGCCCATTATTTTCCCGAGTAACCTGCAACCCCAGAAAGTATGACAGTTTTCCTACCATACTCATTTCGAACTCCTTAGTCATTAAGTAAACAAACTCCTTCACCAAAACGGAAGAGGTGGATCCAAAGACAATGTCATCAACGTAAATCTGTGCAATTAGAATATTTGTCCCCTTATGCAGCACAAACAGTGTACAGTCCACTCCCCCTCGACGATATCCCTTCTGAATCAGAAAGGTTATCAGTCACTCATACTATGCACGGGGTGCCTGCTTGAGTCCATACAATGCTTTGTTCAATCGATAAACATGGTCAGGAAAATGTGGGTATTCAAATCCCTTAGGCTGCTCCACGTAAATTTCCTCCTTCACTAGACCATTCAGGAATGCACTCTTGACATCCATCTGATGAAGAGTAAAGTCCAGAATGCATGATATGGCCAACATTAGTCGGATCGACTCCAATCTGGCCAAGGGTGCAAAAGTTTCATTGAAATCAACCCCTTCTACTTGGGTGTACCCTTGAGCGACAAGTCGAGCTTTATTTCTTGTGACGTTGCCATCTGCATCTGATTTGTTCTTAAAGATCTACTTGGTTCCGATCACATTTACATCAGCAGGCCATGGGGTGAGATACCAAACATTGTTTCTTTCAAATTGTTGTAACTCTTCTTGCATCGCCGAAATCCAATACTCATCAAGCAAGGCTTCTTTGTAATTCTTGGGCTCAGTAAGAGAGATAAAACATGATAATCCTGCCAATTCTCTGTAATTTACCCGTGGCTGATCCCGTAACTGCATGTGTTTGGTTGTACTTTGTTCAGATTCATGTGTTACTGTTTTCGGAGTTTCAACACCGGTTGACTGTGTTGGTGTTTCAACACCAGTAGGATTCACTGGATTGAGAGTATCACTTTCACCCATAGTTTCTTCTTCTGAATCATCAACAATCACATTAATAGACTCCATGACTGCTCCAGAGCGTTGGTTAAGAACTCTAAAAGCTCGGCTAGTAGGGGAATAACCCAAGAATATACCGATATCACTTCTAGACTCGAATTTAGCTAAGGGCTCTCGGTCCTTCAGAATATAGCACTTACTCCCAAAGACATGAAAATATGACACATCTGGTTTCTTCCCTTTCCAGATCTCATATGGTGTCTTCTCGGTGAATGGATGCAGATATACTCTGTTGATAGTGTAGCATGCTGTTTGTACCGCCTCAGCCCAATATCTAGCATGAAGTTTTTTCTCGGCTAACATTGATCGTGCCATTTCCTGCAACGTCCGGTTCTTCCTTTCTACTATACCATTTTGTTGAGGAGTTATGGGGGTAGAGAACTCGTGGTGTATACCAAGTGTCTCGCATATTTCATGAAACTTAGAATTTTTGTATTCTTTTCCATGATCACTCCTGATACGTGCAATTCTTACTTGAGCGGTTCCTTTTTCTACATGTAGCCTGTGCGCCAAGTTCTTGAAAACATCAGCAGCCTCTGACTTCTCTTTGAGAAATGATACCCACGTATATCTTGAGAAATCGTCTACACATACGAAAATATACTTCTTCCCCGCCACACTAGGGGTGTTGACCGGCCACATTAAGTCCATATGCAGGAGCTCCAAAAGTCTTGACGTTGAAACATCATGTACGACATGGTGTGGTATCCGAATTTGCTTTCCTTCTTTACATGACCCGCAAACAATCTCCTTGTTGTCACTGATTTTAGGAATACCTCTGACTGCATTCAGTCTGGAAATACGTGCTAAGGATTTATAATTCATGTGCCCTAATTTTCTGTGCCACAGAGTACTGACTTCCTTCTTTGAACTCAAGCAGGTGACAACTTGATCGAGCAGATAACAATTATCCATTGATCTTGATCCAGTGAATACTCCAGTACCATGGTTTATTACACATTTCTCTTTGTCCAAAAACACTGTCATTTCATTGTCACATATATGGCTGATGCTCAACAGGTTTGCCTTCAGACCCTCCACTAGCAACACATCTTGAAACACTGGAAGCCCTTTGATGGCTAACTCACCCTTGCCGATTATTCTGCTACATTTCCCATCACCAAATCTAACATGTCCACCAAATCTAGGTTTGAATTTTCGTAGAAATTCAGGAACTCCAGTCATGTGCCTTGAACACGCACTGTCGAAATACCAAGAATTTCCTGTATGTGCCCCAGAACATACAAAACTTGAAAAACAAACATCTTGAGATTTTCGAACCCATACCTGTTTTACTGGTCGAGTGATGTGATGCAAACTTTGGTTGACACGTGTGTTCAGGAATCCGATGGTGTGTCCTCCAGGGTTAAAACGTTGCCTTGTATTATATCCTAACACGGTGTTGAATCTTCGATCTGCTGAATTAAAAGACAGTGTCCTAAGCAGCTTAAAACATCTATTTCTTACATGCCCTTGAGTTCCACAGTAGCCACATCGTCTAATCCTTTTGGTAGGGAAATTTCTCTCGATTATTCTTGGAGAAGCCGCACCGTGATCTGCCTTGTTACTCCGTGAATTTACCGGTGAGGATCCTTCATAGCCAATTCCGTACTTGGTCGTCTGTCCCATTCTTAGACAATCTTCGAGCTTAGCTTTTCCTGTATTGAGTCATCTAATAGATTGTTCTGCTGCCTCTGCTCGTTGCACCATTTCAGAAAATTCCTTCTTGAATATTTCCAATTCGCCAATTGCCTTTTCCTTTTCAAGTTCCTTCATTTTAGCTTCTTCACTCAATCTCTTGTTTTTAGACTTGAGCACTTTGTTTTCATCCGCCACTTTTAACCACATCTTGTACATTTCCATACTTTCCTTGCAAATGTAATCATCACTAATGCTCCTAGTCTCTTCATCTGAGCTATCACTCTCATCTTTATTCAGCCCACTGAGACCTTCCTCAAAAGAGTCTTTTAACTCCACCACTGTCACACCGAAAGCAACATGATTGGTATAATCCTCTCCATCCTTACTATCATCTCCTATGTCATCATCACTCCAGGTTGTAGTGTACGATTTCCCTTGCCTTTTAAGGGTATTGGCACACTCAGCTTGTATGTGCCCGAAACCTTCACACTCTCTACACTGGATTTTCCTGTTCAGGTTTGGATTTGTTGATTTAAACTTTGGTGTTTCAACACCAGTTACTTGGCCAAATATTGGAGTGACACCAGTTACTTGGCCAAATCTTGGAGTGGAGTTTGCGTTTGGATTTTTGTTCCCACTTGACTTCTCTTGTGGCTTCCAGCCCATCTTCTTCATAAATCTGGAGAAGTTCCTGGTTATGTTTGCGATGTCATCAGACTCTTCATTATCTGAATGGTCTTCTGACTTTCCAGAGGTTATGCTTGAAAAAGCCATCTCTTTCTTTCTTGCTTTTGTTTGCAACATTTCCATCTCATACGATTCCAGTGATCCCATAAGTTCATCAAGTGTCATTGTCCCTATCCTTCCATTTTCATTAATCGCTGTGACCTTCATGTTGAAACGTGGGGGTAATGCTCTCAACACCTTCCTGACAAGCTTTTGATCTTTATACTTTTTGCCGAACTGAAAAGCTTTGTTTGCAATATCTCGGACTCGTCCATTGAACTCAGAAATAGTCTCATCTTCGCGCATCTTTAGTTCTTCGAATTTTGAAGTGTAATACTGCAGCTTTGATTCTCTGATGGAGCTTGTCCCCTCATGATAAGTTTGTAACACATCCCACGCTTCCTTAGCAGTTTCACAGTTTGAAATCATCTTAAACTGATCTTCATCCACTGCCGTAAAGATGACATTCAATGCCTTTGAGTTGGACACGTGTGCTTTGTGCTCCTCGGTAGAGTATTTGGAAAATGGTTTAGCTGTCAGTGAGCTTGATCCTCTAGCTTCGTCACTTGTAGGTGGAGTGTATTGATTTATGACATAGTTCCAAACTTGATAATCTAATGCTCCAATGAACACCTTCATACGTGCCTTCTAATAAGCATAATTTCCTTGTTCCAGCAACGGTGGTCGCGTGACTGAAGCCTCCTCCTTTGGTGCCATGGTGAAACCTGATCTCACTCTCCTTGTATAAGGGTCAGTAAGTGCCGTGCTCTGATACCAATTGAAATTCAGTTCCACCTAAAGTCTATACTTTTATGACAAGTTGTTTAACTGTTTGGTGTTAAAACACAAAGTAAAATACGCAGTGCACACACAACTTGTTTACGCAGTTCGGTGCAAATACACCTACGTCTGCGGGACCTTACCCAGATCAGAAACCATTCACTAGAAAGCAGTCTTTAGTACAAGAAGCTTAACTTAAATACTAATCCATTGCTAACCTATTGAGTGAATGTTATGAGATCCCCTCACTACCGATCCTACGTCGCTGAACCCCCACGATCAACACGTCTTCCTGAATCTCCTCCTCCCGAGGAATTAAGGCTTCCTTGTTTCTGATCTTTAAGGACTTGATTGATTGATTTTCCAAACCTCCAAAAACACTCCAGACAAACAACTCCAAAAAAGTATCTCAACGTAGAGATGAATACTTGGTCACCCGTATTCGATGTCTCTTCTCTCATTTATCCCGTCGTACTCCTTCCGTGCGTACAACTCTTTCCTTGTCTAACTCTACCAAGAATAGACTTCTAGACTAAGGAAATATCTAATTCTAATCTGGTATCTAAATGGACAATCCTTTATTAATAGGACTTGTACCATAAATAAACTACTTAATTAATTCCTAACTATTACAAGGAATATTTGTTTACCAGGATTAGATTGCCACGAAATCACGCACTGATCTTCATAATATTCTGTTCTGATCACATGATTATACTCCATAATTTGCTCCATAAATCGTGGCTAGAAACTTGCTGTCTGGAAAAACTGGATTGATATGGTGTTAAAACACCACATTACTAGTTCACACAATATGCCACAAATAAGTTCACCTCCCGAGGACTCTACAAGGCTGAATAACATCTTCAGCCACCTCCTCATCATCGCCATCAAAGAGTGATCTCTCGATATCACCTCCAGCTAGATTCATATCTGAAATAAAATGAACAACATAAATCAAACAAACACACAGAAAAATATTCGTTCATCAAAATGGAAGAAAATACAGATCAAACACATCAAAAAAAATAATGAACAAAACACCTTTAGCATCAAAGTCAGCATGGCAAAGATGTTGTGTATGAGTACAAAGTGTGACCACGATCTCCGTCTCAGCAGTAAAATGGACATTCAGACCACAAAGCTTAGGCTTGGGAACCTTGAAGTTCCAAGAAGGCACAACCACTTTGGGATTTTGATTTGATTTTAAAAATATATATTTTGTATGCCAGGAACCAATATTACTAGGGAAACCACTCACAAGCTCAACCCCAACAATCACAGGATAAAAGGTAAATTCATCTACAATGTTTTTCACTTTTCGAAGGTGATAGAAGTTGTGAAACAACTCAAGAGTGAAAGGAACTTCCACTTTCTCACACACCTAAAAAAACCCCATTATGATAATGATGCCCTTGGGGGTGAATTGGGACAGCGCGACTTTGTACGAACAGAGAAGATCAACCACATCTTGGGGTAGAGGAAAATAAAGGCCAAAGTTCAAATATGCTAAATAACATGGAATATACCCAACCAGAGGAGTGTGAACACATTCAGTGTTTGCAGGAGCGTGTAGCTTAAATAGAGTTTTAAATGGGAAAGAGTTCTTCAGGTAATCTAAATACAAACCAGACAGCAGACTACGTATAGTAGAGGATCTGGTGACCTGACCAGAATCCCCATTAAAGTGAGCATCTTCTACGGGAGACTCGGCGTGGTTAGAGAAAGACATAGGGATAAACGAGCACACTAGAGTTGGAAATAACAGCCTTAATTAGGTTAAATGACCACAGATAAGAGCTCGTTAGAACAAAGCTTAGGAGAAGGTACGAAAGAGAAGAAGACCAGAATATTATACGAAAAAAACAACCAATAATGGCCAGAAAATAGAAGAAAATATATATCTTATCAAATTCAGAGCATGCAGTAAAGAGATTAGAAATTGGAAACATAACTTACCCTTTAAAAAGGTGAGGAAAGTTAATGTGCAGAAAACCCTAGAGATGACCACAGAAGATGAATATTTTGGAAAACCAAGATGATAAAATTGAAATAAAAAGTAAGCTACGATATTTAAATACAATGGAAGAAACAACAAAATTGAGAAGGACAAGCAGTTCAAAAGCACAATGAATATGGTCTGACACAAAAGCAAGTTACCTTTTACATATATCGAATAGACAGCGCACTGAATGAGGATAGATTTAAGTCACTCATTTGAAATTCCTCATTTAACAGATGGAGTAATAATGAACGTCAGGTAAATTTGAAAATGGGCAGCAAAAAAGGGGGATCGAATCTCGCTCTCTTTTGAACATAATCTTTGCAACCATCCTATCAATAAAAATAAGAGATTCAAAAGTTGAAATCTAAAGAGTTGGTGGAGAAAGAAAGTATAAGCCATGGAGCTAGTATTACTTTGCAATGACCACGAAGGTAGAATTAAATGCTGAGCAAGCTGTTGATTTACAACATTAGTTCGCATTTAATTATTTTGACGTCATTGCTCCATGCCCCATAGACTTCTTGGCTGGGGGGGCTTATGGTGTATACCTAGCCCAAATACTAAGCAGCAAGCCCAAAATCACAAATGGACCTGAGGCTAACCAGCGACACGCACTGGGCTAAATGAATGCAGGACAAGTGGAGTTAACCCATGAACCGAGATAGCGGAGACCTTGATCGGCTGTTAGCCATGAACTGCATTTCTCGGTCCCATGATCAGACACATGATGTCAAGCTTGGATAAGATGGAGCAACGTTCGTGATACACTATAAAAGGAAGAAGGAGGATATGAATCCCGGTTAGCGTAACTAACTTGAGAAATTCCAATTCTTAAAAGAGAATACTGACTTGATCGTCAAATTTTTCTCCCAGAATCACTCCTGGGATTAGTTTTGCAGATGAAGAAGGTCAAGGAGTGAACAACAAGCAGTTTTCCTGAATGGACCACCACATCAATGTGTAACTAGTTTGAAAACCTCGCATGCCATATCCAACAACTTCCCCAAAAATACACCATTCCTACAATCCTTACATAGGAAACGTGCATGCACCACACCATTCTTAGATGCATGTTCGAATGCCAATACAATAAATAATTCTACCAAAGGAATGTAACCAGGTGAGTTCCTAAGATCACTACCAATGAGTTTTAATTCTATCCATTACATGCTAAGTACCTAAATGAAAATAAAATGTAAACCTATAAGGTCATAAAACACATTTCCAACCTAAACCCTAATTCGACACATTTAAAACTTAAGTTCAATGCATACAATAAAGTAATAGAGTTGTAAGAGTGTATGTACCTTCTTCTTTTATTTCCACAAGAAGCCCCTAAATATTTCAAACATGTTTTCCTAAATTGAAATGACATTAAATTCCAGCATTTAATGCCAACCCAATTAGTTCTGAGTTCAGAACTTTATTTCAAAAATCACCAAGTTCAACGACATAGTTCGAAGACCGGAAATAAGTCATGGCAAAGTTCCTCCATCAAAACTTCATTTGGTCCTTTGACTGGGGTCAAACCATCACGTTTCGAACTCGGAATAAACATCGGATCCCAGTTCCGAGTTGTAACTAAGCTTGATCAAAGTCATTTTGACACAACCGCCTTTAATTAGACATAACTAAAGACGGTTATATGATGAACTGCCTTTAATCAATATGAATCAAAGGAGGTTCTTTGGAAACCGCCCTCTAAATCGGTTGAACTGCCTTGATATTTATATGGAGTCTGAATTACAGAGGTTCCACTCAGAACCTCTTTTAGAAGCGGTTCTTTAGAAATGCTCCGGAACCGCCTTTGATTACTGTCTTTTATAGGCCATTCTCCACTAGTTCCAATTATAAAAGAAAGAAGTAAACAATATTTTTTACCTCTATTTTTTATTAAAAAAAGCAAGGTAAATATTTTTTACCACAATTTTTATTAACTAAGTAAAACAATTGGACAGCCAACATCGGAAATATGTCAGTGCCATGTGTGTTCAATCAAATGGACATCGATATTGGCCACTAGCTGACTGCCATGCACCTAATCGTCGTTCAAAACTCAAATGCATGCAAGTCAAAGATAATACTTGTAAGTTGCTTTGCTAATTACTCATAACTACTAAAATACGAAGTAGTCATTAATGGTAAGTTGGGAGTCGTCCTCAGAGACAGAGGGATTCAAATGATAGTTTTATGTAGTAGAACTCACAAGCATCATGAGTGTGCGTATTCATCACCAAAGCAGGGGGGGGGGGTTTCTGTGAGTTATAAACTAAAGACTACAAACATGAAAATCTAAATAAGAAGGTAAATATACTACTATAGAGCCTTAGTGGCATTTGTTATAGCTGTATTTTCTTGAATTATATAATTTATTTGGATTGATCACCTAGATCTATTGGATATTTAGTATTGGTAGTGAGTAAGAAGGCCATGAGTCTGTAGAAGGTTAACAATCATAGAACAAAAAAATGATTGGTAATTCAGATTTCATGAACACTAATAATTGGTTTGGTAGATCATCAATACCACAGAGACCCCCCTCTAGCATCGGTTTTTTAGCATCATTTTTTAAAATCGGTGCTAAAAATGTAATAGCACCAGTTTTATTAATTTTAACATTGATTTTTAAAATCGATGTTAATTTAACACCATTTAAAAAAAAATTTAACACCGGTTAAAAAAAACCGTTGCTAAATTTTACATTAGCACCAGTTTAAACAGTAGCACTAGTTTTGGAAAAAATTAGCACCAATTTTAGTAAAAAGTAGCACCAATTTTAAAAATCGGTGCTAAAAATTAAAACGTAGCACCGGTTTTTGTAAAAAATAGCACCATTTTTTTATAAAAATAGCACCGGTTTTTAAAAACCGGTGATAAAAATTTTCAAAATTCATTTTCCCGCCAAAGAAATAGCCAAAAATTTTAAAATAGCACCGATTTTGGATAAATTAGCACCGATTTTGGAAGAAAATAGCACCGATTTTAAAAATTAGAGCTAAATTTTTTTAAAATTTATTTTTCCTGCAAAAGAAATTTCCATAAAATTATAAAATAGCATTGGTTTTTGGAAAAATTAGCACCAGTTTTTAAAAATCGGTGCTAAAAATTTTAAATTTTCCTTTTTCCCGTCAAAGAAATCGACAAAAAAATTTAAAATTTAATCTTCCGACCAAAAATTTCAAAATATTCGTCGAAATTTTTTAAAGTTCAATTTTTCTGCCAAAGAATTTAAAAATTTTTCCAAAATATAAAAAAAATTGCCAAAAATTTCAAATAATCTTGCCAGAAATATCATGGGCTTGGAGCAGCTGCATAGCTACTCTAGGTTTTTTTTTAACTTCTAAAATCGTTCACTTCTTTTGTTGACTTTAACTAATAACTAAGTTAAGTTAAATTAATCAACGATCAACCTTTACTGACATAATATATACAAATAAGAATAAATTTTGTTTACATTAACCAGTTAACGTTCAACCTTTAATTGCTTTAGTATACATAAATACAACTTTAATTAGTTAACGATTAATCCTTATTTGACTTTCAATATATAAACACTAATAAATAGGCTGACTTTGACTAATCAACGGTCAAACTGTACTTGACTTTCAATATATAAACACTAATAACAAAGTTGACTTTAACTAATTAACGGTCAAACTTTATTTGAATTAGTATATAATGAATACTAATAAAAATGTTTGACTTTGTCTAATTAACGGTCAAACCTTACTTGACTTTCTATATATAAATACTAGTGCCTAAGTTGACTTTAACTAATCAATGGTGAAACTTTACTTGACTCTCTCTGTATAGAAACACTAGTGACTAATCTGAGGGAAGCTTTGAGGCAAAAATAGGGCACAACCCTGCTACTGTTCATCGTAGTCAGTTTTCGTCGGGTTTCTCTTCCACGGCTCTTCCTCTCCGGCGAGGAGTCTGACATTAATGTTGGGCTCCTCGTCAGGAGTGTTTTCATGTATAGTTAGCTTCGGTTCTTGAAGTTTTGAATTCGGGATCTGGTTACTCGTTTTGCAAAATAAACTTCGATTCTTGAACTTTTAGAGGAAGATCCACATTCCGAACATGGATTTTGAAAACCCATAGCCTTTTTATAGGTTTTCTGGGATGAAGACTTTCTTTTCGGTCTTCAAGCTAGGAGCTTTTGGGTTCTTGAAGTTTGAGTATCAGACTTTTCGATCTTGGATTTGAAGACCCATTGATCCACTATGGGTTTTCTTGGAGGAATACCTGCCCACCGGTCTTGATGAGTGGAGTTTTCTGCCGGAAGAGGAAGATGAATTTCTGGCGGAGGAGGAAGACATGAACCCGATGCAAACAAGGAGAGCTTGGCGAACACCCATGTAAGTCTTGCTCTCTAAATTCAAGTGGTGCGGATTGGTGTGAATGGTGTTCGCCTGTATGATAAATTTTGTGCGAATTTTATTGTGCGAATTTATGCGGACTTTATTGGATGAATTTTTTGTGCGGATTTTCTGCGGATTTTCTGTGGATTTGTTTTGCAAATTTGTGAGGAGGAATTTGTGAGGGGGAACTTATGTGAGAGGCTGTGTTCAATTTCATTTAGTGCAATTTGTATAGAAAACTATTTTTGTGTGGCCTGCTGTGGAAAAAAGTAGTTCGTATGCTAAACCCGTGTGGATTGCTGTGGAACTCTGTTTTGAGTAGTTCAATATTATGTGGAATCGTTCGTTCGACATGCAGAACAGTGATGAAGCTTAGGCATAAAAACTCATAGCATTTGAGTGCTTTCATTCTAGTGAACTTGTGCTCTACCCCAGCCTTGTTTGCTGGTTTGATGGAAACCCTTGACCAAATGCTATGCTTTTTATGCCGAATTTCTGACCTATCTTGCAGCTTCATGAACACCCATGTATTGATGCTTAGGGATCTCCTTAGGGAAAAACTGGGCTAATTTGTGAGGGGATGTTTAAGGAGAATCTATGTTGTTCCTTGCTGATAGTGGATAGGTAGTATGAAAGTTCATTTGGGAATGGAATTAAGGATGGGTTTCATACATAGAGATTGTTACTACCCAACTGATTCCGCCGAGCTTGGGCTCGAATCCCGGGCACTTGACCGGCCTAGCTTGTGTTCAGATCCCAGCCTATCCCTCCAGTCTAGCTAGTGCCCAGAACCCGGTCACCTTCTAGCCCTGCGTGCACTCAAAACCTGGGAAACTCTCACCCTTGCAAGCGCTCAGCGAACCATGGCCTTGCATGTGTTCAAACACCGGCACACTCTCAGTCTCGCTTGTGCTCAGTTCCCGGATACCGCCCGGCCTGGTCTCACCTGAATTAGTTGGAGTTGAGACTGATTTGCTGTACTCTATGCCATGGACACAGATTTCTTTTTATTCACTTTGAACAATTATGTGTATGCCCAGAAAAAGACAAATGGAATAGCTGATTCTCGTAACTGGTGGATTCACTCATTTTGCCCATTTCTCGGTGAGTCACCGGTGCCGCAAAGTCGCGTTTGAGGTGAGGAAGCAATTCTAGATGCGAGATTCATTTTACATCTGGATCGGGACATTTTGAATTCGGACCTCGGAGAGATTACACCCTCGAAGGGGTTATACCCTCGAAGGGGCTCTGCCCTCGAAAGGGTTATAACCTCGAAGGGGTTAATCGTTCTGCCCTCGAAGGAGTTTTATCCTCCAGGGGTCTCTGCCCTTGAAGGGTCTCTGCCCTCGAAGGGGCTCTGCCCTCGAAGGGGCTCTGCCCTCGAAGGGGTTATACCCTCGAAGGGGCTCTGACCTCGAAGGGGTTATACCCTCGAAGAGGCTCTGCCCTCGAAAGGGTTATACCCTCGAAGGGGCTTTACCTTCAAAGGGGTTATACCCTTGAAGGGGCTTTGCCCTCGAAGGGGTCATACCCTCGAAGGGGCGTTGCCCTCGAAGGGGCTCTGCCCTCGAAGGGGTTATACCCTCGAGGGGGCTCTGCCCTCAAAGGAGTTATACTCTCGAAGGGGCACTGCCCTTGAAGGGGTTATACCCTCGAAGGGGTCATACCCTCGAAGGGGTATACCCTCAAAGGGGCTTTGCCCTTGAAGGGGCCGATAAAAAAGAGCAGCCTCTTTATCTGACCACAAGGATTCCCACTATTACTTGTATGGCCATTCAGCCAGGAAGGCCGAGTTCACTCTCGGTTTGGAAGGCCGTCGCCGCACTCTAGCGACAGTTGGGCTCACACCCGTGGGGAACAAACCACGATTCGAGAATCGGTTCACACATCCGGTTGTATGGAAGCTGTACTGTTTGGTTGCGCTATTTGCCAGGGTCAGAATGCCTGAGTTTGCACTATTTGCATGCGCTGCACTGAAAAGTGCAAAATGGCATCAGGCTGTCCATTTGCCTAAAATAGAAAGAACGGTTAAAAAACCGTTACGCGGGCCGTGCACAGTAGAAGTCATGCCCGGTCTCTTCATCATTATGAGGTCTATCGGCGGGGAACACTACGGAGCAACACTGACTACTGTCAATCTGCTCCCAACCCCATCGAGAAAACCTCGGCACTTATCTAGAGATCATTATCGAAGGCCAATAACACCTCTTTATCTTCATCTTAGAGGTGTACATGGTAGAAGCGGTGTACCAGCTCTTCCTGGAGAAGACGACATACTGCTTCACTTGAAGGCCGAGACCATTCTCGGCTTGGAAGACACCCATGGGGAACAAACCATGGCTGAAGAGCCAGTTCACACAACCGGTTGTATGGAAGTTGCATGGAGTGATGGGCTAATGAGTTTGTTCTCATACCCCTTGGTAGTTTCAAGGAAGATTTTTACAATCCCCTGTCATCACGAAGGGGTAGCATCTTTTTGGGCCACCTGGCTTCATCTGGACCAGGGGTAGCTTCATAGGTATCCTGTATTCACGGAGTGGGACAAGGTCCCCACTACCGAAGACTTTTTCGGTTGTAGTTTTGAGCCACCTGATTGTACCATCTATATCAGGGGTATTTTAGTAGGTTTCATTGTATCACGGGAGTGTGATAATGTTCCCACTCCTGTAGACTCTCACAGTTTCTTTCTATTTACCATTACTTTCAACTAGTGACTAATCTGACTTTAACTAATCAACGGTCAAACTTTACTCGACTTTCAATATATAAACACTAATAACTAGGTTCACTTTGTCTAATCAACGGTCAAGCTTTACTTGACTTTCAATTAATAAACACTAATAACAAAGTTGACTTTAACTAATTAACGGTCAACCTTTATTTGAATTAGTATATAATAAATACCAATAAAAATATTTGACTTTGACTAATCAACGGTCAAACTGTACTTGACTTTCAATATATAAACACTAATAACAATGTCGACGCTAACTAACGAATGGTCACACTTTATTTGAATCAGTAAATAATAAATACTAATAAAAATGTTTGACATTGTCTAATTAACGGTCAAACCTTACTTGACTTTCTATATATAAATACTAGTGACTAAGTTGACTTTAACTAATCAACGGTCAAGCTTTACTTGACTCTCTCTAATAGAAACACTAGTGACTAAGCTGAAGAGCTCTGAGGCAAAAATAGGGTGCAGCCCTGCTACTGTTCACCGTAGTCCATTTTCGCCGACTTCTCTTCCGGAGTTCTTCTCCTCCGGCGAGGGACCCGGCATTAATGTTGGGTTCCTCACCGTGATTCTTTTCATGTATGGTATGTCGCTGCTCTTCAAGGATTGAAATCCGATTCTAGGTTTCTCGCGAAATTTCTCTATTCGAAATTTCTCTTGGATTTTGGAGTAACATCGGCCTCCTGGTCTCGGATTTTGAAGACCTATAACAAGGCACATCTCAGAGGAGGACAATTTCACATATTCGTTTCTCGATCTTGAAATTGGGATTTCTACTTTTTGGATGAACACTATTGAGTACCACGGAGGAAGACGGCAAAGGATTTGGCGACCCATGGAGGAGGCCGTGCTTCTCTGCTGGGTTGCTAAAGAGAATAGTTTGGCGAACACCGTCCATGTCCCAAGTAAGTTTTCTCTATGAACTTATGTGGTTTTGCGCAGATTGGATTTAATGGTATGAGGCGAATGGTATGGATTTGTCCCAAGTAACTTCTGTGGTTAAAGAATTCATGTTTGGAAGAATTTTGGCTGTGTTGAAGGTACTCTTGCTGGGTACTATTTTATGCATATTTGTGGGATTTCTTTGTGCATATTGATGCACCTAGGCTCAAGAATATTGGTGGGATTTGTTTTATGCATATTTCTGATTTTGTGCGGATTGATACGGATTTGGGCGGATTATGGCAAAGTATTTTGCTTGTGTTCAATTTGTGCAAATTCTATGGATAAATTTGGGTGGATGAATTTGTGTGGAGGAATAATTAGTAGTGAATTCTGTTAGTATGGAACAGAGTATGGGAGGCTATGTTCGCATTCATTTGGTGTAATTTGTATAGAACTAATTTTGTGTTGACTACTGTGGAAAGGAATGAATTTGTATGCTAAACCTGTGTGACTGCTGTGAACTCTATTTTTAGTAGTTCAATATCGTGTGGAACTGTTCGTTTGGTACGCAGAATAGTGACAAATTCTAGGCATAAACACTCATAGCATTTGTGTGCTATCATTCTAGTGAACCTGTACTCTACCCTGGCCTGGCTTGCTGGTTTTGACTACAACCCTCGACCAAATGCTATGTTTATTATGCCAAAATTCTGATCCATTTTGCTGCCTCAAGAACACCTATGTATGGATTCTTAGGGAGTTCCTTAGGGAAATTCTGGGCTGATTTGTAAGAGGGTGTTTATGGAAAATCTGTGCTATTCCTTGCTCATAGTGGATAGGTAGTATGAGTGTTCATTTAGGAATGGAATTAATGATAGGTTTCAGACATAGAGAGTGTTACTATTCCACTGATTCGGGTGAGCTCGGGCTCGAACCCCAGGCACCTGACCGGCCTAGCTTATGTTCAGATCCCAGTCCACTCCTCCGGCCAAGCTAGTGCCCACTACCCGGTCATCTTCCGGCCTCGCATACTCAAAACATGGGAAACTCTCACCCTTGCAAGTGGTCGGCGAACCATGACCTTGCATGTGTTTCAACCCCGGTAAACTCCCAACCTTTGTGCTCAGTTCCCGGAAACTGCCCGACCTTGTCTTACCTGCATTAGTTGGAGTGTGGATCATTTTGATGTGCTCTATGCCATGGACACGGATTTCATTTTATTCACTTATGAACACCCATATTTGCCCAGAAAAGATTATTGGAAAAGCAGATTCTCCTAATTGGTGGATTCACTGATTTTGCCCAATTCCCGGCGAGTCAACGGGTGGTTCGAGTGGTCGGAGGTCTGAAGGGCAGGTGGTCCGAGGCTTGAAGGGTAGGTGGTCCGAGTACATGGCTCTTCCACTATTACTTGCATGGCTATTCGTCCAGGAAGTCTGAGTACACTCTCTGTTTAGAAGTCCGTGGGGATCAAACTACGGTTCGAGAACCGGTGCACACGTCCGGTGGTATGAAAGCTGTATTGTTCTTTGCGCTATTTTCTTGCGCTGCACTGAAAAGTGTAAAATGCCATCAGGATGTCCATTTGCCAAAAATGGAGAGGGCAGTTACAAAACCATTACGCGGGGCATGCCCAGTAGAAGTCATGCCCGGTAGAAGTCATGCCCGGTCTCTTCATCATTAGGAGGTCTATCGGAGGGGAACACTTGGGAGCAACGCAGACTACGGTCAATCTGCTCCTAATCCCAATGGGAAAACCTCGGCACTCAACCAGAGATCATTATCGAAGGCCAATAACGCCTCTTTATCTTCATCTTAGAGGCATACATGGTAGAAGCGGTGTGCCAGCTCTTCCCGGAGAAGATGCCATACTACTTCACTTGAAGGCCGAGACCATTCTCGGTTTTGGAAGACAACCGTGGGGAACAAACCACAAATGAAGAGCCGGTTCATACAACCGGTTGTATGAAAGTTGCATGGAGTGAGGGGCTTCTGAGTTTGTTCTCATGCCCTTAGTGTTTTCACGAATGGTTTCTACAGGCCCCTGTCACCACGACGGGGTAGCATATTTTTTTGGGCCACCTGGCTATATTATCTAGACCAGGGGTAGCTTAGTAGGTATCATGTATTCAAGGAGTGGGATAAGGTTCCCACTCCCGTAGACTCTCACGGTTCTTTTGTTCGGGCCACCTGGTTGTAACATCTAGATCAGGGGTAGTTATGTAAGTTTCATGTATCCTGGGAGTGGGACAATACTCCCACTCCCGTAGACTCCCACGGTTTCTTTTTATTTACCATTACCTTCGACTAGTGACTAAGCTGACTTTGACTAATCAACGGTCAAACTTTACTCGACTTTCAATATATAAACACTAATAACTAGGTTGACTTTGTCTAATCAATGGTCAAACTTTACTTGACTTTCAATATATAAACATAATAAAGTTGACTTTAACTAATTAACGGTCAAACTTTATTTGAATTAGTATATGATAAATACTAATAAAAATGTTTGACTTTGTCTAATCAGCGGTCAAACCTTACTTGACTTTCAATATACAAACACTAATAACAAAGTTGACTTTAACTAATTAACGGTCAAACTTTATTTAGCATATAATAAATACTAATAAAAATATTTGGCTTTGTCTAATCAACCGTCAAAGCTTAGTTGACTTTCAATATATAAACACTAATAACAAAGTTGACTTTAACTAATTAACGGTCAAACTTTATTTGAATTAGTATATAATAAATACTAATAAAAATATTTGACTTTGTCTAATCAACGGTCAAATCTTACTTGACTTTCAATATATAAAAAATAATAACAAAGTTGACTTTAATTAATTAACGGCCAAACTTTATTTGAATTAGTATATAATAAATACTAATAAAAATGTTTGACTTTGACTAATCGACGGTCAAACATTACTTGACTTTCTATATATAAATATTAGTGATTAAGTTGACTTTAACTAATCAACGGCCAAACTATACTTGAATTTCTTTATGTAAACACTAGTAACTAAGTTGACTTTAACTAATAAACGGTCAACCCTTACTTGACTTTCTATAAAGAAACACTAATAATTAGGTTTACTTTAACTAATCAACGATTAACCCTTACATGACTTTCTATGTATAAACACTAATAACTAATTATTTACTTTAACTAAGTAAGGGTAAAACCTTATTTTAAATTTTATATATATATATATATATATATATATATATATATATATCAAATTTCCTATTTTTTACTCCTATTTAAATTAATAGTTTTATTTTTAATGTATCATATTGAGTTAAACTTTTATTAATTTTATAACCCTCTAAAATTTTATTTCTTTTAAAATTAAAATATTAAAACTTTACTCTTGACAATCAATTTAGTTTATTTTTTAAAACATTTATACCTGTAAATAATCAAGTTATCTCTACCTAATTAATTTTTAATAAACATTTTATATGTTTATTAGTGTACTCTGGCCCAAAAAACTAGCCCAATTAAAAAAACCATAACCTAACATATAAAATAAAAATTGATGAATAAATTAGTCTCTTTTCCTCTCTTCATTCGGCCCTTCGACTTCAAGCTGCCATGGTAAAACCCTGGTTCATTGTCACTGTCCCAACTCCAATCTGCCACCATCTGGGACAAGGGGTGGTGGTGGCGGGACGAGGCGGCGGTGGTGGTAGGATGAGGAGTGGTGGTGGGACAAGGCGGCGACAAGGTCAAGGGGTGGTGGCGCGATGAGGTCAAGCGACGGTGGTGTTATAACCAAATCTACCTGCCATCCAAAAAATTGGTTAGGTGGCAAGGTAAGGTAGCAGTGGTGTCGAGCTTCAGCTGGGGTGGGTTGGGTAGGCTAGGGTTTTAGGGAGGTGCTGGCACGACGATGTGGTGGCACAGGGGCAGCAGAGGTGGTGAGGCGGCGAGGCCAGGCAGCGGCAGTGGTGGCAAGACGAGGCGGTTGGCAGACTCCAGTTTGCTCACCCCCTAAAACAAGGCTTCATCCAAAATGGTAAGAACTTATTAATTGTTTGAGATTTTGGGGGTAAAATGTGCGAATGGGGTGAATTTTCTAGGGTTTATACTCTTTTTTGAATTTTGCTTGTTTTATTATGATTTGTGGGCTTGTAGAGATGTTAGAAGAAGAAAATTGCTTTGCTTTCTCTCCCAAATTCATCCTTTTTGTTCTGATAGTGTTGTGCTTATATATTTTTATCGCAAACTTTCCTCATAAACTTAATTGTTGTTTGATCCCCCTTTGAAGTGAATGTGAATAAGTTTGATCATGTGTTTGTTAAGTATTGATACAATCATCAGTATTCTTGAGTTTATTTTGCCTCTTCAGGCTGATATAAATAAATATTTGGAGGGATATAACTTTTTTTATTCATAAATCTGACTCTCTTTCCATTGTTTAGAGCTGGAAAGAAGAGGTAGCTCTGGTTCCTTCTGGTTTCTTCTACTTGTGTTCAGTGCAGAATTTCTTTGTATCTTCATGTCTTCCACACATCCTACACACGGCAGCAAAAATTCAATCCCCTTTCTTCCCACTTTGATTCTCTTCTTACCATTTTTGTTTATGGCTTTGGTGCAGGTCTATGCTTATGGTACAAGGGAGCATCTTGACGAGGTATACTTCTGCTTCTTCTTCTGATGTATTCAACCCACACCATGTTAAATTTGTGTTAGATGAGGATTTGAAGATTCTGATCCAGAAAAATTTTAAGTTTTTTGTAATCCCCCCCCCCTTCTTCTCCTATCAAATTTGATTCCCTAGCGTATCGAATTATGAATTCTATACGCGTGTGTGGTTAATATTTTTTGCAATCACTTCATAGATTTCCATATGGTAGCATTTAAGGTGTTTGATGTTTTGTCTGGCATAGCCGCTGCACATTGATTCCAAATTCCTCCTTGATCCCCCCTATTTGACGTCGTTCAATCCTATCCCAATCGCTCCCATGGGCGGTATGTATTGCCCTATGATCCTGCAATTTATGCAGCTTTTTATTATTTAACATGATCTACTTTTATTGCTATTGCTATTTAATATTGATGCGGTTCTAATTTTGATATTGCTATTTAAAATATTTATGGATTTCTTGAAATGGTTGTGCAGACAGAAGTGTCCATTTTTTCTCCATGGGTTGCATTTTGAGATCATCAGAGGTTGATACTCAATGTTAATAATCGTACACTTAAGCAAAAGATTGTTGCTTTAGCTCGAGGGAAGACCCTTAAATATTGTAAGATCTCAATTACTTTGACTAATTTATAGATTGGATCCATCCATATGCTATGCTTAAGAGTTGGAAGTAAAAGTAGAAGAATTCAAAGCATTCAAGCATTCTTAGTCAATGTTATCTGTTTTGTGCATTTTAAATTGAATGAGTGCTAGTTATCGACTGACTTATAGGGTGTAAATCGTGCAGATTGAATTGGTATATGCAGTACAAACAAAGAGCTTGCAGCTTCCTCACAAATACGTCTCATGGCTAACTGTGAATGGACAGCCACTTTACGATGTAAGTTTCTAGAATTTTATTATCTTCTAATATGTGATTCAATGAGTTTTGACCACTATACCGAGTACCATTGGATACTATTGTGTGTTACTTGTTATAGATGAAAGGATGATGCTTCCTTCAGTCTCTACCGCCTTGGTACTATCACATGGAATTGGTATATTTGAGGCTGCGGCAATGTTCTTTGGATCATGAGTTTTTCTTAGTATGATAGGTATATCAACGGTATGGTTTTCTTCTCCATTGTCGGACTTTAGTTGTAGTTAGGACCTATACTGAAATGCATCTTTTTTCATAGGCTTCTCCAATGAGAGTTCCAGGTGAGCATTTTCGCGGCATCTCATCTTCCTGCTCAAAGCCCATTTTCCTTCGACGCACAGAACCCACAGTTCACAAATATCTTAATATTCTGAATTCCTTTAGTCATTTTGCATGTAGATTCTTTTTGTGATTTTCTCATGTATCTTAATCGTTGATTATTGGTTTGCTGCCGTGTCGGGGTTAGGGTGCAGCGGTGGTGGTGAGATTGATTCCTCTCCAAGATCCCCGCCACTATGTTTAGTCACATAGATTATTAATTTTGTATCATAATTATTTTTTGTTTTATTTCTATATTATCAATTTTGTGAAGTTAATTTTATTATTAAATTAATATCCTACTAAATTGTTAATTTTAGGTCTTATTCCATTCCTCAGAGGAAGGGATTTTTTTACTCGTCATAAATATTTTAGCACCCGTTAAAAAACTGGTGCTAACAAAAAAAACCGGCACTACCGGTGATAAATTAGCACCGGTAGAAAAACTAGTGCTAAAATATGTACGACTAAAAAAATCCCTTCCTCTGAAAGCGGCAGCGTGCTGCCGCTTTCAGAGGAAGGGGATTTTTTAGTCGTTGTAAATATTTTAGCACCTAACAAAAAAATTGGTTCTACCATTGCTAAAATTAGCACTGGTTGAAAAATTGGTGCTAACGAAAAAAGCGGTGCTAAAAAAACCTGTGCTAGCAAAAAAAGTGGTGCTAAAAGTAGGGATTTAGCACCGGTTTTCTTCCAACCGGTAAAACCATTTCATCGGTTACTTAGGCAACGGTTTTTTTACTAAAAAACCGGTGCTAGATAAAAAAAACCGGTGCTAAAGGGGGTTTCATGTGATAGTGCATGTATCTCAGTAGTTCTAGGACATAAAGATATTATTAGTGAAAATCGTGACTAGATTTGCATGATCTAATTAATAACAAGTGTATTACCGGGCGATGATAATATAAATAGGGTGTATGGATTATGAACCCCTTGTCTAGTATAGAGAATGAGAACAATATTGGAACTTAATGAAACTGGAATGTGTGATCATTGTATGAAGTTGATGAGTGGAAATTGTTGGGTGAACTATTTTGATTGTTTGATTTATATAATTTTTTTGTTTTCTTGTTTCGATTTGTTTTAGATAACAAAATTTTCAAAACCCCCAAAACCTTGTAGTCAAGTTGGCTGAAATTTACTTCTAAATAAGGAATATGATTATTTCTTGGGTTCCTTGCTTTCTATATTACTATAATATTAAAGGTGGATAAGATATTATAAATTGAATCTTGATATGGTATTGAAAGTGATGCTAAGTACTATGTCATGTATCCCAAAGTCATATCTTCTTTATATGTATGGTAGATATGATGAAGACATGTTTGATTGGCGAATTAGTACTAAGACATGTTGTTTTCAATTTCACATTACATTGATGTTGTTACAATAGAGTATTATAAGGTTTAGGGTTTTAACGCTTAGTCCCTTAATTGTATTTCGTGGTTGGGTTTTGTTACTAGGGTGTGTTATGAGCTTAATCAAAGTTCATGTGCACATCCTATGCAAGAGACATGCCTTATAAGGGAGAATCTGAGAAAGTTTTTAAAGATAAAAACAATGCGTTAAACGATAAGGGAGTCGGACCTTCCGGTTAAAAAATGGGACACTTTGATTCATGGAAGGGTTAATGGAAATTATTTCCGACTCTTCCAACGGAGGATGAGTCGAAGTAAACTAACATATATGGCCTTCAATAGATTTAGGAAGGTAATTTTGGAAGAGCAGTGTCAATGGTCAAGTTGGGCTGGCAGGTTGCTAGAACACGTGTAGATATAAAGTACGAGAGTTGGCACGAGGTTCCGGAAGACTACAAAAGCACACTTTGGAGGGAATGCAAAATAACTCTTTAAGAGATTTTGGCATCCTCGTGTTTAACTCTACATAAAAACTTGTATTCTATATAACATGGGATTGGTAATTGCTTGATAGAGACACTTCAAAATAGATTAGCCTAACTTGTATCAAGTGAAGAACAAATAATTTCAAATGATGTCAAAATTCTGTTTGGTGAAAGATTACATCTTCGGGGATAATAAAGATGACCACCCTTTGTTGGTGTACACCAATATTCTACTAAAGATCGAGTTGGGAGATATTCAAGGCGAGATGTTTGGAACTTCAAGCAAATGTAAATAGATGAACTCTGAACTTGTTAATTTTGTTTATTTCCCTAACCTTTGATTAAAATACCTTGGGAAAAAGGTCCAAGAGGATAATAATAGCATTGTTGAAGAAAACTCTTCATTGAATGAGTATAACTGGATGCTTATTAGTGGAAGCAAGAACCATCATCGAACAACTTGAGAAACTGTTCAGGGCAAACAGAAAATGGTGCAATGGAGGAGGAGGCAAGGCAATAAGGTCAACCCATCATACCCAACCAGATCGAGAGACACGAGCTATTCATCAAGGTATGTGAGAAGAGCAATGGAGGCTATGGAAATAATTAAACACAGGATCTTGCTACAAAAATATAAGTAAAAGTATTTAGTTGCTCAATACATATATTTTTTATATTGGTATCCAAAATCCAAAAAGTTGTTTGCTCAATGTATGATGAAGTTATGCAAAAACAAAAACATGGTGAGTTCATTTCATCACAAAAATACGATGGATTATGAGAGACAAATGGTGTCAATGACCACCCAAGTAGAGTGAGGGGATATGGTGCTTACATGTATGAACGAGATGTATTTGAGGGTGTCGATCTTCCCTCACCAAAAGCCAAAAAAATACATAAGTTGGAATTAGATCTTGAAGTAACAAGCAAGAAAGCAAAGAAACAAGACTTGATAATTTCTATATTAGCATGGCACATGGGACTAAACATCCCCAAAATTTTGGATGATGTTTATACATAAGTCAGGACATTATATATTTCTAGCAATTCTTATAAGGAATCAATGTGTCTCCATGAACTCAAACTCATTCTGAAGAACATTGGTAGGGTTTCTTTGGACATTCATCGGTGCACCGTGTGCAAGACCCGTATTGAATGGGAAATGCAAGAGAGT
Organism: Rubia yunnanensis; assembly: GCA_037428765.1. Lineage (NCBI taxonomy): Eukaryota > Viridiplantae > Streptophyta > Magnoliopsida > Gentianales > Rubiaceae > Rubia > Rubia yunnanensis. Next base: position 44,449,188 of record CM075069.1, on the reverse strand, counting down.
TAGAAATGTGAAGGGCATATTCCTCCTATGGCTCAAGAAACGTATTGTACAGAAGGTTAAGGATGGCATCCAACTATAAAAAGTCACCAAATGCAACCTCATGACACTTGGGAAAGCGTCAGATCTCCTCAATACCACAGCAATACCAAAAATGGTTAGGATGTTGTTCCAATTGATTGTCAAATATGATAAGTTTACTACCTACTCATTCCATGCCCCCAAATTGGTTATTGGGATTCAAAAAATAGTTATTGTTTGTGGGGCCAATTTAGAAGACTTGTGGACGTGTGACCAAATAATTCAACTACTCATGTCAATAAGTCAAATCTAAGTGTCCTTCAATTTCCCCAATCATTTGGGACATACTTTAACTCTTTTCTTCATTGTTTAATGTTTCCATCCATACATGTACTACATGTAACAATGCTAACTGAAATATTCTTAGGCACATGGTATTAATGGCAACAAAGCGGTCTAGCGAATGGATTGGATTTCTATGTATGGAAGGGATCCAAGAGATTTGACATTCCAGAGAAGAGAGAATATCCTATCTTTAGAAAATTCTTCAAGTAAAAAAGAAGTTTTTCTTAGCACCTTTCATTGAAAAGTAAATTTCTTCCCACGTTATGTGGTATGGTGCTTGTCTAATAGAAATGGTGCTACCTCTGTATTTGTTTTCTTGTATAGATCATTGGCCTTTGGTCGTAATTAATGATAGGATAATACATATTTATTGGTTGGATCCATTACACCTATCATCGGTCAATTCATTTGTGGAACTACTATGTAATACTTTAAGTCAAGGAAATTCAACAAAAAAAAGCGTTCAATCCTATTGAAATTAGGCACTGCATGCGAACCCTCGGTCTCAATAGTGTATAAAAATATTGAAAGTACATTACATCCTAACCTTTATTACATTGCAAGTAGTACAAGAAACAAAAATTTACATTGGAATGCAAGTACTACACCATGTTGTACGCCGCCAAATGCATTATTAATTTGGTTGATGATAACATAGGAGTAGAGCGAGTGAGAATATACTACCTTAGTCTACCTTATAATAGTAATTCTTGTTATATATTTTTCATAATCTGAACAAACTATTGACGAAGATCTACCCCCCCCCCAAATTGAAATATTTGGAGACGATACAACACTATGCATAACCGATGAATTGAAGTCAGGGAGAGATAAGTTAGCCAGCTATATTTTTTTAATTCGTACGACAAGCATATTCTTACCTACTTTCAAATTGGTTTAGTAACATCGTATGTATACAGATAATCTACACTAGGTGTACAATTTTTTTGTTAGGGTTTAGTTATTTTGTATGTATCTAGACAACACACACTACCTTTAATGCAAGATAGTCAACTACATAGTCCTACAATTAGTAAATTCTTGTGAGAAATGGCTTATCTGTATAGGTCATTGAATGTGGAAATTGAAGGACCTTTATGAATACATTCATTTCACTAATAATTATATTTTCCGAATTCATTTCCGAAATATGATGGTTTTTCATAAGTTAACCTTACATACTATCAGTTGTATTACAATAACATGATATAATTCATATATCATTATAATGAAGCATCCAATATTATGAATCAATCAATTCCAGGACCACAAAAAGTTTTAAAAAAACTAAGCAACCTCTATATAGTTCCAAAAGGATTACCAAAATTGCAAGCCGGGTCCTTCTGATACATGTTTCGATGTCCCAACCTATATCGTAGACAATGGACCCTTGAACCCAAAAGGCCTTAAAATTTCAGAAGTCCAATCACCTGTTCCATTTTAGAGAACTATTTTACTAGCCAACATCATCAGAAGTAACATCAAAGTGTTCAAGAATCTAGAAAGTACTGAAACGTACTTCGGAACTCGAAAGTATATCTAGAGCAAGGTGATCTACTATTGTTCCGAAATTGGAACATATCACGGCAGTTAAAAAATAAGCTTCCATGGAGCTCAGAAGTGCCATGGAATGAAACCTTCAATAGTGGTGTGGAACCTCCGTACAATGGCATTTCGTTGTGTGGCGGTGCATGAGATGGCAGTTCGGAACTGCCATCTATCACCCTGTTTCACCTCCTTTAATGGCCTTGCTTTACACTAGAGTATTAGTGAGAAACATTTAAATAATCCATCGGATATCCCCAAGAACTAGTACGATGATCGGCATACAATAATAACCCTTAGTTTTCTACTTGTAATCGAGAGGGAGAACAATCATATTCTACCCTAAAAGTCTTGAAAGTAACCAATTCAGAAACATAAACTAGTTGTTCTTCTAGCAAGTTCATACATAAACCACACACAATTTATCCAACTAAATATCACAATAAAAAGGTAGAAAAATCAATCATTCCCAAGAGAAATCTTTGCCACCACAATCACACATTAATGTAAATACATCAAGAGCCTAATCCAAGGGAGCAAGGGGGAGAAAAGATGAAAAACTAAGTATTTTTTCTTTCCCAAAGTTGAACCATGCAAAATGGGGATAAGGTCCCTAATATAGATTCATAATACAGTTCAATAGTACTCGTAGAGGAAAATCTAAAAGTTCTACCTATGAAACCCAATTCACCTTGGATCCCACTAAAAACATTCCCTCTTTTTGCCACTTCTTGATATAACTAGGTTTTTGGGAGAAAAGATGAATTTAAAAAATTCACTGGACATGCTTCCAAAAATTATAATATTAATTTCAGTACTCCTTGAATAAGGCGAGATCACCTAGTCACACTACAAGAAAAATGACTTTTTTACTTTTTTTCCTTTTACTTTGGTTTTTTATTCTTGTCAAATAATTGAGGTAAAAGGTTCTTTTACCTCAATTATTTGACAAGAATAAAAAGTAAAAAGTTTTCTTACCTCGGTTAAAAATCAAAGTAAAAGGTGGGGTCTTTACCTTTGTTATTCCTTAACCGAAGTAAGAATGTCATAAAATCAGATGTAGCCAAACGATATGCGACATCACAAATGGTAATCTATGGAATGGCCGACCTCGCATTATGAGTCGATAATATCGTATGTGAAGGGTGATCGATGTTGGTTACTGAATTGATTTTTTTAAAGTGTGGTCATAAAGATTATTTGCTTGTTTGAAAATGATTGTAATATTTTTATCAAAACACAAGTATAGTTAATTTTGTTTATGAAATTAATTTTTAAAATTGGTTCTGAATGATATGGTTAAAGTTGAGACAACCGATAAATATGTAAATAACATAATTATTAGTGCACATAAGCTCATAACCGTAGATAAAATAATTATATATTAGCAACAATGAATATTCCAAAAAAAACATTAAACAAATATTCCAAATAAAAATAATTTTATTTAAATTTCACTCAATCAATGAAGCAGTAAAACAATCAGTATCCAAGAATGATGACCTTGAACAATATGGGCTCGGTATCATCAAACAGCTCGAAGAAGATCGTGTCCCTAATCCTTGGGTTGTGGCCACTAATAAACTTGCCAAAACCCTTTGGGGATAGGAACTTGGTCCTCCTGTTTCCCGAGTAGTTCATGTGTCATTCTATTATGTGGCACCTCAACACAAACAGGGGCCTTGACACTTGGTAAGTGTGGTACGATGTACATGGGGATGTACTAAATAAAAAAAAGAAAAGAAAAATAAATTTAGTATATAAGCAATAATATAAAGAAAATGTTAAATGATAATTATATTACATGTGAAACAGGTAAGACTTGCCAATATTGGAACTTGACCAAAGTATTGCTGCTTCAAGGTACAACTGAAATGTGAATTAGTATCGTGGAAGTAATACTGTGAGTAATCCTACTCTGAATCGCTCGCTACCTACATTGGTCAGTGAAATTATCACTGATTAAATAAAAATATAAGTAACCTAATTAAATAATTGTAGCAAAATAACAAAAAAATGCCTACCTCTATTTTTGGGGAACGACTTGCTAAACCTTCATTGTTAGCCATAATTCTTGAAATTTATAGCACTTAAATGAAATATCGATAGAAATTTAAATTATTTATAATATGATGAGTCATTCAGATTGTAAGGAAACTGGCACTATGCAACATTGGCAGTGGTTTGTAAACGCCGTCGGTTAGAATGACAATACGTGACTGAAGTCGCAACAAACATCGATCGTAAACAAATTCGTGGATGACACAAATGTACGACATCGGCCAACAATCGGTTAAGTCGACACAAGAAATGATAGCTAATCGACGCCGCATTCAAAATGAAACCTTAAACCTATGAATGGCCGACAAAAAAACCTGACTTCGATTACATAGTTGGTAAGATGAAATTGTGTGGGCTTGGGCTTAGTGGGTAAATGGATAAGTATTCCACGTTGACCGGGGCTTTTTCAGGTTACCTATGATGGACTGTCCAACAAGTAATTTGTTCTATTTCATGAGGCTAAATAATTGCTTAGCTAGTTATCAAAAACCGAAGGGACATGGCTTTTAAGATATTTTCAAAATGGAGGTTTGGTTTTCCTATGTTGATTTTTACCTATAAAAAGGTGGTGTTTGTTAAAGTATACCCTCAATTGTATTTATCTGTAGTAGGATTGTTATTAAGGGTGAGTAAGATTGCTCTTGTGATTGTATTGTGTGGGTTTCATCTTGTTGGCGGAGTTGTTGTGAATGTGTGTAAGTTGTAAACTTCCTAGGGGGAATGTGGTATGGTATGTTGGTGGTATTCCAGGTATGGGCTTAGGATTTCACTAGTATTATGATAATCTGACTTGAGTGAGTAAATTGGGAGATTATTTTGGTTGCTAAAGTTCTAGACTCGGTTTTATGTTTCTTGTGGGAAGTTCTAGAAATACTCACACTTGTTGTAAGTATTCATTATAATTGTTTAAAGGTTTTGTCTATTTTTTTAGTCTTTCTATCCAGCTTACTTGATGTGTGTTATAGTCATTTTTTGGGTGTAGGATTGGCAGTTAGGATCAGCGAATGCAAGATAAAAATGGAAGATGTGCAAGGGGAAGTCCAGAATCACGACGGGTTGGATTTGGGGGAAAGATGAGCTACACAGTTGAAGGGCTCATGGGACTAGATGGGATTCACGAGTCCATTAAATTCTGAATACGTGTGAAGAGGTATGTCGGGTAGGATTCATCGCTCTCTTGGCATACTTTCCTACTTTCAGGTTGGTGCCACTTCATGGTGGGCACATCGGGAAACAGGGGTGGTACGGTGGGAGAGTTGGACGATGTTCTCTAGCGGCATCACCTTATTGTACCACCGTCGTAAGTAAACTAGCTTACATGTAGAGCCTTAGCTAACTATTTAACCTATATAACAGGTTCCCTATTTGACACGATGTAATATTTTTTAGCAAAGCTCTATAGGCTAGAGCGGAAGTTTATTCTATAATCATTAGTTTTATATCAGCTCGATGCTTATGCAGGAAACAAATATTCGTTTATTTGACTATGTTGTATTGTGTTTCATATTTCTAGAGTTGCTAGCATTGCATTTGTTAGTACTTTGATCTGTGCTCTCCTTGAGTGGCTGATATGGGCATATGACTCTCCCGAAAGTCCCTTTGTCGATTTGTATCGTTAATGTTTTAGCGTGCCTAGTTCCATGGCTAAGCGTTTCTTATGACTACATCTTCTAAAATAGGGGGTTGACATATCGTAATTCTTTGAGTTTCATCATAGTTTATACATATACTAGGTGATCGATATGTCCGGATGTACCTTTTACTGGAAGTTCCTTTGTTAGGCGAGGTGGCTCTTTATGTATGAGCGTGGTTATATTGTTGTCGTATTCCCTTTTCCTGGTATATGATTAGACGACAATGCATGTATATCTTGAAGCATTTAACATCCTTTTTTTCATGTTTTTGTGGGTAAATAGCTAGGTTTAGGTAGTTTTACGTCATAAGGGGTTTAGATGACCATCTTTGATTTTTCCTATCTCAATCCTTCATTTTGTGGTCTATTTTAAGTCTTATGGATTTTTGTCCTTATGAGCGTCTAAATATTGTTTTGTGAGTTTAATTGTAGATTGCTCATAAACAGTTTGAAGTAGGATTAATGAGGACTGTTGCAAAATTGGTAGAAGATTGAAGGTCATGGGTCAAAACATGGTAGAAGGTAGAAGGGTTGAAGAAATAGCCAAGTGTGGAAGTGCCGAAGAAACGGCTTGGGCCGTATAAAATGTCATGGCCTATGCTAGGGTTCGTGGCACAAGAAATGGGGCCCAAGATGGGTCATGCAAACCTGCATGCCCCGTGCATGAAGATAGGGAGGAATTCCAAGTCCACACGATGGGACGTGCAAATATACACGTCACATGCACTCAAAAGACATGAAGTGAAGACCCAAACAATGCCTGTGCAAGCCTACATGACCTGTCTGGTCCATTCAAGATTTTCATGCACCCTGACAACGTCCTATACAGTCATCTACATATACCCTACACTATATATAGTGTCTTTAGTCTCCTAGGGTTTAAAAGACATAGTTTTAGTTTGTTATATTTTTGTAGGAGGAGGGGCTAGAAACTCTCTCTATAGGTTTTTCTATCTTCTCTCTTCATTTACTCTTAGATCCTATTTCTATGATTTCCATGAATTTAAAGCTAGTAGAGTAGATTATTTCTTGGGGTAGTATTTATATTCATGACTTGTCTTGGAATTTTGAGATTCTTAGATCCTTAATATTCTATGTTATGATTATTGTGTATGATTTTTGAATTATGTTCTTGTATGATTTATGCCATGATATGTTTTATGACGCATACATGATTTCATTCATTGCATAATATCGTGCTAGGGTTGAATGCTAATTTGGGAGTGTTAGGTTATTGCTATTGTAGTCTTATGAGTACCAGGGAGATGTGTGCATTAAATATATCTTGGGAGTGCCAAGGCGATTGGTTACTTTAATCTAGTTGGCTAGTCGTGTGAGGAATTGCATGTTATGAGCAGTCAACCAAGGGTTGCTGTATAGAAATTTCTAATGGGGAAAACCCTGGCTTACCCTGATAATTGAGCGTTCATAGTTTATGGTGACTAGGGTTGTGTTGACCCTAGAATCATCACAATGCACTGATTTGTTTTCCTCTCTAGGCCTAAGGTCGGTGTCCGTAGTGGAGAGCCCGGTGATGTAATAGGCTTGCTCTCTCATCTAACTGTGTGGACTACAGAAAGCTTAGTTCCTTTGAGCAGAGGCTTGTTAGCACCGGGGAGTGAGATTACGGGGTGAAATGCAGAGTCGGATAATTGGAGCGCATCCCTAGTTATGAAGGAGGTTAGATGGTTTGACGGGAGCCAAACCCTGTGTGACATATAGTGGGAATTACTGGTCGTCTCCACACTATGTGACATTACATGAAGTTAGGTGTATAGGTTTTTATGTGATTAGAATCTAGGATCAAATTCATATGTCGGTCATGTTACGTAAATACCCCTAAGACTAGTTAATTTATAGTTTACTTCGTTTTACTTGCATGCTCTTAGTTGTTAGTTATACAACACCCCCACCCTCAACCCTTGTTTGTTAGTACTAGTTATTCTCGCATGCGATTAGGGTGACACCCGATTGTTGGTTGTGTTTGACTAACTCTTAGATACTTCTATCTCTGTGGACGACACCTAGACTTACCACTAGCCACGATATCGTAGTTAGGAGTGAGTACATGAGAAACATATTAATCATCTATTTGTCCTTACAAGTGCTCGAGATTATAATTAGACTGACACCGCGGGTGTGGGTCAGTATACTTGCATTACTTCATTAAGTATCAACTTTTTCCCGTGGGCTAATTCTCGTGCATTTTCTGGTTGGGTAGTTACTTCGGCTAGGATTCTAGTTTTTTCCAAGGATTATAAAGATCTAGAAAGAAAAAAATCATTCCATAAATAGTGTCGCTGATGCGGAGGACTCCTTCTGGGCTGACATAATCTTTAGAATCGGCTCGGCATGCTTGATCAACTAGGGTGCCTACAAAAAAGGTCACGAGAAGGTCCCCGGGACAAGGCTCTGACGTCCTAGTTAAGGTCTCGTTTCATGTGTGTTTTCTCTCTAGTATTGTCTTACCTTGCCCATTATTTCTTGTCTCTTTTTATAGTCACTGATTCGTGTGGTCGTAGCTCACGTAGTGTACCCCTTATCTTTGGATTGTGGTCCAGCTGGGGTGTTTGTGATGGTTGGTTCTTCCATTGCTTTGAGCGAGGTGTTGCATGCACTTTGTCAGTTGATATGATCCTGCGAGGTGTTCACATTCTTATACTAGACTTCGCTCGATTGGGGAGGTATATACTAGTCTGTGACAACTATTGTCTACTAGTACACATATACGTCGTTAACGATCTAACACTATTTGTAAAAATCGAATTGCCATCTCGAAAACATGTGATGTCCCAAGTTCAGCTTCGTTTAGAAGATACCATAAAAGGCAGTTCTATAGAAATGGAAATGAACCTCCTTTTTTAGGTGTCGTTAATTCCTTTTTCTTCACTGGTATTATAAAATTTTTTTAAGAGAATGATCATGTTATATTTTTAATGAACTAATTTTCAGTAGAATTTGAAGTATACACTCACTTACACATGACAATAATACAACACCTCATTATGGATCAAGATGGAAATCTTAAAGGATAAAGTGAATAAAACAATCGCTATGACTTCAGACACAAGCAGGACCAGCCCAGAGGTAGTGCGGGCAGTGCGCCTGCACGGGAACCAAAATTGAATAGACCCGAATATTGTTTTACAACTCTATATATGTACAACTATATAAATAGAAGAGGCCCAAAAATTTGAAGGAGGATTAGATTTTTAGTTGTTTATTTCCCTCTAAATTTAGAAATGGGCCGGCCCATTTCTGAGACATACCATATTGTGGCATTCTTTCTATTATTTTAGTTGCACTTTTGGATCATTACTTTTTCTATCTGTTAAATTTTGTTCTCCTTAATCCAACCTCTCATCATTATGATTTGGTTATCTTTATTTAATTGTATTTTTTTCCAATTATCTTTATTTTTGCATTTTCTTATTCCTTCGGTACTTTTTAAAATTTTTCATTTTGAATTTTTAAACTTAACAAAAGCTAAAATTTAATTATTAATATTTCTAAACATATAAAAATAAATGTTATAATATTAAATATCTAGAAAATACTCATCACGGTGAATTTTAAAAAAATATAATATGATAATAATTTTTTATGTATTAATAAAATTTTATGATCAAAGACTCATAGTTCTGATTTAGAATAGTCAAAGTGAAAAATTTAAAAAGGGATCCAAGAGAACCTTTATTTTATTACATTTTATTTTTCAAACAATCACACACTTTCCCATTCAAAACTCAAAGCAACCATAATTTTCTTTTGTGTTTAGAGGATGAGCAAGATAAATTAGAATTGGTGCAAAGTCTTGTTGGATTAGAGGATGATTCAAATGTTGTACTATTTTAGGGTATTGTCTTCTGTCCCCTTTATCTGGTACTCTGAGAATCAAGTGAGCATTGTGTGCATTTTAAGTCTCAATAAATATGATAGTATTACATGGTTATTCATATATATATATATATATATATATATATATATATATATATTGCTCCCTCTGTTTTAGTATGTTTCGCACCATAGTTTTAGGTGTTTTTTTTTGCAAGTTGAAATGTGTGGAGAGAATTGAGTGAAAAGAATAAAAAGTTTAATGAATAGTTGAAAACGATTCACCTTTTTCCATAAACAAATATGTGAAATTTAAGAAGATACGTAAATTGAAATTGTGCTAAACATAGTGAATAAGACGGAGTACATCGATATAAAAGAAAATTTATGCTTAATTTGGTTTTACCACTTTTTCTAGTACTTACTAGTGTGTTCCAACATGCTTAATTTAACCAAGTGTAAAATAACGTAAAACGTAAAAGACACACAACTTGGTTACGCAGTTCGGTGTAAATCACCTACATCTGCGGGGCCTGGCCCAGTTCAGAATGAATCCACTAATTAGAAAGATGTAGTACATAGTACAGTTTACAAAATACTTATCTTTACTAACTATGACGTGTGGATTCTGCTAGCTCCCCTAGCTACCGATCTGCCTTGATCAGACTCCCTCTGACCTCGAACTCCGTCGACGCAAGATCTCCTCCTCCCGAGGAATTAAGGTGTACGATTCTGAACTTAGTGCGGCAGGACAGTGTTGGAACACAGTATATTGGCTCTTGCAAATTTCGTAAGATCTCAAAATCTGGGTGCAGATTTTGCTCTGTAAATTCGTTAGTTTTGCAGCCGTGTTTGTCCCATATTTATATCCACGAATCAGATCCGAATATCCATGATTATCTCCACAATATTCCTATTCCAAATTTGATTGTTGAAGCATATCCCAATCCCATAAATAAAGGGATTTACCTTATCTCAAACTCTCTCATTTATTCGAATAAATCTTCTCCATATAAGTAGGGATTTTTCCATAAACCATATATGCTTCACACACCCAATATATAGCCAAATATACAGATACCATAAATTCTAAAACACACCAATGTTTCGGCTTGAATCCGTTAAACCCTATGGCGTGAAACCTGCTCCAGTTCTGCTCCAGCACCATGTTCCAACATGGTCTGTAGTTCACAAATACTTAACACAAAATTGCCAATTAAATAATTCCTTGACTTTACAATCTCCCCCTTTGGCATTTTTGTGGACCCATAATATTTTGGACTGCAATCACATAATCAACTACATTCGACGAGCAGAATACCAGAAAAATTCAAATAATGAAAGCCGAAATCCTGAATGCCAGAATGCCAGAAATTCAAAAATTATACAACCAAATTGAAAACCAAATATCCAGGATTATCCAAAATTACTCCCCCTGGAACCACACAGAGGCCAAAGAAACATCATCACAAAATCAAAAAAAAAAAATGAAACATCGTCTTTAAAACTCCCCCTGAGATAATCAATCTTCCAGACTTGATTTTTCTTCTTCCAACCGTGCTTGCTCTGCTTGTAAGGCTGCAATTTGGATACCCAAAGCTCCTAGTCTAGCATTAATAGCCATCAATCGAGTCTTCTTGTCTGCTGTTGCTGATGAGGAGGTTGACCCCGAGGCTGTCCAAGGAAGATCATGCACATGACGGAGTCCGAAGGTCTTCTTGTTAGGCCGCAAGAACTCCGTATCAATGATCACATCAGAGGCCTTCCCCTTCACCTTTGCACTTTTGGCTAACGCTGAGATCAGACATGGGTATATTACATCATCATTCACCTTAGGAGCTGTGGCTTGTCGAACCAGATGTTGCTGAATTAGTAACCCTAGATTTATTTCCTGCTGTGTTCCAACACAGTAGAGCAGTTTGGCCATTTCCCTGGTCAATGCAGTAGTATTGCTAGATGGTAACCAGCAGTGAACCGCTATCTGATACAGCCCGAAGAATCTGGAGGTCAAGCATGATGCTTGCGAATATCCTACTGCCGGCCACTGCTTCTTGTATCCTCCAGAAATCACAGCCAAAATTTCATCATCAGTCATCTCCAAATCGTCCGGAAACACTCCCCCTATCTCCGGAGTTTTCAGCCCAAATAACATATTAATTCTAGTAGCAAACAGTTCTACAATCTTTCCACGAACATATACTCTACCGAACCACTGAGAAGTAATATCTAGATTCTCAGGCATGAGATTAGCATATACCTCGAGAACTACCTGTCGATTGAATTGCCTTTGAATTGTGGCCACCTTCATCATCCCCATTGCCTTTAGAAAAGTTGTGAACCCACTCTCCTGATAAGCCTTCAAGTACAGGGGTCTCTCAGCAATAAACTTCTTCTCAGAGAAGAATTCTTCCATCTCAGCTCCCTTCTTGTCAAAATAAGCTGCAGAAAAAGCCCGAGTGACAGATGGGGGTGGCAGAGCCTTCCTTGGCTTGCTATCCTGTCTCTTCTTACTTCTTTTTGCTGCCTCAGTATTCAAGGCAGAGCTAGCCTTCCTTTTTCCTTTTGCCTTTTTGAAAAATTCATCCAGGACCTCGTCACTGGAGTATGTCAGGTCTGGAGCACCCTGTGTTGGAACACTGTCAGCTCTTCCTACTTGTTCTTCTTCTGACTCAACACCTTGATCCTGCAGATCTTCTTCAGCTTCTTCATTCTCCTGATTCCCTTCATCATCAGATTAATCAGGAACTCCATCATTCATTTCTTCTTGAACCTCTTCACCTTGTGTACCCCCCAGATCAGCATCAGATTCTTCCTCCATATACACAGATTCTTCTTCCTGTGTTGGAACACTGTCATCATCATCAGACAGTTCAATAATCACTGTTTCTCTCAATTTCTCCATCCTCTTTGAATTCTCCTCATCATAAAATCCAACCTGTAGCTTGTCTCCATACCTTACTGTCTTCATCCCAACAGCTTGTTCCTCATTAATTTCTCTTATCCACACATAACTATGAGCAGTCATACGACAGAAAACATGAAATTTGTCTTTCCCTTTCCCATTCAGCTGACCGTACATCCCTCTCAGAAACTTCACAGTCTTATACTCAATATCCCAGACATCAGTAAAGTGACCAGACACAATCTCCTTAATTTTGACATGCAACACTTCTAAATCCTTTCTTATACTTTTGATTTTGCTTAGATCCACAGAATATCTATTAGCTTGTAACCACTCAAAAATATCATCCACACTTCTACTTTCAAAACCCAAGAATTTCAATGGTCGAGGGTCAGGACCAGTTACCTTAGGTTTTTCCTGTTTCTTGCCTCCAGACGCATGCTCTTGAGCATCAGAATCTTCACTCTGTTTCTTGACAGATGTCTCTTCCTCTTCCTTTTCCTCTTCAGCTTTCTCAGGCTCTGCTTCAGCTATCTCCTCATCCTCTTCATGGTTAGCACTTACTTTGTTCTGATCTTGAGTTTGTGACTCACCCAATTCAACATATCTTCTCGGCTCATCAAACACTACCAATTCCGAATTCACTGAGCTCCGGTCTTCTTCCATAATTTCCGGCACTGAAGCTTCTTTTATCGGAGAATTTGGGTTTGACATTATTTGGAACAATGCCGAGATGGAGGAGAGTTTTGAGGCAAGAGTTTTGGGAAAAATCGGGCCAAGGGTAACAGAATACGAAAGGGATTTTTAGAGTTTGAGACAACTTTCAACTCTTCATGAACTTACCTCTTTTCCCGCGAAGTCCCCTTTTTAGATTTCCCAAAAATTGCAATGATATCCCTTTTTCTTCTTGTCACATCACTTTGTCTTCCTTCATTAACTTCCAACACACCTTACTTAACTACTCATATTTTGGTAAGTCTTATACTTCCTTCAAATATTTTTTTTTAAATTTTTGACGTAAATAACAGAAGGCAAAAATTATTTACACGAAAAACTAATCAAAGGTAAAAGTTACCTCAGATTTGACAAACACCTAAGTGTTGTCAAAGGCTCTCGAAAGTGGTAGCATCAAGTGGCTTTGTAAATATATCAGCAAGCTGCTCGTGTGTTGGAACATAGACCACTTCCACTTCTTTTCTTTCCACCAAATCTCGAATAAAATGATGCCTTATGTCAATATGTTTGGTTCTTGAGTGTTGAACTGGATTATTTGAAATATTAATGGCACTTGTATTGTCACATAAAATCTTCAAAGGTTCTTGATGAATTCCATAATCCTTCAGCATTTGTTTCATCCATAGCAGTTGTGCACAACAGCTCCCTGCTGCAAGATACTCTGCTTCCGCAGTAGATAGAGAGATTGAATTCTGTTTCTTGCTGTACCAAGACACCAAATTTGTTCCAATAAAGAAACATCCACCTGTAGTACTTTTTCGATCATCAGCATTACCAGCCCAATCAGAATCACTGTACCCAATCAACTCTGAATCTTGATTCTTAGAATACCAGACACCATATTCTGAAGTTCCACTTACATATCGAATAACCCTTTTCACTGCAGTAAGATGAGATTCCTTAGGATCAGCTTGAAACCTCGCACATATTCCAACACTGAAACATATATCTGGTCTGCTTGCGGTTAAATACAATAAGCTTCCAATCATTCCTCTATATAACTTCTGATCGACTGAAACTCCTTTTTCATCTTTCACTAGTTTATCAGAAACTCCCATAGGAGTTCGAACTGCACGAGCACTACTGAGTCCGAATTTCTTAATCAAGTTCAAGGCATACTTACTTTGATTGATGAATAGACCATTCCGTCCTTGTTTCACTTGTAATCCCAGAAAATAGGTCAATTCTCCAACCATGCTCATTTCAAATTCAGATTGCATTGTGGTGACAAACTCTTGTACCATAGATGGTGAAGTGGAGCCAAACACTATGTCATCAACATATATTTGAGCAATTAGAATCTTTGAGGACTTGTCAAGCACAAATAAAGTGCGATCTACTCCCCCTCGACGATAACCTTTCTGAAGTAGAAAGGTAGTAAGTCGTTCATACCATGCTCGAGGTGCCTGCTTTAGTCCGTATAAGGCCTTCTTGAGACGATATACATGATGTGGATAATGGGGATCTTCAAAACCTTTAGGTTGTTCCACATAAACTTCCTCATTCACCACTCCATTTAAAAAATCACTCTTAACATCCATTTGATACAAAGTAAAGTTCAAAGAGCAGGCAGTAGCTAGTAGAATACGAATGGATTCTAACCTGGCAACAGGTGCAAAGGTTTCATCAAAGTCAACACCTTCCACTTGAGTATATCCTTGAGCAACAAGTCTGGCTTTGTTTCTGGTGACTAAGCCATCTGCATCGGACTTGTTCTTGAAGATCCATTTCGTACCAATGACATTAATGCCTTTGGGATGGGGAGTAAGATACCAAACATCATTCCTGGTAAACTGACCGAGTTCATCTTGCATTGCAGCAATCCAATATTCATCAAGTAAGGCTTCTTTATAGTTCTTGGGCTCAATCAGAGAAACGAAACAGTGTAGACCAGCCAGTCATCTGTAACCAACTCGAGGCACTGATCGAGTACTTCTCATGATGGATCCAGATTGATCGAGTGCTGGAACATGTTCGTCAGTAGGAGGGGACTGTGTTGGAACATGGTCGTGTGTTGGAACATGGTCAGATTCAGTAGAGTTAGGGTTCTGGTGATGACTTGGCTCAGTAGAATCGGCTGAAGACTTTGCTTTGTCTGAAGGTTGAGATTGTGTTGGAACATGAGTGTTAGCAGATTCTTCCTCTACAACTTCTGGAGGTTGTTCCTTTTCTGAATCATCCACAATAACATTTATGGATTCCATGAGAGTGTTGGTTAGATGATTGAAAACTCTGTAGGCGCGACTATTGATGGAATACCCGAGAAACATTCCTAGATCACTCCGATTATCGAATTTAGCCAACTGTTCTCTATCTCTGAGAATATAGCATGTACTTCCGAACACATGAAAATAATATACGTTTGGTTTCCTGCCCTTCCAGATCTCATAGGCTTTCTTGTCAGTGAATGGTCGAAGATACACTCGGTTGATCGTATAGCACGCTGTATTGATCGCCTCTGCCCACCATTTCTTATGAACATCCTTTTCTGCCAACATAACTCGAGCTATCTCCTGTAAAGTTCTGTTCTTTCTTTAAACAATGCCATTCTGTTGAGAAGTGATAGGAGCCGAAAACTCATGTTGGATTTCTAGCTCATTGCAGAAGGAACTGAATTATTCATTTTCAAACTCTCTGTCGTGATCACTTCGAATTCGGACTATCTTTCCTACGGGACTTCCCTTTTCAGTTTGTAACTTTACTACAAGGCTTCGAAATACCTCAATCGTATCATATTTTTCTTTCAAGAAGTCTACCCAAGTAAATCTGGAGAAGTCATCAACACACACAAAAATATATTTCTTTCCTCCTATGCTGGGCGTATTAACTGGCCCCATTAAATCCATATGTAGCAATTCCAGATTTCTAGAAGTAGTAATAAACTGAACTGAAGAATCAGGAGAACGAGTTTGTTTACCTTGCTGACATGGTCCGCACACAATTTCATCCTTGCTAGTCAAGATTGGCATTCCTCGTATAGCTCTCATATTAGCGATTTTCACAAGTGTTTTATAGTTGATGTGTCCAAGCTTCCTGTGCCAGAGAATTCCTTCATCCTGCTTGGAAAGCATGCATCGAACTTCTTGTTCCAACAAGTAACAGTTGTCTGAAGATCGTATTCCAGAAAGAACCTTATTTTCACCATGCTTCACTACACACTTGTCCTTCTGAAATTCCACTATCAGGTTGTCGTCACACAGCTGACTTATGCAAAGCAAGTTTGCTTTTAGATCTTCAACAAATAGTACACTTGTGAGAACTGGAAACCCTTCAATCTTTAATTCGCCTTTGCCAATTACTCTGCTTCTTTTTCCATCACCAAAAGTTACATATCCGCCATCATATGGAGTAATGTTTGTAAGGTATTTTGGAGTCCCAGTCTTGTGGCGAGAATAACCACTGTCAAAGTACCAAGAATCACTAGAATATGCTGATAAAGAAGTGTGTACAACCAGACACTTACTGGACCTTTTAATAACCCATACCTTCCTGATTTTTGCATGAATATCGACTGTGTTGGAACACAGTTGTCTACCAGTCATTTGATCTCTGATCAGTTTTTTACACTGATGTTCAGCATGACCTTGGTATGTACAGTATCTGCAGATTAGAGGATTTCTTTGATATGGCTTTCCATACTTCCGTTTTACTTCTCGAATCCTAGCTTTGAGAGTAACTGGTTTTTCGAAGAGTTCAGTCTTTATTTCTTCCTTGTATCCAATCCCGTGTCTATCACCAACGGTTCTTCCCATATCCAGAATGTCATCAAGCTTTGCTTTCCCGGAATTTAATTTAGAGATAGTTGCTTCAGACATCTCGGCTCTCTTGACTGCTGCTATCAATTTTTGACTCAGTTCTTTATTTTGCTTTTCAAGTTCTGAAATAGTGGATCGTAGCTCCTTTCCACTTTCAATTAGCTTTCCTTTCTCTTCATTCAACTCTTTGTTTTTGTCAGCTACTTGAATCCACATATCATACATTTGTTCGTATGTGCTATAAATCTCTTCATCACTTACAGATAGATCATCTTCATCACTACGAGCATCATTCAGATTCTTGTTAGAAGATACATCCTTACCTTTGTTCAGTGTGTTGGAACACTGACCTTCTGGTGTGTCATGTACCTTTGCTCCAAAAGCTACATAATTACTCGTAAGTTCTTCTTCAACCTTTTCATTATCTTCATCATCACTCCAAGAGGTGACATATGATCTTCCTTGTTTCTTGCGGGTGTTAGCACATTTAGCCTGAATATGACCAAATCCTTCACATTCTCTGCATTGAATTCGTCCAACCTGTTTTGGTTCGTTGTTCTGATTCCTCCCGAACTGCATTCTTCCTTGTTCAAATCTCATTCCACGATTATCGTTCGAATATAGTGGCTTTTGTCTGTTTCCACCAAACCTCTCCTGAGATTTCTTATTAACCACCTTCTTCAGCATCTTTGAAAAATTCTTTGTAATAAGTGCCAGTTTTTCAAAATCATCATCGCTATCAGACTCATTACTTGCCTTGACCGGAGAAACTTTGAACGCTAGATCCTTGGAGATTCTTTTTGTAGATTGCTGGAACGTCATCTCATAAGTTTGCAACGAACCCATCAGTTCATCTAGGCTCATGGTTGCTACGTCTCTTGCTTCCTCTATTGCTGCTACTTTCATTGCAAATCTTTTGGGAAGAGATCGCAATGTCTTTTTTACTAGCTTAGTTTCCTTGTAAACCTTTCCCAGTTGATAAGCCATGTTGGATATATCTCTGAGCTTTCCATTGAATGAAGCAATGGTGTCATCCTCCTCCATTTTTAGTTCTTCAAATTTGGTAGCCAGCATCTGAAGTTTGGATTCCCGCACCCGACTGGTTCCTTCATGAACAGTTTGTAAAATATCCCATGCTTTCTTTGCCTTGTGACATGTTGATATAAGCTTGAACTGATTTTCATCAACAGCAGTGAAGATTGCATTCAGGGCCTTCGAATTTGCCAGTGATTCTTTAAGATCATCTGGAGTCACTTAGCTTTGTCTTTGGGTTTTTTACTCAACTCCCCTTCCACAGCCTTAGAACTTGTGTCAGCATCTTCTGTAGGATGATTCCATTCATTCTCAACATAGAACCATGCCAGTTCATCCAGTGAATTGATAAAGACCCTCATACGTGCCTTCCAATAATTGTAGTTGTTTCCTTCCAACAGTGGTGGTCGAGAGACTGAAGCTCCTTCTCTTGTCGTCATGGTAAAACCGGATCTCACTTTCCTTGAAACAACCAAGGGAACAATAAGTGACTCAGCTCTGATACCAATTGAAATTTGGTTTTACCACTTTTTCTAGTACTTACTAGTGTGTTCCAACATGCTTAATTTAACCAAGTGTAAAATAACGTAAAACGTAAAAGACACACAACTTGGTTACGCAGTTCGGTGTAAATCACCTACATCTGCGGGGCCTGGCCCAGTTCATAATGAATCCACTAATTAGAAAGATGCAGTACAGAGTACAGTTTACAAAATACTTATCTTTACTAACTATGACGTGTGGATTCTGCTAGCTCCCCTAGCTACCGATCTGCCTTGATCAGACTCCCTCTGACCTCGAACTCCGTCGACGCAAGATCTCCTCCTCCCGAGGAATTAAGGTGTACGATTCTGAACTTAGTGCGGCAGGACAGTGTTGGAACACAGTATATTGGCTCTTGCAAGTTTCGTAAGATCTCAAAATCTGGGTGCAGATTTTGCTCTGTAAATTCGTTAGTTTTGCAGCCGTGTTTGTCCCATATTTATATCCACGAATCAGATCCGAATATCTATGATTATCTCCACAATATTCCTATTCCAAATCTGATTGTTGAAGCATATCCCAATCCCATAAATAAAGGGATTTACCTTATCTCAAACTCTCTCATATATTCGAATAAATCTTCTCCATATAAGTAGGGATTTTTCCATAAACCATATATGCTTCACACGCCCAATATATAGCCAAATATACAGATACCATAAATTCTAAAACACACCAATGTTTCGGCTTGAATCCGTTAAACCCTATGGCGTGAAACCTGCTCCAGTTCTGCTCCAGCACCATGTTCCAACATGGTCTGTAGTTCACAAATACTTAACACAAAATTGCCAATTAAATAATTCCTTGACTTTACAGATATAAAAGAAAATTTATGCAAGGGCCAAAAATAATTTTTTAACCCTGAATCTTGAAATACATTGGACCGGACTTGAGGAAGTACATCGATACAAAAGAAATAATTTTTTTCACCCGAGATCTTGAGATAATGCATTGGACCGGATTGTACATGAGAAACCCAAAACAATTACGGCCAAACTAAAGAGGCCTCCATCTATCAACCCCAGTTCTTGAATTGTTTTTGAGGACCAATACCATTAATCATCCTTGACTGAACTCTACCACTGGATCCTGAACGGAGACTCTTCGTCCAGTCGAATTTCTTCATACCAGGAGAAGCTGTACAAGACATGATCCGCTGGACATGAGCCATTTGATCACTTCTAGGAGACCTTACAAGGCGGTGATTTTCGCGACCTTGTTTGTTTATCTCTTTCATCTCAATCTTCGTCCCACCTTCCATTTTGATGCTTATGCTAACCTCAGAAGGAATTTTATTACCATATCTATAAGTACCTTGTTCTCTAGCCTCCCTCTCCTTTTGCCGTTGATATAGCTTCTGCAGCCTGAGAGCCAACCTGCATATTTCCTCCTTGATTTCTTCTTCCATCTCCTTTTCCACATCCATTTCAAGCTCTTCGCAAAGCCGTGCCTCCCCAGAAGACATGGTTGCCAATATAAACGAAGTCTGCAAGAACATATATACTTCCCAATTAGTGATTTCATAAACTTTCATATGGTGCATGAAAGAATTAAAGATCAAATTAGTGGTCAACCTAGTTTGATATGTTATGATGCTGTGACATGTTTGATTAATATGCATTGCGGACATTGGTTTATATAGATCACTGTTTGATGATTGGACCCATAGAATATCTGTAGTCTATTAGGATTGAAGATGACATAAAATGGATTGTTGAAATGCGAAGGACATAAAATGGAGTTATTTCGGTTGTCTCATCCACATTTAAGCGCCAAATTTGGGTGTCCGAAAAGTGGAATTTGGTTGGGTTTAACCGAGAGAGAATTAATGGGCTGGATTAATAGAAGCTTTTTTCTCTGTGCTTTACTTGCAAGGGATAACAATTTGGGTTGCCCTTGAAGCACAATCAAGACGAGGAGTAGGATTTTCACGTGGTGATGCGAATGTCTGCGGTCTATTGCATTTCCAGTGGCTGGTCCCTCTTGTTGAGTGGTTACCCTATATTGCATCAAATAGAGAACTTTGCTCTGATTTTTGGAATTTATTCATTTGGTCAAAATAGATATAGTTTACACTAACGGAGAAAAGGAGTGTCAACGGTGTTATAGTGGCAGCAGGGCAACGATAACGTCACGGATCACCCTCTGAGGGGGTTAACCGTGCAGCCTAGCCGTGTTAGAGTGTCACAACTGTCGTATGTTTTCCATGCATGTCGCACTCAGTTTGGTTGCTCCCACCACACCGAGCCTTTAGAGAAGCGTGGACGTATATGCAGTGGATATACAAACGAGTTTAAATTAGGAGCATGGTTTCACAACGAGGCAACAAATGCAATACAAGGCCCGATAACTGGGGAGCAAATATTGCAAAAAGGCAAAATGCAAATATTCACATGTAGACATACAAAAGACCTATCTGTGTGTTCATAACACGTGGTGAGGCTGATGGCATACACTTCCCTATTTCTGTCACGGTGGGTGCGCTCGCAACCCTCCATCGACACCGTTAGCGTAATTAAGGGAGCACAACCAGGCCCGACCGTTGTGGTTTTTGTTTCTCCTCCGTGCTATTACGTCCCGGGCTTCCACTACGAATGGACTAATCCCCAGTGATCCTCTATATGCGAAGCCTTAGGTTCATAGACACCTTATTTGTGATACTAGGGTTTCAACACAACGCCTAGCTTGCTACTAGCAACTATCTCTACCCATAACCTATCGGAAAATGGTTAAGTAATCAGCTAAGACTGGTGCGATGGTATGCAAATTAGGGTTACCACAATCTTCCGTGCACACACTCACGCAGAATCGTTCCCCTCCACCCATTCAAACATCCAGTTTTATCTTCCCAAGGGGGCATCAATAAGTGCACCATACATGAACATAGCCAAAAGTGTGTGCTCACATGTGGTGTAGTTTTCATGCATTTATCACATTCAAGAACAATCACAATAATATTATAAACACAAAGATAGATGGAATTTAAGGAATCACATAAAGCATCAAAATATGTCCCAAGCTTAATCTAACTACTCCCTAGACATGGAATTCAAATATATATTTGAATAACACATCTAAGGGTTGAAACAAGAAGAAAAGAAAAGCAAAAAGTACAAAACCTACTAAGGAATGCCATCCTTCTCCCAAAAGCTCTCCAAGTTACAAGATATGAATTCTCTCCCCTAGTGTATATGAAAATGAATAGAATATGGTTCTATATATAGCAGTAGGAGATTGGGCCTTAAAATAGGCCCAAATTAGGCTAAAAGTGCAAAAACCCTAGGTCAGCCGCCAAGTTTTCACGGACCGGCTCGGATGCCAAGCTCTGTGAAGCCTTCAAGTATGGACCGACAGATCTGGCGCGGTCTGTGAACATTCATAGCCGCGGGAAGCCACGATCCGTGAAGCTGGGTTCTTGCCACGGTTGGTGAAGGTTTTCACGGACTGTGAGCAGCCCCACAATTTCCACTCAGTAGTTTTCACGGTCAGGCCTCTTTTTCAAGGACCGCAAGCACCATGGGTGTTTGCTCAGGACTCTCATCATGGTCTGTGAAGGTTTTCATGGACCGGCTCCATTCTTAGGCAAATTTCTTCAACTCTTTCCTTCCAGGCTTCATGACCTAGTTCCATTGTCATGGACCGGCATTGTTGCTTCGTGTAGGGAGGACCGTGGGCATCTTCACAGGCCGCTAATTCTTCGTGTAGTGCAGGCTGTCACGGACCGATGGTTCTTCATTGGCTAAACTTTGTTTGCTTTCCACGGATTGGAAGTTCTAGTAGTCAATTTTGTAGTACTCAAGAAAAAAAATCCAATGGAATCAGTCTTGAAAGTAATTTTCCTGGATCATTCTAGGACTAAGGCAAGACTCATCGGACCACGATTCACCGTTTCCACCTTTTGCTGTCTTAAACATTGAATCCGCTTATCCTTGGCTTCAATATCCTTCTACCACGCAATAATGCGCGTGGCCTTCATCTATAACCATTCAAAGCGAATGGCCTTCAAATCTTCTACCCTTAAAAGATAACGGCCTTTGCAAGAATGTAATGTAACAACTAGCATTCCCGAGCGACCTACTAAAGGTACTTATAATGAAGATCAAGGAGCCCGTGAACACGACATGTTAATAATCACTAATTAAGTTTAAAAAACGTGGGATTTAGAATAGAAAACCGAACATGGTTGTCTAAACCCCTGTCATGTAAATTTAACTAAGGTTGCCAAACCTCCAACCAAAAATAAATAAAAGCTACATCAAATGCATTGGTTACAGCATGCATAATGTTGCAGATCAATAATCCTCATAATATTTACCTTTAATTACCATTAAATACAGTCATTAAGTCTGACCGTTTCAAACCTGATTATTATCATCTTTTCCAATTGGGCAGTCTAATACAAGCCCACTATGCTTCTTGGGCTTGGTAATTATCAAAAGCCCCCAGAAAACTAGAGAAATACTCGAGAATGAAAAGTCTCAAGATGATGATTCGAGGACCTTTGAAATGATTATGAGGTTCAGCTTATCATTATCTCAAGTCTCAGGGTGATGTTTCATTTTCTCACTTTCATTGGATACAAAAGGACGCGTGTGTTCATCAGTCAGACTAGTAGGCATGTGAAGGACAATTCGCTGTAAAAGGAATGAAAGATTCTTGCATCTTTTTAGCATTTTTAGTTTTTCAAGATAATCATTATCTTTTCCGCCGCTTCAGGCTTTTTAACTTCCCCTTTTCTTTTCAACTTCTATTCATTTTATTTGCAAGTATTTGATAGTGAAGGCTATCTTTCAAAGCTCTTTTGCTTCTCCTTTTGTCACTGTCTCTACCTCTAGCACTTCTTTCTTTGAATTTAGTAAGTCTTACTGCTTTTCCTCTTTCCTTCCTTTTCCCTATTTCTATTAATGACTATCTCTGGTGAGGGATCCACTGAGAAGGGGCTGTCCGGTGAGGTTAGGTCAGAGGAAGAAAAAGTTAATTCACCGGAGAGGATGAACCATGATTCTGAACTCAGCAATTCCGATGGGTCACATAATGATTCTGATTTGGAGGATAATGTCCTCGGATGGACCGATTATAATTCGGAGAGTTGGCCAATCATAGATATGCCCCCTAAGGATACAATGGTATTTTGCCTCCGGGTATGGGTAAACCGTACGTGAGGTGGTCTCCTACTTCCGGGAAAATATGATTTTATCCCCCAAAACACGAGGAGGAAATAGA
The DNA here is from genome assembly GCA_037428765.1 of Rubia yunnanensis. NCBI lineage: Eukaryota > Viridiplantae > Streptophyta > Magnoliopsida > Gentianales > Rubiaceae > Rubia > Rubia yunnanensis. The sequence continues at coordinate 44,425,562 of CM075069.1, read as the reverse complement.
GGAATCTATACCCCACAAGGAAGAAGAAGTTCAAGGATCTCTCGAGGAGGAAAAGGAAAACAAGTATTTCTCGAGGAGGGGGGAAAAGAATAAGTATCTCTCGAGGAGGAAACAGGGACATCTGTTGATGATCCTCCAGCCTCGAGAGCACAGAGATATATCTCAAAGATTATATCTTCAATCCCTTTGGGCAAAAAGATACCTCTAGATGTGGACCTTTATCCTTTAAAGGTGAATGATTCTCTAGATAACCCCTCCCCCAAATTCCTGAAGAAAGATCAGTCATCTTTCTTAAACATCTTCATTAGGGCCTTGTTTTCCCTTCTCTAAACTTCTCAAGGAATTCCAGGTCAGTACAACACAAGTTCATCCAAACGCTCTAGTAGTTATTATGATGTTTTTGACAAGATGTCACAAGTTTAAGATTGAGCCGAGGTGCAAACTACTTCGTTCACATTATAATGTATCCTACAGTGGTAAGTTAGTGGAGAATATCATCAGTTTCATTGCCAGAGAAAAGAAGCAGAAATTTTTTTCCGTTCCCTCTAATTCAGATAAGTGGAAGACTTAGAGAAAGGGATTTACTTTCGACTATCAAAGATATAAGGTTCCTCAGTAGAATTTGGATATAAAGTTTGAGTCCTCGAAAGGAAGAAAATTCTCTTACCCAAACTATCTCAAGAATGATAGAAGATGCCTCTAGCTTCATTCATTGATTATAGTCTTCACTCCAACTCTGATAAAACCATTGGTAATTTCATCCCGTTGCCTGAAATTTATGAAAAGCTTGTGTACGAGAAGCTATGGAATAAAGAAAGGATTGTCCAAGTCATAGCGTCTCCCTCCCTCAAAACAGAACATGGGAAAGGCAAGAAGCAAAAAAGAATCGTCAAAGACCCACCTCAGGAGCCCCCTCTCAGGACCACTCCAAATAATTTTAGACCCACGGAAGTCTCCGAAGGTGTTAATAGTAGGTTTTGTTATTTTTTTCCTTTCTTTTTTAGTTCTTGCTTCTAATATCATTTTCTTTTTTTTACAGTGGGTATTGGCTCAGCTTTGCAATCCAAGAAAGGGGAAGGTTCTTACCCCTCGAATAACACATCCTCTATCCCCCCTAAAGATCCCAAAAAGACCAGTAAGGAGAAGAGGCCTGGTGGAGGCATTCCTTCTTCAAGGAAGAACCAACGCCAAAAGGGGATAAACAATAAAAATTCCCAAGCTTCACTCTTCCCTTCTCAGGCTAATTTGCAGACTCCTTCCTAGAACACTCTTTCAACTACCTTGAGTGTTCTTCTTATTTAATAGCAGGTCCTAAAGACTTTTGCCAGCAATACTATTGTTGTTATATATTTTATATATTTTTATTATTATTTTAGCTCTACCTCTGTTCGGGCTACTAAAACCTTCATCTTCCTGACTATTTTTTCTGATTACTCTATTATACTTTAGGTTCCTAAACACCTTGGCCAAGTAACGTCTTCCCTATGCTCCCTCTTGCATGTACTAGATTCTGACTATGCAGAATTGAACGAAAATATCTAACAAAAAGACCTTGAAAATTCTAAACTAGCAGAAGCAGTTGAGGCCTCAAAAAAGAGAATTCTAGAGCTCGTGGCTGATAATAGGAAGGTCACTCTTGACAATGAGGCCCTTGAACTAAGGGTGAAGGAAGTTGAAGATCCTAATGGCCAAGCTCTCTTGCTTGAAGCTTTTAAGGATAGGTTAATGAATAACCCTGAGCTATTCAGCTTTTTCCTTGAGCTCCTCAAATTGGTCAAATATCTGGATTGTAACTCCGTTATCGAGGAAAATCTAAAGCCAAAATTGTCACCTTCCTTGTCTAAGGATGATGTCAAATTCTTGGACTCCTTCGTGAAGCGTAATTCTGTCAAAACTCTGGATCTGAAGTGGGAGGAAGCAGTTACAAAGGGTGGCTTGAGTTTCACTTTCCTATATTTCTTAAAGTCTAGTGGGCATTTCCACACAACTGAGGAGATTCGAGCTCTCTCCCTTAAGGTAGTAAATGCTAGTACAATTTAACAGCCAACAGCAAGGGAAGGAGCTATAAGGTCCCTGCTCAAAATAATGCCGATGAGAATGCTACTAGGGTAGGGAATGAAGTATAATATTTGCATTTTATGGCCTCTTCATGTACCTTTATCTTTTAATGGAAACGTATTCTGCCTGCTAATTATTATTTTTTATTAAAAATATACTTGTCTTTGTAATGTAAATCTTTGATGAGACAAATGCAATGCGCTTATGAAGAGCTTTCTAAGGTTTGAATTGAGCTCAAAAAAACTAGCGAGCATCTAATAAAGGCAATGTTGGATCTTGAAAAATGCAACAAAGAAAGAAACTCTTTACACAGAAAGAGCTATGAACTCGATGAAGAATCAAAATCATCGCAAAACAGCGAGCATCCTGCCTTTAAGATCTTACTGAGGAATCTCGAAATCAAAAGGTATAACGGGGTGGTACCTCTCAAGGCTGTTGAAAGTTGTGATCCTGTCGAGATAGAGTTTCATGAGATAATACATTGCATAATCAGCCAATTTGGATCCCTAAAAAGGTGTCTCATTGACGCCAATAGACTGCTCCCCTCAAAGGCCAACTTACATTCAGCCGAAGTAAAGCCCTTAGGTATAAGTATCAAGTGGGAGAGGGAACGTAACTCCACAAAGTGGCTTTAGATGAAATTGCAAGATTGGACAAAGCTTTATCAATGAAGACTACAGTTATTGATGAAGATCCCACATTAGTTGAATATGTTCTTGCTGAGAACATTTGGCTTACAGGAGAAATCAAAGTAACAAAGCAAAAAATCAAAGAATCAGAGGATAAAGTTGCACTTTACAATGTGAGCCTTTGAGTACATAGCCTGTGTCACTGTATCACTCATCTGAGGCTCGTAGTTAACCATTTTTTTGCCTAAGTTCCATGTTAGGGCCTCCAACCATTCGTTTGTTGATAGTGAGGTATATAAGAAAGGAACTCCTTGTGAAAAATCAGCCTCCGATGCCATTTTAGAATGGTTACGAGAATCACCCCATATTCACCCCTCATTAAGAGGGAGAAGATCCTTGATATCTAAGAAGTCAGGGGCTAAGAAAGGTGGTAAAATATGTGGATCTTCGAGCTACACTACTAAATGGTCAATGAAAAAATGTTGTAGAAATGAAGATCTCCAAGTAAGGAACTTGGAAGATAACCCATTATCAAAATATTCTAGGTCGAAGATCATGATAAATCCATCAGAGTACCCTGAAGGGGAGCAAAAGCACAACCTTCAACGCGCAGCCGGTATTAAGATGGAAGAAATTAGGCAACCCGAAGAGAAATTAGATGAGTTAGCTCAAAGAATCAGGAAAATAGATTACTTAGGTTTTAAGGATGCAGCTGTAAATTGTAATTTATTCTCCATGGATCATATATCAATAGTTAGTATATCGCATAGTATAATTATTATTGTTATCTGCTTGGTGTTATGTAAGCAATAATATATCAAACTCAACATGCATTATATTGTCAATTCAACATATAATTTCTGGGATTCAAATAGCTTATGAGCATTAACTTAAATTCAGTATCTTATCAGCAAAGATATTAATCAAGTAGCTTATCAGCCTTAACGAGAAACAAGTGGCTGATCAACACACTTCACCAATCACAACGGCATGAAAATTGTAATAAGAGTACCGCTTATCAGCATTGATGTGTCCATTTTATATGCTTTACTTAGTAGTATTTAGGATCACTTTTGTGCTCTTTTATTATTGAGAGCTTGTGTTTTACCTTGAAATTCTCTTAGGAGAGGTAAAAGCAACTTTATGCTCTTTTACCTCTTCTAAGTGGATTTTGTGTGACAAGGGAAGAACACGGAAGCAACGAAGACCGGAAGACATTGAAGACTATACTTTCGAAGACTTTTGGATACTCACTTCGAAGACATGAAGACCGGAGGCCGTTGAAGACCATTTTTGGAGCCGTTGAAGACTTGAAGATTGAGAGGGATGACTATGAAAAAGACAAAGAAACAATGCAAAACTCTGGCTCCCGTCGCGACCCCCGTCGCGACACCATCGCGACCATCGGGGCACCGTCGCGAGTCGCGACGAAACTCGTCGCGATTCGCGACCAACGGGCGGCCAGAAATCAACTTTATCTTCTTTGCACTATAAATACTACTCTCTTTCCTCCTCTTCTCCAGTTTTGCTCAGCCCGTTTTCTCTTTGGTTTTTGGGCGAAAACTCTAGGTTTTTCTCTTCTTTCTTTTCTTTGTTTTTTCTTAGTTTAATTATGTCTTTTGTTGTTCTAGAGTAGTTCTTGTACTTGGGAGCTATGGATTGAAGCTTCCACTTCTATGTATTGAGAACCATTTCTATCTATCTATTTGGTGTTTTTGCTATTGTGCATTTATTGTGCTTTGAATGTTAATTGTTGATTCCATTGATGTTGTTGGGAGCTTGAGGATATGAATGCTTTTATGAATTGCTAGCTAGGGTTTGGGGGATTTGGGTTAATTTCCCCCCTGTTCTTGTTAGGAATGTATGAGTGTGAATTAGAGCTTTTGATTGTGTTAGTGTGTTGACAATGTGCTAGACGAGTGTGATTGATGTCGAACTCTTCGTCACGTTCGTTATGTGTAGCAAACGAGAGAGTCATATGCTCGTGGGTGAATGTACTTGCACGTTCATCCAATCTCGTGTAATTGCATGAATCGGTTAAATGCTTAGTCATGGTGTAGTGGTCATAGGCGTTGCCGAGCTTGTTGGTCCTTCGTGCTAAATGCCACCAATGGTACCTCGAGTCGTGGTCGCGACTCGGGAGTCATTGGTGAGGTTTGACAAGCAATGTCGAACTCACACTTGCAAACTACTAACTAAGAAGGATAGGAGTTTAGTCTCCACGACAAGTAGTTGAAGTATTGAATAGATGATTTAAATTCATTCTTGAAGCATTTGTTATTTGGCGTTTATGTATTCTTGATGGTGTGTTTTACTGCATGTGTGCCATGAGTTGTTTGAGCATAGGTAGTGTTTGTGTGGTTGAATTGTTTAGGTGGAGGAATGTGACGAATTCCGTAGCGCCTTTGCATGAAGATCTATGAGCATGAACTTAGAACTCCTTGTGATGTGTGTGTTGTGGTACTTGCTAGATGGGTATGTGAGTGTTGGGTCCTGAATGCTATATGATGGAATGTGTGAATGATTCGATGAACTACATTAGATTTGGAAGTGGATATCCATTGCCCCCAAGGTTTTATCTTTGTAGTTTTAAAACCCCTTTTCTTTAGTTTCGTTTGATGACTAGCATAGTCACTTGACCTTGCTAGTTATCTTGTCTTTTTACTTTCGTAACTTAGGAACAACCAACCAACCAACCCCCCCATTTACTTGCTTTTAAGTGTGTGTAAATATAGTTACTCCTAGCCTAGTATCAACCATTCGTGTTTAATTGCTTAGGAAGATCCCTCTTCTCCTTGGACGACCCCGATTTGCCACTATCTACCTAGTTGTAGAAAGTAAGCATTTAGGGCTTATAAATTATCTTTTGCACGGCGGGCGCGACGACCGTACGCCTGTCAAGCATATCACTCAATTATCAACCGCAACGTACAACATACGAGGCTAGAGTTACTACAACGAGTGCCGCTTATCAGCATATCACTCGTATCTTTATGAGTGTCACTTATCAGCATATCACTCGTATCTTCATCAGTGCCGCTTATTAGCATATCACTCGTGTGCCACTTAGCAACATATCACTTGTATCTTCAAGAGTGCTTCTTATTAGCATATCACTCATATCTTCAAGAGTGGTGGTTATCAGCATATCACTCATATCTTCAAGAGTGACACTTATCGGCATATCACTCGTATCTTCAAGAGTTCCGCTTATTAGCATATCACTCGTATCTTTATTTGCAATGTGTAGCATATAACTAATAACCCTTTTTTTCCACACGAGGCAGCTTGGGTCTTCAAAGCTGGTAATACTTTTGCAAATCGGTGATATTCCACCTTCTAGGGACTCGAACACCATTCATAGTTTCGAGGACATAACTACCTCCTGGATATGCTTCCACTACCTTGTAGGGTCCTTCTCAGTTTGCAGCTAATTTCCCTTCAGGTTAACGCCAACTCTTCTCATTTTTCCTCATCATCAAATCCCTAGGGTTAAAATATACCTTCTTGAATCTTCTATCATGATAAGTTTAACTCTCTGCTTTGCTCGAGCTTCGTGGAGAGATGCCAACTCTCACCTTTCATCCAACATATCGAGATCCAAACAATGATTTTCTTCATTAACTTTTTCTTCTGTAGCCGCCATCAACTTGGGGCTTTGAATTACTATTTCTGAGAGAATTACTACTTCCGAACCATAAACCAAGCCATAAGGAATTTCACCAGTGGCAGGGGACTTAGCTCTCATGTATGCCTATTGAACACTAGGTAGCTCTCATATCCAGTTTCCATCAGCCACCTTGAGTCTAGCTCTGATACCATTCACTATTGTTCGGTTAGTTACTTCCACTTGACCGTTGGCCTGTGGATGATAGAATGTTGTCACCTTTTGCTATATCTTATATTCCTCACACTATTTCTTGAACAGATCCTGGGCAAATGGCATCCCATTATCAATAATTATAGTCCTCGGGATTCCAAATCGGCATATAATATTCTTCCAATAGAACATAATGATTGACTTTCCTTTTATGTTGTTCAGAGGCTCAGCTTCGACCCATTTTGTAAAATAATCGATAGCTACTATTAGATACTTGAATTTCCCTGGTGCTTCTGGGAAAGGTCCCCCTAGATCAATTCCTCACTTATTAAATGGCCATGAATTGTGAATGTTTGTCATCTCTTCCTGAGGAATATGGGTGATGGGAGAATGCCTCTGATACTAATGACTAGCATGTATGTACATGTTTGCATCGCCAAACATCACTGGCCAATAATATCCTACTCGAATGAGCCTTCATGCCACGAATCTAGCCCCATGATGACTGCGGAATATACCTTCATGAACCTCCCCAATAAAATAGTCTTCCTCGTAAGGAGTGACTAACCAGAGTAGCAGTTGGAGACATCCCCTTCGATATAAAATTCCATTCTGCAACACTTATCTCGAGGCCTTCAGTCTTACTTTTTTGCTTCAGCCATATCCTCCGGAAAAACTCCCTCTCAAAGATAATTCACTATACCAGTCATCCAAATATTCTCCTCTTCGACAGCCATCACTATCTGCTCCTTGGAGCTTCCTCTATTTAATGTTTCCATGAACCATTGCCCTTGACACTGAACCCCCAAATCTGAGAACGTGAGCTTGCTTAAAGAATCTACCTTATGGTTTTATTTCCTGGCACCTGTGTCTAAGTATGAGTTCTGAATCTTTTCAATAGTGGTTTTACTATCTCTAACTACCTTTGTGGATTGATTTCTCTAGCTTCATACTCTCCATTAACCTGCTGAACCACTATCTGAGAATCACTATTAACCTCCAAATTCTCCACTTTCAACTCCTTGGCCAATCGCAACCTAGTTATCAAGGCTTTATACTCAGTTTCATAGTTCGTGGCCTTAAGCGCAAAGTGTAATGCGTATCGATAATCCTTACCATCATAACTAATGAGCAACAAACCAGCCCCACTTTCTCCGAAATGTGATGAACCATCCACGTAAAATTTCCAAATTTCTTTCTTTCAAGTCTCCTTCTTCCGAGTATCTTCTTCAACCTCAATTAGCTTTGAGGTCTCTAATATGAAATTTGCAAGTGCTTGACCTTGAATTGCAGTTCTTGGTTGATACCGTGAATCATGCTCCTCCAGTTTCACGACCCATTTCATCATACTTCCTGAAACATTTGGTTTCAAAAGAATCTGCATGATTGGGTGATTGGTGAGAAATACCACCGCATGTTCTTGAAAGTATGAACGCAATCTTTGTGTCGCATGCACCAAAGCTAAGATTAACCTCTCGAGAGTTGTATACCTTTTTTTTGCCCCTACAAAGCTCGACTGATGAAGTACATAGGATGTTGATGTCCTTCCTTATCCTTGACTAGCACTGCACTAATTGTCAAAGGTGAGACAGAAATGTATAAAAATAAAGTTTCACCATTCTCGGGCCTCATCAGAGTTGGCAACGTCTGCAAATGTTCTTTCAACTACTGGAATGCTTTTTCACAATTTTCTGTCCACTCTAATTTATTTTCCCTTCGAAGCATATGAAAGAAGGGCAAGTGTTTCTCAGCTCCCTTTGAGAGGAATCGACTCAAAGCTGTCAAGGATCCTTTGAGCTTTTGCACATCTTTCAACGTCTGTGGACTCTTCATTCTTATCAAAGCCTTGACCTTTTCTGGATTGACATCAATACCCCTCTCAAAAATCATGAACCCTAGAAATTTTCCAACCCCACACCAATAGCACACTTTGCTGGATTTAACTTTAAGTGCGCCCCTCAAAGCACTTTCAACGTTTCCTCCAAATCCGTCAGAAATTCATCGTGACTTTTACTTTTTACAACCACATCATCGACATATATCTCCATATTTCTACCAATTTTTTTCTTGAACAATTTATCCACCAACCGCTGATAAGTTTCTCCAACATTGTTTTAGCCTAAATGGCATCTTCTTATAAAAGTAAGTGCCCCTGTCAATAATGAATGATGTCTTCTCCTTATCTCCTTCCACCATTAATATATAATGATACCCTTTGTGAGCATTAAAGAAGGCTAGAACCTGGTATCCAGCAATAGCTTCCACCAACTTATCGATAGGTAGAAAGGGATAAATATCCTTGGGGAAACATCTATTCAGATCCGTAAAGTATATGCATATTCACCAAGTCCTATCATGCTTTGGAACCATAAGTAGAATGGCCAACCACTCTGGGTAAGACACGTCCTCGATAAAATCCACCTTTAGCAAATTTTCAACTTCTTTCTTAATAGTTTCAACCCTTTCAGGGAAATATATCATTCTCTTCTGCTTAACTGCCTTAATGGATAGATCTATATTCAACCTGTGAACTGCCAAACTCGAGGGCACTCCAGTGAGGTCAGAAGTACTCCAAGAGAAAACATTTCCATATTCTTCCAATAACTAGTTCAATATTTCTTTAACAACCTCAGGCATCAACTTTCCTACCGCCAATATCCCGAGATCTCGAATGGGAATTTGTATCGTATCTGTTGGGCCAACTTCTCCATGTATTGAAGCCACGTTTTTTTCTTTCTTCTCTCACCACCATATAATTACAACTTCTAGTTACAATTTAATCTCCTCAAATGGAATCTATCCCCATATCGTTTGGAAATTTCATCATTAGATGATAGGGAGACCACACTGCTCAAGCCTGACATATCCATAGTCTTCTAAGAATCACATTGTAGGGAAAATATGCATAAATAATCGCAAAATTATAGTCTATAACTACTCTTCTATCTCCATCAGATATTCAAACTCACGAAAGTGATTTCCCCTGTAGGAAATATGGGGTTCTCCGTGAAACTAGATAAGCTAAATTTTTTTTTATATTACTACGCCATATATCTAATTGACTTAAGCAATCACCAAACATCACATCCACTCTGCTTCTATCATTGATAAAAAAAACCCTCTTTATTAATGAATTTCCAATCACTACCAAGACCACCATGGGATCTACATGTGGGGTTTGATCTGCATCAGCTTTTGAGAATGGTATTGTCACATCCGGATGGAACCTTTTATGGCGTGGCTCCCCTACAGGAAATTTTAGTGCTTCGACTTTCATAACTATATTCTATGAGCTTTCCCCTATGATTCCATTTATCAAATTAATCACCCTGCGAATTGGCGGATTATCACCATTCCTATTTTCCTGGTTCCCCGCATGTTGTTCTTGCAACTTTTCTTCTCTACCCTCCTGTCCTCGGCCTTGAATCTCTTGATCTCGAGGTCTCATGCCTCTTCTGCATCCATCATTATGACAATTTCTCACGTATGGCTGCCATCCCCTATGATCATTCCTAGGCCTTGGGGGTCCTACATTATTATTACCCCGGGGTCCGAGGTTTCAGAACTGTTCTTCCTTTTCACACCTCTCGATTTCCATCCTCAGCTACCACTAGTGGAAAAGGGGCCTATTAAAGGCAATTTTATTGGACCAGAGAAGGCACTTCTCTTAAATGTCTTCTCTGGTCATGTATTTGATCATTTCGATCAAAGGCAGTTCCGAGAACTGCCTTCTATTGGATCTGAAATAAGTTCCGAGTTCATAACCTATTTCTGGGGTCTCAAAAAAAAGGCCGCTGGAAACCTAGGTTTTCGGCAGTAACAGAAACATATCTGACAATATCAGACAATCATACAAGTAATAAAAATCACACAAATTAGTTTAAACATAGATAAATAAACATATTAACAAATATGTAAATATGGCAGTGCCAACGCATTCTAGCAGCGGAGGCGAACGTCTAGTGGCAGGCAGAGGTGATGCGTCGGCGGTGGGCTGAGGTAGATCTGATGTGTCCCAGCGAAGGCAGGTGCGCGGCCCAGCTGAAGGAGGAAAGGACACTGGCGGAGGAAGAGAGGACACCAGTGGAGGGAGAGAGATGAGACCGTCGGAGGGAGGAGATAATACCGGTGGAAGGAGAGAGGCGCGCAGATGGAGGAGTCAAAGGTCGGAGGCGAAGAAAGAGACAGTGATGCGGGAGAGGGAAGAGAAATTGGGTGCTAAAACGGAGAAGAGAGAGAGTACTGTTAGAAATTGGGTGCTAAGATTAATTTCCTTAGGAAATGTACGTGGAATACAAAGAGAAAATGGGTGGAGGCTGATAGATCTGGAAAAAAAACTAAGGAAATGGGTTTTCTTTTTAGAAAACCCTAGCTAGCTATATAATAGGGCCCAAAAACCCAATAAAGGCACCCCATTAAAGGTGGTTCTTCAATAGAATCGCCTTTAATTGATGCAATTGAAGGTAGAACCGTCTTTGATCAATTTCAAAGTGCCTTTAATTGGATCCAAAATGAGTTCCGAGTTTGGAACCTCATTTGAATCTCAATCAAAGGCGGTTCATGGGTAATTTCTTGAAACCGCCTTCTAATGGTACCTTTAATAGAGGCTTTTCTACTAGTGTTCGCACAATCATTCGTGTCATGGCCATAGTCTCTATGATGATTGCAATACAGATTCGTGGCCCTCATTGCCCTCATAGAGTTCAACGTGTTTTGCATGGGTTGAGGTGGCTGAAACATCCACAATTGTAGGAATAAGCTATTAAAAGTTGTTCCATCGGTATTTTAAAGTCACTTTTGAGGTGCCTTTGCTGGCCCTACCTTTAATCAACAAGAAAATAAGGTGTTCCAAGAATCGCCTTTAAAACTGCAATTAAAGGCAGTTAAAAACTGCCTTTAATTTATATCCTGGAACCGCCTTTAATTTGTTTCCAAACTCATAACTCTAGGCTTTCCCTCGTGCCTTTGAAACAATTTCAAACTTGGAATGTACATACCATTTCTAAACTTGGAAACTTTTTGCTTTCCTCGTGCTGTTGAAATAATTCTGAACTAGGAAATTACATATCTTTTTCGAATTCGGAAAGTATATATTGGTTACAAATTCGGAAAGTTGAATCTTCCCTTTATAAAATGTTGAACTATTTCTGAGCTCTTATCTGCTTTGCGGTCTTAACTGTATTGTTTCTGAAGAGCAATTTTTCATCTTTTTTTTTGAGTTCGTAAACCGTCTTTCCAAACTCGGAATTTGTTTTGCGTCCAAGTTTTCCGAGTTCATAAAACCTTTTCTTTCCTACACAAATTGAGCATGATAGGTCCGACCAATTTTCCTAATTTGGAAATTCTTGTATTATGGTAAAAAATTGATTCTTTAATGTTACCAGCACAGGAACAGCCTCAATACATAGCCACAATTTCAAAATAATACACGATAGTATCTTGCACATAAACAAAATTTTATAGATAATTCTTAGCAAGCAATAATCTATAGATAGGAATAGAAATCACTACAAATCTATTCCGACATTTCTAAGGTTCCTTTTTTACCTAACTTGAGTTTCCCTACCAGTGTGTGTGATCGATTAAGAATTAGATGCCTAGCCAATGAATTCCGTGCATAGTTTATATCTTCTTGCGAGTAGGGTTTCCAATCATCTTTGAAAATATGAAAATCACAATATAGTATTAATTATTTGGTGAAGGCTATTTAGAAACATTACCACTACGCATTTGTACAATTACCTTGTAAGGTTCAAGTACATGTTCCTGGACTTTGTCTATGCACTCAGATGCATATAACATGACATAATATCCGCACTCCCAAGTTTGAGCTTGTTTCTTGTACTATATGTAAGGAACATAAATTATCAAGACTATATTGCACTAAATAATTGAGGATAGTATGTTGGACATGAACATACTGGTAGACCTACCTTGATTTCGACCACATGAAATGAACGATTTCTGTGATCATTATTTTCATTCATTGCATATTCCAAAATCTCAATGAATGCATAGGATGGTTGGATGTGGAGGGGATCTATCCAATACACTTGCTTCTCTACGGGTACTATCAATATTTGTCTCCAATGGCCCTTGGAAAAAATATTGATTATTTGAAATTTGTGGAAACAATGTTGGTCAAGTAATTGAATGTAGTAAATAACCCCTCGATGTATGGCGCAATGAAAAATGTCTTATCCTTCCGGCTTAGGAATTTGCTGATGTAGTCGATCCTATCTTGTTTTGTACAACCAATTACTTGTATCATCACCTGGCAGATGTATCCAATCCATCCTTTCTTTTGATTACTTGTAAAATACATGTACCTGGACAAATTCATTGTAATAACGGTTAACAAAATTTAAATCAGATTTTGAAATGAAATGAATAAAAAAACTCACATGGTGTAGATCGACATAGTCGTCTGATTAACTTGCTCACATCTCCATAGGTCTTCAAAATCACTCCATAACGCCATGATTTCATGTTTGCATCCAAATACGCATTCATTTCACAAGAATGTGAATGTGACATTTTGATCATGGGGATGTAGCAAATTATAAAGGACATGTATGAAGCTAGGTAAGTCTCGAGGGACATTAGATCTTGCTAATAGAGGTGTAACCCTAGTTGGTGCTGTTGGCACAATTTTGGCCGTAAATTTGACCTATTTTGGTGTAGTCATCACCGGTTTTAGCGAGGGAGGCACTATTTTCTTCAAATATCCATCCTTGATTGGATCGGCTATTAGTCTACGGGGCCAAGTAAGGAACATTCCCTGGTAAGGCCCAACTTTCTTGTATTCTCCATCCGAGATTGGAAAAGGGGCACCCATCACCAAATTATTCTCCAAGGAAACACTCGAAAAACCTTCCACAATTGGTATGGAGTGATGATGTTTCATTAACTCATACAAAACTCCATCGGCTACATGTAGCGGCTTACCGTCTATGCCTTGATCAGTGTATAGTTCACACGGATATGATATTTAAAACATAGGCAAAGTATATTGATTAAATATAAAACTTTAATCAAAGCAACATAATTTATAAAATGATCGTTCGTACTTTTTTTTTATCAATTGCTAGGGTGGCATTGTTGAGATTGTCGGGCTTGAACAATTGTCTTTCAATTTTTGGATTCTGCACAATTGCCCTGTGATTTACCTCAACATCCTTGGGAGAATGTCATGAACCCCTAGATGGCGGTGTCCAATCGGGTGTTAAGTCCTTTAAATTGTCCGGAAGAACTAGCACGATATGTTGGACCAACCTCCGGATTATAATTTATTGTTGCTCAATTCGTTTGTCTTGGACATGGGCTTTTTTTTTTTGCAACAAATGGACTCTCGAGGGTTCCGCTCCATTGCATGAACATAACAGCTCGAATGATTGCCGGTGTGTCACGAAACTACCCATTCCCTTAACCCGACCTAGATGGTCCAATTTTTCCATGGCTTCACAAAGAATGTCGTGTTTATCCTTTGGTATAAATTCCCCTTGTAATTGATCATTTTTCAACCTTACCTAAGTGAAAACATAAATAGATAAACCATTGTTAATTCGATATAACTTGTATATAGTTAAATTTAATGAAGTATTTTCCTAAAAATTTACGTACCACTCTTTCTAAAATTCATTTCTCTTTGGGCTTGACATATTTGCCCTTCTTGTTTTGTCGTCCTTTGAAAAATAGATTGCACCTCTCAATGTCTTCCACAAAAATTGGTTGCATAGATGACCTTGCCTCATCCTCCATCATCCCTCGCGCTATTGCCGCTTGCACATCTTCTTCTAGACGTTCCTGGACTAGCTCAGTTGCCGCCTTGAGATAGCCCCCATGACTCAATCGGTGAGGAATTATACTCTCCTCAGCAACACGTTGTTTTACTCCCCTTGTACCCTAGGCGAGATGTTAGGTTATTGTTAACATTATAGACATTTCAATGTAATTAATCACAATTCAATCATTTTTTATATTGTTTTACTTACTTTTTCACTATTCTCCAATGCCATTTTCTTGTGGATCTCCCAACTTTCGAGTTGATTGTGCATATAAGTTACCCATAGTCGATCACCTATCTTATCACTAAATATGTAATCTCTGGACAAAGTGTATTTATGTTCACGCCAACTCTTTGACATCATGGACATAACTTTCTTTCTCTAAGCAGCAACATCTTGTGCTTCAATTTCAAAAGGCCTCTATGGGGATTACGAAACAAAGTGGTTTGAGGATAGGGAGTATATATTACCATAATTTGAAGAAGAATTATGTAGGAAAAATAATTTACTAGAGGTATCTTGCATTCCCTCCACAATGTGTCCTTGTTCATTTGGACATCATTCCAAGTGTCGTACTTGATATCTACCCTTGTTCTACCAACCTTCACCACCCAACTAGACCATTTGGCATGTTGCTCCGATATGCAACTGCCATTTTTGTCGAAAACCAATGACGTTAACTCTCTCATAGCCATTCTACGTTCTAATGCTCTACAATGAGTTTGGTGTTTTCCTACATCTTTCCCATCGTTATCGTTATCCCATGCCATGTCCGTTGTTGGTGGGTTGACATTACTGGACAGTGACACATCGTCACGAGTCCGTTTCCTAGTTTCCATTTTCAATGCTACATACCCAAATATGAGGATAAAAATACCTTAACATCGGAATGTAATAAGTTAATAACATTTATTAAATATATGTAGTAAACCTTAGGCAAATGAACAAATTTGATAGAATTTAATTGACCACTATAGTTTTATCGGAAAATAAATTGGGTTTTTGAACAAAACTTTATCGCCACCAACCGCCAAGGCAACAATACCCTAACTGTATACACAACTTATCATAAACTGCCAAACCTCACTAAAAATAGAAATCATAACATTCACAAAATCCAAACCCTAGGTAGCAATGAGCATGAAAAATTTGTGCTAGTTCATTCATGATATTAATTAATAAATCCTAACTATTCATTGAAGAGTACATTTACCCTAGGTAATTAAAATAGAATTCATAAGAATTGACAAAATCCAAACCCTGCGTAGGAAGATCCCAAAAATATTTGTGCTTCCTCATTTATGATAGAAAACAATAAACCCTAGCTACATATTGAAGAGTACATTTACCTTTTCGAGCAACCAATGGGTATGAAATTCTCCTTCACATGTTATACCTACATGAAACCAAAAACCAAGTTGAAATTTGAAAATTTAAGTGTGAATTTGGATATAAAGAGATGTAGACCCACCTCAAATCTTCAAACTTTGAAATGGAAGTTTAGAAGATAAGGATTGATGAAAAGGGTTTGGAAGGTTTTTTGGTGGGGAGAAATAGAGGTTTGGTGGGGTTTCCAAATGGGAGTAAATGCCCATTTGAAAACCCTTTATCACATATTTTCCCATAAGTAAGGGTTTCTGAGTTTGGAAATTATTTTCCAAACTCGTAAATGAGTTTGCTCTTATATAAGTAGGAGTGGAGCTATTTTCAAACCCAAAAACCCTTTTCCCCCTAAAATAATACCAAAACAGCCAGATTGAAAAGCCCCAATTCAAATGCTCCCAAAGGCTCTTCTAGAAACCCTCATTTCCAAACTCGGCACACCAAAAACCTTCACCCAAATTTCTCCCGCACAATGACTAATAAGAGCGCAACCGCTAAGTCGAAGGCTATTGATTGGAGCCATCGTCTTCTCACTCATTTGAATGCCTCTATGAATTTTTTTAGTAGCGAAGTTGAGGAAAGGTATGTTGCATTCTTGAAGAGAAAAGTTATCAATTCTAAGGCTATATTAGCATCGGACATTGAGCCCTTAGGACTAGGATACTTGCTTGCACATTTTATTACCCAACATCTAGAGATATTGCTATGTGTGGATGAGCCGGTTTATTTTGATTAAGTGATTCAATTTTATGTTTGGGTCAAAATATAAACAATCGGGATATGACTAGGGTTAATGGAAAAGATGTATTTGTTACTACGTATACAATTAATACAGCCTTAGAATGCCCTTACACCACAGTCGAGAAATTAAGGCCCAATGATCCCAACGGTCCACTCGACATTTATCACACTCATGTTTGGATGGGTGTTAGTGATGCTACTCCTCTTTGTCCCATGGATATGACTAGAAATCTTTTAAGAGGGTGGGAACCGATGCCGGTAAGGTGGAGAGTTTTGACATAGGTATTTTAACTTGGGAACAACGTCTCGTGTATGAGTGGATATGTCTTAATATTTTCCCCACCGATGGCCATACTTGGGAGCCTATTATAGCTAACCTCGTGATGTTTTACAACATTATAGAGGGTAGGAAGGTAAACTCTGGTTTCACCATCATATCCTTCATGTTGAAGGTCGCACAAACAAAGAAGAAAGATCTTCCCTACGGTGGTTTGATAATGTGTATGCTGAAGAAAGCGGGAATCATTCCTCGAGATAAGCCTCTTCGTCAAGAGTACTACGACAAGAGTTGGTTCCAACAAAAAGGCCTACATCTTGACTTCGAGGGAAAATGGTCACTTCGTCCTATACCCTGTAAAAAAGATAAAATTGCCAAGAGGCCCATGAAGTGGAAGTAGATAGAAAAGAGGCATCAAGCTCACGTATGTGTTACATGGTTTGATTAAATTCACAATTGCATATAGAACTTCAATATCGATATCACATCAATCAATTTCTAATATCAATCTTATTACAGGTAATGGCAGTGGATGGAAAGCTAGATTGAGCAAGTACTTCGATTGTGTGTGTACGGACATGACCGAGATGCATGACATGTTGACCCGCACTCATACTCAGCAGGTCATCTTGATGGAAGGTCAATGCCTCCATTTGGAATTGAGAGAGGATGACAATAAACCTAACTACAAGCTGGTCTTCTTGGAGAGTGAAGAGGAGGATGAGGATGGCGACGAAATTGATCATGACGAAGACGGCGAGGGGGAGAACTTGAGGCGATTAAAATATATGAATGTATTAGATAGAAAGGATTCTGGATCTATTGTTATGCAATGCAACAATTTCGTACAATTTATAGTTTTAAATTGGATACTTTTACGCTACAATGTCTTACTCAATGTTTTTATTAATGTCTCGGATTATAATGTACATGGAAGCTTCAGATGTACTAGTTAAAATGTATTCATTTTTTAAAATGACCAGAAGGAAAGAAATGTTTTCGAGCTCGGAAATATATCTCATCTTTGCAGAAATAAAGACCAGTAATGTTTCCGAACTCGTAAAATATGAAAGCTTGGAACCTTTCATAGAGAAGGACGACTTTCCAAACTCGGAAATGTGGTTTCCGAGCTCGTGTCCTTATTCTAGGCCTACGCTGGTGAAACTGCTTATTTTTTTAAGGGACAAAATGTTTCCAAACTCGGAAATATATATCTCTTATATGAAATTGCAGATAAGAAACATTTATGAGATCGGAAAAAGTAGACCCTTACAATTCCAAACCCATGATTCACTTTCCGAGTGAGGAAATATACTTTCCAAGCTCAGAAATAATGAAGGGATCCAACCTTTCATCGGGAAGGTAGATTTTTCGAGCTCGGAAAGGTAGTTTTCGAGATCGTGTCTCGTTTCTGGGACTAAGCTAGTGAAACTGCTTTCTTTGAAGTGACAAAAAGTTTCTAAACTCGGAAACCAATCTTCTCACATATATTACAAAGACTACATACACTTTCCGAACTTGGAAATGATGCCCTATTATTTTTTTAAAAAAATAGGGGATCACATTCATTTCAGACAAAATCCCCAAATCCACAAACCCTACTTCATTTGCGAACTCGCAATTGCCATTCCATCTCCATATTCTTCCAAATCCCACCAACAAATACCACTAACATCTTCTTCCATGGCTAAAGGAGGTTTAAAATGTGGAAGTTCTAGACCTAGTTCAACCAGCAACAACCACAGATACGATGCTACAAGGTTTGTATCCCAATTCACTCAAAATAGGTATGATGTTTTTCGTGAGAAAGGGAAGTTATTGGATACATATCTTGTTAACTTTGATTCTTACTTATATTTAGGGTTGGATGCTCCCCTTAAACCTCTTAGTGAGCAATATGTAGAGAATGTTCTATCGTGTAATGAAAAAGCATATTTCGATTTAGTTTGTCAATTTTATGCAAATTTGAGAGAAATTGGTAATGGGGATTACGCTACTAGGGTTAGGGGTATTGAAATCCCACTTAGCGAATGGATTATTAATAAGGTAATAGAATGCCCATACTTGCACCCTGTAAATGTTTATTCGGATAGTAATGCTGAACCTTTGGATTGTTTGATACCATCGTGAGAAATGGCCTCTAGAAGTTAACCCTCCATACATTGATCGGTTGAGTGTATTGTGAGGTACTTTGGGCATCCAAGATTAAGTTTAGGAAAACTTGAGACATTCGATCTCAAACTTTTTCCCATGGACCAACGTATTACATATGAGATCATAAATAGGAGTTTTGTCCCCTTGGGCACACACATGACCAAGCCTAATTATGCAACCCTTGTGTTGTCCTATTTAATCATAGAGGGTAGGAAAATCAACCCAGGGGCATTCATTTTTAGGCATATGTTGCATTTTGCAACGTCAACTAAGGTCTTGACTCGATTGCCTTATGAGAGTTTATATACTCGAATTTTGAGAAGTGTTGAGGGGTTGGCTATAGAAGGGGAGAAAAAGGCCCCGGAGTATTATGACAAGATGTACTTCGAGAACAATGGTTGGGTGTTGCGCAATGAGAAGTGGTATCATAAGCTCGAGGGGGAGCCGAGCCGAGCAAGAGGCCACGTATTAAGGAAGGTTAGTCAAAAATATATTTTATTATATATATTGTTTATCATTAAATCATTGTTTACATAATTAATCTCTTTGTTGGTATATAAACTTTGTAGGCACTAAAAATTCTTACTTGAGAGGTTTCAAAGATTGCTACAAATGGATACGCAAGGAATTTTGCACTATAAAGGTGAAAATTTGGTCCATGGAAAAGACTTAATGAGCTTATGAGAAACATCTCACATCAAGCTCTCGAGACATAACCAACAAATCGACATCAAGTACCACCATTGAAGAACATGAAGACTGAGATTTGTAGACTTGATTAGGTTGATGTTATTTGACTTTATCGTAGCCTTTTGAAGATTCAATTATGTTAATTTGTCGAATGATTTCTACTTTCCAAGTACTTAATTATTATGATCTCTAAGCTGTTAATGTTAAAGCTTTTATCCTAAAATGGTTTTTTCAATGATTTTTCATCAAATGAATGAAAAATCTTACAAGGACTTGTTAATCACTAACTTACTACTTATGCTTCCTTTTCTTGATCATAACCTTCTTTGTCTTACACTTCCTACGTGTGATCTTTCCCTTACCATCAATCCATATCCCTTCATCATGGTCATTGCGGCCTAGGAAACTCTGAAGACTATGATCATCCTCCTTGAGCAACATGACTTCTTCAAACTCACAACTTACGATTTGAGATCCAAATCCAATTACCTCCTCTAACTGATTTTCTTCAACAAAAACCTATTTCCCTTAAAAAAAAATCTCCCACCTAAGATCAATAGGATCCCTCACATAGAAAACCTGGTGTGCTTGAGATACCGATATGAAAGGATCGTTCTTCCATCCAACACGAATTCTATCGACAAGGGTAAAGCCCAAATCATCGATGCACTTCCTGTTGTTAATATTAACCCACTGACATTTAAAAAATAGGACACACATACTGACATAGTCAAGCTCTCAAATTTCTAAGATTGTGCCAAAGTAGCACTCTGAAGCATACATAGGATTTTTATCACCATCACTTCCAACATGCAATGCTTCAGAGACAAGAGACACACCACTATTTTGAGAGACACTCCACTATTTTGAGAGACACTCTTATCATCTATTGATTTCATTGAAAAAGTAAAACCATTGATGTCATGGCCTCTGTAGGAAAGAACGGTCCCCAATGGTCTCCGAGCCAACCATTTAACTGTCTCTCGATGTTCGCCAATATGTAAGTGTTCCCATAACCATGGTCTGAATGTCAAAGTGTGCAATTGAAGTACCCGAGCTCATTGAAATTGGGCTGCCTCACTCGTATGGAATCCATATGAATATCGATATACAGAACTACATCCTGGTGGTTGCGGAGAATATAAAGATGGGCGGCACATAAATCTTCCGCACTAGGCTAAATAATTTTCCTTGTCCAACCCCTACGCCTTTCAACCTTCCCTCATATCTACCGATTGGAACCCCAAAAAATTCAATTTTTTTCATATAATCAATGCAAAACTCAATGGGCTCTTCTGTCACGTATCGTTACACAATTCTAGCATCTGGTTTGTACCAATTTTTCACAAAGTGCTTGAAGATTTTCATGTATCTCTCAAATGGGTACATCCATCTTAGAAATACCGGACCACATTGCTTTATCTCATGCACCAAATGGATGATTAAGTGGACCATTATGTTAAAAACAATATGGAAGGAAATACATTTCCATACGGCATAGAACTTCAACAATCATAACATGCAACCGATCCATCTTTGAAACATTAGTACTTTTGCTACATATAGATTTGAAAAAAAAAAACAGAGCTTTGTAATGCAAAATCTTACGTGAGAAGGCAATGAAGAATGAAGGACAATGGCATTCAATTCCTGCATTAGGTTATGACAATCGTGTGACTTCAACCCACCCAACCTCAACTCCTCGATAGACACACAACTGCTTATGTGGAACGAGTAGGCACTGGGCACTTTCACACTTCTAAGGGTCTCAAAAACAATTCTTCTCTGATTGTGACATTGAATAGCAAGCAGGGGGTAAATAACAATCATCACCCGTAGTCACTAGTGCAAGATTATCCCAAATACCTAACTCAACTAAATCTAGCCTAGCCTTCAATCCGTCCTTTGTTTTTCTAGGGGCATTTAACAACGTCCCTACCAAAGAATCACAAACATTATTCTCGATGTGCATGATGTCAAGACAATGTCTAACTTCCAAATAGTGCCAATATGGTAGTTTGAAGAAGATTGGGCATTTTTTCCAACTTCCTTCAATGGCAGTTTTTCTTTTCTTCTTCCCAAAGTCATTTGGAAAATGCTTAACACTCTCATAAATATGTGTACCTGACTGTGGCACCGGTGCAGCTCGTGCATCTATTTTCTTGTTGAACTATTTTTGGACCACTCGCCATGGGTGCCCCTCGGGAAGAAACCGCATGTGCCCCTGGTAAACTGTCTTACAACTGCGTTTTAATTGACAGTAATCAGTTTCCTCCTCACACACTAAACATGCAAAGTGGACTTTCATAAAATACCCAGACAAATTCCCATATGCAGGAAAATCATTAATTGTGCAAAATAACATTTCCTTAAGATTGAAGAATTCATTAACCAATCCATCAAACACTCTAACACCAGCATTAAACAAAGTCAACAAATTATCCACTAGAGGCGCAAGATATACATTAATATCATTACCAGGTTGCTTCGGACTTGATATCATCAAAGATAGCAACACATACTTACGTTTCATGGTCAACCAAGATGGGAGGTTGTATATGACCAACATAACAAGCCAAGAGCTATGTGTGCTACTCATGTTACCAAAAGGATTCATATCGTATGTACACAACCATAACCTCAAATGTCGAGAATCTTTGCCAAACTCAGAGTACATAGCATCAACTTCCTTCCATTTCTCCCCATCCAAAGTATGTCTTATGACATCATCCGATGGTCAGTCTTTATCCATGTGCCAACACAAAAACTTGGCATCTTCCTCACAAGCATACAACTTCTTTAATCGGGGAATGATCGAGAGGTATCATAAAACTTTTGCTGGTGTCCTTTTCTTTGATTTCAATGGAACGTTTGCACCCATCGCAATCACACCTCCCTTCAACTTGTACCAAGACACACCACATACCCGTCAATTTTCTTGATCTTTATCTAATTCCACTCTATACAACATACAATCATTCAGGCATGCATTGATTTTTTGCAATTCCAATCCCATCGGGCATAGTATTTTTTTTTGCAGCATATAACCAATCAGGCATTAAATTTCCCTCTGGAAGCAAATCCCTAAACAACTCCAGAGCCTCGGTCACTGACTTGTACATCCATCCAAAATTTACCTTCAAGTTCATTATCCGTAGAGTTGCATTCAGAACCGATATTTTTCAACCATTGTACAGAGGCCTCCCTTTGTCATCAATCAAAGCTTGTAACGACTCTGGTTTTCCTTTGAATTACCTCGCAATTTCTTCAACCATTTCATCAAACTTGGCATTACCATCTAATTCATCAACCATCGTCGTGTCCTCCAATTCATTGGAAGGAGAGGCTTCCACAACTTCCCCATGACATACCCAATGAGTGTAGCTAGTTTGGAACCCTCTCATTACAAGGTGTTCCCGCAAATTTTTCCTCCCTAAATATGCATCGTTATTACAATCCTTACAAGGGCATCTTTCCCATGAAGAACCATTTTTAGAAGCATGTTCAAACACAAACGAAACAAATGATTCAACCAATGGCATGTACTCGAGTGATTTCCTACGATAATTACCAATTAGTTCATCTTGATCCATTCTCCTAAAAGTCAATTAATATGCAATGCATGTGGATCCATTCAACAATAACCATAAACCTAGTTAATCTCAAAACCTAATTGTAAATGTGGATATATAGAAAGCATCAAATACACATTCAATCATTTCATGAAATTGAAAAACTAGATAGTTTGGATTAAACTAACCTTCTCCAGTCCGATTTGATGATTCTCAAGCACCACAATGGGTATTGAATAATGGGTATTGAATGAACGAGATCCTTCTTCAAAGTTTTAGGGTTTAGTTGCATTTAATGGAAATGGGTACATTTTTTAATATACAGGGTCGTTTCTGAACTCAATAATGTTGTCCCCCAATTTCAAAGACAATATTTTAAACATTCCAAATTCGGAAAGAGGACACTATGCATTTTCGCATTTGAAAAACGTTTCTTTTCTTTGCAGTGCCTACATAATGGGGTTTCCAATTTTGGAAATCCTATCGTTCCCCATTTCTAAGTTTGTAAAGTATCAAATTTAAAGGTGGTTAGACATAACTGCCTGTAATTAGAGCTAATTAAAAGTTGTTATGCCTTGAACTGCCTTTTATTAAAGGCGGTTCAAGTAAAATTTCCTTAAATCATCAAAAAAATAGCCTTTAAAATTTTGGAGGAAAAATGACCGGCACTTTCTGAAGTCAAAAACTAAAATTAAAGGCAGTTTTACTAGTGCTTCCTTTGCTTTCTACCTTTAGTGCATGTCTCTCCACTAGTGATCCCTCGGTGTATGATTAAAATTTGTGCAGGAGATCTAACAATAGTTGTTAGCAACATGGGTGTATATCTTCCAAAGTTAGGCCTAGCCATTTCCATCGGTTTTTTACTCTAGGATTATTACTCCTTCCTAGCTTCTCTACTAAAATTTCCCTCTTCTTTTTGGTGGCTTCCTCTACTCTCGAATATTGCTCCACTACCTCTTAGAGTTTTCTCAGGGTTCGAGGGGGTATTTGTGCTCAACTTCTTGTATAAATCCAAATTCCGTATTCCTAACAAATATCCTATAAATTACCTCATTTTCTGTAGCTTCTACTACCCCCGGGCTTTCATCCACATATCGGTGCCCCCGTACTCTCTCCTAACTTCTGTTTGGTTTGGTACAGGTCCAACAGAGTTTTAGTAAACTTCTTCTAAGCTTACTAACTAAGCAGAGCCCTGTTGGAATCTCAATAAGAGTGCAAATAACCCCTTGGAAACTTATTAAACCATTCCTAAGCTTTTCCCCGAAGGTAACTTCTAACCAGCTTGCATATTAACCTTTCTTCGAAATCCCTCAAATTCATTAGACTCGGGAATTTCTGAATGAATTATCAAGGATCTTATTCCCCACTCTAAGTAGGAAGACCTTCCGGTGGCTTTTTATCCACTGGCCACCGAACCCCAGTTAACATTGAACTGAAAGGTGATCCGGCTACTTGACCCATTGGCCCATTCAACCTGTACAACTCCCTTTTTTAATGAATCTTTAGCGCATGTCGTCAACCCGTGTTGCCTCCCAACCATTTTCATCTCTCGATCATTCCCTCTATACTGCATTGGGTACACAGACTGAGAACCCATATGACTGGAATTTACCCAAGGTTGCATAACCTCTAGGTACATCGACAACTGCCCATAAGGGTTATAAGGCCCTTGGTAGCTATTGCACTTTGTAATCCTGTATTACGACCTCCCTGGTTCCCCATGGAAGTCGATGTTCCATATCCAACTCCAGTCCCTGGAAGAGCAACTATTGAGTTTATCGAGACTAAAGAGGCAGCGAGTACAACATTCCCTAGGAATAGTCTGTGAAGGAAGGTTGGGGTCGCATTTGAAACACCTCTCCTACATATCCTGGGTAAGGGAAAGCCAACATGGGCTGAGAAACTAGCCCTGACGTTAATCCCATAGGCATCGACTGCACAACCTCTCTCGAGATACCCATAGGTCTTGAGGGAGAAGTAGCATGATATCCTGCAACAGCCATCATCTGCGATATCTGTGCCAGATCTTGTTGCAACCCAACCATTTCTGTACTTTGGTTCGCCTGAATACTCAGTGCAGGATCTGTGTTCCCAACTCCTTGCTCCATATTAGTACGTCTCGATGGCTTTACTGCATCTATTCGAAGAGCTTTGAAAATTTGCAGATTAGACCCAGTCGAGATTTGTATCATCTCATGCTCAACAGTCAAAACATGCACCATTCATGACTCGACTATTGAGACTTGAGCCTTTTCGTGCTCCACATTCTACGACTCTGGGGGATTGACCATATCACCTCTTCTTCTGAACGAGGATTGCACTTCTTCTCCCATTCATGTTGCCTTCAACCTCAGTCTTTCACTCCTTCGAGTAGTTGTAGACATAAACCAAGGAATTGGCATGCTAATTGATGCGTCTAGAAACTGAATGACCAGCTTGCTCAAATTTCTTGATTATAATCTGCAATAAAACCAACCCTAGGGGAATCTCAAGGGAAAACTCTCTGAATCTTAAGTCAATAAAGTGTATGAATATTGTATAAAGACAAAATAGAATCATAAAATGAATACGTACCTCCTATTTATACTATATAATCACCATAATATTAATCTTTAATTATCCTTAAATATGGCCATTAAGTCTGGCCATTTCAAACCTTATTATTATCATCTTTTCCAATTGGGTCGTCTGATACAAGCCGACTATGCTGCTTGGGCTTGGTCATTATCAGGACCCATCGAGAATAATGCAAGGGTTTTTCGCTTGAAACCTAAACTTTCATACAAGGGTAACAATGATATGCTATGGAAAAATAGATTAACGACACTTGAATCTCTAACATTGGTTGCTCCAATCACATAACATTACAATGTGGTCATTAAAAACTTACCCGAATTAACTTATCCAAACCTAAAGATATGTCCATATTCATTTTCTTGATGATTTTGAGTGTTATCCCTTCATGATAAATCGATGCACTGAAATTGGTTGTTGTATGTGGGGAAGGAATATTGCAATGAGGAAGCACATTTTTTTTTATGGAATGGAAGGGTTATGTCTCAGGTCCGCAATTGAAGGGTTAATAGATCTTCGATTTTGAGTGGAGGTTTGGGTGGTTGTAATACAATGTGCATTGACCATTAAAATAATGTCCAATGATGCTCCAAAATTGGAACACATTATGATTAGTGTAACAAAATTGGAACACATTACGATTAGTGTTACGAAATTGGAAGCTGTGTTAGGTTGGTGCATGACATGTAAGCGGCATCTGTTGAAATTTCGTGACAAGATCTCAAAACAATAGTATTCTTCCTTACTCCCAACATATTTTTAGTTCCCCATCCACTAACTCCTTGTGGTTCATAAAAACCAAGTTCAATCCTGAAAAATTGAAACTCTCTTTGACGGTTCATTATCGGGATTGATGAGACTTCAAATGCATGTATTTTCCAAAGAATTTAGCATCTCTTTTATCATTTTTTTGTTTTAAGATTGCTAGATTTAGGTGGGTTTACGTGATAAGGGGTTTAGATGACCATTTTTGGTTTTTATACATAAATCCTTCATTTTGTAACCTATGTTTAGTTTAATGGATTTTTGTTCCTTACGAGCATCTAGATTCCTTTTTGTAATATTAATTTGTAGATTGCTCGTGAGTACTTAGGAGTGGTTTAGTGAAGGCCATTTGAAAGGATGGTAGAATATGGAAGGCTACTCACAAAGTGGTAGAAGATAAAGTAAAGAAAGGAGAGCAAAGCAAAGGGTGAAGAATGATCTATGTTTTAAAGCAGGGTTCTGAGAATTTTCCGAAACTAATCAGCCTCCAATATTGATACCATTGGATTCCTCTTATCGAGTACTATAAAATCAACTATAAGAACTCCTAAAATGGATCAACAGTTCACCCATGGGAAGCAAAACAAGAAGCTGCAGGCGAGGCCATTTCTGAATTTGGGCTGAGACCTCCGCCGCCCGGGCGACGCCAATTCCACCTGGGTGACACCTGCTGCGTTTTCACCTTCTTTTTGACCAACTTGGGCTATAAATAGCCCCCCTTCTTCCCCATTTGCCTAAGCCCGACCTGGGGGCTCCAAAACCCTAGTTTTTCACCATTTGTCTTCCATTTCTTTTTCTTTCTTTGTAGATCTTTGTTCTATGTTATGGATTTTGATTATCTAGATTATTTTTATCTTGGAAGAAATGGATTGAAGCTTCCATATCAATGTAATAAGAACCATATCTATCTATTTAGTGCTTTTGCTGTTGTACAATTATTGAGCTTTGAATGTGAATTGTTAATTGCATTGATGTTGTTGGAAGCTTGAGTATATGAATTGCTTGTATGATTACTTGTTAGGGTTGGGAGAAAGTAGCTAATTCTCTCCTCTTTTAATGTGGAATCCAAGAGCATGAGTTAGAGCTCCTTAAATGATGTTGGTGTGTTGATAATTACTGGATGAATGCGATGATGTCGAACTTGTTGTCATGTTTGTTTTAGGTAGAAAATGAGAGAAGTCTATGAATGTTGATCTTTCTTGACTAATCTTGTGTAAATGCATAAATTGGTTAAATGCTTAGATACTGTGTAGTATTTATAAGTGTTGCCAAGCTTGTTGATTCTTCGTGCTAAATGCCATCAATGGGATACTCTTAGTCCTAAGGGAGTCATTGGTGAGGTTTGACAAGAGATGTCGAATTCACTCTTGCAAACTACTATCTAAGAAGGATAGAAGATTTATCTTCACAAAAAGTAGTTGAAGTAGTGAATAGATTGTTTTACTCATTCTTGAAGCCTTTGTTGTTCAGCATTCATGTGTTCTTAATGCTATGTTTTACTTCATTTATGTCATATGTTGTTTGAGAATAGGAAGTGTTTTTATGATTGAAGTGCTAGGGTGTTAGGAAAGTGACGAATTCCTTAGCTCTTTTGCATGAAAATCTACAAGCATGAACTTAGAACTTCTTGAGTATAATGTGCGGTAATCCTTGCTAGATGAGTATGTTAATGTGGTTTGTTCTCATGCTTATCCTATAGATGCAATGAAAGGTTGAACCTTTAATGTGGTTTGTTCTAGGTTTAGCCTAATGAATGCTATGTTTGGTTAAAATGCTATGTCTTTGGTCGAAGGCTTGTTGTTATCAATTCTATTGTCCTTCGTGTCTAATGCCGTTGATGAAATACCCCTATGGTTGTTGTTTGTCTAGGGTGATCATCAACGAGGTTTGCAAATGGTCGTTGTTTGTCTTTGCAAATTACTATTAATAAGGAATGAATGTTGATCTTCTATTAGCATTCCCCATAGGTAATAAATGTGATAGGATGAGTGAATGGTTCAATGATCTACATTTGGTTTGGAAGTAGATATCAATTGCCCCCAAGGCTTTATCTTTTGTAGTTTTAAAACCCTTTTTCTTAGTTTTGTTTGATGATTAGCATAGTTACTTAACCTTGCTAGTTATCTTGTCTTTTAACTTTCATAACTTAGGACCACCAAACAACCAAACTCCCATTTTTACTCGCTTTTATATGTGTACATATATCTACTTCTAGCCTAATATCAACCTTTTTGTGCCTAAATGCTTCAGAAGATCCCTCTTCTTCGTGGACGACCCCGACTTGCCGCTATCTACTTAGTTGCAGATATTAAGTATTTAGGGCTTATGAATATTAACTTTGAGAGATACGGCGAAGACCTCCCAAATTTTGGCGCCGATGCCGGGGAAGAGGCGTTTATTTCTAAATGTTTGGGCATTTTTGGTTGCATATTAGCTAGTTGTTTTTATTTTCCACTCCTTGGTGGTTGTTTATGTTTGGAGTAGGTATTGCTTGAGTTCTTAGTGAGTTTTTATCGAGAACACTTGCAATATGATTTCATACTTTTGAAAATAAAAAAAATATAAAAATGGAGCGTCTCACCTTGAAGGAATTCTTGATGAGAAGAGAGGCTCAACAAGCAAGGTTTTGTAGGATGTGTCATTCTGAACATCCTACCGAGTCTTGCTATTTGTTGTGGGAAGAGCACTATGAGGGAGAAAGAACCCTTCATTTCCAAAACCAAGGATATTATGAAGAGTGCTACCAAGAGGTCGGAGATGTTGGTTTTCAAGGGCAAAAAGCTCAAGAATGGTATCCATACCACGATCCTTACAATCCAGAATGGAGTGGTAGTCCGGATTGGTGGTATGAGAATGAGCTGGAAAACCAACAATACGAGCAAAATAGTTGGCCATCACCACCTTACACCATCCCCCAAAACCAAGCCCAACAAGGAAGTTCAAGTTTTACACGTGAGGAAGTCATGAATACAATAGCAAATTTGAACTACTTTACTAGTGAGGAGCCGAACACTCGGCTCTCCTCTAGTGTTGTGGCTATTGAGGGGCATGTGAGGAGTATGTTAGAAGTGTTGGCTCGGATGGAAGCTCGTGATTCCGAAAACACACCATCCCAAATCGAACTCGAGGATTCGGTGAGTGAGGTCACCATGGGAAATGACTTTGAGTTTGAAGGGGATGAGGAGTTGGTTGTTGAGGATAAAAAATTGGAGAAAGAGGTGATTGTGCTACATTCATTAGCATCGTCACCCCTTCCCCCACCTAGTGAACCAACTCTACCATTTTCGAAAGTTTTGAGGGAGACAAGAGAGGAGCCAAAAGACTACCCCAAGCCTCCTAACCACCCAACTCCCTTTAAACCATCTCCACCTCAACAAAACTTTCCTCTTGAAATTTTTTTACCCTACCTCTCTACTTTTGTATGCTCATGGTGAAGGGGTTCAAGCCTTCACCATATGGATAACATTAGGGTCGTGCTGCCGACCTTAAAAATACGGAGCTTTTCGGGAGGCAACCCGAGATTTTAAATTAGGTTAGTGTTTTCTTTTTTTATTCTTTTTTCTTTTTTTTGAAAAAAAACATTCCTCAACCATGTCCTTAAACCCTTACCCAAAACCACAAGAATACCACCACTACCCACCACTAAAAACCACTACCAAAACCACCATCTAGGAGTACTACTAGTTGTTGTCTTTTGTGAGTGTTGATTGAGATTTGCATAGTTGTGGCTTCGTAATGGATGGATCAAAGTTGCATGTTGGGCAGAGTTCGAGAACATGGAGAATAGAGCATTCAATGAGAAGTGAGCATAGCCATCACCGGGAAGGACCTTCAAAGTTCAAGTTGTGAGTATTTTTTTCTTTCTCCCTTATTTCTTTATCTTGTCTTTTTAGAATTGAGGAAAATGTGTGTTTCAAGTGTGGAGAGGTAAAGAGAAATGTATCTCATTGTATTATATTGTAGTGTGCATATGCTCCACTTTGATTTGTATTGTTTGAAAAAAAAAGTGAAAAAAAAATTCCCGCTAAGTTGTAAACCCGAGAGGGCAACTTAGGCAAAAGTAGGAGGCCCGGAGAGGTTGAAAACCCAAAATGGCAACCTATGCAAAAATGAGAGGCCAAATGGAGAGGAAAAAGGTGAGGGTGAGTATTGAAAAAGAAAATTGTGTGAAGCTAGGATGAAAACCCGAGAGGGCTCCTAGGCAAAATGAGAGAAATTGAGAGAAATTGAAAAAAAAAATATGCTTATCTTGATTTGTCTATTGAGTGGCATTTTCGGTGGAGTAAGTTAGCTTGGCATTATATGTATACCTCACTTTTGTTATGGTTTGTTGGTTGTTTAGATTATCTTAGGCTTTGGGATGTGAGAGTGTGAGAGATTCTTATGTCTTGGAGGTTAGGGTAGTCTAGGAATATGATGTTGGATTTTTTGGGAAAACTTTTACATGCAAGTATACACTTTGATCTTTGCTTGTTCTTGTTTACTCGAGGACGAGTAAGGTTTAAGTGTGGGGAGATTTGATGAGACGTCAAATGCATGTATTTTCCAAAGCATTTAACATCTCTTTTATCATATTTTTGCTGTAAGATTGCTAAATTTAGGTGGGTTTACATGATAAGGGGTTTAGACGACCATTTTCGGTCTTTATATCTAAATCCTTCATTTTGTAACCTATGTTCAGTCTAATGGATTTTTGTTCCATACGAGCATCTAAATTCCTTTTTGTAAGATTAATTTGTAGATTGGTCATGAGCACTTAGGATTGGTTTAGTAAAGGCCATTCGAAAGGATGGTAGAAGATGGAAGGCCACTCACAAAGTGGTAGAAGATAAAGTAAAGAAAGGAGAGCAAAGCAAAGGGTGAAGAACGATCTATGTTTTGAAGCAGGGTTCTGAGAATTTTCCAAGAAGAATCAGCCTCCAAGAGTGGTACATTGGATTTCTCTTCTCGAGCACTATAAAATTGACTATAACAACTCCCAAAATGGATCAACGGTTCACCCGTGGGAAGCAAAACAAGAAGCCGCGTACGAGGCCATTTCTGAATTTGGGCTGAGACCTCCGCCGCCTGGGCGAGCCCATTTCCGCCCGGGCGATGCCAATTCCGCCCGGGTGACACCTGCTGCATTTTGACCTTCTTTTTGACCAACTTGGGCTATAAGTAGCCCCCCTTCTTCCCCATTTTCCTAAGCCCGACTTGGGGGCTCCAAAACCCTAGTTTTTCACCATTTTTCTTCCATTTCTTCTTCTTTCTTTGTAGATATTTGTTCTATGTTATGGATTTTGATTATCTAGATTATTTTTATCTTGGGTGCAATGGATTGAAGCTTCCATATCAATGTAGTAAGAACCATATCTATCTATTTAGTGCTTTTGCTATTGTGCAATTATTGAGCTTTGAATGTGAATTGTTAATTGCATTGATGTTGTTGGAAGCTTGAGTATATGAATTGCTTGTATGATTACTTGTTAGGGTTGGGAGAAAGTAGCTAATTCTCTCCTCTTTTAATGTGGAATCCAAGAGCATGAGTTAGAGCTCCTTAAATGATGTTGGTGTGTTGATAATTACTGGATGAATGCGATGATGTCGAACTTGTTGTCATGTTTGTTTTAGGTAGCAAATGAGAGAAGTCTATGAATGTCGATCTTTCTTGACTAATCTTGTGTAAATGCATAAATTGGTTAAATGCTTAGATACTGTGTAGTATTTATAAGTGTTGCCAAGCTTGTTGATTCTTCGTGCTAAATGCCATCAATGGGATACTCTTAGTCCTAAGGGAGTCATTGGTGAGGTTTGACAAGAGATGTCGAATTCACTCTTGCAAACTACTATCTAAGAAGGATAGAAGATTTATCTTCACAAAAAGTAGTTGAAGTAGTGAATAGATTGTTTTACTCATTCTTGAAGCCTTTGTTGTTCAGCATTCATGTGTTCTTAATGCTATGTTTTACTTCATTTATGCAATATGTTGTTTGAGAATAGGAAGTTTTTTTATGATTGAAGTGATAGGGTGTTAGGAAAGTGACGAATTCCTTAGCTCCTTTGCATGAAAATCTACAAGCATGAACTTAGAACTTCTTGAGTATAATGTGCGGTAATCCTTGCTAGATGAGTATGTTAATGTGGTTTGTTCTCATGCTTATCCTATAGATGCAATGAAAGGTTGAACCTTTAATGTGGTTTGTTCTAGGTTTAGCCTAATGAATGCTATGTTTGGTTAAAATGCTATGTCTTTGGTCGAAGGCTTGTTGTTATCGAATCTATTGTCCTTCGTGTCTAATGCTGTTGATGAAATACCCCTATGGTTGTTGTTTGTCTAGGGTGATCATCAACGAGGTTTGCAAATGGTCGTTGTTTGTCTTTGTAAATTACTATTAATAAGGAATGAATGTTGATCTTCTATTAGCATTCCCCATAGGTAATAAATGTGATAGGATGAGTAAATGGTTCAATGATCTACATTTGGTTTGGAAGTAGATATCAATTGCCCCCAAGGCTTTATCTTTTGTAGTTTTAAAAACCTTTTTCTTAGTTTTGTTTGATGATTAGCATAGTTACTTAACCTTGCTAGTTATCTTGTCTTTTAACTTTCATAACGTAGGACCACCAAACAACCAAACCCCCATTTTTACTCGCTTTTATATGTGTACATATATCTACTTCTAGCCTAATATCAACCTTTTTGTGCCTAAACGCTTCGGAAGATCCCTCTTCTTCGTGGACGACCCCGACTTGCCGCTATCTACTTAGTTGCAGATAGTAAGCATTTAGGGCTTATGAATATTAACTTTGAGAGGTACGGCGACGGCCTCCCAGGGATGCATCAAAATCAAAGAGGAGTTTGGCCTTAAAGGCTCATTCTGTGTCACAACTCAATATGACATTGGAACTTTGTGGTGGAGCAAGAAAAAAGGTCCCCATTCTGCAAGAAAACAAGAACACACGTGATCACCGATGTCCAAAAGAGGCCAGAGCAAGTCGCAAGTTCTTCAATTAGAAGGCATCTAAGTTGTACTAGGACTCGGTATACCATAAATGCATAGCTACAAAGATGTTAAACCTGACTCTCTCTCTAATCTAAATTTTGATTACATATTAGACCATTTCCATTCTTTGTATTTACACAACCTGGTAATAATGGATTATCTAACTCATACGGATGAAGTTGTTCAAATTTATGCTAATTTGGGAAGCATACCGAGGACTCTAACTTAATCATGGTTAATGGAATTATGATCAATGTTAGTGAATTCACAGTAAATAATTTTAAAGTGCCGTTGGACCAAGCCTAGTTTATTGCATTCTAACATCTTTAATGGCCCTTTTGAGGTATATAACCAACAAACATGGCATAGTAAGACTTGATCTCAACCTCTTTGTCTAGTAGAGATAAGGCGTGAGTATTTTAGATTACTAGGAGATAGGCTCTGCCAAGCTGATAAATATGACTTTTTGGAGTTGAGCATGGAGCAAATATTGGTTTTCAAGTGGGTGTGTATGAATGTGTTTCCTAGTTAAGGGCATGCTTGTGAACCTAGAATTGGAAGCTTAATGATATTCTATCACATAATGGAAAAGAAAGCTTTCAATCTAAAGCTCACCATATTCTCCTACATGAACAAAGCCATTGGAATGATGAAAAAAGATTTCACCCATGGTTTCTTAATTACTAAGATAATCTGAGAGCAGGGAATCATGCCCGTTGACCGTCCATTGTATCGCAAATTCTATGACAAGAATTGGTCAGACCTCAAGGTCTAGAAATGAATTTAGAAACCAACAAGTTGAGGGTGAAAGTTGTGCCGGGGGGAGCTGCTAAAAATGTGATGAGGGATAATGTGTGGAGTATGATGCTTCTTCGTCAACAGGAATCAGTAAGTTATAATGAAATTATGTAAAACTAGTTTGTTGTGTGAATGTCGTTCCTTTAATTGTATTGTATGTCATGAATTTACAGGGGGCGATAAAGGGTTCATGCATAAGGTCAAGAAAGTATTTTCATGCTTCGTTAACCAAATGAAATCCCTTGAGATGGAGATTGAGGATATTAGGGTCGAACAAGATATGTACCGTCAAAGGAAAGAGATCAAGATGTATATAAGTGAAGATGAAGAAGAGGTTGCATTTGGACATGTTACATCATCCAGCGACAATGTAGAGGATGAGGAATCATCTGAGAATAATGTAGCATTATACCTGTGTTTATGGCTGTTCAAAAAAACCAAAAAACTGATAATCGGACAAAATCGAATCGGAATTAAATTTGGTTAACCGGTTAATCGGGTAATATCAGTATGGTTATCCAGTTATGTCGGGTAATCTGTTTTATTATTTGGTAATCGGTCTAACTAGATAACGGATAAGAGATTTTATAATACATTAATTAATTTCATCCCCAAAAAATAATTCATTAAACTTTGGGCCTTGATCACAAACCTAATAAGAAAACTTTAGATTCCTAGCCCAAATTAACTTATTTTTTAAACTCTATATTACTACCCCATATATCTTTAAATAGTTATTATGCCCAGAGCAAATAATTATGCAAACAAAAGTCAATGTAGCTAATATTGTGCCCAAAACTAGTAATTATTGGCGGCAACTCATGGTACAATTTTATTATTAATTCAAAAAATTATTCAACTCCCATGGAACACAATTATGCAATTCCTAAATTTCTTACCTTTTATTCTATGTTTTGCAGATCTAACTACTAATCAATATTAATAGGGATTTATATTTTAAATTTTAAATAAATGATATATGGTAACCGGCAATAACTGACACATAATCCGAAACCGATACTAACCAAACCGGTAAAACCGATGATCCACCTCGACCTGGTTGTTGTTAATACAGTCGCAACAAGCACAATTTAATTAACCCGGGCCGAGGCACTAGTCTCGTGGGATGGTTAAAGATAAGATTTATAGTTCTGCACCCGTTTCTCGCTGCTAATGCTACCAAATGGTAGTAAGCGGCAAGCCATGGGTTTGTCAACAGAGACACTAGGATCCAAGTAAAAGTCAAAACATAGCCTCGTGCAGGTCGTCAATCCGCACAAGTGAAAGGAACAGCTAGTAATGTAAACATGCAAGTTTGGGGTGGGGGTGTTAGTATGTTCAACTAAAAACTACTAAGCATGAAATCAACAAACAAGTAAACTATTTATACTAGGCACTTGGGACTAATTTAGCATTATGGTAGTTCTAATGCTTCAATCC
Source organism: Rubia yunnanensis (assembly GCA_037428765.1). Lineage (NCBI taxonomy): Eukaryota > Viridiplantae > Streptophyta > Magnoliopsida > Gentianales > Rubiaceae > Rubia > Rubia yunnanensis. Next base: position 44,389,888 of record CM075069.1, on the reverse strand, counting down.
TCGATTCACTCACATGTAGAAATACAAAAGACCTATCAATGTGTTCATAACACGTGGTGTGGTCAATGTCATACACTTCCCCATACCTGTCATGGTGGGTGCGCTCGTAACCCTCCATCGACACTGCCATCGTAATTAAGGGAGCACAACAAGGTTCGACCGTTGTTGTGGTTCTGTTTCTCCCCCATGCTACTACATCCCAGGCTTCCACCACAAATGCACTAATTCCCAGTGGTCCTCTATACGCTAGGCCTTGGGTTCATAGGCACCTTATCTGTGATACTAGGGTTTCAACACAACTCCTAGCTTTCTACTATCAACTATCACTACCCGTAACCTCTCGGGCAACTTTACAAAGCCAGCTAAGACTGGTGCGACGGCAAATAAGTCAGAGCATTCTCGAATCCCCCATGCACACACCCCACGTGGACGCGTTCTCCCCTACTCATTCAAATATCCAGGTTTCTCTTCCCGAGGGGGTATCATTAAATGCACCATACATGAACATAACCTAAAGTGTGTGCTTATATGTGGTGTAGTGTTCATGCATTTAAAAACATTCAAGAACAATCACAATAATATCATAAACACAAAGATAGGATGAATCTACTTGAATCTCATAAAGTAATAGAAACTACAAGTGCAAATATGAACCAAGCTAAACTAACTATTCCCTAGACATGAAATTCAAATATTGATTTTAGTTCCACATCTTTGGGATGAAACGAGAAGAAAAGAAAAGGAAAAAGTACAAAACCTACTAAGAGAGCTCCATTCTCCAAATGCTCTCCCAAGATATGATTCTCCAAATGCTCTCCCAAGATATGATTCTCCAAATACAACTTGTAATATCCTCTGAAAAATGAGTAGACTAGGGTCCTATATACAGTAGTAGGAAATTGGGCCTAAAAATAGGCCCAAAATAGGCCAAAGGTGCCAAAACCCTAGGTCACTCGCCTAGTTTTCACAGACCGACACAGATGCCACGGTCCGTGAAGCCTTCATGCACGGACCTCCAGATTTGGCGCGGTCTGTGAACATTCATAGCCGCGGGAAGCCATGGTCCGTGAAGCTAGGCTCGTGCCACAGTCTATGAGGGTTTTCACGGACCGCAAGCAATACCACGGTTTCCACTCAGTAATTTTCATGGCCCAGCATTCTTTTTACGGACCGCGAGCAACATGGGTGTTTGCTCAAAACTTTCGTCTCGGTCTGTGAATTTTTTCACGGACCAGCTCCATACTTAGACAAATTTCTTCAACTCTTCCCTTCCATGCTTCACAGCCCGGCTCCATTGTCATGGACGGGCATTGTTGCTTTATGTAGGGAAGACCATGGGCATCTTCACGGGCTGCTGATGCTTTGTGTAGTGCGGGTTGTTATGGGTCACTGGTCTTTCGTCAGCTGGACTTCGTTTGCTTGCCACGGGTGAACCGTTAGTCCAAATTGGGAGTTTTAGTAGTCGATTTTGCAGTAATCGAGAAGACAATTCCAATGGAACCAGCTTTGAAAGTAATTCTTCCTGGATCATTCTTGGACTAAGGCAAAACTCCTCGGACCATGATTCACCGTTTCAACCTTTTCCCGTCTTGAACTTCGAAGCCGTCATTCCTTGGATTCAATCTCCTTCTACCATGCATTGATGATTGTGGTCTTCATCTCCATTCAATGCGAATAGCCTTCAAATCTTCTACCGTTAAAAGCAAACAGCCTTCACAAAAATGTGATGTTACAGATAGCATTCACGGGCGACCTACTAAAGGTACTTACAATGAGGACCAAGGAGCCCGTGAACAGGATATGTCAATAATCACTAATTAAATGTACAAAAAGTGGTGTTTAGAATAGAAAATCGAACATAGTTATCTAAACCCCTTGTCTTGTAAACTCAACTAATGTTACCAATCCGCCAACCAAAAATATATAAAAACTATGTCAAATGCATTTGTTAAAGCATGCATAATGGTGCAGATCAACCGACAATATTATCAGTCGGTTATTCAGTTCCTTCTAAAATTTTATAAATAGGTAGAAACCAAAAATGATTAACCACCTAACCAACAACCAACCGGTTGAACACCTCTACTTGTGTTCGCCATAAAATTGTGGAGAAGGATGGTACATTGTAAGCATTACCATTTTTTGTTTTTATTTGAATTCATATAGTTAATGTAATAATTTAATGTTGCTATTTTAGAGGAGAGATTGTCCAAAATGGTACCCACTTGTAATCGAAATTCACAGTTTGCTACCCAAATTTTGAATTTGTCCTTTAAAGGTACCCACTTTTTAATTTGTGTTTTAAAATGGTACCTTTCAGCAAAAAATGAGTACCAATTTGGATCAATATTGTGCCATAATTGTACCCACTTTTAACTGAAAAATACTTTCTTAGGACAATAATGAAAAAGTGGGTACCTCTTAAGAACAATTTTAAAAATAAGGTACCAAAATGTGAATTTCACTTAAAAGTTGGTACCATTATAGACTTTTTCTCTATTAAAGAGCTTTTCAATGTTCTCGAACTAAATGTACTTTTGAATAGATTTTTCACCCTATAGAATTTCATAGTTTGACTAAAGTATAAACCAATCTGGACTTGCACAATATTTCGAAGACACTTCCAAGACCAAAATATCTAAACATGGTCGAATTTGAACAAAACCTCAATGTTACCTAATTCCGAACATAGTTGTTTCAACACATGTAACCAATTTGACTGAATCGGTAAAGTGTAATGATATTTGGGCCATTTCCCAAAATCGAGGTTGGAATATTGTCAGCCACTTTTCAATAAATTTTTCTTTCGACGACTGAAATTAATCATATTGTATTATATTTGACATAAAGTCTTGCCGAGTTCCAATTCCGGCGCATGTTTCAAGACAATAGCTAGAAATGTAATTAAATTTGTTTATTTGAAAACATAACACTTGATCAGAGTTTTGAAATTGTAAATATGTTTCATGCTCACTATAACGATGTTTTGAAAAACCTAACGAATTTGGAATTGGGTCTCTATAAATAAACCAAATGCCACACGTTTACATATTCAAATATTCTACAAATTACCCGCTCGCACCATACATATCACTCTGCTATTTCTTTCCTCATGAAGATTGCAATGGCCGAAACCCTGGTTGGGATAAGTGTAAAGACGAAGGCTGAGAAGCAACCGACCAAGCAAAAGAAGGCTTCATTGTTCGATGCTTCAAGGTTTGCATCACTCGGTGCCTTTGAGAGGTATCAATATTTCCTACAAAAAGCAAGGCTACTAGATTCATATGCATTAGTATTGGTTGATGCCACGAGGATTGGGTTGAATAGTATAGGTTTATTGTTTGAATTCCAAAATTGTGCAGAGCTTTTTACCATTGCCGATGCGGTGCACTTTCACAAGGTTTGTCAATTTTATGCCAATTTTGTGGAGAATGATGAAGGGTATTTCTTTAAAATAATCAATGGTAGATAGTTTGATGTTGATCCATGGAAGATCAGCGATATATTAGGTTGTCCCTACCGCGGTCTTGAGTTCTGTTATCCGGCGGTTAAATATAGTTCCCTGTACATTTATCATTTTTCAAACTGGTTATTACATGTTGACCCCCCAATGTTAAATCTTATTGAGCTTGGAAAATTGTATTTCAATAGGTCCCAAATAAAGTCTAACACAGCTAAGAGTTACAAACTAAAGCATTTGACAATAGAAAATAGAATTTTGTAAGAGATGGTGGTAATGGGGTTGGTTCGAGCGGAAGGTCACACCTGTGAGCTAAAAGTCACTAGTATCATGTTGTTCTACTATTTTGTACAGAAAGTGAAGATCAATCCCGGCTACACCATTGTGCAACACATGTTGTCATCAACCATTCATTCAAACAAAAAGTCTCTCAAGCTCCCGTATGGCTCGGTTATCTCAAAATTCCTGAAGCAAGATAAAGACTTTGCCTTTTACAGTGTAGTCATTCCCCTTATAATGCACGAGCAAAATTTCTTTGAGAACAAGAAGTGAAAACTCGTAGATGGAAAATGGATACATAGGGGCATCGGAGAAGGCAACTAGAGAGGGTGCACCGATGAAGGTTAAACAAAATTTTTTTATGATATTTCAATTTCATTTTATGCTTATGTGAGGAAAACAAACGTAGGTGAGGAAGAAACTGGTGCGTTTATGTATAACTTGTAGAAAAAATGAAGGCAAAGGTGAAGAAGATAATAAAATTGAGAAAGAAGACTCATGAAAGAAAAAAAAGACTTTGAGGGCTAGGAATGGAAGTTAGGTTTGATTTTTTGGTGGAGGTCCGCCCCGTCAAAATGGGGCGGGTATGGAGGTACCTTTGGTAGGGGTGGGGTGGGTTTGAGTATGAAAATAATACCAGCCATGGATAGTGGTTCATGCGAGAATGGTTATTCAGATTTGCCTTATCCTGGCCCACCCCACCCCACTACTCCTGCTATGCACATACTAATTTAATATATGATAATTTATTATTTATTATAATCCACATATCTTACCTATAATATTTTTATGTAATTAATTATTAAGTTTTAAACATTAAAATTATATTTTAAAGCAAATTTTAGGTCTTTTTGAAGGTATAAGCGATGAGAACAATGGGTTTGAAGTGGTTAGGAAGATCAACGTGGGTAATGGGGTGGGGTATAATTTATATATTACTCTATAGGGCGGGTGAATTTTAATGTTTTACCCATCATGGGTGATGGGGCGTGGGAGGTCATCGTCATACCTCTCAAAGTTATCATTTATAAGCCGTTTATGCTTACTAAATACAATTAAGTAGATAATGTAAAATCGGGGTCGTCCACAAAGAAGAGGGATTTTCTTAAGCGTTTAAACTTATAAGGTTTATATTAGGCTAGAAGTATATATATATAGAGAGAGAGAGTAATATATATAGATATATAAAGGCAAGTAAATGGGGGGGTTGGTTGGTTGGTTTTCCTAAATTATGAAATTAAAAGACAAACTAACTAGCAAAGTCAAGTAACAATGCTAATCATGCACCAGACTAAGAAAAAGGGGTAAAAACTACAGAAGATAAAGCCTTGGTGGAAATTGATATCCACTTCCAAACCTCATGTAGATCATTGAACCATTCACTCATTCTATCACATTTATTACCTATGTGGAATGTTATCACTTCTCATTCGAAGATCAACATTCATTCATTCTTAATAGTAATTTGCAAAGACAAACAATGACCATTTGCAAACCTCGTTGACAATCACTCTAAGCAAACCACACCATAGAGGTATTTCATCAACAACATTCACACGAAAGACCATAGATTTGATAACAACAAGCCTTCTACCAAAGACATAGCCATTTAACCAAACATAGCATTCCTTAGGCTAAACCTAGAACAAACCACATTCAAGATTCAACCTTTCATTACATATATAGGATTAATATGAGAACAATCCACATTAACGTACTTATCTAGCAAGAATCACAACACATTATGCACGAGAAGTTCTAAGTCCGTGTTCTTGGATTTTCATGCCAAAGAGCTAAGGAATTTGTCACTTTCCAAACACCCTAACACTCTTTAATCATACAAACACTTCCTATTATCAAACACCCCATGGCATAAATGAAGTAAAACATAGCATTAAGAACACATGAATGCTAAATAACAAAAGCTTCAAGAATGAGTGAAACAATTTATTCATTACTTTAACTACTTGTTGTGAAGATAAATCTTCTATCCTTCTTATATAGTAGTTTGCAAGAGTGAATTCAACATCTCTTGTCAAACCTCACCAATGACTCCCTTAGTCGAAACATAACTAAAAGTATCCCATTGATGCCATTGAGCATGAAGAATCAACAAGCTTGGCAACATTTATAAACACTACACTGTGTCTAAGCATTTAACCAATTCATGCATTTACACAAGATTAGTCAAGAATGATCGACATTCATAGACTTATATCATTTTCTACCTAAAAGAAACATGACAACAAGTTCAACATCATCACATTCATCTAGAAGTTATCAACACATCAGCATCATTTAGAAGCTCTAACGCATGCTCTTGGATTCCACATTAAAAGAGGGGAAAATTAGCTACTTTCTCCCAACCCTAACATGCAATCATACAAGAAATTCATATACTCAAAATTCCAACAATATTAATGCCATTAACAATCCACATTCAAAGCTCAGTAAATGCACAATAGAGAAAGCAATAGATAGATAGAAATAATTCTCAAGACATTAGCAAGGAAATTTCAATCAATTGCTCCCAAGTACAAAACTAAGCTGGATAATCAAAACTCATAACATAGAACAAAGATCTACAAAGAAAGAAGAAAAAATGGAAGAAAATGGTGAAAAACTAGGGTTTCAGAGCCCCCAAGTTGGGCTTAGAGAATGGGGATGAAAGGAGGGCTATTTATAGTACAAGAGAAAAGAAAAGAAAGGCAAAAAGAAAAAGTGCAGCAGGATCCCGCCCAGGCGGAAATGGCCTCACCCGGGCGGTGGAGGCTTCAGCCAAAAAATCTCTGATTTTGGCTTGCTCATCCGTCCGGGCAGATGATGATCTGCGCGGGCGAGCTACAGTTCACGACTTCTTGTTTTGCTTCCCACTGGTGAACCGTTGATCCGTTTTGGGAGTTTTTTGAGTCCCTTTTATAGTGCTCGAGAAGACAAATCCAATAAAGTCACTCTTGTAGGCTGATTATTCTCGCATAATTTTAATAACTTTGTCCAAACTTCCGGGTGACAATTCATCCGCTTCTATGTCTTCCTTATTCGACCCTTCTATCTTCTACCATGTTTTAGCATGTAGCCTTCATTAAAACACTCCAAAGGGCTCATAAGACATCGACAAATGAAGCTCACAAAATGGAATCTAGATGAGCGTAAGAACCAAAAATCCATTAGACTAAACATAGGTTACAAAATGAATGATTTAGATATAAAAACCGAAAATGGTCATCTAAACCCCTTATCATGTAAACCTATCTAAATCTAGCAATCTTACAACAAAAATATGACAAAAGTGATATTAAATGCTTTGGAAAATACATGCATTTGACGTCTCATCAGGGCGGTATGGATATGAAAAGTTTAGGTGGGCATGGGTATGGAGGGACCATAACTACTCCCGTTCCACTCCATTGTCATCCATATTGAAGGAAATTAGGTGTGCGGAGATGGTAAGACGAGAAGCACATTTTGATACTTCCCAATAGATAACAATATCTAGATTGTCGTAGATTTTGATTGTTTCCACGTACGGAATGTTTATTTCAAAAAAATATGTTCCATTGTAAATAATCAATGTCGACGTAACATTGTTTTTTGAGCATATCTAATAGGTGTCCCATGAATGAGATTAGTTTTTATTAATGCTTCATTCGTTTGAATATATGTTCTACCAAGTTTCACATGACTTGAACTCATACCATACATTATGAAGACACTTCCAAATTTGGAAAGTTTGAAGGTTAAGACCAGGGCAACAACTAACAAGAGCTTTCAAAATGTACCTATAATTTAGAATAGAACCTGTGATGGATTGATTTGTAAAGCTAAAATTATAAATCAATTTGCTTAAGGTTCCAGGTCCGTAGAACCAACCGACATTAATATTTCATTAAAATTAGTGATTCATACGTTCAACTTCCGATTTCGTAACTAAAACCAAAAGTTTTGCACACTCAATAACATCATAATTTTTGTACCCAAATTTGATTACTGAAAAGAAATATAATACAAACTAACTTCTATTAACATAATTTTAGTCCAAAATGCCTACACTATTACATTATTTCCAAGTTCTTTACACTAGTTACGTAGACCCAAAACATCACAAATAGGAGCGATATGTATTTAGCAGGAGCAGCCGGCACAATCAATTTGCTCCCATGCATTACCCCAACCGAGTCTTCTGATTGTGTGACCTGCATTACAGAAATGCGGAGGACAGCGATTCATGAGAGTTTCATGTCCAATCCAAATCTCCCTAAAATGTTTTTCAACTGGTCCCGACAATCAGTCAGTGTCCTTAGATTGAATCCTTATGTCGTCATAAGCATAACACTTTCAAATGTAAATTCCTTGTCTTCACCTTACAAAAAGAGTGCAATCACCAACGCATAAGACGTTGAAAGATTCCCTAAGTGTGCAGCTTGTTTAAGAAATTTAACACCATTTGCTGGATCCTTCCCTCTAGCATAAGCCCCTGAAAACAGATAAAGATTAAATAATTTCATATAATTTAAGAAAAATGTAATGATGCTTTAAATATGACACATTCAAACTCGCCACTCCGTTCTTGTACAAGGCTTCTAGATTTTTGCATCGAATGAATGCATTTACAAGGTTTGGAAATACATGGTTCACATCATGCCACAATCGCAATATTTTTCAACGAAACATTTTTATAAACCACATTTTCGGTAGAAAGATTGTTAAACCTACGACAACTACAATATATGAAAACAACATATATGTATATGTATATGTGTATATATATATGTGTGTGAACCAAAACCAAACTTTTTTTTCGAGCAAGAACATAAAACAAATGTTGAGATTTAAACTAACTAAAACATATCATAGTTTCACACTTCATAGGTCCGTGAATGAACCTGCCGCAACTCGTCCCAGTATTACAATAATGATTTCATCTGGTAGGGATACGAGTGGTGTCTCCGTGAATTATTTGCTTGGTGGAAACTTTGGGATACATATGAGGGTGAACAAAGTAAGAACAAAGATGATTTTTGTGGAGTTTTGTTTTTAAATGGCAGTTGTGATATGTAAATTTAGTGAATGGTAATGATAGTTCAAAGGGTTGTTTCATATTCCACAAAGGAAAATAAAGCACACCCTTAGAAACCGTACCCATTGGCAGCACCACACATGGTATAAATTTGCATGGAACCCATTTTTTTTATAAATTTCTACACAATTCTTTCAAGTTCCAATCTTGCGAACTGAATTCGACTTTTGATTTGAAATCGGAAATATCTTATAGGATGTGGTTGATATTAACCCTCGTGCTTCTTTATACTATAGGGAGGTATATTAATAATTGTCGTAAATAATATACTAATAGATGATTGTTAAAGTTAAAACAATGTTTATTGGTATTCCGTAGCCTAGCAACGATTGGCCATCTTCTTGAGCCATGTTCAGATACTGGAACATAGTATGGACGGCGATTCCGAGCCTGAAACTCGAAAATGCCATGTAACAGCGTTGTTAATTTTCAGTCTTGCACTAGTGTTAATCATCGAATTCCATTGATATATAAGTATGGATATTATCCTTTGGGATGATGTTATATTCATTTTGATATGTAGTTTTAAAATATATTGTTTACAATTTTTAATTACACATAATTAAATATATTAATGGTCAATTTTTTTTGAATCAACTATCAAAAGTTAAATTGTGCAGTTTAACATGAAACGGAAGGAGTATAACATTTTGAGAAAGTCTTTAAAATAGTGACTTTTTTTACAAAAAAATGACTTTTTTTTACTTCGAGCTTTTTACCTCGATTATTTGATTTTTGGCCAATAACTGAGGCAAAAAAGTTTGTTTACCTCAATTTTTCTAAATCAAAGTAAAAGATATTATTTTAGAACTCGGTTTAAAAAACTGGGAGGTCACCTCTCAAACATACAATTAAGTAGATATATCGGGGGGGTGGTGTTGATTAATTCCCATGAGGCAACTAGAGTATAGAGAGAAATATTTACTAATCGTGCAAACAACTAAAATGATAGTTTAAACACAAAGATACGAAGCTTTGGACACAATTTATTTTCACTTCTAAACCTCTTATCGGTCATCAAACCAACAATCTATTTTTAACCTTTTAGCTACCGATTGTGGAGTGTAAGCCTATTATTCTTCTTAAATATAGCTATGAGAGTGAATTCAACATCTCTACATAGACCTCCCTAATGACCACTTCAGGAGATCGACGCCTAAAATCATCCCATTAGTTGCATTGTGCACGAAAAATCAATAAGTTTGATAATGGCTAAAACATTTAACCAATTCATATACTTTCTAAGGATTATCGAAAAAAAGTTCAACATTGAAGACTTCCCGTTTATTTGTTACCTTAAGATAAACATGAAAAAGAGTTCAATATTCTCACATTCATCTAGCAATTCGTAACATCACAAATATAATTAGAAATACTAACTTCATGTTCTTGGACCACACATCAAAAGGGATGAATTAATCAATTTATCATAACTCCTAACATGCTATCATACAAACAACCATATCCACACATATGTAATCAATAAATGAAGCTACAATCAACATTCAATGCACAGGAAATAAATGAAAACCAAGATCATTAAATAGACTGAGGGAGGTTCTCATATCATGGGCTTGAAAGACTTAATCAATTGCTCCAAGAATAGTTTAGCCTACGATAATCATAAACAAATCTTATTCAAACTCATACAAATAATATATATATATATATATATATATATATATATATATATATATGAAGAGAGGAGAGAAAACTACGGTTTTGAGCACCCATGCCGGGCCAAGAGAGATACAAAAGGTGAATCTAAAGAGCATCAAATCTTGTTTTTCTTCCCTCCGGTGAACCGTTAATCCGTTTGGAGAGCTTTAGTAGTCGTTTTTATAGTACTCTTGGAGAAGAATCCAGTGATGCTATCCACAGACACCAATTCGTCTCGAATAATTCCCATAACTCAGTTACAAAATTCAGATCATTGTTCCTCTACTACTTTGTCTTCCCACTTAAATCTATCTTCCACCATATATATATATATATATATATATATATATTACACAATTTTCTTAAAATTATCCACAGATCTGCATCTTCGTGGTAAGTTTATGTTTTTTTTATTTTTATTTTTCATTTTGTAACCCTAATTTTTTTTAATATTTTCAATTTTAGAATATGAAATCAATCAATGAGAATGTTTATGGTCTTTGTGTTGCTAAGTTGATGTCCTAAATTCTTGTAGTGTATGTTTTGTTATAAGAAAGTCTCAGGAATGACGGCATGTCCATAAACTTATGGACAGGCCAGTGAGTATTTTGCAAAATGAGGTTTTTTTGTAATTAATGAAAATTAACTCTTTAATTGTAATAAAAAGCATGGTTCTTCTTTCCAGCTCTTCTTCTTCTCTATGCAACAGCTCTCTTTTTCTCTGGCAATTTCTCAGCCTCTTCTCCGTTTCTCCGGCGATTCCATGTTTCTTCACCTCTTCTCATCATTTATTCACCTGTTCTCAGTTATTCTCCGGCCGCTCATTTCTTTGATTCTTCTCCGGTGTCGTTGTTTTGTTTCTTCATCGATTGTTCATTGTTCATAGGATGAGGTATGTTGTATATGTAGGGTTTATTTTTTACAGTATTATGAAACAATTTTTGTTTTATTTTTTAGATTTGGCATGTTCTTTATTTTTTTGAGCATTGGATAAACACCGTTGAGAGTGTTTTAAGTTTCTGGATACATTAATTCCCATGAGGCAACTAGTGTATAGAGAGAAATATTTACTAATCGTGCAAACAACTAAAATGATAGTTTAAACACAAAGATACGAAGCCTTGAGCACAATTTTATTTCCACTTCCAAACCTCTTATCGGTCATCTAACCAACAATCTATTTTTAACCTCTTAGCTACCGATTGTGGAGGTAAGCCTCTTATTCTTCTTAAATATAGTTATGAGAGTGAATTCAACATCTCTACATAGACCTCCCTAAAGACCTCTTCAGACGATCGATGCCTAAAACCATCCCATTAGTTGCATTGTGTACAAAAAATCAATAAGTTTGATAATGGCTAAAACATTTAACCAATTTATATACTTTCTAAGGATTATAAAAAAAAAGTTCAACATTGAAGACTTCCCGTTTATTTGTTACCTTAAGATAAACATGAAAAAGAGTTCAACATTCTCACATTCATCTAGAAATTCATAACATCACAAATATAATTAGAAATACTAACTTCATGTTCTTGGACCACATACCAAAAGGGATGAATTAATCACTTTATCTTAATTCTTAACATGCTATCATACAAACAATCCATATCCACACATATGTAATCAATAAATGAAGCTACAATCAACATTCAATGCATAGGAAGTAAATGATAACCAAGAGCATTAAATAGATTGAGAAAGGTTCTCATATCATGGGCTTGAAAGCCTTAATCAATTGCTCCAAGAATAGTTTAGCCTATGATAATCATAAACAAACCTTATTCAAACTCATATAAATAAAAAAAAGAAGAAAATATGAAGAGAGGAGAGAAAACTAAGGTTTTGAGCACCCATGTCAGGCCAAAAGAGATACAAAAGGTGAATCTAAAAAGCATCAAATCTTGTTTTGCTTCCATCCGGTGAACCGTTAATCCGTTTCGAGAGTTTTAGTAGTCGTTTTTATAGTACTCTTGAAGAAGAATCCAATGATGCTATCCAAAGACACCAATTTGTTTCGAATAATTCCCATAACTCAGTTCCAAAATTTGGATCATTTTCCTCTACTACTTTGTCTTCCCATTTAAATCTATCTTACACCATATATATATATAATTCAATTTTTTAAAATTATCCACAGCTCTCCATCTTCGTGGTAAGTTTATGCTTGTTTTATTGTTTTTTTTCCCATTTTGTAGCCCTATTTTTTTTAATATCTTCAATTTTAGAATCAGAAATTGGTCAATGAGAATGTCTTAGGAAAGACGGCAACGATTCCTTCGCCTCTTCTCATCATTTCTTCGCCCGTTATCCTCGATTCTCCAGCCGCTAATTTCTTCGATTATTCTCCAGTGTCATTTTGTTTCTTCATCGATTGTTCATCATTCACAGGATGAGGTATGTCGTATATCTAGGGTTTATTTTTTACAGTATTATTACAAAATTTGTTTGATTTTTCAGATTTGGTATGTTCTTTATTTTGTTGAGCATTGGATAAACATCGTTTAGAGTGTTTTGAGTTTCTATATGCATTTTTCCGTGATCTAATTTTAAATTATCATATCGTTGTTATAACAAACTTGTTGATTGTTCGTCTTGAATTACGAGTTGTATTTGTTTACTTATATATTGCAGCTGTTATTATCCAACGTTTACCTGTTAGCTGTACTGTGATGGCCTTTTTTTCTTCTTTTTTTTATCGTTCGTTTTGAATTACGAGTTGCATATGTTAGTATTCAATGTGTATCTATTAGTTGTACTGTCTATGGCCTTTTGTTTTCATTTGGTGTTAGTTGTACATTTTGAATAATGAGTTGCATTTGTTTACTTTTATCTTGCATCCGTTAGCATCTCGTGTGTATTTGTTAGTTGTGTTGTATAGGACTACTTTTTTAAAAAAATATTGTTTGTTGTTCATTTTGAATTAGAAACTTCATTTGTTTACTTGTATGTTGCATCTGTTAGAATCCAATACTCTCTATGTACCACTCTAAATGACTTATTTGTTTTTTCACGGTCTTCAATATGAGCATCTTTGACCGCAAACATCTCTAGTTACATATAATAATGTCGCATAAAAAATTGATATTTAGAAAATAGATATTAAAACAAATCTAACAATATCTTACATGATATATTTATTATTTATATATTAATTTATATTTATGGTCAAAGTTTGTAAAGTTTAACTCTCAAAAAGTAAATAAGCAATTTAGAGTGAGACGAAGGGAGTATGTATTTGTTAGTTTTATTGTGTTTAACTTTATTTTCATTATTGATTATTGTTTGTTTGAATTAGAAATTGTACATGTTTGTTTATATGTTGCACCTGTTAATATCTAATGTGTATGGCTTTTTTTAGGAGTTGGATCTAAACTTTTTTTGTTTTAACTCTTAAGTAATCATATAACATTAAACATTGGACTCCACATGACGTTCCGACATGAGGTGGATTCATATAAAGATGACACTGAACTTGAAGATTCTAAGATGATCCCCCTTTTAAACATTAATAATTGATTATATGTATTATGTTAGTTAATCTAGATAGGAATACTATTTTAATTGTAAGTTCCCTCATGGAAGATTTTTGTCACGAGTACTTTATCTTCCATTTTGTTTAGAAGTTGAGAGCCTCTCTCGTGTTTGAATTTGACAAAATTTGCATGTTTTTATACAAAGTATGCAATGATTTACATGTGTTGCTTTCACACCAACAGTACTTTATGTGATCTCTCTTTGATTTAAATCAGGGAAATTTGCTCATGTTTTTTGAAAACAAACACATTTTTAATGTAATCAGTATATATTGTAACATATTAAATGCAGTACATATGAAAATTTTAAAAACTACAAAATTATGTGACGTCTGTTGTGTATACTATAAGAGAGTACTAGTTGTAGTCTAACATATGCATGTTTTAACAAAACATTAACGATCCATAATGTAACTTATGCACCACCTCATGGCAAAGTTTTTCTATTCATAAATTGAATTGATAATTCTAAATATATTTTTATTTAAATAATGCATGATGTAAAGTAATTAATGCAGAGGTAATACGGCAAATTTTAATTGTGAAATTTTAACTTAAATTATACATGATCTATTGGAAAAGTTTCAAAATTCATATTCAGAGCTTTTAAAACAAGTGCATGTTTTAATAGAAACGATACGTACTTTAAGGTAACATGTGCATAGTATATATGGAAATTTTCAGCAGCATTTAGTTCGTTTTTCGAATATTCGCCACGTCTTTTACATGTTCATAGCAGCAGAATTCATACATTCAAAACTTTCAACAACAATATCATTCACAGTGAACGCAATTGAATAACATAACCTCAATCAGATGTGAAGAATTACAATACAATTGAAATTCAGTTTTATTCAAATTGAAATCAAGTTGTTTCAATCAGATCTGGAACTCGCCCTCCCTTCTCCTTTAGATTTGGGCACAATTTTTCCGGACACTGGTCATTTGAAGAGCTCATCGAAAAAAAAAAATGAATCAATCGAAGAAGGATTTGGTCGGCCAGGAGAAGTTAGATTCGCAGAGAATGGAAATTGAAGTTTGGGAAGAGGATTGAAATTTGGCATGGAGATTGAAGGAAGAAGAATTAATGAGATGGAGAAGTTACAGAGGACTGGCTGTGAGTATCATTTGTGAAAGAAGGGTTTAGTATGGGTTAATTATTATAACCCAATATTTGCAACGGGTCAGCCTGTGAATTTTATGTAATTTGCATTAATTGCAAATTGATCTCCACTCTTTTGTTATTGTTGAAGATGAGCTGGAGTTTATTTTTAGGTTTCTTCAAAAAAAAATGCAGCTTTTTTTGTTGTAAATGATAATACTACTAGTGTTTTGTTCATTTTAGATGATGTTTATGTATACATGAGTTTTGTTGATGTTTTTACTATTTATGAGTTTTATTGTTTTTTAAAATTTTAACCACTGAATAGAATTTTAAAGGTTTAATGGTAGTTGAAAATTTTTGTATGCTAATTTATTGCAGTCAATGATATTTCTACTTTTTGGTTGACATTAATGTGTCTATTGTCTTTTATATATATATATATATATATATATATATATATATATATATATATATATATATATATAATGTCTATGCGTTTTTTAATTGATGTTTATTTGTACATATCGTTTTTGTTAATATTTATGCATATCCGATTGATTCTTTCTAATTATCTACTGATTTTTAGCATTTTTCCGATTTTCACTTTAGAGTATAGATGGGATTAATTTATTTTAAATTTTCTTCCATTTTAAATTTTTTTATGTTTTTAATGTGTATGTTGTTTTTCTTAGTTGACATTTCTGTTTCCATATAAAAACACCTAAAAATGATGATGTTTCAAATTGTCCTCATTTGATCTTCTAAGAATGAGTCAAGTTGCTTTGCTAGGTGGGCGATGGAAGTTTGATGAATTTCAAAGGATGGGAACTAGTAAAAGACTTATGATGACTCCAATTAACGTCGGTTCTGTGAAAGAAAAAAAATCACGCCTTCGGTGGAGAGTTTGAGGGGATTCCAACACCATAACATCAATCTAATGCGATTCATATTTAGAATGTCTTTAAAAGAGGTTCCGATAGGGATTACGATATCGAAACCCCTTTTAAAGGTGGTTCACAATTAGAACTACTTTTAGAACCCATGATTAATTTGCCTTGCCCATACTTTTTTTTTTGAATGAAACCATCCGGAGATGGAGGGGAATTTTATTTGGCCCCCCTAAACCATTAAAAAGAACATTCACAAAATACAGGTAGTCATCGCTAAGTTTGGATCATATGAGATACATATGAGAGTTGAAACACCCTCGAACCAACCCTAGTTGATTCCAAAAGAATAGTACTAACCTATGTTAGTGTGCAAGAAAAAGGAGTAGACTTGCTAAGAATTGAAAATCTATACTGGCCTGAAACAACCTACTATTTCGAGGGGTCAAAAACACCCCTCGAGGTCTCGAGGCAATACCGGCCTTCGGGGTCTCGAACTGCGAGGAAAAACCTCGAGGGCTCAAACCACCCGTCGAGGTCTCGAAAACACTTTATCAGCCGAAAACACCTCGAGGTCCTGAACCACCCCTCGAGGCCTCGAACCATCCCTCGGGGTCTCGAAACACCCCTCGAGGTCTCGAACCGCCAAAAAAACACTCCTCGATCCACCATGTGCGAGGTCTCGATGTCTCGAAACCCTTTAGGTCCCGAAACCCTTTAGTTCCCGAAACCACCCCTCGAGGTCACGAACCCCCTCGAGGTCTCGAACCATCTGATCAGCCAAAATCTATGCAGTAGGTTTCTGTGTTCAACCAATAATTTTAGCTTCGTACCCTCGAACAATTTAGTGATCGTATAAAACGAAGCACAATTTAGTCAAAAGGTGGAGCTAGAATTAAAAAGTGAGCTGGAAAGGAGAAACTCCTAAGCCGGAAATTGATCTTTGGCATTCATCATAAGGAACAGATGTGGCAATCTTGAAACTAGTTGGAAAGAAAGCTGAGTGTGGAAATATCTTCTGTATGAAAAACAAGTAAATTAGTAGTATCCATTCAAAAGGTGGACCAAAAAATTAAGGATTGAGCTGGAGATAAGAACTTCCTGAGCCAGAAATTGATCTTTGGAATGTAGTCCCAGCAAAGCTCATCATGGTCAGCATCCTGGATCCTCTCAGCTTGCATAGATCTTCTCAGTCATGGTGAACTTGAAAGAATCTTCTTAGTCAGAGGTGTGCACCCGTCAGAAAACAAGTAAGATCAGTAGCATCCGTTCAAGTTGCAATTCTGATAGTAGGTACACCAATCTGATCAAGTCTAATCAGTCCCTGTACAGTGTTAGATAGGGAACTAAAAGATAGGTTTGAACAAGATTGAGTTTGGAGGCATGATTTTGCTATGCTATTAGCAACTTGGTTAGCTTGTCTATATACATGCGTTAGGGTAATATCATTCAGAAGAAGGTTAATGTCATCAGCCAACTGGAACAATGTCCAATGAGCAGTTGATGGGTTCAGAACAAAGGAGACTGCATTAAGACAATCATATTCAATACAGATAGGAACTGAATAGCATGCAACCAGCAGCCTCTGAAGAGCAAATAAAATTGCCCTAAGTTCTGCTTCTAGAGGAGTTTCAGCATTTGTATACTTCCTGTGTGCATCAATGAAACCACCTCTATTATCTCTGATGATCATACCAAGCCCACACTTTTTAGAAAGACCACACCATGCAGCATCAACATTAACTTTAAAACCTATGCACGGTTTAGACCAAACAATTTAAAAAAATTTTGGCTTAGGGACAGATTTGATTAGAGGAAGAAAGGAGTGATCTGCAATACCCAAGTCAAAAACAGAAGAAACATAAATAGGTTTAGCACTGAAAGAATAGAAGATCTGATCCCTGATCTGTGAAACAACAAAGCTGGTCAGTGGAGGCACATTGTCATACAGATATTTATTCCTGACCTTCCAGAGGTTCCAGCAAGTTATTGAAGGTGCTAATTTAATGATCAAGGAATGTAAAGAGCTAAGGCCAGAATATGTGAGGTAGCATGACAGTCTTTCCCATGTGGATGGAAAAATTCTATCCCTAATACCCATAAACTCATGCACTGTCTTCAAAATTTGAATGGCAAAAGGACAGGAATTAAACAAATGATCTAGAGATTCCTCATGCTGATAGCACATACAACATCTTGAAGGCATGCAAAAACTCATCTTTTTCAAAACATTATCTAACGGGAGGAAAGAGTTAATCAATCTCCACATAAAAACTGAGACTTTCTTTTGAACCCTTGGATTCCAGAGGTGCTGAATTGAGGCAATATTACCTCTTTGTGATCTGAGCAATTGATATGTAGAGTGAAAGGAGAGTCTTCCCTTTTTGTCAGGTTTCCATATTAACCTATCCTGTCTGTGTGGAGAGAGTGTTGCACCCTGCAAAAGAGAGACATCATTAGGTGAGAGAAAAAGGGAGATTTTAGGAAGAAGAGTGTCCTTGTGAAAGATGAAATTAGCCACTGTACAGTCAGTTGGAATGTCAATAAGACTCTGGTCACACAGATCCATAACAGGACATAAGTCCAGCCAGTTGGATGACCAGAAATTACATGAACCTGTACCAACTATCACTCTAGAATGAGACTCAGCCTATGCATTAACATAGCAAATTCTTTTCCAATTTGATGAGGTTCTAAAGGAGGGTGGCAGAGAAGCAATAAAATGGGTCCATGGGGCATCATCAATTTGATATTTCCACCACAATTTTACTGAGCAGGTGGTAATGATGGTGGGAATTGATCTGAAACCTAGGCCATTTTGGTTAATGGGATAGCAGAGAGCATCCCATTTCCTCCATGCCCTTTTAGGTTTCAGATCATGCACCCCCCAGAAAAATCTACTCAGTTTTCTCTCCACGGTGTGAATAATCTCCTTTGAAGGTTTAAGAACAGACCAAATATGCTGTGGAGTAGAATAAATACATGACTGAATGAGAGTGATTTTTCCCCCAGTTGAAAGCCACTTATTTTTCCAACTATTTAACCTAGAATCAATCTGTTCCATTAATGGTTGGAAAAATATTTTTTTTGCAAAGCCGTGAAAGATGGGGACACCTAAGTATTTAAAAGGAAGTTTACCAATTTTCATGCCAAGAATTGTCCTAACAGAGGTAATTTGATGAACGAAAGCATGCCTACTAATGAAAATATCACTCTTGTTGTAGTTTATCTTTTGGCCAGTGGTATCCTCAAACTTAGATAAGAAGGCTTTAAACCTAATCAAAGTTTGAGTATTGGCTTTGAGAAAAACCATTGTATCATCTGCATAAGAGAGGTGAGAGGTTTGAAGAGCCTGACCAGGTAAATCATAGTAGGCTAGCTTACCATTTTGAAAAATAAAAGCTAAGCTCCTGCTAAATGCTTCTGAAAAAATATTGAACAAGAAAGGAGAGAGAGGATCACCTTGTTTAAGACCTCTTGATGCTTGGAAAAAACCCACAGGCTTACCATTTATCAGAATTGAGAACCATGACTGTGATAGATTCTTCATAATACTAAAAATGAATTTAGCATGGAAACCAAATTTAGCTAGCACACAATATAGAAAGGACCACTTAACTCTATCAAATGCTTTCCTGAGGTCTAGTTTAACAATACAATTAGGATTTCTATTTTTCCTATGCAAGAATCTGACCATTTATTGAAGGTAGAGAACATTATCAGAGATATCTCTTCCTTTAAGAAAGGCAGTTTGCTGTGGAGAGATAATCCTGGGCATAAGGGGTTTAAGTCTTTCCACAAGCACCTTAGAGCAAATTTTATTCACAACATTATAAAGACTTATTGGCCTATAATCATCGAAAGACACGGGAATATCCTTTTTAGGGATAATTGTGATCCAAGTGCTGCCGATACCCCTAGGAATGTTGCTGCTAGATAAAAAATCATGTACTGCAGACAATAAATCATTGCCAATGACATCCCATGATTTGATATAGAAAACAGGAGTTCCATCAGGACCAGGAGTTCCATTTCTGTTCAGGAGTTCCATTTCTGTTCAGGCTCAGAAGGTACAACAGGTTGTAGCAATTTAACATTGTCTTCACTGTTGATTAATTTAGGGATTTGGCTTAAGAAATGAGATTGAAACAGGTTGCTATCAGGGGTACTATCTTCGGTTAAGAGATCCTTGTAATAGTTAATGGCTTCATTCTCAATATCTTGCATGTTATCTAGCCATTGGTTATCACTGCTCTTAATTTTTGTGATGCCAAGCCTACTTTTTCTTTCTTTGACAGAGTTATGAAAGAATTTGGTATTACTGTCCCCTTCCTTTAGCCATTTTACCCTAGCCTTATGTTTCCAAAAATTCTTTTGCTCTGTGAGAGGTTTGACCACCTAGCCTTAGCTTCTTTTACTCTAACCAGGTTTTCAATGGAAGCATTTATATCATATTCAGATTCATGGAAACCTTGCCCATACATATATGTTAAACCTTAACCTTTTTCCCAATTTTCCTCAGCCGCATCCTTGCACTTTTATTTTCTTCTCTTGTTATTTCTTATGCTCCCTCTATCCCGATCATTTCTGTATTTAACTAATTCATTTAGTTCAAATTGCTTAACTTTAACCTCAAATTTGAATCGATAAATAAGTTAGGATATTGTCATATTTGATCTTGTTAGATTCGTAATAGCATGAAATTTTACAATATCAACTTTTTATAACCTCTATTTATACACAATTATAAATTTCAATGATTAAACTTTTTTTTTATTCAATTGACGAAAGTTAACTTGTGCAGAATTGGCTGGGACGGAGGGAGTAGTCTTCTTCTCTCATGGTCTTCTTTTCTTTTTATTCTTTTCTTCTTCGTGGAGGATTCTTCACAGTCGAAGGATCTACTTAACTGATGTCTTGCTTGCTCTGACTTTGGCTTTTTTTTCGTGCTTTTGATATCACCATCTTTTTCTTATATATATAAGCCGCCATCGTAGGCTTCTTGGGTGTAAGGCACCATTAGTGAGATCTTGGGAGGTTGATTATGTGTAGAACTGTGTGTTGGGGGTGTTGGTGTGAATGATTTCTTAAATGTTTGTTTATGGCATTATTAGTGTTTGTTACTACAATGGTTGTGAGTTGCCATTGGTGGTGAATACATAGATGGGGTTGAATGTTGAGTTTTTTTAATTCCTGGCGGGAGTTGAAATCTTAGTTTTTTTTTTCCTGACATTCGAGGGACGTTCTAGAGGCAAAATGGCACAAATATTTTCATGGAACTGCCATCCATCGCCGGACGATGGATGGCTCCACTAGAGACGATGGTCATCACTGTAGACTTGAAAAAATCGGTATTAATTGTACTGTCATGCACTAGACAAGCATAGAAGGACATGTCTGTAAGGTGTTAGTGTTTTAGAAGAAGTTTTGTAATGTTTGTTAGGAAGTAAATGTATTAAATATTTTTTACCATTAGGATTTGGCATTAAATGATGTTTTTTTGTGCTGATGATTACATTTACAACTACCAGACTTGTTTTTAAAATAATCATTGTTGATGTTTTATATTTTTAAATTAAAATTTATGCAGTTATGTAGTTATTCTGTTTATATGTTGATGTTTTTATGTGCCGGAGTTAATGTTTATGTGGATTTCATAAAGGGGTTTTCTTCCCATGGAGATGAATTAGAGGAATAAAGTGTGAGTGTTCATTCTGTGTATAAGTTTTCTTGTAGAGAAGTCCGTGTAGATTTTGTGATCTTTTAAAATAATCTCGAATATAAAAAAATCCAAAATCTAAAGAAATGGAGGGAAAGTGTTCATTCTGTTTATATATTTTTTTTTAAAAGAAACCTCTCTACAACATTGTGAACCTCTTAAATTGATCTCGAAAATAAAACAATATTAAAATACTCTACATTTTATTCATTATTTTTGTTGATTATATTTTAATATCTTAACTATCGTTAGGCGGACTAAGATATCTTTTCAAACAAGATTTCATTACAGGAGAAAAATACTTACGTCCCATTCAAATCTAATATTTTTGGTAAAATCTTGGGAAAGACAGTCTTTCCATATGGTTATGGAAACACAGGGTTTGATTAGAATAATAAAAGGTAAAAGGTGTTAGTTGCAATATTAAAATTTTAGTATGCAACATGTAGTAGTTATAAAATTAATAACCCGGTTCATGCAACCCGAAAATTTTATTTTAATTTATTCTATTTTACACTTTAAACCTTGGTCTTTCCATGACTTATGGAAATACGGACTTTTTTAAAGTTGTTGAACTTTTACAACATATTTGAATACATATACTCCCGCTGTTTTGTTATTTGTGACACAATTACTATAAATTGATGTTTTCTTTTATTTGACACCTTTCCATTTCTGGCAAAATTCACTTAATTTTATCCACTCATTATACTTTTTACTTTCTACATTCAATTTCATCTATTTATTATATTCACCTAAATTCAATAACATAAACATATGGTCACAAATAAATAAAAAAATAGAGGAAGTATGAATAATAATTTTATCTTATCAATATTATTGAATTTTTCACAATATTTGGTTTTCAAATTAATAGGATATCAAACATTTTTGAATTCGTCTCTTGAAAGATGGTTTTTCTAAAAGTCATCATAAAGACCAAGGTTTAAAGTGTAAATTAGTAGAAATGAAGATAAAATTTTTGGGTTGCATAAATCGGGTTATAAATTTTATAATAACTACATGTTGCATACTAAATTTTTAATATTGCAACTAAAGTATTTTACCTTTTATTATTCTAATTAAACTCCGTCTTTCTATAAACCTATGAAAAAATCGTGTTTCTTAAGACTTTGCCAACATTTTTATTGAAAATTGTAAAAAATGATTTTATTCAAGTTTGAATGGAACATGTGGATTATCAAATCAAAAGAAGGCGGCACGAGGGACGAATGAGGACTGAGGGCAACGCACGATTCAAACTTCAAACTCTCTCCGAAGAATCCGAACTCACAAAAAACCATTAAAGTAATGAAAAGAAGCTGAAAACAGCATCGAAGAAAGACTTGAGAAAAGCACACCTGAAAAGAGAAGGGACCCACCTTCCTCTAAGTTGACGACGCTTTGCCAGCATTCATTCAGTAACCAATTGTAGTACGGAGTATTTTATTTTTCCCTCTCTTTCTCCGTCAGCCGTCACGCCCTTATAAACCAAAATTCTCCTTCTCAACTGAAACTCCAAACACTCTCCAATGGACGCGCTCTCGCCGGCGATCGCGCAACGCCTCACACTTCCGGCGAATGCTTTCCCCCACCACCAGCGGTACCAGTGTGATCGCCTCCTCGTGCTCCGGCCGAATCGCCGGGGGAGGAAGCTGGCGATTGGAGTGAGCGCGG
Source organism: Rubia yunnanensis (assembly GCA_037428765.1). Classification (NCBI taxonomy): domain Eukaryota; kingdom Viridiplantae; phylum Streptophyta; class Magnoliopsida; order Gentianales; family Rubiaceae; genus Rubia; species Rubia yunnanensis. The sequence goes on along the minus strand of CM075069.1, from coordinate 44,366,489 downwards.
CAGCTCAAGGCATTGATTTTAGTGATCCGGATTGGAAGTCAAAGTATGAGAAGGACTTCGCTGCTCGCTTCAATATCCCTCATTTGACCGACGTCTTCCCCGACGCCGCCCCCTACCCTTCCACTTTTTGCCTCAAGATGAGGTCAGCAAACCGCCATTTTTATTCCTCTATTTCATTTGTTCATTTATATTTCAAGAAAATGTAAGACCGCATGCTTTTGGACCTAACTACAGTTTAGTTCCGTTGTTAGTAAGTAGTGTTTCTTACTGGTGTGACTTCTATTTATGGAAAGAGTAGAAGTAAGACTGTAACTGTTACTTTTGGAAGCCGTGGTTGATCTTAAGTTGTATTTGAATTTGAATAATGTTTTGCAGGACACCGGTGACAGAGGAATTCGCTGCAGGCTACCCATCTGATGAGGAATGGCACGGATATATAAATAATAATGACAGGGTGCTTCTTAAGGTATATATTTGATCTCTAGCTGCTCCCTAAACTGTTTTCAGAAGAAATATAGTAGACTTAGAGATTGCTATTCAATTATTCCGAGGCTGTGTGGTCATTCCTCGTTCTTGATTAATGTAGCAGATGAGATTACAAAGCATAGGATGTATTTAAGGTCCTTAAGGGTTGATTCTGAACCCTTCAGGACTTTGAATAAGACAAGTAAAGGATGATAAATAATTTTACCTGGCATTGTATGTATCTGTCAGTATTTGCTTTTTATCAGTAAAATCCCTTAAACATAAGATGCATAATTTCAGGTTATACGGTTTTCTTCTCCCACATCTGCTGGTGCGGAGTGCATTGATCCGGGATGTACATGGGTGGAACAATGGTAATTTCTACTGCTCTATCTTCTCCTGCGAAAAGGCCATCTATCTGTTGACTTCCCCATGTATCTCTTTCTTGAACTGAGTTGTGCATGAAAAAAGGACTCCGAACTAGCAATGAATTGTGCTCATGAGCTTGAAAAATCAGTGAATGTACCTCCTTTGAGTTCCTCTCTGCAGACAAACTTGAGAACAATAGAGATCATCTTTGTGCTGTAAAATTATTATTAATTGTCTTAATCTTATCAATCTGAACCCACATTGCCTGTATCTCTTACATAATTGAAAAATGTTAATGTCTCGTAAACTACGAGTGCCAACTATAAGAACCAAGTTGTATTCCTCTGCTGAGAGCAATCAGTGAAGTAGCATTAGAAGTTTCAGGAGAAAGTTTTTACAGAAGGTACTTTATTTCAAAAAAAAAATCAGGGGTACCACTACCAATGCTAGAATTCATTCATTTTTAACGGAATCGCCTGTGCTCATCTCCTTAAATTAATCATTTTAAGGAATTGGTGCTTTTCAACATCTTGTTGTGCTAAGACATTATATTGTCATTTAGATACCTCTGACACCTATAACCAGTTCACAATTGTTTATATATAGCCTCTTCAGTATCTTGTTCAAATCTGACATCAGGTGTTGTTTTTCAGGGTGCACCGTGCTGGTCCTCGAGAGAAAATATTCTTTAAGCCAGAGGATGTAAAAGCAGCTATAGTAACTTGTGGGGGACTTTGTCCTGGTCTCAATGATGTGATCCGACAGGTAAATATACTACCCTGTCATTAATAATTTACATATGCGAGCTAGAAAAGGGTGAAGTAAACAAAAAACATCTTCGTACATAAAGATCAATGGCTTGGACATGCCTACAACTCCTAGTAGTGCATTGAATAATATATCCTTTAAGAATTTTGGAATATATTCCGTCCTGCCATCATTCAGAGCCTAGAACTAATTTCATGCATAAATTGAAAGAAATATTGGATGACTTTCAAAACTATCTAGCGATATTGTTTTGTAGTTAAAGAATGTAGAACTTGACTTCTTTATAGCATCTATGAAGAAATTAAGCCTGGTTATGGTGACTTACTTGAGTTATGCAATAAATATCCTTACTCTTTTCATAGATACACTGTTAAACTGTTTGAATAATGGATCATTGGTATTTTCACCCCATCTCCTTTTTAGTATCTGACCTCTCTTGTCTCTGATATCCGTAGATTGTCATCACTCTTGAAATTTATGGTGTGAAAAGGATCGTTGGCATTCCTTTTGGTTATCGTGGCTTTTCTGACAAAGATCTTTCTGAAATGCCAGTATGTCTCTCTTTGATCCATTTCTAGCAGTTAGCTATATATCTACAAAATTAGACATGCTAGAGTCCAATGGAATTCAGTCAATGAATTTTACTGTTACAGCATAGAGTTGATCCTCTTAAATCACTCTTCTTTTTCCTTGTTATGTAATCTGGAATTTTTTTTTATAGGAGTGATATGAATAAATTGGACTGGTTATTATGGATTAAATATATTTTGTCTACTGGTATGTTGAGGCTGAAATTTATGGTTGCTAAGGTACTTCGTGAAGTTTCACAATTTATGTAGCCTGTGATTATATTGTTATATTTGCTCCTGTTTAGTTTTCTTTGAAACGTTTATATTACTTAATTAATTATCTATTTGCTGGTAGTTATCAAGGAAAGTTGTTCAGAATGTTCATCTTTCGGGAGGAAGTTTGCTTGGAGTTTCACGTGGTGGACCACCTGTTTCTGAGATTGTGGACAGCTTGGAGGTGTCAATTGGACTTCAGTTTTATTACAGTTTTAAATATTCCATATTTCTTGAACCAACATTTTATAAATGTTTCTGATATCCCTTCAAAACCAATGTCAGGAAAGAGGAATCAACATGCTTTTTGTGCTAGGTGGAAATGGCACTCATGCTGGTGCCAATGCGATACATAATGAGGTTAGTTATTATACTATTATATAGCTTGTAGTTCTAGAGCGAGCTTAAGTAAATGCTAACTTATTTTGTTTTTGTATTTTCTATTTGAGTTTTATAGTACTATGGCAGAAAAATAATCAACATCAACACCGCAGGCATGCCTGTTTACGCCATTATTGTCTTTGATAAGTTACTTCTGGAATCTTTGTCTGTATTTAGTGCCGCAGAAGGCAGATGAAGGTAGCTGTTGTTGGTGTGCCTAAAACCATAGATAATGATATCATGCTTATGGACAAGACTTTTGGGTTTGATACTGCCGTTGAAGAAGCACAGAGAGCTATCAACTCTGCTTACATTGAGGTGTGAATTGCTAGTCATTTTTCATGCATTTGCTTTCCTGGTGATGTGAAATCCTTTTTCCTGCCAGGGTTCAAATCTACATATATTGTTTTGTTTTTTGTATTCTAGTTATTGTAATTTTTGGATAATTGTTCACAGGCTCATAGCGCTTACCGGGGGATTGGAATTGTGAAGTTGATGGGTCGTAGTAGTGGATACATTGCTATGCAAGCATCCCTTGCTAGTGGACAAATTGATATATGTTTGATTCCGGAGGTATAATTTTCCCAGGGTGGTCAATTAGTAACAATTTTAAGGCATCCTGGTTTAACCCATTTGTTGCATTTTTAAGGTACCTTTTAATTTGCATGGACCACATGGTGTCCTGAGACACCTTGAGTATCTTCTTGAGACTAAAGGATCAGCTGTTATCTGTGTGGCAGAGGGTGCTGGCCAGGTGAGTTCTGTAGTCTCCTTCTCAAACTGCATTTAGGATTCCTATTGTAGTAGTACATGGTTGGTAGTGAAGCCATTAGTGCATCCTTCAGAACATTCCAAAATTTTCTTTTTTGCGAGGAATAGTCACCTATTGTAGTAGTACATGGTTGGTAGTGAAGCCTTTAGTGTATCCTTCAGAGAATAGAAAATTCTTTTTTGCGAGGAATACTCACTCTAATGGTTTCGCACCAAATAACAGTATTGTTCTGGGGCATGACAGTTAAAGTGCTGGGATTTGCTTGTTGAATTCTCATTATGACTTTCAGTTAATATAGATGTTGATATGCCTTGAATACTGTAATAGCCGCTTCTGCGACCCTGGCCTGGGGGTCCGGGGGGCGGCAGACACCCCCGGCTGAACGGTATAGCTTGTCTCTTTATTGGACTGCTGTTGATTTGGGCCGAATTGCGTTTTGGCCCGGTTTGTTAGGGTTTAGTGGAGACAGCATATAAGGTGTCTCTCTCCTCCCTGTAAACTATATTCTGTTCTGCACTTAGGTAGAAATCTGGCCAATTTTTTGGCATCTGTAACTTGCTACCTATTATAGTGAATCCGTCTCCCGTGGATGTAGCCAAAATTGGTGAACCACGTAAATCTTGTGTCTTGTTATTTTCGTTCATATTTTCTGTTCTTTCTCCATTTCAACACAACAATAGATTTGTGAAAGATCACTTTGAAGGGATACCTATATGGGTTACTTCTTATAAACTTGTTCCAAGCATGTCACTTGAAGGAATTGTATTATTCATCTGAGTCTCTTAATTTTGCAGAATCTTCTCCAGAAAACTAATGCTACAGATGCATCAGGAAATGTTGTTCTTGGAGATGTCGGTGTTCATATTCAACAGGAGGTCTGCTTCATCTACCTTGTTCTTTCATTGTTCTATGTTGGGTACTAAATGTCCTGCTCTCTTCTAAAATGATTGCAATTGAAATCAGCTCCTTTAAAATGGTAGTATTAATTTTCTCATCTTTGTGAGCCATTTCCTTTTCAGACTTCAGGGGTTGTCCTGGGGATGGGGGTGTTGGTGTTAGTGTTAGTGTTATTAAGGAATTTTTACTCTAAATAAAAGGATGGTCTTAGAGAATCCTTAACCATAAACTGAATGACTTCTCTCCTCTGGGTCCAAGTTATCGTTATTGTACAAATGCTTCGCTAAAAAAGTGTTAAATTGAGACTCAATTTTAAAAAGAAAAAAAAATAGGAAATGGCCGTTACATTCAGCTTGTCATGATAAGGGCTTCATGGTGGAATTTATCATTACCACTTTTCTCAAAATATTTTTTGGCGTAGACAAAACATGTGCTATTGCCCGGCATGAACTGTCGAGTACTTTCTTTCAGATAAAGAAGTACTTTAAGGGGACAGGAGCTCCAGCTGATGTGAAATACATTGATCCTACATATATGATTCGTGCATGTCGTGCAAATGCTTCGGATGGGATCCTCTGCACAGTACTTGGTCAAAATGCTGTAAGATTGTCATCTACGCTTTTTGCTGCATTTAATATTTTGTGCTCTTCACGCTCCCTGAATAAAATCTCTTAATTTATTTACAACTGCAAGATATAAATTAATGTAGGAGCTTTCACTTCCCCAGTTGTACACTTACAGCTTGTTTTCTTTTCCTACGCGGTCCGTGTTTTCATCTCCTTATCTTGACCTAAATCCTGTTGCCTATTAGATGAAATGTTACCCAAAATATTCTTCACTTGAAACATGCTGATCTTCTAGAATTTTATCCATATAGTCGACCCTTAAATGTAGCTGATGGATTCTGATTGCTCTTCAAGGCTTTGATGTTTCATATGCGTTTCTTTTTACTGCAGGTTCATGGTGCATTTGCTGGATATAGTGGCATCACGGTTGGAATATGTAACACGCACTACGTTTACTTTCCTATTCCAGAAGTAATTTCCCAACCCAGGACGGTGGATCCTAACAGTCGTATGTGGCACCGTTGCTTGACATCAACTAGACAGCCTGACTTCATCTAATTTGTAGACCTCTGTAGAGTAGAAGAGAAGAAATCCGATTACAAATTTCCGGCCATGGTCTGTTGGGGGCCTGATATTCAAGAAATAAAGTCATTTCAACACACACGAGAGCATTCTGAACTCTTTTCACTGTATAGAGGATTGCGTGAATGCCAGCTCTGCAAAGGAACGTGCATATATTGTTTTGAAGTTCAATAGAATTAAGGTTAAAAAAGCTTAGGTATCTATATCATCTGGTGTAGAACTGTTGGGAATTCATGTGGATTGTTGCAAGTCTACTTATCAATTAACCTTCCACCCTAATTTGAGATGAGTATACCAGTAATGTGTTCTTCCCTAATTGTGGTGATGGGCAGGAACAGGAAGTACGCATGCAACTCCACACAGATAGAACTCCTGGAGGTTTAAATTATCTACTACATTGAAAAGCACTTGCAGTATAATTCTACTGAACTGAATTGAACTTGCAGTATAATTCTACTGAACTGAATTGAATTGATGCTCTTTTCTGTGGAATCAAGGAGACTAGACAATAGGCGTGACAGATGTGACTGTCTGTTGGTGAGGAGTAAATTTTGAGCCATTCTTGTGTATTTTTTTTAAAAAAAAAACCTTCTTTTGCACTTTTAAGGTGAAAAGAAAATAGTAAAACAATGTGGAACACTGTTTTTGAACGAAGTGGTAACTACAGAGGTAAAAGAAATTTAAAACAAGGAATTTTTACACTTCTAATCATAAATTTAGGATGAAATGTCATTGTAACCCTACAAAACGAGAAAATGTCAAAATAACTCTAACTTTATGACAAAATGTGCAGTTATAACCTTTTGGTCAGAATACAGCATTAATTGAAGGAATTGGCCATTGTTCAAACATAAAATGACGAAAATACCATTTGGCCCTATAAGCTGAATTCTCATTTTACCCCATTTCTTCTTCTACAAAACCCACCCTTACCCCAACAACCATCGCGCCACCGTTTGCCACCACTCGCCACCACTAATTTTTCTCTCCACCACCCCTTCTTCTCTCTTGCCACCTGCGAGACCTAGCAGCCCGATCTGGCACCGGGATCCACCATTGAGATTCATCGCCGAATCCTGCAAATCCAGGCGACAAATCCACTGCAGCTTCGATCGGAAAAGAAGCAAATACATTTGATGGACTGTATTTTGAACAATAGGCTGGGTTGGGTGACATGAGGTGGTGGTGGAGAGATGACATGGTGGTGGCTGATGAGACGTCAAATGCATGTATTTTTCGAAGCATTTAATGTCTCTTTTATTATCTTTTAGTAAGAAGATTGCTAGATTTAGATAGGTTTACATCACAAGGGGTTTAGATAATCATTTTTGGTTTTCGTATGTAAATCCTTCATTTTGTAACCTATTTTGAGTTTAATGGATTTTTTGTCCTTACGAGCATCTAGATTCCTTTTTGTGAGCTTAATTTGTAGATTGCTCATAAGCACTTCAGAGTAGTTTAGTGAAGGTCATTCACAAGGATGGTAGACAATTGAAGGTCACTTACAAAGTGGTAGAAGATAGATTGAAGAAGGAAGGCAAAGTAGTGAAGGAAGAATAATATAGGTTTTTGTAGCTAATTTCTGAATATTATCCGAGATGAATTAGTATCCATGGGTGGTAACATTGGATTCGTATTCTCGAACACTATAAAATCGACTACAAGAACTTCCAAAACGGATCAGCATTTCACCCGTAGCGATGGAAATAAGTTGAGGGCAGATTGAGCACTGCAGGCCGCAGTTCACATTGCAACCCGCAACGACGGATTTGGGCTGCTATTATCTTCATTTTTCAGCCTCAAAACTCTCCCTCTCTTCGATTACTCTTATCCAAATATCTCCCTTCAAAAACCCTATTTTTCCTTCATATTTTTTTAGTTTTTGCATCTCTTTCATGAATTCTTGTAGATTTGTTGTGGGTTTTCATAATCTAGGCTAAATATACTCTTGGAAGAAATCGGTAAGCATTTGTAGTATGAATTAGTGAGATTCAGTTTATCCTATTTTGTGCTTTGATTATCAAGTATATTTTGTGCTTTCTTATGTGATTAATGCATGATTCAGGCTAGGATGATTAACTAGTTGAAGATTGTGGGTTAGTTATTTGCTAGGTTTTTGTTCAAACCCGGAAGACTTTGACTTTTTGTCAATATGATTATTGTTGGTCAATGCTAGGTTATAATTAGGAGTGACATCTAAGTATGATTGTTGATTGATGAAATTGCTTCGACTTAGGATGAATTTGAATGGGTTTGACTAATTATCAATGTGGCTCACTAATAACGATTAGCATGAAGGCCGATTCTTGTAGTTGTTGTTAGTAAATATACTTGTACTATCTATGTGTTTCTCGCTTGTAAGACATTGTGGTAGTTTTTTTTGGTCTCCATGTGTATTGCTATCCTCGGGGAAGTCTATGACGCCGATCGTCTAGAGTGACCCGAGGGTAAGGGTTATTGTGTAGCGTTGATCGCTCACTCTAACTATAATCGAGGAGAGGTGAGAAATGTCTTCACTCAAAACACGTTGACAAGCTCTCCACAACATGTGGTTAATGCATAAAACTAGGATAATTAGTCGATGATCAAATAATGACTAGAAATGTAAACCAATTGCGCACAATACTCGCTATAATCTTTGTTACATCGTTTGTGCTATTTTTTATCGTATTTTGCATTGTTATTCTTAATCGCTTGTTAATTTAGTTGCTTAAAGTAGTCGTAGTTTTTTCCAAAACCAAACACCCCTAAATTTGTTACCACACACTTAGAGCGACTTCTTCGTGTGCTTTTAACTACGCTTTAGTGATTGATAAAACCCCCTTTTCCTCGTGGATGACCTCATCTTGCCACTAGCTACTATTTAGTAGTTAGCCGTAATTTGGACATATAAGTACTATCTTTGAGAAGCATGGCGATGGCCTCCCAAATTTTGAGTGAGGAGCACTACGAAAAGAATATGACCTTTTGTTTTCAAAACCAAAGGTATCATGAGGAGTGCTATGAAGATGTTAGAGTTGTTAGTTTCCAAAAGTCAAGGATCTCAATAATGGTATCCATACTATGAGTCTTACAATTCGGAGTGGAGTGGTAATCAGGATTCGTGGCATGGGAATGAACCGAAAAGCCAACACTACGAGAAATATGATTGGCCTTCATCACCTTATGTCATGTCCCAAAACCATGCTCAAGGGGGATGTTCAGGCTCGAATGAGGGACTCATGCAAGAAATATCAAATATGGTCCAAAATTTGGAGGCTTATTTTTCCTCTAGATTCACAAACTTGGAAGACCGAATATTCTCTAGATTCAAGAGCTTGGAGACCCAAATTAGCCAAATTGCATCCTCTGTGAGCCATTTGGAAGCTCGATATTCCGAAGATAAACTGTCCCAAGTTGAACTCCAAGATACGATGAGTGAGGTCACCTTGAGAAATGAATTTGAGTTTCAAGGGGATGAGGAGTTGGTTGTTGAAGATAAAGAGTTTCAAGGCGATGCTAGCGATCCCATCAAAATTTGAACCTCCTTAACTGTTCGGGGCTGGGGGAAATCAACTATCGCTTGTATTTTCTTCTAATTAGCTTCAATTCCTTTTGAGGATACCTTGTATCCCAAGAATTTTCCTGCACCTACCTCGATTGTGCATTTCTTGGGATTAAGATTTATTCTAATTGCACTCAATGTATCCATGGTTTCCTTCAAGTTTTGTGGGAAATCACATATTCTCTTTCTTTTTATAACCATGTCATTGACATGTGCTTCTATGTTTTGCCCTATTTGACTGCGAAATGCATTGTTGACTAATCTCTGATATGTTGCCCCTACATTTTTAGGCCAGATAGAATCTTTACACAACAAACTATCCTAAAGCTCGTTCTGAAGGCTATTTTTTTTTGCATCTTCCGGGTTCATCAAAATCTGGTGATATCCTTTATACGCATCCAAGAAATCCAGGACCTCGTATCCAGAAATTGCTTCCCCAAATTGATCAATCTTTGGCAAGAGATAACATTCCTTTGGGCATGTTTTGTTTAAATCGGTGAAATCTATACACGTTCTCCATCTGGAATCTGGCTTCTTTACCAGCACTGGGTTCGCCAGCCATTTCGGGTAGATCACCTCCTTTATGATGCTAGCTTGCAATAATACTTTTACTTTTTACTCAATTGCTTTTTATCTATCACTAGCGAAGCTTCTTTGTTTCTACTTAATCGGTTTGATCGAGTCACCGATATTCAACGAATGAGTTGCAATGCCCGAGTCGACTCCTCCCATGTTTTGTACTCTCCATGCGAATGTGTCCTTGTGATCTCGCAGGATTTGTCTTACCTTCCTTTTCTCCAAGTCTTGAAGACACTTTCCTATTTTGACACACTTAGAGGTATCATTGTCATCCAAAATGACATCTTCAGTCTCTTCTCCTAGATCTACTGAAGGGTCCACTTAGTTGAGTGAGTCACAGTTTGTGATAGTACTAACCATCTTTGTTTGCTCTGCATTCTTTCCTGCTCTCATCACGATCACCATACATTGTCTAGCTATTTGTTGGCTTCCTCTCATTGTCGCGGTCCCTGTAGGAGTGGGAAACTTCATGAACAGATGGTATGGAGACCATATCTCCTTCGCTCTATTCATCCACGGTCTACCGATAATAGCATTAAATAAACTCGATCCATCCATGACAACAAAGTCACAAATGATGGTGCAGTTCCTATCAGTTTTGCTGATTGTTACAGGCAGCTGTAAATTGTCTAATAGTGTCTCTGCTCGTCTCGTGAATCTTACGAGTGAGAACGTGGACTTCTTCAAGTCGATTCTCTTCAATCCCAATCTGCCAAAGAAATTTACGATGAGGATTTCTACCGCGCTCCCATCATCTACAAACACTCCATGAACTGTTGCGTTCTTGATCTTGGCGATAATGACCAATTGATTATTGTGAGGTGAAGCGTTAGGAATTGCATCCTCTTTTCTAAATGTGATTGTTTCATCCATACGCAATCTCTTGCTTACATGCTCTTGTGATGGTGAATACCCGGCTTTAGCTTTCCAAGCATTATTTGATAAAGATTCAGTTGACCCATGTATCGATAAGACTATTCTCTCTTGAGCCTCATTAGATACGTCATCTTCATAATCCACCGCTGCTGTCATCTTTTGATTCCTGTTCTGAGTGTTCGTTGCATCTTGGTTTTTTAGTCATGGAGAATCCTGCCTTATTAGCTTCATTGTATCGGTTCCCTTATTCTTGCTTCTTGTACTGGATTAGATAGCCATTTCTTAAGTGCTTCTCTATTTGCCTCCTCAGATCTCTGCGATATTCAATATCGTGGCTATGATCTTTATGGAAGGCACAATAGTATTCTCTTGATCTTTTCTTTGGAGGTGCTATCGTTGGTGGTGGTTCACGGAATAGGTATCTGTTTGCTTGCAGGTGTTGAAATGACGTTGAAGCGTCGGTGTCTAAATGCATGGGAAGGGCCAATTTTTTAAGTAGCGTTGAATCACCAACATTTTGAAATGTCATTCAAGCAAGTCGGCATTGAAGTGCCGGTCAAACGGTGACTTTCTCCCTCCAATGTTTCATTTTACTCCAGTGGTGCGCCACGTAGAGACATGGCGGTGGCGTTCCAGTGGTACTCCCAGGGATACGGTGGTGGTATTCCGGTGGTGCTCCTAGGGACGCGGTGGCAGAGCTTACGCTGGTGGTGCTCCATTTATCGGTGATGCTCCCCACGACAGAGGTCCTTTAAGTAGTAATGCTCCAGGTCGGCGTTCTTCAAGTGGCATCAGTGGGTTTCCAAGCGACGTTGGCCCCTTTCAACTTGTAGTAGCTTCCAGATTTGAAGTTACCAACCCTGAGTGTTACTGAGTCTACTCGAATTTGAGTCAGCCAACTCAGATCCAGTAGTGGCCAACCCGGTCTTGACTTAGGAGATGGTCAACTCTACTCAAAATCGAGTTAACTGTGAGTCAACTAGGGTAAGTGACTCAGCCCAAACGACCCTTTAGGCCAGCCAACAGCTGAATGCTGAGTTATATTCCGGAGATAGCAAAGTCACAAAGCGTTATTCTCCATTTTAATTTTATTTTTCAACATTTTAATTTCTCTTTTCGGGTGGGATGCTATTAAATTATTTCAGTATTTTTGTTTATATTAATTTCTTTTTTCACCTTTTCAGATTTTTAGAATGGGCAGTTTTAAAAGGTTTTTTGATTTAAAGTGTTGGAAGGATTTTTTTTCCTGTCAATGTATTTTTTTCTGGTAGCCAAAGTCGTTCAAATATGTTTGACTTCAGATCTGATATCCATATGAGACGGTGAGGAGAAATCCGGGTCCAAGTTGTTATACAAACTTATGGTAATACTGATTTTCTATGGATACAAATATGATTTATAGACTTTGGTCCATAAGGAGCTTTAGGCCATCTTTAAGTTGGTCCCTAATACCTTTTGGAGTCAAGTTATAGAAATATTTTTGCATTATAAGTGATTTCAGTACACCGATGGAAGATATTTTTGGCAATTAAAATGATGGGTCTTAGTCTCCTACATTAGGGGTAAGGGTCTTACGGGTTAAATGGAGGCGGACTTGATCTTTAGTTGGGGAACTTCATTTATTTTGTTTTGATTGCCTTAGGTGTTTGATCAAAGGTGTTGATGGGTCATTTTGTATATGTATCTTGCAATACTTCATTGTGTTTATTCTGATGCTAGCCTTTGCTCAATTTATTGTGGCTGCACTATGGCGACACAGTGGAAACCACTTATCTTATACGTGTCCTTATCATTACCACGTAGGCTTTTACTTACTATTGTAATAGTGATCAGGGCCTATGTTTATATCTCTCCTTATGCCACTGGAATCTTAGCTTAGAATTGTAATATTTAGCTAGTGTTTCAGTGTTAATGGGTCAATCCCATATCCTATATTGTATAGCACATTGTGCAAATTTGTGCTTAATATAAAAGGGATGAGAACCCTATAAACCCTCGTCCTAGTGACGATTTAATTTTTAAAAAGTATAAAATATAAATTAAAATAATAAAATATCACAAACTAGTGTCAACATGTATAAAATGTCAAAAAATTAACATGCAAACACGAGATTTGCAATAAAAGATCAAAATTTAACTTTAAATCACATGATTTTGGTGAAAAAAAGGCTTATGAAAAACATCACAAGGTTTGGTTGAAACATCAAGTATTAAAAATGAAACATCAAGTCTAGTAGTAAAAACCCGTACATTGCGGGAAAATGAGGAAAAAATTGATTTGTGAATCTCTCAGAGCCGGATTTTTTACCAGTGAGATTCTTATGATTTGGAATCATTAATTCCCTAATTATTTATTCTGAGCACCCCCAAAAAGTGATATTTGTGCCCAAATCCCCCCATCCTCTCTCAAACTTTCTTAAATTATATTTGGAACCCCATCTCTAATTAATCTTCATAATATTGCACATTAATCCTTGGTCTTATTGTGAGACGGTCTCGCACAAGGCTTTGTCTTGTATATTTAAATGTATCATATTGGGAGGTAATCGTCATATCTCTAAAATATACCATTTATAACATATAAGACTTTCATATGCTACAGTTAAGTCAGTAGTGGTAGTAGGGATTATCCACTAGAGAAGTGATATTTTCTAAGGGTTTATGTATATTAGATATATATGTGTGTATAAAAGGCGGGGGGTGTGATTTAGTTGATTAATCCCACAATTGCAAACGACTAGATTATAAAGAAAGATTAATTAATCATGAAAACAAAAAAATAGAGATTAAAACACAAATATGCGAAGGTTTGGGCACAATTGATATCCACTTCCAAACCTCATATTGATTATAGAACCCTCACTCTCTTTTTGACCTCTTGATTACTTATTGTGGAGTTAAGAGCATCCACAATGGTAGTAGATTTAAGAGTGGTGAACCTCCAATCCTAATGAATTTAACATGTATGTAATAGTTAAGATTTAACCACAACCATATCCTTTTATTTACCTTCTTCGATTAGTTTCTACTATATTGTAAACTCAACCCTATAAGAAAATTTTAACACAGAACCATATCCTTTTATTTACCTTCGTCGATTACTTTCTGCTATAATTGTAAACTCAACCCTATAAAAATATTTTAACATAAAAATGAATTGAAATGAAATAAATAAATAGATTTAATGTGATAAATAAATAATAATAATCCAATAACAACATGCTGGTTTTTTTTTCTAATGTTAGTTCAAAGAAAAATAATAAAATAAAATAGTATTGACAATTAATTTGAGTATTAATTAAATATTCATATTAGTGAAATTTTATAATAAAGACTCGTAATATCAAAATTATAATAGTCACCCATTTCAACTTATAAAATAAAATATTACAGTTTAAAATAATAATATTGAATTAAAAGAAAAAAATAAAAGAAAAGAAAAAGTAAGAAGAATGGGGTGGGCGGTCAAACCCCTCCCCAGAAAACTAAGTTTGCATGAAAAGGAAGGCACTCTAGGCATTTGAAGGGGATAGGATTATTGAGTTTTTTCACATTTGTGCATCGAAGAGAGAAGGGAAGAAATGGATTACTGAGGTTGGACCATAGGGGAGGTGCAGATTCAGCAGGTTCTGTTGGAATATATGAAGACGATTTTGGGAAGTCCAGCAGATTACCCGGAAGATTATGTCACTGGGGTTACTATGCCGGGTTTCATGAACTCAATACCGGGGGGAATTTGAACGGAGCACAATCACCAGCTTCAAGTTCCATTCTTAATGGAAGAGATAAAATAGGTGGTGTTTGACATGAATCCATGGAAGTCGGCGGGGCTAGATAGGATTTCGACGGGTTTTCACCATAAGTATTGGGGATTAGTGGGGAGTCAGATTACAACATCAACGTTGGAAATTCTTAAAGGTGGGGATATATCGGAGTGTGTAAACAGAATGCAAGTCATATTCATTCCTAAGTTCCCAGCTAATTTCAGGCTAATTAGCCTCTATAGTGTCAGGTATAAGATCATGGCTAAAGTGGTGGCGAACAGGATTCGTCCAGTGCTGAACTCCATTATTTCAGAAACGTGGAATGGGTTTGTTAAAGGACGTTATATAGGAGAGAACATTCTAATAGCCAATGAAATTCTAGAGCATATTTGAAAGCATCAGACGGGGAAGGGGGCACTGACAGCAGTTAAGGTGGATATGAGCAAAGCGTACGACGTGATATCTTGGTCTTTCCTCAGAGCAATTTTAATCAGGTTTAATTTCCCTCTGAGTATGGTGAACTTGATTATGAAGTTGGTCACTTCAGTGTCGTTCTCAATAAGAGTTAATCAGTGGAACTCCGACTGTTTTGTGTCTGTTAGAGGGTTGGGACAAGGGTGTCTGTCGTCCCTGTATTTGTTCATAATCTATCAACAGGCCATGTCGGCGCAGCTGGAGACTTTGGCATAACCTAGGAAGGGATTAGGGATTTCAATCGCTCGGGGAGGGGCATCAATTACTTATCTCATGTACGCTGACGATATTATCTTTTTTATATATATGTCTCATTGGACTCAGTAGCAAAATTGAATAGGGCATTTGATCAGTACGCGAGGTTTGCGAGTCACAGGATAAATTATGACAAATGCTTGATAACATTGAACCCGAGTGTGGATAATGCAGGGAATTATCTTCAGTTGGGGCTTCAGATAGATAATTTTGGGTTTCAAGAGGGATATTTAGAGGTCAACTTGAATTTCTCAAGGAAGAAGTCACAAATGTTTGGGGGTCTTGTAGCTTGGGTGGCTTTGAAGTTTGCTTCCAGAAATAAATTTGCAATGTCTATGATGGGGAGGGTGGTACTTGTCAGACACATGTTAGCTTCGGTGTTACAGTATCATATGAGTGTCTTTAAATTTCCAATAGCAGTTACAGAACGTTTGGATGGGTTGATGGCTTGATTTATTTGGACGGGGACTTTACAGGGGAGAGGGTTCTACTGAAAGTCGTGGAAGTTTATATCTACTTCCACATTGAAGAGTGAGTTAGGGTCGAGGTCAGCTAGGGAAATGAATCAAGCGCTGCTGGCGAAAATTGCTTGGAAGATTTTACATGATAAAACATCTCTCTTGTCAGTATTTTCACTAATAAATACTGCAAGTCAGTGACTTTTATAAAGGTAAGGGCAAACTCAAATGTAACTTGGGGATGAAGGGCTATTCTATGGGGTCGGGAGGTGTTGATATCCAACATTCGGTGGAGAATAGGATCAGGAATGCATCTTTCAATAGGAGAGGATTGGATTCTGGGGGTAAGGGCGTCCTAGTTACAATCCTCGGTCCAGGTGCAACATATATCTTTGAGGGTGGAAGATTTAATTCACCCGGCTGGGGAATGAAGGACTTCACTAGTGCAGGTTCTTTTTCCAGACATGGTGGTGGTTCGTACAATGTCGATCCTGCTTCCTCAGCCTGGGATGCCACTGGAGGACATACCTCTATAGACGTTGACTCCATCGGGAGTTTATTTGGTGAAAAACGGTTATCGGGTGGCTTGTAACTTGAGAGATGAAAACTGCCCTTCAACATCGACAACCCATCAAATTGGATCAGCTATGTTATGGCAAAAGTTCTGGAGAATTGAGTTTGGAAAGCGTTGGTGGGGGCTTTATCCACAACTGCTTCATTGATTAAAAGAAAGTGTGGCTTGTTGGATAGTTGTGTACTCTGTGGCGAGAAGGGGGAATCAACGGAACATGTGTTTTTGGGCTGCACACACTCGAGGCACATTTGGCAATGTTCACCACTGAATTTAGATTTTAGTCAGGGATATATTACATATTTTCAATCTTGGTTTTTCAATTGGATGCAATCAGTGTCAGAGCAATTTTGTTTGTGTTGGTATGCCTTGAATACTGTAATAGCCGCTTCTGCGACCCTGGCCTGGGGGTCCGGGGGAGCGGCAGTCGCCCCCGGGAAACAAACGGGGGTCTCGTTGTTGATTTGACTGCTGTTGATTTGGGTCGAATTGTGTTTTTGGCCCAGTTTGTTAGGGTTTAGTTGAGACAGCATATAAAGTGTCTCTCTTCTCTCTGTAAACCAACTCAAATTCTGTTCCACACAAATTTAGTGAATTCATCTCCCGTGGATGTAGCCAAATTGGTGAACCACGTAAATCTTGTGTCTTGTTATATTCGTTTATATTTTCTATTCTTTCTCCATTCCGCACAACAAACTGGTATCAGAGTGGTTTCTTTTTCCGGCGATATTCGTAGTGGGTATATCGGATTCTGGGCTCATCAGATCGGGGCTGATCGGGGAGAAAGATGTCTGGGTTGAACGTGAAGATCGACAAGTTTACTAGGAGAAACAGTTTTAGTTTATGGCAGATCAAGATGCGAGCTTTGCTGAAACAGCAAGGTTTGTGGACTCCGCTGACGAAGGATTTCGCGAGCAGTTATGGCGATGTTGTGAGTCTGGAAGAAAAGGCACACTCGACGATTATGCTTTGTCTCGCGGACGAAATCATCACTGAGGTCTCAGATCAGGAGACTACTGCACAACTGTGGCTGAAGTTGGAGAGTTTGTATATAATGAAATCTCTAACCAACAAGCTGCTTCTGAAACAACGCCTCTTCGGTCTCCGAATGCAGGAAGGTACGCAACTCAGAGACCATCTAGAGCAATTGAATACTTTGTTATTAGAATTACGAAATATAGATGTGAAAATTGAAGATGAAGATGCTGCTTTGATTTTGCTAGTTTCTTTACCACTTTCGTATGAGAATTTTGTTCAGTCATTTATTGTTTGTAAAGATTTTGTGTCTCTGGAGGAAGTAAGATCCTCTCTCCATAGTAGAGAGTTGCGACATAATGCAAACAGTACAGGTACAGAAAGTCAGGCCACTGGCTTGTTTGCTAGTGACGGGAACACAAAAGGCAAGGAAACCGGCAATAAGAAGAAGGGCAAGAAGTCATCTTCAAAGGGTCCCAAGGCCAATGATGTTTGTAACTACTGTAAGGAGAAGGGGCATTGGAAAAAGGAGTGTCCGAAGAAGGCCAGTAAATCTGGGAGTACATCTGGTACTGCTGCTGTGGCTGAAGGGGATTTCAGTTCTGAAGATGATTTTGCTCTAGCTGTTACTGGGCAAAATAATCATTCTAATGCGTGGTTTCTTGATTCTGGGGCATCCTACCATATATGCCCAAGGAGAGATTATTTCTCAACTTATGAGCAAGCTGAGGGCATCATTACTACGGCAAATGGTGTTGCGTGCAAGGTAGTTGGGATTGGTTCAATCAAGATCAGGACGCATGATGGTAGTTTCTGTACTTTGAACGATGTCAGGCATGTTCCATCGATGACAAAGAATCTGATTTCTCTTCCTACGTTGGATAGAAAGGGTTTCGTCTACTCAGGGAGTGATGGAGTTCTGTGTGTCTGCAAAGGTTCTAGGCTGGTTCTGAAAGGTGTTCTGCATGGTACTTTGTATTTTCTACAAGGTTCCACGGTTATGGATTATGTTAATGTTGCATCTTCGGAGGTTCACCAGGATGATATGACTAAGTTATGGCATATGAGGCTTGGTCACATGGGTGAAAGAGGGATGCAGATTCTGTCGAAGTATGATCTTCTTGGTGGCCACAAGATCAAGAGCTTGGACTTCTGTGAGCATTGCGTTTTTGGGAAGCATCACCGCAGCAAGTTTCCTAAGGCGATTCATAGAACAAAGGGCACATTGGATTACATCCATTCTGATTGTTGGGGACCTTCCCGAGTTGAGTCACTGGGAGGTCACAGGTACTTTGTTTCTCTGATTGATGATTACTCAAGGATGACTTGGGTTATCATGATGAAACATAAGAGTGAAGCTTTCTCGAAGTTCAAGGAGTGGAAAGCTTTGGTGGAGAATCAGACCGGGAAGAAGATCAAGAGGCTTCGAACTGATAATGGGCTGGAATTCTGCTCGTCTGAGTTTGATCAGTTTTGTAGGGATGAAGGGATTGCTCGTCATCATACAGTCAGGAATATGCCACAGCAGAATGGCGTAGTTGAGCGGATAAATCAGACATTGCTGGCGAGAGCGAGGTGCATACTCTCTAATGCTGGTTTGGAAAGGAGATTCTGGGCAGATGCGGTGAGTACAGCTTGTTACTTGATCAACCGCGGGCCTCACACAAGCATAGAGTGCAAAATACCTATGGAGTTATGGTCAGGTAAAGTTGTTGATTACTCCAAGTTAAAAGTTTTTGGTTGTACATCTTATTATCATGTTAGTGATGGTAAGTTAGAGCCCCGAGCCAAGAAGGGTGTTTTTGTGGGTTATGGAGATGGAGTTAAAGGCTCCAGGATATGGTCTCCATCTGAGAAGAGGGTTATTCTGAGCAGGGACGTTGTCTTTGATGAAAATTCTTTGCTTAGATCTATGGTGAAGCCCACAGTTGTGCCAAAAACTAGTGGAGTTGATAAACAGGTGGAGCTTGAAGTCACTCAAGGTGAAAATAGATTGGAACAATTTGAGGTGGATCAAGAGCCACAGACAGAATCTGAGATACCGGAATCTCCACCACCAGATCCTCAACCATCAGGAGCTACAGTCCGCTGTTTAGCTCAGGACCGACCCAGGAGGGTTGGAGTTGGGGCGCCAAAGAGATATGGGTTTGAGGATATGCTGGGTTATGCACAGTCAGTTGCCGAGGAAGTGGATACTCAAGAGCCATCAAACTTCAGAGAGGCTACTTCATGTACTGATGCTGATAAATGGCTTACTGCAATGGGAGATGAGATGGAGTCTCTTCAGAAGAATCAGACATGGGAATTGGTCAAACAGCCTCAAGAAAGGTAATCAGTTGCAAATGGATTTTCAAGAAGAAGGAAGGAATATCACCTACAGAGGGAGTCAAGTACAAGGCAAGAGTTGTTGCAAGAGGTTTCAGTCAAAGGGAGGGGGTAGACTATAATGAGATTTTCTCACCAGTGGTCAGACACACTTCCATCAGAGTGTTGCTAGCCTTGGTGACACATCAGGATTTGGAGCTCGAGCAACTTGATGTGAAGACCGCTTTTATACATGGAGAGTTGGAGGAAGAGTTGTACATGACTCAGCCAGATGGTTTCCAGGTTCCTGGCAAGGAAAAGTATGTTTGCAAGTTGAAGAAGTCTTTGTATGGACTTAAGCAGTCTCCGAGGCAGTGGTACAAGAAGTTTGACAGTTACATGCTTCAGCTGGGATATACGAGGTGTGCTTATAACTGTTGTGTCTACTACATCAGGTTGAGAGATGGGTCATTCATCTATCTAGTGCTTTATGTAGATGACATGCTGGTAGCCGCAAAGAGTAAGCACGAGGTTCAGAATTTGAAAGGACTTCTGAGTGCTGAGTTTGAGATGAAGGATCTGGGTGCAGCTCGGAAGATACTAGGAATGGAGATTCTTAGGGATCGAAGTCAGCGGAAGCTTTTCTTGTCACAGAAAGGCTACATTCAGAAAGTGTTGGCTAGGTTTGGCATGTCTACAGCCAAGCCTATAGACACTCCTAGTGCTGCAAATATTCATCTCACCAATATGTTTGCTCCTCAGTCAGACGAGGAGAAGGAGTATATGTCTCGGGTTCCTTATGCCAGCGCGGTGGGGAGCTTGATGTATGCTATGGTTTGCACAAGGCCAGATTTAGCACAGGCAGTCAGTGTTGTGAGCAGGTTCATGGGGCAACCGGGAAAGGAACATTGGCAAGCTGTGAAGAGGATCTTCAGGTATCTTAGAGGTACGTCTGATGTGGGTCTCATTTATGGAGGTGATACGGAGTGCTTAGTTACAGGCTACTCTGATTCTGATTATGCTGGTGATGTTGACACGAGGAGATCGATGACTGGTTATGTATTCACTTTGGGAGATTCTGTGGTTAGTTGGAAGGCGACTTTGCAACCTACAGTGACGTTGTCTACTACGGAAGCAGAGTACATGGCTCTGACAGAGGCTGCAAAGGAGGGAATATGGCTGAAAGGGCTAGTTAGTGATCTTGGTCTACATCATGATCAGGCTACTGTGTACTGTGACAGCTTGAGTGCAATCTGCCTAGTCAAGGATCAGGTCCATCATGAGAGGACCAAGCATATTGATGTCAGATATCATTTCTTGAGGAGTGAGAGGAGAATCAGGGTGAAGAAAGTGGGAACTGCAGATAACCCCGCTGATATGTTCACCAAATCTGTTCCACATAGCAAGTTTCAACATTGTTTGGACTTACTGAACATCAGAGCTGATTAGGTGCTCTATGGGCAGTCCTGGGAGTGGAGGGCGAAGTCTACTCATCTGGCACTGTAATTGTGCATCTGGAGTTTTCTACTTTGAGGATTCAAGTCAAGGTGGAGATTTGTTGGTATGCCTTGAATACTGTAATAGCCGCTTCTGCGACCCTGGCCTGGGGGTCCGGGGGGGGTGGCAGTCGCCCCCGGGAAACAAACGGGGGTCTCGCTGCCCGGTCAGTGAGTCGGGGGGTCCAGGGGGGCGGAGCGCACCCTGGCCTGGGGGTCCGGGGGGCGGAGTCGCCCCCGGTCCGACGGTATAGCTTGTCTCTTTATTGGACTACTGTTGATTTGGACCGAATTGTGTTTTTGGCCCAGTTTGTTAGGGTTTAGTTGAGACAGCATATAAAGTGTCTCTCTTCTCTCTGTATACCAACTCAAATTCTGTTCCGCACAAATTTAGTGAATTCGTCTCCCGTGGATGTAGCCAAATTGGTGAACCACGTAAATCTTGTGTCTTGTTATTTTCGTTCATATTTTCTGTTCTTTCTCCATTCCGCACAACAGTTTGGTGTAGTTGGTTTTCATACTTTGGCACATTTGGGAGGCGAGAAATAGAGCAGTATGGGATAACATAACAAGTCACCCGCTGGAGGTTGTGCAACTAGCAAATAAGGAGCAAATGTGGCATGCCAAACATTTAGGAATCCATAAGATGGGACCAAGAACAAGCTTGTGTTACAGTAGAATGACACATGTGGTGGAGTACAATCCCAGGTGAACGTTTTGGTGGATGGGTCTTTTGTGTCCCCATTAACTCTAACTGCGGATGGCAGTTCCAGGGCAGTAGAACGGTGTACACTGGTTCGCCAATTCAAACAAAAGCTTTGGCAACATTGGAGGGGCTAAAAATTGCAGGTTCCAAAGGTTTCAGGTCAGCTCACCTGCATTATGATTCTTTACAACTGGTGCAAATCCTTAATGAAGTTCAGGTTCCAGGGCTGGAGTTAGAAAGTTTTTTCAGTAGAATCAAGGTTCTTATTACCTCTTTTGATCATGTAGTAATATCTAAGGTTAGTTGTCAGGTTGTTGATATGGCTCATAAGCTAGCCACTGTTAGCATGATGAATACCTGCGCTGTGTAAAATCTTGATCATGTTTTAATATAAGTATGAGGTCTGCTTTTGAAAAAAAAAGAAGGCTATGCCTTCATAAAACACAAGACGACCAACTTGCTCAACGCAAATACTGGGTCGGACCCGGGCATGTTACTAATAATTCAACTGATGGGATTATTTACTTGCAGTAACAAGAAATACATATTATGCCAAATCGATTTTAGAATTCAAAACCTAACTTACTATTACAATAAATGTCTTATAATCAGTGTTATTTTTGGTTTAACCATAAAAGTTCTAAAATGGTTTCTAGATTCAGAATCTCATCTAGAATCTTATCCCTAAATGAAATAAAGGCATCACGTACGGGCTCTCACTTTATCTGCTCAACTACACCTGTTAGGGTTAAACTAGGGTAAGATCCTTACTTAGTGAGGTTTCATCGCCATCATTTACCAAGTGGAGTTTTAGTGATCAAATAAAGCAAATCGCCATATAAATCCTAGCACATTGTAAAAGGATACGGGTGGTTAATTTCAAGTTGTAGTCAAGTGCCTATATGGCAATTTTAACTTACATAAAGGGCAGAACCTTTTCAGTAGTGCCCGTAGGCTATCGAGATCAAGAATCCATTCTCGTCAGCCACACCAATCAAATGTTCAATTACGAGCTCGTATCAGAAACCAGACGGTTATGCTAGCATACCAGAAACTCCACGGGTAGTCGTTCTAGTCGTACGGTCCGGTCTATATCGTTCCATACCGATTTTGACCGAACTACCATTGTCGTCAGGGACCCAGGTAAACACAGACACATGATCAAGTAGCACGCAGCCAAATTTGACACGACAAGATAAAGTACAAGCCGCTCATACACATAATATCAGGGTAATTAAATTCACATAATATCACAATACTTAAGCATAGTGTGATAAAGTACACACCGTGGTTAATTATTATGAAACCAAATTGTAAACATGAAAAGAACATAATATTATTAAGCATGTCATGTAATATATAAAATTCTAAAATAACACATTTAAATTTAACAAGCATAAAATAGCATGCAATAATAAATTTTATTTCAATTCGTGATAGGGCGATGAAAACACTCACCTTTATGAAAGTCAAACTTGTTTAAAATCATTGCAAATTCAACTTTGTAATCTTCTCATCAACCACAGGACATGCCATAATAAATGATACTCCCTCCGTCTCACTTCATATTGTTTAATTTAAATTTTGCAAGTTAAATTTAGCCAACTTTGACCATTAAGTTCTATTATTTTATATGTAAAACTATTATCATGTTATATGTAGTTGGATTCGTCGTAATATATATATTTAAGTTATTATTTTTTCATTAATTTTTTTACACATATAAATATAGATATTAATATATAAAAATTGATGATGTTGATTTCCAAAAGTCAAATTAAACAATATGAAGTGTAGGGGTGGCAATATTGACCCGTAACTCGCGGGTCAAGCGGGTTATTTATTTTTAAACTCATATGTGTATGGGTTAAATGGGTAACGGATCAAACGGGTAATGAGTTACTAAAAAATATGGGTTGAATGAGTTGGGTTTGCTGGTTGAACACATGTCAATAAAATAATTGTATCGACAAATCAAACACATAAATTTACCCGTTTATATTTTTCTTATTACCCGCTTTTTTCTATCTTTTCTCATGTTCCAATTTATACATGAATTAAATCTGATCACAGACAGGTTATTTGTGTATTCTATCTCTATAGACGAAAGAAAAAAGTGGCTCTTAATTGATGGGTGCTCTGAAACTTGCTTCCTGACTATATGGGGGATCACTGTTTATTACCTTAAGAAAATATTTAAGGCAATTGGTGTACTACGCAGTATAAAAGAATAAGCATATTTATGCACGTTTATAAGCAGAATTTACCATATTTTATCTATTCATTTCCATATTCTAGGTTATCAGGGAAAAATATTATCACATACGATTTTTTTTTCATTTTTTCACATTTCCCAATTTATACATATGAGTTAAAATTTTGGAAGTAAATTTATACAATAACTTTATAAAAAAAAATTGAATTTTGTATGTTAACTCATGTGGATTTATATCTTAACCCATATGGGTTGAATCCGTGAATTTACCCATATGAGTTGGCATATAAACCTACATGGGTTCACATATGGGTTGAAATCCATAAATTTACCCATTTTCAACCCATGAACGAAATGATTTTTAACCTGCGGATTGAGCGGGTTTAACCCAACCCATTTTGATACGACTCATTTTTTGACTTATTATAAAATGAGTAAAGCCCATATTTTTTAATTACTCATATTGCCCAACTCATATTCGACCCGTCCGCCCATTTACCACCCCTAATGAAGTGGACAGAGGGATTACTATGGAAGACGTCTGCTTCTACGGGAAATGAAGCAAATTAAAGAGACTGGGCATTTCTTCATATGATAAGCGGGGAGATTTCTGATGTGATATGGTGAATGATATAATACTGTAAAGTCAAGGAATTATTGTATTGGCAATTTTGTTTGAATTATTTTTGAACTGATATACAGACCATGTTGGAACATGGTGTTGGAGCAGCAATTACGCCAAAGGATTTAACGGAATTCAAGTCGAAATATTGAAGTATTTTAGAAGTTATGGTAATCGGATATTTGGCTATATATCAGGCGTGTGAAGCATAATTGGTTTATGGAAAATCCCTACTTACATGGAGAAGATTTATTCGAATATATGGGATAGAATGATATAAGGTAAATCCCTTTATTTATGGGATTTGGATATGCTTCAAGAATCAGATTTGGAATAGGAATATTGTGGAGATAATCAAGGAGTATTCAAGTCTGATTCGTGGATATAAATTGGGGACAAACACGGCTGCATACTTACGGTTTTATAGAGCAAAAATCTGCACCCAGATTTTGAGATCTTACGAAATTTGCAAAAGCCAATAAACTGTGTTCCAACACTGTCCTGCCGCACTAAGTTCAGAATCGTATACCTTAATTCCTCGGGAGGAGGATATCCTGCGTCGACGGAGTTCGAGGTCAGAGGGAGTCTGATCAAGGCGGATCGGTAGCTAGGGGAGCTAGCAGAGTCCACACGTCATAGTTAGTAAAGATAAGTATTTTGTAAACTGTACTCTGTATGCTATCTTTCTAATTAGTGGATTCATTCTGAACTGGGCCAGGCCCTGCAGGTGTAGGTGGTTTACACCGAACTGCGTAACCAAGTTGTGTGTCTTTTACGTTTCACGTTATTTACACTTGGTTAAACTAGGCATGTTGGAACACACTAGTAAAAACTAGAAAAAGTGGTAAAACTAAATTTCATTTGGTATCAGAGCTGAGTCACTTATCGTTCCCTTGGTTGTTTCAAGGAAAGTGAGATCCGGTTTTACCATGACGACAAGAGAAGGAGCTTCAGTCTCTCGACCACCACTGTTAGAAGGAAACAACTACAACTATTAGAAGGCACGTATGAGGGTATTTATCAATTCACTGGATGAACTGGCGTGGTTTTATGTTGAGAATGAATGGAATCATCCTACAGAAGATGCTACAAGTTCTAAGGCTATGGAAAGGGGAGTCAAGTCAAAAACTCAAAGACAAGTCTAAATGGACTCCAGATGATCTTAAAGAATCACTGGCAAATTCGAAGGCACTGAATGCAATCTTCACTGCTGTTGATGAAAACCAGTTTAAGCTTATATCTACATGCTACCAAGCAAAGAAAGCATGGGATATTTTACAGACCGTTCATGAAGGAACTAGTCGAGTGCGGGAATCCAAACTACAGATGCTGGCTACCAAGTTTGAAGAACTCAAAATGGAGGAGGATGACACCATTGCCATATTCAATGGAAAGCTCAGAGATATCTCCAACATGGCTTACTAACTTGGAAAGGTGTACAAAGAAACTAAGTTAGTGAAAAAGACATTGCGATCTCTCCCCAAAAGATTTGCAATGAAAGTAGCGGCAATAGAGGAAGCAAGAGACGTAGCCACCATGAGCCTAGATGAACTGATGGGTTCGCTACAAACTTATAAGATGACATTCCAGCAATCTACCAAAAGAATCTCCAAGGATTTAGCGTTCAAAGTTTCTCCAGTCAAGGCAAGTCACGAGTCTGACAGTGATGATGAGTTTGAAAAATTGGCACTTATTACAAAGAATTTCTCAAAGATGCTAAAGAAGGTAGTTAACAAGAAATCCCAGGAGAGGTTTGGCGGAAACAGACAAAAGCAATAAGATTCGAACAATAATCGTGGGTTGAGATTTGAACAAGGAAATATGCAGTTCGGGAAAAATCAGAACAACGAACCAAAAAAGGCTGGACGAATTCAATGCAGAGAATGTGAAGGATTTGGTCATATTCAGGCCGAATGTGCTAACACCCGCAAGAAACAAGGAAGATTATATGTCACCTCTTGGAGTGATGATGAAGATAATGAAAAAGATGAAGAAGAACTCACAAATAATTATGTAGCTTTTGGAGCAAAGGTCCATGATACACCAGAAGGTCAGTGTTCCAACACACTGAACAAAGAGAAAGCTGTATATTCCAACATGAATCTGGACAATGCTCACAGTGATGAAGATGATATGTCTGTAAGTGATGAAGAGATCTATAGTACATACGAACAAATGTATGCCATGTAGGTTCAAGTAGTTGACAAGAACAAAGAGCTGATTGAAGAAAAAAGGAAGCTAATTGAAAGTGAAAAGGAATTACGATCCACAGTTGCAGAACTTGGAAAACAAAATGAAGAACTAGTCAGAAATTGATAGCAGCAGTCAAGAGAGCCGAGATGTCTGAAGCAACTATTTCTAAATTGAATTCCGGGAAAGCAAAGCTTGATGATATTCTGGATATGGGAAAAAAAACTTTGGTGATAGACGCGGGATTGGATACAGGAAAGAACCCGAGGTTGAAGTGCTCGGAAAACCAGTAACTCTCAAAGCAAGGATTCGAGAAGTAAAATGGAAGTATGGGAAACCTTATCAAAGAAAGCCTCTAATCTGCGAATACTGTACGTACCAAGGACATGCTAAACATCAGTGTAAAAAACTGATCAGAGATCAAATGACAGGAAGACAACTGTGTTCCAACACAGTCGATACTCATACAAGAATCAGGAAGATATGGGTTATTAAAAGGTCCAGTACGTGTATGGTGGCACACACTTCTTTATCAGCCTATTCCAGTGACTCATGGTATTTTGACAGTGGTTGTTCTCGCCACATGACTGGCACTCCAAAATACCTTACGAACCTTACTCCATATGATGGCGGATATGTAACTTTTGGTGATGGAAAAAGGAGCAGAGTAATTGGCAAAGGAGAATTAAAGATTGAAGGGTTTCCAGTTTTCACAAGTGTATTATTGGTTGAAGATCTAAAAGCAAACTTGGTAAGTATAAGCCAGTTGTGTGATGACAACATGATAGTGGAATTTCAGAAATACAAGTGTGTAGTGAAGTATGGAGAAAACAAGGTTCTTTCTAGAATACGATCTTCAGACAATTGTTATTTGTTGGAACAAGAAGTTCGATGCATGCTTTCAAAGCAGGATGAAGGAATTCTTTGGCACAGGAAGCTCGGACACATCAACTATAAAACACTGGTGAAAATTGCTAACATGAAAGCTGTACGAGGAATGCCAATATTGACCAGCAAGGATGAAATTGTGTGCGGACCATGTCAACAAGGTAAACAAACTCATGCTCCTCATTCTTCAGTTCAGTTTATTACTACTTCTAGAAATCTGGAATTACTGCATATGGACTTAATGGGGCCAGTTAATACACCTAGCATAGGAGGAAAGAAATATATTTTTGTATGTGTTGATGACTTCTCCAGATTTACATGGGTAGCCTTCTTGAAAGAGAAATCTGATACGATTGAGGTATTTCGAAGCCTTGTAGTAAAGTTACAAACTGAAAAGGGAAGTCATGTAGGAAAGATAATCCGAATTCGAAGTGATCATGGAAGAGAATTTGAGAATGAACAATTCAGTTCCTTCTGCGATGAGCTAGGGATCCAACATGAGTTTTCGGCTCCTATCACTCCTCAACAGAATGGTATTGTCGAAAGAAAGAACAGAACTCTACAGGAGATGGCTCGAGTTATGTCGGCAGAAAAGGATATCCATAAGAAATGGTGGGCAGAGGCGATCAATACAGCGTGCTATACAATCAACAGGGTGTATCTTCGACCATTCACTGAAAAGACAGCCTATGAGATCTGGAAGGGCAGGAAACCAAACGTTTCGTATTTTCATGTGTTCGGAAGTACTTGCTATATTCTCAGAGATAGAGAACAGTTGGCAAAGTTTGATAATCGGAGTGATCTAGGAATTTTTCTCGGGTATTCCATCAACAGCCGTGCTTACAGAGTTTTTAATCATCGAACCAAAACTCTCATGGAATCCATAAACGTTATTGTGGATGATTCAGAAAAGGAACAACTTCCAGAAGGTGTGGAGGAAGAATCGGCCAACTCTCAGGTTCCAACACAGTCTCAATCTTCTGACAAAGCAAAACCCTCAGTTGATCCTACTGAACCAAATGAGCACCAGAAGCCGAACTCTACTGAAGATGACCATGTTCCAACACAGTCCCTTCCTACGGACGACCATGTTCCAACACTCGACCGATCTGGCTCCACCTTGAGAAGCACTCGATCAGTACCTCGAGTTGATTATCGACGACTGGCTGGTTTATACTGTTTTGTGTCCCTAATTGAACCGAAGAACTATAAAGAAGCTTTACTTGATGAGTATTGGATTGCTGCAATGCAAGATGAACTCGGCCAGTTTACCAGGAATGATGTTTGGTACCTTACTCCTCATCCCAACGGCATTCATGTCATTGGTACAAAATGGATCTTCAAGAACAAGTCCGATGCATATGGCTTAGTCACCAGGAACAAAGCCAGACTTGTTTCTCAAGGATATACACAAGTGGAAGGTGTTGACTTTGATGAAACCTTTGCACCTGTTGCCAGGTTAGAATCTATCCGTATTCTACTAGCTATTGCCTGCTCTTTGAACTTTACTTTGTATCAAATGGATGTTAAGAGTGCGTTTTTAAATGGAGTGGTGAATGAGGAAGTTTATGTGGAACAACCTAAAGGTTTTGAAGATCCCCATTATCCGTATCATGTATATCGTCTCAAGAAGGCCTTATACGGATTAAAGCAGGAACCTTGAGCATGGTATGAACGACTTACTACCTTTCTACTTCAGAAAGGTTATCGTCGAGAGGGAGTAGATCGCACTTTATTTGTGCTTGACAAGTCCTCAAAGTTTCTAATTGCTCAAATATATGTTGATGACATAGTTTTTGGCTCTACTTCACCATCTATGGTACAGGAGTTTGTCACCACAATGCAATCTGAATTCGAGATGAGCATGGTTGGAGAATTGACTTACTTTCTGGGATTACAAGTCAAGCAAGGACGGAATGGTCTGTTCATAAATCAAAGTAAGTATGCCTTGAACTTGATTCAGAAATTCGGACTTAGTAATGCTCGTGCAGTTCGAACCCCTATGGGAGTTTCTGACAAACTGGTGAAAGATGAAAAAGGAGTTTCAGTCGATCAGAAGTTATATAGAGGAATGATTGGAAGTTTATTATATCTCACTGCCAGTAGACCAGATATATGTCTCAGTGTTGGAATATGTGCTAGATTTCAAGCTGATCCTAAGGAATCTCATCTTACTGCAGTCAAAAGAATTATTAGATATGTGAGTGGGATGTCAGAATATGGTGTTTGGTATTCAAAGAATCAAGATTCAGAGTTGATAGGATACAGTGATTCTGATTGGGCTGGAAATGCTGATGATCGAAAAAGTACCACTGGCGGATGCTTCTTTATTGGACCGAATTTGGTGTCCTGGTATAGCAAGAAACAGAACTCGATCTCTCTATCTACTGCAGAAGCAGAGTATCTTGCAGCAGGAAGTTGTTGTGCACAATTATTATGGATGAATCAAATGCTGAAAGATTATGGAATTCATCAAGGCCCCCTAAATATTTTATGTGACAATACAAGTGCCATTGATATTTCGAAAAATCCAGTTCAACACTCAAGAACCAAACATATTGACATAAGGCATCATTTTATTAGAGATCTGGTTGAAAGAAAGGAAGTGGAAGTGGTCTATGTTCTAACACACGAGCAGTTTGCTGATATATTTACAAAGCCGCTTGATGCCACCACTTTTGAGAGCCTCCGACAACACTTAGGTGTTTGTCAAATCTGAGGTAATATTTATCTTAATCAGTTTTTGTTTTGTGTACATATTTGTGTTATTTACAGTTTACAAAAATTAGAAAAAGAACAAAAAATTGGAAGGAAGAAACGGCTTACTAAAATAGGAGAAGTTAAGTAAGGTGTGTTGGAAGTTAAATGAGGAATGACGCCTTGATGGGACAAGAAGAGAAAGGGGTATCATTACAATTTTTGGGAAATCTAAAAAGGCACTTCGCGGGAAAAGAGGTAAGTTCATGAAGAATTGAAAGTTGATTCAAACTCTAAAACCCCTTTCGCATTCTATTACTCTCGGCCCGAATTTTTTTTCCCCAAAACTCTTACCGAAAAATCTTATACTCAACACTCCTCTCTATCTCGGCATTGTACCAAATAATGTCAAGCCTAAATTCTCCGATAGAAGAAGCTTCGGTGCCAGAAATTATGGAGGAAGATCAGGGATCCATGAATTCGGAATTAGTGGTGTTTGATGAGCCGAGAAGATATGTTGAATCGGGTAAGACACAAACTCAAGATCAGAACAAAGGAAATGCTAACCATGAGGAGAATGAGGAGATAGCTGGAGCAGAGCCTGATAAAGCAGAAGATGAAAAGGAAGAGGAAGAGGCTTCTGTCAAGAAACAAAGTGGAGAGTCTGATGGTAAATCTGATGCCCGAGAAGAAGTGTCTGAAGGCAAGAAACAGAAAAAACCTAAGGTAACTGGTCCTGACCCTCGACCATTGAAATTCTTGGGTTTTGAAAGTAGAAGTGTGGATTATATATTCGAATGGTTACAATCAAATAGATATACTGTGGATCTAAGCAAAATCAGGAGTATAAGAAAGGATTTGGAAGTTTTGCATGTCAAAATTAAGGAGATTGTTTCTGGTCACTTTTTTGATGTCTGGGATATTGAATATAAGAATGTGAAGTATCTGAGAGGAATGTATGGTCAGCTGAATGGAAAAGGAAAGGATAAATTTCAAGTTTTTTGTCAGATGTTGAGTCATAGTTATGTATGGTTGAGGGAAATTACTGAAGAAGAAGCTGTTGGTTTGGAGACGGTTAAGTATGGAGACAAGCTTCAGGTTGGATTCTTCTATATGGACTGTGCGAGGAGAATGGAAAAACTAAGAGAACCTGTAATTATTGAACTCTCTGATAGTGAGGAGAGTGTTCCAACACTGTCTGAGGAACATGTGAATGTGAACTCCGATGTTGATATGGGAGGAGAAAGCAACGAGGATGATGAAAGGGATCAGGGGATTGAAGTATCTGATGAAGATCTGCCAGTTCAGGGTGATGATCCAGAAGAAGAATCAGCTGAAAGAGCAAACTGTGTTCCAACATAGGATGCCCCTGATCTGACATACTCCAGTGACGAGGTCCTGGATGAATTTTTTCAGAAGGCAAAAGGAAAAAGGAAGGCTAGCTCTGCCATTGATACTGAGGCAGCAAAAAGGAGTAAGAAAAGACGGGATAGCAAACCGAGGAAGATTCTGCCTCCTCCATCTGTCTCCCAGGCTTTTTCTGCAGTCTACTTTGATGAGAAGGGAGTAGAGATGGAAGATTTCTTCTCTAAGAAGAAATTTATTGCTGAAAGACCTTTGGACCTGAAGGCTTATCAGGAGAGTGGGTTCACAAATTTTTTAAAGGAAATGGGGATGACAAAGGCAGCCACAATACAACTGCAATACAATAGGCAGGTGGTTTTAGAGGTATATTCTAATCTCATGCCTGGAAATCTAGATATTTCTTCTCCATGGTTTGGTAGAGTATATGTTCGAGGAAAAATCATAGATATGTCTGCTACTAGGATCAATGTGTTGTTTGGGCTGAAAACTCAGGAGATAGGGGGAGTATTTCCTGATGATTTGGAGTTGAGTGATAATGAGATTTTGTCGGTTATATCTGGGTGATATAAGAGGAAGTGGCCAGCAGTGGGGTACTCTCAAGCATCATGCTTGATGTCCAGATTTTTTGGTTTGTATCAAATAGTTGTTCACTGCTGGTTGCCATCAAGCAACACCACCGCACTGACTAGGGAAATGGCCAAGCTACTTTACTGTGTTGGAACACAGAGGAAAATCAATCTCGGGCTCTTAATTCAGTAACATCTGGTCAGACAGGCCACAGCTCCCAAAGTGAATGATGCAGTTATCTACCCAGCTCTAATCTCTGCCCTAGCCAAGAGTGCTAAAGTGAAGGGCAAGGCCTCAGACGTGATAGTTGACACTGAGTTTTTGCGGCCTAACAAGAAGACTTTTGGGCTCAGACATGTACATGACCTTCCGTGGAAAGCTTCTGGTTCAACCTCCTCATCAGCAGCGGTAGACAGGAAGGATCGACTGTTGGTTGTCAATGCCAGACTAGGAGCTTTGGGAATACAGATTGCAGTCTTACAAGCAGAGCAAGCACGGTTGGAGGAAGAGAAGTCAAGGCTGGAAGGTTGATCTGAGTAGGATTAATTCAGGGGGAGTTCTAAAAACTGATTTTTATTTTTGATGATTTCGTGTGATGAAGTCCCTTTGGCCTATGTGTGGTCCCAGGGGGAGTGATTTTGGAGTTTGGATAATTGGTTTTTCAATTTGGTTGTATAATTCTGGATTTCGGCTTTCATTATGTGAGTTCTGGTATTATGATCATTATTCTGCTCGTTGTATGTTGTTGATTCTGTGCTTGCCATTCAAAATATTATGGGTCCACAAAAATGCCAAAGGGGGAGATTGTAAAGTCAAAGAATTATTGTATTGGCAATTTTGTGTGAATTATTTTTGAACTGATATACAGACCATGTTGGAACATGGTGCTGGAGCAGCAGTTACGCCAAAGGATTTAACGGAATTCAAGCCGAAATATTGAAGTATTTTAGAATTTATGGTAATCGAATATTTGGCTATATATCAGGCGTGTGAAGCATAATTGGTTTATGGAAAATCCCTACTTACATGGAGAAGATTTATTCGAATATATGGGATAGAATGATATAAGGTAAATCCCTTTATTTATAGGATTTGGATATGCTTCAAGAATCAGATTTGGAATAGGAATATTGTGGAGATAATCAAGAAGTATTCAAGTCTGATTCGTGGATATAAATTGGGGACAAACATGGCTGCATACTTACGGTTTTATAGAGCAAAAATCTGCACCCAGATTTTGAGATCTTACGAAATTTGCAAGAGCCAATAAACTGTGTTCCAACACTGTCCTGCCGCACTAAGTTCAGAATCGTATACCTTAATTCCTCGGGAGGAGGATATCCTGCGTCGACGGAGTTCGAGGTCAAAGGGAGTCTGATCAAGGCGGATCGGTAGCTAGGGGAGCTAGCAGAGTTCACACGTCATAGTTAGTGAAGATAAGTATTTTGTAAACTGTACTCTGTACGCTATCTTTCTAATTAGTGGATTCATTCTGAACTGGGCCAGGCCCCGCAGATGTAGGTGGTTTACACCGAACTGCGTAACCAAGTTGTGTGTCTTTTACGTTTCACGTTATTTACACTTGGTTAAACTAGGCATGTTGGAACACACTAGTAAAAACTAGAAAAAGTGGTAAAACTAAATTTCAAATACGGTGGTAGATGATATGAGATAGTGGTAGATGGTGCCATGGTAGTAAATAGTGCTAGATGGTGGTAGATTATTGAGGATATTTGAAGCTGAATTTAATTTAAATAAATATAATAAATTGAACCGATATGAATTTAAATAAATATAATATACTAAACTGAATTTAAAAAATATAATATACTGAACTGAATAAAAAGACACTGAACTGAACTAAAAAAAATAAATATAATATACTCAACTGAATTGAAATAAATATAATGTTCAGAACTGAAATGAATTTATATAAATATAATGAACTGAATATAAATATGTATATAATATACTGAACTGAACTGGACTGAATTTAAATAAATATACTAATTTGAATTGAATTGAACTGAATATAAATAAGTATAATACATTGAACCGAATTGAAATTAATTCAAATAAATATAATAAACTAAATTGAACTGAATATAAATAAATATAATATACTGAACTGAACCTTATTAAAATAATTATAAAACACTGAACTGAACTAAAATTTAAAATGTAACATACTGAATTGAATATAAATAAATATAATGTACTGTGTTGAACTGAATGAATATAAATAAATATAATATACCG
This sequence comes from Rubia yunnanensis, assembly GCA_037428765.1. Taxonomy (NCBI): domain Eukaryota; kingdom Viridiplantae; phylum Streptophyta; class Magnoliopsida; order Gentianales; family Rubiaceae; genus Rubia; species Rubia yunnanensis. The sequence goes on along the minus strand of CM075069.1, from coordinate 44,332,042 downwards.
AACTGAAATGAATTTAAATAAATATGATAAAATGAACTGAACTGAATCTAAATAAATATAATATACTGAACTGAAATTTATTTATATAATTACCAAAAAAACTAAAATGAACTAAATTTAAATAAATATGATAGGCAAAGTCTTGGGAAAGATTTATGGAAAGACATGGTTTAATTAGAATAATAAAATGTAAAAGGTCTTAGTTGCAATATTAAAAGTTTGTTATACAACATGTAGTAGTTATAAAGTTTTATCCGATTCATGCAACCCAAATTATTTATCATCATTTATTCTTATTTGCACTTTAAACCTCTGTCTTTTCATGGCTTATGAAAAGACTGTCTTTCAAGAGGCAAACTCAATATAATATACTGAACTGAAATGAATATAAATAAATATAATATGTGTGGAAGGATTCACTTACTGATCCAAAATATGTTTTTCCTCATCCTCCTCGTAAAAATTCAAACTTACAATATTTAGCGTCACTAATGATGATAATGTCTCATGCTTGTTCTTACGAATTGAAATTTGGTTTTACCAAATTTTTCTAGCCCTTATTAGTATGTTCCAATATGACATATTTAACTAAGTATGCAATAAATTAAAGTATTAACGACACAAGACTTGGTTACGCAATTCGGTGAAATTCACCTACATCCACGAGGCCTGGGGCCCGGCCCAGTTCAAAATGAATCCCTTATTAGAAAGATACAGTACAAAGTACATCATACAGAATACAGAATACTTATCTTTACTAACTATAACGTGTGAATTCTGTAAGCTCCCCTTGCCACCGATCCGCCTTGATCAGACACCTTCTGACCTCGAAACTCGTCGATGCTGGATCTCCTCCTCCCGAGGAATTAAGGCATATGATTCTGAACTTTGAACAGCAGGTCAAGTATATTGGAACATAGAAATTTGGCTCTTTGCAATTCTCTCGAAAGTATAAAAATCCGTGTGCAGATTTTTCTCTATTAAAATTGTGTACAATGCAGCCGTGATTGTCCCCTTTTATATCCATGAGCAGATCAGAATACTCCTTGATTATCTCCACAATATTCCTATTCCAAATCTCCTTCTTGAAACATATCCAAATCTCATAAATAAAGGGATTTTCCTTATCACCATATATCCCATATATTCACAAATCTCATCTCCATATATGTAGGGATTTTCCATAAATCAACTATGCCTCCATACGCCTGATATATTGCAAAATATACAGATTTCCATAACTCACAAATACCATAATATCCTGTTTTCTTTTTCCATAAAAATCCTTGGCGTAAATATGTTGTTTTCGTATGTTCCAACAAGGAAAGTTTTTCGTTTCTAAATATGTTCACAAAAACTGCCAATTAAATATTCAATGCAAATCTCTTGACTTTACAATCTCCCCCTTTGGCATTTTGTGGACCCATAATTTTTTGACCATTAATCACAAAACAAAAAACTTGTCATCATACGCATAGGTCTTCAAAACTCCACCTATGTTGGAACATATGCACAATATGCATACTACTGAATCTGAACAAAAATTTAAGTACCCGAATTCCCATAAAATATGAATACCAAAAAACCGAATACCAGAAATCCAAGAATTTCACCAAAACATAAACTTCAGATTATAGAGCCACATTATCAAACTTCAAAAATAAACTTAAAAAATTCTCTCCCTGGGACCACACATATGCCAAAGGCAAAAAAAATCAACAAAAACACAAGCATCCAGTAGACTCCACATGACTTTGACATCTATGTTGGAACATAGAGAAGAAATCCAGTTCAGGAACGGGCCTTCAACCGTGCTTTCTCTTCCTCCAATTTTGCTTTCTCTGCCTCTAGCGCTGCCATTTGAATGACTATGGCTCCCAATCTTGCATTCAGAACCCCAAGTTTAGCCTTCTTTTTTGCTGCTGCTGATTTAGAGCCTTCCGAATTCTAGGGTAAGTCATGGATATGCCTCATTCCAAAAATTTTCTTATTCGGCCTCAGGAACTCTGTATCTATGATCAAGTCTTTTGCCTTGCCCTTCACCTTTGCACTTTTAGCCATCGCTGAGATCAAGCAGGGATATACTATGGCATGTTTAGCCTTGGGAGATGTAGCTTGCCTCACCAAGTTTTGCTGAATGAACAAGCCAAGATTTTACTGGCTTCTGTGTTCCAACATAGAACAGCAGCTTTGCCATTTCCCTGGTCAGAGCAGTTGTGTTTGAAGATGGCATCCAGCAATTAACAACAATTTCATATAGGCCAAAAAATCTTGAAGACAAGCATGAAGCTTGTGAATACCCTATTTCAGGGCACTTGGCTTTGTATCCTCCCGAGATGGTTCCCAAAACTTGATCTTCAGTTACTCCTAAATCATTAGGAAATACCCCCTTAAAATCTGGTGTCTATAATCCCAAAATTTTGTTTATCCTGGCTGCCAAGAAGTCCACAATCTTTCCTCTCAAATAAACTCTTCCAAACCAAGGAGATTCAATTCCAGATTCTCATTCATCAAGTTTGCATGGACCTCTATAACAACTTGCCTATTATACTGAAGCTGTATGATTGCAGCTCTCTTCATTCCAATTTGCTCCAGATAATCAGAAAAACCACTTGCCCTATAAGCTTCTAAGTCTATGGGTCTCTCCGAGACAAACCTCCTCTCAGCAAATACTTCACCCATCTCCTCACATTTTAAATAAAAATAAGTGAATGACAAAGCATCACTTACAGGTAAAGGTGGCAGTGCTTTCTTCTTGGGATCTTTCTGATCTGTCTTGACCCTTTTTGCTGGTGGAGAAACCTCTGAAGTAGTCACCTTCCTCTTGCCCTTTGCTATCTGGAAAAACTCATCCAGAACTTCATCACTTGAATATTGCATCTCGAGATGTTCCTGTGTTGGAACATGCTGGTTATCCTCTGCTCCTCAGTTTCAGCTGTCCCATCATCTCCTGCTCCAGATTCTTCATTGTGATCTCCTTATTTTTCATCATATTCATTACCAGATATGTTATCCTAGTCTTCTCATCCCATGTCAGCATCAGACTCCTCCTCCTTACTACTTTCATCCTTAACCTGCTGTGTTGGAACATATGTACCAAGTTCCTCTTCCTCACTGTCCGAGAGATCAATTACTATTGGTTTCCTTAGTTCCTCCCTTCTCCGTGCAGCATTTGAATCAAAGAACCCAACCGGTAATCTATTTGTATACTTTATAACCTCCATCTCTGCAGCTTCTTCATCACTAATCTCCCTCAAAAATATATAACTTGGATAGGGCATACGACAATACACATGAAATTTGTTCTTTCCTATGTACTCCTCATATTTACCTCTTAGAAATTTCACCTTCCCATTATCAATACTCCACATATCACCAATATCACCCGTCACTAGTTCTTTAACCTTAATAGACAAGTATTCACCTTCTATACTCTTGATTTTGGTTAAATCAACTACAACTCTATTTTCCTCTAACCATTCAAATATTTCATCTATGCTCTTAAACTCCATACCCATAAGTTTTAAAGAGGGGGGATTAGGACCAGTTACCTTTCCATACGGGCCCTTTCTTTTAGCACTGGTGAGTTCCTCCCGACCGTCGCCATTGACGCCAGAACCACTGGGCTTTTCCTTTTCTTCACCGCCATCTATTATCTCTTCCTCAACATTCTCTTCACATTGACCATTATTTTCTTCGGGAAGTGCTTCGGCCCCAATTTGGTCAGTCGTTGATTCATCCTCCATGCCCTCTGAAGGTTGAGAGGTTCCTGGAAGTTTTTCGTCTCGTGTGGGAGAGTTAGGGCTCGAAGTCATTGTTCAGCAGGGATTCGATGAGTAGACAGGTTGGGAAGTAGTTTGACAAGTGATTTTCGAAGAGAATTCAAGATGAATTCGAAGATAGCCTAAAAGAAGGGATTTGGAAGGATTTTGGACAACTTAGAAACCAACACCAACTCTTCACATTACTACCTTGTTTGCCGCATAAACCTTTTTCCTTTTCCAAGATTTGCAATGATTATCTCTTCAAGACTACCAACTTCCAACATACCATAACTTCCAACTTCTGTTTTTGTAATCTTTTCTTCTTTCTATTTTTTTTTGTTCTTTTTGGATTTTCTAAACAAAAATAAATAGAATATTTACAGTAAAATTAAGGCAAGAAATACCTAAAATTTGACAAACACCTAAGTGTTGTCTGAGACTTTCAAAAGTAGCAGTGTCCAACGGCTTTGTAAAGATATCAGCGAATTGCTCGTATGTTGGAACATAGACTACCTCCACTTCCTTCCTTTCAACCAAATCTCTAATAAAGTGATGTCTTGTGTCAATATGTTTGGTTCTCGAGTGCTAAACTGGATTTTTCGAGATATCAATAGCACTTGTGTTGTCACATAAAATCTTCAATGGTCCTTGATGAATTCCATAGTCTTTCAACATTTTTTTCATCCATAATAGTTGTGCACAATGGCTTCCTGCTGCAAGATACTCAGCTTCTGCAATAGGCAAAGAGATCGAGTTCTGTTTCTTACTATACCAAGACACTAAGTTCGTACCAATAAAGAAACATCTACATGTGGTACTTTTTCGATCATCAGCATTACCAGCCCAATCAGAATCACTGTACCTAATCAACTCAGAATCTTGATTCTTAGAAGACCAGACACCATACTCAGAAGTCCCACTTATATATCGAATAACTCTTTTAACTACGGTGAGATGCGACTCCTTTGGATTAGCTGAAATCTTGCACAAATCCCAATACTAAAACATATATCTGGTCTACTAGCTGTTAAATACAATAAACTTCCAATCATACCTCTGTATAATTTCTAATCAACTGTGAATCCTTTCTCATCCTTTACCAGTTTTTCAGACACACCCATAAGAGTTCGAACTGCTCGTGCATTGCTCATACCGAACCTCTTAACTAAATTCAAAGCATACTTACTCTGATTTATGAACAAATCATTCCTTCCTTGCTTGACTTGCAATCCCAAAAAGTATGTGAGCTCTCCAACCATGCTCATTTCAAATTCGGCTTGTATGATGGTGACAAAATCTTGTACCATAGAGGATAAAGTGGATCCAAATACTATATCATCAACATAAATTTGAGCAATCAGACATTTTGATGACTTTTCCAGCACAAATAAAGTGTGATCTACTCCCCCTCGACGATAGCCTTTCTGAACAAGAAAGTTAGTAAGTCGTTCATACCACTCCCTGGGTGCTTGCTTTAGACCATATAGAGCCTTCTTGAGGCGATATACATAGTGTGGGATGAGGATCCTCAAAGCCTTTAGGTTGTTCAACATAAACCTCTTCATTCACCACTACATTTAGAAACGCACTCTTGACATCCATTTGATACAACATAAAGTTCATAGAGCAAGCAATAGCAAGTAATATTTGAATTGACTCTAACCTGGCAACTGGTAAGAATGTCTCATCAAAGTCGACCCCTTCCACTTGTGTATATCCTTGAGCTACTAGTCTAGCCTTATTTTGAGTAACTAGACCATCAACATCAGACTTATTCTTGAAAATCCACTTCATTCCTATGACATTAATGCCTTTGGGGCGAGGAGTACGATACCAGACATTATTTCGTGCAAACTGACTTAGTTCTTCTTGCATAGCAGCAATCCAATACTCATCCAGCAAGGTTTCTTTGTAGTTTTTTGGTTCAATGAGAGAAACAAAGCAATGCAATCCATCTAGCTTTTGGTAATCCACTCAAGGAACCGATCGAGTACTTCTTATGGCGATTCAGGTTGGTCCTGTGTTGGAACATAGGGTTCGGTAGTGGGGGACGATGTTCCAACATGCTCAGTTTCGACAGGTTCAGCACCAATATGCTCAGTTATTCCAGCATGTTGATGAGGTTCAGCTTCAACTAATGGATCTGCCTTGTCAGGTTGACGCGGCTGTGTTGGAACTGAGTGTTACCAGGTTCTTCTTCTACAACATCTGACTTTTGTTCTTCCTGTGAATCATCCACAATAACATTTATAGACTCTATGAGAGTGTTGGTTCGATGATTAAAAATTCTATAGGCATGGTTGTTGATAGAATACCCAAGAAAATTTCCTGTATCACTCTAATTGTCAGATTTTGCCAACTGCTCTCTGTCTCTGAGAATGTAGCACTTGCTTCTGAACACATGAAAGTATGAGACATTAAATTTCTTACCCTTCCAAATATCGTAGGATGTTTTGCTGGTGAATGACCACAGATATACTCGATTAATTGTATAACAAGCTGTATTAATAGCTTCTGCCCACAATTTCTTGTGAATTTCTTTCTCAGCTAACATGACTCGAGCCATCTCCTGCAAGGTTCTATTTTTCCGTTCTACAATACCATTCCGCTGAGGGGTGGTAGGTGCAGTAAATTCATGTTGAATCCCAAGCTCGTCACAAAAGTCACTAAATTGAGAATTCTCAAACTCTCTACCATGATCACTACGAATTCGAACAATCTTTCCAACTGGACTTCCCTTTTCAGTTTGTAACTTTACTACAACGTATCAGATTTATCTTTCAAAAAGACTACCCACGTAAATCTGGAGAAATTATCAACATATACAAAGATATATTTCTTTCCACCTATACTAGGTGTATTGACTGGACCCATCAAATCCATATGCAATAATTCCAGATTTCTAGAGGTGGTTATATACTGAACTGAAGAATGGGGAGATCGAATTTGTTTACCTTATTGACATGGTCCACAAACAATTCTGTCCTTGCTGGTTAAGATAGGCATACCTCATACATCTTTCACATTTGCAATATTCACCAATGTTTTATAATTGATGTGACCAAGCTTTTGGTGCCACAAAACTCCTTCATCTTACTTTGAGATCATACATCGTACTTCCTTCTCCAACAGATAGCAATTATCTAATGATCTTATGCCTGAAAGAACCTTGGTTTCTCCATGTCTCACAATGCATTTATCCTTCTGAAATTCCACCGTCATATTGTCATCACACAACTGACTTATCCTCAACAAATTTTCGTTCAGATCTTCAACAAACAGCACATTAGTGAATACTGGTAAACCGTCAATCTTTAATTCACCTTTTCCAATCACTCTACTCTTGCTTCTATCACCGAAAGTCACATACCCGCTATCATATGGTGTGATATTAAATTCTGGAGTGTCAGTCATGTGGCGAGAACAACCACTATTAAAGTACCACAAATCTCTGGAATATGATATAAGCAAAGTGTGTGCAACTAGATATGTGCCAGATCGTTTGACAACCCATACCTTTCTGACCAATTTTATTTTCTGGACCTCGCCTATGTTAGAACATACCAAGAGTTGTCGTCCTGATATTTGGTCTCCGACCAATTTTATTTTCTGGACCTCACCTATGTTGGAACATACCAAGAGTTGTCGTCCTGATATTTGGTCAGTTTTCTGCATTGTTCCTCTGAATGACCTTGATATGTGTAGTAGCTGCAGATGAGCATTTTCTTTGGTAAGGCTTGCCAAACTTCCGCTTTACTTCTCGAATCTTGGTCTTAAGGGTTGCTGGATTCTTAAGTATCTCGTGTGCTTCAGTCTTGTGTGTGTTGCAATACCCAATACCGTGTCGATCACCAAAGTTCCTTCCCATGTCCAGAATCTCGTCAAGCTTTGCTTTTCCAGCATTTAGCCTAGAAATTGCTGCTTCAGAAGTCTCAGCTCTCTTAATTTCTAATATCAGTTTCCCATTTATTTCTTCATTCTTCTTTGCAAGTTCAACAACTTTCATACGCAATTCTCTTTCTATTTCCATCAACTTCATCTTTTCTTCTTTCAGCTCTTTGTTTGTGTCAACTACTTGAACCCACATAGCGTACAACATCTTATAAGTGTTGTAGATTTCTTCATCACTTACAGAATTCCATCGTCTTCATCTTTGGGTGCTTCATACGGATCTATGTTGGAACATACAGCTTCGACTTTGTCCAGTGTGTTGGCACATCCATCCTTCGATGCATCATGGATTTTTGCTCCAAATACCACGTAGTTGCTTGTAAGTTCCTCTTCGTCTTTCTCATTTTCTTCATCTTCACTCCATGAGGCGACATGTGATTTTCCTTGTTTCTTCCGGGTATTTGCACATTCAGCCTAAATATGGCTATATCCTTCACATTCTCTGCATTAAATTCGTCCAGGTTGTTTTGGATCACTACTCTGATTTATGAAGAACTGTTGATTTCCATGCTCAAATCTCATTCCACGATTATTTCCAGAATCCTGTGGCCTTGGTCTATTCCCACCAAACCTCTCCTGAGATTTTTTGTTAACTACCTTCTTCAGCATCCTTGAGAAGTTCTTCGTGATAAGTGCAAGTTTTTGAAATTCATCATCATTGTCAGACTCGTGATTGTCCTTTGATGAAGATGTTTTGAATACCAGTTCCTTAGGGACTCTTTTTGTAGCTTGTTGAAACGTCATCTCATATGTCTGTAATAATCCCATTAGTTCATCTAGGCTCATGGTGGCTACATCTCTTGCTTCTTTTATTGCCGCACCCTTCATTGCAAATCTCTTAGGAAGTGATATCAAGGTCTTTTTCACCAACTTCGTCTCTTTGTAAACCTTTCCAAGTTGATGTGCCATGTTAGAGATGTCCCTGAGTTTTCCGTTGAATATAGCAATAGTGTTATCCTCCTCCATCTTGAGTTCCTCAAGCTTTGTAGCCAACATTTGTAGTTTAGACTCACAACCTCGACTAGTTCCTTCATGAATAGTTTGTAGAATATCCCATGCTTTCTTGGCTTGATGACATGTAGAGATGAGTTTGAACTTGTTTTCATCAACCGCAGTGAACATTGCACTCAGTGCCTTTGAATTTTCCAGAGATGCCTTGAGGTCATCAGGAGTCCAACTAGCTTTATCTTTATGTTTCTGCTCCCTTTGACTTGACTCTCTTTCTGTCGCCTTAGAGCTTGTATCTTCTGTAGGGTGATTCCAGTCATTCTCAACATAGAACCACGCAAGTTCATCCAGTGAGTTGATGAAAACTCTCATGTGTGCTTTCCAATAGTTGTAGTTGTTGCTTTCTAGCAGAGGTGGCCGAGACACTGAAGCTCCTTCTTTAGTTGTCATGGTATAAGCGGATCACACTTTCCTTGACACAACCAAGGGAATAATAAGTGACCAAGCTCTAATAGCAATTGAAATTTGATTTTACCAAAATTTTCTAATCCTTATTAGTATGTTCCAACATGACCTATATAACCAAGTATGCAATAAATTAAAGCATTAACGACACAAGACTTGGTTACGAAGTTCGGTGAAATCCACCTACATCTGCAGGGTCTGGCCCAGTTCAGAATAAATTCACTAATTAGAAAGATACAATACATAGTACATCATACAGAATACTTCTTTACTAACTATAACATGTGAATTCTACAAGCTCCCCTTGCCACCGATCAGTCTTGATCAGACTCCCTCTGACCTCGAAACTCGTCGACGCTAGATCTCTTCCTCCTGAGAAATTAAGGCATATGATTCTGAACTTTGAATAGCAGGTCAAGTATGTTGGAACATAGAAATTTGGCTCTTTGAAATTCTCTCGAAAGTATAAAATCTTTGTGCAGATTTTTCTCTATTAAAATCATGTACAATGCATCCGTGATTGTCCCCTTTTATATCCATGAGTACATCGGAATACTCCTTGATTATCTCCGCAATAATCCTATTCCAAATCTGCTTCTTGAAACATATCCAAATCCCATAAATAAAGGGATTTTTCTTATCACCATATATCCCATATATTTGCAAATCTCATTTTCATATATGTAGGGATTTTCCATAAATCAATTATGCTTCCATACGCCTGATATATAGCAGAATATACATATTTCCATAACTCATACCATAATATTCCGTCTTCTTTTTCCATAAAAATCCTTGGCGTAAATATGCTATTTTTGCATGTTCCAACATGGAAAGTTTTTCGTTTCTAAATATGTTCACAAAAACTACCAATTAAATATTCAATGCAAATCTCTTGACTTTACACAAATGAATATATGTAGTAGGAAAATATTATTTGGATGATTTTGAATATCCCAACACTCTTGGATATTTGTATCCAATTAGCAATATAACACCAGAAGACACCTACAGTAATTCAGGAGGGCACACCATTCAGGCATGTCTGAACATTTCAACAAACGTAATCCATCTTTGAGAATAAGAGTTGAAATGGTATTTGGTGAGTTGAAATGACAATTGGTGAGTTGAAGAATACTTGGCACATGTTGAAATCTATGTCTCAAATGTCAATGCAAAGCCAAATGGAAATTATTGTTTCTTGTATCACACTTCATAACTTCATTAAAACGCACAAGATTGAAATACCTAAATTAGACCATGAGATAGGCCAAAGAGTTCCGGATTTGCATATTTTTTATGAAGATCGCAAATGGACTATCCGAGAAGTACGTAATGGAATAACTTTACAAATTTGGAACGATAGTGGACGTGATGATGAAGATGGATGCAATGATGAAACATAAAGTTCCGATGATGAAATATGATTGATTGTGGATGAAACCGTGTGGTTCATTTTTTTATCAGTATTTGAACTATCCTATGTAATTTAGAAAAATAAGATTTTAATATTTGAGATGTATATTTCATGTTATTTATATGTATTGAACTTAACTAAACTATAAATTGATTAATAGACCTAAATAAAGCCTTTTTTAGAAGTTTACATTTGAGGTCACGTTTAGAAATTTACATTGAATTCAATTAGTAATAATAGACCAAACTAAACTTAGGCAAAATCTTGGGAAAGACCGTCTTTCCATAGGCTTATGGAAATACGGGATTTTAATGGAATAATAGAAAGGTAAAAAGTTTTAGTTGCAATATTAAAAGTTTATTATACAACGTGTAGTAGTTATAAAGTTTATAACCCGATTCATGCAACCCAAAATTTTTATCTTCATTTCTTTTTATTTGCACTTTAAACCTTGGCATTTCCATGACTTATGGGATCTGTTTGGCAGAGCTGTGCTTAGAAGCAAAGCTGACATTTTTTTGAAAGCAGGGGGAGACCAGCTTCTGCTTTTCCCCAAAAATAGCTCATGCTTTCAAAATAAGCTATTTGTTTTTGGCGTTTTACCAAACACTAAAAATTCTTTTGCTTGAAAGCACAACAAATTAAAAGCTCTGCCAACAGAGACAAGGAAAAACCATTTTTCAATAGACGGACTCCTAAACTTATCTAAAATTGGACGAAATTGAACTAAACATTATTTAAATATTTCAAAATACTATATTTAAATAAATTTTAATATACTAAATTGAAATTTTAAAAAATTACACATAGTTAATGAACCCTAAACCCATTATTATGGAAATTTGTAACCTAAACTCAAATGATTTAATTAAATTTTAAAATTTTAATATTTAAAATACAAATGAAATAAACATTTACTAAAGTATTAATCTTTAAAATAATAATATTAAACATACAATTACTGAAATATTAATATTTATTATATTATTTTTTTAAAATAAGTATTTAAAATATGAATTTTCTAATGGCAAAATCTTGAAAAAGACTGTCTTTCCATAGCCTTATGAAAAGACGAGATTTAACTAAAATAATAAAAGGTAAAAGTTCTTAGTTACAATATTAAAAATTTATTATGCAACGTGTAGTAGTCATAAAGTTTATAATCCGATTCGTGCAATCCAAAAATTTTATCTTCATTTCTTCTAATTTGCACATTAAACATTGGTCATTTCAGTGCTTATGCAAAGACCGTCTTACAAGAGACAGACTTTTTACTAAAATATTAATATTCAAAATTACTATTTACAATAAATATTTAATATATACATTTACTTAAATATTCATATTGAAAATAAATATTTATAAAATTTATTTACAATATTAATATTTAAAATATTTTTTATATAAATATTTTAAATAAATATTTACTAAAATATTCATATTTTAAATAAATATTTACTATATCTTAATATTTAAAATATATATTATAAAACTATTTTAAATACTAATATTTAACATAAAATTTAAAATAAAAACTTTTGAATAAAAATTTGATATAATATTTAAAAAATATCAAAATATTATTATTTGAAATAATTAATTTATATAAATATTTAAAATAAATATTTTTCTTAAATAAAAAATTAATATAAATATTTAATATAAAAAATTTACGAAAAAATCATAATTTAAAATAAATATTTAATATGAAATTATATTACATTTATTTAATTATTACTTTATAAAATTATTTTCCTTTCTTTTCTTTCTTTTTCATTATTTGTATTGTGCACATAATTATTATTTATTTTTAATAGAAATCCATCCGAGGATGGGGGAAATTTTATTAGGCCTTCCCTAGCCATTAAATAACAAGATCAAGAAAAGGAAAGGAAGCCGAAGCTTAGTTGGATATACAAGAGTGAGCATTCAGCTCTTGAAGCAATCACAATTGCTTCCAAAAGGAATGAAGAGATATGTCTGATACAGTGAGGATTTCATAAAGTGTTAGGCTATGGAAAGAATCATCGAACTTGTTAGTGAGTCGCAATAAACGAAACACAAGACAGTCAGAGTCATCCACATAACCTAACAGAGTTTATCCTCATCTAATTACAATTTCCTATGGTGCCGGGAATTTCGTTTGCATCTTGATCACCAAAAGCCAGGAAGTCAGATTAGGACATCCACTTTCCCAAGCCTAATGGAGTAACCATCACTGCTCGGGAAGCATCAAATATTTCCTTCATGTAGAGCTTCCAAATTTCTGGTTATAGGGCCAGAGTATGAGGAGACGCCGCAGCATAAACAAGATCCTGCTTGAAAATAGTAGAAATAAGTAGCATCCGATCTAGTTGGCAATCCGTAAAGAAGGAGTACCAATTTGGTCAAGTCTAACTAGTCCCTGGACCAAGTTAGGAAGCACAGAGAATCTATGAAAGGATGAGTTGGTCTTTAATTGCAGACAGTTTTTTGCAAGAGTATGAGCCACCAGGTTTGCCTGTCTATAGATGTGCACAAGTTTAATATCCCCAAGGGAATTGTGAATCTCATCCGATAAGCAGAACAATTTCCAGTGAGATCTTTGTGGATCAGTAGCAAAAAGAACTGCACTGAGGCAGTCAGATTCCATACAAACAAGAGAGGGCAAATCAGTAGAAAATTGTATTGCAAACTTAATTGCTTTCAATTCAGCTTCCAAGGGGGACAAAACATTAGTATATGAAGAATAAGCCCCTTTAAAAACCCCTCTACTATCCCTAATAATCATTCCGATCCCACACATATTAGTATTACAGCACCATGAAGCATCTACATTTAACTTAAAACCTAAGCAGGGCCTCTCCCATGCAATTTTCCAAATTTTAGGCTTTGGGGAGAGTTTAATCAGAGGCAGAAAAGAGTGATCTGCAATACTTAAATCAAAAGGGGAGACAATGTAAACAGGTTTAGCACAAAAGGAATAGAAAATTTGATCTCTAATCTGTTGAAGCACTTGGTTAGTGGAAGGCCTGACTGAATCAAAAATAATTTTATTTCTCATCTTCCAGTGATTCCAAAAGGTAAATATAGCTGCAGTTCGGATTATAGTAGAATGTAATGAAGTTAGAGCAGGGTAGGTTAGGTAGAATGATAATCTTTCCCATACAGATGGAAAGGATCTGTCCCTAATTCCCATAAACTGGTGAACTGATTTCCAAACATTGAGTGCAAACTCACATGAGTTAAAAAATTGATCTAAGGAGTCTTCATGTATATTGCACATACAACATTTAGAAGGCAAGCAAAATCTAAGTTTTCTGAGGATGTTATCAAAAGGTAAAAAAGAATTTGTCACTTTCCACATAAAAACAGAGATTTTCTTGTCTAATCTAGAATTCCAAAGTTGTTGAGAGGGGGCAATAGAACCTGTATTGTTGCAGAGTGAAATGTATGTGGATTTGAAGGAGAAATTCCCTGTAATACCAGGTTTCCATATTAACCTGTCTGCTCTGTGTGGTGCCAATTTTGCTTCCTGCAAAAGAGTGATTATGTCAGGATGCAGAAAAGGGTTGATTTTTGTGATGAGATAAGATTTGTTAGATATAAATTCCGAGACAGTACAATCCCCTCTAATATTCACACTATTTTGATCACACAGATCTGTAAGAAGCCCTATATCTAGCCAGTTAGCAGTCCAAAAATTACATTCTCCTCTTCCTATAATAACTCTAGAGTTAGCTTCTGCCCATGAGTTAACTGAACATATCCTTTTCCAATTTGGAGAGGTCCTATTTGAGGGAGGGAGACCTGCCACTAGATGAGTCTATAGAGCCTCAGCCATTTGAAATTTCCACCACAGTTTTACTGAACATGTTTTAATTATGGTGGATATTGATCTAAACCCTATACCTTTTTTATCAGTTGGTAAACAGAGATCAATCCATTTTCTCCAAGATCTTTTAGGATTGAGCTCAGTATCCCCCCAAAAGAATTTGCTCAGTGTTTTTTCTATAGTGGTGATAATCAGTTTGTTTGGCTTTATAACCTGCCAAATGTGTTGGGGTATAGAATAGATACATGATTCAATCAGCGTAATTTTACCCCCTGTAGATATCCACCTATTTTTCCAGTTACATATTTTACTATCAATCTGTTCGAAAAGAGGTTGAAAATAGAACTTTTTTGCAGCACCAGTCAAAATTGGAACTCCCAGGTATGAAACTGGAAATGTTCCCATTTTCATCCCTAAGATTCTTTTAATGTAGTTAGCCTTTTGAACAGTAGCATGCTTACCTATGAAGATATCACTCTTATTGTAGTTAATAGATTGGCCCGTGACTTCCTCAAAGGTAGACAAGAAAGCTTTTAATCTAATCAAAGTTAACTTAGTAACTTTAAAGAAAACAACAGTATCATCCGCATATGATAAATGTGAGATTCTCGGAGGATTACCTGGCAGGTCGAAATATGACAACTTACCGCTGTAAAATATAAAAGCCAAACTCCTTGAAAAGGACTCAGAGAAAATGTTAAACAAGAATGGAGATAAAGGATCACCCTGCTTAATACCCCTAGTGGATTGAAAGAATCCCACTGGCTTACCATTAATAAGAATAGAGAACCAGGCCTGGGACAAGTTTTTCATGATTGAGAAGATAAATTTTGCATGGAATCCAAATTTTGCTAAGACACTATATAAGAATGACCACCTAACTCTATCAAAAGCCTTTTTGAGGTCCAGTTTAACAATGCAATTTGGATCTCTTCTCTTCCTATTAAGAAACCTAACCATTTCCTGTAAATAAATTACATTGTCTGAGATGTCTCTTCCATGTAGGAAAGCTGTTTGGTTAGGAGAAATAATTCTAGGCATTATAGGCTTAAGTCTTTCCATGAGAACTTTAGAGCAAATTTTATTTATCACATTGGAGAGACTTATAGGTCTATAGTCATCAAAAGAAGTTGGGGTCTTCTTTTTAGGGATTATAGTGATCCATGTACTACCAATACCCCTAGGCATGTTAGTTGAATCAAGGAAGTCCTGAACAGCCATACGTAGCTCATTAGCTATAATATCCCAAGATTTTATGTAGAACTTGGCTGTAAAGCCATCCGGGCCTGGACTACTATATTTATTAAGACTAAGGACAATCCCTTTTAGCTCATCTAATGAAACCGGTTGCAGAAGTTTTTCATTATCATCCTGAGTGACCAATTTAGGGATATGGTTTAAAAAATGAGATTTAAAAGGAGAACTGTCAGGGTAGCTATCATCACTCAGAAGCTCCTGGTAATAATGAATAGCTTCCGTCTCAATATCATGTATATTATCTAACCACTGACCATTCTTGCCTTTAATTTTTGTAATCTTCAATCTATTATTTCTTTCCTTTACAGAAATATGAAAGAAGCTTGTGTTATTGTCCCCTTCTTGCAGCAATTTTATCTTTGCCTTATGTTTCCAAAAGTTTTTTTGCTCGGACAAAGCCCTAACTAATCTAGCTTTAGCCTCCTTAAGCTTAACCAAATCAATCACAGAATCTGATTGATCAGTTAAGGATTCCTGAGCCTGTAGAGCTAGTTCAGCTTGTATCACATTGTTATGAATGTTGCCAAATTTATCTTTGTTCCAGATTTTTAGAACCTTCTTAAGTCTAACAAGTTTTAGATAAAAGGTCAACATTCCTGATTTATTCAACGGAGAATCCCAACTTTGTTTGATAAACTCATTGAATTCCTTTCTTTTGTACCATGTGTTTAGAAATCTGAAAGGCCTAGGATTGGATGGTGTATCACTACCAACAGTTAGCAGCATGGGGTTGTGATCTGAACTAACCCTATTCAGAATCTGAATAGAGGATGCAGGAAAAGCTAAAGACCAAGATGAAGTGCACAATCCTCTATCAAGTCTTTTAACTGTAGGAGACCTTAATCTATTATTAGTCCAAGTGAACAAGTTCCCTACCGTGTTGATTTCTTCCAGAGCCATTCCATTAATAAAATCATTAAAGTCCCTCATACTCCCCAATTTGGGAGTAGATGGACCTTTATACTCATTTATTGATGTAATGGAATTCAAGTCTCCAATAAAAAGGGATTTAGATTGACTATATGAACTGAGATCTGACCAGAGCGATTTTCTACCTGTTCTAGTTCTGAGCCCATAGATAAAAAAAGGCATCCATAGACTTATTAAGATTAATACTGTTCAGGTTAACTGCAAGGAACTGCAAATTATCACTTTTAACTGTCAGTATTAAGCTCGAGTTCTAGAAAATCTAGATCTGACCGTTATTTGCAGAAATACAATTATCATATTTCAGCCTTTGTCTACATGAATCACATTGCAAGTTATCATGTTTAGGCTTAATTAAACAAACGAGTTCAAATTTATGCCGATTGATAAGATTACAAAGTCTTAACATAGATGTGTCCATTCCCCTGATGTTCCAAACCAGCATTTTAATCCTAATAGTTGCATTATTCATAGGGAAACATTAGTAGAGCTTTTTTATCTAGTCATGATAGTATTTTTCTGTGAGAAAAAAGACTCATTACTTTGTTTAGAATGTTTCCTTAATGACTTTCCATTTTTCAGCTTACCAGGATTAGAGAAACTAACCCTGTTTACCTGATCATCATCCACATCCTGGACATAATCAGTATCCAAGGAGGCAGGGAGTTCAGCACTGGCTGGAATATCATTTTGAGTGGCTTCATCCCTAGATATTTCCTCATCAGCCAGAGGTAAAAATCTGTTGTCCCTGTGTTTCTGCTGAGAGAAGATAAAATTTTTTGCAGCAATAATAGAACTGAAGGGTGAGAAGGACCTTCCCCGTTTACTAGGTATATCATCTTTAGCAAAAACTGTTCTAAGGTTCGAAGGAGCAGATTGTGAAAGCCTAGTTAGTTGTACTGATGCACTGGGATCAGAAGAATGCACTGGGATCAGAAGAATGCACTGGGATCAGAAGAAAGCACTTGGGGGTTAATGTAATAGGCTGTAGTGTTTTAGACTCAGGTGATTGAGATTTATGTTCAGTCTCTATCTCCAAATTGGTTTCCTGATTGGGGACAGGGATAGAGACGTCTACATTATTTATTACAGCTTGTTGTTGATCAGGAACATCCTCAGAAACCACAGGATCAATAACTAGAGGGTCAATGTCAATTAGGATAGTCTTATTAGTGTCTTGTTCAGTAACAGGGATCAGCTGTTTCTTCGGAACATATTTAAATTTCTGAGCCTGAAATTTTTTTTGTTTTTCTATTACTGACACCCCAGAGCTCCCAGCCCTGAAATTTCCAGCCTGATTCATATTAATGTTCACATTACTCTGTCCAACAGTACCATTTAGTTGAAATTCAGTTTGATTCATTTGAGGCTTCTCAACCTTCTGTGGCCATGATCTCTTAAGTTCAGGATGTGAATAGATACAGTAGTTATCCTCATGTCCTATACATTTGCAATGGAAGCAATAGGGTGGATTATCTTCAAATTCTAGAGGGAGTTTAACCACATTATATTCATTACTATCCTCTTCAATTCCTACTCTGATAAATGATGGGAGCTTTTTTTTAAGTCGATTTCTACACACATTTTAACACAAGAAGGCCTAGACAGGGCAGCAGTAGCAGCATCAACTTTAATGTAGTTTCCAATTTGATTCCCCATGATTTCCAGCATAGCAGAATTGTAAAAATATATAGGGACATGTGGTATTGAAACCCATACCGGAACAATGCACGATTCTGCCTCGGGGGGAAATCAGAAGTCCATTTAAATACCTTCATTTGAGCGTTGTTGAAACTCCATTGTCCCTTGAGCCAGAACCTTTGGTAGTCCTCTTTCTCTTGGAAGCGTATTAGCAGATGCCGGAAGTCGATTGATCCTAGCTGGAATTTTCCTTTGAAACCTACAGAATTGAAAGACTCTTTTAGTTGGACCATTGTTGGCTTCCCCCTGGCGAACTTACCAATCAGAGCATTGCAATAGTGGGAGGAGAGGGTGTCTTCATCTTTGCGACTAACAAGGCAAGCGATATCCCCCTTATATTGAGTTTTGGGGACAATCTCTGGGTTCGAGGGAAGTGAATCCTGAAGAGGCGGAGGGCGATTAGCTAGAGCATGGAGGAAGGATTTTCCTCCCCCGTAGCTACCAGACGGAGGAGCCGCCATAGCGGTGGTGGGAAGAAAAAGACCGTTATCAGTCGAAAGCAAAATGAAGGAAGAAGAAGAAGATGAGAGAGATGAGAGAAAAAGATAAAAACAACAGTAGGATTAGCGTTTTGGCTAAATCGCACCAAATATCGCACAGAGCTACAGTATCACGAATTCGTCAAACATATAAGGTTCATATTAAACACACATAATTATTAATGTATTCATTTTAGTTGAAAATACAAAATTATTGGGTTTTATATATCTTTCGATAAATTTAAATTAATTATAGAAATCTATACATAATTTATTGTACAACTAATCTCCATTTAATTATAAATATTAATTACTATTTCTTACTCGATTAAATGTTTAGCTTTTAATTAGCAAATTTTACTTCTCATTTTTCTTTGTCTTGGCATATTCTAACTCGGTATCTATTTTCCTTGATTTTCCTTATTTATTTCCTAAATACATGTCTTTACGTAATGTACTAAGGACGAATAATATAAGAAGTGAAATTTGGTTTTACCTAATTAATTCAATTATCACTACTGTGTTACAACATAACCTATCTAACCAATTATGCAATAAAGTAAAGCATAAAGACACAAGACTTGGTTACGTAGTTTGGTGAAATCCACATACATCTATACAATTTGGCCCAGTTCAAAATAAATCCACTAATCAGAAAGATACATCACAAAGTACACCATACAATTATACTTATCTCAACAAATTAAACATGTGAATCCTGCAAGCTCCCCTTGCTACCGATCCGCCTTGATCAGACTCCCTCTGACCTCGAAACTCGTCGACACTGGATCTCCTCTCCCCAAGGAATTAAGGTATACGTTGAACAACGGGTTACATATGTTGGAACATATGAATTTTGGCTCTCGCAGTACTCTCGATGATATGAAGAACCATTTCAATGATGGAGAGCAAATTAGACTAAATCGATTATGAAACAATTGTAGTCCTATCAGGTATGTAGTGAACCTATCAGGCAATGTCTCCGACGGGGTAATGTTCTTCAATGCCACACAAAATTCAAGGTCTATCTCTCGGGGTACACTCAATTTTGACTCGCTCTCTAACTAGCCTTCGGGATCAGATTACAAGGTTTATTGATACTTAACTAGCCATCGGGGTTAAGCAACAATGGAATAGCTCGCAAGCAAAGAGTAGGAACTCAAAAGGTTGTATTTTGATTGATAAAAGTGGTTGAAAATTTGTCCAAAGGCCTCCCCTATTTATAGGGTAGATTTCAGCCATAAACCCTAATCACAATTGGAAACTGAATTGACTTATGGCATCTTTAAGAAGTTAAAACCATATCTAACTAAAATACCTAAAATAAATGGTAATCTAAGGTAATCTAGTTGAATTCTTCAAGAAGTAACCTTGAAGAATATTACCTTAGCTACTCTTACCAAATCTAATTCTAATCAGAATAAAACTGAATATACTAAACCCTAATGGACTGTATTTTTTAAATTCATCTCTTCAAAACCCACATGGCTGAACTGTCAGTCCATAAACCCAAAATGAAATAATTTTACAATATTTTACAGTGATCACACTACCTCATTAAAAATTCAGTGGGAAAAAGAGTATAGTGTTCTTCATGATGTCTTCAGTTTGTCGACAATCTTGAATAATGAATCCAAAATGTCGATGGTGACTCCTTCAATTCTTCATTATAAAGTTGATCCATCAAAGCATTTAAAGCACATCAAAGCATTTGATATTCGTATCATTCCCTCCCGGATCAAAAAGTTTCATCTTCGAAACGAGAAGCATATAACCTAGAAAGACATCCTTGAATTCCTATAACAACTTAACAAATCGTGAAAAAATATCTACAAGAATATCTTCTTTGGAATAGTACCTTTCTTTAAAGGACATTATAAGAACAAAAGAATAATTAGTCAAAGATCGATTCACATCTCTTATTGAAGCATAAAACGATTTACCAGAGTCATTAGATATTTCATGCCTCGTCATATAAATAGAAAGTAAATGACTAAGATGTGAAGACAAGACTTTATGTGACTTTTCAGAATCATTCTGCAACTTACCTGTCTTACCTACCTTAGGATCGACTTGGAACTTATCTATGGCGACATTTACTTTCATTTTTGGCAGAATTGACACTATTTTGGTTGAAATTACTTGCTCCTTGTGGAGGAGTAATTTTGTCAACATCTGTGGAATACGCCTCAAAAACTTCTTGTGTTTCAGGACCTTTATCACCTCTGTCAACAATGATGATTTTATCATCTATTTGTTCTTCTTTGGTGTCATACCGTACAGGCATATCATCATCTTCCTCCTCCTCCATTATTGCTATAATTCGTTCTTGGGGACAATTATTGTGGACATGTCCTTGTTCATTACAATGAAAACATGTAGGAGTGTTAGAAGAAACTGTATCAGACAAAGTAGAAATTGATTTACCTGTATCTTGGCTAAGAGACTGATTGGTTGAGATTATTCTTTGATCAGTGGGTTCCAATGGTGGATTTGAGTAGGTTTTGGTCTAATTAGGGTTTCCTCGGTCACCCATGTTTGAATTGCTACAACCCTTAGTCGAATTTGGGCTTCTGAAATAAGAGAATGGCATTTGACTGTCATAGCCAAAATTAGAGCTTCCACTGGCCTTTAATGTTGACTAAACCAACCTGGCCTTGAACAATAAATCTTGCATGGAAACATAATACTGGAGCTTAACCGGAACTTGCAGATTTTCTTTTAAATCTTCAATAAACTGATTCTTTTATAAAGGCATCATTTTCTCTCATGCCAACTCTTTTCATAGCTAATTCAAGATCTTGCCAATATTCATCTACACTGCGATTTCCTTGCTTCATATTGCTGAGATACAAATGTTGCTCCATCAAATATGTTCGTGGAACATGATGTAATCAAAGATTGATTTTCAATCTCTCCCGGGTGGAGATAGGTCTTTTACCAGCAAGCTGTCCTGATTCTTTTAAATCCTCCCACCATTCTGTGGCATAATGGGTGAAAGAATACTGTGCAATCTTGATCTTCTCTTTCTCACGGTAGTTGTAAAGATCAAATAGGTTCTTGATTTGCCTCTCCCAATCCAAGTATTTCATAGAATTGTGTCGACCATCAAATCTAGGAATATCATCCTTGAAACATTTGATGTCATGAGCATATTCAACCTGTCTTGCAGAACGAGGTATCATTGGATTTGATAACTCATCTACCTTTATATTTAATCTTTGAACCAAGCTCATTATGGCATTTATGACATTCATGGAATCCCCTTGCGAAGAATCTGGATTGAAAAATTAAGTTCTTTGACCAAATAAGGGAACTCACAAACCCTTCAATGCCGCACAAAATTCAAGGTTTAGCCCTCGGGGTACACTCAATTTCGACTCGCTCACTAACTAGCCCTCGGGATCAGATTACAAGGTTTATTGATACTTAACTAGCCATCATGGTTAAGCAACAATGGAATAGCTCGCAAGCAGAGAGTATGAACTCAAAAGGTTGTATTTTGATTGATAAAAGTGGTTGAAAATTTGTCCAAAGGCCTCCCCTATTTATAGGGAAGATTTCGGCCATAAACCCTAATCACAACTGGAAACTGAATTGACTTATGACAACTTTAAGAAGCTAAAACCATATCTAACTAAAATACCTAAAATAAATGGTCATCTAAGGTAATCTGGTTGAATTCTTCAAGAAGTAACCTTGAAGAATATTACCTTAGCTTATCTTGCCAAATCTAATTCTAATCAGAATAAAACTGAATATACTAAACCCTAATGGACTGTATTTTTGAAATTCAGCTCTTCAAAGCCCACATGGCTGAACTGTCAGTCCATAAACCCAAAATGAAATAATTTTACAATATTTTACAGCGATCACACTACCTCATTAAAATCCCAGTGGGAAAAAAGAGTATAGTATTCTTCATGATGTCTTCAGTTCGTCGACAATCTTGAATAATGAATCCAAGATGTCGATGGTGACTCCTTCAATTCTTCATCATAAAGTTGATCCATCAAAGCATTTAAAGCACATCAAAGCATTTGATATTCATATCATGTATATCATTAGCCCCTCCTAGCCAAGGAGTTAATGGCTACAGAGCTATTGTAATTCTTTTTGAAACGTAGAAAAAAAGGACAAAAAATCATAGTAGCATGGTAATTGGATGTATTTTTAATGATGTGATAGTAAGATATCAGCGTAATATGAATTGCCTGCTTGGATAAAAATAAGAAAGTATAACTACACTTTCATTTTACCTTTTTTGGGAGGCCATTGTTAGTGGACCGAGAATGTAGGGTAACTTTCAAATATAAAAGTTGCTAAGAATTTAACCAACCAGTAGTGTACTAGCCATTAACTATCTGAAAAATGCCGTGTTGAAATAGTGTTCTTACGTTAGAAAAAAGCATCATTCCTTTTTATCTTCATGTGAGGTTATGATTCCCCCTACTGAGGGTGTGTAATAAGGTTACCGCTTGATATGTTTAGTGTATATTTATGTCAGTTGTTGTATGGTTAGTCATTCGTCGTACCAGATTATTTTATGACCATTTTGGAGGCTTATGGTGTTGCTCTTGCTTAAACACATCTTCGGGGAGTAGCTGTACTAAATTGTTTTAAACGCTTGTGTCATGAAATTGCCATTGATTTTAGTGTACCATTGTTTAGTGCTTATTATATGTTACATGAAATGGATGTGGGGAGTCTTTGGTATCTTCCAAGGAAGCTACTAAAATTGCTGAAATTTTAAGGATCTCTCATGATGATCATGGAGATTGGGAAGATAAATTTCTATATCTGAATGTTCTGATCATGGAGCAATGTTATTATCGAATGAGAACATTGACTTGGATCGAGGACTAAAGTTGAGGAAAAAACTCGATTTCCTAGAGAAATTGTGAGCTAACATTGTAATAAATAGGGCCCCTTATTGGTTTGCAAGGTATGTATTTGTTTAAAGTTTGTCAGTTCACACGTATGTCACTTTATTGAAGGTTTATTTGTTTTGCAGTCGCAAGGTTTTGTGCTTAACAAAACTGTTATCTCATGATCAAGATGCGAGCACATCGATTGTCTGTCATGAAGCCGACTGCGTGAGGGAAAATTATGGAGGTACTAAGCATAAGATTGATGTAGAAGATAAATCTAATAATGGTTCTCTTAAGTTGATGAAAACGCAGGACAACGTGATTGTTTCAACTATTAAGACTTCTTGTGTTTTAGCTATGATTGATGGTTCTGCAAGGGAGGTATGTTGGTTTCCAAAATAATTATTTTGGGGTTTGAATCTATGTTATTATCTTTAGTGTAATGGTATAGGTTAGTGAGGAATTAACCAGTGTCACTCAACTTGATATTGAGTGTACTACCAAAGTAAAAATTGAAGAGGCGATTGGGATTGATATATTTGCTGAGGGCATCATTTGAAAATGGACCAAGAGCTGAGATAGATAGGTTGCATGTCGTTTGTAAGGAGCATGATGGAATTTTTGTATCACTAAATAAGGAACATAGGGCTCTAAAAGAGGTGGTCCTGCTTGTCGAGGCTATCTCTTTGTACATATTAACAAACTTATGTGTACTCAAGATTTCCACAGTTTATTCGGGGATATGTCTGTTAAAATGGCTGGGGTTGGGTGACGTGAGGTGATACAAATCATCGTTTCCTAATTTATTTTCAAGATTTGGGTTTTAGGAGGATAACATTATACTTTTCCCACTTGATTTTGTAGTGAGGTAGTGTGATCATTTTAGTTTATTTTTATTATAATGAATAAAGCCTATAAACTTGGCCATGTTGGCTTAGAAGAGTTTTGGCTATATTTTAATCTAGGGTTTAGAATATTCAGTTATGATTAGATTAGATAATATTCATTCAAACATGTAATTTGTAAATTTTGGGCGTAATTAGGATTAAATTAGGTATTTTAGTCACCTTCGCGCTCGCGAAACAGACCCTTCACCAAACAATAGATATGCCCACAGGTCGCGAACCGTTGCCCAGCAGCTTGATTTTTACCTTTTGTTTTCCTTTTATCTTGTATTATAAATAGCACTTCATCCACTCATTTGGGGATTACTCTTATCCACAAATTTTCTCTTGAAGAACTCTAGTTTTCTCTTTTCTCTTCATATTTTCTTCCATTTTCATTGTATGAATTTGCTTATGGTTTGTAGTAAGATTATTTTTAGCGAAACTCTTCTTTGGAGCAAGTTAAAGCTTCCAAGCCCATGTTGTGGAAATTTTTTAAACTCTCTATATAAAAAGCTCTTCGTTACCATTTATTTTTTTATGCATTAAATGTTGATGTTAGCTTCATAAATTGATTAGAAATGTGTGGATATGAATTGTTTGTATAATAGCATGTTAGTAGTTAAGATGAAAGTAGCTAAATCATCCCTTTTGATATATGGTCCAAGAACATGAAATTAGTGTTTCTAGTTATGTTTGTGATGTTAAGAATTGCTAGATGAATATGAGAATGTTAACTCTTTTTCATGTTTATCTTGAAGTAGCAATAAAAGAGAAGTCTTCAATGTTGATCTTTCTTGATAATCCTTAGGAAGTGTATGAATTGGTTAAATGTTTAAAACATTATCAAGCTTATTGATTTTTCGCGTATAATGCCGCTAATGAGATGACTTTAGACGCTGATCGTCTAAGGTGGTCATTAGTGAAGGCTATGAAGGGGTGTTGAACTCATTCTTATGGCTATACTTAAGAAAAATAGGAGATTTAGATCATCCACAATGGTTGCTCATTAACTCATTTTCTTAATAAGGAGCACTCCATGTTTAGGGAGGACCATTGTGGACTTTTAAGAACCATTCCTTAATAAGGAGCTGTGGTGAACGTCATTTCACTCACCAAAATAATCTGCAAACTATAATGATGAAATTAGTACAATAACAAGCATAGTCGATCCCACAAGGAATAGAACAATAACTATGAAAATTACCTACTAATATATCTAGAACCTTTTGGTGTAGCCACCACGCCTTAAATTCAAGAAATTTTCTAACAACTAATAATGCAACTAACTAATATCAAATATGATATAATAATGCAACCAACTAATATAAAAATATATAAAATATATGAAGAAGGTAATAGGCTCGGAATAACTCACATTAGTTAAACATCGATCATAGGCGCAAGATAAATCAATTCATATGCATCTATCAGTTATAGGACGACAAGTATTTGTTGACTCCTCCCAATTGTTTATTACTTTGTTCACAATTGACCAATTATAATTAATCAATTATTTCTCTTACCAAGATGCCCCCAGAAAGTATTCGCTAAACTAGATACACACCTCGATAGCATTAAGAATGAAAAGAACTTGATATAGCAATTACCCAAGTATTCGCAAGTAGTAATGCACACTTAATTGTTCCACACCTTGTTGTTACAGTCTTAACTAGTTATCTGTACAGCTTCCACAAGAACTCACTACTTACTAACCCTCTCCAACAATTACATAGTGGTGGATTTAGATAACATTATCCCAATAATATTCAAGTTGACCAGATTTAAACATATGAAGAAAAAAATTTAACCAAGAACAATAAAAAACACATAAGAATCAATTATAAATCAATTAGGCCTCACGATCATAAACTAATGATCGTTATTCTAGGCCGATATATAAATTAGCTAATCATAATAATTAAATTAAGTAAATAAAAAAATATAATTAATAAACATAATTAACTAACAAAGTAATAATATAAAAAGCAAACCATGGCCACACGCTTTAGCGCACAGAAATCAATGAATTAATCACTTCCAATCTGCGGCTACAGAGAACTTCAAACTAATTAATCAACTAAACTATTGCTGCGTAAATAATGTACTCCTATGTCTCACCTTAACGTGCACACTTAATATTTGACGGTCAACACTTTTAAACTTTGATAACATACTTAAATAGATATGTAAACAATAATATTAATGCATGTAATATTGTTGGATTCGTCGTAATAACTAATTTCTAAATATCAATATTTATAGCTAATTTTTTCCTCATCCTACTGCTACAGTGAAAATTATGAACATCTTCTTTCTCTTCCATTTCTTTCCTCGCCGGTAACGGCTATTTCCTGCCGTTAACGGCTAACCCTGCCGCTAACAATTCACGACTGAGATGGCCACCGCTAAGCCGCCTGCTGTGGCGGTAAGCAACGCCAATCCATCACCAATCCCAATTGCTACACCCAAATCTTTTGCTGCTGTTCTTCAAAATAAATCCCCCCCTCTGTCGAAATCACTGCCCAGGAACCCAGAACTGATCCCTAAATCAGAACATCTAGGTGATCTAGCTTGCCTCTATTCCGACGATCAAATTGTCAAACTCTAAGCACACTATGCGAATGCTCTGGTCGGAAAGTTCACAAAAGGGAGACTCACAATGGAGCATCTGGAACTGGCCTTCAAAACGGTAGGTTTTGCCGGTAAATATCAACTAGGTTCCTTAGATTACAAACATATTCTGATTAGGTTTGAGCAAGTCAATGATTGTTGGATGAAAGGAGTCTGGAACTTCAATGGTATCCTCATTAAGATGCTCAAATGGTCTCCAGATTTCTCAACACATAGAGAATCCCCATTTGTACCCATTTGATGTACGATTAGGGAAGTCCCTTTATATTATTACAATTCAGCATCTATTGAAGCAATTGGGAATAGTATAGGTAGTTTTATTAAGAATGATTTAGCCACTGATATGCTCACTAGGCCCTCTGCAATTAAATTTTTTGTTGAAATTGATCTTCAAAAGTCTATGTGTAACTATATTAGACTGGGTTCAGTTTCTAACAATAGGAAGTATCATATAGAGTTTGAAGATGCCCCCCTCTATTGTGATCACTGTGCTAAGTTAGGACATTCCCTAAGTCAATGTAGAGCTATCCCACAAAACATTAATGATATATCAGTGGAAAATATCAATGGTAAATCCGTGGAAAATCACATAGCCCAGAGCCAAATCCATTCACAGTGGCAGGCTACTGGAAACAAATTTAGCAAACCTCCTCTGATCTCCTTGGGTAATCAGGTTGACTCATCCTCCCTTCAGAATAACAATGTAGTTAGCCAGAGAGCTATAACAATCCCCACACTGAACCTTGACACCAACCACTCCCCAGGGGTTAACAGAGTGCCTGGAAATGAATGTTTACAATCACCTGCTCAATTATCCAGAATCCAATCTCAGGAAGACTCTGAAAACTCCATGTTAAAGCTTTTAAATGCTACGGCATTGTCCAAATCTACTCCCATTGCCTATGCAAAAGATGATATCCAAATAGGCTCACTCAGGTTAAGCCTGAATCAATCCCCCACAAACAACCCCCCACCCTCCCTATAGGGGAAAATGGAAAATAGGTTTTCTGTTTTGCAGGATCTAGATAATCTCCCCCAGGGAAATGAAGAACTGGAAGTGCTAGATTCTGATGATGAGGTTACTGTCAATCACCTTGATATTACACCTTCACATGCTATGAAGCTCAATGGTAAGAATTCCTAGCAAGGTAAGTCTAAGATTAAAAAGAATAATTACTTTAGTCAACTGAATAAGATGATGCTTAGATCAGCTACAAAAAGTCATAAATCAGGTGAACAATGACACATAATTTAACTGTTAATTTTTTAGTCTGGAACCTGAGAGGTATGGAATCTTCTATGCCAAGGCTAATTAATCTAATTAAGCTTAAGAAAATTCAACTCCTGTGCATAATCGAACCAATGCATGAAAACACTCAATGTCAAGCATATATGGATAAGCTTAATTTCTCTCGTAATTTGGCTCTCCATAACGGTAAAATATGGCTTATGTGGACTAATTCAGTTTCTGTCACACTCATCTCTCACCATGAACAGTTCCTGCATGTTAAGATATCACACCAGTCTCTACATTTAGATATGGAGGCAGTTTTTGTATATGCACTTAGAAACAGAGAAGGTAGGAAGAATTTATGGAAGGATCTGTCTAGTATTACTAGAGGGGATACTATTTTCATAGGTGATTTTAATACCATCACCACACTTTCAGAGTATAGAGGCCCTAGCTCCCCTTCTCTAGGAAGTATTAGAGACTTCAATAACTGGATTAGTTCCTATGGAGTTCAGGAAATTAACACTGCGGGAAATCTTTTCACTTGGTGCAATTCGAGACTTAGGAATCCTACCTCCAAAAGATTAGATAGAGGCCTCTGCACAATTTCATGGAACTATAAATTCCCGTCATCCTCTATCCAAATCTTGAACAGGCAAACCTCAGATCACTCCCCTCTTCTCCTCCACGTGTCTACCTTGCCCAATTCCCACCCTAAACCTTTTAGATTTATAAACACTTGGTTTAATAGACCAGAATTTACAAATCTAATTAAGGAAAACTGGGGAAAACCACTTCCTGAGTCTGAAATGCTTATATTCTATCTAAAATTAATTAGACTTATGAAGGTGATAAAAATCTGGAATAGAGATTGCTTTGGGAATATTGATGCTAATGTAATTTCAGCAAAGGAGGCCTTAAGACTTCAGGAACTGCTTAGAGCCCTTAAAGAGAAGGAAATATTTTGGAAGAAAAAGGCAAGATCTAAATGGCATAAGTTAGGAGATAACAACACCCAATTTTTCCACAAAACTTTTCAAGAGAAAAACTGTAAGTTACAGATCACTAAGATTAAAAATAGGGAAGGGCAGTGGCTAAACTCAAACTCAGACATTCAAAAGGAAGCTATTGCCTATTTTTCTGATCTGTTAACTGAACCTAACCAAATAGCAAATGACACATATTATCCTCACTTTCTCAGTCAAATCCCAAGCATTATCACTAACCAGGACAATCAGGCTTTATCTATACCAGTCTCAGAAGTTGAACTGGAGTCTGTGATTAAGGGTTTGAATAAAAATAGTAGTCCAGGTCCGGATGGTTTTTCTAATAAATTCTATTGTAAGTGCTGGACTTTTATTAAAAAGGACCTAACTGAAGTTGTGAATGAATTTATTTTAGGTGTAGATATGCCAAGGGGAATAGCTAGTACCTGAATTACCCTAATTCCAAAAAAGGCTACACCTTGCTCTTTTGATGATTTCAGACCAATTAGTCTATCTAATGTTATGAATAAAATCTGCTCAAAGGTATTAATGGAAATATTAAGGCTTCACATGGATAAACTAATCTCCCCAAATCAATCTGCCTTCATGAAAGATAGGGACATTTCAGATAACATACTCTATTTGCAGGAAATGATAAGATTTCTAGATAAAAAGAGTTGGGTTCCTAACTGTATCCTCAAATTGGATCTTAGGAAGGCTTTTGATAGAGTAAACTGTGATTTTCTTAGGAATATATTGACTAGGTTTGGTTTTAGTGGTAATTTCTTAAATGCTGCTATGAACAATCTTTCACAAGCTCATTTCTCAGTCCTTATCAATGGCAATCCAGTGGGCTTCTTCAGAGCCACTAGAGGCATCAAACAAGGTGATCCCCTCTCTCCATTCCTCTTTAATATTTTCTTAGAGGCTTTTTCTAGGAGCCTCTCATTCATTTTTTGGAACAATAGCCTCTCATACTATCAACTGCCTGCTTCAGTCCCAGCTGCCTCTCATTTAATGTATGCTGATGATACAATTATTTTTATGCAAGCCTCTAGGACTAACCTCATTAAGATTAAAGCTTTCCTAGAAATCTTCAAATATACCTCAGGTCAAAATTTTTAATTTTGACAAATCTGATTTCTACATAAGTAAAAGGGCCACATCAGCTAAACTAAATCAGGTGAAGATGATCTTGAAAATGAAAAAAGGATCCTTTCCTTTTAAGTACTTAGGTTGCCCTATTTCAAAGGCAAAACTTTAAATAGATACTTCCAACCGTTGATGGAAAATCTTGATAAAAAGTTACAAAACTAGAAAAATAAATGGCTAAGCTCAGGTGGTAAGTTGACTCTAATCCAATCTTGTTTATACTCCATGCCACAGCATTTATGGACTGTTACCAAACCCCCAAACCACATAGTAAAGACACTTGAGAAAAAAAATGGCTAGATTCTTCTGGGGAGAATCAGATGGTAAAAAGAACAAGGTCTGGAAAAAATGGTCTGACTTAGCTGTACCAATAGCGCATAATGGCCTAGGTTTCAGATCAATCCGAGCCATTATTGATTCCTGCTCCCTCAAACTGTGGCGGAAGAGCTAGTTAGGTATTACAGTGTGGGCAAAATTGTTATGGGGCTTGCCACACTCACATAGGAAATCAATAACTTGGAGAAGAATCTGTTCAATGAACTCTTTTTCTGAAAATAATACTCTCATCGTTCATGGAAAAAGTAATTGCAATCTGTGGACTGCTAACTGGTGCCCCAATGGCCCTCTTTTTAACTGTATCCCCAGCCACATCTCCTCTACACTGCTATATTGCTCTATGGCAGATTTAATTAGTAACAAAGCTACTATTCTAGCCCAGATTTCACCCTTCATCAAACATGATACTCTTTCTTTTCTTCAGGAAGCTGCAATTACACAAGACAGGGATGATAGATTGATATGGAAACCAGAAAAGTCAGGGGCTTTCACCTTCAAGTCAGCTTATAAGGAACTCACACTCTTATCTGGTAATTTTCCAGCAACCAAGCATATCTGGAACAATGCATTACAGAAAAAGGTTTCTATATTCATATGGAAAATGCTGCACTCTTTCCTACCTTTTGATGATGTGCTAATTAAGTGTGGTTTTAGTCTAGCTTCTAAATGCCCAGCATGTTATCATTCAGATTCAATTCAACATTTCTTCATATCCTGTCCTCTGGCTCAAACTGTATGGAATAACTTGGCTTCTTTAGTGGACTTTCATCTTGATCATCAACATTCCATCAATGATAGATTTTTTTCTATTCTGGAATCGTCATGATCTACCTAAATGGCACCAGCTGATTTGTAAAATTCTCCTATCTCTAATTTGCTGGTGTCTTTGGAAGGCACGGAATAGATTCTTATTTGATCAGAAGTGTTTCTCTTTAGACATTATATGTAAGGAAATTCATGATCAAATTAAACTGTCTCTCTTTGCTAAATCTTCCCACCTAGTCCCCCTTTCAGCTTCTCCAACCAGCGTTATGCATCTGGTTCCATACATTAGACCACCCCCAAAGCCAAATATTTCTACTGTTTTCTGGGAAAGGCCTAAGACTGGTTCCATAAAAATCAACACAGATGCATCTTGGTACCCTAACAAAGCTGCAGCAAGGCTGATTGCAAGGAATAGTTCTGGAACACTGCTTCTAATTAAATCAATAACAGTTACTGCTTCTTCCCCAATCCAAGCTGAGATCTTAGCCATATTATTTGCCTGCCAAACTTTCCCACAACTGGATCATACTTTGACAATTGAATCTGACTCTATATTGGCAGTTAAAATGGTTAAGGATCCCTATACTGCACATTGGTCCATGTTTGATCTGATCTCGAAAGTACATTCCCTCTTAAGGAATGCTGAGCTTAAACATGTTTTTAGGGAATGCAATCCAGTGGCAAATGCAATTGCTAAACATCACTCTACTCATAATCAGAGTCTTAGCCTTTCTAATGTTCCATTACATATCAAAGGACTCATTTCCTTAGATAAGAAACATACTCCCTATATTAGAATACATAAAAATGGCTATTCATAGGATTAATACTGCTGACAAAGTTTCTTTCTCTTTGTAGGTTCTTTGGAAGGCTTCCAAGCTACAATGTTGCCACCAACACAGTTTCAAGTGGATTCTTACTATGATTTCTAGGAACATCTAATCCACTTTCCATATTGGTTTATGAGATTATCAACCATAAATTCGATTCGAACCATGGGATATGTACTTCCTTGATTAAAGTTGCCTGGCCAAAGGAAGAATTAACACAAGGGGTGGAGATTCTTCTCTTTGGAATCGCAACTTTAACAACTAACCTCTTCTACTTTGGTTAGTTTTAGATTAGTTGTATGCTTTGATAGGTATCTCTTTTGGAGGCAACTATGTTGCCTCAGTGCTCTTAGCAAACACTCAAACTCTTTGTATATTCCTTTTGTTTTTAAGGCTTGGGGAACCTTATATATAACCCCCTATCTACGGGTGTTTTCATTTTAAAAATGTATCAACTTTTTATTTGTCAATATTATACGTAGTTAAAAATATTAATGGTCAAACATATTTTTAGAAAATCGTGAAAAAAATTCTGTACAGGTTAAGATGAGACGGAGAGAGTATTAATGTCTGTGTATGTTCTTTCTTTGTTGCAAGCCTTCACATTTATATACGCGAGTTACAAAACCTAAACCAAACTAAATTTAGACTCTTTCTTCCGAAAGAAAATAAATCAAAATATATTCTAACTCTAATTAACTATGTTAAATCCAGTCAAATATTTGATTAGATATGGACAGAGTTTGATTACTAGACTAGAGTTATATTAGCCTACATATTTCCGTGATTTTGGTATTCATAATTATGGCACATTTTTGTGGTAATTCAAGATTTAACCAATGTGGTTCCAAGTGGATTGTAGATTTTGGCGCTACAAAACATATGACATCGTCCCCCACTGCTGTTGATTATGTGGGTTTATCCCACGTTTATGTTGGTAATGGTTCTCAACTCCCTATTACTCATTTTGGTGATTCTCGGATTTCTAAATCACTGTCTCTTTATGATATGCTTATTGTGCCTGATATCACTAAAAATTTGCTTTCAATTAGCAAATTAACACGGGATTTAAATGTTGTTGTCTGCTTTGATAATCGGTCATTTATTATTCGGTATAAAATCACTAGTGAAACTTTGGGTCACGGTCATAGTGAAAATGGAATTTATGTTTTAGACTATGGTGCATCCGCTTTGTTGTCTACCGTGGAATCAAATAAGTTGAGTGCGTCTTTTGAAATCGGGCATGCTAGACTTGGTTATCATCTGGATTCCATTATTTCTGGCTTGCGAGCTTCGGGATCTTTCTCTGTCTCATTAGTTTTGCCGAAACCTATCCTTTGTGATGCATGTGAAAAGGTCATAGGGAAGCGTTTATCATTTTATACAAATGATAAACGTGCTGCTAGATTACTTGATCTAGTTCATTGTGACTTATGAGGGCCCTCTCCTATTGTATCTGCTGATGATTTCTCCTATTATGCTACTTTTATTGATGATTATTCCCGACTCTCGTGGTTTTACCCACTGCACCGAAAATCATATTTTTGGGATGTTTATCGTAAGTTTGAGGCTTTTGTACAGAACCAGCGCTCTTCCATTATTAAGGTGTTTCAGAATGATGAAGGGACTAAGTTCGTAAATGGTCACTTATGAACTCATTTTCAGACTAAGGGAATTCACCATCAGATTTCTTGCCCATATACTCCTAAGCAGAACGGTTGAGCTGAGCGCAAGCATCGTCACATTGCTGAGATGGGTCTGTCTATGTTATACAACTCTCATGTCCCTGTCTCTCACTGGCCTCATGCCTATTCTGCATCCGCTTATACCATAAATCGGCTTCCCACGCATGTTCTTGGCGGATGATCAGCATATGAAGTTATTAATGGCCAAGTTCCCATATACACGAAATTCCACGTATTTGGTTGTCATGTGTACCCTTATCTTTGTCCAAATGAAGCTCACAAAATCGCTCCTCGTAGTTTACCATGTGTCTTTCTTGGGTACAACTCTCAGTACAAGGGATATCAATGTTTGGATCCTACGTCTTGAAAGATATGTCACCAGGCATGCTCGGTTTGATGACACTTCCTCCTCTTATGCCGATGGTTTTACTTTAGTATCTCCATTCTCTCTAGATGTCTCTACCTTTTTGGATCCCGCTAATGCATCAGTTGGTATTCCTACTTCTTTCACGGTGACATCACCTCCTGCTCGGCTAGTCACTTCAGTTGCCAACCATTCTGGCTCATCGATGGTATTGTCCAACCCAACTACGACACCCTGTTCTATCTGCTCTATCGATTCAGATCATCTAGTGTCCGCTTAGACTCATCATGGTCTGCCCATCTAACCATCGACCTGCTCACCTAGTCCGCCAACCAGCTCATCTAGTTAGCCGGCCACCTCACCAGCCCCTTTGTCGACCACCTCACCGACCCCTTTGTCGGCCACCTCACCGGCCCCTTTGTCGGCTACCTCACCGGCCCCTTTTTCCAGTTTCGACTACTTCTTTGGTCTCTCCACCTCGACATCGAACTTATCGTATAGCTACTCGATCGACGACTGGGGCTATTCAGTGTAGAGATTATTCAGATATCATTGCTCACAATCTTACTGCTGCCTTACTTGTTTAGTTAGAGCCCACGGATTACCGTACTGCTATTTAAGATTCGGCTTTGGTCCCTGCCATGGATTATGAGATGGCAGCTCTTCGTGGACAACATACTTGGGATTTGGTGCCTTGCCCATCGGACATCAACATTGTTGGCTCTAAATGGGTTTACAGACTGAAGTATCGACCATATGGAACTATTGAGCATCATAAAGCTAGGCTCGTGGTGCTAGGTTTCTCATAGATTCTGGTTTTTTACTTTGACCACACTTTCAGTCCAGTGGTCAAAGCATCCATGGTTCGTACTGTTTTGGCTATTGCTGTGTTGCACTCTTAGCCTCTTCATCAGCCGGATGTTAAGAATACCTTTTTAAATGGTGTTCTAAAGCTCTAGTCTATATGGCGCTGCCCCTTGGTTATAAGGATCCACTCCACCCATAGTAAGTTTGTCGCTTGCCGAAGGCCATTTGTGGTCTTAAGCAAGCTCCGCTGGCCTGGTTCCAGCAATTCAGTTCTTATCTGGTTCAGTTTGGTTTTATCTGCAGTTCTGCTGATACTTCACTATTCGTTCTACCTTAGGGATCATCACTGTTGTATCTATTTGTCTACGTTGACGACGTCATCATTACAGGCAACAACCTGACTCTGCTCCGATAGTTCATCGATTAGACGCATTGGGAGTTTGCTATCAAGAACTTGGGCACTCTTCACTACTTTCTTGGCTTGGAAGTTACACCCTCAGACTCGGGTTTACTTCTTGGCCAAGCTATGTATGCTAGGGATATTCTTACTCGAGCCGGGATGTTAGATGCTACACTAGTCTCTACTCCATTTGTGCCAGGATCGTAGCTACACAGCTCTACCAGTTCCATTTTTCGGAATCCGGCACTTTATCGCTCTCTTATTGGGGCTCTGCAATATTTAACGATCACTCATCTTGATTTATCCTTTGCGGTCAACCCAGTCAGTCAGTATCTTCAGGATCCCCATGACAATCACTTTGCAGCAGTTACTCGAATTCTTCAATATGTTCGGGAAAATCTTCATTTTGGCCTTGCATTTTGATAAGCCAGCTCTCCTGAGGTTCTGAGTTACTCTGATGCTGATTGAGCTCATTTTCTAGAGACTCGACTATCCACGTATGATTATGCTGTCTTTCATGGTGGAAACTTTGTTTCCTGGAGTGCCAAGAAATAGCCTACTGCTTCTCGTTCAAGTATGGAGTTCGAGTATCGTGCCCTTTCCAACACCTCTTCTGAGGTTGTTTAGCTAGCACATTTGCTTCATGATCTTTGTGTTCCACTTGTTGGATCTACGCTACTGTTACGTGACAACAGTAGTGCTATTTTCTTGGTCCAGAATCCAGTTGCTTATAAGCGAACGAAGTACATTGACATCGACTATCATTTTGTTTGAGAGTTGGTTACTGCTGGCAAGCTGCGTGTTGCTCACATACCTACTGCTCTTCAAATTGCGGACATCTTCACCAAAGGGCTCTCTCGTCTGCCATTCGAGTTCTTCAGGTCCAAGCTTTGCATCAGTGAGCATCTGACGCTTCGCTTAAGGGGGGTGTTAGAACCAGCCAAATATCTAATTAGATATGGATAGAGTTTGATGACTAGACTAGAGTTATATTAGTACTAGTATTTCTTATCTGTTTTGTACTCTATTTATTCTTAGCAGTAATACATTTATCATTACGGAAAATCATTCTTTCAAAATAATTACTAAAATTAATTAATTTCAATTGGAAAGAGATTATAAAATCTTTATCAATATGGGAAGTGAATATCTTTAATTTCTTTAAATCCACATCTGTTCAATAATTCACTTTTTACCCCATAACTTCAGCAATTCTGTTTTTGCCTTCCTTCCTTCATCCCTGGAATAATGTCTTATAAAATAAGAACATATTCCATTGGAGCACATCACCTCATTAAAAATCTTAACCTGGAAAACCCAATGGGAAAAATTGTTGGTTAAAGGAAAAGGAGTACAATGTATAGCTCCCTCTCAATTCTTCACAATCCATGAATTCTTGCACCAAAAACACCTAAGGTGAAAATTATATCTCAATAAAAACACAATAATCCCATACAGTATGAACGCAATATAATACACATAAAATATTCGCACACTTGAATTATGCTTGCCCTCAAGTGTGAAGTGAAGAATATAAGATCAATCAATAATCTCTAGTGCTTATAAGTTCTCATTCCCTCCTAAGACTCTATATAAAATGACCCTATAAAAAGAAAAGGAAAATGGAATATACAAACACAAATCACACAACGAGACAACCAAAAATTCAAAATGTAAAAAACTTTAGATTCTACTCTTATAATGATAAATTTTCCCCTGCCAAGGAGTAAAGGATCACGTTAACGCACCTGGAAATCATCAATCCTCAAAGTAATTGAAATAAAAATATTCAAGATCAGGAAATCTAATCATCAATTTAGTCAAAATCGGACAAGCAATGAATATTTTCTCACGGTTTCAATCAATCACTCTCAATATATGAAGGACATCCACTCAAATAATTCACAAGTTATAACACAGAGAAGTTAATATGCAAATCAAGAAGGTATTTCTCAAGGGTTGTAACGGGGCTAGGGACCATTTAGATCGATGAGATCCTAAGGGTTCTAAACTCAAACAATATCAATAAAATATTATGCATGTCTTTTTCTTGAACCATCATCCATGTACAGTAGATATTCACCAACAATCTTCAACCTCATGGCTAGTATGAGAAAGCCATGTAATATCACATCAGATATATGTGCAATTTTATTTTCTTTTTTGATTTTTTTCAAGCACCATTCTTCTCCAATATAGTCCAAAATTAGTACATTTGAGAGAAAATTGCAAAATAACAAATAATAAGATTTTTTTTCACAGTTACCCCCTCCAGTTTGGCCAAACAGAACCACAACGTCACTGTTCATAATAATATTCAGCCTTCAATTTTGAAACCGTTTTGTCTGGGTAAACTGGACACATACTCTGTAATGTCATTAACTCAAGAGAACACAATGAATGAATTCATCAACTTCAACTCCAAGAACATGCATAATAGGGCCAAGAGAAAGGATCAAACAAGGCTTTGTCTAAATATATAGTAACTCATATCAAAGAGCATAGTCAAAGCTTCAAAGTGTTTCAATAGGGGGTTAATGTAACTGGTAGGCAATTTAAGCTGTGTGGTTTCATCCTAGTGCCTTCCATCACTTTCACAGATAACAACTCCAATTATAAAAATGTGATCTCTCCAAACAAAGATTGATGTAGAGAGTGCTCTACTCTAGCTCAAAACGCACTTTAGTAGGCTAAAATATTCAATTAGACTCATCCTTTTTTGTCATCCCAAAAAAAACATATCAATCAAATTTCACAAATCATAGAAAATATCATTCAAAAACTTCAAGGCATGTCAAATTTACCAAGTTTGTTAAACAATGAAGTTTACAATTGGCAGGGTACTTTTATCAAGAGCCACTCGAATTTTCTCATGCCAAATTATTGACTCAAAACAGCACATAAACACACAATAAACCTCCTCACACTTAAACTTTGCTTGCCCTCAAGCAAATAATGCAAAGCTCTAGTGAGAAAACGTATCAGACATAGTCAAACATCATGATAAATAAAATAAAAGGGAAAGAGGGAACTTAGAGTGGTGGGTTTCAGAGAAATTCCCTACAAGAAAAAAACATTGTATCCGGATCAGGTTCTGTCGCAGGCCTCCAATTTGGCCAAACGGAACCCTGCGAATCCCAGCTCTCCTAAGGTGTGAATTATCCATGGTGAAAATTCAAGTACTTCAACTATGTATATCAAGAACTGAGAGTATATAAGAAATTAAAATTCCTAACAAAATTAAAAATATAAAAAAGAAGAAGAAAATTAGGTTGGCTCCTAATTAGCGCCTTTGTTTTTAGTCTTTGACTAGATTTTCATATGCCTTTAATGATTATTTGTTGGGCTCAATGGAATTTCTTCCATTAATGCCACCCGAGAAATATCATAGTATGGCATAAGGCGATGAATATCAACGAGGAATGCCATTTTGTGTCCATGCTTATAATCTCTGCTATCCCGCCCGGCCAAACATAAGCCACTTCGAATGGTCTAGTCCATTTAGATTTGAATTTCCATGACATATATAAAAAACTGGACTCAGAAATAAAAACCTTGGAGCCAACCATGAATTTCTTAGACTTCAAATTTCTGTCATGCCATTACATCTTATTGCGCTCCTTATACCACATACCTTGATCAAACCCTTCTTATTGTAGATCTCCCAAT
The DNA here is from genome assembly GCA_037428765.1 of Rubia yunnanensis. Classification (NCBI taxonomy): domain Eukaryota; kingdom Viridiplantae; phylum Streptophyta; class Magnoliopsida; order Gentianales; family Rubiaceae; genus Rubia; species Rubia yunnanensis. Next base: position 44,292,705 of record CM075069.1, on the reverse strand, counting down.
TCTTGGAGTTGGAACTTTTCTTCCTCACTCTCTAGCGATTCGATACTCACTGTAAGAGTATCATCGTCTCCTTGATAAACATACTTCAGATCAGGTGGTAACACCTCTAACTCCAAATTTGAGACTTCCACATCCAGTGGGACTAGTATGGCGGACAGGTCCTGTTTGGCCAAACCGGACTCTGTACGCACTTCAAAAATTTTCTAAACATCTGATTCACAGTGAGTCGGGATGGGAACCTTCGTGGATTATTTCAGTCATGGGCACCACATCCTGTGAGTGCATTGAACATAGCAATTTGTGGATTTCCTTATCGCTCAAGCCTTGAACATTTACCTCATCTGGACTTGCAGGAAATTGAATTCCCATCTTATCCCGCAAACCGTTAGTCTCAAGAGAATCTTGGACGAAAGGGAGTATGATCGATGGCATATACATTCTCAGCATCTATAGGTTTCTTCATGGGTTTATCAATGTTGCGTGTGTAGTTATCACCAAAACAAATCAACAAAAATAGTTCCATGAACCAACAATTCCCCTTGTGATCCCTTATCATTGGTATGATTTATATTTACCAGATAAAAGTCCACAGGATAAATAAAATCATTAACTTTCACAAACACATTTTCTAGCAACCCTTTAGGAAACACGCAAAATCTATCTGCCAATTGAATTACTACTCTAATGTCTACCATTTCAGCTCCATTTAAAGTTTGATACACAGATAATGACATAACACTAATTGAAGCTCCTAAATCACACATTGCAGCATCGATCTTCTTATCTCCTATATAACAAGGTAGGGCAAACATATCTGGGTCCTTGCACTTTTGAGGCAGTTTCTTTTGAATCACAACATACACAAATTCACACATCATGGTCTTGCTCGAATCTCTTAGCTTTCCAGCAGTAAAATCTCATGAACTTTCTTACTGGTAGTAATTTTATTACCTACAAGAACAGAAGATTAGTATCCATTTTTCCAAAAATCAAGACAAAATCCATATCATCTTCTTTTTTCTTTTCCAATCTTCGAAGGAATGGTGTAAGTTAGATTTTTACTTACCTCTACTGGAACCCTGGACTTGCCTTTATGAATGAACACTGGACGTTTAGCATTTGGGGTGTTGTATGATGGTGGCATTGCCTTTTCCCTCCAACTCTTTAATATGATTATCCATCACGGGGTTTTGTTTGGGCAAACTGGACCCCCCGTTAGTAAGTTCTTTCATCTTTTTGACAGTGGACTTAAAAGGCAATTTTCCAATTTCTTCCCCACTTCTCAATGTGACTTGATTTACCGCCTCATGTGGATTTGACTAAACTTGAGAAGGTAATCCTGAATGTTTCATTCTGAGTTCGTTCATGGAGTTCGATAAATGGGCGATTCTTCGCGTATGCTCCTCTAAAGTTGCTTTGATTGTCTCGAACCTTTGGTGTTGCTTCTGTATCATGTCCATCGGTATGCCCAACTTATCATTCATATATTTCTCTTGAACACCTTGGGGGGTTGAGGAAAAGCTGGGGCTTCTCGTTGCATATGTGGAACATAAGGTTGTTGTTGATGCTAAGGCTGCTTGGGTCCTTGTTCTCTCCAATGAAAGTTTGGGTGATCCCTATACCTTGGATTGAAATTTTGAGGGAATGGATCACCCTTTTGCTACCTCTCATTGTAATTCTCATTGCATTTGTGATACGATATCAAAATATCATTTTTTGCGGTTTTCTTAGTTTAATATTTTTAGGATAAAGAACACTATACTCTTTTTCCCACTTGATTTTTATTAATGAGGTAGAGTGAGCATTTGTAATTTATTTCATTTTAGAATAAGGCCCATTAACTCGGCCATGTTGGCTTAGAAGAGTTTTGGTTATATTTTAAGTATGGTTTAGAATATTTAGTTTTGATTTGATTAGAATTAGATTAGATAAGATTAGATAAGGAATATTTATTCAATATTTATCTTGAAGAATATAGTCATTTATTTTAGGTATTATAGTTAGATATGGTTTTAGTTTCTTAAAGTTGCCATAAGTCATTCCAATTACTATTTGTACTGGCAGAATTATACTCTATAAATAGGGGAGGCCATTCATGATTTTTAGTACACCACTTTTATGGATCAAATATATCAATTTTGAGTTATACTCATTGCTTACGATCTTTCTTCATTGTTACTTAATCCCGAGGGTTAATTAAGTATCAATACTGTCGATTTGTGAGCTAATACTGCGGCTAGTTGGCGTCACAATTCTCGAGCTATTCAAGATCCTGAGGGTTAGTTTTCATCAGTTTGTGCGACTTTACTAGGGTTTGCTCGTTTCGTTAAAGATCTAACATTCCACAACCCAGAGTCTTCACAAGGAGATTCATATCAATTTGCTTGGACATGTATCTCCCCAAAGGTAAGAATGCATTGTGATGTCGTATGGTTGAGTGCTCCACACGTATCGCAAGGCCCTTCTTGTACATCCGCAACCTTGTCAACGAACTTAGATATCATCCTTTCCATCCTCTCCTTGATCTCATCTTGTTCAGGAGTGGAAGTTTGTGCTACATTCTTTAAGATACGACCTCCTATTGATTGTACTCCTTCTTGGAATCCACCAACCTTTTGATGATCTCTCTAGCCTCATTCACTTGAAGGTGAGAAAATCCACCACTACTGGAAGAGTTCACCAAATTCTTATTGGTGGCTGTCATTCCTTGATAAAATAACTGGAGCAATTGGCCTTATGTAATTCGGTGATTAGGGTAGCTATCCACCAACTTTTTGAACTTTAGCCAATAAGCACGCAATAGTTCATCATACTCCTGCTTGATACTTGTGATCTCCTTCTTCAAAGAATCTGTACTTGTGGCTAGAAAATAATATTCCAAAAACAATTTCTTCAATCCGGACCACGTCGAAATGGAGTTGGGTGGCAGGCTTGAAAACCACTAATTTGTTGCTCCTATCAAACTGAAAAGAAATGCTACCAATTTGAATAGGTCTTCAGTCACAGTGGATGGCCTCTTCTTCACCCTAAAAATCTTCACAGTTCGCTCAAAAAATTGTAAGGTTCTTCGGTGCTTCTCTCGTGAAACATCAGAAGTACATTGAGGAATGCCAGCTTGATCTCAATTGGATTCGCGGTCTCTGGAAGTTGAATGTGAGTGTGGGGATCATCTTCACTATGACCAGTAAGTTCCCACGTATATGGATTGTTTGGGTTCTTCCTAGGATTCAAATTTCGTTCAGCTCTGTCTATTTTGGTATCAGTTTTTGAAGCAGAGGTGGTTGCTAAAATCATAATGGGTCCGGTTTGTCTAAACTGAAGGGTTGCAGCAGAAGCTAATTTCTGTGCTTTTGTTCTCTTTCGGTTCCACTTGGCTATTTTTGCAACTTTTGGGAATATTCGACTTTGATGATATGCTCATAAACCAAGCACTAACACACAACTTAGTATGAAAAAATTATAGAAATTGATTAACCGTTCCCCGGCAACGGCGTCAATTTGGCGAACGTCGTTTTGCTTACCAAAATAATCTGCAAACTCTAATTATGAAATTAGTACAATAGAAAGCAGAGTCGATCCCATGAGAAACGGAACAATAACTATAAAAATCACCTACTAATATAGAACCTTTTGGTGTAGCCACCATGCCTTAAATTCAAGAAATTTTCTAACAACTAATAATGCAACTAACTAATATCAAATATGAAATAATAATGCAACTAACAAATATAAAAATATATAAAATATATGAAGAAGGTAATCGGCTTGAAATAACTCACATTAGTTAAACATCGATTATAGGCGCAAAGATAAATCAATTCATACGCATCTATCAGTTATAGGACAACACGTGTTTGCTAAACCCTCCAAATTATAATTGACCAATTATAATTAATCACTTATTTCTCTTACCAAGATGCCTACGAAAAGTATTCGCTAAACTAGATATCCACCTCGATAGCATTAAGAATGAAAAGAACCTGATATAGCAATTACCCAAATATTCGCAAGTAGTAACACACACTTAATTGTTCCACATCTTGCTGTTGTAGTCTTAACTAGTTATCTATATAGCTTCCACAAGAACTCGCTACTTACTAACCCTTTCCAATTATTACGTTGTGGTGGAATTAGATACTCCCTCTGTCACATTTCAAACTGCAATTTAAATATTCATTTATTTAAAACTTCTAAAGTTTGACCATAAGATTGAATTGATGAATAAGTATAAATATTATTGAGTGATACCTTATTAAATTCATTATAACATGTATTTTCAAAATATCAACTTTTTACAAGTTTTATTTTTTCTTAATGGAAGACATTAACGATCAAACGTTTTTCAAGTCAACTGCAAAAGGTCAAAGTGTGCAGCTTGAATTGGGACATAGGGAGTAGCATTATCCCAATAATATTCAAGTTGATTAGGTTAAACATATCAAGAAGAGCAAATGACTTTTGTGGCCCTCGAACTATCGTCATTGTATACCTTTGGCCCTCCACTTTTTTCTCCCATACTTTAGGCTCTTGAACTAACAAAACTGGCAACTTGTAACCCTTCCTTCTTGTCAAACCGTTAAGGTATGGTCAAATGCGTTAATTTTAAGGGTAAAATAGTTATTTTTTATTTTCATTTTTCTTTATTTTTTTCACATCCCTTTTCAGCCCGTTAATTTCAGCCCACATTTCAGCTCAAATCATTTTTCCCCTTCTCTTTCCCACACTCAAAACCCTAACTGCCCCACCACCACCACCTGAAATCCTAGTTTTATCGACCACTGCTTGCCCCCTTCCCCTTTCCCGTCTCCATTCCATCACCTCCAGCCCCCTGAAACCTAAATTCACACCTCTAGAATGATCACAGTCTGAGATCAGCGGCCTCTCCCCCTGCTCTCCTAGAATGATCAAACGATTGATTTTTATGACGCTGCCATCTTCTTCTTCAACGATGATGTTGTCACCCCTCTCCCTCTACTCCATCTTTAACGATGACGAAGAAGAATTCACTGCACCACTTTAGAGGGCTATCCATCTTCTTCTTCACCGAGCAGACTCTGACGCCCTCCGTCTGGTTATCCCCCTCCTTGCGCCGCTCGATAGTTGCATCGTCGGCGTCTTCACGACAGGGGAACAAAGAAAGCGCCATCACCGACTCAACTGGGTTTGGGTCCAAGCTCCCAATTTCGAAAGAAGATGAAAGAAATCAAATGAAGAATAAATTGGAAAACGGAAGAAATCAGAGAAGAAGAAAACACAGGAATTCTTCTGGGGGGAGGAAGACGATGGTTCTTCTGGGGAAGGGTTCTTCTGTGAGAAAATAAAGCGAAAAGAAAAAGGAAAACAAAATGAAAAAAAAAGATAAAAGAAATATTAACGATTTGACCTGACATAATGGGTACAAGTTACCAGCTTTATTAGCACAATGGGCTAAAGTATGGGGGGGAAGTGGAGGACTAAAGGTGAACGATGAATATAATTTGAGGGTCACTGATGTCATTTGCTCTATCAAGAATAAAATTTAATCAAGAGCACATAAAAATCAATTATAAATCAATTAGGTCTCACGATTCATAAACTAATGATCGTTATTCCATGTCGATATATAAATTATCTACTCATAATAATTAAACTAAGTAAATAAAAAGTATAATTAATAAACATAATTAACTAACAAAGTAATAATAAAACAAAAGCAAACCGTGGGCACACGGTGAATGCTTGCACACGGATACCAATGAGTTATTCACTCTAATGCGGCTACAGAGAACTTCAAACTAATTAATCAACTTTGATGAATCAACTTCAAAAGCCTTCTTAGATGTCTTTGAGGTGACTTCAGGACAGAAATTTAACTTCGATAAATCAGAATTTTATCTTAGTAAAAGGGCCTCAAACATAAAGAATACTCAGGTTAAGTCCATTTTGAAAATGAAAAAAGGTTCACTTCCATTTACGTACCTCGGCTGTCCCATTTTTCGGGGAAGAACACTAAAAAGGTATTTCCAACCTTTAATGGCTAACCTGGATACTAAGCTTCAAAGCTGGAAGAATAGGTGGCTCAGTACTGGGGGGAAGCTGGTTTTAATTAAACATTGCCTTTACTCTTTACCTCAGCATCTATGGGCAGTTACTAATCCCCCAAAAATAATAATTCGAACATTTGAGAAAAGATTAGCTAGATTCTTTTGGGGGGAATCAAACGGTAAAAATAATAAAATCTGGAAAAAGTGGGCTGATATTTCGATTTCAACCGATTTAAATGGCCTTGGTTTTAGATCGGTTAGGTCTATAATTGATACTTGTTCAGCTAAACTTTGGTGGAAAAGCCAATTAGGGATCACTCTTTGGTCAATGCTGCTCTGGGCCCTTCCTCTGTCCCATAGGAAATCTGTAACATGGAAGAGAATTCTTTCTATTAACTCTTTTGCAGAGCATAACTCAGTAATTATTCATGGGAAGGGTACTTGTAATTTCTGGCTATCTAATTGGTGTCCTCGGGGTCCTCTAAGTACTATCATTCCTGAGCATATAGTAGCTTCAATGCCATATTTGTCTGTGGCAAATTTCATCAATAACAAGTCCATTATATTGCCTCAGATTGTTTCTTTATTGGAACATGATACTTTGTCTTTTCTTCAGGAAGCTGTACTGGTTCCCGATAGAGATGACAGACTGATTTGGAAGGCTGAAGTCTCAGGTAACTTCACATTTAAATCAACCTATAAGGCTCTCACTCATGAAACATGTAATTTTCCTATATGTAAATTAATTTGGAATAATGCATTGCAAAAAAAGATCTCGATATTTACATGGAAAATGTTGCAATCATTTCTTCCCTTTGATGAAGTGCTTATTACCTGTGGGTTCAGTTTAGCTTCTAAGTGCCCGGCTTGTTCTAATTCAGACTCAATTCAGCATTTCTTTATTTCATGTCATATTGCTCAGGCTGTTTGGGGAAACATAGCTTCAATAGTGCACTTCCATCTACATTCTAATCATTCTCTTACTGAAAGATTCTTCATTTTTTGGAATACCAAAGATCTTGTTAGCTGGAAGCATTTTGTCTGCAAAATCATACCTTCTCTAACTTGTTGGTCGCTTTGGAAAGCTAGGAATAGGTTCATTCATGATAATAAGCCATTCTCCTCGGAACTAGTTTCCAAGGAAGTCCATGACTTAATTAAACTGGCGTTTCTAACTACTCCAAGGACGTACTTCTCACATTCTACTATTGCTTCACCTTTTAGTCATTGGATTCCTTTTATTAGACCTCCTCCTTAGCTCAACATAGCTACTGTTCTGTGGGAGAGACCTCCTTCGGGGTCAATCAAAATTAATATTGATGCTTCTTGGTACCCTGATAAAGCAGCAGTTGGGATGGTTGTCCGAGATTGTTCGGGTGATTTGATTAATATAGCTTCAGCCTCCATCTCTGCGGCTTCTCCGTTAGAAGCCGAAATAAAGGTCATTCTGTTTGCAAGTGAAACATTGTCTGATATAGAAAATAATTGCTTATTTGAAACTGATTGTAGGTTGGCTGTTAACATGATCAATTACCCTTACTCTGCTAACTGGAACTTCTTCGATTTGGCTTATAAAATTAATGCTTTATTACGTTGTGCTCATCTTAGTCATATTTTTAGGGAAGGTAACTCTGTTGCAAATGCTATCGCAAAGCATCACATCTTCCACCTCTAATGTATTCAGCTTAGTACCATTCCCCAACATATTAAGGGCCTGATTGCATTAGATAGGTCTCATACACCTCAAGTTAGAGTACACTAGCATATTTTTTAAGGACTGATACTGCTAATCAAGACTCTTCATGCAGGTGCAGGATCTGTTCTCATGTTTGTTACTTATCTTTTGCAAGTCATACGATACTCGGGAATCCTTCAATGCACTGACCATCCTTTACTATTGGAAGCCTACTGCTGGTTTGCAATTGGGAAGCTCTTCTCATAAAATGGTCTGGAGGAAGGAAGGGATTTTCTTCTTCTTTCAGATACACTCTACTGGACTTTCACAGTTCAAGCTTCGCACATACTTGACCATGATCTGGTTCTGCTTTTCGGGACTTTAGTATCTTGATTTTGATACTATAGACTATTATTACTTGTCTTTGAAGTTGCCTGGCTGGAGGTGAAAATTAACACAAGGGGTGGAGATTTTCACCTTCGGATCGCAACTTCATCATCTATCCTTCCTTTTCTAGGATAGTTGTTTACATAAGTACTTCATATAGAAACTAGAAGGACCTTTTGGATGGCAACCATATTGCCTTATCACGAATTTCGGCTTATCTGTCTGTAAATTTTACTCGTTTGATGGAGGCTTGGGGAACCTTAATATACCTCCACCACCCTCGGGTGTTTTCATTAAAAAAAAATAATTAATCAACTAAACTATTGCTGCGTAAATAATGTATCAATGTCTGCGGGTGTTCTTTCTTTGTCGCAAGCCTTCGCGTTTATATACACGAGATACCAAACCTAAACCAAACTAAATTCGGACTCTTTCTTACGAAAGAAAATAAATCAAAATATATTTTAACTCTAATTAACTAATTCCCAAAACTAAAAAAATTAATTTGGAAAGAGATTGTAAAATCAGTATTAATATGAGAAATGAATATCTTTAATTTTTTCAAATTCACGTATCTTCAATAATTCACTTTTCAACCCACAACTTCAGCAATTCTGTTTTTGACTTCCTTCCTTTCATCACTGGAATAATAATGTCTTATAAAATAAGAACGCTTTCCATTAGAGCATGTCGCTTCATTAAAAACCTTAGGGAAATATATACATGTAACCCTATATATTTGAGAAAGTGCATATATAACCATGAGATAATTTTTAGTAAAAAAAAAATCTTAACAACTAAATGAAAGTGCAAATATAACCCTATGCCACCAATTCTGGTGTTGACCGACTTGTAAAGGCCAAAATGCCCATTTACTTAAACCCTGAAATTTGATGGATAATTTTGCCCTTATAACTGTGGGGCCCACGCAAAACATAATTGAATCTCCCATTTCTTTTCCAAAATTCTGCCCATTCTTTTTTTTCTCCAGTTTGCTTTTACCCTCCAGTGTGCCGCCGTGTTCAACCACCATCTTTGGCCACCCACCTCCCTTCTCCCGCCATCAGCCGCAGTCCACCTCCATTTTCTTTTTCCTTCCTTGTTGCTTCTCTAAGTTTCTTTTGCTAGGTTTTTTTTTTCAAGGTTTTTCGCATCTGGCCCAGCATTTTTCAATGGTTTCCACCTCTTGTAAATATTAGGATTTACATAATTAAAGTTTCCGCCGCTTCTCTGCTCGGCACCCGTCGCTCGCTACTCTTCTCCGGCCATTCCCATGGTGGGTTGATATGTAATTGGGGTGCTGAGGGGGTGTTTTTGAGGGAATTAATGATGTGGATTGGGTTGGAGATTTTTTTTGGCTGAACGAATGGGGGGTTTTTGGAGTTTGAGTTTTGATATTTTAGGTGTCGTTTTATCAGAGCTATTTTGAGCTGGGGATTGATAATGATGTCAGTGTTGCTGTTTTTTTCTTAATCTTTAAGGTTTTAGTGGCATTGGGGGTTCAATTTTAGTTGGCGGATGAATTCTTGAAATACTGAAGTTGTGCTAAATTGTCTAAGTTGCATTACTTAATTTGCATAATGATGTACCTTTGATTTAGGGGTGTAAACAAACCAAGCCATTCGTGAAAAGCTCGCAAATAGCTCGAGCAAAAGCTCGACTCCAACTCGAGCTAAACGAACACGAGCCGAGCTCGAGCTAGCTTGATTATTAGGCGAGCTTAAGCTTCTTCATTCTTATTCGGTAGGCTCGTCGAGCTTCACCAGCTTGTACCTATATAACTATATTATTTTATTTTGAAGTTTTGTATAAATTAGAGCCAATCTCGCTCAAGCTCGAGCTCAAATTCGATCGAGTTACAAACCGAGATCGAGCAGATCACAAACAATCAAGCACGATATTGAGATAAATTTTCTGGGCTCGAACGAGCTCGAGCTCAAACATGAACATTGTATTTTTTTGGGGCTCAAGCTCGAGCACACCACTACTCGATCTCGGCTCGGTGCGTTTACACCTCTGCTTTGATTGAGTTGGGGTTTAGCAGTGATTTTAAATTTATTTTACAGTAAATTTTGTGTTAGGTAGTTGTTTGATATATTGCTGGTATAATCGACATAAATAGGCTTCCCGTGACTTCAGTTGTCGTGATAAGAAACTACAGCGGTGCTACGAGCTGCAGGGGTGGTGGTGGTGCTTCCTCGAAAGGCAGTGGCATGAAAAAGAGGGAGACAAAAAGGAGACTAGCAGAAGAAGAAGAAGATGGGTGGGGGCTATTTGGTCATTACCTAATTGAGGGTTTTTTTAATTTTTTAAACAAAAACCGCCAGGGTTAAATTTGTCTTTTCAACATAATCCGGCCACAAACTGCTAGAAAAGGTTATATTTGCACACACACTAGTTATCTAGGGTTATATTTTCACTTTAAATTATCACAGGGTTATATTTGCACTTATAGGAATTATGTAGGGTTATATCTACACTTCACTCAAAACCTTAACATGGAAAACCCAATGGGAAAAAACCGTTGGTTAAAGGAAAAAAGTACAATGTATATCTCCCTCTAAATTCTTCACAAGGCATGAATTCCTTCACCAAAAACACCTAAAGTGAAAATTATATTTCAATAAAAATACAATAATCCTACACAATATGAACACAATATTAAGGCAAAGTCTTGGGAAAGACGGTCTTTCCATATGCTTATGGAAAGACGAGGTTTAATTAGAATAATAAAAGGTAAAGGGTTTTAGTTGCAATATTAAAATTTTAGTATGAAACATATAGTAGTTATAGATTTTATAACCCGGTTCATGCAACCCGAAAATTTTATTTTCATTTCTTCTAATTTACACTTTAAACCTTGGTCTTTCCATAACTTATGGAAAGACTGTCTTTCAAGAGACGGACTCCAATATTAAACACATAAAGCTGCTCCTTAATTAAGGAGTTGGTACAAGGGGTGTTCAAATTGCCCAACCCGACCCATTTGACCCAGTACATTTGAGTCGGGTCGGGTCAATGACCATATGGGTCAAACGGGTCGGGTAAGATTTTGACCCATTTTGACCTATTTGTAATTTTGCCTCTTTTTTTTTCCCATAAACCATCCGAAGTTGTAATTTTGCCTCATTTTCTTGAAAAAAAATCATAAAAAAGAATTAACTTTTTTTTAATGAAAACACCCGAAGGTGAGGGATATATATATTAAGGATCCCCATGCCTTATAAGAAAATTAGCAGGTATTACATCAAGTGATTCTAGTTCCCAAAAGGTAATAAGGCAACATGGTTGCCACCAAAAGTCCTAGACTAACTATGTCGAGGATATATAAACAGCTATGCACAGGTAAGTTAATCTGCAATGAAGTTACGATCCAAACGAGATAATCTACACCCCCTGTGTTAATTCTCTTCCTTGGCCAGGTAACTTCATTACATAGAAACAGTCACTAAGTTGAAAGATTGAAAACCAGGAGAATGAGTGGAGGATTGGGCTAAACTTGAGAAGGCAAAACAACATCCATAGAGTCCCTTTGTGTGATCCTGATGATCTGAAGTCCCAGCTTCCATAGGCTTCATCATGTTCAGCAGATTTCCAGTCCATCATCATGTGCAGCAGATTTATAGCAGTCATACATGAAGAAAACCAAAACTCAGCAGTATCTATTCAAGCATTAGGACTTTAGAGAACTCTGATATGCGGTGTGGATTGTTTATCTAAATAAATAAGGCCAGATATGATCCTAGGGATATTAAATAGATTTAGGCCTTGATCAAACTTAGAGTGGTGTTTGGCGACTGCATCAGCTACAACATTGGTCTCTCTAAAAACATGTTTAAGTTGAGCTCTACCAAGAAGGGACTTAGCTTTATAGACCATGTCAAACATATTCCAATGTGCAGCATAAGGATCATTGACCATTTTAACCGCTAGCTTAGAATCCGATTAGATTATTACAGTGTGATCTAGATGAGGGAATATATGACACGCATGCAATATAGCTTGAATTTCAGCATGTAGTGGAGAGTCAGCAGAAGAATGAGCATAACTGATCATAATAGGGCAGCCGAAGGAATCTCTAGCAATTAGACCTACAGATACTTTGTTATGATTCCAAGATGCATCCACATTGATTTTGATGCAACCAGGCTTAGGCCTTTCCCACAGAATCTTTGATATGATAGGCTTATAGGGGGTCTGAGCAGAGGTAGGAGATGTCTGAAGGGAGCTGGTATTGTTCCAGAGGAAAGCAATTTAGGAGGGCATGCATATAATGTCAATTTAATAAGTTCATGCACCTCATCACAAATATGGTCAACAGATAGAGGCTTATTATCAAATAAAAACCGATTCCTAGCTTTCCATAGACTCCAACATACCAACGAAGGCAAGATGTAACAGTAAATATACTCAAATTTAGGTAGGTCACTGCAGTTCCAGAATAAGTAAAACCTATGAGGAATGGAATCCAGAGCATTTATCTTAAATTGAAGTACAGATGTCACTTTTGACCATACTTCATGAGCCAGATGACAAGAGATGAAAAAATGCTGGATAGAGTCAGAATGAGAACAAGCAGGGCATTTCGAAGCTAAACTAAAACCACAAGTAGTGAGCACATCATCAAAAGGGAGAAATGAATGCAACAATTTCCAAGTAAAAATGATAATCTTTTTCTGCAAAGGAATGTTCCAAAGAGAAATACTTGCGGGAGAGTTACCTGATGAAAAGGTTAAGGCCTTATAGGTTGAATTAAAAGTAAAGTTACCTGAGAGTTCAGGCTTCCAAATCAACCTGTCATCCCTGTCCACTGTAATTTCAGCTCCCTGCAAAAATAGGAGAGTATCATGTTCCAAGAAAGACGAGATCTGGGCCAGAATATAGGTTTTGTTACTGATGAAATAGGCCACAGAAATGTTAGGCATATCAGAGATAATATTCTCTGGGATGATGTTCAAAAGAGGGCCATGTGGGCACCAATTTGCAGACCAAAAATTACAATTACCTTTGCCATTGATTATAATCAAATTATGTTCAGCAAAGTAATTAATAGCACAAATTCTTCTCCATGTTACTGATTTCCTATGGGAAGGTGGAAGAGCCATAGCAGTTTAGACCACAAAGAGATCCCTATTTGGCTCTTCCACCAGAGTTTAACCGAACAGGACTCAACTATGGATTTAATTGCTCTAAAACCTAATCCATCCAGTTTTGTAGGTTTAGCTAGTTCAGCCCATCTTTTCCACACTTTATTGTTCTTATCCTCATATTTACCCCAAAAAAAGTGAGACATTTTTTTCTCAATCAGTTTAATTATGCCTTTAGGGGGATTTGTAACAGACCAAATGTGTTGAGGAATAGAGTATAGGCAAGATTTGATTAAGATCATTCTACCCCCTGAACTAAGCCATTTATTTTTCCAGTTTTGTAGCTTATGGTCAATATTAGCCAGTAGAGGATGAAAATATCTCTTTAAGGTTCTTCCTCTGAAGACTGGACAACCTAAATATTTGAAAGGAAAAGTTCCTTTTTTCATTTTTAAAATAGCTTTGACCTGATTAAGCTTTACTGGTGTAGCTCTCTTACTTAGATAGAAATCAGATTTTTCGAAGTTAAACTTTTGGCCAGAGGTATGCTCAAATATTTCAAGGAATGCTTTGATCTTAATTAGGTTCAACCTAGATGCTTGCATAAAAATAATCGTATCATCCGCATACATTAGGTGAGAAACAGCAGAAATTGAAGCAGGTATCTGATAACTAGCCAAACTTTGATTGGAAAATATGAAAGATAAACTCCTTGGGAATGCCTCAGAGAAAATGTTAAATAGGAAGGGAGAAAGAGGGTCACCTTGTTTAATACCCCTTGTAGCCTTAAAGAAACCTACAGGATTACCATTTACAAGTATAGAGAAGTAGGCTTGTGACAAATTATTCATAACAGCATTTAAGAAATTCCCTTCAAAACCAAACTTTAATAAGATCTTTCTAAGAAAATTCCAATTAACTCTATCAAAAGCCTTTCTTAGATCCAATTTCAGAATGCAGTTTGGTATTCTCGGTTTTTTATCTAAAAATCTGATCATTTCCTGAACATACAAAATATTGTCGGAAATATCTCTGTTTTTCATAAATGCTGATTGATTAGGAGAAATTAAGTTCTCCATGTATGGTTTCAATCTTTCCATTAAGACTTTAGAACATATTTTATTCAACACATTAGACAGGCTAATTGGCCTAAAGTCTTCAAATGAGCTAGGGGTGGGCTTTTTTGGTATCAGTGTAATCCAGGTACTTGAAATACCTTTAGGCATTTCAGATCCAGCTATAAAATCATTTACTGCCGAAATCAAGTACAATTTAATAATAGACCAGCATTTGGTAAAGAATTTTGGTGAAAATCCATCAGAACCTGGACTGCTCATTTTATTCAGCCCTTCGATCACTTTATATAGCTCAGATTCTGTAACTGGAGAGGCTAGAACTTGATTATCACTATCCTTAATAATATTTGGTATCTGACTAAGGAAATGAGGATAGTAAGTTTCATCAGATTCAAGGGAAGGCTCAGTAAGCAGATCAGAGAAATATTTAATTGCAGCAGTTTGAATTTCCAACTGAGAGTTAAGCCATAGGCCTTCAGCATTTTTTATTTTAGATATCTGCAATTTACAATTTCTTTCCTGTACTACTTTATGGAAAAAAGTTGTATTATTATCTCCTAACTTGTGCCATTTAAGTCTTGCTTTCTGCTTCCAGAATTTTTCTTTTTCTTTTAGGGCTTTGAGCAGAAATGCATTTTTCTGATTACGTTTGACACGTTCCTCAGTAGAGGGGTTTAAATCAAAGATAATTTCCTGAGCACGTAAGGATTCCTCTGCATTTTTGACATTAAGGTCAATATTACCAAATCTGTCTCTATTCCAAATCTTAAGGACTTCCTTTAGCCTGATCAGTTTTAGGTAGAATCTAAGCATTCCTGTTTCAGCTAAAGGAGAATTCCAGCAATCATTTATTATACCTATAAACTCATTTCTCTGAAACCAAGCATCAATAAACCTAAAAGGCTTAGGGTTAGAAGAGAACTGAGAGGAGACTTGGAGAAGGAGAGGAGCATGGTGTGAGGTATGCCTATTCAAGACTTGAATCGATGAGGAGGAGAATTTGGAGTTCCAAGAAATAGTACTAAGTCCTCTGTCTAGTCTTTTGGAAGTTGGGTTCCTAAGCCTAGAATTACACCATGTGAATAGGTTACCCACCGTATTAATTTCTTGTATCCCATTCAAATTTATCCAAGAATTAAAGTCACTAATACTACCCAAAGCAGGTGAACTAGGACCTCTATATTCAGAGAGAGAGGTGATGGAATTAAAATCCCCAATGAAAATGGTATCTCCTGTTGAAATAGGCTGCAAATCTGTCCAAAGAGTCTTTCTACCATCTCTATTCCTAAGGGCATAAATAAAAACTGCATCCATATTCCAGTTAAAGTAATGGTGTGATATAGTAACATGCAGAAATTGTTCATGGTAGGGTAACAGAGAAACAGATAGAGAGTTAGACCACATTAACCAGATTTTCCCATTAAACAAAGTTAAGTTATGGGAAAAGGAAAGTCTCTCCATATATGCTTGACAAGTGGTATTATCATGCATAGGTTCAATGATACAAAGTAACTTTATTTTCTTAAGTCTACATAAGTTAATGAGTCTAAGCATTGAAGTATCCATTCCCCTAAGATTCCACACTAAACAATTAACATGACTGTTTCCTGTCATTGTTCACTAGATTTATTGCTTTTTGTAGTTGATCTAAGCATCATTTTGTTTAATTGACTTGGATAGTTAGTTTTCTTTGGTTTAGGCTTACCTTGCTGCAAACCTGCAGTAGGAGAAGTAGAGAAATTATGATGATCAATATTAGGCTCCATAGGTTGCCCAGCCACAGACGTTTCCTCTTGATCCCTAGAGTGTTCCTCCTGTACCTGCAAAACAGAAAATATGTTTGCCATCTTTCCAGGCTGGGAAAGTGCAGTTTTATGATCTGGACTATAAATTGATAGAGAAAAGGATCCAATCTGGATGTCATCTTTAGCATATGCTAAAAGAGTTGGTTTAGAAGTAGTAGTTTCTTTAAGTAACTTTAACATAGAATTGTCTGGGCTATCCTGAGGTTGGGATTTAGTATTTGGAGATATCTCAGTAGTTATAGCAACCCGATTAGGTGGACTAGTTGTTAAACTATAGTTAGAGGTATTTGGAGGAAAGGCAATATGATCCATCTCAGGAAAGGTTTGATCTTCCTCAGTGTCTAAAATCAGTGGGGGCCTGTCAAATTTCTTACCAGTAGCCTGCCAATAGGTTTGGGGTACACTCTAAACTAGGTTTGTGTCATGAGTTTTACCATTGTTAGACAAAGAGCTGACTTTGCATTGAGATAGAGAATGACCTAGTTTTGCACAGTGATCACAGTATAGTGGAACATCCTCATATTCAATTTGGAATTTCCTGTTATTAGACACAGAGCTCAGCCTTATGAATTGACTCAATGGTTTTTGAAGATCTATCTCCACACAAATTTTAATTGCTGATGGCCTAGTAAGCATATCAATTGCAAGGTCATTTTTGATAAAACTGCCAATGCTGTTCCCTATTGCTTCGATTGAGGCTGAGTTATAGTAATATAGTGGAACTTCCCTAATGGTACACCAGATAGGAACTATTGGTGATTCAATATGTGTAGAAAATTCAGGAGTCCATTTAAGTATCTTAAGAGCAATACCATTAAAATTCCAGATACATTTCATCCAACATCTTTGATAATCGTTAATCAGCTCAAACCTAATTAACACATGCTTGAAATCCAGGGAGCCAAGTTGGTACTTACCTTCAAACCCCACTGTTTTGAAAGCTTGTTCCAAGAGTTCCATGGAAATTCGACCTTTGGTGAACTTACCTACCAACGCATTCGCATAGTGGGCAGAAAGTGTGGCAATTTTATCGTCTGAGTACAGGCATGAAGGATCCCCCAAGTGGTGAGTTTTAGGGACAATTTTGGGGTTGCTAGGTAATATTTTGGATAGCGGTGGTGATTTGTTCTGTAAGACCGCTGCAAAGGTTTTGGGGGGAGTATGATCGCTAGGGTTTGCCGCCATATCGGCCGGCATCATCGGGAGGGTGGCCGGCCTAGCTGAGGTTGAATGATTCTAGCCGTTTCCGGCAAATTAGCCATTAACGGCGAAAGGAAAGAGGAAAAAGGAACAGAGAACGGTTGCAGAATAGAGATTATCGAAAGTCATGCCTTATAAAAAAGAATTAACTTAATAAAATATATCCACCATTAATTTACTTCATACAAAATTTTAACATTCTTAAAAATATATATATTTATAAAGCTAAAAATATATTAAAAAAATAAGTTTACTATTTTTATATGATTTTGGTCAATTTTGGTCGATTTGGGTCGACCCATGACCCAGTTCAACCTGACCCGGTTCAACCTGACCCAACCCTAAAATATGGGAATTTTACCCAACCTGACCCTACCTATTTGACCCTAAATTTAGGATCAATGTGGGCCGGGTCAGCTGACCCGCCTCAACCCCTGAACACTTCTAGTTGGCACCTCTTTATTTGTGAAAGACCTACCTGTTAAAATAGTGTCATTCAGTTAATGTGTATTTTCCTAATACAGTTATAGGATTAATTACGAAGATAATTAATTCAATTAATTTGAGTGATTGGAATGTTTAGCCAGAAACAACTCTAGCATCAATTATATTGGGTTTGCAGATTGTTATGACTTAACCAAGGGTCACACACAAAACATGAAATCGGATAAAAGAAATAACTATTGAGCTAGGAGCTCAGATACTGATAATATGAGTTTAGAACTCATTATTTCCAATTGGGCTAGGCCCAGATTGTCTTGGATTAAGGTTTCTTGGATTAATAACTATTCTGTATAAATAGAAATTTTTACAGAAATGTTCACAACGAAAAACATTAGAACCCTGGCCGTTCCAGATGGTAGAAACAAAATAATCCTACCATTCTCATAAAATTAACCTCACCGTAAAGAGAAGAACTAAGACTGGTTCTTTGCTTTCTAATCTATTCTAAGCTGACAATGGTGTAAGTGGTATGATCGTGCTGTGTGGATACGTATTGAGGAATCAAATCTGGGATTCTCGTCTCGGTAACTGATCGAATTCAATGGTAAAACATGCTTCATAGGTAGTCCATAGTTAGAATAAAGCAAGTAGAAAATTAGATAATTTTTTTAGGACCAAAGTCTGGTTTTCTCATGGTACATTTCATTTAAAATCCTCCTACTCATAGTTATTGATAGACCCATTTGGAGGCAACAATGTTGCCATTTGGAGCCAACAATGTTGACATCCAAAGGTCGAGGTACCAAGTCCCAAGTGTACTGACCACGAAGAGTGGCCACCTCGTCATCCATGGCCGAAACCCAGGCTAGATCCTGAATGGAAGAGTGAAAATCAGTGGACTATGTCTGAGAAAGGAGTGCAACAGTGAGACAATGAGTAATTATATCTGAATAATCTCACTGTTGAATGGCACTAGTAGAAGACTGAGTAGCCATCCAAAGGGTACGAGATTGCGGCGGCAAAGCTGAAGGAGTCGAACTAGCTGATGATGATGAAGGAAACGATCAGAATTGACTGGAGAGTGGCCAGCGGAAGACGCTTGAGAGAGAATGGTCGAGCCTGGCTGGGGCGTGGTGGCCGACGGCTGAGGCATGGTAACTAGCAGTTGGGGAGCCGAGTCCGGGTCGATAGTCCAGATGAAGCGTGACACTGATGGAGGTGCGGTTGGAGTGGCCACTGGCATGGTGACCCCAATCTATGATGGAACAACTCAATCAAAAAACGATGAAATCTTCATATCTTAAATAGAACAACTGTCCCTAGAAGATGAGACATAAGGGAATAAATTTTCATCAAAGCAAACGTGGTGAGAGATATAGATACGCCCAGAAGTCAGGTTGAGACACTGGAATCCCTTGTGAAGATGATTGTAGTCAATAAAAACACATAGAATAGAACACAATGCAAACTTATCAATAACAGTGGCACGTAGACAAGGGATGCATGACATCCAAACGGGTGAAAGAGGGTATAGTCAGACACATGACCAAAAAAAACCTTAAAAGGTGATTTGCCACTAAGAACGGAACTAGGAAGATGGTTGATGATATAAACCGCGGAGGAGAAAAATTCAACCCAATAACAGTGCAGCACAAAGAGTGAAAAAATATGGCAAGACCAGTCTCTGTGATGTGACGATGCTTCCGCTCAGCTCGGCCATTCTGAGTTGGTGTATAGGGCGAGGACATCTGATGATGAATGTCACATGATATGAAGTGAGCCTGAAGTCGGCGATTAGAAAACTATGTGCCACTACAGGTCTGAACATTTTTAACCCTAACAGAAAATTGAGTCTCAACAAATTTTTGAAATTGGATAAATGTGTCATAGAAGTCCGACTTATGCCACATTGGGAGAAACCATGTGAATCACAAAAAAAATCATCAATGAAAACGGCATAATAAGAAAAACCACCTGCAGATGAAATAGGGGTTTGGTCCCCATAAATCACAATGCATCTTATCCAGCAAACTAGTAGTGCGCTTGTCACTAGTGGAAAAAGATAAACGTCTACTCTTGGCCATCTGACAATGAGAGCAACTAATAGATGCATGCATAGCGAAAGTGATAGAAATATCGCCCAATCAACTCAACAACTGAATAGTATCATGAGCACATGACCGAGATAAGAGTGCCACTACTCAAAAGAAGCCTGAAGCTTTCCTGAGTGTATTCGCCTAAAAAGCTGGAATCACCGGTCTCAAGAAGATAAAGGCCCGAACTATGACAACCTTTACCAATTGTTTTCCCTGTATACTTGTGCTCAATGGAAAATGCGGTTGCATTAAATATAACACGGACAGGTAAATCATGAGTAAGCTTACTAATGGACAATAAACTTCTAATAATCATCGGAACCACGATGACATCATTAGCAGAGAAACCAGAGAAATGATAATGACCGATGTGAGAAATAGATAATGATTCACCATTTCTAACAAGAATAGCATCAGAACCACGATAATATTGTACCTTATCAAGATGACTGGTGCGAGCAGTGATATAAGATGTAGCACCTTAATCAATGATCCACTAATTCGACGAAGGATGGCGGTTGAGGTCATTCAAATTGGCCTGAAACAAAGCTTTGTCCGCAATCCAATTAGTGGAATAATCTTCCGATATAAAGGCGGCAAATAAACCATAGCAAGAAGATGCCTAGAAAACATGCGCGCAAGCCACAACTATCAACAACCAAGCACGTGATTCAATGTGCCGAAGGAAGGCTTGAAAATATGCCCAAATTTGCTAGGCGCGTGCAAAGATATGTAGAGGATGCTGTAGGAGTCGCCAGGCGCGTGAATTCACACGTGGAAGGGAGTAGAAGCACGTTCGCACCAAGTGCACGTGGCCGTACGCACTTTTGGAAAAGGTTGTGGGCGCGTGGATCTGATGGTAAGGCTGAGACGAGAGCTTCTAATACACCAGAGAATACGACCAAACTTGAAGGTGACAGAGCTGATATTTGATATCCGGAAACGAAGCCGCTGCCGGAAGAAGAGCCTGGTGCCAGAGATGACTTGGATGCCGATAAAGTTTGTTGCAGCCAGAGATGGATGGAGCCAGAGATCAATGGAGAACAATCTCCGTCGGATAGGGGTACCATTGTCAGATACGAGATACGGATGCCGGAGATGACGATGACTAAGCCGGAGATGAAGAGTTTGAATCTTCAGAAAGAGAGAAACACCTACGAAGATGAGGTTGGACGAAGAAGACTGCTTGAAGATGGCCGAAAGTCACCGGATATTCACTGGAATCAGGTGCCTCGGTCGGCCGGAAAAATTAAAAATAAATTTAGGGTTTGTGATTTAGGATCAGAATTTGCTCTGATACCATGATAGAATGATTTGCCGTAATGATTCTGATTAATGATGAAGAGTATAAATAGAGTATAAAGTAGACTAGTCTAAATAAAACTCCAGTATAGTTAAAATGAAATAAAATATTATCTAATCTTATACTTGCTTTATTCTAACATCTACACTCTAAGATAGATTCGAATTAATTACATGCATGAGATCCGGGATTAGATAATTTATTTTCTACTAAATTAAATTCAATCAATTCCCAACAATGGTATCAGAGCCTTTTACATATTTTAGTTTGATCTAAACAATATGTGAATTAGATTTACATAATGTGGTGCTTATATTTGTATTCATGTTTAGTTAAATTAATTTTTGGAGTATTTAATTTGATTTCAACCCACTCAAAAATTTATTTTTGTAATAAAAAATAAATTAAAATATTTTTACTGTTCACCGGCGGGTGCACCGCCGTTAAGTAGGCGGCGGGTCGCCGGTGGCAAGGCAGCGCCGCCGCCAGGAACATGTTAGTTTTTGTTTGAAAACGGGACATGCTGCCATAATTATTTAGGTTACTTTCTTTATGCATTAATTCATGCTGGGCTGGAGAGTTGATTCTTATTGGGCCAGCTAGATGTTTCGGCCCAGAGTAGTCATGAGGGCTCCTGGTCTAGCCAGACCGGTTCTGGTTGGACCGGGTACATGGTCTGGTCTGGCTGTTGGTGCGACCGGACCGGTTGTTCCGGTTGGGCTGGGATAGACCAATTGAACAGTAATTAAAAAAGAAAAATTAAATTAAAATGAACAAGGCTGGGCTGGGCTCAGAACCAATTTTTAAAATTTAATTTTTATGAACTGTACTGGGCCAAGCGGCCAATTTTCTTTTATATTTTTAAAAAGTTCTGATTTTGAGTGGGAGCAATTTTAATTTTAGAAATTAAAAGGGTAATATTCAGATATAACCATATATGTTGAGGAAAGTGCAAATATAATGCTCAGTTATTTTTTAGTGCAAATATAATGCTTAGTTGTTTTTTAGTGCAAATATAACTCTGACTGAATGAAAGTGCAAATATAACCCTTCGGCCATGATTCCGACATTGACCATCAGAATCCGGCTGTTGACCAACTTGCAATGACTAAAATACCCTTATGGCTGAACCCTTGACCTGGAAGGACAATTTTGCCCTTATTATCACCGGCCCACAAAAAACCATATGTTAAGTTCCTTTGTTTTAAAAAAAAATTGGCCGTTCCTTCTCCCGTATCAGTGCGGATAAGCCCAGGTGGCGCGACACCGTGTTCATTCTCCACTTTGCCGCCACGGTTCCCTAGGTCTTCTTCCCCCATCATTTTCCCGTCAAACTTGTGTCAATAGTGCAGGCATCCCTTCCCGGAGATTCAGATCGTCCGTTCTCTGCTGAAGGTAACTATTTTTTTTACGTTGAACCCTAGATTTGAATTTGGGGAAAATCAATATTCCGATCTCCGCAGATTAAACTGTGGTGGATATGATGATTAATGGTGTTTAGAGTGTTGTTGTAATGAAGTAATTGTTTCTCTGTTCTTGGCGAGGGATTAGAATGGCTTCGTCAAGTTACAGTATGAATGGTGTACATTACGAAGGATTCGAATGCTAGGTTTGTAAGAAGGGGACGATTGTTTGTGTGTCTCGGTCGTCCAAGAATCCAGGGAGACCTTATTATCGATGCCTCCACAATCACAGATTTTAGGGTTATGTTGTGTCCGAAATGTTTGATTCAGGAAGAGGAAGTACGAGAAGTTCGTTGCCATAACACAAGTTTCGTGGGTCAAGAGGCAATACTGCTGGCCATGTTGAGGTTGAAGAAGTTGTGGTTGTGCCAGGTGAAGGTTATATTGCACCGCAAAATGGTTGCAACTGCTCATTCATTCTTAAGGCTTTGATCGTAATAAATTTGGTTTTGCTTGGTGCGAACATGACCATATTCTTGTTGGGGTTGGTTGGAAAGTGAATGTTGGTGGCTTCAATTAGTTCTTGACTTTGCTCAAACATGTTGTAGTTGTTGTTTTGGTTTGCATTTTGTTACTAGTTTGACTGGGTTTAGACTTGTTGAATGTTTGTCTTCAATTTATTCGAGGTGCACAAGCACTTGAACTTGTTGGTTGATTTATAAATGTGATCATTTGTTGCAGTTGTAATGAATTACATAGTGTCACTCTCTGACATATATCAGTACTGATTAACCTCACATAAGTCAATAAAAGTGCAGATATAACTCCGACTAGTTCATTAAAGTGCAGATATAACCCCAATTAATATTATGAAGTGCAGATATAACCTTACTTATGTAGAACTATTCCTAATATAACCCTTGGTTCAAGTATTTTGTTTATACGAACAAAACTGATCCGTCCTCATTCAATAATTATCAACACATGTTTAGTAGATTATTTGAAAAACATTTCGAACAACAAACATCACACTACATTAATATAGGTTCAAATGTATGACAATGGATGTGGACCACACCCAATGTATAGTGTGCCACATAGTTCCTATAATCGTCTGTTGAAGGTAGCAAAGCTTGTAAAACAGCCAAAAGAAGGTTCTCTACAATAGTCGCAGTGCTACATGAAAGTGCACAAATGAAACAATACATTGTCAAGTGCGTTCATAAGGTCAAGCGCGTTCATCTGGCGGTGGTTGTGATGCACTTATTCTTGGACTTGTTCTTTCGATCTCTGGGTTGAGTGGGACAGAAGAGGTGATTGTGAACTGGAACGTGGGACATCAGCACTGGGGGTGGTATTCACCGATGAAGCTAAAGTTGTGCCAAGCAACCTTGCTGTCCTCGGACTGTATAGAAAAGTCCTTTCCCAAATCTGTTACGGGTAGCCGCCATTTTAGTACCAAAGATATAGTATCAGTTGGTGGTGGGGGCCCAGATAGCTAAAAATAGAAGGCGATGCCAATATAATCAGTTGTAAAAATTGCAGATATAACCCTACACAATATCAATATGTGCATATATAACCCTACATAATATCAATATGTGCAGATATAACCCTAAATAATATTAATATGTGCATATGTAATCCTATCTTATCGCATGTCAGTGCAATTATGACCCTGTATACTAAAATTACCTGCGGGTCAGATGGATCCAGATGGTTGACAATTTCGATCACAGTGTTACCCGGTATTGTGTGAACTACGATTGCTTCTCTCTCCCTCCCAATACTCTTTTATTCTCTTTGTCCTTGGTCTCCCAATCTGACGATGTAATTCTCAAGGTTAGCACGGGTGGGCAGTTGAGCTTTTCGGCCAGAACGCCCGGTGAGGTAAGGTCTCGATCATATAGGAATAAGCTTTCAAAAATGTGTCTTTAGATAGCATGGGATTGCATGATTCATGGGGGGTGTCTTTTGTGCAATAGTATCGCCGCCGCATGTCTACATGGTACCCCAGTGTGATCCCAAACACCACAGTCGCATGACCACTTATCAAGCCTCACCCTGGAATAAACATCACCATGTACTAATTCATAATTTGTATCTGAACAAGGAGTGAAGGTAACTCGGCGAGATTTTTTTAAACAAGCTTCAACATTTCTTCAGTCCGTGGACACATTACACTATCCCAGGCTACACACTTCTTGTAACGCTCATCCAACCTTGCCATTACCTTCTTCTGAAACTCCTCCATCAAAGTAAGTACATGTTGGTTTCTCAACCCTTCAACCCAATTGTTGAAAGACTCTGCTGGATTGTTAGTTACGTTGTCACACTTCAAGGCCGTCGAGAAAGTGTATCTAGCCCACAAATCGTCAACGATGTCATTCCAGTAAACGTAATCCTTCTTATTCAATTCCTTCATTTGATCCATTGCTTTTGTGAAATCCATTTTATTATATGCCATATCCGTTCTCCATAACAACTTCTTGAAAATATCCGCAGGGTGCTTTCTACGAAAATTAGCATAGATGTGACGACTGCATCTCCTCTATGTAGCGTAGGGCACAATCTCATCAATTGCCTTATCAAGGCCCTATTTTACAAGAACAAACAGTGAGGGTAAAATCAGAAATGGTAAAATTCAGTAAGGCATATATCTGCACATAACAAATTCAGTAAGGGTTACATCTGCGCAACATTAAATTAGTCAGCGTTAAATTTGAACATAAGTCAATTAGTCGGGTTATATCTGCACATATTTTAATAAGTCAGGGTTATATCTGCACATAAGTCAATTAGTCAGCGTTATATTTGCACATAAGTCAATCAGTCAGGGTTATAACTACCCACAAGTCAATCAGTCAGCCAGCACAATCTGCATAGTTTATCCTCCCCAGCCCTAACCTAAACAGTCACACAGCTCATCCATAAGCTAAAAAATTGAAACACCAAAATGAAAAGGATAGCATGACTCACCTTCTGCCGGTCAGTCATGAATGTCCATCATTTGTTTTCTTCTAATCCTCCCAAGAAAAAATCCATTTGTTTGAAGAAAAATAGCTAATTGTCTTTGGATTAGGACTCCACATAAGCAAAGGCGAGGGGGAAAATGCCATCATTTGGGTCATTGGCAATTGCACTAAGCATAACCCCACCGTACCGACCTTTAAGATGACAGCTGCTTGCATCCAGCCAGAAATCCCTTCTTCACAACATCAAAACCAATGAACAACCTTTTCACAAATGGACGTGGTTGGCCAGGGTCGTACTGTATCATCGCTTGACTAGCCGTGTTGCTCTTATGCAACTCTTTGCAATACTCTGGTAGGCCTTTGAATGATTCACCGTGGCTACCATCCAGCAATAATTTGGCCAATTACCTTGCTCTCATCAACTTGTAGCGGCTAGGCTGAACACCAAAACATTTCAGATGTTCCAACAACACCTTATTGGACACCTGTCGATCAGCCTGGAGCATTTTAACAAGCCTCTTAGATATCCATCCATGCGGTGCCTTCACCTCTTGCCTATAGGTGTGTTTCCCTTCCACTGAACGAGTTCTAAATGTATGGCCATCAAGAAGTGTCGAGCTATAGAGCCTCCATCCACAATTATGCGCCGGACAAGTCATTGTTGCTTTACTCTTCTTGCTCTTCACATTTTTATACACAAATCCTTCCTGCACTGAGTAGTTGAGCAAAGCAGCCTGGAAATATTTTTGGGTCTGAAAATTCATCCCTGTTAACAGTTTAATTTTATCATCATCTTCAATTTTAAACTTGTCCTTGTTGGTGCATTTCTTCATGGGATCATCTTCCAAATCAGTGTCTTCGTCCAAATCCTGCCCCGTGTCACTACCACTATCCCCATCTGCTCAATCTTGGAACCTGCCTCAGTGTACCAATGATACTAGTCTCAGTCTTGTTCTTCATGGCCTTCTTCATGATTGGGTTGCACATAATCTTCATCTTTGGAGCTGTGTTCTTCCACAAACCCTCGGCCATATCTTGACAACCTTCTTCACTATCTTTCTTCCTTGATATTTCCAAATTCCCCATTTTGCTGCTCTCACCCCGAGAACCACCTTTAGGAGGGTTAAGGACCTCACAATATACCTCCAAATTATTTCCTCTGCAGCTTGAGGAAAACATTTTGGTGACATCCTCCTCTGATTGCAAGAAGACCCGATCATCACCATAACTCAACGTCAATTCCAATGAAATTCCACGCCTCGACATCCTCGAAGAAATGCTCCGTACAATCCGACTTCAAGACTACAAGAGAGTATCTATCGGGATCGATACCGTCAAGCCTCTTCCAATGGGTACCATGACGGAGGATGATAATTGTGTACACTTCATTATACAATATTGAAAAAAAATCCAAAATAAAAAAAAATACATAAATATAATCTAAGGGTTATGTCTACACATATAAATATATTCAGGGTGATACATATGAGATATACACATAGTAATATATGCATAATGAGGAAATAGTCAGGGGTAAAATTGCACTTCATTTAATTTTTAGGGCTATATATGCACATATAAGAAATAAACAGGGTTATATATGCACATATCTTGAACATACATGGTTATATATGCACATATAAATAAAAAACATGGTTATTTGTGCACTAACAAGAAACAATTTACAAAGAGAAGATTCACCAAACTTGCTATCAATGTTTTGTTACCCCACAAGAAGGCCTAATGTCCAGGTTCAGTAACATCTGAAACATTGAACATTCGTCATTTGGTTAGATAACTTCACCTGGTTTTCCATCTACAACAATCAATATATTCTTAAATCTAGTTCACAAACTTGGACCAAACCACCCACTTCATATACACAACACGACAATTAGCTAACAAACATTCAAAATTATCACACATCCCCAAAGAATAATCACAAACATGTTCAACACCATCCACAATAATGCATTTCCACACATTCAACATACAATCTAGCACAATACAAAACAAAATCTACATTAAGAAACCCACTACCAAGAGTACCATAATAGCCACAAAACAGTAAACATAGTACCCCTTCAACAACTTAACCACCATCAACATTTTAAACCCTAGGTATAGAAACAGAGCACAACAACAGCCACACGCACAACACTAAACATATTCAAATCATCAATTCAGTTGATACACAAAAAAATCGAATAGGAAGGGTTTAAAAACCCTGGTTTCATAAGAACTATGTGGTCTTTCTATATTCAAGGGCCCCAAAAGTTAGATACACAAAAAAAGACTCCGAACAACAATAATCCCCACATTCCCACAGATTTTATGAAGGCTTACCATTTTTTGAGGGTTCTACTGTAGAAATTTTAGGTTTCCTTCACGTCACAACATCCACAATCGGGCTCCCTATGTCGACCTCAGTGGGTGACCTATGTCATCGCCAGACTGGAACTGAAGATCGGCCACGACCGGTGGGAATGAGTAGAATGATTTGAGCAGGTCTAGGTTTGGGTTCTTTCGCGCTGAGAAGAGTGGAAGACGAGAAGTTAAGTTAGAGCGGGAATGGAAGACACAAAAGGGGTATTAATGCCAATGGGGTACTATTGTCATTTGAGAAATGAAGGTTAGTTATGTTTTTTTTAAAAATCGCCAGACGCAAATCAGTCAATTCACCTTATTCCGGCTTAAAACCGGCTGAAAAGGTTATATTTGCACATAACCTGAATAGATAGGGTTATATCTGCACTTTCTTCAATTACATAGGGTTACATTTGCACTTTTCTCAAATTAAAATTAAGAGTGAAGTGTGTTTTTAACCCTATGATTTGGGTGAAAGTGCAGAAACGACCTTACGAAATCCGAAAGTGCAAAAATGACCCTGAAAATCATTGACCAAAATGTCAACGACATTTTAAAAATGCTAGAAATTAGTGAAATGGCCATTTTATCCTTCTTTAAAAAAATTTGTTAAACCAAAAAAGGAAAAAGATATGAATGCCCTTCTAATTTTTAACAAAACAAAAATTTCTCATTTCTTTCCTTGTCGGGGCGGCTCAAATTTTCCAGAGACAGAGGTGGTTAAACATTTTGCATCTAGTCCAACCCAGTCCGGAGACGAGGTCGAGGGACGAGACAGAGTTGCAGATGGAGATAATGTTCCGTGTGGAGGCTAGACGAGGGATAAGGCAGAGGGTTAGGGTCGCATTCCATTGCAGAGACGAGGTCGAGTGGCTAGAGATGGAGTTGCAAAGACGGCGTTCCATGTGGAGGCAGGGCGAGGGATGAGGTTGAGGGTTAGGGCTGCACCACCAATTTGGGGTAGGGTCGAGGGTTAGGGGTGGTGATGCGGCGGGGGGCTGTGGTGGTGGTGGTGCGGAGGATTTAAGGTTAGGGTTATGTTGGTGGTGGCACACCTACTAAAGACTGTGGTTGGGTGACACGATGGGGGGTTGTGGTGGTGGTAGCACAAAAGATTTAAGGTTAGGGCTGTGGTGGTGGTAGCGTGCCGAGGCTGTAGTGGTGGTGACGCAGCGGATTTATGGTTAGGGTTGTGGTGGTGGTTGTGCAGCGATTAAAGGCTGTTGTTGGGTTCTAGGGGCGGGGGTTATGGTGGGGTTCTAGGCGGCAGGGGGCTGTGGTAGGGTTTCAGGCACCGGCGGACGACAAGTTTTTGGGGGGCAGGCTTTAGGTGGGCAGGTGGTAGATGTAGGCGAATCTGGAGTTTCAAGGGGGAGCTTCATGTGGTGCGATGGCAAAAGAGGTTCGGCGGCGGAGGTCCGGCGATGGAGTGGCGATGGGGTCTCAATGCAGGAGAAGCTAAAGATAAAGAAGGCAAAGAAGAAGAAGTGAGGGTAAAATATTCTTTAGGTTTTTTTTATTATTTTAAACTTAGGGGTATTTATGTCTTTTTATTATTGGTCAACGTCTGACTTACATCGGTCAACACCGAAAATCTGTCAAATTGGTAAAACTGCACATTTTGATTAAAAGATAGGGTTACTTTTGCATTTTCAGACTCTACAAGGTAATTCCTTCCTTTTCTCAGTTTAATAGGGTCATTTTTGCACTTTTCCCTAAAATTAATTATGATTTTTTTTATTATTAAGATATTTCATATGCTTGATATTAAATATTATTACTTTTATTGTAAAAATTAGGTTATAATAATTAAGGTCATTAATTTTAGAAATTTGTTGATTTAACTATTTTTGGTATATGGATTTCCTATTATATACTTAGTTTATTTAGTAATTTAGAATTATTAAATATGGCAAAGTAAAATAATTAAGGTTAATAATTTAGTTAACTTAATTATTTTGGTATGGTTAATTTGCATAATTTACTTGGCAAAGTCTTGGGAAAGACGGTCTTTCCATAGGCTTATGGAAAGATGTGGTTTAATTAGAATAATAAAAGGTAAAAAGGACTAAGTTGCAATATTAAAAATTTATTATGCAATGTGTCATAGTATTAAAGTTTATAACCCAGTTCATGCAATCAAAAATTTTATCTTCATTTCTTTTAATTTACACTTTAAACCTTGGTCTTTCCATGGTTTATGGAAATACCGTCATTCAAGAGATAGACTTAATTTACTATGTGATTTTATCCCTATTTGCTTTTATATGTTATCGGGTCATGTGTTTTAGAAGTGAATGGATGCATATATGAATTGAATTAAGTGCATGGTTATCAATGACTAGTATGACCCAATTAGATATTTAAATATGGTTTGATTACCGTTTATTGAGTAT
Source organism: Rubia yunnanensis (assembly GCA_037428765.1). Classification (NCBI taxonomy): domain Eukaryota; kingdom Viridiplantae; phylum Streptophyta; class Magnoliopsida; order Gentianales; family Rubiaceae; genus Rubia; species Rubia yunnanensis. The sequence continues at coordinate 44,262,468 of CM075069.1, read as the reverse complement.
TGTAATAAAATATGGTTTGCGTACCGTTTATTGTTATATTGTAAGTTTATTTTCAATTTTATTATTTGATTTGAAATAAATTGTAAGTTTGATGAGAAGATCGAATGATGGGATCCAACAGACAAGATGAAGAGTTTGTCAGGATTAGGGGGCCATACTTGGATCACTTAGATGCATTTATTTACGCATTTGTTTATCGTATTTGTTTATTGCTTTATAATATAAATGCATGTGATTGGTTTATGTGTGTGAGGGTGATTATGAAGTTAGTTCACTAATGATCAAACCAACATAAAGAACCACGGTCCCAAAAACAATAATGAGCAATAATTTACCTTTCCAAAACAAGAACTCCCATTAAGCCCTCGTTCATTAGTGACAGATTTTGCCAAAGTGATAGTGACATATATATTCTTGGGACAAATGTGGGTAGACCTAGTTAAATGGGTCTACATGTTAACTTTGTTTTGCCCTTCAATATCGGTGATGGGTCCTTAGATGTTGAGGCAAAAGGAGATAGGTAGTACATTGGATGTACCCTGTCGATCAAGAGTAGTATTAAATACTATTAGCAGTGAGATTGCTTACCTAAAATCAAAGGAATTGAGACAAGACAAATCATGCTTAAGACCTTGTGATTTTAAGGGTCGTGGAATCATTTTATTCATGGGACCAACTTGGATAGAATAAAATGTTGAATAACTTCTAATAAGGCTTGTATGTTTTTTTTTCAAGTTATTTTGTTTAAACTTTTTCTATTGCATTTATTTATATTGTAGTGATCAGGTAAAATAACAAACAACAACTCTTCTAATCTGCATTTGTTTAGTGGGATCTCATGTTATGAAAATGATTGGATCATTTGATAACATGGAGATACTTTGTTTTGCCTATAGAGATACTTCTAATCAACATTTAATCCTTTAGAAGGATGAATTGAACGATAGTCTCTTGGCAAAGGAACTTGATTATAGTTTTAATGGAAGAAAAATAATAAGTATGTCATTGATATTCAAATCCCCGATGTCAAGTGTCTTATATTAAATAGTATAAGTCCATAATTGCAAGGCAATTTTTGAACTCAGATACTTGCAACATCAACCTGGAGCTCTGAGATATAATTTAGGAGTAGGCCAAGGTTGAGAGGTTTGAGACCTTTAAGACCATTCTTGATTGTAACATCGAGAAAGGAAAACTAGCGGGATCTCATGTTATGAAAATGATTGGATTATTTGATAACATGGAGATACTTTGTTTTACCTATGGCTGAGAGTTGGCCCCTGACATGTATCTCTATTCACTCTATGATGGGTTGGAACCATTTAAGTGGAAATGAAAAGACTTAAACTAAGATGCATGAGATGCTTAAAATAAGTTGAGTCAAGTGTCAATATTGAGACCAGGAACAAGGTTCTATTGGTGCAGAAAGAAAATGGATCTGAATCAGAAATGGAAGAATGAAGAAGTGGGATAGCGCAAGGGTAACCATAGTACCCATGCGCCTAAGATACAACATACTACTAGGAAGCAAAAATTTGTAAAGTCTGATATGTCCCAATACTTCTACTACAATAACACATGCTATTAGAAAGAATACTACCTCTAGTTCTTAGGGGACAGAGAATAGGAGAGTAGGTGGCATTGCAGTTATATATGTCATGGACAGTCTTTGTCGCTAATAACTCTACTGATGGGTATAAGATACCATATGTGTTTGTCGTAAATTAAAAAATGTGGAGAGAACAAAGTAAGAGTTAAGCTTGATGAGAGGTTAACCTACATGAGGTAAATGAAGGAATAGTTCCTTCATTGACTGCAGGAACTTATAGTTTATCTATACCTTATGGGCTTACATTGGGTCACATAATAGTTATTTTGATATAAGTGTTACCATAACATATTTACCCATTTTCGTGTTAAACATGGGATTTTTTCATTGTAATAAGAGCACTGGTTGTTCCATTTTAAATAGACGTGTTGTGGTTTTGCAAAATTAGACAACTGTCTTTATTTTCTTGATATAGATGAACACGTTTATGATGTAAGGGCTAAAAAAAAATTATTTGAGTCCAACATACCTCTGGAAGTGTAGATTTGGCCACATGAACATAAAGTGCATGCAGTGACTCATGAGAGAAGGTACTGTGGAATCATTTGACTTGGAGCCGATTGAGACCTGCAAATATTGTGCTGGCAAAATGACAAAATCACCTTTCATAGTGATGGATGATGGAGCAAGTGAACCATTAGGTCTTATTAACTAAGTGTTTTGTAGACCAAATGTGTTCAACTGCAAGAGGTGGATTCATGACTTCATTAGCTTCCCCCGCGATTTGAGTGGATATAATTGTCTGTTTGATGTGAAGGAAGTTTGATTCTTTTGAGAAATTTAAGTAATTTCAAAATGACTTTTAGAATATACTTGGCATAAAAAATGAAGCACTTCAATTGGATTGATGTGGTGAATTTTATGTCAGGAATTTGTTGACCATCATAAAGAATGTGATAATTTTTCATACCTCAATCCTATAGGAACACCTTAATGAATTGGTGTGTTCGAAAGGAGAAATGATACCTTATTTGGATATTTTTAGTTCGATGATGAGTCAAGTCAATCTTCTAGTTTCCTTATAAGGGACATGTTCTTTTTAAAAGGTAGTATGCACATTGAACAAGGAATTGTCTATAGCGGTAAGAAAGACATCATATGGGATATGCAAGGAAGGGTTCCTTGAATTTATTTTCTCTTAAATATTTAGGGTTGCAAAGCATATGTGAAACGAGGTTTCCCAGTGAGCTTGCACCAAGTCTGATAAATGTCTCTTTGTGGGATATCCAAAAGAGATAATGGGTATTACTTCTACAACCATTCTGAGATCTGTGTTTCGTTACTCAAGAATGGGTCCTTTTGGAGAAGTATCATCTTTCCAAATGATAAGATGTCAAATGAATGTATTTTCCAATGCATTTAAAATCTCTTTTGTCATCTTTTTGTTGGAAGATTGGTAGATTTAGGTAGGTTTACATCATAAGGGGTTTAGATGACCGTTTTCGATTTTCATATCTAAATTCTTTATTTTGTAACCTATTTATAGTCTAATAGATTTTTGGTCCTTACGAGCATCTAAATTCCTTTTTGTAAGCTTAATTTGTAGATTGCTCGTAAGAACTTTGGATTGGTTCAGTGAAGGTCATTCGTAATGATGGTAGAAGATTGAAGACCATAAGCCAAATGTGGTAGAAGAAAGTCCGGATTTAAAGAAAGAAGGCCAGCAAACCAATGCAAAGACCGGCCATCCAATCGACCAGAGGAAGAAGACCGGGGGCGCTGCTAACGCCCTTGACCGTGCTCCCGCACAGTGGAGAAGAAAGCACGATTCATGCCTTCAATTTACTTTTGCTTGGCTGGAGTAAGGAAACGCGCGCCCGCCCACTGGGCTATGATAATTGAAGATTGGGCACGTGGCTAGCACCCTTAGCAGCACATCCATGTGGGCAAGACAAGCCTGAAGTGTAGCACCCAGGACCATACCTTGCGGTCGGCGCGTCCTTGCATGTGGCTGCGCTCTCAACTGGGCGCCTCAGCGCCCGCTGATGAGACGTCAAGTGCATGTATTTTCCAAAGCATTTAACATCTATTTTGTCATATTTTTGTTATAAGATTTCTAGATTTAGGTAGGTTTACATGATAAGGGGTTTAGATGACCATTTTTTATTTTTATATCTAAATCCTTCATTTTGTAACCTATGTTTAGTCTAATGGATTTTTGGTCCTTACGAGCATCTAGATTCCATGTTGTGAGCTTCATTTTTAGATGTCTCATGAGCCCTTTGGAGCTGTTTAGTGAAGGTCACATGTCAAAATGTGGTTGAAGATAGAAAGGTCAAAGAAGGAATATAAAGAAGCGGATGGATTATCACCCGGAAGTTTGTACAAAGTTCTAAAAATTATCCGAGAAGAATCATTCTACAAAGGTGTTTTCATTGGATTTTTCTTCTCGAGCACTATAAAATTGACTACAAGAACTCCCAAAACGGATCAACGGTTCACCCGTGGGAAGCAAAATAAGAAGCCCGAGCGAGGCCATTTATGAATTTTTGGGCTGAAACTTCCATTGTCCGGGTGAGGTCATTTCTGCCCAGGTGACACCTGCTACACTTTGACCTTATTTTTGACCAACTTGATCTATAAATAGCCCCCTTCTTTCCCATTTTCCCAAGCCCGACTTGGGGGCTCCAAAACCCTAGTTTTTCACCATTTTCTTCCATTTCTTCTTCTTTCTTTGTAGATTTTTGTTTTATGTTACGGGTTTTGATTACCTAGCTTTGTTTTATACTTGGGAGCAATTGATTGAGACTTCCTTGCTAATGTCTTGAGAATCATTTCTATCTATCTATTGCTTTCTCTATTGTGCATTTATTGAGCTTTGAGTGTGGATTGTTAATGGAATTAATGTTGTTGGAAGTTTGAGTATATGAATTGCTTGTATGATTGCTTGTTAGGGTTGGGAGAAAGTAGCTAATTTTCCCCTCTTTTAATGTGGAATCCAAGAGCATGAGTTAGAGCTTCTAAATGATGTTGATGTGTTGATAATTGCTAGATGAATGTGATTATGTTGAACTCATTGTCATGTTTTTTTAGGGAGAAAATGAGATAAGTCTATGAATGTCGATTGTTCTTGACTAATCTTGTGTAAATGCTTGAATTGGTTAAATTCTTAGACACGGTGTAGTGTTTATATTTGTTGCCAAGCTTGTTTATTCTTCGTGCTCAATGCCATCAATGGGATACATTTAGTCGTGTTTCGACTAAGGAAGTCCTTGGTGAGGTTTGACAAGAGATGTCGAATTCACTCTTGCAAACTACTATCTAAGAAGGATAGAAGATTTATCTTCACAACAAGTAGTTAAAGCAATGAATAGATTGGTTCACTCGTTCTTTAAGCTTTTGTTATTTAGCATTCATATGTTCTTAATACTATGTTTTACTTCATTTATGCCATGGGGTGTTTGAGAATAGGAAGTGTTTGTGTGATTAAAGTGTTAAGGTGCTAGGAAAGTGACAAATTCCTTAGCTCTTTGGCATGAAAATCCAAGAATATGGACTTAGAATGTGTTGTGATTCTTGCTAGATAAGTATGTTAATGTGGATTGTTCTCATATTTATCCTATAGATGCAATGAAAGGTTGAATCTTGAATGTGTTTTGTTCTAGGTTTAGCCTAATAAATGGTATGTTTGGTTTAATGGCTATGTCTTTGATAGAAGGCTTGTTGTTGTCAAATCTATGGTCCTTTGTGTGAAATGCTGTTGTTTAAATACCTCTATGGGTGGTTTGCTTAGAGTGATTGTTAACAAGGTTTGCAAATAACTATTAAGAAGGAATGAATGTTGATCTTCTAATACGAAGTGATAACATTCCCCATAGGTAACAAATGTGATAGAATAAGTGAATGGTTCAATGATCTACGTGAGGTTTGGAAGTGGATATCAATTGCCCCCAATGCTTTATCTTTTGTAGTTTTTACCCTTTTTTCTTAGTTTGTTTGATGATTAGCATAGTTACTTAACTTTGCTAGTTAGTTTGTCTTTTAACTTCATAACTTAGGAAAACCAACCAACAAAACCCCCCTTTTTTACATGCTTTTATATATCTATATATATGTACTTCTAGCCTAATATGAACCTTATATGTTTAAATGCTTAAGAAAATCCATCTTCTTCGTGGACGACCCCGATTTGCCACTATCTACTTAATTGTATTTAGTAAGCATAAAGGGCTTATAAATTATAACTTTGAGAGGTACGGCGACGACTTCCCACCCGTGTTCTTAACCACGAACCTCAGCACCCACGCACCACCGTTCTCAACTGGGCACCTCAGCATCCGCACGGCCAGTGCACCCTGCTGTATTTTGACCTTCCTTTGACCATATTTTGTAAATAAATACCCAAAACCTTATCTTCTCTCTCATCTTAACTCCTACCTCAAATTCTCTCTAAAAACCCAAGGAAGCATTTATTTCTTTTTCTTTTCTTCCATGTTTTCCATGGATTCTTTTTATTTTGTTATAGGTTTTCATAATCTAGGCTAAATATACTCTTGGGAGTAATTGATAAGTATTTCTAGTATGAATTTGTGAGATTTGGTTTATCCCATTTTGTGTTTTGATTATCAAGTATGTTTTGTTCTTTTTTGTGTGATTAATGCATGATTTAGACTAGGATGATCAACTAGTTAATGATTATGGGTTGATTATTTGCTAGGTTTTTGGTCAAACCCCAAAGACTTTGACTTTTTGTCGATGTGATTATTGTTGGTCAATGATAGGTTATGATTAGTAGTGACAACTAATTATGATTGTTGATTGATGCAATTTTTTAGACTTAGGATGAATTTTAATGAGTTTGAGTAATTATTAATGTGGTTCATTAATAACAATTAGCATGAAGGCCGATCATCGTAGTCATTATTAGTAAATATACTTGTGCTATCTGCGTGTTTTTTTCTTGTAGGACATTGGGGTATTTGTGTTGGGTCTCCATGTGTATTGCTATCCTTGGGGAAGTCTATGATGCCGAGTATCTAGAGTGACGTGAGGATAAGAGTTATTGTGTGGTGCTGATTGCCCACTCTAACTATAACCTAGGAAAGGTAAGAGATATCTTCACTCGAAAGGTGTTGATAAGTTCTCTACAATATGTGGTTAATACATAAAACTAGGATAATTAATCGATGATCAAAGGATGACTAGAAATGTAAACCAATTGTGCCCAAGACTAGTTATCATATTAATTACATCTTCCGTGCTAGTGTGATCGTAGTCGAATTGATTTATGTAATTGTTGGTTAATTTAGTTGTTAAAGTTGTCGTAGTGTTTTCCAAAACCAAACCCCCCAACTTTATTACCACACACATAGAGTGACTTATTTGTTTGCTTTTTAACTATGCTTCAAAAATTGATAAAACCCCATTTTCTTCATGGACGGCCCTATCTTACCACTAGTCACTATTTAGTAGTTAGCTGTAATTTGGGCATATAAATACCATATTTGAGAGGCACGACGATGACCTCCCAAATTCTGGCACCACTGCCGGGAAAAAGGCGTATTTTATTAAAGTGTTAGTATAGTTTTTGTGTGTTTCGTGCATTATTTGTTTGTTGTTGAAGTTTTGTTTCTTTTGTGATTGTTACTTTGGATAAGGTTTTATTGCTCTAGTTCTTGGTTTATGGTCGATACTCGTACCAATAGATAAGAACTATTGCACTACAACCCCAATCTCTTAGGAACATTTTGGAGAGCAAGGAGACTAGCTTGTTTTGCTAACCAAGCTACCGAAGCATGGCCAAGGTAGTCACACCAACTATGGCTGATGATACTAGATCCTTGAGGGAGCTTATGGCTCCTAACCTAGAGAGCCAACCACTTTGCATCACTTTCCCTCCTCTTCTAGAGAATGTCACTTGTGAGCTTAAGTCCGAGATGATTCATTTTCTACCATCCTTCCATGGAATAAGCGGGGAGGATGCAAACAAGCATTTGTCCAAGTTCCACCTTGTGAGCATGAACATGAAGCCATCCGGAGTTTCGGAGGACAATTTCAATCTAAGGGAGTTCCCTTTATCTTTGAAGGATGCAGCCAAAGATTGGTTATGGTACCTCCCCCCGAGAAGCATAACATCATGAATGGAGATGAAAATCAAGTTCTTGGAGAATTTCTTTCTGGCATCCAAGTCAGCGGGGCTAAAGAAGGAGTTAAACAACATCTCCCAATATTTGGGTGAATCTCTCTATGAATATTGGGAGAGGTTCAAGAGGTTGCTAGTTAGTTGCCCCTACTACCCATACAAGGAAGGTGATCTTGTATATTATTTCTTCAATGGTTTGTCCATTGAAGATGTGAGGATGCTGAATGCCACTTGTAATGGGTTCATTGCCAAAAAAGAGTGACGTATCCATTTTATGTGCATATTTTGGGACTTTTTGGGATCACTTTTGCGATCTTTTGTCATCTAGAGCTTGTGTTTTACTTTGAAATTTCCTTAGGAGAGGTAAGAGCGACTTTTACATTCTTTTGCCCTTTCTAAGATAATTTTGTGTGATGAAGCAAAAACATCGAGACTTGAAGACCGAAGGCCATTGAAACAATGAAAGATCAACTTTTGAAGACTTGAAGAGTTGAAGAAAAGTGAAATGGAGTGAAGGCTAGAAGTCAAGAAGAAGAATGAAACATATTCTGTCGTAACTAGCGATGGACGGGTGGCCAGAATCCTTTTGTCCTTTTTCTTGTACTATAAATAACACTTATCCTTTTCTCTTTCCTCACTTCTTCTCTTCTGCGATTTCTATCTTCCATTTTTCTTCTTTGTTTTATCTTTGACTATTTTTGGTTTAATGTTGGTGATTAGTATGGATTCTAGTAGCTAAGTTAATCTCTTGGGAGAAATTGATTAAAGCTTCCAAACCCATGTAGTGAGATTCTTGATTTTGCTCATTTATGAACATTTATTGGGAAGTATTTATTGTGCCATTAATGATATGTTTTACTTCATTTATACCATGAATTGTTTGAGAATAGGAAGAGTTTGGATGATTGAAGTGTTAGGGTGTTAGGGTGTTAGGGTGTTAGGAAAGTGGCCAATTTCTTAGGTCATTTGACATGAAAATCCAAGAACATGGAATTAGAACTTCTTGTGTATAATGTGATGTGATTCTTGTTAGATAAGTATGTTAATGTGGATTGTTCTCATATTTATCCTATAGAAGAAAAGAAAGGTTGAACCTTGAATGTGGTTTGTTCTAGGGTTAGCCTAATAAATTATTTGTTTGGTTAAATGGCTATGCCTTACGTAGAAGGCTTGTTGTTACCAAATCTGTGGTTCTTCGTGTGAAATGCCGTTGATGAAATAACTTTAGGCATTTTTTTGTCTAAAGTGATTGTCAACGAGGTTTGCAAAATGTTGTTGTTTGCGTTTGCAAATTACTATTAGGAAGAAATGAATTTTGATCTTCAATATGGAAGTGATAGCATTCCCCATAGGCAATAAATGTTAATGAATGAGTGAATGAATCTAGGATTTACAAGAGGTTTGGAAGTGAGGATCAATTTCCCCCAAGGCTTTGTTAATTGTTGATTTAATCATCTTCTAGTTATTGTTGCATGATTAGCATTGTTTACTTGCTTTGCTAATTGTTTGTCTTTCACATTCATAATTTAGGAAAAACCAACCAACCCCCCTCCCTCCCCATTTACTTGATTTTATATGTATATGTATATCTAATATGTTATCCGCTTTATATGTTTAAACCCTTAAAAAATCTCTCTTCTTGTGGACGACATCGACTTTCCATTATTAGTTGTAGATATGAAGAAGTAGGGGTTAAAAATATTAACTTTTAGAGGTACATCGATGACCTCCCACATTTTGCCGCTGTCGGGGAAGAGGCGTTTATTTTTAAGTGTTTGGGCATATTATGTGTGAGTATGTGCTAGTTGTATATATGTGTTAGTTTGTTTTTGTTTTGGTTTTTAGTTGATTTTCCATTTTTCCTTGGCTTGGAGATGTATTGTTCGAGTTCTTGGTGTATGGTTTGTATGCGGTGCTCTTCACAAGAACCCCAAGTTAGAGTTGAGTTTGAAAAGGGCTAGGAGGCTTTCTTTGGAAAGTGTGAATAACACCCTTCCTAGTGACCATTTTGTGTATACCTCTACCTCCATGGAGCAAGAAGATGAGCATCTGGGAGGAGGATCTCAACATCCTCACATCTAAGGATAAATTCCTTTGAGGCAAGGGCTTTTGAGGGAGACTATTACCCCCAACCATGATCAACAACCGATATGCATAGATACCCATTGGTTGGACCAAACAGGCATTTTGACCTTTAGTCCGGGTTGATACACTTGCTACCTTTGTTCCTTGGTAGGCAAGGGGAAAATCCCAACAAACATCTCTCCAAATTCCACATGGTGTGTGGTGGTATGATTCCCGAAGGAGTAGATGAAAATCTCTACAAGTTGAAGGTGTTCCCATTCTCTTTGAGGGATGCCGCAAGGGATTGGCTCCACTATCTACCATCCGATAGCATCAAAACTTGGTGTGACATGAAGAAAAATTTTCTCGCCAAGTACTTCCCGGCCTTAAAGTCCTCCGCTTTGAAGGACATTAGAAACATCCTCCAATGGCATGAAGAGTCATCCTACGACTATTAGGAGAGGTTCAAGAAGCTCCTCTAAAGTTGTCCTTATCATGGCTATTTGGAGGGAGATTTGGTCTATTAATTCTACAATGGTCTTCTCGATGAAGATCAAAGGCTAGTGAGGGGAGCTTGTGGTGGTTCCATTGGGAACAAAACTTCAACGGAGGTGATGGAGCTCTATGAGGAGTTGCTGAGGAGTCGAGGAACTTTAGTTTAAGGGCCGATTTGAGAAGGAAAAATCCCAACAACACAAGTATTCCCTCCAAAAATGGAAAACTCGAAGACCAAGTCTCTACACTCACTTGGGGTCAAGGCTTAGATGACCCAATTCGATAACCAACCACATGTGAAATCTTATGAGATTTGTTCTCACAACATCCTACGGATGCATGCCTTAGTTTGCAAGATGATTATGTGGCAGAGATGAATGCCGTAAGTTTTAAAGGCAATCAAGGATATCAAGAAGGCCAAGGATATGAAGGAAATCAAGGGTACAAAGGCGGTCAAAGCTACCAAAACTGGCCTTACAATTAGGATAATCGAGACCACCCAAATTTTTGGTATGGGAAACCTCAAGGAGGTCAAAATGCTCAACCTTATAGCCCTCACCAACAACAATAATATCCTCCACAAAAGAATTTCCCAAGGCTTCAAGACAAGCCCATCAAGATGAAAGTCCGGTCTTGTTAAAAGATGAAGTGATGCAAGCCATTAGGAGATTGAGTATAAGTACGGAGAAGGCCAAAAAATTCTAAGAAAAGGACAAGGCGAGCATAAAAAACTTGGAAACTAAAGTGAGCCAAATAGCTCAAGCCGTAAATCGGATAGAGGCATGGGAAAATGGAAGATTTCCTTCCCAACCGGAGATCAACCCTCAACAAAATATGAGTGCAATCTCATTAAGGAGTGGGAAGGAAGTGAAGGAGCCCCAAAGCAAGATTTTTGTTGAGCGGGTGATTGAAAAGGAGGAAGACCTTGAGAAGGAGGCAGGGGAGTTGGCCAAAGAGAATATGAATAAGGGGAAGGAGATTGAGGTGAAAACCTTCGTGCCAAGATCGGGATCAAATCCCGAGACCTTATCCCCACCTCACAAGAAGTCAAAAGGGGTGGGGATACCTATCTATGTGCCAAAACTACCATTTTTGTAGGAATTGAAGGATATGAGGACCAAGTAGGACAACAAGGACATTTACGAATTCTTTCATGGATGCGAGGTAAACATTCCACTCTTGAATGCTATAAATCAAATTCCTAGGTATGCTAAGTTTCTTAAGGAATTGTGTAATGTTAATAGGAAACAACAATTGAAGAGAAGGAAAAATAGTGGAAAGAGTGAATATGTCTTTGCCTTGTTTGATGATGAAATGCCTCCTAAATGTGATAATCCGGGAATGTTTATAATCTCTTGTGTGATAGGAGGAAAATGTGTTAACAAGGCCATGCTAGACTTAGGTGCTTCTATTAGTGTGATCTTATATTCCTTGTCTGAAAGTCTAGATCTAGGCACTTTGCACAAAACTGTGATTGTTATCCAACTAGCCAATCACTCTAACACATACCCAAAAGTTATTGTGAAGGATGTGTTGGTGAAAGTGGGCTCTTTAACATTCCCCACCAATTTTTATGTTCTTGAAATGGAAGGTGATAATAGTGCTAAATTTATTCTCTTAGTTAGGCTATTTTTAAAGAATTCAAGGACAATACTTGATGTGCATAAAGGAAATTTAACAACTGAGTTTAATGGGCAGAAGATAGAATTTGACACTAATAATTCGATTGATCATCATAGTAGATACCATTCTTGCTAAGCTATTGCTGTTATTGATGATATAGAGCAAGATTTACTTGAGCCCAATGATGGTAATTCCTTGAATGTTGCCATAGATGATGCTTTGAGTGATGATTTGATTGAAAATGTTGTTAGTACTAACTTGAAGGAAACAATAATGGTGAATGCTCTCTTGGGAAAGCAACATCTAACACCTTTTGTGTATCCACGAGAAAGCCAATAAGAGTGGGTTTCCCTCTTTCTCATGAGAAGACTTCGGTGGTAGTGTACAAACCACACCTGAAAGTTCTTAAATTTTCATCTCTTGGAGAAGGAGAGAAACCCCCGAATTCTCACTCGATTGAGACCACCATGGAACAAAAAGATGAGTTAATAGGAATGTTGGGGAAACATGAAAAAGCCCTAAGCTATGTGTGAAAAGTTTTGTTGGGGGATGATGTGGATCCCGAGTGTTTTTACCCAGATTGAGGAAAGGAAACCGAGCACCTCGACTCATTTTGTGAATAACTTCAAGAAGGGGAGTAATTCATGCCAACGGCGTTAAATAAACTTAATTTTGATCATCGGGATTGTCATTCATGACTTCCATCGATGTTGTTTCAATTTGAGTTTTTGTTGTCGTTAGTTTCATTATTTTTCTTTGTTCTTTTCACGGGTGTGTTTTTCCTTGATTTTGTAGAAAGTTGAAGAGTATGACATTGGGTGTGTGAATGAAGAAAGGCATCAAGGAAGGAAGGAAAACTTGAAAATTTGGTTAATTCAAAAAATTTTCTAAGTACCAAGAAGAGTCATATGTCGCAATTCGCGACAGTTGTGTTGCGAGTAGCGATAAAGCCAGCAAAATTGGAGAAAATGTGAGCTCCCAGACCCAAGATTTCATGACTCGGGAAGGTTTCGTCGTGAGTCGCGGTTAACCTGTCGCGAGCCTTGAAGGTTTGGTGCGAGTCACGACCAAATCAGTGGAAACTTGCAGAATTGGAGCTCATAGGTTCAAGACTTCACGAGTTGCAAAGGTCCCATTGCGAGTTGCGATGAACCTATCGCAAGTTGCGAATATTTGGTTGTGAGGCGCAACCAAATTAGGAGAAAATCTGAAATTTTCAACTGCCAAGATCAACATTTCGCTAGTCGTGACACATTCATCGCAACTCACAAAGGCAGAGTTGACCCAAAGACCTGTTTGACTTCCTTATTGCGAGTCGTGACACTGGCCATTGCTACTCGCGATGCCTGTCTAGAGACAGTTTAAAGCGGGCTGAACCCGCTTGTCTTCTTCACTCCCTTCTCTCCCAAAACACCAACTCTACCCTAAGCCACCACTCTAACCACCGACCCTCTACCTCTGTGGCCACCAATCACCGTCCTTTTGACCAAAATCCACCCTAGACCATTCCCCAATCCATCTTCCACAAATTTTGTCCACAAATCAGCCCCACTTCGTCAAGAATTCCAAAACCCTAGGTTTTGGGAATTTTCAAATTCTCCCTCATTAAGGATAGAATTTGTTGTGGGTTTGCCTATTTCATCCTCCTATACATCCCATTGGTAAATTCCTCACCTTTACATCCTTGAATTGTAATTTGTGTGTAGTTTTAATTTTGATGATATATTGTGTAGTTCTAACATTTCTTCACCTCTTTGTGCTTGAATTGCAAATTTTTATGTAGTTGATAATGTTGGATAATTTGTGAAATTGAGGATATCATGTGATGTTGATCTCTATTTGGATTGATTGGGCTTTGTGGATATTGTGTTTATGGGTTTGGATTGATTGACATTTTGACTATAGGCTAACATTGGTGTATGATAAGTGCAAATTGCTCATGTTGACATAGTTTTGGCCAAGAACTTAGTAAGTGGATGAATTGATAAAATGCAAAGAGCTTGGTTTTTTTTTTGGCTCTAACACGTTTTAAAGAAATACTTAAGTGAGTTTTAGCTATGTCAAAATCTCAAGGCTGTGAATAACTTGCAATCAATGGTTAAGAATTGTTGAAATGGGACATACTTGTCGCATACTTTCTGTAGCAATGCAATTGGATTGAATTTGACATGTATGAGCATATAGGCATCCCTACATCTATATAGTGGCTTTTTAATGATTGTAATGTGTCGACTACATCATTTTGAATATGATTGCTAGATTCTATAATGGTGTTTGGATGTTGATCACTATGTGTTGCATACTTTCACATGGAAATGTCTTGAAGATTATTGCATGATTATTTTTTCCATTATGTCCTTGTGCATTTGACATTGTTTGCTATGTTGTTAAACATGCCTCCGATGAAGAGACCTAGAGCCACACAAGATACGAGCGCCGCTGGTCCACCTCCACCTTCTTCACCAGCTCTGGAGCCAAATCTGGTACCTCCTATGGACCGATACATGGGTTTGACCAGAATCACGGGACCCTATGCAGAGAGGTGAGACATCCTAGCCACCTGCAATATCGTAGAGACTAGCTTTATTGATGAGACGGTGCTAGATACTCTTAGGTTGATAGAGCCAGTTTATTGCCTCCTTGCCAAAGGATGATTGGAGGGATTTATGAGCAAGAGTGCCTCTACCTATAGGCGGTACACATTGGAGTTCCTTTCTACCGTCAGGATGTGCAGCACCAGACATAATGAACCATGCAAGAGGTACATCACCTTTCACTTAGAAAATGTCTCTCAGGAGATGACGGTCTCGCAAATTGAGGTCTTGTTTGGGTGGAACACGGCCGAGATCAGGGAGAGTTCGACCCACAGGCCCTAGAGCACACAATTGAGAAGGATATGCATTTTTGGAGCATAGCCACGAGGATGGTGAGGGACTCCCATGACAAGAACAACCTTATCATCCTCTCACTCTCCAATCTGTGCATAGATTCTTGGAAGGCACACTATTTTGTTCGCCGGAGCCAACGAACGTGCCTGACCCAGACATCCACCACCTATGGTAGCTGGCGAGTGAGGGGACAGGCTATGGGAAGTGGGCCAAGATGTGGATGAAGAAGGTCGTAGGTGTGGCTGAGAAGCCAAGGGAAAAGATTTCGATAGGGGGTATAATCACCCTCATAGCAGAGAACTTAAGCTTAGTTGTCCCGGTTGATTTCCCATGATTGGGCAGAGTTCTTCATACCTCATCACTTTGGAGAGAATGAATAAATTTATCCTGATAGATGCCACAAATGCCACAAGAGTATACCATTGGGTTTATGGGGCGAGGAACGTCAAGTTTATGAAGCTGCCTAACACCTAACACACCAAGCTTGACACGTGTAGAGAATTTAGCGATTGAGCTAGATACTTCGTGTAGGGAGGGTTTTAAGTGGGAGCTCAACAACCTAGCTCCACCTCCACCTCCAGTTCAGAGTGATGAGGGTTCCCTCCAGTTCACTGAGACACAACATGAGCCACATTCTGCACCTCCGTAGATAGAGACCGAGCTAATGCAGGAGCATTATGTGCACAACCAATTTCCTCTACCGCCCCCCAGATTTCTACTCCCGACTACAGGGCATGATGTTGGACACCACCCTATTCATCTTGTAGAGCTTCATAGAGATGGATGGGGAGATTGATCAGCTCTCATCCAGGGTACATGACATCCAGTTGCACTTTGGTGGTTTCTCCAGCCCTAATCCCAGAGCAGAGAGGCATAAGGAGTGGCATCGGAGGAAAGAAGAGTGAATGGAGCAGTACAAACATCGTTACTCCGATAATGGTGGATCATCCTTACATTAGTGATTGTGAGCTTTATTTTCTTGCACTCCCCTACTTTTCCTTGTATGCTTTTTCCCTATTGTGTCTACATTGAGGGCAATGTAGTGCTTTAAGTGTGGGGAGGGGTATTTATCATTTACTACTTTATTTTGGATGATTTATCTTGGATGATTTGGGATATGTTTTCTTTCTTTTGGGATGCTTTTCATTTGATGTATTTGGATGTTTTGTAGCTTTGACATTTGGAAATCTTTTTGCTACTTTTGATTAGAAAAACACAAAAAAAAAGAAAAAAATTGAAAAAGAGACAATGAAAAAAATAAAAAAATAAAAAGAAACCCGCTAAGTTGAAAACCTGAGAGGGAAATTTAGGCACATCGGGGGCCCAAATAGGCCGAAAACCCAAAAAGGATGACCTAGAAAAAAATGATAGGCTAAAAGTGTGGAAAAAGGTGAGATGTGAGCCAAAGAAACGTGATGTGTGGCTAGGATGAAAACCCGAAAGGGAACCTCGGAAAAATGAGAGAAAAAGAAAAAATGCTACAATTTTACTCATTTGCTGGCATTGGATTCAAAATGTTGCGGTTGCTATTGGATGGATCTGGTAGCCTAACATAATGGGACCTCTTGGGATTGGGAAATTTAGCCGGGGGAAAAGCGAAGGAATGTATGGAATTCTTGATTTTTGATATGCTTCATTTTTGGGTTGATATATTGGTATTAAGTGAAGACTATGCTTGAACATTTTTAATGGATTTGACTTCACTTGATGCCATTGGACTTTGGGATTATCAATTCGGGATTTTGAGATGTTTTATGGGTATTAGTGAATTGATAGGTTGGTATGGTTGGATAGATTTAGCAATGGGGGTTGTGGGTGAAATCTCATTTGAGCTCAACTTTGGGATGTGTGATATAGAGAGTTTTGTGAGGTATCGATTTGGGGGAATATTAGTTAGGATGTGAATACGTGAATTCCTTTGTGTGCTTGAATCTTTTCTTACTCGAGGGCGAGTAAGGTTCAACTGTGATGAGGTTTGATGTGTTCATTTTATGTGCATATTTTGATGTTATCCAAAAGTATCTTCAACCCCAATCACCTCAAAGTAGATACCCCTCCCAATACTTAGAACACTACATTGCCCTCAATGTAGACAATAGGGAAAAAGCGTACAAAGCGTAGTATAGAAAGGGTAAAGATATGGTGCTCACAAATCTCTAATGATGAAGAAGGGCCACCTCCAAAATAGCTCTGCTGATAATGTGCTAGCCATTCCATACTCCTCTGCCTCCTAGCTCTCTGCCTCTCCGCTCCTGAATCGCATCGCCTGCTTGGGACTGCATCTTATGAATGCAAGTTGACAGGTGATCAATCTCCTCATCCATGTCGATAAAGGTCTGGGAGACAAATACATTATTCTCCAATATCATGTTGTCCTGGCGATGGAATCCATCCTGCATAGTCTGCATCATCTGCTTGTAGAAGTCCGGTGGAGGTTGGGAATAGTGAGGTGGCACTTCGTCCTCCTGCATCGGCTCAGCCACTGGTGGAGGCTGTGGGGAGTGCTGCTGCTGCTGTCGCTCAGAAAAAGGTAAGGTGCTATGATCTCGCTAGACGGGAGCTGGGCCAAGGTCGTGGAGCTTGCGCTGGAAGTCATCTCTACATGAGGAGTCCGGTGAAATCGCCAAGTCTCCTAGAGGTGTATCAAATTCAAGCTTAGTCTTGTTGGGCTGAGGAAGGGCCATAAATGTGACCTTCCTTGCGCCATACAACCAATGGAATAGCCCCGTGGTCCATGTGGCACTGAGCATCTCAAATCTAACTAACCTCTCAGCAGTGATAAGATAGGACGTGCGCCCCCCTAAGCGCGGAAAGTCAGCCGGAGGAACCAATCCCATGTACTCTGCTAAAAGGCCTATCATGCCTCTGACCATGATCTTCCCCTTTGGCTTTCCTACCACCTCCACGATTTTCTTCATCCACAAGTCTACCCACAACCCGCATCCTGGTCCCTCACTCGTTAAGTGCCACATAAAGTGAATGTCATTGTCTGGCACATTTTTCAGCTCCGCGGAGCAAAGTACTATGCCAGCCAACAGTCGGTGCAGATAACGGAGTGTAGGGTGGATAATGGCACTACTCTTATCATGGGAGTTGATCGCTGCTGGGCCTAAGGGTCTAGCCTGGCCCGTATCTCCGTGGTGTCAAATCCAAAGGCCTCCTCAATCTGTGAGACGGTCATTTGCCTAGATATATCATCCAAGTGAAAAGCAATGTACCTCTCGCATGGTTGATCACCTCTCATGCTGCTTATACGGACTGTGGACAGGAACTCTAGCATGTACCTCCAGTAAGAGAGCGCACTTCTACTCATGAACCCTTCCATTTCCCCTTGGTGAGAAGGCATCTGACATGCTAAGTGAGCCCAAGAGCATCTAATGTAGGCACGTCTACAAAGCTTGTCTTCTTGAGTTGACGCCTCTCCAGGGCCTCCCACCTCTCAGCATAGGACCCGGTGATCTGGGTCAAACCCATGTACCTATCCGGAGGGGGAGGTACAAGGCTCAATTCCGGAGCCAGTGGAGGAGTCGGAGGAGGAGCGGTGGTGCACCCGCCTCGTGGGGGAGCCCTGGGTCTCTTCGTGGGGGCCATATCTAACAACCACAACTAACAAGTCAAACACACATGAATATGTGTATATGCAATATTGAAAATTCATACTCAACCTTAAACTAGTTCATCATCACAAGCCAAATCAAAATAAAGTCAACTAGTTCAAGTCCTAATCACAATTGCATATACAATCTATATTATGTCCACCAAGCCCATATTCTCAAGTCAATGAAGTTCTCACATAGTTGAAATTAATATGCTATATTTCAAAATCACAGTTGTGCTCAATTATTTTAGCCACCATTAGTACATTCACAATGTCAACATCCATGTCCCATGGCTAAACTACCCTAAGCAAAATAACATTGCAAAGCACAATAACATTTTATCCAAATAACAACTATGTTTAATCAAGGGCCAACATGCCTCACATCTAGCATAAGTCACAAACCATTCTCAGCCAAAGCAACACAAATGCACACAATCCAAAATCAAACAAGCATAATACAATCCAAACCGCAACCACAAAATATACAATACACACCACAACCAAAAAATATGCACACAATAACCATCTAATTAAATTACAAGCACAATATATTCACCAAAATCAACCAATGTCTAACAATTTAATTTCCTAAGGCATAACACATAATCTACACAATATCCAATAAATAGAGTATACATTCATAATCACAATTGAAGCTCAATAAAGTGAATAAATGCACCACTTAGATGTTTAGGAAAAAGAAAGAAAGAAACCCACAATCAATTCAAAATCGAATTGCCAAAAGTCACAAAACCCCCAAATTATAGGGTTTGTGTTCTTCAAAGTTTTTATGGTGATTTGTGGGTGGAGATTGAGAAGAAAGGATGGGGTATGAAGTGGTGGTTGTGAGCAGCGGAGGGCGGCTATTAGTGGTGGTGAGTAGCGGTGGTTTGGTGGAGGAAAGGCTGAGGACGATGAAGAGCAGTGACGGAAGTGTGGATGTGTTTATGGCAAAAAGGGTTTCACCCATTTTTTTAAAGCAGACCTGTACGCCTGTCGGGACTCAAGATGTGTTCGTTGCATCTCGCGATGGGTAGAGAGGGCTCGGGTATGGCTAGGCTCGAAGATGAAAGATTTAGTCAAGAGGGCTTGAGTATGGCTAGGCTCGAAGATGAAAGATTTGGTCTCGAGGGGTTCGGGTCTGGTTAGGCTTGAGATGAAAGATTTGGTCTTGAGGGGCTTGGGTATGGCTAGGCTCGAGGATGAAAGATTTGGTCTTGAGGGGCTTGGGTCTGGCTAGGCTCGAGGATGAAAGATGACATCTCGAGGGGCTTGGGTATGGCTGGGCTCGAGGATGAAAGATTTGGTCTCGAGGGGCTCGAATCAGGCTAGGCTCGAGGATGAAAAATGGCGTCTCGAGGGGCTTTGGTCTTGAGGAGCTAAAAGGCTTCACTGGTCTCGAAGGCTTTTGACCCGGAGGACAGGAGGTCTCGAGAGGTTCGGCTCGCGGCCTCGAGGGCTTGTAGCTCTGAGGTCTCGAGAGGTTCGGTTCACGTCACCTTAGGTCTTGAGAGGTTTAATTCACTACCCAAATTGAGGGCTTGCGGCCTACAGGACTCGAGGTCTCGAGGACTAGTCTTGAGAGGGTGACTTCTCGAGGAGTGAAGAACTTTCTGGCTCAGCTCGAGTCTAGGGCTTGCAGCCTCGAGGTCTCAAGGGGGTGATGTCTCGAGGACTGGTCTCGAGCATTGGTCTCAACAGGGTGATGGGCTTTCTAGTTTGGCTCGAGTCAGGGGTTCACGACCTAGAGGTCTCGAGGGGATGATGTCTCGAGAGCTAGTCTCGAGAAGTGGCCTCGAGAGGGTGATGTTCATTCTGGTTCGGCTTGAGTCGAGGGCTTGTGGCCTCGAGGTCTTGAGGGGATGATATCTTGAGGGCTGGTCTTGAGGACTGGCCTCGAGAGGGTGATGAACTTTCATGTTCTGCTTGAGTCGAGGGCTTGGTGCCTCGAGGTCTTGAGGGGATGATGTCTCAAGGGTTGGTCTTGAGAACTGGCCTCGAGAGGGTGATAAACTTTCAGGTTAGGCTCGAGTCAAGGGCTTAGGGCTTTGAGGACCTGAGGTCTTGAGGGGATGATGCCTTGAAGGGCTGATGGGATTATGGGTTTTACTGGTCTCGAGGGGATGATGTCTCTAGGGCTGGTCTCGAGGACTCGCAACGAGGCTATCGCGACTCACGGAAAGTGGAGGTCGGGAGCTGAATTTTAACACAAGATTTCTGATTACATAGCAACTCGCGACCACTCCGTCGCGACTCGCAATGGTCCGTTATAAATTGCGATAAGGCCATCGTGACTCGCAAAAAGTGGAGGCCGAGACCTCCATTTTTCAGCCAAAATCCCTGATTTGGTCGCCACTCGCAACCACTTCATCGTGACTCGCGATGAGGCCCTTGCGAGGCCAACGCAACTCGTGACCACTTCATTGTGACTTGCAACAAGGCCCTCGCGAGGCCATCGCGACTCGTGAAAAGTGGAGGCAGAAAGCTGAAATCTCACCAAAAATTACTGAGCCCATTGCGACTCGCGACGATGTGGTCGCGACTCGCGACAGACCACTAACCTGGTACTTAGAAAAATTTTCTGTTTCCTTCTCTTGTCCAAGTCTTTCCTTCTTGACTCCAAGCATTTCTCCCTTCAAAAGTCCAATGCCTTACTTCAAAATTGCTTCAAAATCATGGAAAAACAACCCGTGAAAAGCAAAAAGCAAAACAATGAAACTTAATGACAAAATCCAAAACCAAAAAACATCAACGGAAAGTCATGAATGACGATCTGGATGATAAAAACCAAGTTTATTTAACGTCGTCAACATGACTTACTCCCTTTTCTTGGGTTTTACTCAAAAACTAGATCGAGGAGATCAACGTCTTCTCCTTTTTCCAGTACAAAATTCTCGTGGTAAGGTTTCAAACCTTTTCCAATAACCTTGAATGTATTAGACTTAGCTCGATCTAGAATCTCCATGGCGCCATGCGGGAATACCTTAACCACCTCAAAAGGGCCGATCCATCAGGACCTGAACTTACTTGGGAATAGGCGAAGGCGAGATTGGAATAGGAGGACCTTTTGACCAACGTCAAAATCCTTCCTAATGATCATCTTTTCGTGCCAAACCTTTGTCTTATCTTTATATATTTCGGAGTTCTCATAGGACTCCCTCCAGATCTCATCCAGTTCATCCAATTGTAACTTCCTATGCAAGCCGACCTCATCTAATCAAGATTGAATTCTTTGACCACCCAGTAAGCCTTATTGACAGGGCTTACCAAACACTAACCGGTATGGTGACATACCGATTGGTGTCTAGTAATCCATCCTCTATGCCCACAAGGCATCATTCAACCGAGAACTCTAATCCTTCCAGTTAGGGTTAAACATTTTTTGAAGGATGGACTTGATTTCCCGATTTGAAACTTCAGCTTGCCCGTTGGTTTACGGGTGATAGGCGGCGGATGTCTTGTGAGTGATGCCATACTTTTTCAAGAGTGATGCCATACTTCTTCAAGAGTGCCGCTATGGTCCGATTGAAAAAATGGGTGCAACGATCACTAATCAAGGCTCGGGGTACCCCAAACCTAGAAAAGATGTTATCTTTCAGGAATTCTGCAACCACTTTAGAATCGTCAGTCCTAGTGGGTTTTTCTTCAACCCACTTCGACACATAATCAATGGCAAGAAGAATATATGTAAATCCATAAAAACTAGGGAAAGGTCCCACAAAGTCAATACCCCAAACATCAAAGATTTCACAATACAGAATAGGCCTTTGGGGCATTTCATTCCTAGTGGAGATATTTCCTACTCTCTGGCATTCATCACAAGATTTGCAAAAGGTGTATGCATGCTTATTTAATGTAGGCCAATAAAACCCACTTTCTAAAACTTTCCTAGTGGTCATCTTTGCTCCAAAATGACCGCCACATGCATGAGAATGACAAAATTCAAGAATTGAGTGTACCTCATTATCAGGGATACATCTCCTAACAACTTGATCCGCATAATGTCTCCACAAAAAGGGATCATCCCACACATAATACTTAGCATCACTCTTTAATTTATCCTTTTGGGCCTTAGAAAAATGAGGAGGGAATTTACCGGCGACTAGAAAATTTACAATGTCGGTATACCACGGTTGGAGATCCCTAATGGTGAATAATTGTTCATCAGGGAATTCCTCCCGTAGTTGCTTCTTCACTGCGGGGTTTACCTCAATGTCTCATTCACAAGGTTCTCCGCGCCCTTCTTGTTTCGCACCTCCAACTCAAATTTGCTCAAAAGCAGGATCCACCTAATCAATCTTAGCTTGGCTTCTTTCTTTGTCATTAAATGACGAGGCGATGCATGGTCAGTATACACAATAACGTTTGTACCAAGCAAGTAAGATCGAAATTTCTCCAAAGAAAATACCACTGATAACAACTCCTTTTTGGTGGTGGAATAGTTTCTTTGGGCTTCATTGAGAGACATGGATGCGTAGTAGATGGCGTGAGGTAATCTTCCCACCCTTTGACCAAGCACCGCTCTAATGGCGTAATCACTCGCATCGCACATAATCTCAAACGGAAATGACCAATCCAGGGGTTGTATAATAGGGGCCAAAACTAACCTTTCTTTCAATGTATCGAAGGCCCCTTTGCAACCCTCTTCCATCACAAATTCCACCTCTTTTTGTAAAAATTTCATAAAGGAGATGCTATCTTTGAGAAGTTCTTGATGAACCGGTGATAGAATCCTGCATGGCCAAGAAAAGAGCGCACTTATCGCACATTAGTAGGATAAGGCAAAGTTTGAATTGTGCCTATCTTTTCCTTTTCAACCTCAATACCCTTAGAGAAGACAACATGGCCTAAGATAATGCCTCTCTCTACCATGAAATAACACTTCTCAGAATTTAACACAAGAGTAGTATCAATGCAACGTTTAAGAACTTGTGCCAAATTTGCTAAACAGTTGTCAAAAGAATTACCATGAATGGTGAAATCATCCATGAATACCTTGAGAAATATTTCAACAAATTCTGAGAAAATACTTACCATACACCCTTGGAAAGTTACAGGGGTGTTACATAACCCCGAAAGGCATACGCTGGTAAGCAAACGTACCAAAGGAGCACGTGAAGGTGGTCTTTTCTTGGTCTTTCGAGGCGATAGCAACTTGAAAGTACCCTGAGTACCCATCCAAAAAGCAATAGAAGGGGTGGCTTGCTAACCTCTGAAGCATTTAATCAATGAATGGCAACAGAATGTGATCTTTCCGGGTTTCTGCATTTAGCCTCCGATAGTCAATGCAAATGCGCCACCCATTTTGAACTCGGGTAGGCACCATTTCGCCCTTCTCATTTTCGACTAGGGTCACCCCACTCTTCTTGAGTACCACTTGAGTTGGACTTACCCACTTGCTATCCGAGATTGGATAGATCATCCCCGCTTGGAGTAACTTGAGGATTTCTGCCTTCACCACCTCTATCATAGGTGTGTTTAAACGGCGTTGGGGTTGCCAGATGGGTCTCGCATCTTCTTCCAATAAGATTCTATGCATACAAGTAGATGGACTTATGCCTTTGATGTCGGCAATATTCCATCCAATTGCTTCCTTGTTTTCCCGTAACACCACCATCAACTTTTCTTCTTGCTCTTTGGTGAGCTTGCTTGAAATGATAATCGGAAGCGTCTCCCCTTACCCAAGAAAAATGCACTTGAGGTCACTTGGCAAAGGTTGAAGTTCAATCACTGGGGCTTTCACAAGTGACGGGAGGAATTCTGGTTCCTCGGGCTTCTCTAACAGTAGAGGAGGAGGTTTTGAGAGACTCAGTTTCATTTCTTCAAGCAAGTTCAAATCCTCAAAGATTTCCTTCAAGTTAGTGCTCATAGAGTATACATTGTGGGCATCATTACTATAACATTGCAAAGAAAATAACAAAGAATAATCACCACTTAGTTCAAAAACATGTTGCACAACTCCTTCAACAACATCTAGGGCATGGCAAGCATGTTCTTCACTAGGATACTTCATAGAGTCATTTATGTTAAACTCTACTTTTATTCCATCAAATTCTATGGTGAGGGTACCCTTATGCACATCAATCATTTTCCTAGAGGATTTTAAAAATGGCCTCCCTTAAAAATTGGGGTGGCATGTTTATCATGCTCCATGTCATAGACATAAAAATCCACGAGAAAAACTAAGGAATCCACCTTAACCAACATGTCCTCGACAATACCTTTAGGGTATGCACTAGAACGATCGGCCAATTGGATTACCACCCCTGTTTCATAGGTTTTCATATAAAGATTAAGGAATCACATTTATTGATGCACCTAAATCAAGCATAGCTTTTTCAAAATGTGTATTTCCTATTATGCAAGGGATTGTGAACATGCTGGGATCGCTACATTTAGGGGGTACCTCTTTTTGACACAAGGTGGAAACATGCTCACTTTTTTCCATTTTTCAACTTATTTTTGGCCCTTTGTTTTCTATTCACAACACATAATTCCTTGAGAAATTTAGCATATCTAGGAATTTTTTCAATGGCATTTAAGAGTAAGATATTTACCTCACATCTACGAAAGACTTCGTAGATGTCCTTGTTGTCCTCCTTCCTCCTTTTGTCTTTCAAGGCTTCTGGAAATGGAGGTTCCGGTACATATGGAGGGATCTCCACCATCTTTGCTACTTTTTGAGGGCGAGATGAAGGTTCCGAGATGGAGGTTGACTTCGGTCTTGGCACCAATGTCTCCACCTCGATTTCTTCTTCCTTGCTCTTTTTGGCTAACTCTTCGGCCTTCTTCTCATGGGCTTCTTCCTTCTCAACCCATTTTTCAAACATCTCAATCCTTATAGGCTCCTCTTCAACAATTTCATTATCTGGTGAAGTGCCAACCTCTCTACCACTTCTCAAAGCGATAACACTTGCATTTTGTTGAGGGTTGATCTCCGGTTGGGAGGGTAGCTTACCCTCTTCCCGGGCTTCTATCTGATTCACCACTTGAGCTATTTGGCTCACTTGAGTTTCCATGTTCTTGATACTCGCTTTGGCTTCATTTGGAATTTCTCACTTTTTTTCGCGCACATGCCCAACCGGTGAATGGCTTGCATACCTCATCCTTTGTTAGCCCCGAGCTCTCCCCTTGGTCTCAGGGTTTGTCTTGGAGCCTTTGAAATTGTTGTTGAGGTGGCCTATATTGTTGTTGAGGATGCCTATATAGTTGAGGGTTTTTGCTTCATTGAGGGTTTCTATACCAGAGGTTCGGGTTATCATGATTTCCCAAATAGTACTGCCGGTTTTGGTACCCTTGATAACCTTGCTTGCCTTGGTAGCCTTGATTCCCTTGATAGCCCATTAAACTTACCTCTTCAACATAATCCTTTTGCAAAGTGGGGCAAGTGTCCGTAGGATGCGCCAAGTAACAAATTTCACATGATTTAACATGTGGCGCATTCCTGGGCTTCGTCATCAATGATTTGACCATAGATGCACGGGCCAAGACTTGATCCTCAAGCTTTCCACAATTTGAAGAGTCATTTGCGGACATGGGATTTCTCCTTCTCAAATCGGCCCTTGAGCTAAAGTTTCTTGATTCTTCTGCTAGCTATTTATACAATTGCATAGCCTCAGAGGATGTCTTGTTCCCAAGGGTGCCACCACAAGACTTCTTACCAACCTTTAATATTCATCAAGAAGGCCATTGTAGAAGTAATAAACCATATCCCCCTCTGAATAACCGTGATAAGGGAAACTTGCAAGAAGCTTCTTGAACCTCTCCCAATAGTTGAAGAGAGATTCTTTATGCCATTGGAGGATGTTGCTTATGTCCTTCTTCAAGGCGGCGGATCTAGAGGCCGGAAAGTATTTGGCTAGAATCTTCATTTTCATATCAAGCCAACTCTTAATGCTCTTGGGTGGTAGGTAGTGGAGCCAATCTCTTGCACCATCCCTTAGTGTGAATGGGAATGCCTCCAACTTATAGAAATCTTCATCAACTCCATGGGGAACCGTACCACCACACAAGAAGTGAAACTCGGTGAGGTGTTTGTTGGCATTCTCTCATTGCCTATCAAGGAAATTGGGTAGCATTTTGATGAACCCAGTTTTTAGCTCAAAGTGCCTGTTTGGTCCAACCATGGGATACTCGATGCACATTGGTTGTTGATCGAGGTTGAGGGCCATGATGTCTCTTAACAAAGCTTGCTCCAAAGGAATCTCTCTTTGGTGGAGAGGAGGGGCTCGCCCTTGGAGAGGAGGATATTGAGGCCCCCCTCCCGGATGCTCATCTTCGTGCACAAGTTGATGTTCCATAGAGGAAGATGTATCCACAAAATGGTTACTAGGAGGGGTGTTATTCCCACTTTCCAAAGAAATCCTCGTAGCCCGCCTCAAATTCAACTCTAACTCGAGGTCGTAGTGTAGGGGTTCTTGTGAAGAGGATCACGTACAAACTATACACCAAGAACTCGAACAATACGTCTCCAAGCCAAGTGAAAATGGAAAATCAACTAAGAAATCAAAATAAAAGCAAACTAAAAAATATTTACAAATAGCATATAATCACACATAATATGCCCAAACACTTAAAAATAAACACCTCTTCCCCGGCAGCGGCGCTAAAATTTGGGAGATCATCGTCGTACCTCTCAAAGTTAATACTTTTACGCCCTAATGCTTCCTATCTACCATTAAGTAGATAATGGCAAGTCGGGGTCATCCACGAGAAGAGGGATCTTTTCAATTATTTACACATATATAGTAGAAAAAATACTAAGCATATACATACATAGATACATATAAAAGAATGTAAACAAGGGGGAGGGGTTGGTTGGTTTGATCGTAAGTTATCAAATTAAAGTAAAAACAACTAAAAAAGCAAGATAACTATGCTAATCATGCAATACAACTAAAGATAAGATAAAAACAACAATTAACGGAACCTTGGGTGCAATTGACTTCCACTTCCAAGCCTCTTGTCCATCATTGAACATGCAACCTACTTACTACTTTCACTACTTGTTGTCAAGAATAAACTTCTACCCTTCTTAGATAGTAGTTTGAAAGAGTGAATCGACATCTCTTGTCAAACCTTATCAATGACTCCCGTAGTTGAAACACGACTAAAAGTATCCCATTGATGGCATTTAGCATGAAGAATCAATAAGCTTGGCAACACTTATAAACACTACACCGTGTCTAAGCATTTAACCAATTCATGCATTTACACGAGATTAATCAAGAGCGATCGACATTCATAGACTTCTCTCATTTGCTACAAGCAACATACATGACAAAGAGTTCAACATTATCTAACAAATAGGCTACAAATTGTTCTTAAGACATGGGCTTGGAAGTCAGAACTAAATTTAGCTACAAGAGTTCATGCTAATTAATGCTAAACAACTAAACATAATACAAGACAATTAAAAGATGAAAATTGAAGAAAATAGGGTTCTAAACAGTACCAAAAACGTAGATGAAGAAGATGTGAATGAGAAGAAAGAGAGTGCTATTTATAGTACAAAAAGGACAAGGTCAAATTCTGGCCACCCGTTGGTCGCAACTCGCGATGGGATCGTCGTGACTCACGATGGTCTCGTGACGGTATCGTGAGTTCATAATCTTTTCTTGCAAGCTTCTTCCATTGTTGCTTAACCCCGAGGGCTAGTTAAGTATCAATAAACCTTGTAATCTGATCTCGAGGGCTAGTTATAGAAAAATTCAAGATTAGGCGTACCCCGATGGCTAGATACCTGAATTTCGTGTAAGATAGTGAGGGTTCGCAGATCCATTCACTAGATCAAAGATATTAATTCCACAATCGTGAGTCTTCGTATGGAGATTCATATCAGTTGGTATCAGAGCAAAGAAAAAGATTCCTGGTGACCGAAAATTCAACGGGGATTTCAAGTTTTGTTTGAATTTATTTTCAAAAAAAATATAAAAATAAAATTCACCAGGAAACTTCCACCGCCAGACATCTCGCACCGCCGCTGCTCTTTTTTGTCTACATCTCCGACCAACCTCCAGCTCTTCCAAGTTTGCTCATCGATTTCTGCTACTGAACTTCTCTGCTTCCATCTCCAACCGATCATCTGACACTGCCATCCTATTCTCCATCTCCAACCATCCTCCAGAAGCCGGCGTCCGCCAGAAGCTACCGTCTTCGGTCTTCTCAGTTTTAGAGTCTCCAATCTTCCCCGACAAGCTTCTCTATCCGATTTCATCTTCTTTGACCAGATAGCTTCCTCTGCGAGGAGTTTTAGATCTTCTTCTCCATTTAATCGGTTGTCTTTAGGATCTTCAAGAGAGAGCTTTTACTCTGGCGAATCCTCAATTTTATTTTCTCCAGCGTGAAGTAATTTTATGTTCCCATTCAGCGTGCATCTGCAAGTTCCCGTTCATCTCGACTCCGGTGAAGAGGAGTTAGTGCAGAAGGTTTTCAGCGAAGGAGAAGAACAAGTCAGTGCATGACACACACATGCAGAACATCAGGTGCGCGTGGGATTCACATGCGCAAGCCCTTGAAGGTGCATCTGTGACATGCGTGAGACACACAACCCTTGTATTCATATCGCGATCTGCTATGTATCTCGTGAGGTGTTGAATTTATTGCAATTTCTTCATTATCTCGCGAGTTGATCTAATTTTCTCACCAGTTTCTTATTATCTCATGAGTTAAGAGCCACATCAGCATCCAATCACTCCCTAGTCAGCGTATAGTCACCGTTTATTAGTAAAATTCTGCTGGGATGGCGTGGGACGTTTGTCTCCATTTATTTTTTTTAAGATCGTTCACGTTTTGAGGACAAAGCTTTTCGACATCGGGGGGAATGACACGAATCAGGGTTTCAAAATTCATTTATCAAATTAGGGTTTGTTGGATGATAACACTATACTCTTTTTCCCACTTGGTTTTTTAATGAGGTAGTGTGATTATTTGTAATTTATTTTATTTTAGAATAAGAACCATTAACTCTTCCATGTTGGCGTAAGAAGAGTTTAATTTTGGCTATGCTTTATTTTAGGGTTTAGAATATTCAGTTCTAATCTGATTAGAATTAGATTTGGTAAAATTAGATAAGGCAATATTCATTCAAGATTTATCTTGAAGAATATAGTCATTTATTTTAGGTTGTCTAGTTAAATATGGTTTTGGCTTCTTAAAGCTGCCATAATCCTTTTCAGTTTCTTGTTTGTATTCTTGAAAACCATACCTATGTACTATAAATAGGGGTGATTTTCAAGATTATTTTAACCTTACACTTTTATCAATCAAATATACAACATTTTGAGTTCATACTCTTTGCTTACAATGTTCTTCCATTGTTGCTTAACCCCGAGGGCTAGTTAAGTATCAGTAAACCTTGTAATCTGATCCTGAGGGCTAGTTAGAGAGCAAGTCAATATTAGGCGTACCCCGAGGGCTATACACCTGAATTTTATGCGATAGTGAGGGCTTGTAGATCCCTTCACTAGATCAAACATATTAATTCCGCAATTGTGAGTATTCGCAAGGAGATTTATACTACCATCAAGACCATGTTTTGAAGTCTTGAAGAGTTGAAGATAAGTGAAATGGAGTGAAGGCTAGAAGACAAGAAGAAGAATGAAACATATTATGTCGCGACTCGCGATGGACGGGTGGCCAGAATCCTTTTGCACTTTTTCTTGTACTATAAATAGCACTTATCCTTTTCTCTTTCCTTACTTCTTCTCTTCCCCAATTTCTACTGCTAAACCCTAGGTTTCTTCCATTTTCATCTTTGTTTTATCTTTGATTATGTTTGGTTTGATGTTGGTGATTCGTATGGACTCTAGTAGCTAAGTTAATCTCTTGGGAGCAATCGATTGAAGCTTCCAAACCCATGTAGTGAGATGAATAAATTATTTTTTGGTCCCTAACATATGATCTTATACCATCTTTTGGTCCCCGAGAACAATACCGCTTCCTTTCAATACTCAACAAATTCAAAATGATTGGTTTGGCCCCCCAAGGTGGTTTTCAAGGTGGTTTCAATAGACTAAATTTCTATGGTCTCTAACATATGATCTTATACCATCTTTTGGTCCCCAAAATCACCTGAAAACCACCTTGGGGACCAAAAAAATCGTTTTGTATTTATTAGTTGCTGAACAAACGCGGTATTAACCTTAGGGGGGCTAAAAGATGATATTGCATCATATGTTGGGGACCAAAAAAACAATATAGTCTAGTGAGATTCTTGATTTTTCTCTTTTATGAACATTTATTGGGAAGTATTTAGGGTGTTAGGGAAGTGGCTAATTTCTTAGCTCACTTGACATGAAAATCCAAGAACATGGAATTAGAAATTCTTGTGTGTAATGTGATGTGATTCTTTCTAAATATGTATGTTAATGTGGATTGTTCTCATATTTATCCTATAGAAGCAAAGAAAGGTTGAACCTTGAATATGGTTTGTTTTAGGGTTAGCCTAATCAATACTTTGTTTGGTTAAATGACTATGTCTTTGGTAGAAGGCTTGTTGCTATCAAATCTATGGTACTTCGTGTTAAATGCCGTTGATGAAATACCTTTAGGCCTTGTTGTAGTATTTATCAACGAGGTTTGCAGAATGTCATTCTTTGCATTTGCAAATTACAATTAAGAAGAAATGAATGTTGATCTTCAATATGGAAGTGATAGCATTCCCTATAGGCAATAAATGTCAATGAATGAGTGAATGAATCTAGGATCTATAAGAGGTTGTATGTGAGGATCCATTTCCCCCCACGTCTTCGTTAATTTTTGTTTTAATCATCTTTTTAGTTGTTGCATGATTAGCATTGTTTACTTTCTTTGCTAATTGTTTTTCTTTCACATTCATAATTTAGGAAATACCAACCAACCCCTCCTCCATTTACTTTCTTTTATATGTATATGTATATGTATATGTATATCTAGTTTGTTATCCGTTTTATATGTTTAAGCCCTTGAAAGATCCCTCTTCTCGTGGATGACCCCGACTTACCATTATCTACTTAGTTGTAGATAGGAAGCATTAGGGATTAAATTATCTTTGAGAGGTACGATGAAGACCTCTCAAAGAGCCCGAAAGAAGCCATGACATTGTTTGAAGACATGGCTAATGGAACAAGACAATAGAGGCTTCCAGAGAAAGGGCAAGGGTGAAAGAGGTTCCACATCCAGAAACCCCCAAACTTGAGGAGCAAGTGCAAGCCTAAGATTCCATAATGAAGGAGATAATGAAGGGGAGGGCGCATCAAGTCAAGGTGTGTGGGGGCGTGTTCATTGGAACATTCTACCGATGTATGCCCTCAAATCCAAGATGAAGAGTTTGAGGAGACTAAGGCAATGGGTTATCAAGGAGGATAAGGAAAAGGTTATCAAGGAAATGGAGGCTACCAGGGTGATCAAGGTTTTCAAAGGGGGAAAGAAAATGACAAGTATGATCCCTACTCTAAGACCTACAATCCCGGGTGGAGAGACCATCCAAAATTTAGGCGGAGAGATGATCAAGCCCGACAATCAAATCCCAAGGTGGTTATCAAGGTGGCCAAGGCATGTATCAACTAAATCGTCAAGGAGGAAACCCCCAATACCAAGGAAATCAAAGGTATAATTAGGAGCTACAACAACTCTACCCAAGGGATGAGGGTTCATCTAACCCTCGAGAAGGAAAGCCAAGGTCGGAGCATGAGAAACTCATGCATGCTATAACCAATATGGTTGCTAACTTGGAATACTGAACCGCAACTAGGATTTTGAACGTGGAGGACCTCTCTTTCGCAAGATTCAAAAGTTTGTAAGTCCAAGTTAGTCAAATAACATCCTCCGTGGCCCGGTAAGAAGCTATGGATTCTGAGAAACTTCCATCACAACCAGAGTTAAACCCTGGGCCTCCTAATGCTAGTGCCATAACCTTGAGGAGTGGAAAGGAGACCAAATACCCTGAGAAAATTGTGAAGGTTGGGAAGGAGATAGAAGATTAACTTGTGGTGAAGGGAAAAGAGGTCAAAGAGGTGGTCACTCAACAATCGGAGAAGCGTGAAATTGAGAAAACCCTTCCAGCACCACCCTTCCTGGAAGCTTTGCAGGAAAAAAATCACAAGGATGGGAACAAGGTGCTTTTTGAGGTCTTCCTCAAGTATTAGGTAAATATTCCTCTCTTTGATGTCATTTACTAAGTTCCTAGGTTTGCTAAATTCCTTAAGGATTTATGTACCCCTAGGAGGAGAAAAAGTTTGAAAAATGGTGAAAAGATAAAAATTGGTGGAAAAGTGTTGTCTCTTTTTCAAAATAAACTCCCCCCCCCCCTAAATGTGATGATCCTGGCATGTTTACCATCCCATGCATCATAGGTGGTAAGAATTTCCAATATGCCATGCTAGATCCAGGAGCGTCAATCAATGTGATTCCATACCCCTTATATGAATCCCTAGTCCTAGGGGATTGTAGAAGATATTTTGGTTAAAGTTGATACTTTGATTTTCCCCACCAATTTTTATGTTCTAGATATGGAAAATGATAAACATGCCACCCCTATCTTGTTAGGGAGGCCATTTTTGTAAACATCTAGAACTAAAATCGATATGCATAGCAGGTGTTTAACCATGGAATTTAATGGGTATATTGTGAAGTTAAACATTTATGATGCCATGAAGTTACCTAGTGAAGGTCATTCTTGTCATGCTATTGATATTGTTGATATTGTTGATAATTATGTGCAAGATGTGTTTGTGATTAATAGCAAAGACAGTTTGAAGGTCTCTTTTGAAAATGGCCTTGACATGAATTGCATAATTATTCTTTGAGGGTAAATTTGTTTGAGACTATAGAGATATTTAATTTTTTTGATAGGCTACCTCTCAACCCCCCCCCCCCTAGTGAAGTTCTCGATGCACCTCAAGATGTGGGGATGCCTACGTCTCTTGAGAAGGCACTGATAGTGGAATTCAAACCACTACCCAAGAATTTGAAATATGCGTTCCTTGCAGAGGGTGACCCGCCTCCACCTAGGATCGTTAATCAACCCGAGTGGAGGCTAAGAAGGTCAAAGATAAAATTTACATTCTGCTCCTATTATCACTGCTACGTTACCTAGAGGGTAGTTAGCAACAAGCCTTTGGTTTGTCCACAGATATGCTAAGGTTAGAGTATCAACTAAAAACACAACCTTGTACGGGTCATCAATGCATACGAGTGAAAGGAATAGCTTGTAATTTCAAACAAGGGGGGGTTTCAAATCAACAACTACAATGCATAAAGAAAAAAAGACAAGTAAGCCAATTAAACTAAGCACTTGGGGAGTCATTGCGCAACATGATTAATCATATTCACCACACTTAACCGTTTGCTCATCCTCGAGTAAACAAAGACAAGACAAAGAGTCAAGTAAAATGTAGCGTGCAAGCACAAGTTAACCGAGGCATCCCACTTATTCCTAGATTACCTTGTTTCCCCCAAAAATAGTAAGAATCTCAGAGCTCTCACACTTCCCGAAGAACATAAGCAAACTAACCACCCAAAACAAAATGTGGAAAAAGGTAAGCCAAAGAGATAAGTGTCAAGCTAGATTACTTTTCCCAAAATGATTCCAAAGCAATCCAAGAGTCATCACCAAAACAAATCCACCAAGTAAATCCAAGAGCCGTCGACTTGGTTGTAACATAGGGATAATTTCTTGATTCTCGACCTAGTTACAACCAAGGAGTAAAATGTATCGTCAACCTAGTTTTTTATATTCTCTCAATTTCTCTCATATTGCCTAGGAGCCCTTTTGGGTTTTCATCCTAGCTTTAACACACAAAGGGTACTCACTTCTCACCCTTTTCCACATGACCTCTCATTTTTCCTAGGCTCATAAGCCTAGCTTCTCATTTTTACCTAGATCTTTCGACCTATCCGGGCTTCTCATAATGTTACTTAAGTCGCCCTTTTGGGTTTTTGACTTGTCCAGGTCTTTTATTTTATTTTTTCATTTTTTGAAGTTTTCCAAATTTTTTTGGTGTAGCACAAAATTTCCCCAAAAGTGAGCTTCATACTGCAAAAGATAATCAAACACAAAAAACCAGAGGTCCTAGCATAGCATGTCATGCCACCAAATATCCATCCAAAATCATCCCTTTATAATTAAAAACCAACATCATCAATAAACAATGAAAACAACTACCAATGCAAATCATGAAATGCACCGAGGAAATCTAAGAAAGAAGATGCGGGCGAGTGAAGAAGAACAGGCGAGTGAAGAAGACCGGGCACGTGGACAATGCCCTTAACCGCGTGCCTGCGTGAAGGAGAGGAAAGTACGGTGCTTGCCTTCAGTTTTCTTTCCACAGTCGGCGCAAGGAAGCGCTAACCCACGCGCTAGGATTTGATCATTGAACACAGGGAGTATGGCTAGTGCCCTTAGCCATGCACCCGCATGCACAAGACAAGCTCGGAGTGCAGCGCCCATGACCATATTGCATGGCCAACGTGTTCCTGCGCACTCCTGCGCTCTTAACTGGACGCCCCATCGCCCACACACTCACTTGCTAAACATGCGGCTAGCACGCCCTACTGCATTTTGACCTTCTTTTTACCATATTTTGTACTATAAATACCGAAAACCAAATCTTCTCTCTCTCATCTTAACTTCTACCCAAATTTCTCTCTAAAAACCCCTAGGAAGCATTTATTTCTTCTTCTTTTCTTCTATGTTTACCATGGATTCTTTCTATTTTGTTATGGATCTTCATAATCTAGGCTAAATATACTCTTGGGAGCAATTTGTAACCATTTCTAGTATGAATTTGTGAGATTTGGTTTATCTTATTTTGTGTTTTGATTATCAAGTATGTTTTGTGCTTTCTTGTGTGATTAATGCATGATTTAGTTGAGGATGATCAACTAGTTAATGATTATGAGTTAATTATTTGCTAGGCTTTTTTGGTCAAACCCAGAAGACTTTGACTTTTTATCGATGTAATTATTGTTTTTCAAAGCGGGGTTAGGATTATGAGGGACAACTAATTATGATTGTTGATTGATGAAACGGCTTAGACATAGGATGAATTTAAATGGGTGGTTCATTAATAATGATTAGTATGAAGGCTGATCCTTGTAGGCGTTATTAGTAAATATACTTGTGATATCTATGTGTTTCTTGCTTGTAGAACATTGTAGTAGTTTTTTTGGGTCTATATTTGTATTTCTATCCTTGGGGAAGTCTATGACGCTGATCAGCAAGAGTGACCGGAGGATAAGGGTTATTATGTGCCACTAATCGCCCACTCTAACTATAACCAAGGAGAGGTGAGAAATATCTCCACTTGAAAAGTGTTGATAAGTTATCCACAATATGTGGTTAATGCATAAAACTAGGATAATTAATCGATGATCAAAGGATGACTAGAAATGTAAACCAATTGCGCCCAAGACTAGTTATAATATTAAATACATCTTTTGTGCTAGCATGATCGTAGTTGAATTTTTTTTATCTAATTGTTGGTTAATTAGTTGTTAAAGTAGTCATAGTGTTTTCAAAAACCAAACCCCCCAACTTTTTTACCACACACGTAGAGTGACTTCTTTGTGTGCTTTTTAACTACGCTTTAACACTCAATAAAACCCCCTTTTCCTCGTGGACGACCCTGTCTTACCACTAGCTACTATTTAGTAGTTATCCGTAATTTGGGCATATAAATACTATCTTTGAGAGGCACTGCGACGACCTTCCACTAAAATGACAAGTGGGAGGAATTTAAACTTCAATAAGTTGTGAGGTGAGCAACAATCAATTGTGGAAACATCGATCCCTTCATGTTAAGTGGTGAAGATGAATATGGGAAAAGTCCTAGAGACTACTAAAAATGCTAATTCCCCAAGTTGGTCAGAAAGGTATAGGATTCGGAAGAAGTACATTTTTATGTCCTTACGACTGAAAACGATGAAATCATACTTATAGAAAGTGATGAACCTATGACTTAAAGTTAATCTTTGACAATCCTTAACTTTGCAAAGTGACTTAAAGCCATGATAATTAGAATAGACTCTATGTATGAAAACCAATAATGAAAATGTAGGCAAGGTTGTCACATATGAGATTCCAACAAGTTTATAGAAGATGGGCATTTGGATTTGATTGAATTAATAAAATGGTAAGACTAAAATGATTGTCTTCAAAACGAAACTAGGCATTTATATTTTCAAAGCTAGATTGGTAGTTAAAGGGTATAAACAAGTACATGGGATGGATTGTGATGAGACATTTTCTCCAATTGGAATGCTTTAGTCTATTTGACGTTACCTAGTAATTGCAGCTTATTCTGATTTTGAGATCCGGAAAATGGAGGTTATTACCACCTTTCTTAATTGGATTTTTGAAGAAGATGTGTATGCAACACAATCTAAGGGTTTTATAGGCCTAAATAGCTGGTAAAATATGCAATCTTCAGAGGTCCATTTATGGATTGAAGCAAGTATGAAAGATTTGTAACATACATTTCAATGAAGTAATTAAGAGATTGGCATTCAAAGAAATGTTAAGGAATCTTGTGTATACGAGAAGGTTAGCAGGAGCAATATTGAATCCCTACTCCTCTATGTTGATGACATCGGAAATGACTAACCGAAGCTGGAGTCTATAAAGACTTAGTTCAGAAAGTGTTTTGCAATTAATGAATTGGGATAGACAATGTACATCTTAGGCATCAAGATCTACACGGGTAGATCAAAGAGGATGATTGACCTTAGACAAAACACTTACTAGGTAAGGTGTTTGATAGGTACGATATGAAATATCTTAAAAGATTTTCTACCCATGATTCATGTCATGAATCTTAGCAAGACTTGGTGTTTATCAAAATCCAATGAGCAAAAGAGAATGAGTATGATCATTTATGCATATGCAATAGGGTCTATCATGTATGTTATGATATGTACTCACAGTTATATCTCGTATGTTTAGAGCACAATGATGAAATATAAAATAGACTAAGGTGAGGCACATTGGTGTGCTGCTAAGAAAATCTTTTAGTGCCTGAAATGGACTAAATATAAATTCCTAGGTCTATAGTGAAAATGGGTTGGTTGTGAAAATTATAAGGAAATCACTGTGTACAAATGAAGATGAGTACATTGCTTCTTTGGAAGCTGCATAGGCCCCATGGTTAAATTTTTTGGTAGAATTGAGCTCACACACCAAAGATATTGCGAGTCGCGATGGCTTGGTCGCGTGTCACAAAAAAGCATCGCGAGCCGCGACCGGTATTGTCTTGAGTCGCAATGGAGAAACCAACATTTCAATTGTGCTTAAACACTTCATAATCATTTCTTCTTCTCCACCAAATGCTCCTGAGAACCACCATAGCTCCACTCATTCATCCATCATCTTACATATATTGACATATGAAGATTCTTGCATCTTTATAGTACCTTTGTTGATTTTAGTATGCCGACTACATCATTGTGACTAATTGCTATATTCTAAAATAATGATTGGATATGTGTCGATATATGTTGGATATTTATTGGACAATCTTATAGTGTGATTGCATGATGGATTGGTTGTTCTTTGAGAATACTATGGTTATTAACTTTTGATGCTAAACCTAGTATTACAAATTCTAATGTACCTATGAGTTTAATGTTGTTCTCTGTGGTGTTAGTGTTGATCAAACAGCGCTAAGGAGACAATGTTTTCCTCGAGGGGTGAGTTTTTCTGCGGCACTTTTGCTCCCTCTCCTGGCTCTGAAACTAATTTTGGGGCCGATTCTATACAAATACATGGGATTCCACCATATCACCGATGACTATGCGGAGAAACAAGAGTCACTCTACCTCTTACCTTGAGTTTTATTATTCTTTTCCTACTTGTTTACATTATGGCCAATGTAATGTTTTAAGTGCGGGGAGAAGTTAGAGGACTCACATGCATGCTAGCTTGATTTGGAAAGCTTTTTGCTACATTTGATTGGAAAAACATGAGAAAAAGGAAGAAAATATTGAAAATTTTAAAAAAATATATAAAATGAAAAAAAAATTTAAAAAGAAAACCCGCTCAGTTGAAAACCCGAGAGGGAAACAAAGGCAACATTGGGTGCCCAGATAGGTCAAAAACCTAAAAGGGAGACCTAGGAAACAAATGAGAGGCTAAATGTGCGGAAAAGGTGAGATGTGAGCCAAAGAAACATAATGTGTGGCTAGGATGAAAACTGGAAAGGGCTCCTAGGCAAAATGAGAGAAAGAGAGAAAAAAAGGAAATAGCTAGGAATTCACTCATTTGCCAGTGTTGGATTCATAAGGTTGCGGTTGTCATATGAATGGATCGGGTGGCTCAACAACTTGAGACCTCTTGGGATTGGGTAACTTAGCGGGTTGAAAAATGAAGTATGGTTATGAAATTCTTGATTCTTTTATACTTCGTTTTGGTTGATATATTGGCATTGGGTGAAGTGTGTGTTTGAACCTCCTATATGGTTTTAACTTCATTTTGTGCCATTGGATTTTTGTTGATATATTGGTATGAAGTGAAGTATATGCTTGAACCTTTCATGTGGTTTTAACTTCATTTTGTGTCATTGGACTTTGGGATTATCAATTCAGGACTTTGAAACATTTTTATGGGTAGTGAATTGATAAGTGGTAGGTTTGGTTAGATTTAGAAATTGGGGTTGTGTGTGTGAAAAATTCTCATTTGAGCTTTGATTTTGGGATTTACGATATTGAGAGTTTTTTTTAGGTTTTGATTGGGGGAATATTAGTTTAGAATGTGGACATATGAATTCCTTTGTGTGCTTGAATATTTTCTTACTCGAGGGAAAGTAAGGTTTAAGTGTGGGGAGGTTTGATATGCCCATTTTATATAGTTATATTAGAACTTTTAGGATTCACTTTTGTACACTTTTGTGCTTTAGGTGTGGAATTTTTCCTTGAAATTCTCTAAAGAGAATTAAAAGCAACTTTTATGCTTTTATTATTTTTCTGGAGGATTTTGTGTGATAAGTCAATTTGTTTGAAGACTTTGAAGAATACCTTTGAAGATTTGAAGACTTGCATTTGATCTTTTAAAGACTTGGAGAATTGAAGATACGTGAAGTGAAGAGGAAGACTTGCAACAAAAAGAAGAAAGAAGTCAAGATGTTGGAACTTGGCTCGGTAGCGACTCACAAAAGATTGGTCACGAGTCGCAACGGATGGGTGGCCAGAAAATTTCTTACTATTTTGTACTATAAATACTAAATCCTATCATCTCCTCTTACTCTTTCTCTCCTTCCTGCAATTTTCTGGGTTCAAACCCTAAATTTCCTTTCTTTCTTTTCTTAGTTTTTTTAGGTTAATCATGTCTTTTCATTATCTATGTTAGTTTAATCTTTGGAGCAATTGATTGAAGCTTCCATATATATATATATATATATATATATATATATATATATATATATATATATATATATATATATATGTGTAGTAAGAACCTCTATGTCACTCTATCTTGAAGCATTTGTTATTTAGCATTCATGTGTTTTAATGTGATGTTTTACTTAATTTATATCATGGGTTGTTTGAGTATATGAAGTTTTTGTATGATTGAAGTGTTAGGGTGTTAGGAAATTTGCAAATTTCTTAGCTCTTTGACATGAGAATTCAAGAACATGTAATTAGAACTTCTTGTGCATAATGTGTTATAATTCTTGCTAGATAAGTATGTTAATGTGGATTGTTCTCATATTTATCCTATAGATGCAATGAAAGGTTGAATCTTGAATGTGGTTTGTTCTAGGTTTAGCCTAATGAAGGCTATGTTTGGTTAAATGGTTATGTCTTTCGTAGAAGGCTTGTTGTTATCAAATCTATGGTTCTCCATGTATAATGCCGTTGATGAAATACCTTCATTTATGGTATACTTTGTAACAGTAGCAGTTACGCCATTAACTTTAGTAGAATCCTTATTAGCAAAGTTTTTCCCAAGATTAGCATAAAATTGAACAACTTCATCAGTATGCACACAGTCCTCTAAAGTCATCAACTTTTCCATATGTCGATTCTTAAAATAATGAAGTATATAACCTAAAGAAAAATCCTTAACATCCCCACTATGAACAACCTTAGGGTTACA
Organism: Rubia yunnanensis; assembly: GCA_037428765.1. NCBI lineage: Eukaryota > Viridiplantae > Streptophyta > Magnoliopsida > Gentianales > Rubiaceae > Rubia > Rubia yunnanensis. The sequence continues at coordinate 44,222,037 of CM075069.1, read as the reverse complement.
ACACTTGCAATCACGGAGGAAGTCGACATACCTATTCTCGGCTGCTCGATTGAAAAACTTAGTAAACGCCTCTTGCTCTTCGAATGGTTGATGTCTCTAGAGGTTAGCATTTATGTCGTTCACCGTCTTGCCACCTTGATTTCTAGCCATTGTAAAGCTTGGCTGATGAATCCTGCAAGTTACAATCTCATAAATTTTTTAATCTCCCACTAGGGTTTGGCGGTGCGATTTTGGAATTTATAATCTAAAATGGTCGGTTATTTTTTAAAGTAAAGTCGACAGTTCCGAACTCGTAACTTGTACATATCTTCGTGGAGATAAGAAGCATTTCCTCAACTGGAAGGCATTCTTGGATGGTTCCAAACTCACAACAGGTTAGCATCAGGAAAAAAGAGCATTAAATACATTTCAAAGGGTAATAAAGAACACACATTTTGGGTGTGAATTCCCCCAAAAAAACACCTTCTTCCTCAAAAACCCTATTCCATCCTCTAAATTGTCATCTCCATCTTCATCCTACACATCAAACCCTAGTTAATCATGAAGATATGCTCTTGATTAACTATCACTATCAAATGGCACTATACTTTTGTGGATTTTGGTTGTGGAAGAAGTGTTTTTGGTTTAGGGTTTCAAGTATATATAATCATCCCCTGAGGAGGTAATTTTTCTACAATTCAATGACTTGTAGTGATGTTCATTGTTATAACATGTATTAAAAATGTATGTTTGAGGTGATTTGGTCTATATTTTGTGTTGGGTGGTATTTGAATGAGATGGATGTTGTGGAAGATTAATATGGAGAATGCACTTGTTTTGATAGCATGCTCATTATTTGTAATTCTTATCAATTATTGAGTGTAAATGAATATGGTGTTTGATTGCTATTAGGTGGCAGAATGTCAAAAAAAATGGCCTGTGAAGAGCTAATATCATCCCCGGGTGAGGATACAGAAGCAACATTTGATGATAATGATGAGGGGGTGGTGCGAAGGAAATAGGAGTTGCAAAAACTAATTGCAGGACACTAGAAAGAAGAATGGTGGGGAAAGAAATAACCTTGTTGATTTTTAATAAGGTGGCCCATGTGTATCGGAAGAACGAGCTAAATAGTCTAGTTGGGTGGGGAAGATCGGTAGGACGAGGGTCGACATTCGCTATAGTTGGCATGATGTGCCAAAGGAATATAATGAGAAACTAAGGATGGAGGGCCAGGTAAAATTATTGTGATGTTTGCCTTTTTATCAGTGATTATTAACCCTTCTATATTATAATAGCCAAGAGGCAATTTATGATTTATGTTTTACCTTATACTCCCATGTAGAGACCCTTTGAAATAGATACACTGGACATGGGAAAATTGCGATAAAAGGTAATGGGTATGTTGTCAAAGAGTTGGCGAGAACACAAGTACACCTTGTCCAGAGATTACATCTTTTCAAAAAAAAAAAAGGAGATTTTCCATGGCTCACTTACACACATATAATCCCTGAGAGTTGGGAGATCCACAAAATAAGAGCACTCGAATACCAAAGAAATGTAAGTAAAACAAATATATAATACTAATTACTTTAGATGTATAAGTGATATTTACACCAAGATTTCCCACTTCATTATGTAGGGTACTAGTGATGAAAATTGGAGGCTCTCTACTATGAATAACTTCCCACATAGAAAGAGTTGTGGGGGCTATGGTCTTGCATCCCTAGAAATTATCAAAGAACAATTCGAGCAAGATGTGTTGTTGGTGATTGAAGATGGATGACCGAAGAAGAGGCTAGATCGGCGATCACTCCAAATGAGCCCGATCAAATACATCGGTGTGGTCTTTTTCTAAAAGGTTGGCAAAACAAAGAAGGTCAATACGTAAAGCCGAACAAGATTCAATTGAAAAAGTGGTGAACCAAATATGAAATTAATTTATATTAATATATGATCAATTCTTGGTTTACATTTGTTTTTGTTTAGTTATTATACTCTTTTCTCTGGCCAACCTAAAACAAGATGAAATTGAAGGAAAGTTTGTGCCAACCGGTAAGGACAACATATTATGTGGGGCTACCAACAAACCCGACCACCCGAAAAGGGCAAGAAGAGTGGGTGCATTCTTGTCACTAAGAGATGCTTTTGTGATAGCGCATTGTTTTGGCAGAGAAAATCCTTTAGAGTCCACACTTTGCAAAAAGAACCCAAAATACGAGATGAAAATATTAAGCAATAGAAAATTCTAATTCGGAAGCTGATCAAGCACACAGGTCTCCCTTTACCAGAACATTTTGAAGATCTCAATGACGATTAGGAGCCACTGTTAAGAGGATCTTACCATTTTTTGAGTGATATTGAGGTTAACCACAAAATCATAAACCATAAAATGGTCCAACAAAATAACCTCGACGATCCCATCCTATCCACCAAAAAAGTGTAACAAAATTTCTATTAACGTTATGTTTTTTTTCCTCCATTCATTTGTAGTAACCAACGTATGTTTATGGATTGTAGCCGTCACATTTATGCAAACCTTTTACTGAGATTGATGATAAGACAAGAACAATACATGTAACCGACGATATTCTTTATGAGGCAATGCAGCATCATCAATCCAAACCAATTCTGGATGGAATTTCTAGGATATCATTGGAGAAACCGTTAGTACACAATGCTAATTTTCCCTTCCCTAAAGGAGATTACAGAACCATGGGTCCCACATAAGAAATGTTCCTCTTGTGGCTAAGGCAATTAATTTACATAGATCCAAAAATAGACCGTCATTTGAAAGTGAATCGAGCTACGACCCAGCGGAAAAGTGTACCCGCCTCAAAGGTTCCCGTGTAGGTGATGACACAAGCGGATATAGCGAAGGAATGTCTGGTCTTTGTCCACATATTATATAACGTGATAGCGGGACACAACTATAATCTACATACACATTCTCGGGAAACGTGTGTATTTTTAGTCAAAGCCGAGACATCATCACAATGTGGAGCGACTTTGAGGAGTTCTGGAGGTGTGACCAAATCAACCAAACCATAATATCACTATTCTTATTGTAAGGTCAACTTTTACCGTGTTGGATTATTATGCGAAATGTACTTGTGCTTATCCTTCTACATGTCTCGTTCCATTAGGTACATGTACTACTTTTCCAATCAAAATGATAAGGGATGGATAGGGTATTTGTACCCCTGTAATGACTCCAGAAATTGGGTTCTCTAGAGTTGAAATGATTGAATATATTCGCAAATACCTCGGCGATAGGACAAGAAACTAGTCGTTACACCGTTCATTGAGAGGTGGTGTTTTTTTCCAAATTGTTTTACAACATTAAGATTAATTTAGTTTGTTCAATTAAAGGAACACATGTTGATATTTCAATTCAGGGATCATTGGAGGTTGATTTTCATAGTTCCAAGCGAGAAACATGTGTATTGGATGGATCTGTTGCACTTCGAACCATCCAAATTATTTGTACACATTTTGGAGAATGCACACAATAAACCTAATGTCGCGACAAAGATGAAGGTGATCGAGATCAAGGTGCGATGTTCTACTGATATTTTTTGCAAATATTATTAGCACATTCAAGTAGTATATTCACAAATAATTCTTAGGAAATGGGTAAAAAAACAAGTAAAATCTTGGGAGTACGGCTATTACGCTATGTTGTACGCAGCAGAGTGTGTCACAGATGTCCGGTTGGATTATGTGGAAATTCAAAAGGTGATGACTAAACATATTTGAACGCTAAGCTTTATGTAATGATTACATATTCAACAATTTGAAATATCAAATTCTACTTTGATGTCCACGGATTTTTCGAGAGGACTACAAGCCATATTCACAAAATGACATCAATCATGCGAGAAATTGCTTGGCTCGACATCTATTTCATGTGCACTCCATAGCCATTAGACAACCTAATATGGTAGTGTGCCCCAAATCTTAACGTCATTGACATGTACTATAGGAATAGAGTTTCAATGTATTTTATTCCAATCTATATATAATGTCTTAGGTAGCGTTGTCTATAGGTTTTTTTTATTGCCCTAATGAATTAGTGTGTTAATGATAGGAAACCTATATGTTAGGTGCGGAATAGGACTTGCAATATTCTATTACACTGTATAGATAGATAGTTTCATAGTTGTATCTATACATTTTTTATATCCGAGACAATATATTTGTAAATTGCTAGAATTAGGATTCAGCTTTTGAGGCTAATATTGAACCGAATTTATGAAAATACTAAACTACCTTCCGCCCAGAATGACATTCCGAGTTCTGAACTTGTCTTGGTATCCCAAACCATTACCCCGAATTCTACATTTCGAACATATAACTGATAAATCAAATGCACATAATTTTAGCTGAAATTCATGATTGGTTCCGGAATGAAGGCAGGATTCCGGAACACCCACATCTGAATTGAACAATGAATGGGGAACTTGCTGTCTAGGAAAAGACGTTCCAAATTCGAAACAAAATATGTCGGTGAAAAAAACATAGAAAACAAAATCAAATTTGGGGACAGAATTGGGAGGTGAAGTCAAAGCCTGCACGACAGTGGTACCCCCATCGGAACCAAATTTTTGCTCCGAGTCTGAATGAATTATTCTCTACGACACACACAAACATGTTCCAAACAATTCTAGTGCCTTGACAAAGGTGGTATAGAACCGCCTTCCCTGGTCACAATTAAAGGCGGTTCTCGGAAACGCCTTTGATCGCAGTCACAGCTAGAGAAGTCACCTAAAAAGTGACTTCTCTGGTATGTTAGGACTGCCTTTAATCGCCATGTTCTACACTAGTGGGGGCTCCATATAGGTAGTGTCACAATTTATTTAAAGCAAAAACTACTACAATAAGTTCGAGGTCATGGGTGGTGTGATTATTCTTATAGGACTTTAATCTCCTATATGCATAATCGATCACTAGGACTTTTTGCATCAACATGCACCCAAAACCATCTCTTGAGGCATTTGTATATAATATAATACATTATTTCCTCAGGTAGTGCAAGGATTAGAGCAATTGTCAATCATTTCTTCCATTCTTAGACTGGCTTCCATTTTTTCATTCCTTTCATGCTTGGCTCCCTACTAGGATAGACAGAACAAGAGAGACACTAATATTAGAGAAATTTATAACAAGGCGCCAATAATATCCAACTAGTCCTAGAAAACTTTGAATCTACGTGCTATTGGTCGACACCTTTAGGATGGTTTTAACTTAGAGGGATACGACGATATCCCTTCCTTACTATCACATGCCCCAAAAAGTTCACTAGATTTAGCCAGAATTCACCCTTGCTAAACTTAGGGTACGACTTATGTTCCTTAAGTAGTTGTAATACCTTATTCAAGTGTAACTCATGCTCTTGATGAGACTTTGAAGAGACCGGGATGCCATCAATGAAATTGATGATGAACACATCTAAGTGCGGCTAAAGCATTCGATGCAAAGATCCATGAACGCGGTTGCTGCATCACTTGGAATTTAAAACGACTATATCGAGTGCTAAATGTTATCTTTGACACCACCTCTATTTTTTTCCACCCTAAATTAGTAATACCTTTGTCGTATATCCACCTTGGAAAATATAGTTGTTCCTAGGGGTTGATCAAACAACTCCTCAATGAAGGGGGTGGGTTACTTATCTCAATCATCACATTATTTTAAGCCTTGGTAATCGATACACATCCATAGAGATACATATTTCTCCTTAATGACCATCACTGGGGCTCCCTAGGGTGGTGTACTCAGTCGGATGAATCCCTGACTTGTCTAATCCTCGAGTTGCACTTTCAACTCATGTAGTCCTAGTGGGGCCATGTGATGAGGGGTTCGAGAAACTAGAGTGGCTCAATGGTAAACTCATTTTCCTTTTATGGAGGCAAACTTACGAGTTCCTTAGGAAAGTATTGAACTACAAGTATATCTTCCCCTTCTTACTTAATATGTTGGCTTATTCGTGATATAAGCCAACCTTTCAGCTGCCATTTTATCATCTTTCAGGCCTTAACACCATCAATCATTAATGAGGATAACCTCTTTCATCCTATGCCTACCTCAGTCTTTGGTTTTCCTGGCCAATATAACTTAACTTACTTCGTATGATAACTTAACAGGGCAGGGTTTTAGTGGGCCATTCCATGCCGAGTATAACCCCATATCCTTTCTAAAAAAATTGAGCACTTAAGTCTATTGGTAACACGACCTATTTGGGTTTCAACATCATTGGTGGGAGTACTAACATCTAACTTACAGGGTAAGTCATCTCTCTGCCCTTCAGGTTTTCAAGGTAGGGCTAACTAGAAAATGAATAAGAGTCACTGAGACCAATCAAAACCATAAATGGTTTATCTAAGATAGAGAGAGTACCTTCAATAACCTTGATCGAACCGGATCTCACTGTTCTTTAAGGTGTAAATCCCATCCTACACGTTTAGCCTACCACTTTCACTGGCTCTACCTTTCAAAGTAGGGTGGGTCAGTGATGCCTATGACCAAGGGTTAAGACGAGTATTTGGAGCACCAGCAATAGTTCTTTATCTAGCTGTACAAGCCATCCTCTGTGGTTTTAAGGATACCAGGACCCCTGTAGTATGTTTAGGAAAGGCTTATTAATATGAAATTTTGTCATTCTAAAACTTTCTTTGGTACCAGGAATTTGCCACTTCTACTCTTCTGATTGATAATGTAAATGTGCAGGACTAGGGAATTCTGTGGTTGTATACTTTTTCCCAATAACAATGCATATGTTTAAATATGGTGTAACTGGTGCCACCATTTTCACAGTTGCATATCATTAATTTTCACATTAGTGTATCTTTTGCTTCCAAAATTTGAAGTTTGGTAACAAGGTCCTTTTTCGGAAAAGGTTCATGTCTCTGTAGGCGGTTTTCTTCTTGGAAGAACTCTTGCTTGTATACAGACTGTGACTCTCAGCACTTCAATGGCTGCTCGTTAAGGAACCTTGGCTATGGCTGCCCATAAAATAAGCTTGCAAGTGTATTTGTCTGTCTCTCTCCTCGTAGATGCTCAAGCTGCCGCAGGACAAGTATAGATTGTTATATTTATCCATGATTGTTGAAAATGCATGAATTTGTCTTCTGATAAGGCTCTCATTTCCTGTTTGTTCTACGTGAAGGCTCTCATTGTAAGTGCTTTTGCAAAACAACACTACAAAAGAGTTAAAGAAATTACTTAGGCTTCTCTGAAGGTGAGTGAGTTAGTACTGTACCATTTAATTTTAATCTTACATAAGAAGTGCCATTCGAGTATGTTATTTTGTTCATTTGCTGTCACAGATAGGACTATTCACCACCATCTCTATAGCAATGATATTGGGCTTGTCTTTTCCATCACTAGCCAAATTATTCACCAATGTCATGCAAGTCTTGGACATTATCAAATCTGGACTTCTGGTAATATTGGTGGTTCTGTATTAGGCTTTAAACTTTCTAGTCAATCCCGATGATGATCATTTCTACAGGTAGTGCTAGTCAACCTCGGCCCCGATGAGGGAGGCAATCTCATGACATCTTGTCTTCCCACTCAAAGCCTTGTCCTTTTTCCTTCGGCGCATAGAACCCATGGTTCGCTAATATCTGAATATTTTTAATTCTTTTAGTCATTTTGTATGTAGAGTCTTTTTGTGATTTTCTTGTGTATGTAGAGTCTTAATATCTGACTGTTGGTTTACTGATGGGCCGGGGTGAGGGTGCTGGTGGTGGTGAGATTGATTCCTCTCCAAGGTCTCTACCACAATGTTTAGTCCCATAGATTGTTAATTTTGTATCATAACTTTTTTTAGGTTTTATTTCTATATTATCAATTTTGTGAAGTTAATTTTATTATTAAATTAATGTCCTATTAAAATTTTAATTTTGGGTCTTTTTTTCTTCTTCTAAAAGTGGCAGCACGCTGCCGCTTTCAGAGGAAGAGATTTTTTTAGTCGTTGTAAATATTTTAGCACCGGTTAAAAAACCAGTGCTAACAAAAAATCTGGTGCTAAAATATTTATAACTAAATAAATCCCTTCCTCTGAAAGCGACAGCGCACTGCCGCTTTTAAAGAAAAGGATTTTTTTAGTCGTTGTAACTAACAAAAAAATCCGGTGCTATTGCAGTGCATATTAGCACCCATTTTCTTCCAACCGGTGAAACTATTTTATTGGTTACTTAGGCACCAGTTTTCTTTTACAAAAAAATGATGCTAAAGGGGGGGGGGGTTCCTGTGAAAGTGCTTTGTTGAAACTGAATGGAGTCCTCCTGCTGAAGATGCTGAAATTAGTTCAAAGGAGAAAGAAGGAGAATCGAGTACGAAGAAGCAGAAACTCAAGGACAAGTCTACTTGGACTTGAGATGAACCGAAGGCTTCACTGGAAAATTCAAAGGCGTTAAAAGCCATCTTCATAGCGGTGGATGAAAATCAGTTTAAACTTATCTCAACATGTCACTAGGTAAGGAAAGCTTGGGATATCTTACAGACCGTTCATGAAGGAACAAGTCATGTACGTGAATCCAAACTATAGATATTTAAGTCAGTTCGAGGAACTGACAATGGAGGAGGATGATACTATTGCTATATTTAATGGGAAACTCAGAGACATCTCCAACATAGTGTATCAACTTGGAAAACTTTACAAGGAAGAAAAGTTGGTGAAAAAGACTTTGAGATCTCTTCCTAAAAGATTTGCTATGAAAGTAGCAACAATAAAATAAGAAAGAGATGTAGCCACCACGACCTTAGATGAACTAATGGAATCACTACAGACCTATGAGATGACAATGCAATAGCCTGTAAAGAAAGTCCAGAAGGAGTTGGCCTTCAAAACCTCGCCATCAAGTGTTATCCATGAATCTGATAGTGATGATGAGTTGCTCTTAGCACTAAGAATTTCTCAAGAATGTTGAAGAAGATGATAAACAAGAAATCACAAGAAAGATTTGGTTGAAGTAGACCTCGAGCACAAGACCTTGGTAATGTTCGTGGAACACAATTGGAACAAGAAAAACAGCAGTACACTAGAAGTCAAAGTGGTGAAACAAAGTAGTCTGGAAGAAGTCAATGTAGAGAATGTGAATGCTACGGCCACATCCAGGATAAATGTGCTAATACCCAAAAGAAGCAAGGAAAATCATACATCACCTCATGAAGTGAAGATAAAGAAGATGAAAAAGACAAAGAGGAACTTACAAGCAATTATATGACATTTAGAGCAAACGTTCATGGTGGATCAGATGATGATGTATGTTCCAAAATGTCAAAGAAAAACGATGATGTATGTTCCAGCATGTCAAAGAAAAATGAGGATGCATGTTCCAACACAGGTTTCGGTGATACTTCCAGTGAAGATAAAGAACTAGTTGTAAGTGATGAAGAGATCTATACTGCATATGAGAAAATGTATGACATGTGGCTTAAATTTTTTGACACAAAAAAATTGATGAAGGAAGAGAAAAGTCATTTGGCTGAGAAGGAAAGGGGGTTGCGAGCCCTAGTTATTGAACTTAGAAGGGATATTGAAGATTTAGTTTTGAATCTAAGCTCAACAACTAAGAGAGCTGAGATGGCCGAAGCAACAATTACCAAGTTGAACACAGGTAAGGAAAAACTTGATGATATTCTAACCATGGGAAAGAGCTTTGGAGATCAACAAGGAATTGGGTATAACAACTCACTGGGTAGCACAGTTGATTTCAAGACAAAGATTCGAGAAATAAAGAGAAAGGTGATCAAGACTCGTCAACGCAAACCTTTCATCTATAGCTACTGTATGTATCAAGGCCATACTGAGGAACAATGCCTGAAATTGCTTAGGGATATCATGACTAGACGTCAACTGTATGCATGTTCCAACATAGACAATGTCCAGCGATCAAGGATGGTCAGAAAGGTTTGGGTCATTAAATGCGCTAGTACTTGTCTTGTTGTTCATACTTCCCTTGTTGCACATTCTAGAGACTCATGGCACTTTGATAGTGGTTGATATTGCCACATGACTGGAACTCCAGAATTTTTGACAAACATTAAACCATATAATGGTGGTTTTGTTAAGTTTGGCGATGGAAAGAAGAGTTGAGTGGTTGGAAAAGATGAACTGCATATTGAAGGATTCTCCGCATTCACTAGTGTTCTGTTGGTGGAAGATCTAAAGGCTAATATCCTAAGTATCATCCAATTATGTGATGATAATATGACTGTGGAATTCCATAAGGAGAAGTACATAGTGAAACATGGCAACAAAAAAGTGCTTACTGGTATCGGTCATCAGACAAATGTTACTTGTTGGAACAAGAAGTGAACTGCTTGAGTGTTGAATATGATGAGGTAGATCTTACAGATAATACTGATAACTCTTATAACTTCAGCGATGTTGGAACACCATCCTCCCCAGAAATCTCCTATGTTCCAACATCAGTGCAGGCTGAATCAAGCAGAAGAATAACTCAATCGATCACTCGGGTTGATGAGTATTGTATTGTGGAAATGCAAGAAGAATTTGGGCATTCGAACACAATGATAATAAAGCAAGGTTAGTTGCTCAGGAATACACCTAGGATGAAGGAGTTGATTTTGATGAGGCATTTGCACTAGTTGCCTGGTTAGAATCTATTCGTATTCTCCTTGATATAGCTTACACTATGAATTTTATAATGTACCAAAAAGTTGTCAAGAGTGCTCCCCTACATAGTGTGGTCAATGAAGAAATATATCATCGACTCAAGATGGGTTTGTATGGATCAAAACAAGCACCAAGGGCGTGGTATGAGCGACTCACTATCTTTCCTACTCAGAAAGCTTATCGTCGAGGGGGAGTAGATCGCACCTTGCGTGTGGATATGGTCTTTGGGTCTACTTCACCGTTCTTGGTACAAGATAGTGTGACTTTGATGCAAACCAAATTTGAGATAATTATGGTTGGATTATTTGCAAGACTTCAGGCTGATCCTAAGGAAGATCACTTGTCTATAGTTAAAAGAATAATTTTATATGTTAGTGAGACCTCTGAGTATAGAATATGGAATTCTAAGAATCAAGACTCTCATCTTGATTGGCATAGTGATTCTGATTGGGGCGGTAATGCAAATGATCGTAAAAGCACCACATGTGGATGTTTCTTTATTGGTGGAAGTTGTTGTGCACAATTATCATTGATGAAGCAAATGTTGAGTGATTATGGAATGAAAGAAGGGCTTCTAACAGTGTTATGTGACAAAAAAAGTGCTATTGACATCTCAAAGAATCTAGTACATCATTCTCGGACATAGCTCATTGATATAAGCATTCATTTTATTCTAGAACTTGTTGAGAGGAAAGAAGTAGTAGTTGAGTATGTTCCAACATCGGAAACTTTTAAGTCTTCATTGAACTGGTTGAACTATGCAACATTTGAGCTCCTTACACAACACTTAGGTGTTTGTCAAATTTGAGATATTTTCTTAAAACTTTTATTTAGTTGTAGAGTTTTTTATTTTTTTGTGTGTACAAAAAAATTTTAAAAAATAAAAAAGAAGAAAAAGTGAACAAAAAATAGAAGGTGTGGAGACATGTTGGAAGTTGGTGTTGAAGACATTATGGTAATTGATGAGATGCATATATTAGAGAGATGACTACTTCTGGTATTCTGGTTTAGGATGATGAGGAGATGGAAGGCAGTGATGTTGGTCATGTTCCAACACAGAGTATGGAGACAGGTAGAGAAGACGTGGACATGGAAATATATGAGCTTGGTGTGATTAGAGATTCTGAGTTCAAACATCATTAAATGTGGCTAGAAAAGATCATGATCCGGGTGGTGAACAAGCATATGTTCCAACACCAAACAGGGAGATAGGGGGGAGAAAGTAGTGATGGAGTGAAGAAAGTTGATCATGTGATGTTCCAACATCAATGCAGACTAAGGGTGTAGATTCCAAAGCAATGAAAGGATCAGAGAAGTTCCAACATTAGAGAAAGTGGGTGAAGCTGAGAGCTGCTATATTCCAACATCAGGGACATATGTTACAACACAAGTTGCGCAGATTATTGAAGGCACTACTAATCAGACTGCAGAATCAGTAAAAGGAATAGTACAACCAACAAGAAGATGATTAAAGCAGAAGGAGGATTTTAGCTGAGATGACAACTGATCTGGGTGCATATGAGAAGTATTGATTTACAGCCTACATGAACTATTTGAGTTTCAAGATTGCTACCTCAATCTACAAGGAGTACAACAGAGAGATTGTAGAAGAATTTTAAGGGACGCAACATTGATCCATATTTTGAGTGGTACAACGGAGTTTACATCAGGGGCAAGAAATTACTGGAGGATTTCAATCTCAGTGGCCACTCAAGGGAACTCTACTGCATCTAACTTAACTATCAGGTATTTCTGTCTGTTCCAGATTGAAGTAAATAGATGGATACTCTGTTGAAATACTACATCTCTTACACGAGAAACGGCCAAACAAGAGGACATTTGATCTAATACATGTGCATGATGGAAATCTAAGGCTACGAACAACTTCTAATGTTAATGAGAAGAAGGCACAGTTAGAGGCACATATAGCTGCACCTGAAGAGGTTTGAATGCGCTGATGTGGCTATGTTCCAACATAGGCCAGCTATTTATTTTGGGGGGAGCTACATGTATTTATTATCAGTGTCTATTGTCTTTGGCATGTTTATGGTACCAAGGGGGAGATATTTTGGATTTCTTGGATTTCTTTGTGATGACTTTATTGGCTCTATTGGGATGATGCTCCAACATGCTTATTATTCCTAGATGTTAAGGGAATCTGGAATTCAGGGGGAGACGTTATATTTCTATGTTCCAACATCCAAAGTGTTTTTCAAAGCTTGATGTTCGTATTGCTCAAGTTCTTGTGATGAAATGAAAAAAGGTGATTGGTCCACAAAATGCCAAAGGGGGAGATTGTAAAGTCTAAATTTATCTAGTTGGCAATTTGTAGAAGTTATGCAAATATGGAATTGTTGTGTTCAAACATCAAAGAAGGAATGTTTGGAGTTTTATGGAATGACATGAAGAAATCCGATGAGATATTTCGTCCATGGTTTTAAGTTCAGAATATATGAATTATTATATTTATGGGATTAGATTTGATTTATGAAATTGGAATTGATTTGATAAATATCCTTTGTGGAAAGGAATTGGGCGGAATATATTAATTCATTTCTTTAAGGGATTAGATTTGATAATTCCTATCTCCAAGATATTTGATTGTAATCAGAATATTATGTGGAGAAGTAATTATACATGCACATGGGTTGTATCTATTGAGGATAAATTTCAGTGCTTGGATGAAATGAGACAAACCGTCCGGGGTATAAAGCAAACCCTGAGGGGACAAAGGAACTACATCGACAAGTTGAGGAGTTACTTCAAAAAGTTTATGTGTGAGAATCCCTATCTCTTTGTGATGTGTTTTTCATTTTAGTTCCTAAGAAAGATAAAACTTGGCGTATGTGCATTGATTGTCATGTTATTAACAAGATTACCATTAAGTATCGTCATTATATCCCTATGTTAGATGATATGATTGAAGATTTGCATGGATCTGTGATTTATACTAAGATTTATTTGACTAAGGGTTATCATTCGGTTCAAATTAATTAGGGGAATGAATAGAAAACATCATTTAAGACTAAGTCCGGGCTGTATGAATGGATTATTATGCCTTTTCGGTTTAAATAATGCACCTAGTGGTCTATTTTGATGATATCTTGATTTATTCTAAATCGATTGATGAACATATTAAGCATGTTAAAATGGTTCTTGTTGCACTACGTGAGTCTTGTTTGTATGTGAACATCAAGAAGGGCACATTTTGCACTTCAGAGGTTGTATTTCTCAATTTTGTAGTCTCTAAGGAGGGCATAAAAGTCGACGAATCCAAGATTTAGGCCATTAAGACCTGGTCGAGACCTACAAACGCCAGCCAGGTACATTCTTTTCATGGTTTAGCTAGGTTTTATAGACGGTTTGTGCATAATTTCTCATTTATTGCTGCACCTCTAAATGAACTAGTTAAAAAGGATGTAAAATTTATATGAATTGATAGTCAAGAGGATGCATTTAATGAATTGAAAGTACGATTATGTAATGCTCATGTTCTTACTTTACCAAATTTTAATAGTACTTTTGAGATTCATTGTGATGCTTCTTGTGTTGGTATTGGTGCTGTTTTGATGCAAGAGAATCGACCTATAGCTTACTTTAGTGAAAAACTAAAGGGTGGCGCTCTAAACTATCATGCGTAAGATAAATAATTTTATGCAATTGTGTGTGCATTAGAAACTTGGCAACATTATTTATTGCATAAAGAATTTTTCTTTCATAGTGATCACGGGTCCTTGAAATATTTTAAGAGTCAGATGAAGTTGAATAACCATCATGCTAAATGGTCTAGTTTCATTGAATCTTTTCCTTATGTGCTGCGTAACAAAAAGGGTAAAGAAAATGTTGTTGTTGATGCTTTGAGTCGTAGACTTATTTTACTTACACGATTGGAATGCATTATGTTAGGGTTTTCATTTGTGCGAGATTTATATGCGATTGATCCTAAATTTTCATCTATTTATGATGCATGCAAAAATGGCGCTTATGAATGGTTTCTTGTTTATAATTAATAGGTTATGTATTCCTCAATGGTCAATGCATGAATTACTCATTAGAGAATCTCATTTAGGTGACTTAATGGGACATTTTGGTGCATTTAAAACTTATAATTTGTTGCGAGAACACTTCTATTGGCAAAAAATGGCACTTGTTATTGATAGAGTTTGTAGGAATTGTCTTGATTGCTTGAAGGATAAGTCTAAAACTAATTCTGATAGTCTTTACACTCCATTACCTATTCCTACACATCCTTGGGTTGACATTTCCATGGATTTTTCCCTTGGTTTGCCATGATCTCAGTCACGTAACAATTTTATCTTTGCGACCGTGAATAGATTTTTGAAAATGGCACACTTTATTTCTTGTAGGAAGAAAGATGATGCAAAACATGGTGCAGATCTATTTTTGAGAGAATTAGTTCGGTTATATGGAATTCCTACATCCATTGTCTTTGATCGTGATGTTAAGTCGTTATCCTACTTTTGGAATACCTTGTGGGTAAGTTAGAGACCAAGTTCTTGTTTTCTATTGTGAGTCATCCTCAAACTGATAGACAAATAGAAGTGATGAATCAAACCCTAGGAGCTCTCCTGCATGTCCTTGTTCAGAAAAACTTGAAGAATTGGGAAAAAGGCATCCCGATAACAGAGTTTGCTTATAATTGCACTATTCATTCTACTACATCTTTATCTCCACTGAAATTTTCTATGGTTTTCTACCTATTACATCTCTTAGTTTACTTCTTTTGAATTTTAAATAGGTTAAAAACCTTGATGGAGAAAAGAAAGCTGATTTTGTGAAGAAAATTTATGAGAAGGTGCACATGAAAATTGAAAGGGAAAATGCACATAATGTTGACAGAGCTAATCGGGGCCGAAAGTTGATGAGGTTCCAGGCCGGAGATTATGTTTGGATACATCTTTGGAAAGAGAAGTTTTCAAATGCTCAGAAATTTAAGTTGAGTCCCACATGGAGATGGTCCTTTTAAAGTGGTGGAGCATATGAACGACAATGCTTACAAGATTGAGTTACCAGATCATTATGGTGTTAGTGTGGCCAGTAACATTGCTGATTTATCGCCATTTACCTTTGAAGATGATTTAGTTTTGAGGGCGAAACCTTTTGACCAAGGAGAGAATGATTGAGATGCCAAGACGACTATCACTATAAATGAAAACATTACATGTCTTGATCAAACATTTAAAGGTTATGTTTGAGATCCTCTAAGTGACATGGTAGGACCTGTGACTAGGTCAAGGACTAAGCTTAGGGGTGATGCTTTAAATGTTTTAACTGATCGTCTTTATGATGAATAATTAAAGAAGGATTCATCATCGACATCTTGGATTTATTGTTCAATACTGCCAAAGAACTGAAGACATCATGGAGAACACTATACTATTTTTTCCATTGGGTTTTTAATGAGGTAGTGTGATCACTGTAAAATATTGTAAAATTATTTATTTTGGGTTTACTAGATTGATAGCTCAGCCACGTGGCCTTTGAAGAGCTGATTTTTGAATCCAGTCAATTAGGGTTTCAAAAATATTGAATTTTATTCTTATTAGAATTAGATTTGGTAAGATTATATAAGGTGATATTCATACAAGGTGTGTCTTGGAAGGAATTTGGCCATGTGTGTCTATTTTAGGTATTTTAGTTAGATATGATTTTAGCTTCTTAAAGCTTCCATAAGTCGATTCAGTTTCCAGTAGTGATTAGAGTTTTGGGAGAAATCTAACCCTATAAATAGAGGGGCTTATCCACAAATTCACACACTTTTATCAATAAATAATTCAAACCTTTGAGCTCATAATCTTGTTGCTTGCGAGCTTCATCCATTGTTGCTTAACCCGAGGGCTAGTTAAGTATCAATAAACCTTGTGATCTGATCCTGCGGGCTAGTTGGAGGTAAAGTCAAAATTAGACATACCTCGAGGGCTAGACTTCTTAATTTTGTAAAGCACACTAGGCTTTGTGAGTTCCCTTGTTTTTTCAAAGATCTTAATTCTACAATCCAGAGTTTTCGAAGAAGATTCATATCATAAACAAATGGGTATGCCTTGTGACCTTTCATGGAATAGCTAGACAAGTTTCCTTACGCAGGAAAGCCATTAACAATGCAAAATAATGTCGCTCTAAAATTAAACTCCTCATTCCGAAACCCATCATACATTCTTAATCTTAGATGCCACATCCTTTACAAGTCATCCACCAAGGGGGCTAGGTACACATTGATATCGTTGCCTGGTTGTTTCGGACTGGAGATTATTAGAGATAACATTATGTACTTCCTTTTCATGCACAACCAAGGGGGAAAGTTGTAAATCATTACCATCACTGACTATGAACTATGATTGCTGCTCATATTACCAAACGGTTTTATTTCATCGGTGCAGAAACCAAGCCTCAAGTTACGTGGCTCATTCCAAAAGACCTAAAAAGCCGCATCTATCTTCTTCCACCGATTACCATCAGTCGAATGACTTATCACTTCAGGATTAACCGCTCTCTGATCTGCATGCCAACTCGAATTATTTGCATCATCAGGATCGTCAAACAATCTTCTCAAACAAGGAATAATAGGTAGATACCAAACAACCCTAACAAGAACCTTCCCGGTTCACAGATTTCCAATTTCTTCATTAGCATTGACCTCCTTCAATTTGAACCTTGGAGCATTGCATTCAGGTAAATCCTTCGCATTCAGGTGATCTCCCCTATACAAGATACAATCATTCCGACAAGCATGTATCTTTCATAATCCATGCCAATCGAATTAAAATATTAAAAAATCTAATAAAAATAATGAAATAAACATCAAATTAAAATAGTTAGATGACAAATATAAGTAATATAATTAAAAATAAAAAAGTAAATTGAACATAAAAAAAAAACTAAACATCGAAAAAAAGTATTTAAATACGCATCAAATTAAAAATTGTAAAACATAAAGTGTAAATAAAAAATCTAATTAAAATAGATAAAAATCACATAAAAGTATTAATATACACATTAAATTAAAATATAAAAACGTCAAAATGTAACTTTGATATGGTAAGAATTAAAAATCAATGTAAAAATTTTAAAAATCAATTCACGCTCTAAAAACATTAAGAAACACATTAAATAAAAAATCTAATATTCGAAAAGAAAAACATCGATATAATTTTTAAAACAACACATTGAAAAACCAAAACTTCAAACAAAATAAAAGTATGAATTAAAATAATAATTAAAATAATAAAATATCACCAACTAGTGTCGAAATGCATAAATGTTATGCATATGATTAAAAAACACATGATTTACAATACAATAAAAAATAAAAATTTAACTTTAAAACACATGATTTTAGTGAAAGAGACTTACGAAAAAACATCACAAGATTTGATTGAAACATCAAATACCACAAACGAAACATCAAGTTTGGCAGTAAAAACCACCCATTGCGAAAATAAGGAACAAATTGATCCATGAATTTCTCCAACCCAGATTCTTGACCCGTGAGATTCTTACGACCCGAAATCATTAATTCCCCAATTATTTATGCCCTGCACCCCCCGAAAACTGGAATTTGCACCTAGATCCCTCCCTCCTCTCCCAAACATTCTTAAATTATATTTGGAACCCCATATCTAATTATATTACATATATTGCACATTAATCATTGGTCTCGCAGTGAGACAGTCTCGTGCAAGACTTTGTCATTGAGGAGTATACTTTTACACAAAATCTTATTTTAAACGGACTAACAGTTAGACGTGCCATTTTTAAAATTAGTATGACAAATAGGGTGATTTGACATTCATTTTTGGCAAAGTCTTGGGAAAGACTGTCTTTCCATAAGATTATGAAAAGACAAGGTTTAATTAGAATAATAAAAGGTAAAAGGTTTTTGTTGGAATATTAAAAATTTTATTATGCAACATGTAGTAGTTATAAAATTTATAACTCAATTCATGCAACCGAAAATTTTATCTTCATTTTTTCTAATTTGCATTGATCTTTCCATGGCTTATGTAAAGACCGTGTTTTAAGAGACAGACTCTTCATTTTTATTTATTGCTATGAAGCATTTATAATTATAATTTTTTTAAAAAAAGGAATCCACATGAAAAAAATTATAATTCACCCTTAGTAATTTTAATAATATTTTATAACTGGTCTAATCATTATTCGGTATTATTAGATGATGCCTTCTCATACTTTAAACATTTTTGGTTGATAAAGTACATCGCATATCACAGTCTCACCCATCCTTTTAAAATAGTAGCTTATTTTCTCATGAAATAAAATTTTACTATCGATCATTACAATTATAATTACGATTAATTAAAATAAAATACCATATTTTGAAAATATACTTTACATGTATCTTATCAAATCTCAAAAATAATTATTTTATATTCATATTAAATTAGAATTTATGATTAAACTTTAACTACGTTTAAAAATATGTAATATGATCTTAAGTTGGAACCATTAGGTGGATGGTATGAATTCCCTTGCGAAGAAGCTGGATTGCGGAAGGGAACTCGCAAACCCTTACTCTGTCACACGAAATTCAAGAGTCTAGCTCTCGGAGTACGCCTAACTTTGATTTGCTCTCTAACTAGCACTCAGGCTCAAACTACAAGGTTTATTGATACTTAACTAGCAATCGGGGTTAAGTAACAATGGAAAAAGCTAATAAGTAACAAAAGTATGAACTTAAAGGTTTGTATACAAGAATATGAACTCAAAGGTTTGTATATTTGATTGATAAGAATGGTCAGGTGTTGAAAACCACTCCTATTTATAGTACATAGGTATGGTCTCCACAAATACAAACAAGAAACTGAAAAATATTATGGCAGCTTTAAATAGCTAAAATCATAGTTAACTAGACTACCTAAAATAAATGTAGATATGGACGGATTCAATCAAGATAAATCTTGAATGAATATTGTCTTATCTAATATTACCTAATCTAATTCTAGTCAAATCAAAACTGAATATTCTAAACTCTAAAATAAAGCATGACTGAAACATTAATTCTTCCAACATGGCTGAATTAATGTGTCTTATTCTAAAATGAGAGGGAAAGTCTCAAGAAAGGCGGCCTTTCCATAAGCTTATGGACAGTTCTCAAGGGCATTTACCTTAAATGTTGTAATTTTTTATAAAATTTAAATATTGCATTTTATAAGTTAAAACAAGTAATAATATGTATTTGAAGGTGAAAATATAAAAATACATGATATAAAAAATATTTTCAAAATTTTAAAATTTTGTATGTAATTTAACAAATACAGTATATAAGGTAAGAAATAAATGGTTCATCTATAAGCTTATGGACAGACCGCCTGTCAGGAGACCTACTCAAAATAAAAATAAAGTAAATTATCACACTATGTCATTAAAAATTTCAGTGCGATAAAGAGTGTAGTATTATCTTCTAAAAATCCTAATTAATAAAAATAAATAAGAAAACATGATTCCTATTGGAGGACTTTATTACTGCCGTTAAATTTCAACAACTCCAACTGTACGACTTATATTGCAGAGAACACTAGAGCATATAAGTTTGATTGTAAAAATTCAATCTAAGAACACGTTAGATAATATTAGTCAAAAGCAAAAAAAAAAAAAACAAATACGGAAGCATATTTTTTTTTCTCATTAAAACCATCCGAAGATGGGGGAAATTATATTAGGCCTTCCCAAGCCGTGTAATAAACAAAAACTTAACAGCAGAAAGAAGAAGTGAAGCCATAGCTTAGTTGATATATACATGAGTGAGCCATAAGCTCTTGAAGCAACAATGGTTGCTTCCAAAATGAAGTAGGGTATATAGCTAATAGTTAGAGGATTACAAAAACTATTAGTCTATTAGGGAAGATCATCGAACTTATTAGTGAATCGTAATAACGAAACACAAGTAAGTCAAAATCACCCCAAATAGACTAAAAAACTTATCCTCTACTAGCAGAGAGGCCAAGAGTATAAAGTGAATGTTCCAGAAGCCATCGACCAGAGAAGTCCTTCAATCCATATGCTATCCAGATCAATTGTACCAGCAGTTTGATGCAAAATCCTCCTACAAATAACAGTTGAAATCAGTAGCATCCATTCATTGTACCATCCTTAATGAAGGTGTACCTATCTGGTCTAGCCTAATTAGACCTTGAGTAGTATTGGATAGCATCTTAAATGTAAACAGGGAGGAACTGGTCTGAGCTCTGAGACAAGCCTTGGCAAGAGAATCAGCAACTAAATTTGCTTATCTCTGAGTATGCACTAGGTTAATATTACCCAGAAGTTGGTCAATATCATCAGCTAATTGGAACAGTTTCCAGGGCGCATGTAGGGAATCAATAACAAATTTAACCGCATTAAGACAATCTGATTCCAAGCAAACAAGAGAAGAGTAACCTGCATACTTATCTAAGGCAAACATAATTGCTTTCATTTCAGCTTCCAGAGGGGAATTGGCCTGTGTAAATTTAGTATGAGCAGCAATAAAACTACCCCTACTATCTCTGATAATCATACCAAGTCCACACATGTTAGAATGACAACACCATGCAGCATCAACATTAATTTTATAATCCCTACAAGATCCCCTCTACCAAAGGGCATATCTAGTACATGGATCACCCTAATACCTAAGAAAGCTACTCCATCATCATTTGATGATTTCAGGCCTATCAGTCTCTCTAATGCTCTAAATAAGATTTGTTCTAAGGTGTTAATGGAAAGACTTAGGCCTTATATTGATTCTTTAATATCCCAGAATCAATCTGCTTTTATGAAAAGCAGAAATATTACAGATAACATTCTTTATCTTCAGGAAATGGTCAGATTTCTAGATAGGAAGGCTAGGATTCCTAATTGCATGCTGAAACTAGACTTACAAAAGGCATTTGACAGAGTTAATTGGGATTTCTTAAAATGTGTACTGACGAAATTTGGATTTCAAGGTTTATTTTTAAATGCGATCATGTCCAACCTTTCACAAGCTAATTTTTCGATTTTGATCAATGTTTATCCATTTGGATTTTTCAAAGCCTCTCGCGGAATCAAACAAGGTGACCCTCTCTCCCCCTTTCTCTTCAACATCTTTTCTGAAGCTTTTTCAAGAAGCTTATCTTTCATTTTCCATAATAGTAAACTTTCATATTATCATATTCCATCAACTGTTTCTGCAATCTCTCACCTTATGTATGCGGATGATACTATCATATTGATGCAAGCCTCGAAATCTAATTTAATTAGGATTAAGGCTTTTTTAGATATATTTGAATTCACTTCGGACCAAAAATTTAACTTCCATAAATCAGAATTCTTCATTAGTAAACGGGCTTCGACAATTAAACTTAACTAAATGAGGCACATTCTGAAAATGAAACAAGGTGCTTTTCCTTTCCAATACTTAGGATGCCCTATTTTCAAAGGTCGAACCTTAAATAGATATTTTCAACCACTTATGGAGAAACTGGATAAAAAAAGTGCAAAACTGGAAGAATAATTGGTTGAGTACGGGGGGGGGGGGGGAACTAATTCTGATCAACAGCTGCCTGTATTCTTTGCCCCAACACTTATGGGCTGTAATAAGACACCCTAAATACATTATAAAATCCTTTGAGAGAAAGCTGGCTCGGTTTTTCTGGGGGAAACTGATGGGAAAAGAAATAAGGTGTGGAAAAAATGGATAGATTTGGCCAAACCAAAATCCTTAAATGGCTTAGGTTTTAGATCAATTAAAGATATAGTGGATGCATGCTCCCTCAAGCTTTGGTGGCACTGTCAACTAGGAATCACACTTTGGTCTAAACTCTTATGGTCCTTACCACCCTCACACAGAAATTCTGTGACTTGGAAATGGATCTGTTCTGTAAATACTATAGCCGGGGAAAACACCATGATTATTCATGGTAAAGGGACAAGTAACTGTTGGACATCCACTTGGTGCCCTAATGGTCCACTGATTAACATAATCCCTCACAGTATCTATGACACTTTTCAATGGTTCTCCATATCTGACTTCATCAATAACAAAGTAGATGTTTTAGCTCTGATATCTCCTTACCTGGAAAATGATGTTGTGGCTTTCTTACAGGATGCTGAAGTGGTGGAAAACAGAGAAAACAGGCTCATTTGGAAACCGGATACATTGGGCAAATTCTCTTATAAATCTGCATACCGCACTATTACGAACTCACCAGGTAATTTCCCGGCTACCAAGAATGTTTGGAATAAGATGTTGCAGAAGAAAATATCAATATTTACATGGAAACTGCTTCATGCTTTCCTTCCTTTTGATGATGTGCTGATAAAGTGTGGATATAGTCTGGTTTCTAAATGCCCCGTGTGTTGCAATTCAGATTCAATGGAACACTTTTTCATATCTTGTACACTGGCAAAACTGATCTGGCACAATCTGACTTCTCTGATAAATTTTAATCTGCCTGATCATCATACTATTGCTCAGAGATTTTATGCTATGTGGAATTGCTAAGATCTACCTAAAGGTTTCCAAGTGATATGTAAACTATTTCCTTCTCTTATTTGTTGGGGTCTATGGAAAGCTAGGACCAGATATCTCTATGATCAGATTCCTTTCTTGGCTGATCGCATTTGTAGAGAGATTCATGACCTTGTTAACCTCTCCTTCTATTCCTTTCCAGTGAACCTTAATCCTTCATCTGGCTTCCCTAATTCACTTAGACACTTAGTACCACTTCTTAGACCACCACCGAAACCAATTATTAGGCCTGTCTACTGGGAAAGGCCAGCTACTAATGCCATAAAAATAAATATGGATGCCTCCTGGCTGCCACACACTGCTTCTATTGGGATTATAGCGAGAGATAGCTCTGGCTCTCCTTTGTTCATTCACTCGGCCTCGATAGTAGCAACCTCTCCTATACATGCCGAATTATTAGCCATTCTCTCGGCATGTCAATCTTTTCCGAATCGTGATCTTCCTGTAATATTTGAATCTGATTCTATCCTAGCCACCAGGATGGTTCTGGATCCTTACTCAGCAAATTGGGACCTTTTTAATTTGGCTTTTAAAATCCATAGCCTACTGAACGGAGCTGAGCTTCATCATGTTTTTAGAGAATGTAACTCTGTAGCAAATGCAATTGCCAAATATCATACAGCCAACAATCGGTCACTTCACCTTTGTAACTTGACAATGCACATAAAGGGTCTCATTTCTTTGGATGCTGAACAGTTTCCTTATATTAGAACCTACAATCGTGGCCAGATTTGAACTTGATACTGCTAATGAAAATGTTGGTTATGCAGGTTAAGCCTCACTGGACTTTTGCTGTACCATCACTTCTGCAACTAATCTGGACTTCTGGACTTCCGCAACTAATCCTGCTCTATGCGTCACTGGATTTATGCAACTAATCTGCTCTCCTACTGGACTTCTACTACTAATCTGCTCTCCAGATGTTTCTTTATATACTAACTCCTTACCCATTCATTTTGGTTACGATGACCATTCCTTCCCTTGGGAATACTTTGCAGCTTTTGATTGTAACCTAATTACTTCTTGGTTCCTGTAGATTACATCTCTACTTGAATTTGTTGATATATCCACTTAGTTGCCTGGCCAAAGAGCGAATTAACACGGGGTGTGGAGATTCGTCTTCTTTGGAATCGCAACTCATGGATATATCAACAACCCTGTATAGTCTTACTGATTTGGCGGCAATGCCCTTGCCTTTTGTTCAAACTCAAGCCACCTCTGATGGCTACTCTTTATGGCCTGGGGTGCCAATATATAACCCCCACCTTATGGTGTTTCTATAAAAAAAATAATTTTATAACCCCTACATGGCTTTGTCCAAGCAATTTTGAAGATTTTAGGCTTCGGAGTAGGTTTGATCAGAGGTAGAAATGAGTGATATGCAATGCCTAAGTCCATCTTAGAGACTATGAAAATAGGTTTAGCAGTGAACATATAGAAAATTTGTTCCTTTGTGTGAGTGAGAACTAAACCTGTTAATGGAATGGCAGAGTCATATAAACATTTATTCCTCATTTTCCACAGATTCCAACATGTTATTACAGCAGCAGATTGAATAATTAATGAGTGCAAAGAGCTCAAACCAGTATAAGTGAGGTAGCAAGAAATTCTATCCCATATAGATGGGAAGGATCTGTCCCTGATTCCCATGAATGAATGGACAGTTTTCCAAACTTGCACAGCAAAAGTACAGGAATTAAAAAAGTGATCCAAAGAGTCCTCATGTTTATTTCACATACAACATTTGGAAGGCATTGAGAATCTCATATTGCGCAGGACATTATCAAAGGGTAGAAATGAGTTCATCAATTTCCACATGAAGACAGAGATTTTCTTTTCAATTCTAGAACTTCAAAGATATTGAATAGAAGCAATAGTACCTCTCTGTGATCTGAGCAAGAGATAAGTGGATTTAAATGTGAACTCACCCTTGATTCCCGGTTTCCATATGAGTCTATCGTTTCTGTGTATTGAGAGCTTTGCTTCCTGTAAAAGAGAAATAGCATAAGAGGGAAGAACAGGAGAAATTTTTTGAAGCAAAACTGATTTATTTGAGATGAACTCTGAAACCGTACAGGCATCAGAGATATCAACAAGATTTTGATCATAGAGATCCATAATGGGACCTATATCTAACCAGTTCGATGTCCAGAAATTGCAGTCACCTCTACCAACTATCACTCTAGAGTTAGATTCTACCCAAGCATTAATGGAACAAATCCTCTTCCAGTTAGGAGAAGTCCCGAAAGAGGGTGGCAGTGATGCAACAAGATGAGTCCATAAAGCCTCGGCCCTTTGATATTTCCACCATAGCTTAACTGAGCATGTATTTATTATGGTGGTTATTGATCTAAAGCCTAGACCATTTTGGTTTATAGGAAAGCAAAGTGCATCCCATTTCCTCCATGTTCTTTTAGGTTTTAGATCAGTAGACCCCCAAAAAAATTATCTAAGTTTTTTCTCTATGACAGAAATGATCTCTTTGCTAGGTTTTAGAACTGACCATATATGCTGAGGAATAGAATAGATGCATGACTGTATGAGTGTGATTTTCCCCCCAGTAGAGAGCCACTTATTTTTCCAGCTACCTATTCTACTATCTATCTGTTCAATTAGTGGTTGAAAAAAGATTTTCTGTGCAATCCCAGTAAAAATGGGAACACCCAAGTAAGTAAACGGGAACCTCCCAACTTTCATGCCTAGAATCCTCTTTATATTGTTAACTGTGTGAACACTAGCATGTTTCCCAATGAAGATGTCACTTTTACTATAATATATCTTTTGACCGGTAACATCTTCGAATTTAGACAGAAAAGCCTTAAATCTAATCAAAGTCTGATTACCCGCTTTTAAAAAAATCACAGTATCATCAGTATAAGATAAGTGTGAGATTTGGAGTGAATTACCTGGAAGGTCATAATATGCCAACTTACCATTCTGAAAAATAAAAGCTAAGCTCCTAGTGAAAGCCTCAGAAAAAATGTTAAATAGAAAAGGGGAGAGGGGGTCACCCTGTTTGATACCCCTTGTAGATTGGAAGTAACCAACAGGCTTACCATTTATTAAGATAGAGAACCATGCCTGTGATAAATTCTTCATGATGGAAAAAATGAATTTAGCATGAAATCCAAATTTAGCAAGGACAGAATTTAGAAAAGACCACCTAACTCTATCAAAAGCTTTCTTAAGATCCAATTTAACAATACAGTTGGGGTCTCTTTGCTTCCTGTTCGGAAACCTTACCATTTCTTGTAGGTAGATGACATTATCCGAGATGTCTCTACCTTTAAGAAAAGTTGTTTGGTGTGGAGAGATGAGTTTGGGCATTAGAGGCTTAAGTCTTTCCATTAAGATTTTGGAACAAATTTTGTTAAGTATATTGGAAAGACTTATTGGCCTATAGTCATCAAAGGAAATAGGGGTTTTTTTTTTGGTATTATTGCAATCCAGGTACTACCAATACCCCTAGGAATATTGTTCACAGCAAGAAAATCATGTACTGCAGAAAGTAAATCATTAGCAATTATGTCCCAAGATTTAATGTAAATTTTAGCTGTGAATCCATCTGGCCCAGGACTACTATTTTTATTAAGACTCAGAACAATATCCCTAAGTTCAGTCAATGAAACCGGTTGCAGGAGTCTATCATTATCCTCTTGAGTAATCAATTTAGGAATCTGACTCAGGAAGTGAGACTAAAAGAAACTGCTATCAGGAGAGCTATCATCTGTTAAAAGATCCTGGTAGTAGTGAATGGCTTTGTTCTCAATGTCATGTATATTATCTAGCCACTGACCATTACTACTTTTAATTTTTGTGATCTTTAGTCTACATTTTCTTTCCTTAACAGAGTTATGGAAAAAACTAGTGTTATTGTCCCCCTCCTTTAGCCATTTAACCTTGGCCTTGTGTTTCCAAAAACTTTTCTGTTCTACTAGAGCCCTAACCAGCTTAGCCTTGGCTTCTTTAAGTTTAACCATATTTTCAACAGAAGCATCAAGGTCATAAATATGTTCCTGAGCTTGTAGAGCAGTTTCAGCCTGTACCACATTATCATTTATATTGCCAAAATGTTCCTTATTCCAAATTTTGAGCTCTTTTTTCAATCTTATGAGTTTAAGAAAGAAACCAAGCATTCCTGATTTATGAAGAGGAAGATCCCAATTTTGTTTAATTATTTCACTGAATTCTTTCCTTTTATACCATGTATTCAAAATTTTAAATGGCCTAGGATTAGATGGGATATCACTTCCAATATTAAGAAGCATAGGATTATGATCTGAAGAGATCCTATTCAAAATGTGGACAGAAGAGGCAGGAAAAGTAGATGACCAAGAAGAAGTACAGAGACCTCTATCTAATCTTTGAACAGTGGGATTCCTGAGCCTATTATTACTCCAAGTAAACAGATTACCAACAGTATTTATTTCTTCCAAGGCCATAACATTAATAAAATCATTAAAGTCCTTCATACTACCAATTTTTGGAGTAGATAGACCTTTATATTCATTTATAGATGTAATGGCATTGAAATCCCTAATGAAAATAGAATCAGAATGAGTAATTGCCTTAAGATCAGACCAGAGAGTTTTCCTACCATTTCTAGTTCTAAGGCCATACACAAAGAAAGCATCCATGCTTTTGTTCAGAGTGAGACTATTCAATGTAACAGCTAAGAATTGCAAGTTATTGCATTTAACAGTTAGAGATATGCTAGAATTCCAGAAGAGCCAAATCTGGCCATTATTAACATGAACACAATTGTCAAAATGTAACATTTGTCTATAAGAATCACATTGCATGTTGTCATGTTTAGGCTCAATTAAACAGATAAGCTCAAGGTTGTGCCTATTGATCAAGTTATGAAGTCTTAGCATAGAAGTATCCATTCCCCACAGATTCCAAACCAGAAGTTTAATCTTAAGTGTTGTGTTATTCATAGGGAAACATTATTAGAGCTTTTTGATCTAGTCATGATAGTATTTAACTGGGTTAAATATGTCTCATTACTCTGATTAGTCACTTTTTCTGATTGTTTCCCTTTTTTCTGTTTGCTTGGTCTGGAGTGTAAAATAGTAGAGCTTACCTGACTTACCTGATTAACACCAATTCCAACACCAATGTCAGAAGATGCAGAGTTTGGAATGACCCTTGGAGTTGCTTCATCACTGGATATGTCTTCATCCTCAAGAGGGAGGAATCTATTTTGCCTGTGTTTCTGCTGAGAGAAGATAAAATTTTTTGCAGCAATAATAGGATTAAAAGGTGAGAAAGGTTTACCCCGTTTGCTAGGAGTATCATCCTTGGCAAAACCTGTCTTTGTGTTGAAATTAGGTGGAGCAGATAGAGAGTGCTTGTTCAGATGTGTAGAAGACTGAAGTAGCGGGGTTGTGAACTCAGCAGTATCGTCGTGAATCACCATGGAATGTTCACCATTAACATCCTTAGGTATCTGCTCAACATCAATGTCCTGATTAAGGACCAAAGACTGATCCCCAACAGCAGGATCTTTCCCAGCATCAGAATCCAATATCAGTTCAGAAGACTGCTCACCAACAAGATTATCATCGGTTAGCTCCTTTATCTCGGGGAGCTTATCCTCCACCACATGGGGAGACTCAGTGGTCCCATTTTCTTCCACATTTATAACTGAGACAACTCTCTGCTTTGGAACATATTTAAAGTTCTGTGAGGACAGAGTTTTTAGTTTATCTGAAGCTGAAACACCAGAACCCCCAGCTTTATTGATATCATCCTGCACTAGGCTTACACCATCATGAACTGGACCATCAGAACCCCTCTGTTGATCCTTAGTTTGAAGTACTATCTTTCCTTCTCTTGATTCCATATGGCTAGGGTTAAATTTATCCATCCTATGATTCTTTGTTTTCCTAAGTTCTGGGTGCAAGTAAATGCAAAGGTTATCGTCATGTTCTATAGCTTTGCAGTGGTGACAGTATAGGGGAAGATCCTCAAATTCTAGGGGTAGTTTAACCACATTATACTCTACTCCATCCTTCTCAATACCCACTCTAATGAATGATGGCTGCTTTTTTTTTTAAATCTATTTCAATACACATCTTAACCGCTGAAGGTCTAGATAGGGCAGCAGTAGCAGCATCCATTTTAATGTAATTACCTATCTGATTCCCCATAGATTCTAACATAGCAGTATTATAGAAGAAAACTGGGACATAGGGAATCATAACCCATACCGGGACTATGGAAGATTCTACCTCAGAGGAGAAATCGAGAGTCCATTTGAGAACTTTCATTGGAACATGGTTGAATATCCACTGACCTTTGATCCAGAGCCTCTAATAATCTTCCTTGTCCTGAAACCTAATTAGTACGTGCCTGAAATCGATAGATCCCAATTGAAATTTGCCTCTGAATCCCACAGAGTTGAAGGCATCATTGAGGGCAGTCATCGATGGCTTGCCTCTTGCGAACTTACCCACCAGGGCATTTTGGTAGTGAGAAGCCAGAGTTTCTGCGTCTTTACGGGTTACCAAGCAAGCTATATCTCCCTTGTAATGGGTTTTCGGTACAATTTCGGGATTAGAGGGAAGGGAGACATTTAGGGGTGGTGGCCGGTTACCTAGAGCCTGAAGAAAAGTTTTGGACGCCGCAAATCCACCGCGACCCGACAGAGGAGCCACCATAGCAGGGAAGAGAAAAACCAGAATATGACCGTTAGCAGAAATAAAATGAAAACGGCAAGAAGAAGAGGAAGGTGAATAGTGGTGTGTGTTTCACACTATTGATCGCACGCAGGAACAGTAGTTTAGTTAACGCGTTTACAACTGCCTCGTTGTAGGATTATGATTTGGAAATACGGGAGCATATAATGTATAATCGCTGACAAAACCAAATAGATTTGATATTAAAAAAATTCAAACAAATTAGAATAAATGAAGCCCCATTTCTTCATGTGGAAAGTCAAGAGTACTCTATGTATGTCGTTTCGTACGATCGCACAAAATTAAATTTTACACGTTTTCATTTCTATTAGTTTTAAATAAACGAACATATCCAACAAAATTTTCATAGCAAGCGTGTTCCATATGAGTTTACCCATCAAAAATATAATTCGAAGCTAGGGTTATTTCTACTTAGGTAAAGTGTTGGGAAAGACGGTTTTTTCATAAGTTTATGAAAAAATGGGGTTTGATTAGAATAATAAAAGATAAAAGGTTTTAGTTGCAATATTAAAATTTTAGTATGCAACATGTAGTAGTTATAAAATTTATAACCCGGTTCATGCAACCCAAAAATTTTATCTTCATTTATTTTAATTTACACTTTAAACCTTGGTCTTTCCATAACTTATGGAAAGACCGTCTTTCAAGAGACAGATCTTTTACTTAACATTTCTTAAATATTTTTATTTTATTCATCCAATATGATAAATTAAATATGAATTAGAAAGAAGTTGTGTATAACACATTTATATTTAAATATCTATAAATTCTTTAAAAAAAAGGATAAATTTAAATAATATTATTTTCATTTGAATTGAGATAAATTAAATTTAACTGAGCAAATTGAATAATAGTGATAGTATAAATAACTTGAACTAAATTAAAGAAAAAATAATTTTCTTTAATGAAGTATAGTTAAACTAAAAACAACTAAACCATACCCTTACTTCTTAATTAACGTAACCCTCCATATCCAAAAGGCGATCACCGCTCGCCCTCAGCGGTTCATACCAGCCGACACCACGGCAACGTATGAGAGGTAAATCACGGTAGCCCAGCACAAGGAACATTGGGCCGATCCATAGACTCGGTGCGCTTAAGGGAGCCTTACAAAGCAAGAGCTCCCCACACTGCCGCTGCCGAGTTTCGAACCTGGGTTGCATCCAATACCCACCCAACTCCCAACCACTGGGGTACACCCGTGGGTGTACGTAACCCTCCATATCGTGGATCATAGAGTGAGGATATCTTAACAAGAGAGTAATGTGTATTTTTGAAGGTTAATTCCACTCGAAGCACAGCTTCGAAGTTATCGTCTCTTCTTTCTCCTAACTTCTAAACTATTCCCACTTCTGAACTCTTGGTACCTGCCGGAAACGGCTTCTTTTCGCAGATAATGGCTTTCCCCTCGCCAGTAACGGCTCCCCTCTCACCGGTAACGAATCGTCCTCCACCGGACACTATGGAGGAAAACAATCCTTTGGGTAATTCAAAATCCTTCCTCGCTAACGTTCAATCAAAATGCCCTCCCCTCTGTTCATCCTTACCAAATAACCCTGAGCTTACCCCAAAATCTGAACACCTAGGGGAACCTGCCTGCCTCTACTCAGATGATGAAATCACTAAGCTCTCTTCCCACTATGCCAATGCCCTAGTAGGTAAATTCACCAAAGACCGGCTCACCATGGATCAATTGGAGGCGACTTTCAAGACAGTAGGGTTTGCTGGGAAGTATCAGCTGGGCTCCCTGGATTACAAGCATGTACTGATAAGGTTCGACCAGATCAATGACTATCAGCGATGCTAGATCAAGGGCCTATGGAGCTTCAGTGGTATCCAGATGAAGGTGCTCAAGTGGTCACCTGACTTCTCCACACATAGGGAATCGCCAATCGTCCCAATCTGGTGCAAAATCAGGGAAGTTCCACTTTACTATTACAATACTTCTTCAATTGAGGCTATTGGTAATAGTATAGGAAAATTCATTAAGAAAGATCTAGCTACTGAAATGTTAACTAGACCCTCTGCCATCAAACTATGTGTGGAAATTGACCTTCAAAAACCACTAAACAACTTCATCAGATTAGGTTATGTTCCTAACAATAGGAAATACATCATTGAATATGAGGATATTCCTCTGTACTGTGACCATTGTGCTAAGCTAGGTCATTCACTCAGCCAGTGTAGAGCCATCCCCCAGAACCACACCCTTCTACAGTGGCAAGCCACTGGAAACAAGTTCAATAAGGCACCAAATATGACTACAGAATTTCAATCCCCCAACAATTCCCAAAATAGAGGCCAACTAGATCACCAGCTCGGCACAACAAACCCTACCCTAAATCCATCCTCCTATTTACCCAAGTATTTAGAAGTAGAATATGATAAAAATACCCCACAACCATCCCAATATCCTCCAACACTGGACCTAACAAACTCACCCCCTGCAGACCCTCAATCACCACTCACAAAACTGTTAAATGCAACAGCTCTAACTACCCCAAGCAAGGCTCATATGATCTATGCAAAGGATGATATACAGATAGGTTCCCAAAAGCTTACTCTTCATCAGTCTTCATATACTAACCTCTCACTTTCTCAACAAAGAAAGATGGAAAATAGATTCTCTGTATTGCAAGATATGGAACCCCTACCACAAACAGAAGACAGCCTGGATCAGGAACTGCAGGATAGGGAGGAGGAAGATGGATCATACACAGATAATCCCCACCCCCACTCAGCACTAGTGTCTAATCAATCACAATCATCAGGTAACAAAGACTCCCAAGGTAAGTCTAAACTTAAAAAGCACAATTATCTAAGCCAGTTGAATAAGATGATGTTAAGGTTAGCTACTAAAAGTCATAAATCATGTGAAGAATGATACACACCATTACCATTAATTTTTTAGTCTGGAACCTAAGAGGCATGGAATCTTCAATGCTCAGATTAAAACATCTACCAAACAAAAGAAAATTCAACTCTTGTGTATCATTGAACCAATGCATGATAACAGTCAATGTCATACCTATATGGAAAAGCTTAATTACTCACATTTTCTTCCTCTACACAATGGCAAAATTTGGCTTATATGGAATGACTCTCTATCTGTCTCTCTGATTTCCCACCATGACCAGTTTCTATATGTTAAAGTCTTTCACCCCTGTTCAAATATTGACATGGATGTTTTTATTTATGGCCTTAGAACTAGGGGAGGGAGGAAAACATTATGGAAAGACCTTAGTCTCCTACCAAACAATGATACTATGTACATAGGAGATTTTAACACAATCACTTCACTTACAGAGTATAAAGGTCCTACCTCCCCTAATTTAGGTAGTATCAGGGATTTCAACAACTGGATTAACTCTTAAGGAATTCAGGAAATTAACACAGTTGGGAATTTATTCACATGGACAAACTCTAGGCTAAGAAAATCCACCTCTAAGAGACTAGATAGAGGACTATGCAATATACAGTGGAGCACTAAATTTCCAGCTTCCTCTATCCAAATCCTCAACAGGCAATCCTCAGACCACTGCCCTCTCTTACTACAGGTTTCAACCTCAGTCCCCTCCAACCCTAAGCCTTTCAGGTTTATAAACACCTAGTTCAATAGACCAGAGTTCATAAACCTAATAAAAGACAGCTGGTCCAACCCTATTTCCCACTCAGGAATGCTAGGACATTATCTGAAATTGATTAGACTTAAGAAAATAATTAAGATTTGGAATAAGGAATGTTTTGGTAATATTGACTCTAATGTACTCACAGCTGAAGAAAATCTAAGATTACGGGAAATTACCTATGATTCCACCCACTCAGAATCAGACCTAATCAAACTTAATGAGAAAAAGGCACTATTAATTAGAGCTTTAAAGGAAAAAAGAAAAATTCTGGAAACAAAAATCAAGGACTAATTGGATTAAACTTGGAGATAATAAAGGAAAAAACTGCAAGTTACATATCTCAAAAATTTAAAAAAGATAGGGACAATGGCTAGATAACTACTCGGAAATCCAAAAAGAAGTCATTTCCTATTTTTCTGATCTCCTATCTGAGTCTAACCTACCAGATAATAACACCTACTACCCTCATTTTCTCAGCCAAATACCCACAATAATCTCTGATCAGGATAGCCTCTCCCTGTCTAAACCAGTTTCAGAAGATGAGCTTAGACTAGTGGTTATGAGCTTGAATAAAAACAGTAGCCCAGGTCCTGATGGTTTCTCATGTAAATTCTATACCAAATGCTGGGATTTCATTAAAGAGGATCTAAAATCTGCAGTTAATGATTTCCTCTTAGGCTCAGAAATGCCAAGAGGCATCACCGGCACTTGGATAGCTTTAATCCCAAAAAAACAAACCCCTCCTCTTTTGATGATTATAGGCCAATTAGTCTTTCAAATGTAGCAAATAAGATATGCTCCAAGGTGTTAATGGAAAGACTGAAACCCTACATGGAAAAACTAATTTCACCAAATCAGACTGCTTCATGAAAAACAGGGACATTTCTGACAATATACTCTATCTTCAGGAAATGATAAGGTTTTTAGATTAAAAAAAATAGAGTTCCTAACTGTATACTTAAACTGGACCTTAGGAAAGCTTTTGATAGACTCAACTGGAACTTCTTAAAAAGCACACTGTGTAGATTTGGTTTTACAGGTAACTTTTTGAATGCTATGATGAATAATCTCTCTCAGGCACATTTCTCAGTGCTCATGAATGATAATCCGGTTGCCTTTTTTAAAGCTACCCGAGGCATTAAACAAGGTGATCCCTTATCCCCCTTTCTCTTTAACATTTTTTCTGAAGCTTTCTCTAGAAGTCTGTCTTTCATATTCATGAACAATAGACTTAAATACTATCAGCTCCCCTCTGTTATCACACCAGCCTCACACTTAAGTTATACTGATGACACCATCATTTTTATGCAGGCCTCAAGATCTAACCTAATAAGGATCAAAGCTTTTATAGAAACTTTTGAATTCATCCCTGGCTAAAAAATTAATTATGAAAAATCTGATTTCTATATTAGTAAAAGAGCTACACTTGCAAGGATTAATCAGATTAGGACAATCCTAGGAATGAAAAAAGGGTCTTTCCCATTTAAATACCTAGGTTGCCCAATTTTTAAAGGAAGAACACCCAACACATATTTTCAACCATTGCTAGAACTTATAGGTAAGAAGCTCTTGAATTAGAAAAACAAGTGGTTAAGTCTAGGAGGTAAAGTGGTTCTCATTCAATCATGCATATACTCCCTTCCATAACATATATGGTATGTCCTAAAGCCCCCTAAACAGATAATTAAGACACTGGAAAGGAAAATGGCCAGATTCTTTTGGGGAGAAAAGGAAGGAAAAATGAATAAAGTTTGGAGAAAATGGTCTGACCTAAGTGCACATAGATTTCAGAATGGTTTAGGTTTCAGATCAATACAGTTAATAATTGATTCACGCTCCCTCAAACTGTGGTGGAAAATCCAACAGAGCACCACCATGTGGGCTAAATTGATATGGTCATTACATCAAACACATAGGAAATCCCAAACTTGGAAGTGAATATGTACTGTTAACTCTTTTGCAGAAAATAACTCTCTGATTATACATGGCCAAGGTAACTGTAACTTTTGGACTGCAAATTGGTGCCCTAATGGATCACTCATTAATTGTGTCCCCTCCTCTGCCATTTCTTCACTTTCCTCTTGCACAATTGCTTATTTCATCAAGAATAAAAGTCATATTCTAACTCAGATCTCTCCTTATTTAGAACATGATACTCTGATTTTCTTGCAGGAGGGAAATATAAATATGGAAAGAGAGGACAGAATGATCTGGAAACCGGAGGAGACTGGAGTTTTTACCTTCAGATCAACATACAAGGCACTCACACATTTACCAGATAACTTTCCTGCTACTAAATGGATATGGAACCCTAGATTGCAGAAAAAAATCTCAATTTTCACCTGGAAAATGCTAGACTTCTTTTTGCCTTTTGATGATGTTTTAATCAAATGTGGATTTATCCTAGCTTCTAAATGCCCAGCATGCAACCAAGCCGATTCCCTTGAACATTTTTTTCATTTCTTGTCACCTAGCCCAAACTATATGGACTGATACTTCTGCTATAATGGGGCATAACTCACATACTCTAGACAAACTAACTGACAGATTCTTTGCATACTGGAACAACAATGATCTGTCTAGAGTACATAGAGTTATCTGTAGATTGCTGCCCTCTCTATTTGTTGGTCTCTATGGAAAGCCAGAAATGCTTTCTATTTCGACAACAAGCATTTCTCATCTACTCATATCTGTAAAGAAGTAAGAGAGCTAATCTTTCTATCAGCTAAGCCTTGCTTCTCAAAAAATCACCTGAATATGAGCTTTCCCATTTCCTCACTGATCCCACCCCTCAGACCACCACCAAAACCTTCTATCTCTATTGTCTACTGGAAAAGGCCAAGACCTAATACCATAATAATCAATGTGGATGCTTCCTGGTCTTCCACAAACTCAGCACTTGGCCTTATACCCAGAGACACTAATGGAAATCCATGCCTAATCCAATCCACAAACACCTCTACTAAATCACCACTAGAAGCTGAAATGAAAGCCATCCAATTTGCATGTCAGGTTTTCCTATCTCTGGATTGCAACTGCAATTTCATAATTGAATCAGATTCAGTGCTTGCAGTGAATATGATTAACAATCCAAAAAGATCTAAATGGTCCCTCTATACTCTAGCTTTTCAAGTTCACTCCATATTAAAAGGTGCCACCCTCAAACATGTTTTCAGAGAGTGCAACTCGGTTGCTGATGCAATTGCTAAACACATATCCACTCACCTCGAGGATTCAAATTTGAACCTTTCTAACATCCCTGCAAACATCAGAGGCCTTATTAATCTAGATAGGGATCATACACCATACATTAGAACTCATAGGCATGAAACTAAGGACAATTGATACTGTTGATTTTGTTTCTGTTGTCTCAAGAACCCTACGGATCTACACTACTAAGATGAAAATATGGCATGCTGTGTAATGTGTTGCTCCAGATCCAGTGCTCCACTTCCAGTGCTACAGTTCTGAGCTCTACCCGATGCTCCACAACTGGAGCTCCAGTCTAGTGCTCCAGTGCTCCAGCCTACCTCACTCAGCTTCACAACTGGATTATGACTACAAAACTCCTCACTCAGTATCATCCATCAGTCTACCTCCTTCTTTCTCCTACATTTTGAGACTATTTGATTTGTCAAAATGATAGTTGCCTGGCCAATGTAAGGAATTAACACATGGGGTGGAGATTACTTACTTTGGATACGCAACTACCATCGCTACTCTCTATCACACATGTATTTCTTATTACAAACAATAGGCTATAGATGCTAACTATTCTTTTAGAGGCAACGAGGTTGCCTCAATAGAAAGTCCGCAAAACTATCTCTCTGTAATTATCTTATTTTTTCAAAGGTTTGGGGATCCTTATATATAATTCTCCATCGGCGTATTTAAAAAAAACGTAACCCTCTATATAGTTAAACTAAAAACAACTATACCTTACTCGAACCATACCCTTACTTCTTAATTAACGTAACCCTCCAATATTGAAAGCAAGGGTCTTAACACCACTCCCCACAGTAAATTGCTAAAGTTATTTTCTATAGAGGCTAATTTATGGATAAAATTAGAAGAGTTTGTATCTCTTGAAAGACACGCTTTTCTATAAGTCATGAAAACACCAAGATCTTAAGTGCAAATTAGAAGAAATGAAGATAATTTTTTTGGGTTACAGTTATAAACTTTATAACTATTGGATATAAAATTTTAATATTGTAACTAAAACTTTTTACCTTTTATTATGGAAAGACGGTCTTTCCCAAAACATTCCCAAATTAGAATCATTTTACAAAGCATTTTCCCGTTAGGGAAAGAAACATATTCCAATGTTCTCAGAAAACATGATTAGTTGCTAATTTAATTGTAATTATATTTATTTAATTTTTTAAAGTAAAAAATATATAAATTTAATATTAAAAATAGAAATGTTACAGTTCACACATATAAACAAAACGTTACTAATGTAGGTAAACAAATTCGTTTTAAATACTTGCCCATAAGTTATGACGTCATTCATTTAAAAATATAAAAGAACAAAGGTAAATATTTTCCATAGGAGACAGTAAATATTGTAATGGTACATCTTATTGAAAATTTTGTAGAACGAAAATGAAATTTAAAAATAAAAATGATTTCATTGATTATCCTCCTCAAATTCTTGCTTTGCTTTTCCCTCTTAAACTACACTAGAAAAAAATGGAGTCCTCCCAAAATTATTACTAACACTGTTATAATCACAGCCGGTGACAATTCTTTTGATGCTAAAAAGAAACATTATTCACTTGCTTTCTTTTCTGTAAATTTAAAAAATCTATCTTTTCTTTTTTTTGACTTTTAAATAACACAACCAATCAATAATTCATATTTATTCTTGACTTTAGTCAAAAAAAATTTATTTTAGCATCTGAGCTGTTTGCAGGGGAGTCTGGGGTTGAGACAATTATATCATCAATTGTATAGCTAACTATAACACAGGTTACTTCCAACACCCTAATGGGGTTGTAGGGTACCCTACCAGTTTCATCCCCAGTCCAAGTCTCAGTCCCAATCTCCATCAGCAAGGGCATATTCTGCAGGAGTTTATGGCATTTCATTACTCTCTCATGCAATCGACAAAACCAAAATTCTCAATATAAAACAAAGTTAGGGCTTTCATTTAATTTAATTTTTTTATTCTACCTTTTCAAGTTGGATGAAACAAGACATTCCCTTCTCAACATATGCCCCTTTTTCACTAGCAACTACCTCCATTTCAACAGCTGCAACAATCTCATAAGAGTTGAATTCTAAGAACTCGATACCGACATTCATTTCCCAACAAAAAGTCACCATCATTTCGTCCAAAGAATTGTATTACAAGCACGACTTGAGAATCGATCTCTGACCTCTAATGGTGGATATTATGAGCTTGACCGTTTTGCTTATCATTGCTTCGGAAAATGGTGGTGGCGTATCATCGTCTTGATTTTCATTCTCCTTTCCCACCATCATCATCTTCCTAATGAAGTAGTCTATGAAGCTGTAAGGTGTGATGGGATTCATTCTCCACTTGATTCTGTCCATCAAAACTAGCTCCATGTTCATTACACTCTTAGCAGTAACAACATACCCAAACTCTGCAACCTGTCCATCACAATCAAAACTCAAATCAGTGAATCGACAATCAATCTAAATCAAAACGTGAAACACAGCTCAATCTTTCCACGATCATTTCTACCTGTAAATCAAAGATGGAAGGGACCTTGAATTCAGCCATTTTGGCTACCAAGGATAAACAGGTCACCGCTAGCAGCTGTAGCCCCCATTTCTTATCTCCCTGACGATAAGAAAAAAGCAAGATCAACACCAGAAAACATGATTTTTGAAATTCTGATGCAGAGGAAGACAGTTCAGTCGGAACTTACACTTAACTCATAGAGTGAAAGAAATCAATCTAAGTAATTGATGGAAAAACACAAAGTCGATTCTCCAAATCCATGGTAAGAATTGTTAGAATAAATTGGCTGATCACTTCTCCCCATATCTTTGATCAAGTTTTTTCAGCGTCCCTCACCCCCATCATAGCTCAAGAAAAATTATCCTACAATACCCTGCTTCAAATGATACAGATTAAACCCACTCCATCCAATTATCTTCTCTAGAAGTGACAAGCTGGTTATGTCATTCGTCCTCAAGGTCTATACAGTTTCATTGATGGCACTGAATCTCGTCTCACTCTTCCACCACCACCGTCGTCCCCTATCCTTTGCTGCCACAGTTTCAACTCCCCCAAGTGGTAGAAAGGTTGATCCCAAGGCTGCTTATTTGAAAGAAAAAGAAGAGTATGATCAATGGGTTGATGAAGATCAATGTGCGTGTAGTCTACTGTTTTCCTCTCTCGCCACTGAAGTTCTTGCAGAACTCCCAGATTGTGCCACCTCCAAAGAAATCTGGGACAATCTTGTTCTCATCTATCAGAACAGCAGTGCCTCCACCATTCTTCGCACAGATATGCACGGTATTCGTAAGTCTGGTACAATTCATGAACTTCATCTCAAATTTAAGGAGATTTTTGAACAACTGTCTATCATGGGTAATCCAGTTTCAAATGTTGATCAAATTTTATGGTTTCTGATTGCTCTTAGTCATGAGAATAAGATTTTTTTGTTGCGTTGATTAATGTTGTACCCACTCCGTTATATGAGGATGATCTTACCCGTGGCAGAAACCATGAAGCTTTTTTGATGAATTTACAAGGACAATCAGGAATAGCCATCGGACTAGTGGCATTTCAGACCAGTGATGCACCCCAAGCAGGCCGCGCGTGGGATCACGCAGCGACTCGAGGTGAACATGCGTGGCTTTCACGCACCGGTCGCAATGGCCGGCAGCCTTGATCATGTTCTCAGGCGGATAGTCGAGTCCCTATATGTGGTCGTTCTCACTGCTCCTAGTGCGGACGGCTTGGTCATTATGCTGTGACGTGTTATCATATGCAGGCCCAGATAAGTTGTCCTACTAGTACTCATTTGGAAGAAATTATCACTAATCTCAGCAGTCAGAGCCTTCTTCTCGAGTGTCAGACTAGTACATTGATTTCGGAGCAACCAGTCATATGGCGTCATCTGCCTCATGCCTAAATGACACTCCTTATGATGGTAAATCTTGTGTTCTTATTGGTAATAATGCCCTTATCATGATCTCTCATATTGATGATTCTAAAGTTTATGAGAATTTACATTTGTCTGATGTTCTGGTTGTGCCTAATATTACTAAGAACTTATTGTCTAAAGTAAGTTAACCAGAGATATGGGTGTATTGATTACATTTGATGATCGGAACTTTGTGATTCAGAACAAAGTAACCAGGGGCACAGTGAGGATAGACTGTATGTTTTGGACCGGAGAGAAGCAATATTTGTTTCAATTTACAGCAGAATAAGAGTTGAGCTTCATATGAGTTATGACATGCACACCTAGGTCATGTTCTTAGTGCAGTTATTTTTAGTTTGCATAAGTCTGGTTTGCTTTCAGTTTCTTCTTTGTTGCCTAAGACGAATACTTGCGCCCCTTGTGTTATGGTAAAAGGTCAACGATTGGCTTTTTTTGAGAACCCTAAACATGATGAGCATGTTCTTGATTTGATACATTGCGATTTGTAGGGTCCCTTTGCTATTTTATCTGGCAATGGCTTTGTGCATTATGCATTATTTATGGATATTTTTTGAGATTTACTTAAGTATATCCTATTCGTCGCAAATAAGATTTTGTTGATACTTACTTGCAGTTTGAGGTACTTGTTGAAAACCAATTTTCAGCAAAAAATAATTTTTTTCAAAGCGATGGTGGCACTGAAATTTTGAACACTAGAATCATATCTCATTTTGTGATGAAAGGCATACATTATCACGTTTCTTGTCCATCTACTCCAGAGCAAAATGGGCGTGAATAATGCAAGCATTTCCATGTGGTAGAAATGGTCCACACGATGCTTTTTCACTCCCATCTACCGATTTCACAATGGGATGATGCATTCACGAGTATTTTCTACATTATCATTCATCTGCCTACTCTAGTCCTTTAAGGATCAACACCTTATGGTCTTCTTTTTCATTGAGATCCCATTTATGATAACTTTCATCCATTTGGTTGCCGGGTTTTTCCTTTTATCCGTCTATTTGCTGAACATAAGTTGTCTCCCTATGGAATTTTATGCATTTTTATTAGCTACAGTTCGCAGTATAAAGGGTTTCGGTTCCTCGACCTTTCTACTGGCAAGGTTCATGTTACTCGCCATGCTCGGTTTGACAAGACTTATTTTCCTCTTGCCTCAACATCAAGAACTGGTTCTCCTTCTTTGATTTGGGATGTCTCGGTATTTATTGATCCAAGTTCTATGACATCGCTGCCAACCTCTCTGTTCGAATCTGCTTCACCACCGCCTAGGTTCAATTTTCCTAACCACGAGCCACCTCGGCTAGCTACTCTGTGAGCTGACCCACGTCCACCGCCCAGTCCCACATCCATGCCTTATTCTAGCACTGTGGTCGTGCCTCGGGATGGCACCACAGCCACGCCTTAGAATGCCACCTCGGCTATGCCTCAAGGTGGCGTCTTGGTTCCCTTGCCACCACGGTCTTCTCGTATAGTCACTTGTTCTTCTACCAGTTTCATTCAACGACATGATTACTCAAATATTCATGCTCATGGTTTTCTTGCAGCTCTTCTTTCCCAAAAAAGAGCCGACTGATTATTTTTCTGCACTTTAGGATTCATCTTAGGTTTCTGCCATGGATGAGGAGATGACAGCTCTTCGTACTCAGCATACTTGGGATCTTGTTCCCCGTCCTTCAGACATCAATATTTTTGGGTCTAAATAGGTTTATCACCTAAAGTATGAATCAGATGGTTCAGTTGATCACCATAAGGCACGTTTGGTAGCTCAGGGTTTCTCTCAGATTTCCTGTTTTGAGTTTGACCACACATTCAGTCCAATGGTTAAAGCATCTACAGTTCAGAGAGTTCTAGCTATTGCAACTATGTGAGCCTGACCTCTTCATTAGTTGGACGTCAAGAATTCTTTTCTTAATAGAGTTCTTGATTCTCCGATATTTATGGCGTAACCTGTTGTCTACAAGGATCCAATTCTTTCGGACTATGTTTGTCGTCTACGTAAGGCCATTTATGGTATAAATCATGCACCTAGAGCATGGTTTCAGCGTTTCAGTGCCTACCTATCCCATCTTAGTTTTCATTGCAGTTCCACTGATACGTCATTATTTGTGCTATCTTGTGGTTGTTTGCTGCTTTATCTGCTGGTCTATGTTGACGACATTATCTTGACGGGGAATGACTCTACACTTATTTGGAAGTTCATTGATCACACCCATCAGGAGTTTACCGTCAAGGATCTTGGTGCATTACACTACTTTCTTGGTCGGAAAGTCACGCCCACTGCCTCGGGACTTCTTCTGGGTCAAGCAAAGTATGCTCAGGATATTATCTCTAGGGGATGGTATGTCAGATGCGGTGCCAGTTTCTACTCTATTTCTGCCGAATTCCCTGCTTCACAGTAGTACAAGTCCTCAGTTCAAGAATGCGATGTTGTATTAATCTTTGGTTGGTGCTCTCATGTATCTAACCATTACCCATCGCGATTTAGCCTTTGCAGCTATTCTGTCTGTAAGTATCTTCAGGATCCTTGGGAGGATCATTTTTGGTTGTTTCTCAGATTCTCCGCTACGTTCGTGGCTCTGCACTTGAGTCTCAGTTTTTGTGCTACTTCTTCACCTGAGGTGCTGGGTTATTC
The DNA here is from genome assembly GCA_037428765.1 of Rubia yunnanensis. Lineage (NCBI taxonomy): Eukaryota > Viridiplantae > Streptophyta > Magnoliopsida > Gentianales > Rubiaceae > Rubia > Rubia yunnanensis. Next base: position 44,178,762 of record CM075069.1, on the reverse strand, counting down.
AGATGCTGATTGGGCCATAATTTTAGAGACTCGTCATTCTACTTATGGATATGCTATTTTTAGCAGAAATCTGGTTTCTTGGAGTGCGAAGAAGCAGCCCACAGTGTCTAGGTCAAGCACTGAGTCAGAGTATAGGGCTCTGGCTAATACTGTTTCTGAGGTTGTCTGGATAACTCGTTTGCTTTGTAATCTTCATGTTCCTTTGTATGGTGCACCTCTTCTACTTTGTGACAATAACAGTGGGATTTTCTTGGCTCAGAACCATGTGGCTCACAAGCGGGCGAAGCATATTGACATTGATTACCATTTTGTCCGTGCCTCTTCTAGCAACTGTGCGTTACTCATGTTCCTATTTTTCACCAGATAGCAGACATCTTCACCAGGGTCTCTCTCGTCTATTTTTTTAGTTCTTTAGGTCCAAGCTTTGCGTCTCAGAGAACCTGACGTTCACTTGAGGGGGGTGTTAGAATAAATCAGATTACTGATTAGATTATGATTAGTATAATTAGAGTTCTTTCCTTTACCTCTATTGTATTCCTCTATATATTCAGTCATCAATAATACAATTACTTGTGGAAAATTACTCTATCATGGTATCAGAGCCCAAGGTTGGCCCGTTACCCCCTTTCTGTCCACGTTTGTGCGATGATTCATACCGCTGCATATGAAGGGGTGTGTTAGAGTTAAAGTCTCACACTGGTGGTTGACAGTCATATAACTCAGTATATAAGATCATGGGTCACCTCTACATAGTATCAATTAATTTTATGATAGAAGATCATGATTCTAATAAGATTGAACCCGTTTCATACAGAAGTCAGAATGAATGATCTCACATTCATAATCAATAATTACAATTTATGCAATCAGGACTCTTTATAAGCAATTAAAACAGACCATTTAAGGACGTCAATCAAATGAATTTCGGAAAGAAAAATAGAACTACTCCATTTTTTGGTATGTAAAAAAGAAAGGAAGATTTCTAATCATTAAAAAAACACACACACAAAAAAACCCGATAGCGTACCTTGAGAATCCATTCAAGGGCCTGGCTTCCAACATTCACGTCAAGGTCCCCAGATTTCAGCCTAAGAAGATAATCAAATCAAGGCAAATGGTTTATTTCCTCCTTAATCATCAAAGAGATTTTTTCCTCGCTTAGGCTAGGCAGAGAAATCATTGGGTTGATCCGCCATCGCCAAAGCCTGGAGGTTTGTGGGCCCGGAGATCATCCATTTCATCATCGGGGATCCCAAGATAATCAAAGACCGATTGATCATAAGATAGCAGGATGGACTCATCAAAGTCAAAAAAAAATTTCGCCATTCTGGAAAAGGGAAAAAAGAATAAGGAAATGAAGTTTGATTTTTTGGCTAAGGATTAAAAATAGGTTTTTTATTGCATAAAACCGGGGAACTAGTACTCTATTATAGACAGTGGTGAGGGAGAAAGGAGAGAAGGTTTAAGTAGCCTCATTTGTGCAAGAGGAGGATGTGGATAGTTCATTCAACCCAAGAGGACACTAAAAGAAAAATAATCAATACACCAAGAAAATAATGTGATATTTTTCTAAATTAATTTAATATTATACATAATATCACTTTGTGGATTTTTCTATTTCAAAAATAATTATCAACATTTTTCTTCATCTGAAAGGTTTTTTTCCTTTGGTAAAAGATAAGAAGAGGTCTTGAGTTGTACTCCAATAAAGGTTTTCTACATGGACAATAATATTATTATATTTTAGCTGAAATTGATAAATACGTTCAAAGTAAGTTGGTGAATATGCGACTTATATTTTTATCTGAGTCAACAGACAATGTCACTCCATATCAGTTCAGTGGGTACTTTGAATATTGGTTTTGATTAGTGAATATCAATGCCAATATTCTAAGTTTGAATCGATACTAACAATGTCAGATCACGTGATAACTATGACTGTCGTGATTAATAGCGCTAGTTTGTCGTGTCTCGCCCTGTCGGATTTCAACTAATAATACACAAACTTGAATTAAATTCAAGTGATTAATTTCCATTAACATATTTTATTACTACGTTATATTTATAGTTCGACACTAAATTTAGTGATATTTTAATAATAATTATTTGAAAAATATTATACCGACTTAAAATAATATATATTACATTATTTTAAGTTTGACACTAAATTTAATGACATTACGATAATAATAATTTGAAAATAATATGCCAATTTTATTAATTAAATTTTACAATCTTATAACACCGGAATCAATTGGAGAAAGTAAGAAAAGAAAAGGAAATGGGGCCATTCCAAATATCTGAAGGTTTTTGTCCAAAACAAAATACTTTAGAAGGTAGTGGGATTCAGTTGGTCAAAATGTTATGCCAATTTTTTTTTTGGTAAGAGTCTTGTAATTTGAAAGATTTTAGGGGTGGGATACTGAATTTCAGGAAGATACTGACCAACGTAAATACTGTGGGTGACGATGCAATAATTTTTAAAGACCTTTTGTGTATTTATTTCATAATTTGAACCAAAATGTTGAATAAGAAATCAAAGCTAAATATTATTCGGTCAATACATGTGAATATAGATTAGGTTGGATTTCACTAAATATAACCACTCGTCTTTTATTCCCAAATCATTAATATTAAAACTTAAAGCTAGAAGTGCTTATATTACTTTTAAAATCAAATTTTCTCTAATTTAACTATATTTCAGTCAGCTCCGTTTAATTCAGCTAAAACTACTGCAGAAGGGTACATAGGCACACCACATAGGCATCGATTATTCGATCTCTTAGAATATTGATGCCTAAGTAGGGCGGTGCTGGAACGTAGTTTTATAGGCACAGGTAGATCGGACCGGTGCTAAAACATAGTGTCCTGCACCGGTAACTTGTATCGGTGCTACAAGTCTCCATTCCAACACCGCTTGACTTAGGCACCAGAATTTCAAGTGGTCAAAATACCGGTGCCCATGCTATTTCGTACCAGTAATAGGTGATCAATAAAAAAATGATCGGTGCTAATTTTTTATTAAAATATAGAATTCAAAATATTTACTAAAAACAAAAAAAACACTAAAATATAGAAAAAAATGTGAATTGAATTCAATGAATACTTAACACTACTATTCAACTAAGGTAGCTAAAACTAACTCGTATCAATCTACACTAAAACTAACTTATATCAATATACACTAATAAAAAAAAGTGCTTCTAACCAAGGTAGCTAAATCTTGAGTTAGAATGCTATTTCTTAAGCTCTAAGCACAAAATATTAATATGTCTCTCTAACAGTCATATTATGCTCTTTATGCCTGCATTATTAATTGAGCATATATATAAGCATAAAATCAATCACAAATGCAATAGCCCACCATTCACTAGTAGAGGATGTCTCATTAAAGGCAGCATTAGAAAGTGGTTCCGCAAGAATTTGTTAAAACCGCCTTCTAGAAGAGGTTCCGAGCTCGGAACCTTTGTGAATAGGATGACCTATTTTTTTAAAGGTGGTTCATGTAGAACCGCCTTTGAATGTGGGAGATAGAAGGAGGTTCTGTCAAAGTGACTTTGAACACACCTTGTTCCGAACTCGAAGCAACGATCCAATTGGTGTTCCAAGTCCGGAACTGGTAGGTTTGCATCGTAATTAAAATAATGATTTGTCTTCCGAGCTCGTATGCTCTATTGTTTTCATATTCCGTATCCGGAACAATATCAGACTAGCTTTATCCTGACATTATTAAGGTCCAATTGAAGTTCTGAACTTGGAACTCATAAAAACTAGCAATAAATGCATACGACCAATCCCATTTTCATTTGGAGAAATAAGCTGAAAATTTATGGCATGCTTTGGAAGTAAAAGGTTAAGGCAGTTCTACATATACAAATATTCTTACCTAATTGGACTAATGATTTTATAATTGAATTAAGTTTTATAATGTTTTGAATTAGGGTTTTGATTAGAAATCTTTCTCATCGGAATTGTACTGCATATATGATTGAATGTGTGTTGATGTAATTTTCATGTAGTTAATGGATAGAATCGGACTCATTGAGAGCGACCTTAGAAAATCACCCGATTATATTTGTTTAGTAGATTCATTTATTGTGGTGTCTTTTAAACATGCGGCCAAAAATGGGATCGTGCGTGCACGGTGCCAATGCAAGAATTGCAAGAATGATGCTTATTTAGGGAGAAAGAAGTTGTGTGAACACCTCATAATTCGATATTTCTAAACAAGTTGCACTTGTTGGATATGGCATGGGCAGGTACCGACGGATATAGGTGGAGATGTTGGAATCAAGGAAAGAGATGAATTAGATTGTGATGATCAATTTGATGAGACGGTGGAGGATGTTGCTAGAGAATTCCATGGTAAACCCGAGGTCCTAGAGTCATTGCTTAATGACAAGAATTGCCCATTGTACATGGGGTCAAAACATTCAGTTTTGACCGGGACGTTGAAAATCGTGAATTTAAGGCCAAATTAGGTTAGACTGAAAAAGAGATGACTGAAGCTTGGGAATTGGTTTGGGAATTGCTTCCCGAAGGAAATCGAATGCCTGGGAAATCTTATGCCGCAAAAATATTTCTTTGTCCTATGAGTTTAGAATTAGAAAAAAAAATCCTTCCATGTCCGAATGTTTGCATGTTTTTAGGGGGAAGGAGGCCGAGAAACTTGAAACATGCCGGGTATGCGGCGAGTCTCGGTACAAGTTAAAGCACGGTGAAATTGGTGTGTGTGCGGAGGTGGGTACCATTTCAAAGAAGAAGACACCCGCTAAGGTTTTATGGTATCTTCCGATAATTCCATAGTTTCAATAATTGTTTGCTTCCAAAGAAGATGCAAAGTTACTATGATAGCGTGCAAAGAGAGATCATTTGGTAGATGATGTTATAAGGCATATGTCCGATGGTAAGAAATGGAAAAAGCTTGACGGCATATACCATATTCAGATTGGAATCCTGAAATTTAAGGTTAGAACTGTCTACTGACGGAATGAATCCATTTGGCAACATGAGCAGCGTATATAGTTCTTGGCCCGTAATGTTGGTGATATACAATCTTTCGTCTTGGCTGATAATAAAAAGAAAATATGTTCTCTTGTCCATAATGATTTCAGGCCCCAAGAAACCAGGCAATGATATTGATGTATACCTTGCGCCACTAGTGGATGATTTATTGACGTTGTTCAAACATGGAGTCTGTACCTACGATGCTGTTGTGGATGATATTTTCACAATAAAGGTCTTTTTGTTTTGCACCATTAATGATTTTCCCGCTCATGGAAATTTGTCGGGATATTCTTTGAAAGGCCACTATGCATGTCCAGTTTGTGAGAAAGATACCTCATTTTGTCAACATAAGCATGGTTCTAAAACTGTCTACCAAGGACATCGACGTTTTCTCCCTAAGGGTCATCCCTTGCGTTTTTCCAATAAGTGGTTCAATGGCAAGACAGAGTTGCGAGGTGCGCCTTTACCGCTAACCGGCGCTGAGGTATTTGAAAAAGTTAGAGGATTGCCTAATCATTTTAGTAATGGGAAGCGGAAGTTGGCAATTTAAGGTAATTATTAGAAATGCTCAATCTTTTTTCAACTCCCTTATTAGGAATATTTGGATGTCAGACATTGTCTTGGTGTAAAGCACATAGAGAAAATTGTATGCGATGCTTTGATTGGAACACTTTTGAATACTCTCGGTAAAACCAAAGATGGATTGAAGTCTCGACTTGATTTGGTTGACATGGGTATTAGGGAAAATCTTGGTCTCGTTACTGATGGAGATGCTTGTTATCTCCCTCCCACTTGTTATTCAATGTCTCAAATAGAGAAGAAGTCAGACTGTGAGACGCCGAGTAGTGTGAAAGTGCCTAGAGCTTATTCTTCCAATATCACCGCTTGTGTATTGCTAACAGAGTTGAAGTTGGTTGGATTGAAATTGCACGACTGCCATGACTTGATGCAGGAATTTAATGCCATTGCCATTCGGTCGTCACTGCCGTCCCATGTACGATTGTGTATTACTAAGCTATGCATGTTCTTCAAATCTATATTTTCAAAAACCATCAGTGTTGCAAAGCTTGATCGGTTGCAAGCTATGATTGCAGAATTATTGTGCCGAATGGAGATGTACTTCCCACCTTCATTTTTTAACATAATGGTCCATTTGATAACTCACTAGGTTTAGGAGATTAAGTCATGTGGTCCTGTATTTTTAAGATGGATGTATCCCTTGAGCGGTACATGAAAGTTTTCAAGCATTTTGTGAAGAATAGGTATAGGCCCGATGCAAGTGTTGTGCAATGGTATTGTGCTGAGAAAGTTATTGAATTTTGTACCAATTATATCAAGGAGATTGAATCTGTGGGGGTTCCCAATTCTAGGCATGAAGGGCGGTTGGATGGCGGTAGGGTTAGCTATTTAGCCCCTGTGTTGAGGATTTGTGCACTGCACATTTGTAGATTCTTCATAATTATGAGGATGTCGTCCCATACATTGAGATTCACATGGATGAAATCCAAGGGTTGAACCCCACTTTCAACAAAGCACGAGTTCTTCAACAATACACTAGAACTTTGCACGAGTTCTGCCATCGCAAAAGCTTGGAGGTTTGTGGGCCCCGCAATGATCTATTTCATCTTCGGGGGTACCAAGAAAATCAAAGCCTGACTTAGATTAGAGCAGGATGGATTCATTATAGTTAAACATGTTTTTAGCCATTCTGAAATAAGAATAAAAAGGAAAAGGAAATGAAGTTTTATTTTGGCTAAGAATTAAAAACGGGTTTTTATTTCACCACTAGTACTCCACTTCAGATAGTGGTGAGGTAGAAAGGAGAGAATGAGACTGTGTTGGAGGAATTATTGGTCAGGAGGGGAGGTTTAAGTAGTGGTCTCATGTGTGCTTAGGTTAAAAGAGAGAAATAAGCAAGAGGAGGCTATGGGTGGCTCATTAAACCCAACAGGACTCAACAGGAAAACTAATTAATACACGAAGAAAATAATGTGGTGTTTTTTTCTAAATAAATTTAATATTTTATATAATACTTCTGTGTTAATTTTCCCATGTAAAAAATAATCATAAAAAGTTTTCTTCCTATGAATGGTTTTTTTCCCATTGGTAAAAGATAAGAAGAGGTCTTGAGTTGTACTCCAATAAAGTTTATGGACAGTATATTATAATATTTTAGCAACAATTCATAAATACGTTCAAAGTAAGTTGGTGAATACAAGACTTATATTTTTATCTGAGTCGATACAAACAATGTCACTCCACATCAGGTCTGTAGGTAATTTGAATATTGGCGTTGATTGGTAAAAATCAATGCCAATATTCTAAGTTTGAATTGATACTTACAATGTCAGATCACATTATATATGTGACTGTCATGATTAATAGCGTAGGTTTGTCACGTCTTGCCTTGTCGGATTTCAACTAATAATATGTCAAATTGAATTAAATTCAAGTGATTAATTTCCCTTAACATATTTTATTAGTAGTTGTATTTATAGTTTGACACTAAATTTAGTAATATTTTAATAATAATTATTTGAAAAATATTATACCGCCATAAATAAAAATAATATTATATTATTTTAAGTTGAACACTAAACTTAATGACATTACGATACTAATAATTTGAAAATATTATGCCAATTTTATTAATTTAATTTTACAATCTTATACACTAGAATCAATTGGAGAAAGTAAGAAAATAAAAGGAAATGATATCATTCTGATTATTTGAAGGTTTTTGTCAAAAAGAAAATACATTAGAAGGTAGTGGGAGTCAGTTGGCCAAAATGTTATGCCAAAAAATAAATTTTGGTATAAGTCTTGTAATTTGGAAGATTTTGATGGTGGGATAATACTGAATTTTTCTTGGCAGATATTGGATTTATCTGGCAGAGATTAAAAGTTGTTTTGCTTATAAGAAAAGCACTTTTCCATAAAGATATTGACCAATATAAATATTGTGGGTTGTAACAATGGAAGAAGCTAACTATTCATATTCTATGCCTTTGCTACTGCGGTCTTTACCATTAAGCACATCAATGGGCCCAATCAGCATCAGAATAGGCAAGGACCTCAGGGACGCCCTCATAGGAAAAGGTCAAACCATAATGCTGCATTCCACGAACATAGCGGAGAATCCGAGTGACAGCTGCAAAATGATCATCTCGTGGGTCCTGAAGAAACTGACTCACCGAATTGACCGCAAAGGACAAATCGGGACGAGTAATAGTGAGATACTGAAGGGCACCAACGAGTGAACGGTACAGCTTGGGATTGTGAAACGGTCCACTCGTACTGCTGTGAAGCTGCGATAGCGGCAAAAATGGTGTAGATACAGGGGAAGCCTTCAACATCCCAGCACGCTGAAGAAAAAATTTGATGAAGGGAAGAAAAAGAAGAAGGGGGGCGGCAAAGAGGAGAAGAGAAGAAGGGAAAGGTTTGTGAAACACTAAGAAAAAGAAAGAAAGAGAGGATCTTTAGAAGGGCTCTGATACCATATGAACAATGATTTCCAAGATATTTCTTCATTAGGATTATGTAGAGTATTTATAGGAAGAAGCTTCTAGTGTAACTCTACAAGAAGCCCCTTGGTGTACCCTTGGTGTAACTATACAATAACTAGACAATAACTATACAAGAAGCTAACTATTCATATTCTATGACTATTGACATTCTTCCATTGTTACACCCCCCCCCTCAAGCGAAGCGTCGGGTTGGCCGAAACGCGAAGCTTGGATCGGAAAAACTCAAACAAGGCCCGATTTAGCCCCTTGGTGAAAATATCCGCTACCAGTAACGACGTGGAGATATGACCAACACGAAGCTTGCCAGCAGCCACCAGTTCTCGCACAAAGTGATAGTCAATGTCGATGTGCTTAGCTCGCTTGTGAGCAACGGGGTTCTCAGCAAGAAAGATAGCACTGTTATTGTCACATAAGAGCAACGGGGAACCCTGCAGAGGAAACTGTAGATCACGAAGAAGATGCGAGAGCCAAACAACTTCCGAAGCAGTGTTGGCAAGGGCACGATATTCAGAATCTGAGCTCGAGCGGGAGACCGTAGGCTGCTTCTTCGTACTCCAAGAAACTAAATTCCCACCAAGGAAGACTGCATACCCATAAGTAGAACGCCGTGTCTCCAAGCAACGGGCCCAATCAGCATCAGAATAGGCAAGGACCTCTGGGGCGCCCTCATAGGAAAAGGTCAAACCATAATGCTGCGTTCCACGAACATAGCCGAGAATCCGAGTGACAGCTGCAAAATGATAATCTCGTGGGTCCTGAAGAAACTGACTCACCGAATTGACCGCAAAGGACAAATCGGGACGAGTAACAGTGAGATATTGAAGGGCACCAACGAGTGAACGGTACAGCTTGGGATTGTGAAACGGTCCACTCGTACTGCTGTGAAGCTGCGACAGCGGCAAAAATGGTGTAGATACAGGGGAAGCCTTCAACATCCCAGCACGCTGAAGAATATCTCTGGCATACTTAACCTGTCCTAAAAACAGACCAGTAGAGGTAGGTGTAGCCTCCAACCCAAGAAAGTAGCTAAGAGTACCAAGATCCTTGACTGAGAACTCACGATCAGCCCGAGCAATGAACTGGCGGATGGCGATAGTGTTATTCCCGGTAAGAATAATATCATCGACATAGAGCAGAAGATAAAGAGTAATGTTCCCCCTGGAAAACACAAAGAGAGAAGGATCCGACAAACTGCCAACAAAACCGAGCAGCCGAACAAAGGCACTGAATCTATCAAACCATGCCCGGGGTGCCTGCTTAAGACCATAGATAGCCTTCCGCAAGCGACAAACATGAGTAGGGCGAGCAGGATCCTGATAGCCAGCAGGCTGAGCCATGTAAACAGGAGTGTCAAGAACACCATTAAGAAAGGCATTCTTGACATCCAGCTGATGAAGCGGCCACTTCCTCATAGTGGCAATGGCGATAACAGTGCGAACAGTTACAGACTTGATCACCGGACTGAAGGTGTGATCGAAATCAAAGCCTGGGATTTGAGAATACCCCTGAGCAACCGGACGAGCCTTAAAGCGATCAATAGACCCATCCTGCCGATACTTAAGCCGGTAGACCCACTTGGAACCAACCACATTGACATCCGGCGGACAAGGCACTAAATCCCAGGTGTGCTGAAGACGAAGAGCAGCCATTTCCTCAGCCATGGCAGCGACCCATCTGGAATCCTTGACAGCAGCGCGGTAAGTACGAGGCTCCTGCTGATGAAGAAGGTCAACAACCAATCCGGTGGCCACAAAGTCAGAACCAAGATCTCGAGCCACACGTGTCCCATCCTGAAGGCGAGTAATCATCCGATGAGTGCGAGGCGCAGGAGACGACGAAGACTCTTGTGCTGAAGAGACAGCAGACGAGGAGCCCGAGACCGACAAGGCACCATCAGAAGAGTCCGACGAGGAACTCGAAGACCCAGGGGAACGTGCGGGAGTGATAATAGGATCTTCAACAACAAGAGTCGACGGTGCAGGCTCCGTCAACAAGTCAGGACACAGCGAGCAAGCGGAAACATTCACAGAAGGAGCATCAACATGAACAGTGGAGGATGGGTCGGGGTCAGTGGGGTCCAAAAAAGAGGAGACATCCAAGGATGTAAACTGGGCTGCCGAAGATGCTATGAAAAAGGGAAAAGTGACTCATCAAAACGAGCATGACGAGTCATGTAAGTACGTCCTGAGGCTGGATCCAAACACCTAAACCCTTTGTAGTGCGCACTGTATCCAAGAAAAACACATGGAAGACTACGAGGGGCAAGCTTGTGAGCCGTAGTGGGGCGAACATAGGGAAACACCCTGCACCCGAAGGGATGAAAGTTGGAGTACTCAGGTGAACGGCCAAAAAGAACCTCAAAGGGAGACACATTGTCGAGAACCGGAGTAGGTAAGCGGTTAATGGTAAAGACCGCAGTAGCAAAGGCATCATCCCAGTATGAGAGGGGCACATGAGAATGAAACATCATGGAGAGAGCCATTTCTGCGATGTGGCGGTGCTTGCGTTCAGCCCTACCATTTTGCTCCGGAGTGTAGGGACAGGAAACTTGATGATGGATACCGCGAGTGCCAAAGTGGGATTGGAGTCTGGTATTGAGAAACTCGGTACCACCATTGCTCTGGAAGATTTTGATGCGCGAAGAAAATTGATTCTCAACAAGTGCCTCAAATCGAAAGTAGACATCAACAAAGTCAGATTTCCGCCGTAAAGGATAAAACCATGAAAACTGCGAGTAATCATCCACAAAGACAGCATAATAAGAAAATCCATTTCCAGAAGTCACTGGAGAGGGTCCCCATAAATCACAATGCACTAAGTCAAGAACATGACTAGCGCGTTTAGAGTTCTCAACAAATGACAATTTCTGCCCTTTCGCCATAGCACAAGGCTCACAAACAGTAGGCTTAGGAAGTACTGAAGTAAGAGAAATAGAACCAGTCTTATGCAACAAAGAAATAATACTAGGGGACACATGCCCCAAACGAGCATGCCAGGTCTCGAAAGATGCTCTATTATTATTCTCACGAACAAAGGAAACAAGCGCCTCTTCACCACGATCTAGCACATAAAGACCATTCTCACTGTGCCCCCGCCCCAGCACCGCCTTGGTGTACCCTTGGTGTAACTATACAATAACTAGACAATAACTATACAAGAAGCTAACTATTCATATTCTATGTCAATAGTCATAGAATATGAATATTGACATTCTTCCATTGTTACATGGGTGACGATGCAATAATGTTCAAAGATCTTCTGTGTATTTATTTCATAATCTGAACCAAAATGCTGGTTAAGAAAATCAAAGCTAAATATTATTCCGTCAATATATCTGGATATAAATTTAGATTGGATTTCACTAAATATAACCACTCATCTTTTATTCCCGGATCATTAATATTAAAACTTAAAAGTAGAATGACTCATATTACTTTTAAGACCATTTTTTTCTCTAATTTAACTATATTTCAGCCAGTTCCATTTAATTCAACTAACAGTAGTGTTAGTTGAATTAAACGGAACTACTGCAGAAGGATACATGGGCACTGATAATTCACCGCATAGGCCACTATTCGGCCTCCTAGAATACTGGTGCCTAAGTATGCCGGTGGTGAAACGTAGTTTTATAGGCACTTGTAGGTTGGAACGATGCTAAAACGTAGTTTTCTACACCGGTAACTTGTACTAGTGCTACAAATCTCCATTCCAACACCACCTGACTTAGGCAACAGTATTTCAAGGGGTCGAAATACCAATGCCTATGCTATTTTGAGCCGGTGCTAGTAAATAGGTGATCAATAAAAATATGATCGGTGCTCATTTTTTATTACAAAAATAGAAATCAAAATATTTACTAAAACACAAAAAATGCACTAAAATATGGGGAAAAACGTGAATGGAATTCAATGAATACTCAACTACTATTCAACTAAATAAAACTAGCTCTTATCAATCTACACTAAAACTAATTCATATCAATCTACACTAATTTTAACAAATGCTTCTAACCAATGTAGCTAAATCTTGAGCTAGAGTGCTATTTCTTGAGCTCTAAGCACGAAATATTGATATGCCTCTCTAGCAATCATATTATGCTCTTTAATTATGCATTATAATTGAGCATATATATAAACATAAAATCAATCACAAAGGCAACATCCCACCATTTTGAACATTGAAGGAAAGAAGTAAGATGCACATTAACCTCTGTGTCTACCTCATCTCCTCCAAATGGAAGAACTTGAATGGAAATATTTCATGCATGGCTGCTAAAAAATGAGTGGTGTTAGAGAGTAAGAAGCATCTAGTAGCCATAGTAAATTTTACTCGAGCATTCTATCAACTTGAACAATGGTCACTCCAGAAAACATTCCAAATCAAATTTGCATGCACATATTACTATAAAAAAATCCACACACAACCCACACATACACACTCTCCATGTTTGCTTACACACATTCCATACACGTACAATATATAAAATCACTCATACAAACATGGGAGGTTGTCGTCGTGCCTATCAAAGATAGTATGTGCCCAAATTAAGGCTAACTACTAAATAGTAGCTAGTGATAGGACGGGGTCGTTAATGAGGAAAAGAGGGTTTTATCGAGTGTTAAAGCATAGTTAAAAAGCACACAAAGAAGTCACTATATGTGTGTGGTAACAAAGTTGGGGAGTTCAGTTTTGAAAAGGTCTACAACTACTTTAAGCAACTAAATTAACAAACTATTAAAGAGAACGATGCAAATACAATCACAAATAGCACAAATGATGTAACTAAGAATAAAGTGAGTCTTGGGCGCAATTGGTTTACATTTATAGTCATCCTTTGATCATCGATTAATTATCCTATTTGTATGCATTAACCAAATATTTTGGAGAACTTATCAACATCTTTCGAGTGTTGATATTTCTCATCTCTCCTCGGTTATAGTTACAGTGGGCGATCTACGCCACACAATAAACCCTTATCCTTGAGTCACTCTAGGTGATAGGTGATCGGCATCATAGACTTCCTCGAGGATAGCAATACATATGGAGACCCAACACAACTACCACAATGTCCTACAAGCGAGAAACACATAGATAGCTTAAGTATATTTAATAATACCGACTACAAGGATCGGCCTTCATGCTAATCGATATTAGTGAACCACGTGATAATTAGTCAAACCCATTCAAATTCATCGTATGTCCAAGCAATTTCATCAATAAAAAATCATAATTAGTTGGCATTCCTAATTATAACCTAGCATTGACAAATAATAATCACATTGACAAAAAGTCATGCATTGATCACACAAGAAAGCACAAAGCATACTTGATAATCAAAGCACAATATAGGATAAACCAAATCTCACAAATTCATGCTAGAAATTCTTACCAATTGATCCCAAGAGTATATTTAGACTAGATTAACAAAACCCATAACATAGAACACAAATACACAAAGAAACATGGAAGAAATTGAAAGATAAAAGTGAAAAACAAGGGTTTTGGAGGCCTCCAAGTCGGGCTTAGAGAAGTGGGGAAGAAGGGGGGCTATTTATAGTCTAATTTAGTCAGAAAAAGTAAATAAAGTAGCAGAGGTGCGCGGCAGCGTACCCGGGCGTGCTGGATGCGCGTTTGGCTCATGAGGGCTGTTTTGCCTCTTTTTTTGGGTGTGGGGAGAGTGCCTAAGTGCGCTGGCCGCCCGCCCGTCGGTCCATTTTTTCTTCAAACTTTTTGCATTGCTATGGGTGAATAGCTGGTCCGATTTGGGAGTCATTGTAGTTGATTTTATAGTGCTCGAGAAGACAAAACCAATGGTACCACCCTTGGAGGCTGGTTCTTCTTGGAACATTATAAGAACTTGGTCCAAACTTCAGGGTCACAATTCATCCGCTTCTTTGTCTTCCTTCTTCGAACCTTCTATCTTCTACCACGTTTTGGCTCGTGGCCTTCGCTAGACCACTCTGAACTGCTTACGAGTAATCTACAAATTAAGCTCACAAAAAGGAATCTAGATTCTCATAAGGACTAAAAATCCATTAGACTTTAAATATGTTACAAAATGAAGGATTTGGATATTGAAACCAAAAATGGTCATCTAAACCCCTTATGATGTAAACCTACCTAAATCTAGCAATCTTCCAACAAAAAGATGACAAAAGAGATGTTAAATGCTTTGGAAAATACATGGATTTGGCATCTCATCCTAACATATACACTCAATAGCACAAGCACCTGCACAACAATGCACGGAGAATCACAGAAATGAAAAACACAAATTATAATCAAGGCACTAGACTGACTAGAGGCATAAAACTCAAAGCCAAAAGTTAATGTTTAATTTAGCAATCATTTTTCCACAAGTACCACTAATTTTTTCTATGTATGTTTTAACATTCCAATAACAAATAGAGATAATTTCCAAGCCTAATTGGCAAGAATTAAAACTTGTACAACAAATCCCCTTTTCAAACGCAATCAGGAATAGAATTCCTTCCATTTCATAAAAATAAATCAAACAAAAAATCAAATAAACAAACAGAGAAACACATATCTACCGTAAACCTGGTGTGTGTATCCAAGCTGAACTTTCCTTAACAAAGTCCTGATTGTACATGTATAGCTTTACTTAATCTGCATGCTTGAGCTACCAAGAAACTAACTAATTCAAGAAATTAGAAACAACGAGAATTGAGACGTGCTAGTCTGTGACTGTTTGAAAAGAGGATAGGAAATGGAGTGCTTACTAGAAAGGGACAAGGAAAAGCTGGAGTCAAGGTAGCACCACTGCCTCTCGGCCTTCTCCTTCTCTGAAAATCCAGATTGGATGCCATCGCGGGAGTACCCAATAGTGGAGATTTGGTGTCTTCCAGGACAAGGAAGCCCTCAAACTCGTCCCCATCCCAATACTCAATGGAGCTATTAGGTTTCCTGACATCGTGGATAGAGGTTGGAACAATGTCAGATTGGGGAGGGCCATAGTGGGACTTGGTGTGATTGCTGAGGGTGATGAGGGATGTGGAGCGAAGGGGGAGATCAGCAGGGAGGGAGGAGATCGGGTCTTCATCTTTGATGCCATCGTCAGCGTCAAAGCCTTCAAAGTGGGGTTGGACGGTAACGCCAATGGAGAGGGAGAAGGAGAGGTGGTGGAGGAGGAGGGATAGGATAGAGAAGAAGGCGATAAGGTAGAGGCAGGGTGGTGGGAGTGACTATGAGGGTGGTTTGATTTAGGGCTCATATTTAACTTATATTGTACAAATTTTTAATGGTTGAGATTCAATCTACAAAAGAATTTAATGGTTCAGATGGAGCCAAGTTGGGCTTCTTTTTTTAAGCACCTGGCACTGGTATGAATGGGATGATACTGGTGCCTTTGTATATGAAAAGCTGCTGGTTAAGGTTGTTTTAAATGAATTTTTTTAAAATATTTGTTCAACTCGAGAGCAAACCTGGAATCATTTTTAAATTATTGAGCACCAGTAGTAATAATAGTGCTCAAAAGGGTCATACCTGTGCCCATGTATATGAAAAGCAACTGCTTGGGACTGCTTTAAATGGGGTACATTTTTTGTTTTTCGTTCACGAGAGCAAACATGGAAAAAGAATTCTAAGTATGTAGCACCAGCGTACGTACCGATGCCTAAGTAACTTATACCAGTGATGAGTCCAATATATCAAAATTTTAAACAATTCCTCCAAAATTTTGAACTAAATTTTGGAAATTCATTTTCCCGCTATAATATAGCGGTGTATGAATGAAAAACAATGTTGGTGCTAGTAATATTTGATCTCTAAGTTAACTTTTTAACTTTTACTATTAGGTCCATAGAAGAAATTTGGAGCTGGCGAATCACAAAATTGAAGACACAAAAATACAATTAAATAAGTGATGATTGCGTGTTCGAAATTCAAGCTACAATGGGTGAATGGAAGTGCCTCACATATTTATGGAAAATTATGCTATGGCCCAAAAATTTATTACGACATTATAATTCTCTCCAAAATACATGATTTTTGTTATTCTTGCATAAATAATGAAATAGAAAATAAGTGATTTTTCGGTGAAATGTTAAAAATCGTTAGTACATGTTCAAGAGTAACTCAGAGTTGATTACTTATAAGTAAGAAAACGAAATAAAAAAGGAGTACAAATATGTTCGTGTGCCTAATTTTTTATAAGTATTATGTTACAGACTTGGAAAATACAATGGGGGTTTACAGGGTAGCATCAAATTCGAGCGGATTTCAATTTGGAGTTACGGGTAAAGTTTTTACCTTTTGCACTTTGGTCCCTCCAAGAAACTTTGGTTGTTGAATCACAAAATTGGTGACACCAAAATGCAATTCAATATATACGATTTTGAATTTGCATTTTGGGCATGTATCGGTGAACGGAATTGCCTCAAAAGTTAACATTGAATACTTCTACACAGTCTTGGAAAATTAAACCGTGGCCTAAGATTATGTTACACTATTATCCATTGCTCTAAAATACATAATTTTTTTATTCTTACCTAAATATAGAAATATTAAATGAATGATTTTTTTAGTGAAATGTTGGAAATCGCTGGTACATGTTTTAGAGTAACTTAGTGATATGACATCAAATGCATGCATTTTCTGAAGTATTTAACATCTCTTTAGTTTCTTTTTGTTGTAAGAATTCTATATTTAGATAAGTTTACATCATAATGGTTTTAGATGGCCATTTTTGGTTTTCAGATCTAAATCTTTCATTTTGTAACCTATTTATAGTGTAATAGTTTTTTGGTCCTTACGAGTGTCTAGATTCCTTTTTGTAAGCTTAATTTGTAGATTGATTGTAAGTACTTTGGAGTGGTTTAGTGAAAGCCACGAGCCAAAACGTGGTAGAAGATAGGTGGGTCGAACAAGGAAGACAAAGAAGCGGATGAATTGTGACCCGGAAGTTTGGACCAAGTTCTTAAAATGATCCAAGAAGAATCAACCTACAAAGATGGCACCATTGTATTCATCTTCTCGAGCACTATAAAATCGACTATGGGATCTCCAAAATCAGAGCAACGGTTCACCCATAGCAATGTAAATAACAAGAGGGCAGATTGGTCATTACGGCCCGCAGCATATACTGCGGTCTGCAGCCCAGAATTTTACATTTTTGTCCTCTTTTACTCTATTTTCTTGGACTATAAATATCCCCCTTCTTCCCCATTCATCCAAGCCCAACTTGGGGTTCCAAAACCCTAGTGTTCACCCCTTTCTTTCATTTTCTTCTTCTTTTTTTGTAGATTTTTATTCTGTGTTATGGGTTTCGATTATCTAGGCTAGATTTCAGCTTGGGAGCAATTGGTAAGTATTTCTAGTATGAATTTGTGAGATTTTATTTATCCTATTTTGTGCTTTAATTATCAAGTATGTTTGGTGCTTTCTTGTGTGATTAATGAATGACTTATGCTAGGATGATCAACTAGTTGATGATTATAGGTAGATTCTTTGCTGGCTTTTTGGTCAAACCCATAACGCTTTGACTTTTTGTCAATATGATTATTGTTGGTCAATGCTAGAGTATGATTAGGAGTGACAAATAATTATGATTGTTGATTGATGAAATTGGACTTAGGATAGATTTGAATGGGTTTAACTAATTATCAATGTGGCTCACTAATAACGATTAGCATGAAGGCCGATCCTCGTAGTCGTTATTAGTAGATATACTTGTGCTATCTATGTGTTTCTCGCTTGTAGGACATTTTGGTAGTCATGTTGGGTCTCCATGTGTATTTCTATCCTCGGAGAAGTCTATGACGCTGATTGTCTAGAGTGACCCCGAGGGTCAAGGTTATTGTGTGGCGTCGATCGCTCACTCTAACTATAACCGAGGAGAGGTGAAAAATATCAACACTCGAAAGGTGTGTATAAGTTCTTCACAATATGTGATTAATGCATAAATATAGGATAATTAATACATGATCAAAGGATAACTAGAAATGTAAACCAATTGCCCCCAAGACTCATCATAATCTTAGTTAAGTTATTTTTGCTACTTGTGATCATTTTTACATAGCTCTTTCTACTTGGTTATTAATTTAGTTGTTTAAAGCAGTCGTAGTGTTTTTCCAAACCAAAAACCTCCACTTTGTTACCACACACTTAGAGTGACATCTTCGTGTGCTTTTAACTACGCTTTAACACTTAATAAAATCCCATTTTTCTCGTGGATGACCCTGTCTTACCACTACCTACTATTTAGTAGTTAGCCATAATTGGGCTTATAAATACTATCTTTGAGAGGCACGACAACGGCTTCGAAAATTTTAGCGCTGTTGCCAGGGAAGAGGCGTATTTTGTTGAGTGTTAGTGTAGTTATTTGTGTTTTTTGTTTCTCTTTGTGTGTTCTTGTTTGTTCATAGTTTGTGTTTGTTTTGTTTTTGTTGTTTTTCAGAAGGACATATTTCTTTTGTTCTTGGTTTATGGTATGTGCTCGTTCCAAGAACCGAGAACCTTTGCACTATGATGCCGTATTTTTTGTGCTTCTTTGTTTTTTTTGAATGTGTATTTATTGAGTTCTTGGTGTACTTCTACCAAGAATCCTTATGCTACGATTCCAAATTTTTTAAAACAAAAATGGAACATCTCACCTTGAGGGAACTCATAATGAGAAGAGAGGCTCAACAAGCAAGTTTTTGTAGGATTTGTCGTTCCGATCATCCTACTGAGTCTTGTTATTGGTTGAGAGAGGAGCACTACGAGGAGAATAGAAATATTTGTTTTCAAAACCAAGGGTATCATGAGGAGTGCTATGAAGAGGTTGGAGTTTTTGGTTCCAAGGTCAAAGTGCTCAAGAATGGTATCCATAATATAACTCTTACAATCTGGAGTGGAGTGGTAATCCAGATTCATGATATGGGAATGCACCAGAAAGTCAACACTACGAGCAATATGATTGGCCTACATCAACTTATGACATGCCCCAAAACCATGCCCAAGGAGGTGTTTCAAGCTCATATGAGGAGCCCATGCATGCTATAACCAACATGGTTGCTAACTTGGAAGATCGAACCACAATTAGAATTGCAAACATGGTGGACCGCTCTTCTGCAAGATTTAAGAGTTTGGAGACCCAAATTAGCCAATTTGCATATTCCATGAGTCGTTTGGAAGCTAGAGATTCTGGGAAGCTTCCCTCACAACCAAAGGTGAGCCCAAATTTAAGTGTTAATCCTTCTACCTTGATGACCGAGGTGGTAAAGGAAGTTGAAGATAAGGTCAAAGGGGATAAGGAGTTGGTTGAGGAAGATAAAGAAGTTGAGGAAGAGGTGATTGTCCTATATTCATTATTCTTGCCATTATCACCCCTTCCTCCACCAATTGAAACAACTCTAACATTGCTGGAATTCTCGGAGGAGAAAAGAGAGTAGCCAAAAGACTATCCCAAGCCTCCTAACCATCATACTCCTTTAAAACCAACTCCACCTCCACAAGACTTTCCTCTTGAAAGTTTTGTACCCCCACCTCTCTACTTTTGGATGCTCATGGCAAAGGGTTTCAAATCTTCACCATGTGGATAACATTAGGGTCATGCTGACGACCTTAAAAATATGAAGCTTCTCGGGAGGCAACCCGAGCTTTAAGTTATATTAGTGTTTTTCTTTTCTTGAAAAAAGAAATTTCCTCAACCTTGTCCTCACACTCTTACCCCAAAACCACAAGAATACCACCACTATCCATAAGCAAAAACCACCACTAAAACCATCATCTAGGAGTATTACTGTTGATGCCTTTTGTAAGTGTTGATTGGGATCTGCATAGTTGTGGATTCGTAGTGGATGGGTTGAAGTTGCCTATTTGGAGGAGTTTGAGAACATGGAGGGGAGAACTTTCATTGAAAAGTGAGCATTTCCATCAACGGCAAGGACTTTCAAGGTCCTAGTTGTGAGTATTTTCTCTTTCTCCCTTATTTCTTTATCTTGTCCTTTGTCACATTGAAGACAATGTGTGGATAAAGTGTGGGGAGGTAAAGAGAAATATATCTCATTGTATTGTATTGTATTGTATTGTATATATGCTCTAATTTGATATGTTTTGTTTGAAAAAATTGAAAATGAAAAAAAAAGAATTCCCACTAAGTTGAAAACCCAAGAGAGCAACTTAGGCAAAAGTGGGAGGCATGGATAGGTTTAAAACCTAAAAGGGCATCCTATGCAAAAATGAGAGGCCAATTGGTGTGGAAAAAGATGAGGGTAAGCCTTGAAAAAAAAGTGTGAAGCAAGGATGAAAACTCGATAGGGTTCCTACGTAAAATGAGAGAAATTGAGAGAAATCAAAAAATTGTATGCTTCTCTTGATTTGACTATTGGGTAGCTTCTTTGGTAGAGTAAGCTAGTTTTGGCACTTGTGTTTTATACCTCACATTTGTTTGGTGTAATGGTTATTTAGATTATCTTAGACTTTGGGATGTGAGAGTGTGAGAGATTCATATGTCTTGGGGGTTAGGGTAGTTTAGGACTACGATGTTGGATGTTTTGGGAAAACTTTTGCATGCTAGTTTATGCTTAGATCTTTGCTTGTTCTTGTTTACTCGAAGACGAGTAAAGGTTTAAGTGATGGGATGTTCGATAAGACGTCAAATGCATGTATTTTTCGACGTATCTAACATCTATTTAGTATCTTTTTGTTGGAAGATTTCTAGATTTATATAAGTTTACATCATAAGGGTTTTAGATGACTGTTTTCTATTTTCATAACTAAATCCTTCATTTTGTAACCTATTTATAGTGTAATGGACTTTTGGTCCTTACGAGCATCTAGATTCCTTTTTGTAAGCTTAATTTGTAGATTTATCGTAAGCACTTTGGAGTGGCTTAGTGAAGGCCATAAGCCAAAACGTGGTAGAAGATAGAAGGGTCGAACAAGGAAGACAAAGAAGCGTATGAATTGTGACCTAGAAGTTTGGACCAAGTTCTTAAAATGATCTGAGAAGAATCAGCCTACAAAGCTGGCATCATTGGATTAGTCTTCTCGAGCACTATAAAATTGACTACAAGATCTCCAAAATCGGAGCAACGGTTCACCCGTAGCGATGGAAATAAGAAGAGGGTAGATTGACCATTGCGGCCCACACATATACTGTGGTCCGCATCCCAGAAGTTTACATTTTTGTCCTCTTTTACTCTATTTTCTCGGACTATAAATATCCCCCTTCTTCCCCATTCATCCAAGCCCGACTGGGGCTCCAAAACCCTAGTTTTTCACCCCTTTCTTCCATTTTCTTCTTCTTTCTTTGTAGATTTTTACTATTTATGGGTTTTGATTATCTAGGCTAGATTTCATCTTGGGAGCAATTGGTAAGCATTTCTAGTGTGAATTTGTGAGATTTTATTTATCTTATTTTTTGCTTTGATTATCAAGTATGTTTTGTGCTTTCTTATGTGATTAATGCATGACTTGTGCTAGGATGATCACCTAGTTGATGATCATGGGTAGATTCTCTACAAGGTTTTTGGTCATACCCGGAATACTTTGAATTTTGGTCAATGTGATTGTTGTTGGTCAATGCTAGATTATGATTGGGAGTGACAACTAATTATGATTGTTGATTGATGAAATTTCTTAGGCTTAGGATGGATAGGAATGTGTTTGACTAATTATCAATGTGGCTCACTAATAACGATTAGCATGAAGGCCGATCCTCGTAGTCGTTATTAGTAGATATACTTGTGCTATCTATGTGTTTCTCGCTTACACTTAACTCACATAGAGAAAGGAAGCGATCCAAGTAATTCATGGACAGACACAAAGCCAATGCTCCAAACTCATGATAAGAATGAGCTTATGTCATACAGAAATCATAATCAATGAATGATCTCACATTCAAAATCAATAATAACGAGTTCGAAAAGAGAGAATGAAACACTCATTCAATGCCCATGTAAAATTATACAATCGGGACTCTTTATAAGCAATTAAAACATGCCATTTAAGGAGACCGATCAAATGAATTTTAGAAAGAATAATAAAACTACTCCATTTTTTTAGTATCTCAAAAAAAGAAAGGAAGATTTCTAATCATTAAAACAACAAACACAAAAACCCTGATAGCACACCTTGAGAATCCATTTGAGGGCCTGGCTTCTAACATTCATGTCAAGTTCCCTAGATTTCAACCTCTGAAGATAATCAAATCTAGGAAAATGGTTTTCTTCCACCTTAATCATCAAAGAGAAATTTTCCTCGCTTAGGCTAGGGTGAGCAATCATTGGGGTTGATCCGCCATCGTCAAAGCATGGAGGTTTGTGGGGCCCATGATGATTCATTTCATCTTCGAGGATCCCAAGAAAAACAAAGCCTAACTCTGAACAGAACAGGATGGATTCATCACAGTCAAAAGTGTTTTTAACCATTCTGAAATAAGAATAAAAAGGAAAAAGAAATGAAGTTTGATTTTGGCTAAGAATTAAAAATAGGTTTTTATTACACCACTAGTACTCCATTTCAAACAGTGGTGAGGGAGAAAGGAGAAAATGGGATTGTGTTGGAGGAATTGTTGGTTAGGAGAGGAGGTTTAAGTAGTGGTCTCATGTGTGCTTAGGTTAAAAGAGAGAAACAAGCAAGAAAATTAACTAATACACCAAGAAATTAATGTTGTGTTTTTTTCTAAATACATTTAATATTTTATATAATATTTTATATAATATTGCTTTGTTAATTTTCCCATTTCAAAAATAATTATCAAAAATTTTCTTCCTATGAATGTTCTTATCCCATTGGTAAAAGATAAGAGGTCTTGAGTTGTACTCCAATAAAGGGTATGGACAATAATATTATAATATTTTAACGGAGATTCATAATTACATTCAAAGTACGTTGGTGAATACGAGACTTATATTTTTATCTGAGTCGATATAGACAATGTCACTCCACATTAGGTCTATAGGTACTTTGAATATTTGACGTTGATTGGTAAAAATCAATGCCAATTTTCTAAGTTTGAATCTATACTTACAATGTCAGATCACGTTATATTTGTGACTGTAATAGTGTTGGTTTGTCGCGTTTTGCGTTGTCAGATTTCAACTAATAATATACCAACTTGAATTAAATCCAAGTGATTAATTTCCCTTAACATATTTATTAGTACGTTATATTTATAGTTCAACACTAAATTTAGTAATATTTTAATTGTAATTATTTGAAAAATATTATACCGGCATAAAATAATATATATTATATTATTTTAAGTTGAACACTGAATTTAATGACATTACGATCATGAGCGAATACGTAATGGTGTATAACACCTCCATTCATAGTTGCTAATTTTTCTCTCATCTCTCTGCTCCTCCACCCCCTCTGTAATCGTTTTTCTACTGTAGAGACCGGTAACAGCCACATCTCCGCCGTTAACGGCTCTCTCTCGCCTTGACGAGAGAGTTGCTTCGTTTATCAAAAACCATGGCTGACAAAACAACAACCACAAATGCTAAATCGTTCATCGCAGCGCTCCAATCGAAAGCCCCGCCACTCCCCTCAGCCCTACCAAACAATCCAGAGATCACCCCAAAATCCGAACACCTCGGAGAACCCGCTTGTTTATACTCTGACGATGACATATCCACACTCTCGGCTCACTATACGAATGTCCTCGTGGGTAAGTTCACCAAAGGGAGATTATCTATGGAGCAGCTGGAAGGGGCTTTCAAGATTGTAGGTTTCTCTAGGAAATACCAATTGGGGTCGCTCGACTACAAACATATACTCATCCGCTTTGAACTACCAAACGACTATCAACGTTGTTGGATCAAAGGTCTTTGGAGTTTCAACGGAGTTCACATGAAGATCCTCAAATGGTCTCCGGATTTCTCCACACAGAAGGAATCGCCGATCGTTCCCATCTGGTGTACAATCTGGGAAGTTCCCCTTTACTATTACAATACTTCATCTATAAAGGCTATTGGGAATAGTATTGGAAATTTCATCAAAAAAGATTTAGCAACTGAAATGCTAACTGGACCTTCTGCAATCAAGCTCTGTGTTGAGATAGACCTGCAAAAACCCCTAAATCAGTTCATAATATTAGGCTCTGTCTCAAACAATAGGAAGTATAACATTGAATATGAGGATATACCCATGTACTGCAAAAATTGTGCTAAGTTAGGAAACTCACTGAACCAATGTAGAGGCCTAACCCAGACCAACACAGCTCCACAATGGCAACCCACAGGGAACAAGTTTGAGAAGATGCCTAAAATTGTTAATGATCCACAACCTACTAACAGCACCCATCTCAAAGACCAACTACTGCATCAAAGAGCCACTACTAATCCTACCCTGCAACCATCCTCCTACATACCTAAGCACCTGGAAAATAACTCTGCTAAGATCATTGCACTACAAGAAGTCAGTCTAGTAAGTAACACAACACACACACCTCATCCATCTCCAATCCTTGACCTCACAGACTCACCCCCAAGCTGACCCAGAATCACCTACTACAGAGTTGATCAATGCAACAACACTACCAAGCCATAACAAAACTCACAAGGTCTATGCTCAGGATGATATACAGATAGGGTCCCAAAAACTTTTTACCCACAAATTCTCTCACACTAATCCTCCGCTTTCTCAACATAGAAAGATGGCAAATAGATTTTCTGTTCTGCAGGACACGGGTGTATCCCCAGAAGCAGAGGAAGAATTGAACCATCCACCACAACAAACACTGCTAGGAGAAATGGAGGAAGGAGGATCTTTCCTGGATGACAAAACTACAATACCTGAGCAGGTTAATGTTCAATCTCAATCAACAGGTAACATAAATACTGCAGGTAAGTCCAAGTCTAGGAAGAACACTTACCTGAATCAGTTAAATAAGATGATGTTAAGATCCAATACTAAAAGCCACAAATCAGGTGAACAATGACATACACCACTTCCATTAATTTCCTGGTCTAGAACCTTAGGGGTTTAGAGACTTCAATGCTTAGATTAAAACACATCGTCAGGAAAAAAATTGAGCTGTTGTGTATAATAAAGCCAATGCATGATAACAGTGAATGTCACTCCTACATGGAGAAACTTAGTTATTCACATTTCTTACCTCTTCAAAATGGGAAAATATGGCTGTTCTGGAATGACACTCTAAATGTTGCCTTACTGTCCCAGCATGAACAATTTTTACATGCTAAAATTACACATGTTATAACAAAGATTGAAATGGATGTTGTTTTGTCTATGGCCTTAGGAATAGAGAAGGCAGAAAGGTCTTGTGGCATGACCTGAGTCACCTTCCAATTTCAGAAACAATTTTCATAGGTGATTTTAACACAATTTCTTCACTTACAGAATACAGGGGACCTTCCAACCCAAGTCTAGGTATATAAGAGATTTTAATAATTGGATAACCACTAATGTAATTCAGGAAATCAATACAGTGGGAAATCTCTATACATGGACTAACTCTAGGTTGAGAAAACCTACTTTCAAAAAACTGGATAGAGGTCTTAGTACCATGCAATGGAATGCTAAATTCCCAGCATCTTCCATTCAAGTACTAAATAGGCAATCTTCAGACCACTCCCCTCTTTTTCTGCAAATCTCATCCACAGTCCCCTCCCAGCCAAAACCCTTCAGATTTCTTAACACATGGTTCAACAGATCAGAATTTATAGAATTGGTTAGGAATAACTGGGCCATACCAATCCCTAACCAAGGAATGCTCAGACTTTATCTTAAACTAATAAGGCTAAAAAGGTAATTAAGGTCTGGAATAAAGAATCTTTTGGAAACATTGATTCTAATATATTAGTTGCTGAAGAAAATTTAAGACTGCAGGAGATAAACTATGACTCCTTAGGCACAGATACATAATTAATTAAACTGAATGAGAAAAAGGCCCTGCTAATTAGAGCTTTAAAAGAAAGAGAAAAATTTTGGAAGCAGAAATCTAGAACTAACTGAACCAAACTTGGAGATAATAACACAGCTTTTTTTCATAAATCAGTTCAGGAAAAGAACTGCAAGCTACACATCTCAAAAATAAAAAATAGACAAGGTCTCTGGCTAGAAACTCATACTGACATACAGGAGGAGACTGTGTCTTTTTACTCTAACCTGCTCTCTGAACCTAATCAGCCCAACACTACCACATATTATTCCCACTTTCTCAGCCAAATCCCAGAACTAATACCTCCCCAGGACAATCAGTCTTTGTCCAAACCGGTTTCAGAAGACGAATTAAAAAAAGTGGTAATGAGTTTGAATAGGAATAGTAGCCCAGGCCCTGATAGTTTTACCCCAAAATTTTATGCTAAATGCTGGGATATAATCAAACATGACCTAATAGATGCAGTAAATGATTTCCTGCTAGGCTCAGAAATACCAAGAGGAATTAGCAGCACATGGATAGCCTTAATACCCAAAAAACAGACACCCTCCTCCTTTGATGATTACAGGCCTATTAGTCTATCAAATGTTGCAAATAAAATCTGTTATAAGGTGCTAATGGAAAGAAAGAAACCATACATGGACAACTTAATTTCCCCCAACCAGACAGCTTTCATGAAAAATAGAGACATATCTGATAATGTACTCTACCTCCAGGAAATGATTAAGTTCTTAGACAAGAAAAATAGGATACCAAACTGCATTTTAAAATTAGAACTTAGAAAAGCTTTTGATAGAGTTAATTGGCAATTTCTGGAAAGGGTTCTTAGTAAATTTGGATTCACAGGGAGTTTTTTAAAAGCTGTAATGAACAACCTTTCTCAGGCCTACTTTTCTGTTCTTATAAATGGTAATCCGGTTGGATTTTTCAGAGCTACAAGGGGCATCAAACAAGGTGATCCTCTATCTCCTTTTCTTTTCAACATTTTCTCTGAAGCTTTCTCCAGAAGCTTATCTTTTATTTTCATGAATAAAAAACTCAGTTACTATCAACTTCCCACTGGTATCACACCTGCATCTCACCTGAGCTATGCCGATGATACTATAATTTTCATGCAAGCATCAAAGTCTAATCTGATCAGAATAAAATCCTTTTTAGAAACTTTTGAACTAACTTCTGGGCAAAAGATAAACTATGATAAATCTAATTTCTATGCTAGCAAAAGAGCAACAACTGTTAAGATAAATCAGATAAAATCAATCTTAGGGATGAAGAAAGGAATCTTTCCATTTAAATACCTGGGATGTCCAATTTTCAAAGGTAGCTTTAAATGTATATTTTGAACCTTTGTTGGAAGCTATAGATAGAAAGCTTATGAACTGGAAAAATAGGTGGTTAAGTTTAGGAGGAAAAATGGTGCTTATTGAATCTTGTTTATATTCCCTCCCACCGCATATTTGGTCAGTCCTAAAGGCCCCTAAACAGATAATAAAAGCACTGGAAAAGAGGATGACAAGGTTTTTCTGGGGGGAAACGGACGGAAAATTACTCAAAGTGTGGAGGAAATGGACTGACCTGTGTAAACATAAATTCCATAATGGTTTAGGATTTAGATCTGTAAGAGCTATAATTGACTCATGCTCAACCAAACTATGGTGGAAAAGCCAATTAGGCACAACCATGTGGTCAAAACTGCTATGGGCACTTCCACAGTCCCATAAGAAATCCCATACCTGGAAAATGATATGTAGTATTAACTCCTTTGCAGAAGAAAACTCTCTCATCATACATGGTAAAGGATTGAGTAATTACTGGAATGCAAACTGGTGCCCAAATGGTCCGCTCTCTAAATATGTCCCACCCTCAGCCCTGTCACCCTTTTACTATCACACCATTGCTGATTTCATCCGAGAAAAAAACCAGATACTGCAGAATATCTCACCTTATCTGGAACATGATACTTTGACTTTCTTGCAGGATGCACAGCTTCACACAGACAGGGAAGATAGACTAATATGGAAACTAGAAGATACAGGTATCTTCTCTTTCAAATCAACATATAGAGGCCTTACCCAGCAATCAGGTAATTTTCTAGCCACTGCATATATTTGGAACCCTAGACTACCAAAAAAGATTTCCATTTTCACATGGAAGCTGCTGAATACCCTCCTTCCTTTTGATGATATCT
The DNA here is from genome assembly GCA_037428765.1 of Rubia yunnanensis. Taxonomy (NCBI): domain Eukaryota; kingdom Viridiplantae; phylum Streptophyta; class Magnoliopsida; order Gentianales; family Rubiaceae; genus Rubia; species Rubia yunnanensis. The sequence continues at coordinate 44,150,183 of CM075069.1, read as the reverse complement.
TAGTCCAATGTGGTATTAGCTTAGCCTCGAAATGTCCTGCATGCAATCATCCTAATTCAATAGAGCATTTTTTTACTTCATGCCATTTAGCTCAAGCAGTTTGGGATAATACTTCTGACATCCTGGGGATAAAAATGGATACATTAGACAGTTTAACCCTAAGGTTTTTTGCCTACTGGAACAATACTGAACCCTCTAAGGTGCATAGAGATATTGGTAGAATGTTGCCATCTCTGATATGCTGGTCATTATGGAAAGCAAGAAATTCCTTCCTCTATGACAACAAAAAATTATCACAAGTAATAATTATTAAAGAAGTGAGGGATCTTATCTTTCTGTCATTCTCAACTAAACCTGCTCACTCCAATATGTATCTTACCAGAAGCTATCCCATTTTCTCCCTCATTCCGCCTCTGAGACCACCACCTAAGCCTTCGATATCCATTATCTCTTGGAAAAAGCCTCCACAAAATAGTATAACTGTGAATGTGGATGCATCATGGTCTCCCGACATGTCCACAATTGGCCTAATAGCTAGAGACTGGACTGGTAAGCCGTGCCTAATACAATCCTTCACTACCATTGCTAGTACACCTTTAGAGGCGAAAATGAAGGCCATCCAGGTAGCAGCTAGATGCTTCCCCGGTTTGGACCTCGGATGTTCCTATATAGTGGAATCATATGCCATGAGCGCGGTGAACATGATAAACAATCCTAGATATGCCAAATGGTCTCTATATGTCTTAGCTTTCAAAATTCATACTGAGCTTAACCAAGCTATTTTAAGACATGTATATAGGGAATGTAATGCAGTTGCTGATGCAATCTCAAAGCATAAACCGACCCACCCTCCCCAACATGACATTAGCATCTCTAACATTCCAGCTTTCATCATAGGTCTTATCGAACTAGACAAAAATGATTTTCCTTACATCCGAACACAGAAGCATGCTGCTAAAAAATAGATACTGCCAAGTTTTTCCTTTCATTTTGTGCAGGGACACACCTTTGAGCTCAGACTACTTCCACCTCGAGCCTGGAGCGTCGAACACTCGAACAGGGAGCCCTAGAGCCTTTGCACCCTCGAGCAATCAAGCTTTGGTGGCATCGTGTACTGGCATCGTGTACTGGAACCTTTGAATCACGGCATTGTACATAGACAATTCTCTTTCTTGAGCCTGGAGCATCGAGCACTCGGGCCTGGAGCATCGAGCACTCGAGCCGGGGGCTTCGAGCACTCGAGCCTGGTGCATCGAGCACTCAAGACTGGAGCATCGAGCAATTGAGAATGGAACACAGAGCACTCACACTTAGAACCTGGAGCTTCGAGCATGGAGCATGGAGTACTCGAGACTGGAACATCGAGCATTCATCCTTGGAACCTGGAGCATCGAGCATGGAGCATGGAGCACTTGAGATTGGAGCATCGAGCACTCGAGACTGGAACATTGAGCACTTGACACTGGAGCCTGGAGCATCACGCTCTCATTTGGTGCCTGGAGCATCGAGCAATCAAGGCGGGTTTTTGAGCACTCGACAATGGAGCATCGAGCAATCGAGACGGGTATTCGAGCACTCGAGAATGGAGCATCGAGCAATCGAGATGGGTATTCAAGAACTCAACAATGGAGCATCGAGCACTCGAGACAGGAGCATCAACCACTCAGAAATGGAGCATCGAGCACTGCTGGAGTCTGGATTATCGAGCACTCGAGCCTGGTGCATCGAGCACTCGAGCCTGGTGCATTGAGCACTCGAATACTTCAACTTGAAGCATTGACCACTCGAATACTTCAGCTTGAAGCATTGACCACTCGACCTTGGAGCATCGTGCACTCAAGCATCGAGTACTCGAGCACCCGTACATTGAGCACTCGAGCACGTGGTGCATCGATCACTCGAGCATCGAGCACTCAAGTCTGGTACATCGAGCACTCGAGACTGGAGTATCAAGCACTCGAGACTGAAGCACCCGAGAATGGAGCATTGACCACTCGAGACCGGAACAGCGAACACTCGAGACCAACGTACTCGAGACTGGAGACTCGAAAACATGCCTCATGGAGCATCGAGAACTCGAGACTAGCAACGATACCTCGAGACTGGAGCATCGAGAACGCGCCCGACAGACCTCGCCCCATGGAGTCCCGACACCATGGAGCCCTCGACCACGAGCACAACACCCCTCGAGAACTAAGGCACTTAACAACTATGGACCTCTCGAACACGAGCACACCACCCCCCGAGAACTACAACACTCGACACCCAGAACACATCACTCCTCGAGCACACCACCGGACCCCGACCCAGCAACTTTCAACTCCTTTCAGTTTACATCCACCAGTCCACTACTATTGGTCTATTCTTTTGAAGGCAATGAGGTTGCCTTACCGATGTAATATCCCAAACATCTTTGTACATCTTTTGATTTCTACATAGGTATGGGGAACCTAATACATATCCCCCACCTTAGGGTGCTTAAAATTTTAAAAAAATGACATTACGATACTAATAATTTGAAAATATTATGCCAATTTTATTAATTTAATTTTACAATCGTATAACACCAGAATCAATTGGAGAAAGTAAGAAAATAAAAAGAAATGAGGTCATTCGGATATTGTGAAGGTTTTTATCAAAACGAAAATACTTAGAATGTAGTGGGAGTCAGTTGGCCAAAATATTAGGCCAAAAAATAAATTTTGGTAAAAGTCTTGTAATTTGAAAGATTTTTGTGGTGGGATAATACTGAATTTTTCTTGGAAGATATTTGATTTATTTGGAAGAGTTTATAAGTTGTTTTGCTTATAAGCAAAGCACTTTTTCCAAAACATATTGGCCAAAATACTGTGGGTGACGATGCAATAATTTCCAAAGATCTTTTGTGTATTTATTTCATAATCTGAACCAAAATGCTGATTAAGAAAATCAAAGTTAAATATTATTCCGTCAATATATCTGGATATAAATTTAGATTGGATTTCACTAAATATAACCACTCGTTTTTTATTCCCGGATCATTAATATTAAAACTTAAAAGTAGAAGTACTACTTTTAAGACCAAATTTTCTCTTAATTAAATATGTTCAGTCAGTTCCGTTTAATTCAACTAACACTGGTGAGGAAGGGTGCTTAGGCACCGATAATTCACCACATAGGCATCAATTATTTGGCCTCTTAGAATACTGGTGCCTAAGTAGGCCGGTGGTGGAACATAGTTTTAGAGGTCCAATGCTAAAACGTAGTTTCCTGCACTGGTAACTTGTACTGGTGCTAAAAATCCCCATTCCAACACCACTTGAGTTAGGCAACAATATTTCTAGTGGTCGAAATACCGGTGCCTATGCTATTTTGAACCAGTGCTAGTAAATAGATGATCAATAAAAAAATGATCGGTGCTCATTTTTTATTACAAAAATAGAAATCAAAATATTTACTAAAACACAAAAAATAATGCACTAAAATATAGAAAAAAACATGAATTGAATTTAATGAATACTCAACACTACTATTCAACTAAACTAAAACTAAATCGTATCAATCAACACTAAAACTAACTCATATCAATCCACACTAATATAAAAAAAAAAGAAAGTGCTTCTAACCAAGGTAGCTAAATCTTGAGCTATAGTGCTATTTCTTGAGCTCTGAGCATAAAATATTGTTATGCCTCTCTAACAATTATGTTATGCTTTTTAAGTCTGCATTATAATTGAGCATATACATAAGCATAAAATCAATCACAAAGGAAACATCCTACCATTTTGAACATTGAAGGAAAGAAGTAAGATGCACACTAACCTCTTTGTTTACCTCATCACCTCCAAATGGAAGAACTTGAATGAAAATATTTCATGCATGGCTGCTAAAAAAAGAGTGGTGTTAGGGAGTAAGAAGCATTTGGAAGCCACAGTAAATTTTACTCGAGCCTTTTATCAACTTGAATATGGTCACTCCAGAAAACCTTCCACACCAAATTTGCATGCACATATTGCTATCAACAAAACCCACACACATCCCACACATACACACTCTCCATGTTTGCCTACACACATTCCATACACATACAACATATGCAATCACTCATACAAACATGGGAGGTTGTCACCGTGCCTATCAAAGATAGTATTCATGTGCCCATATTATGGCTAACTACTAAATAGTAGCTAGTGGTAAGACGGAGTGGTCCATAAGGAAAAAGGGGTTTTATCGAGTGTTAAAGCGTAGTTAAAAAGTACACGAAGAAGTCACTCTACGTGTGTGGTAACATAGTTGGGGAGTTTGTTTTTTAAAAACAATGCAACTACTTTAAGCAACTAAATTAACAAACTATTAAAGAGAATGATGCAAATACAATCACAAATAACACAAATGATGTGACTAAGATTATATCGAGTCTTAGGTGCAATTGATTCACATTTCTAGTCATCCTTTGATCATCGATTAATTATCCTATTTTTAAGCATTAACTACATATTGTGGAGAACTTATCAACACCTTTCGAGTGTTGATATTTCTCACATCTCCTCGGTTATAGTTAGAGTGGGCGATCGATGCCACACAATAACCCTATCCTCATGTCAATCTAAACTATAGGCATCATAGACTTCCCCGAGGATAGCAATACATATGGAGACCCAACACAACTACCACAATGTCCTACAAGCCAGAAACACATGGATAGCTCAAGTATATTTACTAATACCGACTACGAGGAACGACCTTCAGGCTAATCGTTATTAGTGAACCACATTGATAATTAGTCAAACTCATTCAAATTCATCCTAAGTCTAAGAAATTTCATCAATAAAAAATCATAATTAGTTGTCACTCCTAATTATAACTTACCATTGACCAATAATAATCACATCGACAAAAAGTCAAAGTCTTTCGAGTTTGACCAAGAACCTAGCAAATAATCAACCCACAATCATCAACTAGTTGATCATCCTAGTATAAATCATGCATTAATCACACAAGAAAACACAAAACATACTTGATAATCAAAGCACAAAATAGGATAAACCAAATCTCAGAAAGTCATACTAGAAATGCTTACCAATATCTCGCAAGAGTATATTTAGACTAGATTCACAAAATCCATAACATAGAACACAAATCCACAAAGAAACATGGAATAAATCGAAAGATAAAAATGAAAACTAGGGTTTTGGAGGCCCCCAAGTCGGACTTTGAGAAGTGAGGAAGAATGGGGCTATTTATAGCCTAATTTGGTCAAGAACAAGTCAAAAACAAAAGTAGCAGAGGTGTGAGGCAGCACACCCAGGCGCGCTGATTATGCGATTGGCTCTTGAGGGCTATTTTGCCCTGTCATTTTGGATGCGCGGGGCGTGGGGAGCTGCGTGCCCATTGGTCCATTTTTTCTTCAACTTCTTTGTGTTACTATAGGTGAACCACTGATCCGATTTGGGAATTTTTGTAGTTAATTTTATAGTGCTCAAGAAGACAAATCCAATGGTACCACCCTTGGAGGCTGGTTCTTCTCAAATCATTATAAGAACTTGGTCCAAACTTCAGGGTCACAATTCATCCACTTCTTTGTCTTCCTTCTTCGACCCTTCTATCATCTACCACATTTTGGCTCGTGGCCTACCCTAGACCACTCCAAAGTGCTTACAAGAAATCTACAAATGAAGCTCACAAAAAGGAATCTAGATGCTCATCAGGACCAAAAATCCATTAGACTATAAATAGGTTACAAAATGAAGGATTTAGATATGGAAACCAAAAAAGATCATCTAAACCCCTTATGATGACAAAAGAGATGTTAAATGCTTTGGAAAATACATGTATTTGGCCTATCATCATAACATATACACTCAATAGCACAAGCACCTTCACAACAAAGCACGGATGGTGGAGATACCAAGACGGCCACCACCATCATTGAAGATATTTTGCGTAATGATCAAACATTTAAAGGTTATGTTCAGGATCCTCTCAGTGACATGGCAGGACCTATGACTAGGTCAAGAACGAAGCATAGAGATACTGTTTTAAATGCTTTGATTGATCGACTTTATTATGAAGAATTTAAGAAGGAGTCATCATCGACATCTTGGATTTATTGTTCAAGACTGTCGAAGAACTGAAGTCATCATAAAAAACACTCTACTCTTTTTTCCCACTGGGTTTTTAATGAGGTAGTGTGATCACTATAAAATATTGTAAAATTATTTCATTTTGGATCTTAGACTGTAGAGCTCGACCATGTGGGCTTTGAAGAGCTTATTTTCGAACCAGTCCATTAGGGTTTCAAAAATATTGAGTTTTATTCTGATTAGTATTAGTTTTGGTTAGATTAGATAAGGCAATATTCATCTAAGTTGTAATCTAGATGAATTTCGGCCACAAACAGTTTATTTTAGGTATTTTAGTTAGATATGGTTTTAGCTTCTTAAAGTTGCCATAATTCTATTCAGTTTCTAACTGAAATTACCAAAACCTGTCCTGATTAGGATTAGGATTTGGACAAGTTCAACCCTATAAATAGGGGTTGAATTCTCGATATTTGTACCACTTTTATCAATCAATCTTTGAGTTCATACTCTTTGCTTGCGAGCTATTCCATTGTTGCTTAACCCCGAGGGCTACTTAAGTATCAATAAACCTTGTAAATAGATTTTGAGGCCTATTTAGTGAGCAAGTCGAGATTAGGCATACCCCGTGGACTAGACTTCTAAATTTTGTGCGAGATAATGAGGGGCAGATCCCTTCAGTAGATCAAAGATATTACTTCCGCCTTTATCTTCATCAATCGAGTTAGGAGGAAGTCGAACGGTCTGAGCATTAACAAATATTATCCACATTTACCTCTCGGTCGGTTTCATAGTTTTAGGTAGCTTATACAGTTTATGTGCTTGTGATATTTTTCGTCAACTCTTCAGAAAATTATTGCATGCTCATAATCCTACTTGTTTTCTTTATCGTTCTTTGATTCCATGTTCTTGAATTGTTCTTTGATTCTTGATTACAACTTATTAAAAAAAATAAAGTCTTGTGTCATTTTCCATATATATAGTGTGATATTCTTGATCCTTATGATTTTGAATACCTCGAAGTTCTTTTGAATCAAGAGGAAGTTGTCGCAATTTTCTTATTCCAGGTTTTGTATAAGCAATTTTTGTTCCAAAATTTTTCAGAAAAAAAGGTAGTAAATTTTTGGGTTTCAAAATCAGAGTTTAGGATTTAAAATCAGAACTCTGGGGCAGATTTGCAATTTTCAAAAGTTTGAGGGTAGATTTGCAATTTCCAAAAGTTTTGTGAATTGTGATTGAAAATTTTTATTGGAGAATAAGATTCTAGTTATGAGTAGATTCTGGTTATAAGTGTTTTATAGTACAAAAAAAATGAATTTTGGCAGAAAAAGAAGGAAAGAAAAGGAAATCAGTTTTTAAAAAGGAAAAGAAAAGTCAAAATGTTAATTGGAAGAGCAAAAGGAAATAAAAGTCAATTGAGAGAGGGGTTTTGATGTGAATTTTTGACTTGGAGGAAAATTAAGTTATTAAAATCCTTTAACACAGGGGATTTGGATTTGAGTTCCTATTCCAATTTGTTTTTAAAAAAAGTTGCTTGAATTTTGGAAAATTATTTGTCGCCAATATAAAACAATCTTATTTTGATCACAACTTCTTCAATACAGCTCCGATTTGTGCCATTCAAATTTATTTTTGTTCCTTATTTTTTTTAGAATTTGGAATTCTTGATTGTAGAGCCTAATTTTAAGTTTATATATTTTAAAATTTTGAAATAAGTTCTGCAGTACTCATCTCCATAATTTACTTTGAATTGCAGTGAATTGATCAATTACCCTCGCATTAGCCTTCGCCTTGTGAGTTGTGAGTATTATACACTTGGTGTGCAGCCTTACTAAACAAATGGAAGGAGGTGATTTTTAAACTAACAGTTTGTTTTTCTTAGTAGTTTAGCGAAGATGTGGGACGAAAACCCATTTGTCTCGTCTTTTGTTAACAATGAACAATTTTCCATTAACAAACACCTCTGAGGGAAGGCGTGGTAATCATCCATGAGAAGAGACCCCGGATAGTTGGGAGCGACATTGCATCAATCCCAATGAAACCAATGATCCTGATCGGTTTATTGTCGTAATAAATACACTTATGAGTGATGTGCAAAGGTTGGCGAGAAAGGTTGACAGCATAGCATCGCCTAAACTTAAATCATTGGCCAAGAAATAAGAAGCCAAGAAATATGTCCACCAATTCAATGGTTCTGGAAGTTTATACGACTATTCAGATGATGGTTCGAAAAGGCGATCACACCGAGGGTCTACTTGAAGGCATTTCCACTGTAAACATCATTTCTCAAGGAGAGTGAAGGGCAACTCGGGGTCTAATTCAGGTTCAGATGATGCTCAAGACATCAAGGGGTTAAAATATGACATCTCTCGATTTGATGGTTAACACAATCCAATGAAGTATCTTGATTAGGAGCGACAAATTGAGAATATGTTTTATCTCTACAATTATCGAGAGAAAGAAAAAGTTAAAGTGGCATAGTATTCATTCACTCACTATGCGGGTGAATGGTGGAAAAATATAAAAGAGTCGTGGTATCTTTCCGGAAAGAAACCTATCTCCACCTGGGAGAGATTGAGATCTGAGCTTCGCCAATATCATGTTCCGCCTACTTACTTGATGGGAAAACATTATTATCTGTCCAACATGAAGCAAGGAAATCGCATGGTTGATGAATACTGGTAAGATCTTGCGTTAACCACGAGAAGGGTGGGAATGAAAGAAGACGACGCATGCATCAAAAATTGATTCATTGAAGGCTTGCGTGAAAACCTTCAAATTCCAGTCAAGCTTCAATATCACATATTTATGAATGATTTATTGGTGAAGGGAGTTGGTTGAGAGTACCCTGCAACCCAGGAGGCCACAGCCCAGATTTTCTAGTCAACGATTAGGGTTTGACTCTGGAAACCCTAGTTATAGCCGCAATAGGAGAACGCCCATGGGAGGGATGAGGATCAGTTCAAACCAATTCAAATCCAACTTATAATCCTACTGAGAAGAAGGCAGCACCACCAATCCAACAGGCTTTGAAAATTGCAGGTAAGTCCACTACTTCTTCATCAAATTCTATTTCTGTTAAATCTCCTACATGTTTTCATTGTAAAGAAAGAGGAAATTTCCGTAGTAACTGTCCTCATGCTCGAGTGTTAACCACGATTGAGTAAGGAGATGAAGAACATAAAAATACTGATATGCCGCCATTGTATGAAAGTGATAAAGAACAGGTAGATGAAGAGGTCATCATAAATGATCATGGTGAACAAGGTCTGGAAACACAAGGTAATTTTGTGTCGTTAAGAGTTCTAAACTCTCAAATGGCTGAAACACAGGTACAAATGATTAACATCTTTCATGCTCATTGCCTTTTGAAAGATAATAATTGTTTACTGATTATTGATGGCGGTTCTTGTGCTAATACGGTGTCTAATCTTCTTGTTAAATCTTTGTCTTTGCGTGTAACTACTCATCATCACCATATAAACTTATTTGGTTAAATGGTAGTGGTGAAATTATGGTTAAAAAACAATGCATGATTAACTTTAAGATTGGAAAATACCATGATTCTATCTTATGTGATGTTATACCTATAAAAACTAGTCATATTTTGTTAGGGAGACCTTGGCAGTTTGATCGTAAATCTATGCATGATGGTTACACTAAAAAAATTACTGTGATTAAGGATAGAACAAGGTATACTTTGGTTCCATTATCTCCAGTGGAAGTCTTAAAAGCACAAAGACGCTTGAAAGTCGACAAAGAGAAGTTTGCAACTAAGGTGAAAGTGGCCGAACAAAACCCTAGCTAGGATTTACAGGAGATCGGTCACAAGGTAAAAAATAGGGGCAAAAACCTTGATGATTTCGACCAAAAATCAAGGGAGGCCATTCCAGGTAAGCCAGGTAAGTCTAAGAATGATTCTGAGAAGTCGCGTAAAATTCTATCTTCGTATTTTAGTCCTTTGCCGTCGATTTACATGATGAGACATGAACTTCCTATTGATTTTGGTAGATCGTTTTATGCATCAATTAGGGATGTGAATCATGATTTTTCTAGTAATTCTTATGTGCTTATCACGCATTTTAAAGAGAGCTATTTTGCCATTGAGGATATTCCTATGCATGTTTCTCCACGGTTCGCTCAGATGTTATAGGAATTTGAGGATGTCTTTCTGGAAGCTTTACTTGTGGGTTTACCACCCTTGCCAGGTATTGAACACCAGATTGACTTGATTTCGAGTTCAGTTTTTCCAAACCGTCTGGCGTATAAAGCAAACCCTGAGAAGACAAAGGAACTACAACGACAAGTCGAGGAGTTACTTCAAAAAGGTTTTGTGCATGAATCCCTATCTCCTTGTGTTATGCTTGTCATTTTAGTTCCTAAGAATGATAAAACTTAGTGTATGTGCATTAATTTCCGTGCTATTAACAACATTACCATTAAATATCGACATCTTATCCCTAGGTTAGATGATATTCCTGAAGATTTGCATGGATCCGTGATTTATACTAAGATTGATTTGACTCAAGGTTATCATCAGATTCAAATTAATGAAGGGGATGAATGGAAAACTGCATTTAAGACTAAGTACAGGTTGTATGAATGGATTTTTATGCCTTTCGGTTTAACTAATGCACGTAGTACTTTTATGCGGTTGATGAATCATGTCTCAAGAAATTTTATTGGTCGATTTGTTGTGGTCAATTTGTTGTGGTCTATTTCGATGATATCTTGATTTATTCTAAGTTGGCTGGTGAACATATTGAGCATGTTAAAATGTTTCTTGTTGCACTCTGTGAGTCTTGTTTGTATGAGAATATCAAGAAGTGCACATTTTGCGCTTCAGAAATGGTGTTTCTCAGTTTTTTGGTCTCTAAGGAGGGCATAAAAGTCGACAAAACCAAAATTAAGGCCATTAAGACCTAGCCAAGACCTACTAATTTATCTCCATTTACCTTTGAAGATGATTCAGTTTCGAGGGCAAAACTTTTCGACCATAGAGGGAATGATGGAGATGCCAAGACGACTACCACCATAAATGAAGATATTCTGCATCTTGATCAAACATTTAAAGTTTATGTTCGGGATCCTCTCAGTGACATGGCCGGACCTATAACTAGGTGAAGAACAAAGATTAGAGATGCTGCCTTAAATGCTTTGATTGAACGCCTTTAGGATGAAGAATTGAAGAAGGAGTCATCATCAACATCTAGGATTTATTGTTCAAGACTGTCAAAGAACTAAAATCATCATAAAGACACTATACTTTTTTCCCATTGGGTGTTTGTTGAGGTAGTGTGATCACTGTAAAATATTGTAAAATTATTTCATTTTGGATCTTAGACTGTAGAGCTCGGTCATGTGGGCTTTGAAGAGTTTATTTTTGAATCAGTCCATTAGGGTTTCAAAAATGTTGAGGTTTAGTCTGATTAGAATTAGTTTTGGTAAGATTAGATTAGGCAATATTCATCCAAGTTGTAATCTGGATTAATTTTGGCCATAGACAGTTTATTTTAGGTATTTTAGTTAGATATGGTTTTAGCTTCTTAAAGCTGTCATAATCCTATTCAGTTTCTGACGGAAATTACCAAAACTCGGCTTGATTAGGATAAGGTTTTGGACAAGTTCAGCCCTATAAATAGGGGTTGAATTCTCAAGATTTGTACCACTTTTATCAATCAAATATAAAATCTTTTGAGTTTATACTCTTTGCTTGCGAGCTATTCCATTGTGGCTTAACTCTGAGGGCTAGTTAAGTATCAATAAACCTTGTAATCCGATCTTGAGGGCAAGTTAGAGAGCAAGTAGAGATTAGGCGTACCTTGAGGGCTAGACACCTGAATTTCGTGCGAGATAGTGAGGGTTTGAAGACCCCTTAACAAGATCAAAGATGTTAACTCCGCAATCATGAGTCTTTGCATGGAGATTCATATCAACGGAGAATCACATAAAGGAAAAACACAAATTATAATCAAGGCACTAGACTGACTAGAGGCATTAAACTCAAAGCCAAAGGTTAATGTTTAATTTAGAAATCATTTTGCCACAAGTACCACTAATTCGTTCTGTGTATGTTTTAACATTCCAATAACAAATGGAGATGATTTCCAAGCCTAGTTGTCAAGAATTCAAACTTGTACAAGAAATAAAAAATAGAATTCCTTTCATCAATAAAAATCAAACAAAAAATCAAATAAACAAACAGAGAAACACTCCTCTACTGTAAACCTAGTGTGTGCATCCAAGTTGAACTTTCCCTAACATGGTCCTGATTGTACACGTATAGCTTTACTCAATCTTCATGCTTGAGCTACCAAGAACTAACTAATTCAAGAAATTAAAAACAACGAAAATTGAGACGTGCTAGTGTGTGACTATTTGAAAAGAGGAAAGGAAATAAAGAGCTTACCAGAAAAGGGACAAGGAAAAGCTGGAGTCGAGGTAGCACCATTGCCCCTCAGCTTTCTATGTCTCCAAAAATTTAGATTGGATCTCATCGCGAGAGTACCCAATGGTGGAGATTCGGTGTCTTCCAGGAGAGGAAGCCCTCTAACTCGTCCTCATCCCACTACTCAATGGAGCTGTCGGGTTTCTTGACATTGTTGACTGGGGTTGGAAGAACATCAGATTGGGGAGGGCCATGGTGGGAATCGGTGAGACGCTGAGGGTGATGAGGAGCGAGGAGCAGAGGGGAGATCGGCGGGGAGGGAGGAGAGTGGGTCTTCGTCTTTGATGTCATCATCAGTATCAAAGCCTTCAAAGTGGGGTTGGGAGGCAATGCCAATAGAGAGGGAGAGGTGGTGGAGGAGGAGGGATAGGATAGAGAAGAAGTCGATGAAGTAGAGGCAAGGTGGTGTGAGTTACTATGAGAGTAGTTTGATTTAGGGTTCATATTTAATTTATATTGTACAAAATTTTAATGGTTGAGATTCAATCAACAAAAGAAATTAATGGTTCAGATGAAGCAAAATTGGGCTTCTTTCGTTTTAAGCACCTGGCGTCGGTATGAATGGGATGATATTGGTGCATTTGTATATTAAAAGCTGCTGGTTAAGACTATTTTCAATGGATTTTTTAAAAATCTTTTTTCAACTCGAGAGCAAACCCAAATTTTTTTAAAATTATTGAGCACCGGTACAAATTCTAGTGCCCAAAAAGGCCATACTTGAACCCATGTATATGAAAAGCAACTGCTTGGAGTTGCTTTAAATGGGGTACATTTATTATTTTTTGTTTGCTAGAGCAAACATGGCAAAGTTTTTCTAAGTATGTAGCACCGTCGTACATACTGATGCCTGAGTAACTTAGACCGGTGATGAGTTCAATATATCAAAATTTTAAACAATTCCTCCAAAATTTTGAACTAAATTTGGGAAATTCATTTTCCCACTATAATATAGCACCGGTATATGAATGAAAAACAATGTTGGTGCTAGTAAAATTTGATCTCTAAGTTAACTTTTAAATTTTTACAATTCGGTCCATAGAAGAAATTTGGAGGTGGTGAATCACAAAATTGAAGACACCAAAACACGACTAAATAAGAGATGATCGCGTGTTCGAAATTCAAGCTACAATGGACGAACGGAAGCGCCTCACATATTTATGGAAAATTATGCTATGGCCAAAAAAAATTGTTACTACATTATCCTTCTCTCCAAAATACTTTTTTTTTATTCTTGCATAAATGTAGAAATAGAAAATAAGTGATTTTTTGGGGAAATGTTGGAAAGCGTTAGTACATGTTCTAGAATAACTTAGAGTTGATTACTTATAAGTAAGAAAAGGAAATTAGAAAGGAGTACAGATATATTCTTGTGCCCGATTGTTGATAAGTATTATGTTACAAACTTGGAAAATACAATGCGGGTTTATAAGGTAGCATCAAATTTGAGCGGATTTCAATTTGGAGTTACGGGTAACATTTTTACCTTTTGCACTTAGGTCCCTCTAAGAAAGTTGGGTTGTCGAATCACGAAATTGGCAACACCAAAATGCAATTCAATATATACGATTTAGAATTTGAAAGGGCATGTATGGGTGAACGAAAGGGCCTCAAAAGTCAACATGATTACTTCTACATAGTCTTGGAAAATGAAACTATCGCCCAAAATTGTGTCACACCATTATCCATTGCTCCAAAATACATGATGTTTGTTATTCTTGCCTAAATATAGAAAGATTAAATGAATGATTGTTTTGGTGAAATGTTGGAAACTGCTGGTACATGTTTTAGAGTAACTTAAAGTTCATTACTTAGAAGTAAAAAAAGGGAAATCAAAAAGGATTACTGATATGTTCTTCTGCCCAATTGTTGATAAATATTTAGTTATGGACTTGAAAAATAAAATGGGGTGTATATGGTAGCATCAATTCGAGCGGATTCCAATTTGGAGTAATGAGTTAAGTATTTACTTGTTACACATATGGTCCCTCCAGGTAAGTTAGAGTTGTCGAATCACGAAATTGGCGACACCAGAATGCAATTCAAAATATGTGATTGTGACTTTGCTATTTGGGCATGTATGGGTGTACGGTAGAGCCTTGAAAGTCAATATTGATTACTTCTACACGGTATTGAAAAACTACATTGTGGCCCAAAATTGTGTTACCCCATTATCCATTGCTCTAATATACATGAGTTTTGTTATTCTTGCCTAAATATAGAAATATTAAATAAAGGAAAAGTCTTGGAAAAGACCGTCTTTCCATAGGCTTATGGAAAGACGGGGTTTACTCATAATAATAAAAGATAAAATACCTTTGTTGAAATATTAATAATTTATTATGCAACATGTAATAGTTATAAAGTTTATAACCCGATTCATGCAACCCAAAATTTTTATCTTCATTTCTTCTAATTTACACTTTAAACCTTGGTCTTTCCATAACTAATGGAAAGACCGTCTTTCAAGAGACGGACTCTTAAATAAATGAAGTTTCTGTTGAAATGTTGAAAAGTGCTAGTATATGTTCTAGAGTAACTAATACTATAAACTCATTTTTCAAAACTCATCCAAATAGGTCATTTATATTCAAGATTATTCCATTAGTGACATAAGCATTTGCAACACTAAAGATATGCATTTGAAACATTAAAGATACGCATTTATTCGATATTATTTGAGATTATTTCAAAAACCAATTCTATGTGTTTAGCATCGGTACGATTGCATGTGCCATTCATCATCATACGATGCTCATACAATTATAACGCAACTGTCTGGGGAGACTTTAAAGCATTTTAAAAAAAAAATAAATGCAATCCTAGCACTGGTATATTAATTATAACGTACTCCGGTGCTAGCTATTTTGCCAATATAACTTTACCCGCCAAAATTACTATTACAGTCATAGAATTGGTATATGTCATTCAACTAAAATTAGTGCTGGAAAATATATAATTCAAATTTTTTTTCGAAGGCGACGGTATCTAGCACTAATATTCAGTGAACCAATGCTAGATTTATCTATAGGCACTAGTATTTTGGTTCATTTTCAAGATTACCAGTACCTATGAAATTCCTAGCACCGGTATTGCTCTCCCAACACTAATATACCAGAGCCTATGTATCTGTTTTCCAGTAGTATGAGTTTAATTCAATTTTAGTATTGTTCAATTTATTTATTTATAGTTCGATAACATTTACCATAATTTTAATATGTTATTGCTAATGTTTAATTTACCAAGAGAAAGTATTACGTTAAACCAACTAACCACTAGACGAGAGGCTTGGCAAAACCTTCTTTCATTAATTTCTTGGCCAAAAGAGTAATATAAATCTTTCGGTGCATTTTTTAAAACTCCCCCAACAACTATAGGGACCTTTCTGTAAATTAACAAAAAATACACACAACACAAAACTCTCATCACTTTCTTCTTCACCAATTTTTCATGGTTTTCAAGAAATATGTTTGACCATTAATATATTTATCTACGTATAATAACAGTAAATAAAAAGTTGATATTTAGAAACTACCTATTACGACGAATCTAACAATGTTACATACGATAGTAATATTATTTATATATATATTCAAATATGTTGTCAAAGTTTGATAGCATTGACTCTCAAATAGTAAGTGTGCAGATTAGAGTGGGACGGAATGCGTAACATAATTGATCTAGATTGAACTGGCTCAATCTTGGCACAAAAATATTTGTCAGACTCAAGCTCAATTTAATCATAAAATGGTCTCCTGAAAGGCTGGTCCGTGCCTAGTATGGGCTGTCCTTCTGCACGGAGCCCAATTTTTTGGGGGCCCACAATAATATTTTAATGTTTTTATATTTTTTTGAATTTTATAACTTTAATTTTATTAAATTTAGGCCATATAATTAAAGGCAAAGTCTTGGGAAAAATGGTCTTTTCATATACTTATGGAAAGATGGGTATAATTAGAATAATAAAAGATAAAAGGTCTTAGTTGCAATATTAAATTTTTAGTATGCAACATGTAGTAGTTACAAAATTTATAACCCGGTTCATGCAACCAAAAAATTTTTTCTTCATTTATTCTAATTTACACTTTAAAACTTGGTCTTTCCATAAGTTATGAAAAGACCGTCTTTCAAGAGACGGACTCATAATTAAATGTGGACCATTTTAAAATCTGAATTAATTTTTGCCCACTAGATTAAAAGACTAAATTATTTTTCAGCTCATTCCAATAATAAGGTTTCTTTACTTATAAATATGTATTTTTGTAAAATCTTTCTTTTCTTTTATATTTTTTAAAATTTGATGAAAATTGGTGAATTTATTATTTATTTATTTTTCTTATCTTTATCTCGTAAAGACCACCACTTATTAATCGATCAAGAGAGTATTTATTTAAATTTTCATAGTTTCTATATCAATTCTACATGACCTTATTTACTTTTCATACTTTAAAAAATTGCAATAAATTTTTTTCTAAAATGGACCATTAAAAATTTAATAGTAGTAAAATCAAGATACACTGCCTAGGCAATAAAGTTTTTTCATTAATTAGAGAACAGTTACGAATATACTTGTTGTATATAAATTTAAATTTTGTATCTTTACGTTAGTGAATTAAAGATTAAAAGACATTACTAAATTTGGAAGGTTATGTTAGGTGATTCAAACAAAGTATTGTTTTTTAGCGTCTTGATTAATGTCTCTTTTATTTTGTATTTTATTAAAAGAATAAAATGTTTATATAACCCTATATAATTTACATTAGTGTCAGTATAACATTTTGATAATTGAAAGTGCCAATAAAACCCTAAATAATAAGAGAAAGTGCAAAAATACCCTTTTTGGCAATTTTTAGCCGGAATTTTGTGAAAAAGATAATTTTGCCTTTCTAGAAAAAACCCAAAAAATAGTAAAATGGGGAATGACGTTATTACCCTTATGGAGTGGGCTCCTAGGCTAGCATTGCACTTGATTATGTTACAATCTAAAATAAATATCATTTCTATATTTTGTAATTAAATAAAAAAATTATATAAGGACCCAAATTTTTTTGGCACGGGGCCCTAAAAATATATTAGACCGGTCCTGATCTCCTATGAGGGCAGCATTATCTTTATGGAGGGGCTTTGTGCAGTTCTTCCCCCATTCTTCTCTACATCTCTTGCAGAGACCTTTTCCTCAACTTTTTTCGATGGAGCTTTCCCCAATTCTTCTCCATTCCTTTCCCTCCAGGTGCAATATGCTAAAACATAATAAAGAGAACATCAAATAAATAACAACAAAAACTTGCAAAACATTAACATAATCGTCAAACTAGTAATCATAAACATCAACTACAACTAACAAAACATCAACAAAATCATCAAACTGAAAATCATAAAATATCAAATACAACTAACAAAACAACATAATCGTCAAACAGAAAATCATAAAACATCAACTATAACTAATAAACATCAAATATAACTAATAAAACATCAACTAAAAATCGTAAAATGCCAACTACAACTAAAAAAACATCAACATAGCAAACTGAAAAATCATAAAACACCAATTATAACTAACAAAACATCAACAAAACCGTCAAACGGAAAAAATCATAAAACACCAACTACAACTAACTATCATAAAATGTCAACTACAACTAACAAAACATCAACATAATCGTCAAACTGAAAATCATAAAAATACCATTTATACTAACATATCAAACTTTTTTTAAAATGGAAAGACACCTGAGGATGAGGGTTGATATATTGGTACCCCAAGCCAAAAGAACCATAGTCTAGTGGCTAAACTTTACATAAGGCAACCGAATTGCCCGCAAAATATTAGACAGCCTAAGCTAAGAACTGTACATGATGAGAAATATCAGTCAAGTATAGTTAGTTGTGATTCCAAAGCTACGAATCTCCACACCCCGTGTTAATTCGCACTTTGGCCAGGCAACTAACTAGGAAGTAGTCAGGTATAAAATGATATAGCAAAAATGGGAGAACCCATGCTGATGGAGTCTGAGCAACAATCTCCGAGAGAGCACCAAGCAGCAGCGCAGCAAGGTAAGTAATGGAAGGGAGATTTCCAAAGTGAGGTCAATCAGAAAAGTACCTGCATGAATAAAAACCATCAGCAGTATCAATCCTATCCCAAGCAATTGGAGAGAATTCTAATCTGGGGAGTTTGTTTCTTATCAAGTGCAATAAGACCCCTAATATGCACAGGTACATTATTGAGATTCAAAGTCTGATTATGTGCAGAATGATATTTAGCTATTGCATCTGCCACCAAATTACCCTCCCTAGGCACATACATAAGCACAGCGCCACAAAGAAGATGATTGACTTTGTAGGCAACATTAAATAAAGGTCAATGAGCAGTATATGGATCACATATCATCTTGACTGCCAATAAAGAATCTGATTCAATGATAACAGATTCATCCAAGTTGGTATAACTTTGACAAGCAATTTTCACCGCAAGAATTTCAGCAAGAAGGGATGATTCAGCAGAGGTGGATGCAGAGTTAATCAGTATGGGTGAACCACTACAATTCCTTATTACTACCCCTACTGCAGCCTTATTCGGGAACCAAGATGCGTCAGTATTGATCTTAATGCAATGTTCTGGAGGTCTCTCCCAGCATACAGTTCGAATAATCGGTTTAGGAGGGGGCCTCAACTGAGGCAAAAGATTTTTTATTGGATGAGGCATGCCATTTGAGGATTTCAAATATGTAGGATTAGAGAATAGTGCTAGCCTGATAAGATCAATAGCTTCCTTACAAATGTAATCGGCAGAAAAGGGGATCTGTTCAAAAAGATATCGAGTCCTAGCTTTCCAAAGGCACCAGCAAGTAATGGGAGGGAGTATGTTACATAACAGCTGGTGGCCTTTAGGTAGATCCTTACAGCTCCAAAAAATGAAGAAGGTTTGAGCTATGGAATGAGGTTCAAGTATTTGGAATTGAACTAAAGAAGACATATAACACCATACAGATTTGGCCAGAGGGCATGCAATAAAAAAATGTTCAAGTGAATCCATATGGCAACAAACAGGACATTTCGATGCAAGACTAAAACCACAGGAAATTAGCACATCATCAAATGGGAGAAGGGAATGTAACATCTTCCAAGCAAAAATAGATATCTTTTTTTGTAAAGCCCTATGCCATAAAAATTTGAAGGCCAGAGAATTACCCGAATGACCTGTAATTGCGCTATATGCAGATTTAGATGAAAACTTTCCAACAGGATCTGGCTTCCAGATGATCCTATCCTCTCTTGTCTCTACAAGATCAGCTTCCTGTAAGAATGAGAGAGTATCATTTCCTAAATAAGGAGAAATCAGTGCAATAATCTCAGTTTTATTCCTAATAAAATCTGCTACAATACAAAACAGAATTGGTGCAGAGATATGATCAGGAACATGGTTTATGAGTGGGCCTATCATGCACCAATTTGATGTCCAAAAATTGCATAGCCCTTTACCATGAATTATGAAGGAGTTTTGTTCAGCAAAAAGGTTCACCGAACAAATCCTTTTCCAGGTTACAGGTTTTTTATGGGTATCAGAAAAAGACCATAACAGTTGAGCCCATAATGTGTTCCCTAGTTGACTTTTCCACCACAGTTTAAGGGAGCATATGTCCAAAATAGCTCGAATTGATCTAAAGCCTAAACCACACTGAGAGATTGGAGTTGCAAGGTGAGCCCATTTTTTCCAAACTTTATTTCCTTTCCCATCTGACTCACCCCAGAAGAACCTAGATAATCTTTTCTCTAGGCTCTTGATTACTGTTTTTGGTGGTTTAGTAACATTCCAAATATGTTGAGGCATTGAATACAAACAGGACTGGATTAGGACTAGTTTGCCCCCTGAGCTAAGCCACTGATTTTTCCAATTTTGCAGTTTTTTATCAAATTTCTCCATAAGTGGCTGATAGTACCTATTAAGTGTTCTACCTTTAAAAATAGGGCATCCTAGATACTGAAAAGGTAGGGAGACTTGCTTCATTTTAAGAATCATCCTGATCTGATTTAGTTTGCCAATTGAAGCCCTTTTACTAGTATAGAAATCAGACTTGTGAAAATTAAATTTTGCCAGAGGTATATTCAAAGACATCCAGGAAGGCTTTAATCCTAACAAGATTGGATTTAGATGCTTGCATAAATATAATGGTGTCATCAGCATACATAAGATGAGTTGCTGTTGGAATTGGGGAGGGTAGCTGATAGTATGAAAGCTTGTTGTTATGGAAAATGAAAGATAAACTTCTAGAGAAAGCTTCAGAGAAAATATTAAGAAGAGAGGGGGATAGGGGATCACCTTGCTTAATTCCTCTTGTGGCCTTGAAAAAACCCACAGGATTGCCATTGATAAGTATAGAGAAATAGGCTTGTGAAAGATTAGACATAACAGCATGTAAAAATTTACCTTGGAAACCAAATTTCAGCATAAAATTCATCAGAAAATGCCAATTAACTCTATCGAAAGCTTTCTGTAAATCTAATTTCAAAATACAGTTAGGGATCCTAGCTCTCTTATCTAGAAATCGAATCATCTCCTGGAGGTAAATTATATTGTCTGAGATGTCCCTATTTTTCATGAAGGCCAACTGATTAGAGGAGATCAGTTTATCCATATATGGTCTAAGCCTTTCCATTAGAACCTTAGAGCATATTTTATTAAGGACATTAGACAAGCTAATAGGTCTAAAATCATCGAATGAACAAGGTGTGGTCTTTTTTGGTATTAAAGTAATCCAAGTACTGGAAATTCCCTTAGGAAGGGGAGTACCATCAATAAAATCATTAACAGCCTGAACTAGATCAGCTTTTATAATAGGCCAGCATTTCAGGTAAAATTTAGGTGTGAAACCGTCGGGGCCAGGACTACTGTTTTTATTTAAACCTTTAACTACTGCCTCTACCTCAGTTTCAGTTGCAGGTTTAGATAATTCACAATTATCAGTTGCAATAATGACATTAGGTATTTGGTTCAGAAAATGTGAGTAGTATGTGTCATTTGGCAATAGATTAGGATCCTTTAACAAATCCGTGTAGAAAGAAATGGCTTCATTGTTAATGTCTGCTTGGGTACTAAGCCATTGACCATCTTTATTTTTAATCTTACTAATCTGTAATCTACAGTTTTTCTCTTGAATCACTTTGTGGAAGAATTGAGTGTTATTGTCACCTAACTTATGCCATTTCAACTTGGCTTTTTGTTTCCAGAACTTTTCTTTTTCCTTTTGAGCTCGCAACAGTAAAGCTTTTTTCCGATTTAATTCCATAAGTTCAGCATCCGAGGGATTCAGATCAAAGTTAGATTCCTGGATTCTAAGGGATTCCTCAGCATTTAAAACATTAGTATCAATGTTCCCAAAGCAATCTCTATTCCATATTTTTATCTCCTTTTTAAGCCTAATTAGTTTAAGATAGAAACCTAATAAACCAGATACTGTCATTTCTTGTATCCCAATTTGTCTGAACTAGTGTGATGAAGTCCTGCCTATTAAACCATACATTAAGAAACCTGAATGGGGTAGGGTTAATAGTGGTCAACTTTGAAATCTGTAAGAGCAGAGGGGAATGATCAGAAGTTTGTCCGTTCAAGATTTGAATGGAAGAGGAGGGAAACCTATAGTTCCAGGATATAGTACATAAACCTCTATCAAGCCTTTTAGATGTGGGGTTCCTAAGTCTAGAGTTGCACCATGTAAAAAGATTCCCAACCGTGTTGATTTCCTGAACACCCGAGGTATTTATCCACGCATTAAAGTCTCTAATGCTACCTAAGGAAGGTGTACTAGGGCCCCTATATTCAGTGAGAGAGGTGATAGTATTAAAATCTCCAATAAAAATGGTATCACCATTAGAGATTGCAGCCAAGTCTTTCCAAAGATTCTTCCTGCCTTCTCTATTCCTAAGTGCGTAAACAAAAACAGCATCCATTTGAGCATTAATGGTCAGATGATTTATGTGCACATTTAAAAATTGCTCATGGGAAGATAGAAGGGAAACTGTGATTGAATTAGTCCACATAATCCATATTTTACTATTAAACAGTGCCAGGCCATTTGGATAGTTAAGTTTATCCATATATGAATGAATCTTAGAATTGTCATGCATAGGTTCAATTAAGCACAACATTTGAATCTTTTTTAGTCTAACCAAATTAATTAATCTTAACATTGATGATTTCATTCCCCTAATGTTCCATACTAAGAAATTTATTGAAGGGAGACCAGTCATTGCTCACTAGATTTACTACTTTTAGTAGATGATCTGAGCATCATTTTGTTAATCTGGGAGAAATAGTTAGTTCTTTTACCTTTAGACTTACCTTGCAATGTTTCCTGACCCAGATTGGGAGGAGATATCATGCTGGCTTGGTGAAATGAATTGAGCACTGGAGCTGCCGCATCATCCTGATTTGAGATTAAATCCTCCTGCTCATCCTGCAAAACTGCAAATCTATTTCCTACTCTTCCTTGAGAGGAGTTAGTAATATTCTTTTGTTGTTCCAGACATAATGTATGTTTTCCCACATGGATATCATCTATGGCATATATCCTTGGGGTGAAGTTAGTGAGGGCAGAGTCATTGAGCAGCTTGGATAAAGAGTTATCCGTGCTCGCATAGTTTTTGGGATTGAAACATTTTTCAGGTGTGGTATCCAGCTGTGTACCTATAGTACTAGGAATCTCAATGTTGGGGGCTGGATTGGGGATTATGAGAGGAGGATGGCAAAGCCACATAACTTGCAATCTTGTCTTTATCTCTACTAATAGGATCAGGTTGTTCATCAAGTATTATCAAAGGAGGAGATTCGAACTTTTCCCCAGTTGGCTGCCATAGGGACTGGTTAAGTATCTTGTTTTCTTCCTGCGGTTTGACATTTTGGTTAGGAGGAAAGGCTCTGCATTGGGCCATAGAATGACCTAATTTGGAGTAGTGATCACGGTATAGTGGGATGTCTTCATACTCAATTAGATATTTCTTATTATTTGTTACAGATCCCAAACGAATATGGTTACAAAGTGGTTTTTGTAAATCAATTTCAACACATAGCTTAATTGCTGAGGGTCTTGTGAGCATATCTGTGGCTATGTCATTTTTTATGAAACTCCCTAGACTATTACCAATAGATTCTATTGAGGCCGAATTGTAATAGTATAAAGGAACTTCTCTAATAATACACCACACAGGAACTATGGGGGATTCTTTGTGAATTGAGAATTCAGGGTTCCATTTTAACAGTTTGAGTAGGATTCCACTAAAATTCCACACTCCCTTCATCCAGCAACGTTGATAATCATTAAGCAGTTCGAATCTAATAAGCACATGCTTATAATCTAAGGATCCAAGTTGATACTTACCTGAGAAACCAACCGTTCTGAAGAAATGCTCCAGTTGCTCCATTGAGCATCTCCCTTTTGTGAATTTTCCTACTAGGGCATTAGCATAATGAGATGACAATTTTGCAATTTGATCATCAGAGTACAAGCAGGCCACATCGCCAAGGTGTTGGGATTTGGGGATTAACTCAGGGTTGCTGGGTAGGATTTTAGCTAAAGGGGGGGGGGGATTTGCTCTATAAGGCTGCGACGAATGATAGCGGAGGAGAAGGAGTTAGATTTGGGTTACTTTTTTCCGGGATGGGTAGAACTTGGGCGGCCGCCATAGCTAAGAACGTCGGATAGGCCTTTACCGGCATAAAGCCGTTGCCGGCGGATAATCATTGCCAGAAGATTTGGCAACGAGTATCAAGATCAGATGGAAGAAAAGGAATTGGAGATGAGAAGGAGGAGGAGAAATGGAAATCGCACCGTAATCGCACCGTTATTTGCACCTAGTAACAGTATTTTCCACCTAGTAACCGTTTTATATATATCAAACTGAAAATCATAAAACATAAAATACAACTAACAAAACACCAACTAAAAATCATAAAACATCATCAAAGTTTAAATTATCAAATTAAATATCAACTTCAAAATCGAAACCTCAATAAACTACACGTAAACATCAATTGAA
The DNA here is from genome assembly GCA_037428765.1 of Rubia yunnanensis. Lineage (NCBI taxonomy): Eukaryota > Viridiplantae > Streptophyta > Magnoliopsida > Gentianales > Rubiaceae > Rubia > Rubia yunnanensis. Next base: position 44,125,643 of record CM075069.1, on the reverse strand, counting down.
AGTAGCAAATAAACTAATAGAATATAATTAGCTAAAAAGAATAAATATTAAATACAATAGCATAAACATCAACAAAAATGATATAAATGTATAAACAGCTCAGAAAATTTATTGAACATCATCAACTAAAAATTAACCTAAAACAAACGTATAAAACATTAACTGAAATTAACCTCAACGTACAACGTGAAACGCCATATGATCACAGTCAATAAAGTCACAGACAAATTCATCTTCCAAAAGCAATCAAAGCAAACACAGAGCAAACACATAATAACTAGCCGGTATATAAAGCTAAGACCCTCCTATAGTGAGTTTAGAACTTATATGTCTTTGTTTGTGTGTTGTGATAGGAGAAAATGAGCGGAAACTATTCTCAAGCGAACAAATATTCAAATGACAGTAATAAGATCTAGTACTACTCCATGATCTCCACATCATTAGCAAATAATACATACTAATTATCAACAAGTCACCGACTCAACAACAAATGTTGACATTCAAATTCAGTGCATTTTCTAGTTACTAACAAAAAATATACGACTTGTGCATAATGAAATCCGAATATAACTGAAGTAACTTATCAATCTCATATGCATGTTTTTTTTTTTATTCAAACCATTCGAGGATGGGGGAATATATTAGGCTCCTCAAACCAAATTGAAATAAGCCGAAAGGCGCCACATGTGGGAGTCCATTACAAAAGATCATCCACTAGATGATCCAAAGAGCCAAAATAAACCCTTGAAGCAAAAACAGCACTTGCTTCCAAAAGCGGTGTTTCCACCTATTCTAAGCTAAGAGACTAAAGAGATATGGTGTGCTAGCAGAGGTCTAACTTATTATTCCGTTAGACTGCAGTACCACGAACAGGTCAGGGAGTCGGAAAAAACGAAACCCCTGTTTGTCAATGATATGCAGCCGAATAGAAAAAAAAATAGACCTCCTGAGTAGCCAAAGATTGTTACAATCAGCGGAGAAGAAAAACAAAGGCAGTGTTGTGACTCCTATACATTCCCCTGTCGATCATCGTCTCGGATTTTAGGTGTTGCATACAACGGGCATCAGCTGAGGAGAGAAATCATTGGCAAACAGGAAAGAAGAGAGATTCATCTCGGCATCGGACCTAAAAAGAAGAGAAGAAAGGACAGCAGTTTCCATTCTAACCAAGAAGGGGAAATTGTAGACCTAAAACTAGGAGAAACATAGAAATAAATCTTGTTACAGCCCTAAGGAGATCCAATTCAAACCCCAGGAAAACCATTTTTGTCAAGTAGCAGAAGACCCCTAAGGAATAGTGGAACATTATCAATATGTAAAACTCCCTGTAAATTATTTTCCATGGCAAATTTTGCCAAGAAATCAGCAGCTGTGTTAGCTTCCCTGGGAGTGTGTTGTATTGGGTTCAATAAATGTTTTAAATTTAGACTGCTGCATATAGAGAAAACTCTCCACGGGCAGCACATTGGATTATGAATTCCTTTAACAACCAGTAGACAATCAGACTCAAACACACAACAGTGAAGATCCAAATCTGAGCACAATTGATATCCACTCTGAATGGAAAATAGTTCAGCATATAATGGAGAGGGGGATTGGAAAGTGTTAACTTTCATTTTAATCACTTCTCCCTTCCAATTCCTAACTATAACTGCAGATGAGGAATGACCACCAGGTTTCCATGTGGCATCTGTATTTATTTTGTAACCATTTAGTGGTTTTTCCCAACTGACCGCAGTAATAGTTTTTTTCTTTTTTGGAAGGATTTTTGGGATGATTCTAGCTTGTATCAAATCCTTATGCTTATCTATATTACCTTTCAATTGATGAGCTGTGAAAATTAGGTAAATCAGTTCTTTAGCATTCTGAAAACATGCATCAACTGAGAAAGATATATTGTCAAAGATGATTTTATTTCTGTGAATCCAAAGAGACCATGTTGTGACTAATAGGGCTGTAGCAATCAGGTTTGACATTATCTTAGAATCAGCCCTGAAAGAGAGAAAGAATTCTACTCTATTCCTGAAGCTTCCAAAAACTGGTTGTTGAAAATGTAATAGATTGTTAAATCTATGCCAAATAGCAATAGAAGAAGGGCAGGAGTTAAAAAAATGATCCAGAGAATCTGAATGGTTCTTGCATAGAGGACATTTGGAAGCTAAAGAGAAACCAAACCTACACAGGATATTATCAAATGGAAGGATTCCATTGAGTGCTCTCCAAATGAGAACAGACATCTTTTTAGGAATGAAAGGGACCATACCTTGTTAAAGTGTCTGATAGTTGGTCTTTTCTGTCTGAATAATTTATATGCAGAGCTGATGGAGAAATTCCCATTCGATGTTGGAGTCCAGACAAGCCTATCTGCATGAGAGTTAACCAATTTGACTTCCTGCAAGGAGTTAAGAGTATTGGTAGCCAGGTGAGGCTCCAGGTTTGGAAGGAAAGAAACTTTGTTAACTATGAATGACCTGAGTGAAATATCCTCAAAGGGGATATCCAGCTCATGGGGCCATTCATAACACAAAGCTCCATTACCATTCCAGTTAGCATTCCAGAAAGAACATTCACCAGTACCATGTATAACTCTAGAGAGATTATCAGCCTTAGCAGTGATTTTACAAATCCTATTCCATGTGTGAGATTTTTTGTAAGATACTGGGAGTGACCATAAATGAGCTGACCATTGAGTATTATTTATTTGCAGTTTCCACCATAGTTTACAAGAAAAGGCATCTACTATAGCATTTAGATCTCTAAAGCCTATTCCATTCTCTTCTACAGGGAGGCTCATTTTTTTCCAAAATCTCCATTTTTTCCTATCTGTATTATCACAGTTCCCCCAGAAAAGGCCAGAAGCTAGTTTTTCCATTTTTTAAGACTATCTTTGGAGGACTTAAAACTGCAAAAATGTGTGTGGGAATTGAAAGAAAACAATGGTTAATGAGGATGATCTTACCTGCATTACTTAGCCATCTGTTCTTCCAATTATTAATGGATTTCTCCATTCTTTCCAAGATAGGATGGTAATGAACTTGTAGATTACGACCTGGAAAGATAGGGACTCCTAGGTACTTAAAAGGGAAAGTGCCTTTCACCATACCTAAAATCCTACATACTGTTTGAACACTTGCCACAGGAGTGTTTGGAGCAACAAAGATATCAGATTTGGTAAAATTTACCTTTTGACATGATGTTTGCTCATATGCTTTCAGAAAGCTTTTAAACCTTTTCAAGTTTTTGTGATTGGCATTTAAAAAAACAGCTGTATCATCAGCATACATAAGATGGGTTATAGGGGAACATGGCCTTGGCAAACTAAAGTATTGCAGATATCCTATACTGAACAATTTTTTTAAACCTCTGGAAAAGGTTTCAGACAAAATATTGTACAGGAATGGAGAGAGTGGATCTCTCTGTTTAATACCCCTAGAAGATGCAAAGAAGTCTGAAGTTATTCCATTTATTAAAACTGAGAAGTGAGCTGCAGCAATACTATGCATAATGCGATGCACAAATTTACCATGAAAACCAAATTGGAGGAGGATTGAATTAAGGAAAGACCATGAGACCCTATCAAAAGCCTTTTGCATATCTAATTTAACTATGAGATTTGAATCCTTGGATTTTCTAGACAGCATTCTGGTCATCTCTTTCATTAGGATAACATTATCAGATATATCCCTACCTTTTATAAAAGCACTTTGTTCAGGGGATATAAGTAATGTCATTAGAGGTTTAATCCTTTCCATTATCATTTTAGAGAAAACTTTATTCACAAAGTTAGATAGGCTTATGGGTCTGAAATCAGAAAAGGTGATTGGAATTGGTTTTTTGGGGATTAAGGTAAGTCAGGTGCTAGAGATGGCCTTAGGAATATTACCACTATTTAGGAAATCATTTGCAGCATCAAGAAGATCATCCTTAATAGTATCCCAGAATGAAGTGTAAAAAGCACCAGAATAACCATTAGGTCCTGGAGCACTAGCTTTATTTAGGTCAAATACTGCAAATTTGAGTTCCTGTATACTAAAGGGTGACAGAAGAAAGAGATTTTGTTGATCAATGATCACTTTAGGAATTTCTTTTAGGAAATGATGTAGATAAGTTCCCATTTTTTGAGGGGCCTCTTCATTAAGTAATTCCCTATAAAATCTCACACCTTCTTCTTTAATCAATTGTGGTTCAGATATCCAATTCCCACTACCATCCTTGATTTTACTAATTCTAGATCTTGCTCTCCTTTCCCTAATGGAGTGATGAAAGTAGCTAGTGTTTGCATCCCCATATTTAAACCAATTTAACCTAGCCTTTTGCTTCAGAAAAATATTTTTTTCTTTTTGAGCTCTCATTAGCAAGTCTTTTGATTTATTCAGATCAGCTAGGATCGATTCATCTTGTGTTTGCTGAAAAGAAATTTCCAGATCATATGCATGATTAACACTCATGTTCCTCGATGTCTGGAGGAATAAACGTGATTAGTTCGCTACTTTGAACTTAAATCAACTCAACTTAACTCCAATAATCTCAGCTTAACTCTGATAATTTCAGCTGATTAGCTCAGTTCAGCTCTGCTTCAGCTCAGGGCCTAACTTAATGAGGTTGCAACTTACTTAGGTAATATAACCTATCCTATAAATAATAGCTCTAATTATCATGAGAAAGTTTCATGTTCGACCAACTAACGGTTAAAACAATCATGAAAAACCTCGTTTCATTAAATTTTGAGGTCAAATTATAATTATTTATACATTTTGATACATTTTAGAAGTTTTTCATAGTTATAGAAATCTCGTTGCAATAAATAAAAATAAACATCAAATCACCCCATTAGTTACAGCAATTATAAAATAATCCCGTCTAACGGTAAGGCGGTCTAAAATAAGACTTTGTGAGTATCATATATAATATATTATAGGGATATATACCAATATAATCCTACCTACTTTAGTAAGTGCCAATATAATTCTCAGATAATTTTTAGTACAAACAACCCTACCTCCTTAATGAAAGTGCTAATATAACCCTACAGAGTATATTCCGGCATTGACTTGTCATTTTCGATCATTGGAGAACTAAAATTGACCAAAATGCCCTTTAGGACAAATTTAAAATTTTGAAAGACTATTCTGCCCCACGGTTTTTCCACCTCTGTTGCTGCTCCACTATAACCACTGCCGATGCACCTTACCTCCTCGCTGCTCCATTCATTTCAGCAAAACTCCACCACAAGCGCCACCTCTCTACAATCTGGTGCCACTCCTGCTCACAACCCCAAATAAAAAGCACCTTACCTTGGCTGCTCCATTCATTCTGGCGCCACTCCGCCACACCTCTCTGCAATCTGGCGTCACTCCTGCTCACAACCTCCCTTGCAAAGGCTTTAGTATCCCCATCCAGGTTCCCGCTGCCAACACCTCACCCACGCCACCTAGTTCTACCACCTCCCACCGCGACACCACCCACCACCCACCACCCTCAGCTCTGCCACCATCGCGATGCCACCCACCCCACCATCGCGAGGCCCAAATGCCACCTAGCTTTGGCGCCACCGCAAACCCTAACCCACCCCACCTAATGCCACCCTGCTCTGCCACCATCACTATGCCCTAATGCCACCCAGCCTCGGTGCCACCACAAAACCCTAATCCACCCAGCCCGACATTACCCCACTTCACCACCATCGTAACGCCACCCACCATCACGACGCCCCGATGCCACCCAGCCATGGCTCCACCGCAAAACGTCAACCCGCCCCACCCGATGCCACCCCCGTTCTGATGCCACCCAAATCTATTATGTTATTTCATCTTTGAATCAAGAGAAGAAGAATCAAATAAGGGAAGTGCTTTTGTACAGGAGCCCCAAATCGAAGAATAAGCAAGGAAAAAATGAAGAAGGGGGTATAATTGTAATTTTAATGTTTATTTCAAATTTTTTTCATATGGGCAAAAATACTATTTAAACACAATTCTGGGTAAACATTACCGGAATGGGTACATTTGCACTTACCTTTACTATCTAGGGTTATATTTGCATTTTCAATTATTAAAATGTTATATTGGAACTTATGTGAATTAGGTAGGGTTATAAAAGCAATTTTTCAATATTATATTGATAATGTGCTTTTACACAAAATCTATTGGTGTTTTAAGAAATACAAGCTATTTAAGTATGATTGGATTCGAGTAGTTGTGAGCTCGGGATGTTAAAACAAGTTTGGTGGTGCCAAGTGCACACTTGTATAAACTATCTACGAGCTTACAGTTTTGGGATATGTATTAAAATTGTTGGTGGTGGTGTATAGTATTTATACATCCATATTTATACATAATTATAACGGTGGTGGTGTATAGTATCTGACTCCTTGATTGAAAGGATGAGAATGATCTAAGGATTGTGTATGGGATGCAGTGTTGGCGGCATGCCCAACTTACTGCATTGTCATGTGGAAAAATACACAATTCAGAGTTTATTAAAATTCTAATAATTACGGTACACTGGATGTGGAAAATGTTATCATTTACGTGAAAATATGTGTTGTTTCAAAATTTATTTCTGACAACTAGGATACATCGTATGTGGAAAATATAATCATTTCTGGAAAGATACATTGTATTACAATTGTATCAGAGTGGTGCATCCTAACTATGGTGGCCTATAACCCACAGATTCCACGATGGGTAATATCTTTTCAGGACATCTTATAATTATATCAGGGTGGTGAATCATAAACGTGGTAACCTATAACCTACAAATTCAACGATAGGTAGTGTCTTTTTGGAACATCTCCAATATAAACATGTGTATGCATGCATAGATACACTCAGTAACCAAAATACTGCATTCAAAGCCTTTCTCTTGTTTCAAGCCTAGATCAAGAGGGTATTTTTCTATTGTTTTATCCTCGAGGAGAATTCGTGTAACCCAAGGCAGTAACTGGGTCGAATACTCTTTAAGGAAAGCGTATTTTAACGCGACTCAAATCAATATCCAAGTTCCATTACACCAACATTTACCAGAATACATTTTTATAAATTTACTTCTAGTTCTCCCAAAATCCAAATCGCTATTTCTCTTTTCCAGTGTTTCATAACATTCTTAAAGAGTAATTCCTTACCGTACAAGACATGGCAACTGTACGTGATATGACATCCAAGTTTGGGAAACTAGAGAAGTTTGAAGGCGTTAATTTCCGTAGATGGAAGAAGAAGATGCATTTCCTCCTTACAAATCTGAAAGTGGCATATGTTTTGTCTACTCCAATGATAAAACCAGCAGATGATGAACCATTGGAAGAAACTCATTGGAGGAACAAAGGGGAAAATGATGACTGCATCTGGCGTGGTCACATTTTGAATGGTATGTCTGACTCACTCTTTGATGTTTATCAAAATGTTGAATCAGCAAAAGAGTTGTGGAATTCCTTAGAGTCAAAATCCATGGATGAAGATGCTTCTAGTAAGAAATTCCTTGTCAATAATTTTATGAATTACAAGATGTCAGACTCTAAGCCCGTTATGGAGCTGTAAAATGAATTGCTCCGGACTTAAGGACAATTTGCACAACACAAACTGGGAATGGATGAATCTATTTCTGTGTCAAGTATAATCAATAAGCTTCCACCTTTATGGAAGGATTTCAAGCACATGCTTAAGCACAAAAAGGAAGAATTGTCTCTTGTTCAACTCGAAAGCCATTTGCGCATAGAGGAAACTCTAAGGGCATAGGAAAATGGCAAGTCCAAAGATAAAGAGACTGTGGGATTCTCTTCAGTTAATATGATGGAAGAGGGTGATAGTTCTAAGAAGAAAAAAGGGGAAGAAGTGCCCATTTAACAACACAAGCAAAGAGTCCAACAAGAAGCCTAAGGGTGCATGTTGAATTTGTTGCAAGACAGGACACTTCAAACATGATTTTCGTGTCAGGAAGAGCAAGAAAGGAGTAACACCAAATCATTTCGGGCAAGGGTCTAAGGACCAAGGCCAAACTCCTCATCAAGGTCAGAATATTAATTATGGTTTAAATTCGATTGAGAATTATGTACCATTAATTTCTGGAGCATTTTATGTATAGGATGATAAAATTGCTTGGTGGATTGATTCTGAAGCAACCAAACATGTTTGCAAGGACCATAGGTGGTTCAAGTCATATGAACCTGCTAACGATGGTTCCATTCTTCATATGGGAAATGAATCTACTGCCACTATTCTTGGTCGAGAAGATGTTGTGTTGGAATTTAGTTCTGGGAAAAATCTTCATTTAAAAGATGTTCTACATGTACCTGGGATTAGAAAAAACTTAGTTCCTGGTAGTAAATTGTCTAAGTGTGGCTATAGACAAGTGTATGAATCTGATAAATTTATCTTATCAAAGTTTGATGTGTTTGTAGGATTCAGATATTATTGTAATGGAATTTTTATGCTCAATATAAATAATGTGTGGTTCTATTTACATAATCTGTTCCAATGTTGATTTACCATCTTTATGGCATGTTATACTAGGACATGTTCATTACAAACGTATGTTTTATATGTCTAAAGATAGTTTGATTCCTACTTTTGATATAAATGTGCAAAAATGTAATATTTGCATGTTGATTAAAATTGTTAGGCAACTATTTAAGAGTGTTGAAAGAACTTCAAAATTGCTAGAACTCATACATAGTGACTTGTGTGACTTACATGCAACACCTTCTTTGGGGAGTAAAAAGTACTTAATAACATTCATTGATAATTATTCAAGATTTTGTTGCATTTATTTGTAGCATTCCAAATATGAGGCAATTGAGAAATTTAAGACTTTTAAAATTGAGGTTGAATTTCAAAAATCAATTTTGATTAAAAAGTTACGCACTGATAGCAGAGGTGAATATTATGATCCTTCATTTTTTGAATCTTGTGGTATCATTCATGAGGTTACCGTTCTATATACACCGCAAGAAAATGGTGTGGTAGAAAGGAAAAATATGGTACTTAAAGAAATGGTTAATTCCATGTTATCCTATTCTGGATTGAGTGATGGATTTTGGGGTGAAGCCATGTTAACAGCTTGCTATTTATTAAATAGGGTTCCTAATAAACGGAACAAGATCACTCCATATGAGCTTTGGTATAAAAAGAAATCAAACTTGAATTATCTTCGAGTTTGGGGTTGTCGGGCAGTTGTTAGACTTCCCAATCCCAAAAGAAAAATATTTGGGGAACAAGGTATTGATTGCATCTTTATTGGATATGCTATGCATTCCAAGGCTTATAGGTTATATATTACAGAACCCAATGATTTTATTTTGATTCACACCATAATTGAATCTACAGATGTTATCTTTGATGAAAATTGATTCACATCAGTACCAAGGCCAAGGGATTTAGTTCCTACTTCAAGTAGAACTATGGAGGAAGATGAAATGGTCATCAAGTCAAGTCACCTGAGCTTCGAAGGAGCAAGAGAGGTAGAATTGAGAAGTCTTTCGGTCCTAATTTCCAAATTTATTTGGTTGAGGGATCAAGAGATGAGATAGGTTACAATATTCGTATTGTTATCATATTGAAGAGGATCCTAAGACATTTAGTGAGGCTATGAAGTCTCGAGATGTTGCTTTCTAGAAAGAAGCAATAAATAATGAGATGGATTCCATCATGGGTAATAATACGTGGGTTCTTTCTGATCTCCCGCGTGGTTGTAAACATTTAGGTTGCAAGTGGATCTTTAAAAGGAAGATGAAAGTCGATGGCTCTATTGACAAGTATAAAGCTAGATATCCAAAAATTTAGGCAAAGGGAAGGTATTTATTATTTTGATACATATGCCCCAGTTGCTCGGATCTCCACTATTAGGTTATTGATTGCATTAGTGATCCATCAAATGGATGTCAAAGCTGCAGTTTTTAATGGAGATCTAGAAGAGGAGGTTTACATGAAAAAACCTAAAGGGTTTGTGATGCCTAGAAATGAGCATAAGGTTTGTAAACTTTTCAAATCATTGTATGGGCTAAAACAAGCTCCTAAACAATGGCATCATAAGTTTGATGAGGTGGTTTCATCGAATGCTATGAGTTAAACCAATCTGACAAATATTTGTATAGCAAATTCGATAGTTCTAGAAATGGAGTTATCATTTGTCTATATGTGGATGATATGCTGATTTTTGGCACAAATCAGATCCAAGTTGACCTTACGAAGGCATTCTTGTCATCAAGTTTTGACATGAAAGATATGGGGGAGGCAGATGTGATTCTTGGTATTAAGATCAAACGAGAGAATAAAGGAATTTCTCTGACATAATCTCATTACATTGAGAGAGTTGTTCCCTGGTCAGCACTCTAATGGATTCAAGTATGAAGCTTATGCCTAATAAGGGTAAAACTGTATCACAACTTGAGTACTCACAAGTAATCGGTTGCTGGATGTATGCCATGACAAGCACAAGGCCGGACATAGCTTTTGCGGTTGGCAAATTGAGTAGATACACAAGTAACCCCAGTACACATCATTGGCAAGCAGTTAGGCATGTACTTAAGTATCTAAAGAAAACCATGAATTATGGTTTGTGCTATGTTGGATTTCCTTCGATTTTAGAAGGTTATTCAGATGCTAGTTGGATAACAAATACAGAAGATCATTCTTCTACAACTGGCTGGGTATTCTTACTTGATGGAGGTGTCATTTCATGGGCTTTTAAAAAGAAAACTTGCATAACTAACTCCACTATGGAGTCAGAATTTATAGCTCTTACAGCAGCAGGTAAGGAGGCGGAATGGTTACAGAATCTGGTATATGAAATTCCGTTGTGGCCTAAGCCAATTTCACCTATCTCTATTCATTGTGATAGTACAAATAGTCTATCTAAGGCTTATAGTGAAGTGTACAATAGAAAATCTAGACACTTGGGCATTAGGCATAGCGTGATACGTGAGTTAATAACTCATGGTGTGATTTCAGTTGATTTTGTAAGATCTCAACACAATCTAGCATATCACTTGACGAAGGGACTAGCTAGGGACTTGGTAAACAAGTCGGTGATTGGGATGGGTTTAAAGCCTATTTAAATTTCTGATTATGGGATACCCAATTTTGCTCTGATATGACATTGGAGTGAAATTCAATGTGGAAGTCCTATTGTATGTGATTGATACATATGATTTCATATCCCGAAGGTAATATGTTTGGACCTGCATGTAAGTTAGGTTGAAGTTTATCTTCTTAATGGATCTTTTGAAAAATTACTTTTGTAGGAGTACGATTAAAGAGATTTGCCTATATAAAGAAGTTTAGCCGCTTCAAGAAGCTCGGGCTTGGCTTTCTATGCACTCATGAATGGATAGGGACACATGGCTTATATAGTGTCAAGTTTTAGCTTTTGAGATTTTTACTTGAACTTGTGTGTGGATTATCTTCAAGTGTTCAAATGGGTTGAAGGGTTCAATCTTTAAAGACACCCCGATTCCCAAATATTTGAAATGTGTAATTTACTAAGGTGAAAATTCAATCTTCGGGATATTTTCATTTGTGCCCTTGGTTGGTTTGGTGATTGGATTTTTCGAATCAAGGATAATACTTAAATGGGGGAGGATTGTTGGTGTTTTAAGAAACACAAGCTATTTAAGTATGATTGGATTCGAGTAGTTGTGAGCTCGCGATGTTAAAACAAGTTTGGTGGTGCGGAGTGCATACTTGTATAAACTATCTATGAGCTTACAGTTTTGGGATATGTATTAAAATTGTTGGCAAGACTAACATGTATTATCCTTTTTGTGGAAAGATGCATCATTCTAACTAAATCCGTATTTATATATAATTATAACGGTGGTGGTGTATAGTATCTGACTCCTTAATTGAAAGGATGAGGATGAACTAAGGATTGTGTATGGGATGCAGTGTTGGCGGCATGCTCAACTTACTGCATTGTCATGTGGAAAAATGTACAATTCAGAGTTTATTAAAATTCTGATAATTACGGTACACTGGATGTGGAAAATGTAATCATTTACGTGAAAAGATGTGTTGTTTCAAAATTCATTTCTGACAACTAGGATACATCGTATGTGGAAAATATAATCATTTGTGGAAAGATACATTGTATTACAATTGTATCATAGTGGTGCATCCTAACATGGTGGCCTATAACCCACAGATTCCATGATGGGTAATATCTTTTCAGGACATCTTATAATTATATCAGGGTGGTGAATCATAAACGTGGTGACCTATAACCTACAAATTCCACGATTGGTAGTGTCTGTTCGGAACATCTCCTATATAAACATGTGTATGCATGTATAGATACACAAGTGAAAATCTTAGAATTTTCAGACTTACTCAATAACCAAAATACAGCACTCAAAGCCTTTCTCTTGTTTCAAGCCTAGATCAAGAGGGTATTTTTCGATTGTTTTATGCTCGAGGAGAATTCGTGTAACCCAAGGCAGTAACTGGGTCGAATTAATCTTTAAGGAAAGCGTATGTTAACGCGACTCAAATCGATATCCAAGTTCCATTACACCAACATTTACCAGAATACAGTTTTATAAATTTTCTTCCACTTCTCCCGAAAGCCATAACGCCATTTCTATTTTCTACTGTTTCATAACAAAATCTTGTTTTAGATCGATTAACTGCTAGATGTGGTCATTTTAATAATTAGTATAATTAATAGGGTTATATGATATTTGTTTTAATTTATTGCAATGAAGTATTTATAATGAATCCGTCTCTTGAAATAAGATATTTTCATAACTAGATTATAAATTAGAAGAAATGAAGATAAAATTTCTGGGTTGGATTAATTGGGTCAGAATAACTACTAGACGTTGCATAATAATTTTTTTAACATTGCAATTAAAATATTTTACCTTTCTATAAGTTTAATTCAACCACGTCTTTATATTTGCACATATGGAAATGCGGCCTTTTCCAAGACTTTGTCATTTATAATTATAAAAATCTTTTATAATAAATCTATACATATAAATAATTCTAATTCACCTTAGTAATTGTAAAAATGAAAAGTCTTGAGAAAGACCGTCTTTTCATAGGTTTATGAAAAAATGGGGTTTAATTAGAATAATAAAAAGGTAAAAAAAAAGTTAGTTGCAATATTACAAAGTCATTATGCAAAGTGCAATGATATGAGCCGATTAATGCAATCCGAAATTTTTATAATAATTTTTTCTGATTTGCAATTGAAACCTTGATTTTTATATAATTTATGGAAAGATCTTCTCTCAAGAGACGGACTCTTATAAAAAAATATTTATGACGGGCCTGATTGTTATTCAGTAGAAAAAACCTTCTCATCACATAACATGGCTGATATTGTACCTCACATGTCATACTCTAACCTATCCTTTTAATTTATTATCTTATATTTTCACCATATAAATATTTATTATGTATCATAACAACTATAATTACGTATAATTAAAAGAGTTCGTCTCTTGAAAGACGGTCTTTCCATAAGTTATGGAAAGACCAAGGTTTAAAGTGTAAATTAGAAGAAATTAAGATAAAATTTTCGGGTTGTATGAACCGGGTTATAAATTTTATAACTACTACATGTTTCATACTAAAATTTTAATATTGCAACTAAGACCTTTTACCTTTTATTATTCTAATCAAACCCCGTCTTTCCATAAGGCTATGGAAAGACCGTCTTTCCATAAGGCTATGGAAAGACCGTCTTTCCCAAGACTTTGCCTAATTAAAATAAAATATCATACTTTGAAAATATACTTTACACGTATGTTACCAAATTTCACATATAATTATTTTATATTCGTATCAATTTAGATTTTATGATGAGGCAAAGTTTAATTACGTTTAAAAATATGTAAAAGAATCTTAGGTTGAAACCGTTATGCGGACTTTGTTAAGAGCATTAGATTTCAACAACTACCACAACACAACTTATCTGATATCATAAATTTTCCATGAAAAACACGTAAATAATATTAGTGAAAGCGAAAAAACCAAATACGGAACGTGCAATCGCCGACAAAATCAAATAAATTTGATTTAAAATATTCAAACTAATAACACTTGTACGTAGAGAAAAGTAAGTCAAAGTGTAAAAAACCAAATGTGGAGCCTATAACGTATGTTCATCTCGTCGGCAAAATCAAAGAAAAGATCAAAGTCAAGAGTACCCCCATGGTATATCGTTTCTATTAGTATCATGAGTTTCTATCATAAAATTAATTGGTATTATGTAGAGGTGACCTATGATCTTATATACCAAATTATAACTCTAACACACCCCACTCACATGCAGCGGCATGAATTATTGCGCAAACGTAATAGAATGGGATAACGGACCAACCTTGGACTCTGATACCATATTAGAATTATGGACTTCTATCATAAAACTAATTGATACTATATAGATGTGACCCATGATCTTATATATTGAGTTATAACTCTAACAGACTGGTATAATCTCCAGAAAATTAAATTTCACACGTTTTCATTTTTATTTGTTTTAAACATCCAACAAAATTTTCGGAATAGCAAACGTGTTTCATAAGAGTTTACCCATAATAAAATTAACTTAAACCTAGAGTTATTTTGACTTACGATTTTTAAATAGGTTTATTTTGTGACTAATTTATTTTTTTAGTCCCCATAAAGTATTTTATACAATTTTTTGGTCCTTATTTGCAAATCAACTCTTAGACGGTACCCAACAAATTCAAAATAATTTGTTTGGTCCCCAAAGGTGATTTTTCAATAAGACTAAATAATTTTCCGATATAGCTAGAGGTATAACGGTAATTTTACTAATTAAAAAATAGTTTCAATTAAATTTATAATTTCAATATTTTCTTTTTCTTTATTTTTCATCGGCGCCTTCTGCCACCGCCGCACCTCTAGGACACGAAGCTCACCTCTTCCCAGCCTCAAGCTTCTGGTTCTGCTTCTCTAGCCTCTCCCTTTCCAATTTCTTCAAGCGAAACACGGCACAGTAAAAACCCAGTGTAACAATTCAAACAGCGGTAAAAAGAAATCAGGAATTAATCATTAATACCTGAATGTATACGTTCTCCTTAGTGTGACAATAGAAGATCGTGATTGATCGTGATTGATTGTGATTGACTGATTGTGATTGATTGTGATTGATTGTGATTGATCTTGATTAATCTCTAATTAATCAAGATTTATCTTGTCTATATTTAGAACTAGTCCAGATTCATTGTATCATTCATATGTAAACACCTATATATTACTTTGTAAATGGTAATACAAAATCAAGTTGGAAAATTCCTTTCATGGTATCAGAGCATTGCTGATCCTCTCTCCCTACAGTTTTCATTCCTTTTTTTTAAAAAAAAGGGTAATAACTCAAATGAGCCCCCAATAAAATCCCTCCCCTTCCCCTGCCCTTGGTGGGAATTGAACCCATGACTTCATGGTAGTAGCACTAGACTTCAACCGCTATACTTCAACCCATGACTTCTTTTTTTTTTCGACCTCCCCTATTTCTTCTTCATTCGGCCGCCCCTCTCCCCTCTTCTTCTTCAATCAAATTTTTTTTTCTCGATCATGGCTGACAACAAGAATTCAGACAGGTTGTCCCTCAACACCATGATCCATTTACTCAATACGAAGTTGGATGCTAACACATACCTGCAATGGAAGCAGCAGGTTCAATATGTGTTTAGACCGCAGGGATTGTATGGTCATCTTGATGGTTCTAGTCCCTGCCCAAATTTCCCAGTGATGCAGACACTGGTTTCCTCCTCCTCTTCTCCGCCTGATGATGCTGCATTTCTCAAAGCTAGAGAGGTCTTTGACAAGACCAAGGCTGTCTATGATGATTGGGTTGCTGATGATCAACGAGTCTGCAGTGTGCTTTATTCTTCTCTCTCTTCCGATGCCAAGAACGAAATCTCGCAGTGCACCACCGCAAAGGAGATGTGGGATGCCTTCACCACGGCATATCAACACAGTACTGCAATTGCAGCCTTCAGTCTCCGCCAACAGGCCGGCATCATCCAGAAAAATGGTACTGTTCATGAGCTTCACCTTTCCTTTTCCTTCATGAAAATTTTTGATCAATTATCTGTCATGGGAGAACCAGCTAGTAATCGTGAGAAATTGATTTGGTTTCTTAATGCTTTGGGGGATGACTTTAAGCACTTTAGTGCACCTATTGCTGCCCGTAAGCTTCTTCCTGATTATATGACTGTGGTTGATGAGGCTAAGGGATATTAATCTTTTATTGTTAATGTGGAGAAAACACAGTTGAATAGTGTCCAGGGGCAAGTAAATTCTGGTCCAATTGCTTTTGTGGTTTCTGTACAGCAGCAGGGAGAAGCTGGTTCAGACCAGCAGCCAGCCATGGGCGGCGCGTGGCCTCACGCGCCGGCAGAACCCGCGCATGGCAGTGGCGCTTGGGCCCCATGCACGGCTGGAAACGGCCGTCCCGGTGGTCGACGTGGTGGCAGAGGCTCCTGGAAGGGTTCTTGCTGTGGGTCCTGGTCCAGATCTGCTGCATATGGGTCTCCAATTCAGTGTTATACCTGTGAGGGTTTTGGTCACATTGCTAGTCAGTGTCCTTCGGCCAATCCTCGCCCTATGACTTCGGCTCCTCAGCCTTATGTTCAGCAGCAGTACTCGCCTTATATTGGTCATGCTCCTCAGGCAGTTCAGGCTCATCTTGTTCAGCACTATCCGCAGTATGCTCCTCCGATGCTTCAGGCGCTTCCCACACCACCAGGTTTTGCAACACCTCAGTATTCTGCTCCTTCAGCATACCCCACTCAGCCATCTATTGCTTCTGCCCCAAGTGTTGCTTCATCAATCCCTGACTGGTATATAAATTCAGGAGCGACTAATCATATGAGCTCTTCTGCTTCCAATCTATCGAGTGTCACTCCGTACAATGGTAACACTCTTGTCTCTGTTGGTAATGGTGCGTCTATTGCTATTGCTGGTATTGGTAATGCTCGTATTAGTTCTACCTTACATTTATCTGATGTGCTGCTTGTGCCTGCAATTACTAAGAATCTCTTATCAATTAGCAAGCTTACTCGTGATCTGTGTGCTATTATTACCTTTGATGATCAGTCTTTTGTCATTCAGCACAAGGTCACCAAGGCAATTCTGGGGCGGGGACACGTTGAGGATGGCCTATATATGCTGGACCGTGGTAAATAAGCACTTCTTTCATTTGTTAGACAAAAAAATAATAGAGCATCTTTTGAGATTTGGCATGCTCAATTAGGACATGTGTCCTCTAGCACTGTTTCTTTGTTGAACAAGAATGGTTGTTTATCTCTTACTTCTGTGCTTCCTAAACCTGGTATTTGTGAGTCTTGTGCTATGGCAAAGGGTCAAAAATTGTCTTTTGTTGAGAATTCTAAGCGCGCTACTCATGTTCTTGACTTAATTCATTGTGATTTATGGGGGCCTTCTCCAGTCTTATCTGGAAGTGGTTTTGCTTATTATGCTGTGTTTGTGGATGATTACTCGCGATTTACCTGGTTTTATTCTTTTCGTCGCAAATCAGACTTTGTTGACATCTATTTTCAATTCGAAGCATTCGTGGAGAATCAGTTTTCATCCCGCATCAAAGTTTTTCAAAGCGATGGTGGCACCGAGTTTATCAATAACAGGTTGCAATCACACTTTGGGGCTCGTGGCATTCATCATCAGGTGTCATGCCCATACACTCCAGAGCATAATGGTAGGGCTGAACGGAAGCATCGACACATAACGAAAATGGGATTGTCCATGCTTCTCCACTCTCACATACCTATCTCATACTGGGATGATGTCTTTAGTGCTGCAGTTTTCACTATTAACCGCCAACCCACTCCTGTTCTTGATAACATCTCTCCTTTTGAGGTGCTATTTGGTCGGCCCCCGAAATACTCCAACTTTCATCCTTTCGGGTGTCGTGTGTTTCCATATGTTCGACCAACTGCAGCTCACAAAATTGCCCCTCGCAGTCTTCCATGTGTCTTCATTGGCTACAGTGCACATTATAAGGGGTTCAAATGCTTGGATACGACCTTCGGACGTACTTACATGACTCGAAATGCCCGATTTGATGAGTCTCACTTTCCCTTTTCCACTGTATCTTCGGAAGTTCAGTTTTCTTCCCTGGATGTTTCATTTTTTTTGGACCCCACTGATTCAGACTTGTCTATCACCATCCCTGATCCTGCTTCAGCTTCACCGACTTTTCCTTGTTCGGTGTGTCCAGATTCCTCGTCCACATCTGAAACTGCAACACCGATGATTGCCCTGCTGAGGATGTGGTTGTTACACCATCACGATCTCCTGCTTCTTTGACCACACTGACTGATCCCTCTAGTGGTTCGACTATCCTCTCCAGCATCAGTTCCAGTTCAGCATCGGCCAGTTCCTCGGACGGTTCCTCTGGAAGTGTTTCTCTGACTCCTCAGGTGCCCCGTCCTCATCCTATGACAACTCGTTTACAGGATGGGACATGTGTTGCCCGTAATCTTGGCCCAGATTTTGTGGCAACAGGATTGGTTGCAGAACTTTTGGAGCAGAAGGAACCACGTCATTTTCGAGCTGCGGCGAAAGATTTAAGATGGGTTGCTGCTATGGATGAGGAAATGACTGCTCTTCGCCGTCAGCAGACGTGGGAGTTGGTGCCTTGTCCTCCGAATGTTAATATTGTTGGCTCTAAGTGGATTTATCGACTAAAGTACCATCAGGATGGCTCTATTGATCGTTATAAGGCCCGTCTGGTGGCCCAAGGATATTCTCAGATACCGGGGTTTGACTTTGATCATACTTTCAGTCCGGTGATTAGGGCTGCCACTGTTCGTACTGTCCTTGCCATTTCCACCATGAGGAAGTGGCCTTTACATCAGTTGGACGTCAAGAATGCCTTTCTTAATGGTGTTCTTGATACTCCTGTTTTCATGGCTCAGCTGGCTGGTTATCAGGATCCTGCTCACCCTCATCATGTCTGTCACTTACGGAAGGCCATTTATGGACTCAAACAGGCACCCAGGGCGTGGTTTGACCGGTTCAGTTTGTTCGTGAGGCAGTTGGGTTTTGTTGGCAGTCTTTCAGATCCTTCACTGTTTGTCTTCTCTGAGGGCACTATTGTTCTTTATCTTCTGGTCTATGTTGATGATATCATTCTCACTGGGAACAACAGTGTTGCTATTCGGCAGTTCATTGCCCGTGCTGATCATGAATTTTCTGTCAAGGACTTGGGTTCTCTCAACTATTTTCTTGGTTTAGAGGTTACCTCTACCTCTACGGGGCTGTTCTTGGGCCAAGCCAAGTATGCTAGGGATATTCTTCAGCGAGCTGGGATGTTGGATTCTTCTCCGGTCTCTACTCCGTTCTTGCCGCTGTCCCAACTTCATAGCAGTACGAGTGGACCATTTCACAATCCTAAGTTGTATCGTTCCCTTGTTGACGCCCTTCAGTACCTTACCATTACTCGACCTGACTTGTCCTTTGCGGTCAATTCAGTGAGTCAGTTTCTTCAGGATCCACGTGATGATCATTTTTCTGCTGTCACTAGGATCCTACGATATGTTCGGGGCACGTTACATTGTGGTCTAACCTTTGGAGTTGGTGGCGTTTCAGAGGTTATTGCCTATTCGGATGCTGATTGGGCGCATTGCTTGGAGACCCGTCGGTCCACCTATGGCTATGCGGTCTTTCTTGGTGGCAACTTGGTCTCGTGGAGTGCCAAGAAGCAACCTACAGTCTCTCGCTCAAGCTCAGAATCCGAATATCGAGCTCTTGCTAACACAGCCTCGGAGGTGGTTTGGTTGTTGCATATTCTTCGCGATCTTCGGTTTCCGCTACAGGGCTTGCCTCTGCTTCTATGTGACAATAACAGTGCTATCTTTCTTGCCAAGAATCCTGTTGCTCACAAATGGGCCAAGCATATTGATATTGACTATCATTTTGTACGGGAATTGGTGGCTGTTGGAAAACTTCGTGTTGGTCATGTCTCCACTTCGCTGCAAGTTGCGGACATTTTCACCAAAGGGATTAATCGTGCATTGTTTGACTTCTTTAGGTCCAAGCTTTGCGTCTCAGTCAACCCGACGCTTCGCTTGAGGGGGGGTGTGACAATAGAAGATCGTGATTGATCGTGATTAATCGTGATTGATCGTGATTGATTGTGATTGATTGATTGTGAGTGATTGTGATTGATTGATTGTGATTGATTGTGATTGATTGTGATTGATTGTGATTGATTGTGATTGATCTTGATTAATCTCTAATTAATCAAGATTTATCTTGTCTATATTTAGAACTAGTCCAGATTCATTGTATCATTCATATGTAAACACATATATATTACTTTGTAAATGGTAATACAAATCAAGTTGAAAAATTCCTTTCACTTAGCACTTCTTCATCCAGAACGCGGCCCTTGCCGTCGCTGAAGTAGCGGAGGCCGGCGACTGCTGAAGGCCTTGCCTCCACCAAACGACCCAGCACACCGCGTGAAACAACAGATCGCATCCCCATCTTCGAATCAACTAATCGGAGATCACAACAAAGTCAATAAGTTAGCTCTTGTCTTGGGAATCTTCTATAAATGGTAAAACGGGCCTGTAAATTTCGTTTGAACAGGGTTTACGTTTTGGATTAATAATCGGGTCAATTGGAATTTTTTACAGAGGCGGCAGTCAATTGGAATTTATTCTAGGTCAAATTCGTCCCCGACTCGGTGTTTTGTTCTAAATCCCTCATTCTTCCACGTCAGTTTGACGGATAACCTAGAAATTTGAACTAGAAAACATGTATCACCGCCGGCAGTGGCAGAGATGAGCTTTATGTCTCAGAGGTGCGGCGGTGGAAGGCAGCGGCGGCGGCAAAAAAATAAAGAAAAAGAAATATTGAAATTATGAATTTTTAATTGAAAATATTTTTAATTAGTAAAATTATCATTATACCCCTAGTTATACCGGAAAACCGTTTAGTCTTATCGGAAAATCACCTTTGGAGACTATACAAATTGTTTTGAATTTGTTGGGTACTGTCTAAGGGTTGATTTACAAATTGGGACCAAAACATGGTATAGGATACTTTGTAGAGAACTAAAAAAATAATCTAGTCTTATTTTATTCATACAATATGTTAAAGTAAATCTGAATCTGGAACAAGTTGGTATAACACATTTATATTTAAATATCTATAATTTCTTTTTTTTAAAGGATAAAATTAAATCATATTATTTTCATTTGAATCGACATAAATTAAATTGAACCAAGAAAATTGAATAATAGTGATAATATAAATAACTTGAAATAAAATGGAAAAAATAATTATTTTATTTTATTTCATAAAGTATAATTAAGTTAAAAACAACTTAATCTCACTCGAACCATACCCTTACTAACGTGACCATGTATATGTTGAAAGCAACAGCTTCCCACATCTGATAAAAAAATCACTCCCCACAATAAATTGCTACAGTTTTATTCGGTTAAATTTTGGGATAAAATAAGAATTTATTTTGCAAGCCATTTTCACATTATAAAAATAAATATATTTCAAGGTTGTTAGGAAAAACGTTTAGTTGCTAATTTATTTGTAATTATTTTATTTTTTTAAAAAAAAGGGTAAAAAATAAAAAAAATTCAAAAAGTAATATGAAAAATAGAAATGTTAAAAGTCACCTACACAAAATATTAGTAATGTGGGTTAAAAAAACAATACTTGAACTGTTGAACTTTAACTACTTGTCCAAATAAGTTATGACGTCATTCATTTAAAAATATAGAAGAACAAAACTAAATATTTTCCACATGAGATAGTAAATATGGCAATGGTACATAAAATTTTGTAGAACAAAAATAAATTAAACAATAAAAATGATGTCATTAATCATCCTCCTCAAATTCTTGCTTTGCTTTCCCTCTCAAACTACACTAGAACAAAATGGGGTCCTCCCAAAATTACTACTATTACTGTGATCATCACAACTGTTGACAATTCTTTTGGTGATAAAAAAACCATGGGAGCGGGGAGCTATTCTTCTTCACTTGCTTTCTATTTTGTAAATTTGTAAACTGTCTTTTCTTTTCTTAGAATTTTAAATAACACCACCAATCAAGAATTCATATTCTTGACTTTAGTCAATTTTTTTCCTTTTAGCTGTTGGGATGTTTGGAGGGGAATCTGGAGTTGAGACAACTATCTCATCAATTGTATAGCTAATTATAAAGTACGTGACTTCCAACACCCCAATGGGACTGTAGGGTACCTTATGAGTCTCATTCCCAGTCTTAGTCTCTATCAGCAAGGGCATATTCTTTAAGAGTTTATGGCACTTCATCACTCTCTCCTGCAAAGTTTTGCAAAACCAAAATTCTCAATAAAATAAATTGGGCTTTAATTAATTTTTATTTTTTAATTCTACGTTTTCAACTTGGATGAAACAGGACATTGCTTTCTAAACATTTGCCCATGTTTCACCAGCAACAACCTCCATTGCTACAACTACAGCAATCTGAAACGCCTTGAATTCCAAGAACTCGATACCGGCATTCATTTCCCAACAAAAAATCACCATCATATTGTCTTATTATTAGTTGTATTACAAACTCGACATAAGAATTGATCTCTGACCTCTAATGGTGGATGCTATGAGTTTTACAACTTTGCTTATCATGGCTTTGAAAAATGGTGGCGATGCATCGTCGTCTTGATTCTCATTCTCCTTTCCCACCATCATCAGCTTCTTGATGAAGTAGTCTATAAAGTTGTGAGATGCGTTGGGATTCATCCTCCACATGAGTTTGTCCATCATAACCAGCTCCATGTTCAGTACACTCTCAGCCGCAACAACATATCCAAACTCTCCAATCTGTCAATCACAATCAAAATTTAAATTAATGATTCGACGATAAATCTAAATCTAAGTCAAAACGTGAAACACAACTCAACCTTTTTGCAATCATTTCTACCTGTAAATCGATGGTGGAAGGGACCTTGACTTCAACCATTTTGGCTCCCAAGGATAAATAGGTCACTGCTAGCAACTTTACCCCATTTCTTATATCCCTGATGATAAGAAAAGAGCGAGATCAGGACCAGAAAACACAATTTATGAAATGTTGATGCAGAGGAAGCAGATTCAAAACGTACACTTAACTCACAAAGAAAAAGGAAGCGATCCAAGTAACTCATGGACAGGCACAGAGCTAATTCTCCAAATCCATGATAAGAATGAACATGTATCATACAGAAATAGGAATCAATGAATGATCTCACATTCATAATCAATCATGACAAGTTCAAAAGGAGAGAATGTGATATGAATCTCCTTGTGAAGACTCACTATTGCGGAATTAATACCTTTGATCTAGTGAAGGAATCTGCAAACCCGCACTATCTCGCACGAAATTCAGGTGTCTAGCCTTCGGGGTACGCCTAATCTCGACTTGCTCTCTAACTAGCCCTCGGGATCATATTACAAGGTTTATTGATACTTAACTAGCCCTTGGAGTTAAGCAACAATGGAATTGCTCGCAAGCAAAGAGTATGAACTCAAAAGGTTGTATATTTGATTGATAAAAGTGGTGTCAAATTCTTCCATAAGGCCTCCCTACTTATAGGGTAGATTTCGGCCATAAACCCTAATCACAACTGGAAACTAAATTGACTTATGGCAGCTTTAAGAAGCTAAAACCATATCTAACTAAAATACCTAAAATAAATGGTAATCTAAGGTAACCTGGTCGAATTCTTCAAGAAGTAAACTTGAAGAATATTACCTTATCTAATTTTACCAAATCTAATTCTAATCAGGATAAAACTGAATATACTAAACCCTAATGGACTGTATTTTTGAAATTCAGCTCTTCAAAGCCCACATGGCCGAACTGTCAGTCAAATAAACCCAAAATGAAATAATTTTACAATATTTTACAATGATCACACTACCTCATTAAAAACTCAGTGGGAAAAAAAGTATAGTGTTCTTCATAATGTCTTTAGTTCGTCGATAATCTTGAATAATAAATCCAAGATGTCGATGGTGACTCCTTCAATTCTTCATCATAAAGTTGATCCATCAAATCATTTAAAGCACATAAAAGCATTTGATATTCCTATCATTCCCTCCTGGATCAAAAATTTTTGTCCTCGACACAAGAAGCATATAACCTATAAAGACATCCTTGAATTCTTGCAACAACTTAACAAACCGTGAAAGCATATATGCAGAAATATCTTCATTGGCATAGTAACTTTCTTTAATGGACATTATAAGAACCAAAGAATGATTAGTCAAAGTTCGATTCACATCTCTTATTGAAGCATAAAATGATTTACCAGAGTCAATAGATAGTTCATGCCTTATCATATAAATAGAAGGTAAAGGACTAAGATGTGAAGACATGACCTTATGTGACTTATCATAAACATTTTGCAACTTACCTATTTTACTTGCCTTAGCATCGATCTGGAACTTGTGTATGGCGAAATTTACTATGTTTTTGGAGGAATGGACTCTATTTTGGTTGAAATTACTTGCTCTCTGTGGGGGAGTAATTTTGAAAACTTCTATGGAATACGCCTCAAAAACTTCTTGTGTTTCAGGACCTTGCTCACCTCTGTCAACAATGATAATTTCATCATCTAATTGTTCTTCTTCGGTGTCACATCATGTAGGCACATCTTATTCTTCTTCCTCCTCCATTGTTGTTATAATTATTTCAAAGGGACAGTTATTGTGAACATATCCTTGTTCATTACAATAAAAACATGTAAGAGTGTTAGAAGAAACTGTATTTGATGAAGTAGAAATTGATTTACCTGTATTTTAGCTAGGTGATTGATTGCTTGCAATAACTCTTCTAGCAATGGGTTAAATGGTGGATTTGAGTAGGTTTTGGTCGAATTAAGGTTTCCTTGGCCACCCATGTTCGAAATGCTACCACCCCTGGTTGAATTTGGGCTTCTGAAATCAAAGACTTGCCTTTGACTGTCATAGCTGAAATTAGAGCTTCCCTTGGGCCTTAATGTCAACTTAACCAACCTGGACTTGAACAATAAATATTGCATGGAAACGTAATGTTGGAGCTTAACCGGAACTTGGAGATTTTCTCTTAAACCTTAAATAAACCGATTCTTTATAATGGCATCATTTTCTTTTATGCCAACTCTTCTAAGCTAATTCAAGATCTTGCTAGTATTCATCTACACTGTGGTTTCCTTGCTTCATATTGGTGAGATACAAATGTTGCTCCATTAAATATGTTTATGGAACATGATGTAATCGAACCTTGGTTTTCAATCTCTCCAGGGTGGAGATAGGTCTTTTACCAGCAAGCTATCTTGATTCTTTTAAATCCTCCCACCATTCTGTGGCATAATGGGTAAAAGAATACTGTACGATCTTGATCTTATCTTTCTCATGGTAGTTGTAAAGATAAAATAAGGTCTCGATCTGCCTCTCCCAATCCAAGTATTTTGTAGGATTATGTCGGCCATCAAATCTAGGAATATCATACTTCAAACCTTGGATGTCACGAGCAGATTCAACTTGTCTTGTAGAAGGTGTCCTTGGATTCGATAACTCATCTACCTTCCTAGACAATCTCCGAACCTCGCTCATTATGGTATTTATAACATTCATGGAATTCATTTTAGATTTATTGTTGGGATTGCCAACAAATTGCGGGACAAATGGGTTTTCTTCCCCCAACTTCGCTAAAATGCTAAGAAAATCAAGGGGCTAGTTAAAAAATGCCCCCCTTCCCTTTGTTTAGTAAGGTCATTCACCAAGTGTATAACACTCACAACTCACAAGGCGAAGGCTAATGCAAGGGCAATTGATCAATTCAAAGCAATTTATGGAGATGAGTACTGCAGAACTTATTTTGAATTTTAAAAATATATAAACTCAAAATTGGGCTCTACGATCTAGGCTTCCAAATTCTGCAAAGAATAAGAAACAAAAAGAAATTTAAATGGCACAAATCGGAGCTGTATTGAATTAATTATTATGAAAACAAGATTGCTTTATATAGGCGACAAATATGTTTCGAATATTCAAGAATCTTTTCCAAAAATAAATTAGAATAGGAAATCAAACCCAAATCCCTCATGGTAAAGGATTTTAACGACTTTCTTGTCCCCCAAGTCAAAAATTCAGATCAAAACACCTCTCTCAATTGTCTTTTATTTCCTTTTCCTCCTCCCCAATTAGGATTTTGACTTTTCTTTTCCTTTTTTCAAATCGAATTTCCTTTTTCTTTCCTTTTTTTTCAGCCATAATTCATTTTTTTCCTTTTTTTTGTACTATAAAACTCACAACCATAATCTTATTCCCCAAGGAAAATTTCTGGTTACAATTCCCAATTTTTTTGGAAATTGCAAATCTGCCCCCAAACTTTTGAAAATTGCAAATCTGCCCCCAAACTTTGAAAATTGCAAATCTGCCCCAAATTCAAGATTTCAAATCCTAAATTCCGATTTTGAAACCCAAAAAACTGCTACCTTTTTTTCAAAAAATTGTGGAACAAAAATCGCCTAGAAAAAATTTGGAATAAGAAAACTGCGACAACTTCCTCTTGATTCAAATGAACTTTGTGGTAATCGAGATCGTAAGGATCAAGAATATGACACTATATATATGGAAAATAACACGGGACTCTTCTTCTTTTTTTGTGTTTTTTTAAAATAAGGTGCAATCAAGAATCAAAGAACAATTCAAGATCACGGAATCAAAGAACAATAAAGAAAACAAATAGGATTATGATCAGCATGCAATAATTTTCAGAATAGTTGACGAAAATATCACAAGCACATAAACTGTTTAAGCATCCTAAAAGCTACGAAACTGTCCGGGAGGTGAAGGCGGATAATACTTGTTAACGCTCAGACCCTTCGACGTCCTCCTGACTCGATTGATGAAGGTGAAGGTGGATAGTAATACCAAAATATTCTAACTCTCGGACCTTTCGACGTCCTTCGACTCTAGATTTAATCATCCTGGTAAGAAAGATAAAACAAACACAGTTAAAATATGACAAGAAAGAGTTCATAAATTAAATAAATTTGAAAATAAATTCAACAAAAACTCGAAACCCCTTTTTTGTTTTCTTTTTCCGACCTCAGTAGATCTTTCGCTTTGCTCTGATACCAACTGATATAAATCTCCTTGCGAAAACTCACGATTGCATAATTAATATCTTTGATCTAGTGAAGGGATCTGCCCGCACTATCTCACAAGAAATCCAGGTGTCTAGCCCTCGGGATACGCCTAATCTCGACCTACTCTCTAACTAGCCCTCAGGTTCAGATTACAAGGTTTATTGATACTTTACTAGCCCTCTAGATTAAGAAACAATGGAATATCTCGCAAGCAAAGAGTATGAACTCAAAAGGTTGTATATTTGATTGATAAAAGTGGTGTCAAATTCGTCCATAAGGCCTCCATATTTATAGGGTAGATTTCGGCCATAAACCCTAATCACAACTGGAAACTGAATTGACCTATGGCAGCTTAAAGAAGCTAAAACCATATCTAACTAAAATACCTAAAATAAATTGTAATCTAAGGTAATCTGGTCGAATTTTTCAAGAAGTAACCTTGAAGAATATTACATTATCTAATCTTATGTCGAAGTTTTGTATAGGCTTATGACCTCTATACAATTCTTAGGCTTGTGAACTGCTAAATACTTGGGTTAAGCTTGTATCTAAGTTTAGGTTATGTGTTCAAAATCCAAGTGCAGATGTGTAGATATTCTATGATGACAGCCCACTAAAATAACCTTTTTCTTTATATCCATGATATCGGTTTTTTCTTTAACATGAAAGGTGCCTGGGTGATATGTTGCTGATTAATTTGGGTCGTATAGGGAGCATGAGAATGTTGGAGTTCATAGTTGCTTATTAGATGAAATTGTCTAGATAAGGAAAATTACTTGTGTTATTTAGAGTTTACAGTTTAGATTTACTGAGATGACGTTGTGGACAAATTGGAAGATTAATGGAAAAAACTCACTTGCAGGTTTATGCTAGAAGAATATACTAGAGTTATCTAAGGGTTTATTTTATATATGTTAGCATGGTTTTGTTTCTGAATGAATGAAAGGAAAGGTATCGTGTCTAAGTCTAAGTTTTGGTTTCATTTTGCTCTTTTTTATTCTTAGCTATACATGATCTCTAGAATTTCTCTAAAGCATTGAATCGATGTTAGAGAGAAGATCTCACCTTCCGTGTCAGTTTAGATCCTGAAAGTGGTAAGGTTTGGCACCCTCACTTTTTGAATTTTTATGGTCACTTTGAGGGTTTGAGTGGAGAGGGTTCGAGTAGAGTGGGTTCGGGTAGAGTGGGTCCAGGTAGAGTGGGTCCGAAGGAGGTTCGAGTGGTCTAGGTTCGAGTGGAGAGGGTTCAAGTGATTCGTGTTCGAGTAGAGAGGGTTTGAGTGGAGAAGTTTGAGTGGTACTGGTTTTGTGTGGAAAGAGTTCGAGTAGAGGAGGTTTGAGGGTTCGAGTGGAAAGGTCCGAGTGGCGAAGTTCGAGTGGTGAGGGTTCGAGTGGAGAGAGTCGAGTGGTGAGGGTACCATCCACCATTGAAGAGAGTATTATTCACCCCTCGAGAGGGGTATACCATTCACCACTGGAGAGAGTATTATCCACCCCTCAAAAAGTTTGTCAACCACCCTTTGAGGGTACACCATCTACCTCTCGAGAGGTTAAACCATCCACCACTGGAGAGAGTACACCTTCCAACCCTCGAGGGTATGCCATCAACGTCTCGAGAGAGGTGTACCAGCCCTTAAGGGTACACCACCCCTTGAGAGGTCACACATCCACCCCTTTAGAGTACACCACCCCTCGAGGGTACACCACCCCTCGAGAGAGTATACCATTGAGAGCGTCAAACCATCCATATTAGCTCTCAAACCATGACCCACTTGAAGCATATACCACCACCGCTCTACTCGAACCCTCACCACTCGAGCTAGTACCACTCAAACCCTTTCCTTTGGAATCCTCTATTCGAACCCTCTCCACTTGACCCTCACCATTCGAATGTCAACACTCGACCCCTCACAACTCACCCTCTCCACTCGAACCCAGTACTACTCGAACCCATTACCACTCGAACCCAGTACCCCTCGAGAGCTAATGTGGATGGTTCAATGCTCTCAGTGGTATACTCTCTCGATGGGTGGTATGCCCTCGAGGGTTGGTGTATTCTAAAGAGGTAGACGTGTGACCTCTCGAGGGGTGGTGTACCCTCAAGAGCTGGTACACCTCTCTCGAGACGTTGATGGCATACCCTCGAGGGGTGGAAGGTGTACTCTCTCCAGTGGTGGATGGTTTACCCTCTTGAGAGGTAGATGGTGTACCTTCTTCCGAGAGGGTTCAAGTAGTATTGGGTTCCAGTAGATAGGGTTCGAGTAGTAATGGGTTCGAGTAGTACTGGATTTTAGTTGAGAGGGTTCGAGTAGTACTGGGTTTGAGTTGAGAGGGTTCGAGTAGTACTGGGTTCGAGTGGTACTGGGTTTGAGTGAAGAGGTTCGAGTAAAGAGAGTTCGAGTCGAGATTTGAGTGGAGAGGTTTGAATGGTACTGGGTTCCAGTAGAGAGGGTTCGAGTGGGGAGTTTCGAGTGGTACTGGGTTTGAGTAGAGCGGGTTCGAATGGAGTGGTTTGAGGGGTATATGCCTCGAGTGGGTCATGGTTCGGGAGCTAATGTGGATGGTTCGATGCTCTCAGTTTTATACTCTCTCGAGGGGTGGTGTACTCTAGAGGGGTGGATGTGTGACCTCTCGAGGGGTGGTGTACCGTCGAGGGTTGGTACACCTCTCTCAAGATGTTGATGGCGTACCCTCGAGGGGTGGAAGGTGCACTCTCTCCTCTCGAGAGGTAGATGGTGTACCCTCGAAGGGTGGTTGACAAACTTCTTGAGGGGTGGATTGTACTCTCTCCAGTGGTGGATGGTACCCTCACCACTCAAACCCTCTACACTCAAACTTCTCCACTCGGACTTTTCCACTCGAAACCTCGAACCTCCTTTACTCGAACCTCCTTTACACGAACCCAGTACCACTCGAACATAGTATCTACTCGAACCTCTCCACTCGATTTCTCATCACTCGAACCTCACCATTGGAACCTCTTCGCTTGAACCTCTCCACTCGAACCCAGTATCACTCAAACCCTCTCCATTCAAACTCAGTATCACTCGAACCCTCTCCACTAGAACCCAGTATCACTCGAACCTCTTTTAGACCCACTCTACTCGAACCCTCTCTACTTGAACCCTCTATTCGAACCCTCTCCACTCAAACCATCCCCACTCAAACCCTCCCCACTCAAACCCAGTACCACTCAAACTTCTATTACTCGAACCGCTAGACTCGAACTATCTCCACTCGAACCCTCTTCATGCGAACCTCTCCATTCGAACCCTCTTCACTCGAACCCAGTACCACTCGAACCTCTTTACTTGAACCCAGTACCACTCGAATCTCTTTACTCGAACCCATTACCACTTGAACCCAGTACCACTCGGACCTCTCCATCAATTCATTAACCCTCGAGGTCCTGGAACCATCAACCATCCTCCCCGAGGCATCACCTACCTATCCATCAACCATCCACCTCGCCACCCTTCAAAGATCAACCATCCGCCTCGACTGAAACCTCCCCACTCGAACCCAATACCACTCGAACCTCTCCGCATGAACCCAGTGCCACTCGAACGTATTACTACTCGAACCCTCTCCACTCGAACCCAGTACCACTCGAACCCTCTCCACTCGAAACTCTCCACTCGAACCCTCTCTACTCGAACCTAGTACCACTCGAATCTCCACTCGAACCTCACCACCCAAACTCTCTCCACTAGAACCTCATCACCCAAACTCTCTCCACTCGAACCTCACCACCCAAACCTCTTCACTTGAACCCAGTACCACTCAAACCCTCTTTACTCGAACCCAGTACCACTCGAACCCTCTCTACTCGAACCCAGTACCACTCGAACCCTCTCCACTCAAACCCAGTACCACTCGAATCTCGACTCAAACTCTCTCCACTTGAACCCTCACCACCCAAACTCTCTCCATTCGAACACACTCCACTTGAGCCCATTACCACTCGAACCCAGTACCACTCGAACCATCTCCACTCGAACCCAGTATCACTCGAACCCTCTACACTCAAACCCAGTACCACTCAAACCTCTCCACCCAAACCCAGTACTACTCGAACCATCTCCGCTCGAACCCAGTACTACTCGAACCCTCTGTACTCGAACCCAGTACCACTATAATCTCTCTACTCAAACCTAGTACCACTCGAACCCAGTACTACTTGAACCTTCTCCACTTGAACCCAGTACTACTTGAAACCTTTCCACTCGAACCCAGTACTACTCGAACCCCCTCCACTCGAACCTAGTACCACTCGAACCTCTCCACTCGAACATCTCCACTTGAACCCAGTACCATCCGAACCCTATCAAATTCATAATGTCCTGATATAACCCTACCTGTTACGGCAGCGGCGACAATGGTTCGATGGTTGTAGGTAAGGTTATAATTATCCACCCAAATTCAGCTATTGGTCTGATGGCCTTATTGTCATTTTAAGGTGGGTCAACAGTTGTAAAAGCACGGTCAAAGCCGGAAAGTCTACCAGAGGAATATATATTCGCACTTTCATCAATTAGGTAGTTTTTTTTCTAACTTTCAAACGATTGAAGGTTATAACGGCACTTTCTCAAGTAATAAGATTATATTGGTATATAGACAACAATTCTCCAAAATAAACATATACACAATGATTGTGACAAAAACTTGTCTGCATTTATGCCACCCAATTCATTGTTTAGTTCATATATACACACAGTTCCTTATTTTTCCACAAGTTCAACGTTTCTTTTTTATATTTTGCTTACTTCATGTACTTGCAATATATTATTTCTTGAAAGGTTATAAAAATAATAATAATTTTATCTTATTGATAATTTAATAAATTCCAACAAAATGTTTTACAATTTGGATGGTTATTCTTAGATGAATATACTTATAATTTATTTATTTATTTCAATTCAAATGTGACATTTAATATTATATATTCATTAAATTAAATATTTTTAATCAACAACACCGCGCGGTAGGACTCTTGCTAGTAATCAATTAAAACAGATCATTTAAGGAGGTCAATCAAATGAATTTTTAGGAAGAAAAATAACAACAAACGAAAAGAGAAAAAAATCGAGTAAACTACTCCTTTTTTGTATGTAAAAAAGAAAGAAAGATTTTAAATCATTAAAAATAAAACACGCACTCAAATCCCGATAACACACCTTGAGAATCCATTCAAGGGCCTGGTTTCTAAAATTCACATCAAGTTCCCCAGATTTCAACCTCTGGAGATAATCAAATCTAGGCAAATGGTTCTTTTCCTCCTTAATCATCAAAGAGAATTCTTCCTTGCTTAGGCTAGGTAGAGCAGTCATTGGGGGTGATCTGCCATCGCCAAAGCTTAGAGGTTTGTGGACCTCGAGATGACCCATTTCATCTTTGGGGTTCCCAAGAAAATCAAAGCCTGACTCAGAACATAGCATGATGGATTCATCAAAGTCAAAAGTGTTTTTAGCCATTCAGAGAGGGAAAAAAAAGAAAATGAAATAAAGTTTTATTTTGGCTAAGGATTAAAAAATGGATTCTGTTACACCACTAGTGCTCCATTTTAGACAGTCGTGAGGGAGAAAGAAGAGAAGAGGATTGTGTTGGTGGAACTGTTGGTGAGGAGAGGAGGTTTAAGTAGTAGTCTAATGTGTGCTTAGGGTAAAGGAGAAACAAGCAAGAGGAGGTTGTGGGTGGCTCATTCAACCCAAAAGGACTCAATAGGAAAATTAATTAATACACCAAGAAAATAATGTGGTTTTTTTCTAAATAAATTTAATTTACATAATATTTACTTTGTTAATTTCCCCATTTCAGAAACAATTATCAACATTTTTTTCTCTAAGTGATTTTTTTTTCCATTGGTAAAAGATAAGAAGAGGCCTCGAGTTGTACTCCAATAAAGGTTCTGGAGAATAATATTATAATATTTTAGCGGAAATAAAATTCGGGAATACATTCAATGTAAGTTGGTGAGTATGAGACTTATATTTTTAACTGAGTTGATACAGACAATGTCACACCACGTTAGATCTGTGGGTACTTTGAATATTAGCGATGATTGGTTAAATAAATGCTAATATTCTACGTTTGAATTGATACAAACAATGTCAGATCACGTTATATCTGCGACTGTCATGATTATTAGAGCTCATTTCTCGTGCCTTGCCTTGTCGGATTTTGACTAATAATATACCAACTTGAATTAAATTCAAGTGATTAATTTTCCTTATCATGTTTTATTAGTACGTTATATTTATAGTTTGACACTAAATTTAGTGATGTTTTAATAATAATAATTGGAAAAATATTATACCGACTTAAAATAATATATATTACATTATTTTAAGTTTGACACTAAATTTAATGACATTATGATAATAATAATTTGAAAATATTATGCCAATTTCATTAATTTATTTTTACAATCTTATAACACCAGATGCAATTGGAGAAAGTAAGAAAATAAAAATAAAGGAAGTTATTTCAAATATTCGAAGGTTTTTGTCAAAAAGAAAATGCATTAGAAGGCAGTGGGAGTCAGTTGGCCAAAATGTATGGCAAAATAATTTTTTGGTAAGGGTCTTGTAATTTTGAAGATTTTGGTGGTGGGATGCTGAATTTTCCCAAGAAAATATTGACCAATATAAATATTGTAGGTGGCGATGCAACTATGTAATTCCATCTTTGAATCGAGAGAAGAATAATCAAATGAGAGAAGTGCTTTTGAGCAGGAGCCCCTTATCGAAGAAAAAGCAAGGAAAAACAAAAAAAAAGGTATAATTGTAATTTTTTTCCAATTTTTTTGATAGGGGTAAAAATGCCTTTTAAACATAGTTCTGGATAAACATTACCAGAATCGGTACATTTGTACTTACCTTTACTATTTAGGGTGGGATTTAGCTGGTTTATCTCCATGGCTGATTGCAGGTTCTTCTGAAAAAATCAAAAAATCTGTACTGATTGTCAAGTGGACATTGCCTGCATCTTTTAAACTTAACATCGATGGATCTTTTGTTAGTGATGAAATTTCATGATTTGGATCTATAATTAGGAACACTGGAACTACTGTCTCCGCATTAGCTAAACCTATTTTTGATAACTCTCCAAGTCAAGCTGAAGCAAAAACCCTTCTTCAAGGCTTGGAATAGCCAGAAACTTAGGCAGCCACGGGCTTGATATTGAATCTGACTCCATGGTGTTCGTAAAAACCATCACAAGACTTTTTAAAGTCCCTTGGAGATGTTCAATTCATATTATAAAGATTTGGAAACAGTTAAGGCATTTCAAATTCACTTTATCTCACATTTATAGAGAAGTCAACTCGGTTGCGGACTCTCTTGCTAAACTTGCATCAATCTAACAGGTAAACAAAGTTTTTTCATCTGCAGGTCTCCCTCCACACATTGAAGGCTGAGTGATGTTTGACGCAACATCATTTCCTTATCCTAAAACGGGATAGTTTTGGATAATTTGATGTATAGGGTTGATTTTTAGCTCGGTGTTTTGTATGCCATGTTTTTATTTTCAGGTTATCGAAACTCTTAGGTTTAGTAGATAGGTTGATGTTTAGTTCAAAGAGTTTCGATAGCTTTTATTCTGAGGTAAGGATATTTTGTCCCCCCATCCATGTATCTTTTCTTTTTAATAAACAAGTAGGGTTCTGTCAAACCCCCCACCATAACAAGTGGTGTTTCTTTTTTTCTTTTTTTAAAATCTCTATTATCTAAGGTTATATTTTCATTTTCAATTATCAAAAGGTTATTGGCATTATGTGAATTAGGTAGGATTATAAAAGCACTTTTCTCTATATTATATTGATAATATGCTTTTACACAAAATCTTGTTTTAAACCGACTAACTGTTAGACGTGGTCATTTTTATAATTAGCATGACTAATATGGTTATATGATATTTATTTTTATTTATTACATTGAAGTATTTATAATGAGTCTGACGTCTCTTGAAAAATGATATTTACATAAGTTATGGAAAGATCAAGGTTTAAATTGTAAATCAGAAGAAATGAAGATAAAATTCTCGTTTGCATAAATTGGGTCAAAAACTTATTACTAATAGCCATTGAATACTATTTTTTTAATATTTCCATTAAACCATTTTACCTTTTTATAGTTCTAATTCAACCCCGTCTTTCCACATGCATATATGGAAATGCGGTCTTTTCCAAGAATTTGCCATTTATAATTATAAAAATATTTTAAAATGAATCTATACATATAAACAATTCTAATTCACCAAAGTAATTATAAAAAGGAAAAGTTTTGAGAAAAACCGTCTTTCATAGGTTTATACAAATACGAGGTTTAATTAGAATAATAGAAAGATAAAAAGTTTTTATTACAATATTAAAAATTTATTATGCAA
This sequence comes from Rubia yunnanensis, assembly GCA_037428765.1. Lineage (NCBI taxonomy): Eukaryota > Viridiplantae > Streptophyta > Magnoliopsida > Gentianales > Rubiaceae > Rubia > Rubia yunnanensis. The sequence continues at coordinate 44,090,143 of CM075069.1, read as the reverse complement.
CGTGCAGTAATATGACCGGATTAATGCAATTCAAAAATTTTATCTTACTTTCTTCTAATCTAAAGTTGAAATATTGATCTTTCTATAATTTATGAAAAGACCGTTTTTTTCAAAAAAAATAATATATACTCTTATAAAAGTTAAATTTTGTATGACCGGCCTAATTGGTATTTGGTATTAGAAGAAACCTTCTCCTCACATAGCATGTTTCGGCTGATAATGTACATCACATATCATACTCTAACCTATCCTTTTAAATTATTATCATACATTTTCACCATATATATTTTTATTATGTATCATAACAACTATGAGGGAAAAACTGTCTTTCCATAAGCTTATAGAATGACTAGCTTTAATTAGAATAATAAAAAGGTAAAAGGTTTAAGTTGCAATATTAAAAATTTATTATGCAATATATTGTAGTTATAAAGTTTATAACCCGATTCATGCAACCCGAAAATTTTATCTTCATTTTTTCTAATTTTCCGTTTAAACCTTGGTCTTCCTATGGCTTATGGAAAGACCGTCTTTCAAGAGACGGACTCCTATAATTGCGTATAATTAAAATAAAATATCATATTTTGAAAATTTACTTTACATGTATGTTGCGAAAGTTCACAAATAATTATTTCATATTCATATCGATTTAGATTTTATGATAAAAATTTAATTACGTTTAATAATATGTAATAGAATCTTTACGAGCGTTAGACTTCAACAAGTACAACTGTACAACTTATATGATATCATAAATTTCACTGAAAAACATGTAGATAATATCAGTCAAAAGCGAAAAAATCAAATATAACGTATAATAGCCGACAAAATCAAATGAATTTGTGAAAAAATTCAAACTAATAACACTTGTATGTAGATAATAATAGGTCAAAGCGTAAAACACCAAATGTGGAGCATATAACGTACGCTCACCTCGTTGACAAAAGCCAAAAAAAAAAATCCAAGTCAAGAGTACTCTATGGTAGGTCGTTTCGTATGATCACCACGTTTTTATGTTTTGTTAGTTTAAAATAAATGAACATATCCAACAAATTTTTAAGAATCGCAAACGGGTTTCATATGAGTATATCCATAAAAAAAATCAACTTCAAACTAGAGTTATTTTGACTTAAGATTTTTAAATATGTTTATTTTATTCATCCAATATGATAACTTAAATCTCAATCAAAAACCAGTTGTGTATAACACATTTTTATTTAAATATCAATAAAAAAATTTAAAAGGAGAAAATTTAAATCATATTATTTTCATTTGAATTGTCATAAATTAAATTTAACCAACAAAATTGAATTATAGTGGTAATATAAATAACTTGAACTAAATTGAAAAAATAATAATTAAATTTATTAAAGTACAATTAAGTTTAAAAAAACTTAAACCCACTCAAACCATACCTTTAACAATGTGACCCTCTATATGTTGAAAGCAACCGCTCCCTACCGTAAATTGCTAAAGTTTTATTCGGTTAATTTTTTGGATAAAATTAGAATTTATTTTTCCACACATTTTTTCGTTATAAAAAGAAATATATTTCAAGGTTGTTAGGAAACACGTTTAGTTTCTAATTCATTAGTAATTATTTTTCTATTCTAAAAAAATGGGTTAAAAATAGGAAATTTTACAAAATGTAATATATAAAATATATAAATGTTACAAGTCACCCACATACACAAAATATTAGTATTGTGGGTAAAAAGCACAATACTTGAACGGTTGAATTTTAACTACTCGCCCAAATAAGTTATGACGTCATTCATTTAAAAATATAAAAGAACAAAACTAAATATTTGTCGTGGGAGACAGTAAATATGGCAATGGTACTTAAAATTTTGTAAAACGAATATAAATTAAACAATAAAAATGATGTCATTAATCGTCCTCCTCAAATTCTTGCTTTGCTTTCCCTCTTAGACTACACTGGAACAAAATGGAGTCCTCCCAGAATTATTACTAGCACTGTGATGATCACAGCTGGTGACACTTCTTTTGATGCTAAAAACAAACCGTTAGGACTTCTTCACTTGCATTCTGTTCTGTAAATTTATAAACTGTCTTTTCTTTTCTTAGAATTTTAAATAACACCACCAATCAAGAATTCATATTTCTTGACTCTAGTCAATTTTTTTCCTTTTAGCGTCTGGGCTGTTTGTAGGGGAACCTGGAATGGAGACAATTATCTCATCAACTGTGTAGCTAATTATAATGTAGGTTATATCCAACACCCCAATTGGATTGTAGGGTACCCTACAAGTCTCATTCCCAGTCCAAGTCCCAGTCCCATTCTCCATCAGCAAGGGCATATCCTTCAGGAGCTCATGGCACTTCATCACTCTCTCCTACAAGTTTTCCCAAAACCAAAATTCTCAGTATAAAAAAAAAGTTATGGCTTTAATTTATTTTTATTTTTTTTTATTCTACCTTTTCAACTTGGATGAAAAAGGACATTGCTTTCTCAACATCTGCCCATGTTTCACTAGCAACAACCTTCATTGCTACAGCTGCGGCAATCTCAGACGCCTTGAATTCCAAGAATTCGATGCCTGCATTTATTTTCCAACAAAAATTCACCATTATTTCATCTGATTGTTATTTCTATTACAAACACGACATAAGAATCGATCTCTGACCTCTAATGGTGGATGCTATGAGTTTGATAGCTTTGCTTATCATGGCTTCGGAAAACGGTGGCGGCGCATCGTCATCTTGATTATCTTTCTCCTTTCCCACCATCATCATCTTCCCGATGAAGTAGTCTATGAAGTTGTAAGGTGTGCTGGGATTCATCCTCCATTTGAGTCTGTCCATCAGAACCAACTCCATACTCATCACACTCTCAACCGTAACAATAGGTCCAAACTCTCCTACCTGTCAATCACAATCAAAATTCAAATCAATGTTTCTACAATCAATCAAAAATATAAATCGAAACGTGAAACACAACTCAGCTCTTCCCCAATCATTTTTACCTGTAAATCGATGATGGAAGGGGCCTTGACTTCAGCCATTTTGGCTCCCAAGGATATACAGGTCACAGCTAGCAACTGCACCCCCCATTTCTTATCTCCCTTATGATAAGAAAAGAACGAGATCAGGACCATAAGACACAATTTATAAAATGCTGATGCAGAGGAAGCATATTCAGAACTTACACTTAACTCACAGAGAGAAAGGAAGCGATCCAAGTAATTCATGGACAAACACAAAGCCAATTCTCCAAATCCATGATAATAATGAACCTGTGTCATACAGAAATTTGAATCAATGAATGATTACACATTCATAATCAATAATTACAAGTTCAAAAAGAGAGAATGAAACTCTCATTCAATGCCCCAGTAAAATTCTATGCAATCTGAACTCTTTATAAGCAATTAAAACATATCATTTAAGGAAGTCAATCAAATGAATTTTTAGAAAGAAAAATAACAACAAAATAAAAGAGAAAATAAAAGAGAAAAAAAATATAGTAAACTACTCCTTTTTTTGTATGTAAAAAAGAAAGGAAGATTTCAAATCATTAAAAAAACACACACTAAAAACCCAATAGCACACCTTGAGAATCCATTCAAGGGCCTGGTTTCTAACATTCACGTCAAGTTCCCCAGATTTCAACCTCTGAAGATAATCAAATCTAGGCAAATGGTTCTTTTCCTCCTTAATCATCAAAGAGAATTTTTCCTCGCTTAGGCTAGGCAGAGCAATCATTGGGGGTGATCCATCATCGCCAAAGCTTGGAGGTTTATGGGCCCCGAGGTGATCCATTTCATCTTCGGGGGTCCCAAGAAAATCAAAGCCTGACTCAGAACAGAGCAGGATGGATTCATCAAATTCAAAAGTGTTTTTAGCCATTCTGAGAGGAAAAAAAAGAAAAGGAAATGAAGTTTGATTTTGACTAAGGATTAAAAACAGGTTTCTATTACACCACTAGTACTCCATTTCAGACAGTGGTGAGGGAGAAAGAAGACAAGGGGATTGTGTTGGTGGAAATGTTGGTGAGGAGAGGAGGTTTAAGTAGTAGTCTAATGTGTACTTAGGATAAAGGAGAAACAAGCAAGAGGAGGTTGTGGGTGGCTTATTCAACCCAAAAGGACTCAATAAGAAAATTAATTAATACACCAAGTGAATTTTTTTCTAATTAAATTTAATTTGCATAATATTTACTTTGTTAATTTTCCCATTTAAAAAATAAGTAGCAATATTGTTTTTCTATGAATGATTTTTTTCCCATTGGTAAACGATAAGAAGAGGCCTGGAGTTGTACTCCAATAAAGGTTATGGAGAATAATATTATAATAGTTTAATGGAAATTTGGTAATACGTTCAAAGTAAGTTGGTGAATACGAAACTTATATTTTTATCTGGGTTGATACAGACAATGTCATGCCACGTCAAGTTTGTGGGTACTTTGAATATTAGCGTTGATTGGTTAAATAAATGCTAATATTCTACGTTTGAATCGATACAAACAATGTCATGTCACATTTTATCTGCGACTGTCATGATTATTAGCGTTCATTTCCCGCGTCTTGCCTTGTCGGATTTCGACTAATAATATACCAACTTAAATTAAATTCAAGTGATTAATTTTCCTTATCATGTTTTATTAGTACATTATATTTATAGTTCGACACTAAATTTAGTGATATTTTAATAATAATTATTGGAAAAATATTATACCGATTGAAAATAATATATATTACAGTATTTTAAATTTGACACTAAATTTAATGACATTATGATAATAATAGTTTTAATATATTATGCCAATTTTATTAGTTTATTTTTACAATCTTATAACACTAGAATCAATTGGGTAAATTAAGAAAATAAAAACAAATGAGGTCATTCCAAATATTTGAAGGATTTTGTCAAAAAGAAAATACATTAGAAGGTAGTGGGAATCAGTTGGCCAAAATGTATGCCAAAAATATAAATTTTGGTAAGAGTCTTATAATTGGGAAGATTTTGGTGGTGGGATATTGAATTTTCCCGGGAAGATATTGACCAATCTAAATATTGTGGGTGACGATGCAATTATGTGATTCCATCTTTGAATCGAGAGAAGAAGAATCAAACGAGATAATTGCTTTTGAGCAGGAGCCCCAAATTGAAGAAGCAGCAAGGAAAATGAAGTAGGGGGTATAATTGTAATTTTAATTTATTTTCAATTTTTTTGATAGGGGCAAAAAGGATTTTTGAACACAATTTTGGCTAAACATTACCATAATGGGTACATTTGCACTTACCTTTACTATGTAGGGTGGGATTTAATTGATTTATCTACCAAGCTGGTTGTAGGTTCTTCTTAAAAAATTAGAAAATCGGTTGTGATTGTCAAGTGGACATTGCCTGCATCTTTTAAACTTAACATCGATGGATCTTTTGTTAGTGATGAAATTGCATGAGTTGGATGTGCTATTAGGAACACTGGAACTACTGTCTCTACATTAGCTTAACCTGTTTTTGCTAACTCTCCAATTCATGTTGAAGCAAAAGCCCTTCTTCAAGGCTTGGAATTACCAGAAACTTAGGCATTCACAGGCTGGATATTGAATCTGACTCCCTGGTGTTGGTAAAAATCATCACAAGACTTTTTAAAATCCCTTGGAGATGTTCAGATCAGGTTGTAAAGATTTGGGAGCAGCTAAGGCATTTCGAATTCACTTTATCTCACATTTATAGAGAAGCCAACTTAGTTGCAGACTCTCTTGCTAAACTTGCATCAATCCAACAGGTAAACAAAGTTTTTTCATCTGCAGGTTTCCCTCCACACATTGAAGGCCGAGTGAAGTTGGATGCAACATCATTTCCTTATCATAGAACAAGATAGTTTAGGATAATTTGATGTATAGGGCTGATTTTCAGTTCGGTGTTTTGCATTGCTTGTTTTTATTTTCAAGTCATTGAAACTCTTAGGTTTAGTAGGTTGATGTTTAGTTCACAAAGATTCGATAGCTTTTAATCTGAGGTAGGGGGCTATTATGTCCCCTTCATCCATGTATCTTTTCTTTTATAAATAAACAGACAGGGATATGCCAACCCCCCCCCCCCCCCACACCAACCCCTCCCCACCCCACCCCACCATACCATTACAGGTGGTGCTTCTTTAAAAAAAACCCTTTACTATTTAGGGTTATATTTGCATTTTCAATTATCAAATTGGCATCATGTGAATTAGGTAGGGTTATAAAAGAACTGTTCTCTACATAATATTGATAATATTGTTTTTTTACAAAATCTTGTTTTAAACCGACTAACTGTTAGACGTGGTCATTTTTATAATTAGTATAACTAATAGGGTTCTATGATATTTATTTTTATTTATTGCAATGAAGTATTTATAATGAGTCTCCATCTCTTGAAAAATGATATTTCCATAAGTTATGGAAAGATCAAGGTTTAAATTGTAAATTAGAATAAATGAAGATAAAATTTTTGGTTGCATTAATTGAGTCAAAAACTTATAACTACTAGACGTTAAATAATAGTTTTTTAATATTACAATTAAAATATTTTACCTTTCTATAATTTTAATTCAACCCCGTATTTCCATATGTATATATGGAAATGCGGTCTTTTATAAGACTTTGCCATTTATAATTATAAAAACCTTTTAAAATGAATCTAGACATATAAAAAATTCTAATTCATCAAAGTAATTGTAAAAAGGCAAAGTTTTGAGAAAAAAAAGGTCTTTTTATAGGTTTCTGCAAAGATGATTTTAATGAGAATAATAGAAAGGTAAAAAGTTTTAGTTGCAATATTAAAAAATTATATGCAACGTGCAGTAATATGACCCGATTAATGTAATCAGAAAATTTTATCTTAATTTCTTATTATTTGAAGTTTAAACCTTGATGTTTCTATAATTTATGGAAAGACTGTATTTCAAAAAAATGGACTCTTATAAAAATTAAATTTTGTATAACAGGCCAAATTGTTATTCGGTATTAGAAATAAATCTCATCGCATAACATCTTTTGGCTGATAATGTACATCACATATCATACTCTAGCCTATCCTTTTAAATTATTATCCTATATTTTCCCCATATAAATTTTTATTAGGCAAAGTGTTGGGAACGTCTGTCTTTCCATAGCCTTATGGAAAAATGGAATTTATTTAGAATAATAAAAGGTAAAAGGTCTTAGTTGCAATATTAAAAATTTAGTATGTAACGTGTAGTAGTTACAAAGTTTATAACCCGATTCATGCAATCCGATGATTTTATCTTCATTTCTTCTAATTTGCACTTTAAACATTGGTCTTTCCATAACTTACCGTCTTTCAAGAGACGGAATCAAAACAAAATGGGTAAAAAATAGAAAATTTTCAAATGTAATATTAAAAAATAAAAATGTTACAAGCCACCCCAGATGCACAAAATATTAGTAATGTGCGTAAAAAATAATAATACTTGAACTGTTGAATTTTAACTACTCGCCCAAATAAGTTATGACGTCATTCATTTAAAAATATAAAAGAACAAAACTAAATATTTTCCATAGAAGACACTAAATATGGCAATGAATAAAAAAATTTGTAGAACAAAAATAAATTAAACAATAAAAATGATGTCATTAATCATCCTCCTCGAATTGTTGCTTTGCTTTCCCCCTTAAACTACACTAGAACAAAATGGAGTCCTCCCAAAATTATTACTATTACTGTAATAATCACATATGGGGACAGTTCTTTTGATGCTAAAAAAAATCATTGGAGCAGGGACCTATTCTTTTTCATTTTCTCTCTTTTATGTAAACTGTCTTTCCTTTTCTTAGAATTAATCAAGAATTCATATTTCTTGACTTTAGTCCATTTTTTCCCTTTTAGCATCTAGGCTATATGCAGGGGTCTGGAGTTCAGGCAATTATCTCATCAATTGTATAGCTAATTATAATGTAGGTTACTTCCAATGCGCCAATGGGACTGTAGGGTACCCTACGAGTCTCATTCCCAATCCAAATCCCAGTCCCATTCTCCACCAGCAAGGGCATATCCTTCAGGAGTTTATGGCACTTCATCACTCTCTCTTGCAAGTTTCCCCAAAACCAAAATTCTCCATTTAAAACAAAGTTAGGGCTTTGACTTATATTTATTTTTTTTAAAATTCTACCTTTCAACTTGGATGAAACAGGACAATGCCTTCTCAACATCTGCCCTTGTATCACCAGCAACAACCTCTATTGCTACAACTGTAGCAATCTCAAACGCCTTGAATTCAAAGACCTCGATACTTGCATTCATTTACCAACAAAAAATCACCATCATTTTGTCTGATTGTTAGTTGTATGACAAACACAACATAAGAATCAATCTCTGTCCTCTAATGGTGGATGCTATGAGTTTGACAGCTTTGCTTATCATGGCTTTGGAAAACAGTGGTGGCGCATCATCATCTTGATTATCATTATCCTTTCCCACCATCATCATCTTCCTGATGAAGTAGCCTCTGAAGTTGTAAAGTGTGCTGGGATTCATCCTCCACTAGAGTCTATCCATCAAAACCAGATCCAAACTCTCCAACCTATCAATCACAATCAAAATTAAAATCAATGATTCGACGATCAATCTAAATCTAAATCGAAATGTGAAACACAACTCAACTTTTTTTGCAATCATTTTTACCTGAAATCGATGATGGAAGGGACCTTGACTTCAACCATTTTGGCTCCCAAGGATAAACAGGTCACAGCTATAAACTGCACCCCCCATTTCTTGTCTCCCTGATGATAAGAACAGAGCGAGATCAGGACCAGAAAACACGATTTATTAAATCTGATGCAGATGAAGAAAATTTGGAACTTACAATTTATTAAATCTGATGCAGATGAAGAAAAATTGGAACTTACACTTAACTCACAGAGAGAAAGGAAGTGATCCAAGAAATTCATGGACAGACACAAAGCTAATTCTCCAAACCCATAATAAGAATGAACCTGTGTCATACAGAAATCAGAATCAATGAATGATCTCACATTAATAATAAATAATGACAAGTTCAAAAAGAGAGAATGAAACTCCCATTCAATGCCCCTGTAAAAATCTATGCAGTTGAGACTCTTTATAAGCAATTGAAACATACCATTTAAGGAGGCCGATCAAATGAATTTTTAAAAAGAAAATTAACAAAAGAAAAGAGAAAAGAAATAGAGTAAACTACTCCTTTTTTTTGTATGTAAAAAAGAAGGGAAGATTTCTAATCATTAAAAAACACACACACACACAAAACCTGATAGCACACTTTGAGAATCCATTGAAGGGCCTGGTCTCTAACATTCACGTCAAGTTCCCCATATTTCAACCTCTAAAGATAATCAAATCTAGGCAAATGGTTCTTTTCCTTCTAAATCATCTAAGAGAATTTTTCCTCGCTTAGGCTAGGCAGAACAATCATTGGGGGTGATCCGCCATCGCCAAAGCTTGGAGGTTTGTGGGCCCCGAGATGATCCATTTCATCTTCTGTGTCCCAAGAAAATCAAAGCCTAACTCAGATTAGAGCATGATGGATGCATCAAAGTCAAAAGTGTTATTAGCCATTCTGAGAGGAACAAAAATAAAAGGAAATGAAGTTTGATTTGGCTAAGGATTAAAAATGAGTTTTTATTACACCACTAGTACTCCATTTCAGACAGTGGTGAGAAAGAAATAAGAGAAGAGGGTTGTGTTGGTGGAACTATTGGTGAGGAGAGGAGGTTTAAGTAGTGGTCTCATGCGTGCTTACAGTAAAAGAGAAGCAAGAGGAGGTTGTGGGTGGCTCATTCTACCCAAAAGGAATCAACAGGAAAATTAATTAATACACCAAGAAAATAATGTTGTGTTTTTCTAAATAAATTTAATTTACATGATATTTACTTTGTTTATTTCATATTTCAAAAACAATTATCAACATTTTTTTCTATGAATGGTTTTTTTTCCATTGGTAGAAGATAAGAAGTGGCCTTGAGTTGTAATCCAATAAAGGTTATGGAGAATAATATTATTATATTTTAGCGGAAATTCGGGAATACGTTTAAAGTAAGTTGGTGAATACGAGACTTCTATTTTTATCTGAGTCGATACAGTTAATGTCACACCACGTTATGTCTGTGGGTACTTTGAATATTAGTGTCTATTGGTTAAATCAATGCTAATATTCTAAGTTTGAGTCGATACAAACTATGTCAGATCACGTTATATATGTGACTGTCATGATTATTAGCACTCGTTTGTCGCGTCTTGCCTTGTCGGACTTTGACTAATAATATACCAACTTGAATTAAATTCTAGTGATTAATATTCCTTATCATGTTTTTTTAGTACGTTATATTTATAGTACGACACTAAATTTAATGATATTTTAATAATAATTATTTGAAAATATTATACCGACTTAAAATAATGTAATTCAACACTAAATTTAATGACTTTTGTTTTTATAAGAATACTCACCTAAGTGAGGGGATATATATTAGGCTCCCCAGATCATATAAATAGTGGTAAAAATCAAATGAGAGTTCTGAATGTACAGCTAGAAAAGCTAATGTGGATCTGTAAATTTTGTTATTTACAAATGTGACTTTTTAAATATCGTAGTTGATCTTTCAGGTTTTATGTTTAATCTTTCATGTTTAGGTTTTAAGTATGTTTATCTGTGTTGGTGTGATGATTAAATTTAAGTATTTGATGTTTGTAGTGTTTTCATTTTTAAGCATGCAATTGGTGTTCAGTTTTGTTCTTTTGATATTTTTGTGTGTACAGTTTGATGTTTTAAATACTGTGTTTGATGTTTCTCAATGTAGTTGACAGTGGTGTTATGTGTGCTATTGTGATATTGTAATTTCATATATTAATATTTTTATTACTGTATGTGATTTTTATATTACTTCACAGGAATACTTTCCATGTCAAAGAGCTCTACAATGCCATTGATGAGTTAATAGTAAAGAGGTATGAGGAACCATGCTCTGAAGGTGTTCCCTTGAACAGAGAATCGTAGTCGACCTTTGTTCTGTGTGTTGATGCAGTAAGAAAGTCATCATCTTCAAAACCCGCAGGAGAAGGAAAGTCTGTGAAAAAGTCAGTGGCAAACGGAAACAAGTCGGGGAAAAAATAGAATTTGATTGTTTAAGATGTATTGTTAGACATGGATGTTTCAATTATGATAGTTGAGTGTTAATGTTAGTGTCGAGGCGCTTGATTGTAATTGATGTTTTACATTGATTTGAATTTTTCTAGTTTTTATGTTAGCGGATTTTTAGGGCATTTGAACCTTTTTTGTAATGAATTATGTTTGTTGGTTCAATAGTTATGGCGATTGACATTTTCACATGCTAACTTAAAACTTAAAATTAAACTTTGCCACTTTTATATTCTAATTTTATATGTATTTGTTGTGCCTTTGACGATTCAGTGAATACCTTCGATTTTGAGTTGTCAATGTCTGATGTTTTACGTCTTGTTCATCTGTAATATACATAAAGTGAAACGTATCATTTTGCATATGTAAATTATCATGTAAAAATATAATAGCATTAATGGATAGAAGTGGAACGTCAAAATAGTTTTTTCAAATGAAACAATAATGATATGTATATTTTCAATTTATTTTAATAAGGTGTTTTACAATGTTAGTTTGATATTTTAATTTTCTAATTTGATGTTTAGTAATTTTTATATGATGTGTATTTTAAAGTGTATATTTTCATCTTATTTGAGTGTATGCATCAAAATATTATTGTTCCTGATAGATTAGGCCCAACTAAAATGGCCCAAAACCAAAATAATGAACAACAGCTAAATTCATATCACAATTGTGGATCTAAACCACGCTTGAAGACCTGGAACATCGCCGGAAGTCTGCAACGCCGGAAAACCGAATCTTTTCCCCAATCGACGGAAGCCCTGAATGAATCTGGTTCCCTGTCCCCAGCCGTTTTGGATCTCGAATGTCATTCCAAAAATCCACGCTGCTACAGTTTCGACGAATGGCCCTGAGGCCTGAACATTGAAGCCACGCTGATGTTATAGAATAGAACAAACGCTGCAGAAGCATTTTTGAACATTTCTCTAAACCACAATGATTGTATCATTTGAAGAAATCAATGCAAAATCCGCTCCGCAAATCATTTCCAACAGGTCATTATAAATCAATTTGTCGTATACAATTCTGCTGATTTATCAAATCATGTGAATAAATCATCGCTCACGGAAGGTTTGTACAAACATTGAGCAGCTTATCATCCCGATAATCATCTCTGCGGCGGCAGGTCTCTCCAGCACCGGCCACCTCCTTCATCAGCGTCATATCTCCGGCGATTCATCCCCGTCCCGATAATCATCCCTGCGGCGGCATCCATCAACATGAGCATTCGGATCTGCGAATCTATAAAACTAGGGTTTCGATGGTGGAGAAAGCGAGGAGACGGCGAGGCGCAGGTAGAGAAGGCAAGGAGACGGCAAGCAAGATGAAGCCTGAAGGAGAAATGAAAGGAATTTTTCAACTTCATTTTCTATTACCATTTACAAAGTAATATATAGGTGTTTACATATGAACGATACAATGAATCTGGACTAGTTCTAAATATAGACAAGGTAAATCTTGATTAATTAGAAATTAATCAAGATCAATCACAACCAATCAATCACAATCAATCACGATCTTCTATTGTCACACCCCCCTCAAGCGAAGCGTCGGGTTGACTGAGACGCAAAGCTTGGACGTGAAGAAGTCAAACAATGCACGATTAAGCCCATTGGTGAAAATGTCCGCAACTTGCAGCGAAGTGGAGACATGACTAACACGAAGTTTTCCAGCAGCCACCAATTCCCATACAAAATGATAGTCAATATCAATATGCTTGGCCCGTTTGTGAGCAACAGGATTCTCAGCAAGAAAGATAACACTGTTATTGTGACATAGAAGCAGAGGCGAGCCCTGCAACGGAAACTGAAGATCGCGAAGAATATGCAACAACCAAACCACCTCCGAGGCTGTGTTAGCAAGAGCTCGATATTCGGATTCTGAGCTCGAGCGAGAGACTGTAGGTTGCTTCTTGGCACTCCACGAGACCAAGTTGCCACCAAGAAAGACCGCATAGCCATAGGTGGACCGACGGGTCTCCAAGCAACGCGCCCAATCAGCATCTGAATAGGCAATAACCTCCGAAACGCCACCAACTCCAAAGGTTAGACCACAATGTAACGTGCCCCGAACATATCGTAGGATCCTAGTGACAGCAGACAAATGATCATCACGTGGACCTTGAAGAAACTGACTCACTGAATTGACCGCAAATGATAAGTCAGGTCGAGTAATGGTAAGGTACTGAAGGGCGCCAACAAGGGAACGATACACCTTAGGGTTGTGAAATGGTCCACTCGTACTGCTATGAAGCTGGGACAGCGGCAAGAACAGAGTAGAAACCAGAGAAGAATCCAACATCCCAGCTCGCTGAAGAATATCCCTAGCATACTTGGCTTGGCCCAAGAATAGCCCTGTAGAGGTAGAGGTAACCTCTAAACCAAGAAAATAGCTGAGAGAACCCAAGTCCTTGACAGAAAATTCACGATCAGCACGGGCAATGAACTGCCGAATAGCAACACTATTGTTCCCAGTGAGAATGATATCATCAACATAGACCAGATGATAAAGAACAATAGTGCCCTAAGAGAAGACAAACAGTGAAGGATCTGAAAGACTGCCAACAAAACCCAACTGCCTGACGAACAAACTGAACCGGTCAAACCACGCCCTGGGTGCCTATTTGAGTCCATAAATGGCCTTCCGTAAGCGACAAACATGATGAGGACGAGCAGGATCCTGATAACCAGCCGGCTGAGCCATGAAAATAGGAGTATCAAGAACACCATTAAGAAAGGCATTCTTAACGTCCAACTGATGTAAAGGCCACTTCCTCATGATGGCAATGGCAAGGACAGTACGAACAGTGGCAGCCTTAATCACCGGACTGAAAGTATGATCAAAGTTAAACCCCGGTATCTGAGAATATCCTTGGGCCACCGACGGGCCTTATAACGATCAATAGAGCCATCCTGACGGTACTTTAGCCGATAAATCCACTTAGAGCCAACCATATTAACATTCGGAGGACAAGGCACCAACTCCCACGTCTGCTGACGGCGAAGAGCAGCCATTTCCTCATCCATAGCAGCAACCCATCTTAAATCTTTCGCCGCAGCTCGAAAATGACGTGGTTCCTTTTACTCAAAAAGTTCTGCAACCAATCCCGTTGCCACAAATTCTGGGCCAAGATTACGGGCAACACATGTCCCATCCTGTAAACGAGTGGTCATGGGATGAGGACGGGGCACCTGAGAAGTCAGAGAAGCACTTCCAGAGGAACCGTCCGAGGAACTGGCCGATGCTGAACTGGAACTGATGCTGGAGAGGACAGTCGAACCACTAAAGGGATCAGTCAGTGTGGTCAAAGAAGCAGGAGATCGTGGTGGTGGAACAACCACATCCTCAGCAGGGGCAATCATCGGTGTTGTAGTCTCAGATGTGGACGAGGAATCTGGACACACCGAACAAGGTAAAGTCGGTGAAGCCGAAGCAGGATCAGGGATGGTGATAGACAAGTCTGAATCAGTAAGGTCTAAAAAATATGAAACATCCAGGGATGAAAACTGAACCTTCGAAGATACAGTGGAAAAGGGAAAGTGAGACTCATCAAATCGGGCATGTCGAGTCATGTAAGTACGTCCGGAGGTCGTATCCAAGCATTTGAACCCCTTATAATGTGCACTGTAGCCAATGAAGACACATGGAAAACTGCGAGGGGCAAGTTTGTGAGCTACAGTCGGTCGAACATATGGAAACACAAGACACCCGAAAGGATGAAAGTTGGAGTATTCCGGGGACTGACCAAATAGAACCTCAAAAGGAGAGATGTTATCAAGAACAGGAGTGGGTAGGTGGTTAATAGTGAAAACTGCAGCACTAAAGGCATCATCCCAGTATGAGATAGGTATGTGAGAGTGGAGAAGCATGGACAGGCCCATTTCCGTTATGTGTCGATGCTTCCGTTCAGCCCTACCATTCTGCTCTGGAGTGTATAGGCATGACACCTGATGATGAATGCCACGAGCCCCAAAGTGTTACTGCAACCTGTTATTGATAAACTTGGTGCCACCATCGCTTTGAAAAACTTTGATGCGGGATGAAAACTGATTCTCTACGAATGCTTCGAATTGAAAATAGATGTCAACAAAGTCTGATTTGCGACGAAGAGGATAAAACCAGGTAAATCGCGAGTAATCATCCACAAACACAGCATAATAAGCAAAACCACTTCCAGATAAGGCTGGAGAAGGCCCCTCATAAATCACAATGAATTAAGGCAAGAACATGAGCAGCGCGCTTAGAATTCTCAACAAAAGACAATTTCTGACCCTTTGCCATAGCACAAGATTCACAAATACCATGTTTAAGAAGCACAGAAGTAAGAGATAAATACCCATTCTTGTTCAACAAAGAAACAGTGCTAGAGGACACATGTCCTAATCAAGCATGCCAAATCTCAAAAGATGCTCTATTATTGTTTTGTCTAACAAATGACAGAAGTGCTTCTTCACCACGGTCCAACATATATAAGCCATCCTCAACGTGTCCCCGCCCCAGAATTGCCCTGGTGACCTTGTGCTGAATGACAAAAGACTGGTCATCAAAGGTAATAATAGCACACAGATCACGAGTAAGCTTGCTAATTAATAAGAGATTCTTAGCAATTGCAGGCACAAGCAGCACATCAGATAAATGTAAGGTAGAACTAATACGAGCATTACCAATACCAGCAATAGCAATAGACGCACCATTACCAACAGAGACAAGAGTGTTACCATTGTATGGAGTGACACTCGATAGATTGGAAGCAGAAGAGCTCATATGATTAGTCGCTCCTGAATCCATATACCAGTCAGGGATCGATGAAGCAACACTCGGGGCAGAATACTGAGGTGCTGTAATTGATGGCTGAGTCGGATATGCTGAAGGAGCAGAATACTGAGGTGCTGCAAAACCTGGTGGTGTGGAAAGCACCTGAAGCATCGGAGGAGCATACTGCGGATAGTGCTGAACAAGATGAGCCTGAACTGCCTGAGAAGCATGACCAACATAAGGCGAGTACTGCTGCTGAACATAAGGCTGAGGAGCCGAAGCCATAGGGCGAGGATTGGCCGAAGGACACTGACTATCAATGTAACTGAAACCCTCACAGGTATAACACTAATTGGAGACCCATATGCAGCAGATCTAGACTAGGACCCACGGCCAGAACCCTTCCAGGAGCCTTTGCCACCACGTTGGCCACCGGGACGGCCGTTTCCAGCCGTGCATGGGGCCCACGCGCCACTACCACGCGCGGGTTCCGTCGGCGCGTGAGGCTAAGCGCCGCCCACGGCTGGCTGCTGGTCTGAACCAGCTTTTCCCTGCTGCTGTACAGAAGCCACAAAAGCAATTGGACCAGAATTTACTTGCCCCTAGACACTATTCAACTGTGTTTTCTCCACATTAACAATAAAAGATTCATATCCCTTAGCCTCATCAACTACAGTCATATAATTAGGAAGAGGCTTAATGGCAGCAATAGGTGCACTAAAATGCTTAAAGTCAGCCCCCAAAGCATTAAGAAACCAAATCAATTTCTCACGATTACTAGTTGGTTCTCCCATGACAGATAATTGATCAAAAATTTTCATGAAGGAAAGGTAAAGCTCATGAACAGTACCATTTTTCTGGATGATGCCGGCCTGTTCGCGGACACTGAAGGCTGCAATGGCAGTACTGTGTTGATATGCCGTGGCGAAGGCATCCCACATCTCCTTCGCGGTGGTGCACTGCGAGATTTCGTTCTTGGCATCGGAAGAGAGAGAAGAATAAAGCACACTGCAGACTCGTTGATCATCAGCAACCCAATCATCATAGACAGCCTTGGTCTTATCAAAGACCTCTCTAGCTTTGAGAAATGCAGCATCGTCAGGCGGAGAAGAGGAGGAGGAAACCGGTGTCTGCATCACTGGGAAATTTGGGCAGGGACTAGAACCATCAAGATGACCATACAATCCCTGCGGTCTAAACACATATTGAACCTGCTGCTTCCATTGCAGGTATGTGTTAGCATCCAACTTCGTATTGAGTAAATGGATCATGGTGTTGAGGGACAACCTGTCTGAATTCTTGTTGTCAGCCATGATCGAGAAAAAAAAATCGATTGAAGAAGAGGAGGGGAGAGGGGCGGCCGAATGAAGAAGAAATAGGGGAGGTCGAAAAAATTGAAACTGTAGGGAGAGAGAATCAGCAACGCTCTGATACCATGAAAGGAATTTTCCAACTTCATTTTCTATTACCATTTACAAAGTAATATATAGGTGTTTACATATGAATGATACAATGAATCTGAACTAGTTCTAAATATAGACAAGATAAATCTTGATTAATTAGAAATTAATCAAGATCAATCACAATCAATCACAATCGATCAATCACGACCTGAAGGAGAAAGACGCGTCCATGTTTTTTTTTGTTTATTTGCACTTTGGTGCTCCAATGTTTTCCTAATTTTCATTCTGGCGCCAAAAAGAAATTATTTATAATAACCCCGAATTTGATTTGTCATTTACCTATTTTCACTATAATCCTTAGTCTTATAGTAAGACACAGATGTCACGGACTCCCTAGTATATATAACAACTAAGGTTTCCTTCCCACTTTACTTTATTTTTCTCCGCCGCTCCTTTTTTGAAATACGGTCTTTTCATAAGTTATGAAAAATTAAGGTTTAAAGTGCAAATAAGAATAAATGAAAATAAAATTTTTAGGCAAAGTTTTGGGAAAGATCGTCTTTCCATAGTCTTATGGAAAGACAGAGTTTAATTAGAATAATAAAAGGTAAAGGTCTTAGTTGCAATAATAAAACTTTAATATACAACGTGTAGGAGTTATAAAATTTATAACCCGATTCATGTAACCCAAACAATTTATCTTTATTTCTTTTAATTTGCACTTTAAACATTGGTCTTTCCATGTCTTATGGAAAGACCGTCTTTCAGGGGACATACTCAAATTTTTAGGTTGTATAAATTGAATTACAAACTTTATAACTATTACATATTATATAATAAATATTTAATATACAATCAAAACCTTTTACCTTTTATTTTTTAAAAATTAAACTCCATCTTTTCGTAATGTTATGGCAAGAGAGTTGGCCCTCATTTTTTGTTCCCCCTTATTTATTTTGCCCAAATTAACTCTCTCCTTCTCACCCTCACCGTTGCTCAACCATCCTCGTCCACCATCCCCTCTGAGCCCACATTCACCACCCTCTGAGCCCACCAGGGGCGGAACTACCATGGCGCATGGTAGGGCTCCAGCCCTACCTGAGATTCCGGTGCCATGGTAGTAGTAGTGATAAGTGGCTAAAGAGCTTCCCGGTGGCACGTTGGAGTTTTCCGGAGTAATACACATTTTTCTGGCTAAAACGATCGAGGAAGAAGGCCGGAGCTGGCCTTCTTTTTTTTGGCCCATAAAACATCAAAACAACATCGTTTTACCTTAAGTCAAACGACATCATTTTGATTAGTGAAAAAGAAAAAAAAATTGGAATTGTGTTATTGTATTGAGCTAAAATCCAAAAAAGGATGACCCAAATACAAAATCCAATGTCAAATATTGGAACAAATGACAGACCCAAAATTGCAAGTTGTTTTTGAAGATTTGAACATGAAGAGCAGCTCATTGCCACTGCCAGCCTTCCAACGTCCTCAGCTCCGCGCTGCCCATCGTCTTTGCCGCCGTCGTCCCGCCACCGCCGGACGCCGCTCCGCTACCGTCCATCCAGCCTTCCATTTTCCTCTTCATCTAGTCTCCTCTTTGTGTTTATAACTTCAAAGAGGTAATTTAATTTTAGGGTTTATTGTTTATGTTATTTTTTCCTTCAAAAATTTAATTTATATGAATATTATTTTTAGATTGGATGTAGAATTGAAGTTATATTGTTGTATCAATTGAATTGCACATGTATAATTATAAATTATAATTGTTTGGTTTATTATTTATGTGAAATTGACAAGTTATGGAATTAGGGATATTTGTTAAATTGAATTTAGATGAATATGATTTTATAAATTATTTTTTATTATAATTTATTATTGTTTCATAATGCTTTTGAATTTTATAAGAATGAATTCAATTTACATATTTTCCCTATTTGATATTTAATAGGTTATGGACAAATTTTTATTTCGAAGTAGAGGATTTCCATCTTCTAAGAGATCGAATGAACCTAATGAACAAAGGCACAATGAAGAGGGAGAGGGTAGTAGTAGAAAACAATCTAGCGTAGAATTCAATTGGAATGATGTTATGAGTGATCCCGGGCTACGTAAACCTATTGAAGAGATTGATGTTTCTATTAGAGATGAAGTGCTTAGAGAATATATATTAAGATGTCCTTGCCAACCTAAGAATCATACTTTTCCCAAGGCATTATTCAATGTTGAATTTAGAAGTTTTCAAAAGTGTTGGTTTGATGAATTTGATTGGTTGGAGTATAATGTTTCAAAGGATGCTGCCTTTTGTTGTCCTTGCTATCTTTTTAAGAATTCAGCAAAGGAGACGGCATATACTGTGGATAGGATGAAAAATTAGAAGAATGCCCTTAAATTATTTAGGAAACATGCTACGAATGTGGATGGAAGTCATCATGGTGCAGCAATCAAATTGTGAAATTTTAGCATTCAAAAGCAAAATATCTTACATTGTTTCGAAGCTCATGTTACTGAATCAGAGAAGGCATACCGCACACGTTTGACTGCAATTTTAGATGTGATACTTGTTAAAACAAGGTTTGCCTTTTTGTGGTCATGATAAGGGTTGAGATTCCATCATTAAGGGTAATTATCTTGGATTGGTTGACTGGTATTGCAAGAGAAGTGAAGATGTTGCTAAGGTAATGAATGAAAATGCTCCCGGAAATTGCAAGTTGACATCCCCCAAAGTTTAGAAACAGCTCTCAAGTGCTTGTGCTAGTGAGGTAACTGATGCTATTGTTAATGACATTGGAGATAGTGTATTTTCTTTTCTTGTTGATGAGGCTAGAGATGCATCAATAAAAGAGCAAATGGGTGTTGTTTTGAGATATGTCAACAAGCAATGATGCATTGTTGAGCATTTTCTTGCTCTTGTGCATGTTTTCAATACTAAAGATATTAATTTGATGGAGGCTCTTAAGCAACTGTTTGTAGATAAGAAATTGTCCTTGTCAAAGTTGAGAAGTCAAGGATATAATGGAGCTTCAAATATGCGAGGTGAGTTTAATGGATAGCAAGCTTTGATATTGAAAGAAAACAATTCTTCAAGGTATATTCATTGCTTCTCTCACCAAATTCAATTGGTTGTTGTTTCTGTTGCATATAGTACTCTATCCGTGGGTGAATTTTTTGGGTATCTTGTTAAAATTGTGAACCTAGTTGGAGGTTCATGTGTTTGAAAAGAGATGCTTGTGCAATTAGAACATGCTAGATTTGTAGAGGCATTGGAGAGTGGGGAGAATGTTAATGGAAGAGGTAAAAATCAGGAAATGAGTTTGAGACGGCCTGGTGATACCCGTTGGGGATCACATTTACACTACTATTCTTCGTTTTGAGGCTATGTGGTCTTCTATTATTCAAGTGCTTCTTAATATCTGTGAGCATATCAATTTAGATGAAAATGTCTCTACAACAAAGAGTTTGATTGATAGAATGGAGAGCTATGAATTTGTATTTTGTATGTTTTTTATGAAGCATTTGTCGGGAGCTACAAGTCAATTGTCCCTTGCCTTGCAACAAAGAGATCAAAATATTTCGATGGTTGTGCGAATAATGTATAGAATGAAGGCTGAATTACAAGAATTCGGAGATGGTGGTTTTGATAAATTATTGAATAGAGTCAACACATTTTGTGTGAAGCATGAGATCACATTAGATGTGATGGAAGCACAACGGAAAATTCGTCACCGTTCTAAGCGACGTGGAGAAATCTTGACCAATCATAATTTCTACCGTGTTGATATTTTTCTTCAGGTACTATTTTCATATTTTATATTTACATACTTTAATTTATTTTGTTTATATTATTTTATATGTATTTTTTTATCTTATTGTTTTATTTTTTATTATTTCAATACTAGACCGTTGACAGGATGACTCTAGAAATGAATGATCGATTTTCCGAAGCAAGCTCGGAGTTACTTGTATTGAATGCCTTGATCTGAGAGAAAGATTTTCCACGTTTGATGTTGGTAAGTTGCTTCGCCTTGCTGAACTCTATTCGGATGACTTCACTCTAATTGAGCGTGTTGAACTTGAGCAACAACTTAATTACTTAATGATGTGAGAGATGATGATGCCTATTCAGACATCAATGATCTTGGAAGTGTTGCTCAACATATGGTTCGACCACGTAGCAATGTAATCTACTCATTGGTATATCGTTTTATTGAGTTAGCATTAGTTTTACCAGTTGCAACAGCTTCAGTTGAGCGAGTTTTTTCTATCATGAAGAATATCAAGACCGATCTTCGTAATAGAATGAGAGATGAATGGTTGAATGATGTTATGACGGTGTATATTGAGAAAGATATTTTTGTTAAGATCGAGAATGAATCGATTATTCAACGTTATCAAGGCATGGAGTCACGTAGGTATTTATTGCCTTCCTAGTTCTACTTTTAGTAATTCGAGCATTAGAAAGTAGTTATTTTAGCAGTTTAATGAACTTGTGAAAACCTTATTGTATTGTACTCGATTTATTAAATTACGTACTATTTTAAATTATTTTTGAATTATCTTTTTAAAATTTATACTTGAGTAGTATTATCCGACCCCACTTAAAAAAAATTTCTGATTCCACCACTGGGGCCCACCATGGGACGCCACCGTAAGCCCTCCTTGAGATGCCACCGTTGAGACGACGCCCCCCGCTGCCTCCGATTTTGAGACGCCTTCGCCGCGCCTGGAATCCATCACCGCCCGCGCCTGGAATCCTCCCTCCTCCACCACCATCTCCCCGCTACAGAGCACCACCGCGCGGCGTTCAAGCGGCGCCGGCGCTGCATGTCCACCCTTCTCCGACGAAATCCTCAAAAATCGAAATTGTGAGTCCTGAGTTCATTCTAATGTAAGATTCTGTAAATTTTTATTCGGTGCATCTGTTTTTTTAGCGGGAGAGATTCTGGAAAAACTATGCTTTGTATATTGAAATCAGTGATGGTAGTGTTTGAGATTTTTGTGTTTTTTTAATTGTGAGGTTTGCTTTGATGACTTCAGATTTTTGGAGATGAAGTCTTCCACCACATGTCGGAAATTTAATTTCTTCAGCTTTGTTGCCTCCCTTATCTGAGGAGATTTCTGTTGGCAGAATAGACGTTTGGAAGTGAACTTGCTTCGTACAAGCAAAGAGCACGTGCACTTCTTCGGCGAAAAAGATATTGAGCTAGCTGCAGCATGGCTAATTTGTGAGAACTGAACATTTAGTTGTTCTTGTGCCATTTAATAATTTTTCAATCTTAGTATTAGTGTTTTTGTAAAGTATAGATTTATCTAGTTGACAATTTATGGAAATTATGCAAATATGGTATTATTGAGTTGTAACATCAAAGAAGGAATTTTGGTCCAATAAGGAAAGGTTGAAGATTGAATCCGAGAAGGATACATTTTGTCTAGTTGTATTTGAGTTGGAGAATATATCAATTCCTTACTTAAAGGGATTAGATTTGGTAATTCTCATCTCTAAGAGATTTGATTGTAATCAGAATATTATGTGGAGAAGGAATTACATTTGCACAAGACATACATGCGAATTAGCAGTATATTCACGCAAAGATGTTTACGGAAAAAGAAGACAGAATATTATGGTATTTGCGAGTTATGGAAATCTAAATATTTTGCTATATGTTTAGGCGTGTGAAGCAGTTTATGGAAAATCCCTACTTATATGGAGAATATTTATTCGAATATATGAGATAGAATGATATAAGGTAAATCCATTTATTTATGAGATTTGGATATGCTTCAAGAAGCAGATTTGGAATAGGAATATTGTGGAGATAATCAAGGAGTATTCCAATCTGATTCGTGGATATATATAGAGGACAAACACGGCTGCATTATTCACGGATTTAATTGAGCAAAAATCTGCATACAGATTTTTGAGATTTTCAAGATTTGCAAAGAGTCAGAATACTGTGTTCCAACACACGAACCTGCTGCACAAAGTTCATAATCATATGCCTTAATTCCTCGGGAGGAGGAGATCCAGCGTCGACGAGTTTCGAGGTCAGAGGGAGTCTGATCAAGGCGGATCGGTAGCAAGGGGAGCTTGCAGGATTCACGTTATAGTTAGATAAGATAAGTATAATTGTATGGTGTACTTTGTACTGTATCTTTCTGATTAGTGGATTCATTCTGAACTGGGCTAGGCCCCGCAGATGTAGGTGGATTTCACCGAACTGCGTAACCAAGTCTTGTGTCTTTTATGTTTTACTTTATTGCATACTTGGTTAGATAGGATATGTTGGAACACAATAGTGGTAATTGAATTAATTAGGTAAAACCAAATTTCAGTTTTCTTACTTGAATGATTTGCTTGGGAAGTATTGGTACAATGATTATTTGCTCCGAGCATTTGTTTCTGTTCATGAATACTTTGATATGGTTAACACTGACTAAAGAGTACTCAGGCTGCATACCATGGCAATAGAGGTGGATAAAATTGTTGAAGTTCCTCTTATATATGTTCGTAAAGTTCCCCTTCTGAACCCTGCACGGCTGGTAGTTATTGTGATGTCTAGGGTTGTTTTGTCTCTTGATGTTATATGGTTACAGTATGCTAGATGTACCTACTTCAGTTTTCACTGTCACTCATTCTTTGGGAATACGGTCTGTTTACCTCTCTTGGGCTAGCAGATTTTCCAACCTTAAAAAGATAGCACCGTCCAGTACATAAGTTTTTGTTATGGACTATCTTTCAACAGTACATCTTGGTAATGTCATTATTGCCTGCTCGGGGTGTCTTCTTGTTGGAAAATGATTGTAAAACAAGTTGAATTTCGTCAACTTTTGGATTTCGTTTTTGAGTTGGGCTCGAACTGAATTAGAGTTAGTGGGCATCGTTTTTGAATTCTCCTCTGCGAGTACTATAAAATCGACTGTTTAAACTCTCAAAACGGATAAAGGGTGAATGAGATATGGATGCTCAAAGAATCACTCTGAGAATGGAAACTTAGGCAGAAATTCATTCGCACGTACTAAGTGTTCTGTAATTTTTTGACTATCTAAAATGCGTTTGGATCGTGTGGAAGTCTCAAGAAAGCCCAAACCGCGAATATTCTAAGAATCACGTGTGGAATATCTGAGATTTGATACGCGGTTAATCATGATAAGGAATATGATATTCTTATCTTTCCAGAATCTATTCAAATATTTGTAAAATATTTGGTGGTTAGAGAATATTTTCTCTGATTACGGGAATCAGATCTTCCACGTATCTTCCCATAGGTTTCTTAGACATCTATAAATAGAGCATCTATGTCAGACAGAAACCTCGCAACATTCTCAAGTTCCTCCCTACTTCTAAACTTGAGTCTTATCTTCTTACTCTGTCTTTGTCGGTGATAGTCCTTCGGGCTTTGTGTGACTCCGAGGTAATTTTATTTGTTAAATTACCTTCGATGGTTTTATCCTAGGGAACGATGTCCACGACGGGACTCATTCATTTCAAGGACAACGAGTGTACTCGTGACTCCATCAATATGTGATATATATGATTGCTTGAAACGTGCTTATTAATTGTACGCGTGAATAATTAGTACTATTTCTTTATTGTTACTGATGTTAAATTGTTTGTGTAATTTTGACATGTTTTTTCCAATATATGTCCAACAGTCTTGAAACGAATGATCTTTGTTGGGTTATATTGATTAAACTTAGTCAAAAATAATAATAAAAAAATCACACGCCATATATATTAATGCTTGTGCAAATTATATGCCAATAATGTCGCAATATGCCATTCATACATGTGAATTATATGGAATTGCAAATTATATGCCTATGCAATACATGTCGTACGCAAATATGCCATACATGTCGTATGCGATTTATATGCCTAGTTTGGATTAATAGTATATATGTAGTATACTTCGTAAGTAATTAGAATTTGCATTCATAATACTCAACTAAATAGTTGTTCGAAATTTATGTATGCTTATGTGATTAGATGATTAATTTGCATCAATATTGCATGCCTTACATTACCATATTTTTGCATGCCTCACATACGCATGCGTAAGGTTCTACGTTGCTTGCATGTTGTTTAATATATTCCATATATGTGACTGCATGCTTTATGCAAATTGTATATTTGGAAAGATATGCATGCTACTAATATGCATGTGGTTTTGCAAGTCTGCGAAAATATTTGATTGCATGCTTTATGAAAATTGTATGTTTAAAAAAACAAAATAAAATTTATGCATGCTAATTCATTGGGTTTTGGTTGTTTACAAAAGAACCATGTCGAGCGATGAGACTATCCATGGGGCGACGCCTCTTGTGACTGTTCAGGCTAAGACTACCCCAGGGGTGACGCCTCTTATGGCTGTTCCTTATGCTGAGAAACCCGAGAAGTTCAATAATGGTATGAACTTCAAGATGTGGCAACAGAAGATGCTCTTCTACTTGTCCACTATGGGTTTGGAGCGCTATGTTCGCGAAGATCGTCCAGTTGCAGATGAGACTAGCAATGTGGAAGTCCAAAATACTGCGGTGGAGTGGAACTCTAAGGAGTATATCTATCGCAACCTCATTTTGAATAGCCTTCACGAAGCCATTTGGAGTGTGTATCAAGTGAAAGAGCCCTCTAAGGTGCTGTGGGAAACTCTTGACCAAGAGTACAGGGGTGAGGAGGTTGGATCCAAGAAGTGGGTCGTCAGCAAGTTCCTCGACTACAAGATGGTTGATGTCAAGTCTGCGGTCAGTCAAGCTTAAGAGCTTCAAATGATGATCAATGAGCTGATAGCCGAGAAGATGATAATGTACAAGACTTTCCAAGTCTATTGCATCATCGAGAAGTTGCCTCCAAGTTGGAAGGACTTCAAGAGTTATCTGAAACACAAGCGAAAGGTGATGACCATGAGGGATTTGATCCAAAAGCTTCGTGTTGAGGAGGATAACCGCATCTCTGAAAAGAGGATGAGTGGATATGTGCCTGTGGCAAGGGCCAATCTCGTGGAGGTTGGTGGGAGCTCTAAGTCAAAGAAGGCCAAGGTAAAGAAGTGATCCAAGTTGGGAGCTAAGGGTGGAGTTTCGAAGAAGTCGAAGTTCACTGGCAAGTGCTACAATTGCAACCTCGTTGGCCACAAGTCCTCCGAATGTAGGAAGCCAAGGAATGCCAAGAACGAGGCCAATATGGTTGAAAATCTTGCACTAGATGTGAATAACATCGATCTGCGTGCTGTGATTTCTGAAGTCAACATGGTGGACTCCAATCCAAAGGAATGGTGGATTGATACTGGTGCTACTAAGCATTTGCTCTGTCAAGGAAGTGTTCTCAAACTTCAAGGCAATTGAAGATGGAGAGACCATCTACATGGGCAACTCTGCAACTTCTATGGTGAAAGGGCGTGGCACTGTGGTACTGAAGATGGCGTCTGGGAAGGAGTTGACTTTGAAGAATTTTTTGTATGTGCCAGACATTCATAAGAACCTTGTGTCCGGTTCTATGTTGATCAAGCATGGCTTTAAGCTAGTGTTTGAGTCTGATAAGTTAGTCTTGTCAAAGCAAGGTATGTTTGTAGGCAAAGGTTATGAGCTAGATGGTATGTTCAAGTTGAACACACCTCCTAAGAAAGATGAAATGAATGCTTCTTCTTCTGCTTACATGATTGAGTCTTCCAATTTATGGCATGGTAGACTAGGACACGTTAATTATGATTCGATAAGAAGATTAATTAAAATGGAAAACATACCTAACATGGAAATTGATGCAAATCATAAGTGTGAAACTTGTGTTGAAGCTAAGATGACTCGAACGTCTTTCAAACAAGTTAAACGAAACACGAAACCTCTTGAGTTGATACATACCGATATCTGTGATCTTAAGTTCGTGCAAACAAGAGGAGGTAACAAGTATTTCATCACTTTCGTGGATGATTGTACGAAATAGTGTTATGTGTACTTGCTGAAAAGCAAAGATGAGGCAATTGAGAAATTTGTTCTCTACAAAACGGAAGTTGAAAATCAACTTGATAAGAAGATCAAGGTGATTAGAAGTGACCGTGGAGGTGAATATGTAGAGCCATTTAGGGACTATTGTTCTGAACATGGCATTATTCACGAGGTCACTGCCCCCTACTCGCCTCAATCTAATGGTGTGGCTGAACGTAAAAATTGCACTCTTAAAGAGATGATGAATGCGATGTTGATAAGTTCTGGGTTGCCACAGAGCATGTGGGGGGAGGCTATTTTGACGGCCCATTATCTTTTGAATAAGATACCCCGTAAGGATGAGAAAGCAACTCCCCATGAGTTGTGGAAAGGCACGAAGTCATCCTTTACGTACTTGCGAATGTGGGGGTGCCTTGCGAAGGTATTAATCCCACCCCCCAAGAAGTTAAAGTTTGGACCTAAAACGGTTGACTGTATCTTTATAGGATATGCACATGAGAGTAGTGCTTATCGCTTCCTTGTACATGAATCTCATCATCCAGAGATTCACAAGAACACAATCATGGAATCAAGAAATGCAAATTTCTTTGAGGATGTGTTCCCTGCCAAGGAAAGGTCTGAATCGTTGAAGAGGACCGTTGAGTCACTGGACAAAGGCGTAGTAATTCCCAACGATCTCGAGGATCAAGAGGAGGAAGTGGATGAACCTAGACGAAGTAAACGGATTAGGACCGAAAAATCATTTGGTCCTGATTATCTAACGTTTATGCTTGAAAGTGAGCCACAAAGTTATAAAGAAGCTGTGAATTCGTCTGAGGGGCCTATGTGGAAAGAAGTGATTAAAAGCGAAATCGACTCGATTCTACATAATCATACTTGGGAGCTAGTGGACTTACCTCCGAGGTGTAAACCACTGAGCTACAAATGGATCTTCAAGAAGAAGATGAGAGTAGATGGCTCGATTGACAAGTATAAAGCCAGACTTGTAATCAAAGGTTATAGGCAAAAGGAAGGTCTTTACTACTTTGATACTTATTCTCCAGTCACAAGAATAAGCTCCATTAGAATGATACTTGCTATCGCCGTGTTGCGTAAGCTTGAGGTTCATCAAATGGATGTGAAGACTGCCTTCTTGAATGGAGATTTAGAGAAAGAAATCTACATGGAGCAACCTGAGGGGTTTACGACTCCCGGACAAGGAGGAAAAGTCTGCAAGTTGGTGAAATCATTGTATGGTCTCAAACAAGCACCAAAGCAATGGCATGAGAAGTTTGACCATATCGTCCTTGCCAATGGTTTCAAAATCAATGAGTGTGATAAGTGCGTCTACGTGAAAGACACGGAAAATGGATATGTAATCCTATGTTTATATGTAGATGACTTGCTCATTGTGGGTAGTAATGAAAAGATGCTCAAATCTACCAAGGACATGTTGAATTCTCGTTTTGACATGAAGGATATGGGACTGGCGGATGTGATCTTGGGAATAAAGATCATCTGAAACTCTGATGGTATCACCTTAACCCAGTCCCATTATGTAGATAAAATCTTTGAGAAATTCAACAAGAATGACTTAGAGGTGGCAATGACTCCAATAGATCCAAACTTGCATCTACGAAAGAACAAATTGGAGGCTATTAATCAGGTGGAGTACTCGAGAGTCATTGGGAGTCTGATGTATTTGATAAGTTGTACCAGACCAGACATTGCCTACACTGTAAGTAGGTTGAGTAGATACACGAGTAATCCCAGTATGACTCACTGGAAAGAAATAACTAGAGTATTGAGATATCTACGTTTCACTCGTGATTATGGTCTACACTATTCGAGTTATCCAGCTGTAGTTGAAGGATACAGTGATGCAAACTGGATACACGATATAAAGGATCTGAAATCCACTAGTGGGTATGTATTTACACTAGGTGGAGGAGCAGTCTCGTGGAAGTCCTCTAAACAAACGGTTATTACTCGATCCACAATGGAATCCGAGTTTGTTGCCCTAGACAAGGCGGGTGAGGAGGCCGAATGGCTTCTTCAATTCGTAGAGGACATTCCTAGATGGCCGAAGCCTGTGCCAGCCATATGTATACATTGTGATAGTGTATCTGCTATTGGAAAGGCTCAAAATATGCTCTACAATGGGAAGTCTCGTCATATTCGACGGAGACATAGTTCCATAAGACAACTTCTCTCAACTGGAGTGATCACAATTGACTATGTAAGGTCTAAGGACAACATAGCCGATCCCTTGACTAAGGGGTTGAATCGAGAGGTAGTTGAAACATCATCGAGAGGAATGGGACTGAAGTCCATTAAATGATGGGTTACGTACGTGGAAACCCAACCTATGTGACTGGAGATCCCAAGATCTAGGTTCAAAGGGACAACTAAACTGCAAAGACCCATCGCGATCACTGTGGGGGAGGGGAGTTCATACCTCCTGTCTTATTTCCTATGATGAAGAAACAGTGAAGTGAGTGGAGGTTAAGCATTAAATTGCTTTTAATGATTCACGGCATCGAGTGTATGATACTTGAAAGAGTGCATAGTTTACGGAACTGCTCTTACGCAAAGAATCACCTATGTAAGCGAGAAGTGTGGCCGCTTCGAAAGGGAATTGTTGGGATGCAATTCCTTAGAAATCTTACAGAACTAGGGGGTGTGCCATGGCCTGATTAATGGACACAACCAAGGAAAGCACAAAGGCTAGGAAAGATGTCTGTGGGAAGTGCATTGTCGTTCACACAAGCGGTCGGGGAAGTTCAAGGACATCGCGTCTACTTCCTAACCAGTGGGCTAAGTGTACAATCTCAAGGGAAAGTTCAAAGGGTGACACCTACTTATCCTATGCAGCATCTATGCCGTCAAAATGAATCTATCACCAAGTCAAACTCCGTGTCTGGCGTGATTGTTCTGATTCCCCATCAATATCTATTCATGTGGGGGATTGTTGGAAAATGATTGTAAAACAAGTTGAATTTCGTCAACTTTTGGGCTTCATTTTTGAGTTGGGCTCGAACTGAATTAGAGTCAGTGGGCATCGTTTTTGGATTCTCCTCTGCGAGTACTATAAAATCGACTGTTTAAACTCTCAAAACGGATAAAGGGTGAATGAGATATGGATGCTCAAAGAGTCACTCTGAGAATGGAAACTTAGGCGGAAATTCATTCGCACGTACTAAGTGTTCTGTAATTTTTTTACTGTCTAAAATGCGTTTGGATCATGTGGAAGTCTCCAGAAAGCCCAAACCGCGTAACAAATATTCTAAGAATCACGTGTGGAATATCTGAGATTTGATACGCGGTTAATCATGATACGGAATATGATATTCTTATCTTTCCAGAATCTATTCAAATATTTTAAAATATTTGGTGGTTAGAGAATATTTTCTCTGATTACGGGAATCAGATCTTCCACGTATCTGCCCATAGGTTTCTTAGACATCTATAAATAGAGCCTCTATGTCAGACAGAAACCTCGCACCATTCTCAAGTTCCTCCCTACTTCTAAACTTGAGTCTTATCTTCTTACTCTGTCTTTGTCGGTGATAGTCCTTCGGGCTTTGTGTGACTCCGAGGTAATTTTACTTGTTAAATTACCTTCGATGGTTTTATCCTAGGGAACGATGTCCACGACGGGACTCATTCGTTTCAAGGACAGCGAGTGTACTCATGACTCCATCGATATGTGATATATATGATTGCTTGAAACGTGCTTATTAATTGTACCCGTGAATAATTAGTACTATTTCTTTATTGTTACTGATGTTAAATTGTTTGTGTAATTTTGACATGTTTTTTCCAATATATGTCCAACACTTGTAAGGAGTTTAGTATAGATAGGAAGATACCAAAAGCCTAATCGTTGCGTGAGTAATAGTCGAACATTCTGAGCTGGAAGTTTTTTAGGTCATCCCTTCTATGGCTCTTTTTGTTGGATAGCTTGGTGTAAAGCTTAGAGGGATTTCAGACAAAGCACATCTCGGCACTCCTGCACTATCCGCTTATCTGAATGAGGTAATGTTTATTTTGTAGCTGCCATGATTTCCTTGTTTTATCACTGTTTTGAAAATTTATCTTATGCAGCTTGCAAAATTGCCGTATAATCTGTGATTTATTTATTTTTGGAAATAGGTTCTACTGTCATTTCTTTTGTGGATTGCTATTTCACGCCCTGTATTTTACTTGATTATGCCCTGTATTTATACTATTTAATATACAATATGTATTTTTAATTTAATTTAAATAATTTAAATAAAATTAATTAATTAATTATTTAATTAATACTCCGCCGCTGCCGCCGCCGCCGTGCGCCACCTTCTTCTTCCCCTTCTCTTCTTCTTCTTCTTCTCCTCCGGCGAGTCCTTCTCCTCTCCCGCTCTCCTTCTCCTTCTCCTCCCATTCTCCTCTCCTTCCCCTTCTCCCGCTCTCCTTCTCCCATTCTCCTCTCCTTCCCCTTCTCCCGCTCTCCTTCTCCTGTTCTCCTCTCCTTCCCCTTCTCCTGCTCTCCTTCTCCCGTTCTACTCCCATCCGCCCGATTCTCCTCCGCGCTCCGCCACTTCCAGCTTCTCCGCCGCCGCTTCTCCACCGTTCTCATCTCGGGCTAGGGTTTCGTTCTCCTCTCGGGCTAGGGTTTCACTCGACGGGGAAGAAGGAGAAGGAGCTCGGCTGGGGTTTCGCTCGACGGGGACGGGAGAGGAGGAGCTCGGTTGGGCTAGGGTTTCGCTCGACGGTACGGCGGAGGAGAAGCTCGGCTGGGCTAGGGTTTCGCTCAATGGGACGGCGGAGGAGGAGCTCGGCTGGGTTAGGGTTTCACTCGACGGGGACGGCGGAGGAGGAGCTCGGCTGGGCTAGGGTTTCGCTCGACGGAGACGGCGGAAGAGGAGCTCGGCTGGGGTTTGCTGCGGATGAAGGACGGCGGAGGAGGCACAGTGGTGGCAGTGGCGAGACCGCCGGAGAAGACGAAGTAGAAGAGAAGAAGGGACAGCGAAGACCGGCGGCGGCGCTAGTTCACGGCGGCGGAGACTGGCGGCGGCGGCAGCGGTGGTTTTTTTTGTTTTTGTTTTTTATTTTTGTTTTATTTTAAAATTTAAATATTAGTATTATACGTGTATATACGTATTAGGGCGTAAACTAGTAAAATACAGGGCGTGATATAGCAATACCCTTTCTTTTTGTGAAGGCAAATAGTGCACAACTCTGAAAACACTAGGTTACAGCTGCTTGCATATGCAGACCGCACTGTTACATTGGTGTTGATTCCATATACTTTGGCCATTGGTTGTAGATTGGTTATCTCATTTCAGACATTACTCCTTCTATATGGTGTACAGCATGTGTTATTTTTATTTTTCCATGACATGAACTTGTATTTAATTTTAGCTTACTAAGTGGAAATGTGTGTCTTGTGGTCATGGACAAAAAAAACTTAATTAAATGTTTGAGAGGTTCCACTTGTATCTACTGTGAGAAAGCAAAAGTTACTGATTGTTTTGTGCTGTTTACTTGCATGTATTGTTAACTAATATCTGTTTAGTCATTTGGGACAGTTATGAAGGAAAGTTTTTACAGGGGCTGGTGTCGAATTTTTTTATCTGTAATCTTATTGATCTTCATAGCTTTGTGTATTCAGGCATGTCTTGGGGCTGACATTGTTTTATAAGTTTGTATATTCTACGTAGTTACTTTACGTCTTCAGAAGTTCGACTTTAGGAAATGTCGGTGTAATTTGACACAAAAACACCAATTTTCTTCTGCCAAATTCGACAGCCCGCGCATCGCACGGGCTGGAGAGACCTAATACCAATGAAATGCATGTTCAGTTTTGATATTGCATCTTCGGTATTCTGGAAAAACTATGGTTTGTATATTTAACCTGGTTCATTCGTAGTGGCATTTAGTAAAGAGAATTCTTTTAGCTGCTGAAGAATGACTATAGGCTGATTTTGGTCTTTGAATGATATTATGGAATTGTTTATGAAGGCTTCTTTAAATTTTATGTTGTTAGGCAATGCTTTTGGGTTAGTATACTGACCTGTGAGAGGATCTTAGTGTTAAAAATTGCTCATTGTCCTTCGTAGGTGGTTGGGTTGGTTTTTTATCCTTGATACAGTGTGGTATGGAGAAATTGCTATGTTTGTGACTACAGTAGCCACAAACGGCAACTTCTTATGGAGGACGCAGTATGGTAATGCGTCCTCTCCTTTTTCTTTTTTTTTTCCATTTTCTGGTCAAAAATGTCATGCGGCGCACAGCGTCGCGACACGTGGCTCTAAGCCATTTTAATTTTTTTTAAAATTTCTGGTCAAATTTCTGGTCAAATTTTTTAAAATTTATATATGTGTATATATTTATATTTATATATGAGTCCGTCTCTTGAAAGACGGTCTTTCCATAAGTTATGGAAAGACCAATGTTTAAAGTGTAAATTAGAAGAAAATAAGATAAAATTTTTGGGTTGCATGAACCGGGTTATAAATTTTATAACTACTACATGTTTCATACTAAAACTTTAATATTGCAACTAAGACCTTTTACCTTTTATTATTCTAATCATACCCCGTCTTTCCATAAGCCTATGGAAAGATCGTCTTTCCCAAGACTTTGCCTTTATATATATGTATATATTTATATTTATATATATTTATTTATATATATATATGTATGTACATCCACATATTTACATGTATATTTATATATTTATATATTTATATATTTATTTATTTATATATTTATATATATTTATTCATATATATTTATATTTATATATTTATATATTTATATATTTATATATTTATATATATATATATATTTATATATTTATTTATATTTACATATATCTTTATTTATATGTATATATTTATATTCATATATATCCTTATTTATATTTATATTTATATTTATTTTTATTTTTATATTGATATATATGTATATATTTATATTTATCTTTATTTATATTTATATATATTTTTTTATATATATATATCTTTATTTATATTTATATATATCTTTATTTATATTTATATATTTATATTTATATTTATATATATCCTTATTTATTTTTATATATATATTTATATTTATATTTATTTTTTACATTTATATTTATATTTATGTATATATTTATGTTTATATTTATACATCCACACATTTACATGTATGTACATCCACACATTTACATGTATGTACATCCATACATTTACATGTATGTACATCCACACATTTACATTTATGTACATCCACACATTTACATTTATGTATATATTTATATATATTTATATATATGTTTATATATATATATATATATATATATTTATATATAGGTATATATATTTATATATATGTATATATTCATATATATATATATATCTTTATTTATATTTATATTTATATATATGTATATATTTTTATTTATTTATTTATTTATATATATATGTACATCCACACATTTACATGTATATATATTTATTTATTTATATTTGTATACATATCTTTATTTATATTTATATTTATATTTATGTATATTTTTATATTTAAATTGAGTCCGTCTCTTGAAAGACGGTCTTTCCATAAGTTATGGAAAGACCAAGGTTTAAAGTGTAAATTAGAAGAAATTAAAATAAAATTTTCGGGTTGCATGAACCGGGTTATAAATTTTATAACTACTACATATTTCATACTAAAACTTTAATATTGCAACTAAGACCTTTTACCTTTTATTATTCCAATCAAACCCCGTCTTTCCATAGGCCTATGGAAAGACCGTCTTTCCCAAGACTTTGCCTAAATTTTATATTCGTTTAAATTTTTTATCCGTTTAAATTTTGTTATATGTATATATTTATATTTATATATATCTTTATTTACATTTATATATATTTATTTATATATATATATATATGTATGTACATCCACACATTTACGTGTGTACATCCACACATTTACGTGTGTGTACATCCACACATTTACGTGTGTGTACATCCACACATTTACGTGTGTACATCCACACATTTACGTGTGTGTACATCCACACATTTACGTGTGTACATATTTATATATGAGTCCGTCTCTTGAAAGACG
The DNA here is from genome assembly GCA_037428765.1 of Rubia yunnanensis. Classification (NCBI taxonomy): domain Eukaryota; kingdom Viridiplantae; phylum Streptophyta; class Magnoliopsida; order Gentianales; family Rubiaceae; genus Rubia; species Rubia yunnanensis. Next base: position 44,054,836 of record CM075069.1, on the reverse strand, counting down.
GTCTTTCCCTAAGTTATGGAAAGACCAAGGTTTAAAGTGTAAATTAGAAGAAATTAAGATAAAATTTTTGGGTTGCATGAACCGGGTTATAAAATTTATAACTACTACATGTTTCATACTAAAATTTTAATATTGCAACTAAGACCTTTAACCTTTTATTATTCTAATTAAACCCCGTCTTTCCATAAGCCTATGGAAAGACCGTCTTTCCCAAGACTTTGCCTTATATATATATATATATATTTATTCATATATATATATTTATATTTATGTATATATTTATATATATATCCGTATATATATATATTTTATACATTTATCCGTATATGTATATATTTTTATATTTTTTATTTATATTTATACTTATATATATGTATATATTTATGTTTCAAATTAGAGTCCTCTAAATAATTTCCAGAAAAAAAAAATTTCAAAAAAACAATTCACCTGTTCCGAGGAGTCGTTTAAAAAATGAGTGCTACGAAAATCATTTCGGAAAAAATAAAATAATGCCACATGAGTCCTCTAATTGATTTTAAAAAAAATAAAATAAATCCTAACTATTTTCGAAAAGAAAAAATTGTGCAGCCTAATGGCATTCGAAAAAAGAAAAAAAAAGTGACAAACTTGCGGAAGGAGAGAATTAGAAAAGAGGGAGGAGAAATAAAAAAGGGGAGGACGCATTATGGTAATGCGTCCTCAACCCTCCACTTCCAAACCTAAAAACTATCATATTTTGGGCCAAAATTCTACTTTTCTCCACAGTAAAATCATGCACTCGTGTGGTATGTGGAGAAGAAAAAACTTCCATTCTCCAAAGCTTCCGTTGATGATAGAAATCTTGCTGGAGTAAGTTTCAGAAAAGGCGCATTTCCATAAGTTTATGGACAGTTTTCAGGGGCATTTGCTTTAAATGTTATGATTTTTTATAAAATTTAAATATTGCATTTATAAGTTAAAATAAGTAATAATATGTATTTGAAGGTGAAAATATAAAAATATATCATATAAAAAATATTTTCAAAAATTTTAAATTTTGTATGTAATTTAATAAATGCAATGTATAAGGTAAGAAATAAGTGGCCTATCCATAAGGTTAAGGACAGACCGCTTGTCAGGACACCCACTCGTCTGGCTGATATTCATCTAGGCCTCTGCGATAATTTTGTTGTGTGCGATCATGTGGATAAGGTTACTTCACTCCTTGAATTTTTTTTCCGATTTTCTTGAATATATCAAGCTATGGTTGCGTAGTCTTTCATAAATACATTTAAGACTAAATTGTTTTTTTAGTTTCATACAAAGTATCTTATACCATATTTTGATTTTCATTTGCAAATTAACCCTTGAACAGGACCCCACAAATTTAATATAATTTGTTTGGTCCCCAAAGGTAGTTTTTAGGTAAGACTAAGTGCTTTTTCGATATAACTAGGGATATAATGATAATTTTACTAATTAAAAAATATTTTCAATTAAAAATTCCTAATAAAAAAATTTCTTTAGTTTTTCACCGCTGCCTTCGCTGACAACAAAAATAAAAATAAAACCCTTTTGCAACTTAATATTTTTGCCTTCACTGTATTATTGCAGTCCGTCTTTAATACTGCTAACAAATTTGGTGATTGGTAGTAGTATTTAATACTTCTAACAAGACGAGTGGTGGCAAATTTACAACACTACTATCGTAATTAAACTCTTCTCCGCTCTTCAATACTACAACCAATCACCTAATATTTTTACCATCGCTCGTCTCTGCCTGCCACCGCTATGGCGATGGAAACCCTTCAGCAACTTCGGTGACAGAGACCTCTACCCTGCATCTCGAAGCTCTGCCCGGCGACGGAGGTGTCCACCCGATATCTCGACTCACCCTGGAAATTGAAGACGAGCGGTGGCAAATTGAAGGACGGGGCCTCGTTTTGTCAATTATGATGGCCACGACAGAGCTCAGCGAAGAAGCAGACGAAGCACTCGTTTTCTTTTTTCTTTTTTATATTTTAAATCCAGGGGCATAATGGTTAGTTTACATATTTTGATCAATTTTACCGTTGACTTTCCCTGAAAATCACCTTTGGGACCAAACAAATCGTCGTTTGGTACTATCTGAGGGTCGATTTGCAAACGTAGACCAAAACATGGTATAACATACTTTGTAGGGGACTAAAAAACAATTTAGTCTACATTTAAACCAATGATATGATATAAAAAAATCTTCTGTAAATAGGGTGCCTTGTTTTTTCTAAGTTCTGGACATGTGCTCCTTAGTGTGTTCCTGTTTTTCTTTTCCTCTCCACAATTTGGGTATCTAATATTATGGATCATTTTAGCTCTTGCACTTTTTCATGTTTAAAGGGGAAAAGGTTGCTGGGCTTAGATGATTATGAAATTTGTTGCTAACGTTGTGCTTGTGTTTCTGCCTCAACATAACAAATAAGGATCTTAGAATTTTTAAGAGGAAGAAGAGAGGAATAAGGCCTTGATGAAGGAAAATAGAGCAAGGATAGGCAAGTTCGTGGTTGAAGATACTCAAAGATGATGAATTAGCACAGGTATTCTCACACACCATCAATAATTATGGAGGACCTTCTTGGAGTTGGTATAGTCATAGTGGATGGAGAAAAATGGCGGCATCGGAGAAAGATGTCGAGCCCGATAAGTTTGTAGCTGAGTTTAGGTAGATTTAGTGGAACCCTATAAGCTTGTAGCATATATTTTGGAGTTAGAACATAATTTTTTTATTAATTAATATAATTCAAACTATTTCTTTCACTATTATTATGATTGTTAAATTAATGTCCTACTATATTATTCATGTTGGGCCTTTTTCCCTTCCTTTGAAACCAGTTGCGTGCAGCTGCTTATAGAAGTTTCCCTTCCACTAAAAGTAGCTTCACAACTGTTTACAAAGGAAGGAGATTTTTTTTAATCCCCTTAAAACTTTTTGCATCGGTTTTTAAAAACCGGTGCCAAATAAAACCAGTGCTAATGGGTTACACAATTAACACCGGTTTTTTAAAATCAGTGCTAATGAGGTACATATTAACGCAGGTTTTTTTAAACCGATACTAAAAAATCGGTGCTAAATTAACACCAATTTTTTAAAAACTGATGAAACCGTTTCACCAGCTACTTAGGCACCAATTTTTTCTACAAAAAAGTTTCACCATCTACTTAGGCACCAATTTTTTCTACGAAAAAATCAGTGGTAGAACAAGAAAAATTGGGTGCTTTGTATCCTTACAACTTTTTTTTTCTTTTGATTTCATTTTATGATGGGTTCCCCTTGAAAAACATTGGTGCACGTGTAAACGAGGTGCTCTACCAATTGAGCTATAGCCCTTATTGCTTGTGATACATATTTTATCATCTAGCTAATTCTTGTCAAGATGAATATTCGATGATCAAACATCATAAATCTTTGATCTGTTTCGCCGGTATTGCTTCTAAGGAATATTCTATTTATAATCCAACAGGGGAATGAGTTCCATTTTTCTTTTTTTTTTGGGACGAGAATTGGCCTACTTAACTCAGTGGGTTCATGTGATAGTGTGCTTTGTATCCTTACAAAAATTTTTTGAATCAAACAGTAGGACATTATATTAACATCAACATATTTTGAGTTACACAGCCTCCACCTATTACATAACGAGCTAAATTGTGAGCATATATTACAATCGCCCTTGGGACTTCATTATATGGCTTTTAGTAAAAACCATTGCTAACATTATAATATTTCTAATTAGTCCCTGTAATGCTGGTGGTACATTGGGAAAATTATTAATGTGGTTCAAAGCCATCTCACAGTCCGTACGTATGCAGATATGTGCTGTACCTCGGTTACTTGCATCCGCCATTGCTTCGTGGATTGCGGTAAGTTAGGCTTGGACTCCGGACAGAGCTTGGATGTTCCTCACTCCATTCCACAAGTTCCCCCATCCTGTCCTGTTGCCCACCAAGCAGCTGCTGCCTTCCTATCCTGAGCTCTGAAAGCTGCGTCTGTATCAATGCATGTCCAACTGGTATAAACTAGGTCTAAGTGATTTCCTTGTGAGAACCATACTAACTAAATCTCACCAGCTACCGCCTTTTTTGGCTGATTAGCTTGTAGTGAGCATGTTCCTTGTTCCAAAAGAACTTGATTGGAATTGGGGTCCTCCAGAGGCCTTGTATCCTTGTGTATCCCTTCCGCCTGCAGATCATTTATAATATCTTGGACCATATCAATCCTCACTTCATGTTGATCAATAGTTGCTTTGTTTCTGACACAACAGATTGCCCATATAATGATGCATGTGAGGTTAATGTCATCGACCTCTGGTGCTATCTTGAACCAGGCTATCAGCCATGCTCTCAGGTGAATTGGATTCCCCTGATGAAAGTCAAAACCTAATCTTGATAATCGCCAGATTCTTCTCGAGAATTCACATTCGAGGATCATATGAGTTGTTGTTTCCCTATGAGAGTGACACATTTGGCAGATAGACGAAACCTCCGTATTCCTTTTCCTCAGAGCAGGGCCTGTCGGTGCTGCATTATGTATGAGTCTCCGGACCAGGAATTTTACTTTCTCTGGTACTGTAGAGTTCCACAGCCTCTTCCAAAGATGTTGGTCTGGTTCCTTATTTCCAACAGGTACTGAAGCCGAAGGTTTACGACTAGCTCTTGAATTCCATGATTCATGATAACCACTTTTGACTGTATATTTTCCAAGCCACTCTTTATCCCAATATTGGAAATCCTTTTGTCCAAAAGGTTGAACAGATAAATGAATCCCTATAATCTCATTAATTATATCTTGGCTGGAGAATAGTCAAAGTAATGGCAAATGCCATTGTTTGGCATTATCAATGAGATTGCTCACCTTGAAACCAATTTGTGGTAGCAGTTGCCTGTCATACCTTATAGGATTATTGCGGTTTGGGATCCACTCGTCCTGGATATTTATGTCCTTTCCATTAATCACTTGCCATTTGAGACCTGTTTTAAGTAGATCTCGGCCCCATATGATTCCCCTCCATCCCCACGTTGCGCCTTGCTTAAGATTGACCTTCTGGAAATCCTCGTTCATGTAGTACTTATTTAGGAATAACTTAGAGAAAAAAGATTGCTTGTCACTGACTAGCTTTCACGCCAGCTTTCCTAATAGAGCTTGGTTCATTTGTTCCGTGGATCGCATCCCTAGTCCTCCTTTCAAATTTGATTGGCAGATTGATTCCCAGGATTTCTAATGTATCCCCGCTTCCTCAATGTCTCCTGCCCAGATAAATCTTGCTAGATGGCTATCAATTTTCTTAGCGACAGTTGATGGGATTCGAAATGTACTGAGTATATATTGGGTTATTGATGCTAAAACGTGTTTACTGAGAGTGACTCTTCCTATAACGGACAGATCCTCTGCATTCCATATCAAAGTTTTAGCTTTAACTCTCTGGATGAGTTTGTTGAATAATCTAACTTTTGGCCCTGCAAAATTCATATCATGGCCTAAGAACTTTCCAGTGAGTAAATCCCCAAAGACTCTGAAAGACTGACTTAGGTGCTCCTTTGTTGTTGGCCTTGTGTTTGGGCTGACTAGTAATGTAGACTTCTGAAAATTTATCCTTTTTTTGGAATACGCAGCAAAAAGATTAATAGTCTGCTCCAATTTTTTTGTACCTTCTTTGGATATGTTGAAAAATAGGATGCAATCATCTGCAAACATAAGATGTGAGACAGGTTGTACATATTGTCCTATCTTAACTCCCGTACAGATTTCTTGAAAAGTTGTAGATGCTGTCATCGATGAGAGAGCTTCCTGGCATAGAATGAATAAGAATGGTGAAAGTGAGCATCCTTGTCTGATTCCCCATTTAGGCTGGAAGGGTGTTGGCGCTAACCCATTCAGCTTTATAGAATAAGAAACTGTTGTGACGCATTCCATGGCCCATCATATCCATTTGTTGGGGAAACCCATGTGTATCATCATTTTCTCCTGAAACTCCCATGATACCCTATCATATGCCTTACTCATATCAATTTTCATAGCTTCCATTGTCTGCTTTCCTGTCTCTTTCTTATGAATGTATTCGATGAGCTCATGCGCTATTAGTAAGTTTTCGATGATGGATCTTCCTTGCACAAAGCTGATTGATTTCCTGATATGAGAAACCCCAAAACACTTTTAATTCTGTTGGCAATGATCTTCGTGATGATCTTGTAAGTAACATTACACAGACTTATCGGTCGTAGATCCGCTGGCTCTGTCGGACATTTATTTTTTGGTATGAGAACAAGTTGTGTATGGTTCCATTCACTCGGCATGATTGAGGTTTCAAAAAACCTCTGTACTGCAATAGTGACTTCATCGCCCACTACTGACTAGTAATGATGATAAAAACCCGATGGTAAACCATCAGATCCCGGGGCCTTCCATTTCCCCATTTGGAAAATTGTTGTTTTAATCTCCTGTGAACTTACTGGGGACTCTAGTTCCCTCTGTTGAAACTGGTTTACCCTCTTAGTGATAAGATTTAGAATATCCTGCACATTCGAGTCTCCAAAAGCATCCTGGGGCATAACAGAATCAACGATAAAAACAGAACTTACATGGTTGTAGACTAGTCGCTGTAAATCTTCTGGCTTGGATATCCCTTCCCCCATGTCATTCTTGAGCTGTGATATGTAATTTCTTCCTTTTTCTTTTTTGCGACCATTGGTGAAATAGTTTTGTGTTTTTATCACCCTCTATGTGCCACATCGACTTTGCACTTTGTCTCCAATAATCATTCTACATGGTCAGAAGGTCCTCCAGTTCTTTTGTTTTCCAGTGCATGCCATTAGCATCTTTCTGTTTTTGCTTTGCCCCCAACTGTTCTTTGACCCCCCTTACTCTGTATTCCAACTTGTCCACATTTTCCTTGGCCCGATTATGTAGCCTTGTTGTGGTATCCTTTAACTTCCTATTAAAACTCGACTCATTGGTATTCGCCGCTATTGAGGTGGATGAAGAACCTTGTATTCGAGTTGACGAGAGTTGGACTGGTCTCCAGACCCTGTTAACTAGTTCTGCAGTTTGACGGTATCTAACCCAAAAGGATTCAAAACGTCTTGTTGTCGAGCCATTTCAAAGCCTACTTATTGGATGTGTGTTGATAGTGAGGATCCCGTGGTCTGATCTCATAATGATATGATTATGTAAATTGTGCCTCTGGAACATCCTAAACCATTTAGCATTAGCAAAACCACGGTCTAGATGCTCCATGATCAGTTCCCATCGCTTCTACCATTGGACCATGTGAACCATTGTCCCTTATGTCTAAGCTCAATCAAATTTGCCTCCCTTAACAGGCCTTTTAGATCCTTTGTATCTTGAGAATGGACTGTCCTTCCACCAAATTTGTCTTCCTGATATAAACCTGATTGAAATCACCTGTGAAGAGAACTGGAAGGTTTGTATTCTGTAATATATCAGGCAGGGAATCCCACACTGGTTTCCTATATGTTCTATGAGGGTGCCCATACACAAGGATCAACATCCATTCATCGCCCTGGGCGGTTGTAATAATACTGCATACAAAATTTTGGCAGCATTTAACTACTGATACTACTATATCTGCCGACCAAGCTACACAAAGCCCACCACTTGCTCCTACTGAATCCACTACTTTCCATCTAGTAAAATAGGTTGTTCCTAGCCACTTACTAACCTTACTATAACCTCCCTTAGTTTCCATTAAAAAGACAATATTGGGGTTACAAAGATTGATGTTGTGATTTAAGAACTTTCCTGCCAGAGGATGAGACAGGCCTCTACAGTTCCAAGAAAGTAGATTCATATACCTCTGGGTGGTTGTTTTGGACCAACCACCAAAGTACCACAGCAATTTCCATCAACCCCTTGTAGCACTGTTTGTACTACTATCTCAAAAGTTCTAGCTGTAACTATGACTAGACATGGCAAACGGGTCTCTTCGGTCGGATACGGGTGAGACCCAATCGATTCAGGTATGATTCGATAGATTATTTTATCTTCGGGTATCGGGTCTTGATCGGGTGTATTCAGGTTCGGATGTCTTTCGGTAGTTTTGAAAAATATTCGAACGGGTCGGGTTTGGTTCTAGTTGTTTCAATTTCAATACAATTCGGGTATCATTTTTTTGAATCGGGTTCGGATCAAATTTGGTTTAGGTTGTTTCGGTTTCAGGTACAATTCAGTTTTACATTTTTTTAATTAGGTTCAGATCGGGTTTGGTTTGAGTCAGTTTTGTTTTGATACTTTTCGGGTACATTCTCTTTCGGGTCGAGTTTGGTTGGATTCCAATATATTCAATCCAGGTTTTGTTCAAATAAATATAGCAAATTGTCATTATAATGAACATAAAATTTTAATATATTAATTTTGTAAAAATACTTTAGCTGAACTAATCTATTATATATATATATATATATAAATTTACAAGTCACTTTTTTAATGTATACTTTCAACTTTTTGAAACGAAAAATTATTTCTTTTGTAAAGAACATGACATTTATGCATATTGCAAACATTGATCTATATACGTTACCGCATAAGGATTATATTAGTATGTAAGAACAAAATAGAATAGTTTGTATTTAATTTTTTTTCTATTTTATGTTGTCGATCATAACTCACAAAACTCCTAAGTTGCAAGTTATAATATATTAATATATATATATAGTAGTTCTCCTGACAGGCGATCTGTCTATAAGTTTATAGACAGGCCATTAATTTTTTACCTTATACATTCACATTCAAATACATATTATTACTTGTTTTACCTTTAAAAATACAATATTTAAATTTTATAAAAAAAACTTACAACATTTAAAGTAAGAGTTCGTCTCTTGAAAAATGGTCTTTCCATAAGTTATGGAAAGACCAAGGTTTAAAGTGTAAATTACAAGAAATGAAGATAAAATTTTTGGGTTGCATGACCAGGTTATAAATTTTATAACTACTACATGTTGCATACTAGAATTTTAATATTGCAACTAAGACGTTTTACCTTTTATTATTATAATCAAACCCCGTCTTTCCATAAGCTTATAAAAAGACCGTCTTTCCCAAGACTTTGCCTTAAAGTAAAAATCACCGTGAACTGTCCATAAACTTATACAGTATTTAAATTTTATAAAAAAAACTTACAATTCATGATTGCTTGCTATACATTTTAAAATATTAGCATATTAAATTAAGATAAGAAAATATTCATAGAAAGACATGCTCATTTTTTCTTAATTAGATGAAATATTAGTATATTACCAATAAATCCCTTTAGAACTATTTAACTTTACATAAACAGTCTTGACCGACTTTATATAAAAATTAAATACCCCCTATTTACTAATATAAATTATGAGTCTCATAAACATTCTTGGCCGACTTTGTGCACAATCATTCATTCAAATTCAGAATGTGGAGTTTGCAGATTTCTACTACTCCCTCCATCTCATTCAAATATGCACATAATCTTTTTTCACTCAAAGTTGTCAAACTTTAACCATATATTTGAATAGATATATGAACAATAATATTATCGTATGGCATGATACTTATGTTTTTTATATGCTATGGAGGAGTAATTATACTAATTAAGCATATTTTAAATTCAAGCATTAGAGAAAAAATAGATCGTAAATGCAATATTATTTTAGATGTAATTTTATATTCTTACAAAAGAATTGGATGATTGAAAATATTGATTTAATTTTTTTTTTTTTGCAAAATTTAATGAAAATAATTTTTCCGAAAGAAAATAATAATAACGAAGAGTTAATATTGTATGAAAAATTTTCTAATAATAAATAAAATAACTAATCAATATTAATTTTAGCTTATAAAATAATTTTAAATTAATAATTTACAATGTTCTTTTATTTAATACATAATATACTCTTAAAAATATTTCATCTAACTATGCTATTAATACACATTCTAAATTTATAAATTTAATTTATTATGTGATATTTTAATATTAAATAACATATCAACACTGTTTATAATCGTAATATTATTTTCAACTAGATATGATCAAGTTAAAATTTTAGACAGTAACAATTGTAACACACTATTCAATCATATTCGGGTCTTGTTCGGTTTGAGTTAACATTAATCCGGATGTCTTCAAATTTGGATTAACATCACTTCGGTTCATTTCGAATCGAGTAGTAGTTGGGTATGATTCGATTTCTTTCATTTACAGGTCCTTTTCGGGTTCAGATTCAGGTTCGGTCCAAGTGCGGGTCCTTTTTGGGTTTTGGTTCAGGTTCGATTCGAGTTCAGGTGTTATTCGAGTTTGGGTCCCATCAGGTCTGGCAATTTAAGTTCGGGTACGGTTCAATCGGGTGATTTTGGTTTCTGGTTATTGATTGGGTCTCACTATTTAGATGTCGGTTCGATTCGGTTCGATTATTTATTACCGGGTTTTCGAGTTCGGTTATATTTTGCTAGGTCTAACTATGACCATCTCCCCCTGTTCCTTCCCAGTACATTGATCAATTTTTGGGAACATTAAAAACATCTGATGCAGACCCTCCTCCTCCTATTCCCCTATGCGTCTTCTCTTGTGGAAAACTATTCCTCCTATCTCCTCTTGCAGTTGTGTCTTTCTCTTGACTCGTAGGCCTTCCGCCACTGGCATGTATTCCTCCATTGTCCAGTTGATAGCCTTCCTCCTTGTGTTCAGTTGCGTCATATTATCCCTGAGTGAATGATCCATGTAGTCCTGCGTAAATGTAGATTTGGGCCAGACTGATACTCCCCTACCATTCTCCACCAAATCCTGCTGGATGTTATCAACAATATTCAGGCTCTGTACTCTATCCATATTATTCTCAATTAAGATTCGAGTAGCAATAGTAGACTTTGTAGGGGTGAATTTGACTTTCCCTCTCCTTCCAATAATTTAAGAAATAATCCTTGAATCTTCTTGTCCGTGGAATGGGGAAGTATTCTGTACTAAGCTTTGTGACAGTGGTTCCAAGACAGCTTCATGGCCCATTAGCAGGCCCAAACCCAAAGGCCCACACCCATATTTCTTCAATGGGACGGAAGAAATCATAATACCTTTATCATTTTCTTCTACCTTCATCACTTCCTCGAGCGAACCAAAATGGCGATTGACCACTGAATTCTCCGATCCATTGCCTCCTTCTTCCGGTCGAAGTGCAACCTCCGAAGCCACCTTGATTCCCAAACTTTTTTTGGACTCCATGTCTTTCTCGAATCCCTCTTAAATTTTTGCTATCACCACAACCTCCGCCAAAGGAAATCCCAAGTCTACCTTATCCTCCTCCAAAGGGGATTCTAAGATTAGAAACTCTCCTTCTTTATTGGCCAAAACAGGTGGTGGAGCAATTGTAATTGGATGGAGTTGAAACTCCGCTCCTCTGAACTTGGTAAATTTAGGCAAACCGGAGTCGTCCGGATATATAGGGTCCGATAGCAATTGAAACTTTGTTCCACTTATTCCTGCCTCACTTTCTACTTGTTTAGCTATCCCTGGAAGACGAGCTTGGTTATTATTATCTCCAGAATGATCCCGATGAAAGGTATCTTTTTCTCCCCCTTCACTTAATCCCTTTTCAGTGTTGCTAAGATTGTACAAAAACTGACTTATGGAAGATACCGATGGTAGAGAAATTGGGGATTGGTTCCGAGTTTCAGGTTCTGGGGTGGAAATATTCGATATGGGCTTGGGTAAAGGAGGGGGTAGTAAGTATTTATTTAGAACTGGGTAATGTAGGCTTAGAGAGTTTGATAGATGTGGGCTTGAATAGTCAGACTTTAAATTCTATTTCCTATGGTTTGGTTTATGCTGTGCACACTTACAAATTGATGGCCCATTAGAAAACAGTAGAACGTTATTTGAGGTACCTGTGTTTTTGTTGTTATCCATACGAAACCCCCCTGTAGTCAGCTTGAACTCATCACCTTTGGCCTCAACTAAACTCCCCCCGTATTCACTGTCCATCACATCAGCCTTGAATTCCTTCCTCTTCTTTTCAGCAATAATGCTCTGTTCACCCCTTCTTTTCCTGCCAGTTAACTCATCCCCGTCATCATTTGTATCTAGCCTCTGATCTTGTTGGAAGCCACTTGACTCTCCTATCTGTCTTGTTGAAGCCTCTTTTGTGTCAATATCATTAGGTTCAGAGTCCGAACTTGAGTACTGTTATGGAGGGTTGTGGCTAGGCTCATTAATATGAATTCTACTTTGACGTCACCTCATACGTGCTTTTCTCCTTTTTGACTTGCTTGGTATGTGAGGTGATTTGACAAGTTTGCTCTTGCCCTTTCCATATTCCTCCGTTTTGTCTTTCTCCTTTTCCTTGCCGTCCTTCAGTAAACTTTCATTTATGGCACTCTGTAAACTCATGATGATATCAGTCTCATCACCAGCATCCCCAAAATTAATGGTGATGGACATGTCAAAATTTAGCTCTTCCCTCTGGTCAGAGTCAACAAAACTGGCTTGATCTTCTGAAAATACCTCGTTGGTAAGGAATGGATCAATTACTGTTCCGTTGGCCAGTTTGAATTGAGTAAGCTGAACCAAATTGGTGGTAGATCATCCCGGGGCTTCTTCCTCGGCGAAAATGTACCTTCTCTCACCATTGACCATATAATTCTCTGTTACTAAGTCCCCATCTTCACCTTTTACATGTCATGTTCTGATAGCGCCATTCTTCTGGTTATGTGTTTCCAATTACTGTTGAGAATGGTGTGAGGGAGATTGCTGATTAGAATCCTGCATTTCTACATCCGAGTGGGTATTCGTTATATTAATTTCCACTTCCTCCCGATAATCATCCCAGAAGTCTGGGACCTCTGGGAGGCTGAGCTATCTTTCTCTTACCTCTGCTAGCCCTGGTTGTATATGTGATTGATTTCATTTTGACGTACCAAGTCTGCCGCAATATCAGTTGGCTCCTCTTGTTCTTCATATATTTGGTTTCTTTGTTGTGGACTCTCAGGATTGTACTCCTGTTCTGCCTCTCTCAGTTCCTCTGGGGTAGGATAGATCTTCTCAGCAAACTTAAAACCATCAATGAAAACCTCCTCCGGCATATGTAAGAACCTGTGTTCATTGGTATGAAAATAGTGTTGAGGAAACCGTGTGAACCTCCTCATCGGCATATTCCTATGTACCCTGACATGTGGGGGGTATAAATCCTCCGATAAGTCTCTATGGATATTGAGTTGAAAGTCTTCTCTGAGAATTGCAAATATTTCATCAATATGTTGCTCCAGTGCCTGTATATCCTGCCATTGACATTGCAGATAGGTATGCCCTATGGCTCCACAACGTCTACACATTTTGTGAACTCGTTCATAACCAATTGAGATCCATACCATACCTCCCCACCTCAGCTTAAGCCAGAAACTGGAAACCAGCGGTTTTTGTACCAGTGTCCAAACTCGCACACCCACATATTCTGCATGTTGCAGTAGTCGCCCTCCGAATTCCACTTCTTCTGCTTCCCCTACCACTTTAGTGAATCTCCTGATTCTGTTCCTGCCAAAATATTCCAGTGGTAAACCATGTATACGTACCCATATGAGAACCTTGGCAACTCGCATGTGTGATAAAACCATTTCTGGAATTAATCTGTGCAAAGCCAACAACCCTCCAGCTATGTTCACAGGGCCATTGTGCAGTACTGCAAGTAGTTTGGATCTTTGATCAAATTGAAATAACATAGAACTTTCCATTTTTTGTGATAACATAGACCCATTATCCCCAATAGTTTGAAAGAAGGAGTTGCATTCTTGTAAGTGCAAAGTGACGATAGTTGAGAAAATACCCCACCAGGCAATCTGCTAGCAGCCCCCGCTCTCTGAGGTATTTAGCTTCCTCTGTCCTGAAAATGACGCCCCTCCTTTGAGGTAAGTGTACCTCTCTGATAAGTTCATCCCCAAAGAGAACATCCCTCCTTTCCTCCGAGTTGACGGATCCTTCTCTTGACCCTTCAGACCAATGATCCTCATGAACTCTGTTGGTCATTCTTCTCTTGAACTTGGATAACTCTGATATCCCTTTTGAAAGAACTAATATTGGCTAAAAGATAGGTTGTAGATAATTTTGTGTTTGAAAATATGATTTCAGCTATTCGATTTTGTGGAATTTGGTTTTAAGAAACTGAACAAGGACTAAAACTTGGTAATGGCAATTTTTGTGTGCAGGGTTCTGGCTTAGATTGGTATGTTTAAACTGAGTGTGTGTGGGGTTTTAACTGAGGATTTGCTGCAATGATATCTGGATTTGGTGATGAAGGTTGAAGAAAAAGTACTGGGTGTGTTGCTTGCTTATGTTGCCAAAGGATGTTTGATTGCGCTGTTGCTCTCAACTTGAGAGAGAAAAACCTGCTTGTTCCAATATTCCTTTTTTTTTATTAAGAGCTTCTATCCTTACAACCAAGGAGCTCTATTCACTGCATTAGTGGCTGTTTGTGTAATTAATTCTGGAATAGCTGATCATCATGCTTGCCTCAGAGCATAAAGGCGTGTCTCTTTGGTTGGCTCAATTTCCTTTGATTATCTATTTATTTATGAGAAGTGATTGTTGAGATGAATTTTTATGGGTGGTGGGTGTTTTTAAATATCTTATTGTTTGTTTATATGTGTTTTAGTATTTTTTAATTTTTTTTGTTTCTGCTGATAAGTTCTTGTTGAAAGATATCGTATCTATTGGATCTCTTCACTATTTGTGTGTCATATCATTAGATTATAATTATAAGAGTCTTTGAAAGTTAGTTAACTGCTGCAAACTCTCAATAACATATATTTTAAGTACTCCCTCCGTCCCAGAGGAATCTGCACACTTTCCTTCTTTGGATGTCTCAGAAAAATCTGTACACTTTCCCCTTTAAGTATAATTCAGCTTTCTAAAAGACAACATTACCCTTACAAATTTAAAATTGTACATAACAATACCCATTAACCCTAAGCCCGTACTCCTAAATTTCATATCCAAACTTCTCTCCTCTTTCTGCCTCTTCCCTCCTCTTTCTGCCTCTTCCCTCCTCTTTCTGCCTCTTCCCTCTTTCCGCCTCCTCTCCTCTATTGCCTCCCGCCACCGACTATCCCTCCGCCTTATTCTCTCATCCCCTTCTTCGCCTCCTCTTCAGCACTGCCACTCCCTGTGACTCCGGCTCTAGATATGCCTCCTCCACCTCCCCTTCTTCAAGATCCAACGCCTCTATCGCCAACAATTATCTCTCCACCTCTCAAGCCACTGCACCTCTTCCCCTCCTCCGCCACTAGCCCTCTATCCGCCTTCCCCTCCGCCACTCCGTTAATTCTCACTTAATTTTGCCGAAGAGAGGTCAAGGCAGAGAGAGGGGAAGATGTTCTGGTTGCGAGGAGAGCGACAGAGGCCGCCTTGGTTGTGAGGTGGAGAGAGGTGTTTCGATCGCGGGGCGGAGGAGAGAGCCGCATGAGAGCATCTTTCTGATTGCAAGGCAGAGAGAGGCGGAGGCAGAGACAGTGTAGGCTGAGACGGTGACGGAGAAGGAAGGGGAAGTGAAGACGGCGGCGTCAGAGAAAGGGGGGGCATATCTGGTTGCGAGGCGGCGTTCTCGTTGCGAGGAGAGGTGGAGAGAGGTATTCTGGTTGTGAGGCATAGATAGGCAATCTGGTTGCGAGGCGCAAGCGAGTGGGGTTCTGATTGCGAGGCGGAGGAGGCGGACACAACGGTGGTGGAGTCATTGATGCAGAGGAAGGGGAGAAGAGATCTAGTAGGGGAATTAGGTTGAAGATAGGGGCATTTTCATCCTTTCACATGAGTAAAATTTGGAGACTGACTTTCTCCCTCTGCAGGCTCCCCTGGGACAGAGGGAGTACTACTTTGTGTCAAGGTGTTTTATACTTGGTGCATGTTGGATGTCGTATTTTCCTTGACTATGCTCATTTACTTTTTTGATTGTACCTTTACAAGTTCTTGATTTTTCTCTAATGAATGTTCCTCATAATCATCGCCATTGTCGTAGGATCTGACTATATATCCCTTTTTCAGATTCACTTGTTAGATTACTCATATCAACAACGAAAAAACTATAATTGTCATTATAATCTGAAGTGCTCTTCATTTGCCTGTTTATAGCCACTAGCTTCATCTTCGGACCGGACTGTTGTTTTAAAGGCAATACTTTTCATGTACGCTTGTATGGTGAAACAACATTATGTTAGTGGTTTCTTATTAGCTATATCAGCCCATGTGTACTGAAATACGATTTGATAGCCAACTGAAAATCAATAAAAAAAATGCACTTTAAGAGAAATTGGGTCTTTGCTTACAGGGTTTTGATAGTAGTGAAGCAGAGAAGACAATGCATGAGAAGTCTCTGCTTACTTTAAGGTAGCTTAGGGAAATCAATGTGTGGGAAGCGCTGCAATCGATGGTAGTAAACTGCAAGATATTGATCAAAGCAAGAGAGGCGATACCTGGTAGTATTTTTTCAAGGGAGGCGGTTTTCTTGAACTTGTCTCATTTTTTTCATGTAGATCAAGAGTGTTTTGATTCACTTTTATGCGAAACAAGGGTTGCATTTCTTGATATTGCTTAAGAAAAGGTACCTATGATAATGTTTAAATGTGGTGATCATGCTTTTTGTCTCCAAAATTCAAAAGACTGGGCTCATTTTCTTCTCTTTTGATAGGGTCGTTGAAATTTGGTTTTACCGAATTTTAACTATTCCTTATTAGTATATTCCAACGTGACCTATCTAACAAAGTCTGTTATAGATTAAAGCATTAGCAACACAAGACTTGGTCACGCAGTTCGGTGAAATCCACCTACATCTGCGGGGTCTGACCCAGTTCAGAATGATTTCACTAATTAGAAAGACACAGTACAAAGTACACCATACAAAATACTTATCTTTACTAACTATAACGTGTGAATTCTGCTAGCTCCCCTAGCTACCGATCCGCCTTGATCAGACTCCCTCTGACCTCGAAACTCGTCGACGCTGGATCTCCTCCTCCCGAGGAATTAAGGTATACGATTCTGAACTTTGTGCAGCAGGTCAGGTATGTTGGAACACAGGAATCTGTCTCTTAGCAATTTTTGAAAGTCTCAAAAATCTGTGTGCAGATTTTTGCTCTATTAAATCCGTGAGTATGCAGCCGTGTTGGTCCCAATTTATATCCACGAGCAGATTGGAGTTCTGCATAATTATCTCCACAATATTCCTATTCCAAATCTGCTTCCTGAAGCATATCCAAATCCCATAAATAAAGGGATTTTCCTTATCACAATATATCCCATATATTCGCAAATATCAACTCCATATATTTAGGAATTTTCTATAAATCAACTATGCTTCATACGCCTACTATATAACAGAATATAACAATTTCCATAAGTCACAAATACCATAATATTTTGTCTTCTTTTTCACGAAAAGCATTGGCGTAAATATACTCCTGTCGAGTGTTCCAACATAGAAAGTTTTTCGTTTCCAAATATGTTCACAAACACTGCCAACTAAATATTCAATGCAAATCTCTCTGACTTTACAATCTCCCCCTTTGGCATTTTGTGAACCTATACCATTGTGATCATGAATCTCGCAACGAAAAAACTTATCACACACATAGGTCTTCCAGATCTTCACCTATGTTGGAATCACACAACAACATGAACACTACCAAATCTTAAAACAAATTAATATCAAAATTCCAGAATTACCACAAGACATGAATACCAAAAAATCCAGAAATCCAAGAATACCAACAAAAGATAAAATCATTCAGATTACAGAGCCATAACAAAATGAATATCCAAAATATCCCCCCCTGGGATCACACAGATGCCAAAGACAAAACAAATACATATGCCAGAGGCAATAACCAAGCATCCTGAGACTCTCCCTGAATTCAAGCCTCCAATTTTGCTTTCTCTTTCGCCAGATTGCCCTTCTCTGCCTCCAGCGCTGCCATTTGAATAGAAATGGCTCCCAATCTTGCATTCAGAGATACTATCTTGGCCTTCTTTTCTGCCGCAGCTGATGTAGAACATTCTGGTTTCCACGGAAGATCGTGAATGTGACTCAAACCAAAGGTCTTCTTATTTGGCCTCAAGAACTCCGTGTCAATCACCACATCAGTTGACTTTCCTTTCACTTTGGCACTCTTTGCTAGTGCAGAAATCAGTGCAGGATAAATAATTGCATCATTGACCTTGGGGGCAGTAGCTTGTCTGACCAAATTTTGCTGAATGAATAACCCAAGGTTGACAGGCTTCTGTGTTCCAACACAGTATAGCAATCTGGCCATGTCCCTTGTCAATGCAGTGGTATTAGTTGAAGGCATCCAACAATGAATAGCAATCTGATATAAACCAAAAAAACTTGAGGACAAGCAAGATGCTTGTGAATACCCCGTTGCTAGCCACTCAACCTTATATCCACCTGAGATAGTAGCTAAAATCTGATCATCAGAAACTCCCAAATCCTCAGGAAAAACTCCATCTATCTCTGGTGTCTTAAGACCAAACATTATGTTAATTCTAGCAGCAGACAAGTCAATTATCTTTCCCCTCACATAAACTCTCCCATACCAAGGGGAATCAATCTCCAGATTTCCAGTCATGAGGTTAGAGTATACCTTAATCACAATCTGCAGATTATACTGCAGTTGTACCGTGGCTGCCTTTGTCATCCCAATTACTTTCAGAAAATCCAAGAATCCACTCTCCTTGTACGCTACTAAATCCACAGGTCTCTCAGGAATAAATTTCCTTTCAGAAACGACCTCTCCTTTTAAATCAAAATAGGAAGATGACAAAGCTTTACTTACAGAGGGGGGAGGAAGTATCTTCTTCTCCTTACATTCCTACCTTTTCTTGTTTCTTTTTGCTTCAGAAGATACCTTGGTATCAACAGCCTTCCTCTTGCCTTTAGTTGTCTGGTAAAACTCATCAAGGACTTCATCACTCGAGTATGCCAAATCAGGAATGTCCTGTGTTGGAACACTCTAAACCTCCAGCTTCATTCCCCTTCTCAGATTCTTTTCCAGATAGCTCATCTTGATCAAAGTCCTTTGGGTTAGTCAAATCTTCTTCAGGTGCCTTTAATCTTTGTTAAATCTATGGAAACTCTGTTTGCCTCTAGCCATTCGAAAATTTCATCTATACTCTTAACTTCCATGCCCATGAATTTCAAAGGAGAAGGGTCAGGGCCAGTTACCTTTCGGTCCTTCCTCTTGGCACCAGTGAGCTTTTCTTGTTCATTGAGTTCAACACCAGAGCCCTCATCCTTTTTACCCTCACCAGATGCCTCTTCCTCTACCCCAAGTTCTTCAGCTTGACCAAGTTTTCCATCAGAAAGTTCTTCGACCCCAACTTGATCCGAGTTTCCTCCACATTGATCTTGATTTTCTTCCAATACTGGTTCGAACCTAGCTTGGTCGGCACATTGTCCATTCCCCTCGACCAATACCAACTCCAAATTGATCGAACTTTGATCTTCCTCCATAACTTCTAATGGTAGAGATAATTCTTGAAGATCTAATTCTTGTGTGGGAATGGTAGGGCTGGAAGCCATTGTTTTAGCAGGGATTTAGAGAGTAAGGACTTTGATTTGAGATACTTTCGAAATCAGCCGAAAAGAGAGAATATGGAAGGATTTTGAACAACTAGAAACCCAAAAAAACTCTTCAATTCACCTCCTCTTTTCCCGCAAGGCTTATAATGATGGATTTTTCCTTCTTGTCAACTCAAGATGTCACATCAAAAATAACTTCCAACATACCATACAATCCATCTTCTATTTTTGTACATTTTTCTTATTTCTAATTTTTTGTTCTTTTTCAATTTTCTAAACAAGAATAAACGGAATATTTACAGTAAAAATTTAGGTACAAATTACCTCAAATTTGACAAACACCTAAGTGTTTTTGAAGGCTTTCAAAAGTGGCAGAATCTAACGGCTTTGTAAAGATATCACCAAATTGCTTGTGTGTTGGAACATAGACTACCTCCATTTCCTTCCTTTCAACCAGGTCTCTAATAAAGTGATGTCTTATATCAATATGTTTGGTTCTTGAGTGTTGGACTGGATTTTTTGATATATCAATCGCACTTGTGTTGTGACATAAAATCTTCAAAGGACCTTGATGAAATCCATAATCTTTCAACATTTGTTTCATCCACAACAATTGTGCACAACAGCTTCCTGCTGCAAGATACTCAGCTTCTGCAGTGGACAAGGAAATCAAATTCTGTTTCTTACTATACCAAGACACCAAATTCGTACCAACAAAGAAACATCCACCTGTGGTACTTTTTCGATATCAGCATTGCCAGCCCAATCAAAATCACTATACCCAATCAATTCAAAATCTTGACTCTTAGAATACCAGACACCATATCAAATAACTTGTTTAACTGCAGTGGGATGAGACTCCTTTGGATCAGCCTGAAATCTTGCACAAATCGCAACACTAAAACATATATCTGGTCTACTAGCTGTTAAATATAGTAAGCTTCCAATCATGCCTTTGTATAGTTTCTGATCAACTGAAACTCCTTTCTCATCCTTTACAAGTTTGTCAGAAACACCCATAGGAGTTCGAACCGCTCGAGCATTGCTTAGACCGAAACTCTTTACTAGATTTAAAGCATACTTACTCTGATTAATGAACATACCACTCCTTCCCTGCTTGACTTGCAATCCCAGAAAGTATGTGAGTTCTCCCACCATGCTAATCTTGAATTTGGATTGCATAATGGTGACAAAACCATGTACCATAGAGGATGAAGTAGAGCCAAAAACAATATCATCAACATAAATTTGAGCAATCAGAAATTTTGAAACCTTTTCGAGCACAAATAAAGTGCGATCTACTCCCCCTCGATGATACCCTTTCTTCAGGAGAAAGTTAGTAAGTCGTTCATACCATGCTCTGGGTGCTTGCTTTAGACTGTATAGAGCCTTCTTGAGACGATACACATGATGTGGATAATTAGGATCCTGAAAGCCTTTTGGTTGTTTAACATAGACCTCTTTATTCACCACTCCATTTAAAAATGCACTTTTGACATCCATTTGATACAACATAAAGTTCATAGAGCAGGCAATAGCAAGTAAAATTCAAATGGATTCTAACCTGGAAACTGGTGCAAATGTCTCATGAAAGTCAACTCCTTCCACTTTTGTGTATCCTTAAGCTACTAATCTGGCCTTATTTCGAGTAACCTGTCCATCAGCATCAGAATTATTCTTGAAAATCCACTTCGTACCAATGACATTTATCCCTTTGGGGCGAGGAGTAAAATACCAGACATCATTCCGTGCAAATTGACTTAGTTCTTCTTGCATAGCAGAAATCCAATACTCATCCAGCAATGCTTCTTTGTAGTTCTTAGGTTCAATGAGAGACACAAAACAATGCAATCCAGCTAGCCTGCGATAATCCACTCGAGGAACTGATTGAGTACTTCTCATGGTGGATTCAAGTTGGTCCTGTGTTGGAACATAGAGTTTAGTAGTGGGGGACGATGTTCCAACACACTCAGCTTCGACAGGTTCAGCACCAATCTGCTCAGTTGTTCCAGCATGTTGATGCGGTTCGACTTCTACTACTGGATCTACCTTGTCAGGTTGACACGGCTGTGTTGGAACATGAGTGTTGCCGGGATCGTCTTCTACAACATCGGACTTTTTTTCCTCTGAATCATCCACAATAACATTTATGGACTCCATGAGAGTGTTGGTTTGATGATTAAAAACTCGATAGGCACGCCTGTTGATAGAATATCTAAGAAAAATTCCTGTATCACTTCGATTTGACAATTTTTCCAACTGCTCTCTGTCTTTGAGAATGTAGCACTTGCTTCCAAACACATGGAAATATGAAACATTTGGTTTCCTGCCCTTCCAAATCTCATAGGATGTCTTTCTGGTGAATGGTCACAGATACACTCGATTAATTGTATAACAAGCTGTATTAATTGCTTCTGCCCACCATTTCTTGTGA
Organism: Rubia yunnanensis; assembly: GCA_037428765.1. Lineage (NCBI taxonomy): Eukaryota > Viridiplantae > Streptophyta > Magnoliopsida > Gentianales > Rubiaceae > Rubia > Rubia yunnanensis. The sequence goes on along the minus strand of CM075069.1, from coordinate 44,032,851 downwards.
GTTTCTTTCTCAGCTAACATAATTCGAGCCATCTCCTTCAAGGTTCTGTTCTTTCGTTACAATACCATTTTGCTGAGGGGTGATAGGTGCCGAAAATTCATGTTGAATTCCGAGCTCATCACAAAAATTACTGAATTGATAATTCTCAAACTCTCTACCATGATCACTACGAATTCGAACAATCTTCCCAACTGGACTTCCCTTTTCAGTTTGTAACTTTACTACCAGACTTCTAAATACTTCCAATGTATCAGATTTATCTTTCAAAAAAGCTACCCACGTAAATCTGGAGAAATCATCAACACATACAAAGATATATTTCTTTCCACCTATACTAGGCGTATTGATTGGACCCATCAAATCCATATGCAATAATTCCAAATTTCTAGAAGTGGTGATATATTGAACTGAAGAGTGAGGAGATCGAATTTGTTTGCCTTGTTGACATGGTCCACATATAATTCCATCCTTGCTGGTTAAGGTAGGCATACCTCGTACAGCTTTCACATTTGCGATTTTCACCAGTGTTTTATAATTGATGTGACCAAGCTTCCTGTGCCACAGAACTCCTTTGTCTTACTTCGAGATCATACATCGTACTTCTTGCTCTAGCAGATAGCAATTATCTGATAATCTTATGCCTGAAAGAACCTTGGTTTCTCCGTGTTTCACAACGCATTTATCCTTCTGAAATTCCACTGTCACATTGTCATCATACAACTGACTTATGCTTAACAAATTTGCCTTCAGATCTTCAACAAACAGTACACTAGTGAACACTGGAAAACCTTCAATCCTCAATTCACCTTTTCCAATCACTCTGCTCTTCTTTCCATCACCTAAAGTCACATATCCGCCATCGTATGGAGTGATATTCATGAGAAATTCCAGAGTTCCAGTCATGTGGCGAGAACAACCACTATCAAAGTACCACGAATCTCTGGAATAAGATATGAGCGAAGTGTGTGCCACCAGACATGTGTTAGATCTTTTGACAACCCATACCTTTCTGACGGATTTCATTTTCTAGACTTCGCCTATATCGGAACATGCCAAGAGTTATCATTCTGACATTTGGTCTCTGATAAGTTTCCTGCATTGTTCCCCTGAATGACCTTGGTATGTGCAGTAGCTACAGATGAGTGGTTTTCTTTGATAGGGTATGCCAAACTTCCGTCTTACTTCTCGAATCTTGGTCTTAAAGGTTACTGGATTCTCGTGTGCTTCAGTCTTGTGTGTGTTACCGTACCCAATTCCGTGTCGATCACCAAAGTTCCTTCCCATGTCCAAAATATCGTCAAGCTTTGCTTTCCCAGCATTTAGCTTAGAGATTGTTGCTTCAGAAGTCTCAGCTCTTTTGATTGCTAGTATCAGTTTCCCATTTATTTCTTCATTCTTGTTTTCAAGTTCAGCAACTTTTATTCGCAAATATTTTTCGGTTTCCATCAAGGCCTTTCTTTCTTCTTTCAGCTCTTTGTTTGTGTGAACTACTTGAACCCACATAGCGTACATCTTTTCATAAGTGGTGTAGATTTCTTCATCACTTACAGACAGTCCATCGTCTTCATCACTGAGTGATTCATTTGGATCTATGTTGGAACATACATAGTCTTCATCGGCTTTGGCTTTGTTCAGACTGTTGGAACATTCATCCTCTGCCGTATCATTAATTTTTGCCCGAATGCTACGTAGTTACTGGTAAGTTCCTCTTCATCCTTGTCATCTTCTTCATCTTCACTCCATGAGGTGATATACGATTTTCCCTATTTCTTTCGGGTGTTTGCACGTTCAGCCTGTATATGACCATATCCTTCACATTCTCTGCATTGAATTCGTCTAGACTGTTTTGGTTCACTACTTTGATTTCTAAAGAACTGCTGATTTCCTTGCTCAAACCTCATTCCACGATTATTTCCAGAATCGTGTGGTCTTGGTTTATTTCCACCAAACCTTTCCTGAGATTTCTTATTCACTACTTTCTTCAGCATTCTTGAGAAGTTCTTTGTGATAAGTGCAAGTCTTTCAAATTCATCATCACTGTCAGACTCGTGATTGTCTTTCGATGAAGATGTTTTGAATGCCAAATCCTTAGGGTCTCTTTTTGCAGCTTGTTGGAAAGTCATCTCATATGTCTGTAATGATCCCATTGGTTCATCTAGGCGCATAGTGGATAAGTCTATTGTTTTTTCTATTGCCGCAACTTTCATCGCAAATCTCTTAGAAAGTGATCTCAAGGTCTTTTTCACCAACTTCATTTCTTTGTAAACCTTTCCAAGTTGATATGCCATGTTGGAGATGTCCCTAAGTTTCCCGTTGAATATAGAAATAGTGTCATCCTCCTCCATCTTGAGTTCCTTAAACTTTGTAGCTAGCATCTGAAGTTTAGACTCACGAACTCGACTGGTTCCTTTATGAACAGTTTGTAGGATATCCCATGCTTTCTTGGCTTGATGACATGTAGAGATGAGTTTGAACTGATTTTCATCAACTATAGTGAAGAGTGCATTTAATACCTTTGAATTCGCCAGAGATGCCTTGAGATCATCTGGAGTCCACCTAGCTTTGTCTTTGAGTTTCTGCTGCCTTTGACTTGACTCTCCTTCTATTGCCTTAGAACTTGTATCAGCATCTTCTGTAGGGTGAGTCCACTCATTCTCAACATAGAACCAAGCAAGTTCATCCAATGAGTTGATGAAAACTCTCATGCGTGCCTTCCAGTAGTTGTAGTTGTGGCCTTCTAGCAGAGGTGGCCGAGAAACTGAAGCTCCTTCTTTAGTCGCTATGGTAAAACTGGATCACACTTTCCTTAACACAACCAAGGGAATAATAAGTAACCAAGCTCTGATACCAAATGAAATTTGGTTTTACTGAATTTTAACTATTCCTTATTAGTATGTTCCAACGTGACCTATCTAACCAAGTATGTAATAGATTAAAGCATTAGCAACACAAGACTTGGTTACGCAGTTTGGTAAAATCCACCTACATCTGCGGGGACTGGCTCAGTTCAGAATGAATTCACTAATTAGAAAGACACAGTACAAAGTACACCATACAAAATACTTATCTTTACTAACTATAACGTGTGAATTCTGCTCGCTCCCCTAGTTACCGATCTACCTTGATCAGACTCCCTCTGACCTCGAAACTCGTCAACGCTGGATCTCCTCCTCCCGAGGAATTAAGGTATACAATTATGAACTTTGTGCAGCAGGTCAGGTATGTTGGAACACAGGAATCTGGCTCTTAGAAATTCTTGAAAGTCTCAAAAATTTGTGTGCAGAGTTTTGCTCTATTAAATCCGTGAGTATGCAGCCGTGTTGGTCCCAATTTATATCTGCAAGCAGATTGGAGTTCTGCATAATTATCTCCACAATATTCCTATTCCAAATCTGCTTCCTGAAGCATATCCAAATCCCATAAATAAAGGGATTTTCCTTATCACAATATCCCATATATTCGCAAATATCAACTCTGGGCAAACTTCCCTCCCAACTGGAGATTAACCCTCAACAAAATGTGAGTGCTATCTCATGGAGAAATGGAAGAGAAGTGAAGGAGCCTCAAGGCAATATTTTTGTTGAGCAGGTGATTGAAAAGGAGGAAGACCTTGAAAAGAAGGCCAAGGAGTTGGCCAAAGAGAAGAAGGGCAAATGAGAAGAAATTGAGGTAGAGACCTTCGTTCTAAGACCGGGATCAAATCCCAAAACCTCATCCCTACCTCACAAGAAGTCAAAAGGGGCGGAGATCCCTATCTATGTGCCAGAACCACCATTTTCGGTGGCATTAAAGGATAGGAGGACCAAGAAGGACAACAAGGACATCTACGAAGTCTTTCGTAGATGCGAGATAAACATTCCACTCTTAAAAGCTATAAATCAAATTCCTAGGTATGCTAAGTTTCTTAAGGAATTGTGTACCATTAATAGGAAACAACAATTGAAGAGTAAGAAAATGAGTGGAAAGAATGAATATGTCTCTGTCATGTTTGATGATGAAATGCCTTCTAAATGTGATGATTCGGGAATATTTACAATCCCTTGTGTGATAGGAGGAAAATGTGTTAACAAGGTCATGCTAGACTTAGGTGCTTCCATTAATGTGATCTTATATTCCTTGTATGAAAGTCTAGATCTAGACACTTTTCACAGAACCGGGATTGTTATCCAACTAGTCGATCACTCTAGCACATACCCAAAAGGTATTGTGAATGACGTTTTGGTGAAAATGGGCTCTTTAACATTCCACACCAATTTTTATGTTCTTGAAATGGAAGGTGGTAATAGTGCTAAACTTATTCTCTTAGGTAGGCTATTTTTAAAGACATCATGGATAATAATTGATGTGCATAGTGGAACATTAACCATGGAATTTGTTGGGCGGAAGATAGAATTCGATACTAACAATTCTATTGAGCATCCTAGTAAATACCATTCTTGCCAAACTATTGATGTTGTTAATGATGTAGAGCAAGATGTATTTGAGCCCAAAGGTGGTAGTTCCTTGAATGTTTTCTTACATGAGGATGTGAATTGTGATTTTATTGCAAATGTTGTTAGTACTAACATGAAAGAAAACAACGATGTGAAGACTCCCTTGAAAAGGAAACATCCAAAAACCCTCATATATCCATGGGAAAACTGACCTTAGTGGGTTTCCCTCCTTCTCATGTGAAGACTTCGGTGATAGAGTGCAAACCACAACCAAAAATCCTTAAATGCTCATCTCTTGGAGAAGGAGAGAACCCCCCGATTGCGTATTCAATTGAGATTACCATGGAGCAAAGAGGGGAGTTGTTGAGCATGTTGGAAGAACATAAGGAAACCCTAGCCATGGTGCGCCAAGTTTTGTTTGGGGATGATGTGGATCCCACATGTTTTTTTCCCAGATCGTGGAAAAGAGTCTAGTCTTTTCGGTTCATGTGGTGAGTAAACTCCAAGAAGGGGAGCAAGTCGTGTCGATGGCGTTAAATAAACTTGGTTTTGATCATCCGGATGCCACTCGTGACATTTTGTTGATGTAACTTTATTTATGCTTTGTTCATAAGTCGTGCCAACAACGTTAAAGAAACTTTGTTTTGATTGTAATAAATTGCTTATTTTCTTTTGTTTTGGAACAATATTATACTTGGTGTGCATGGTAGTTTTGTAGGAAGCACTTGGTTTTGGAGAAAGTGGCAAGGAGGAAAAGTGAGCAAACGGGATAGGACAAGTCCAACTCATGGACTGTGTAGATGTGCATGGTTCGTGGATGCTATAATTTTCAACCAAGGAGGTCAAAGCAAACCCCAACTCGCGGACGTGTAGATGTGCATGATCTGCGACACTCCAACATTGCTCCATCTCCAAATCAACCATCTCTTCCTTACCACCCCCAAATACTACCGGAACCTACATAACCGCAAAGACGACTCGAAACCAATGAGGTTTCTCCCTCCATGGTGATTTCAATGATTTACTCGAGTTGTTATAAAGGATAGTGATTGGACTTGCTTGATTAGAGGTTTTGGGTAGACTATGTTATGGTGGTGGTAAATTGTTCATTAGTTCTCATGATTGTGCCAACATGGGTATGTTTTAGGGTTCATTTCTCATTGTGGGTATTCTCTCATTTTCTCTCCTTAACATGTGTCCTAGAATGTTTACTTGCATTGAGGACAATGCAAACATTAAGTATGGGGAAGTTAGGGGAATAAGATGATACTCATGATTAGTGGTTTTGTTAGTTGTAACAAATAGCTCTTTTGAGAGAATTTTTAATAAAAATAAATAAATAAAATGAATCCCACTAAGTTGAAAACCATAAAGGGAAACTTAGGAAAAAGTGGGAGGCCTAGATAGGTTAAAAACCCTAAAGGGCAACCTATGAAAAAATGAGAGGCTAGATGGTGTGGGAAAATGTGAGGGTGAGCCTTGAAAAAATAATGTGTGAAGCTAGGATGAAAACCCAAGAAGGCTCCTAGGCAAAATGAGAGAAATTGAAAAAGTTTATGCTTCTCTTGATTTGTCTATCTGGTGGCTTCTTTGGTAGAGTAAACTATTTTTGCACTTGTATTATATACCTCACCTTTTATTAGTATGATGGCTGTTTAGATTATCTTAAACTTTGGGATGTGAGAGTGTGAGAGATTCTTATATCTTGGGGGTTAGGATAGTCTAGGAATATGATGTTTGATGTTTCTAGGAAACTTTTGCCTGCTAGCTTATGCTTAGATCTTTGCTTATTCTTGTTTACTCGAGGACGAGTAAAGGTTTAAGTGCGGAGAGGTTTGATAGGACATTAAATACATATATTTTCTAAAGGATTTAACATCTCTTTTGTCATCTTTTTGTTGTAAGATTGCTATATTTAGGTAGGCTCGCATCATAAGGGGTTTAGATGACTGTTTTCGGTTTTCATATCTAAATACTTCATTTTGTAACCTATTTATAGTCTAATGGATTTTTTGGTCCTTATGAGCGTCTAGATTTCTTTTTGTAAGCTTAATTTGTAGATTGCTCGTAAGTACTTCGGATTGATTTAGTGAAGGTCATTCACAAGGTTTAAGAACCTCTCACACTCTCACATCCCAAAGTTTAAGATAATCTAAAAAACCGTCATGGGTCATCCATGAATCTCATAGTGATGATGGAATTGAAGAGCTTGCTCTTATCACTAAGAATTTCTCAAGAATGCTGAAGAAGGTGGTAAATAAGAAATCACAAGAAAGATTTGGTGGAAAAAGACCTCGAGCACAAGACCTTGGGAATATTCATGGAACACGATTAGAATAAGGAAACCAGCAGTTCGCTAGAAATCAAGGTGGTGAAGCAAAGGATTCTGGAAGAATTCAATGTAGAGAATGTGAATGATACACCAACATCCAAGCTGAATGTGCTAATACTCAAAAGGAACAAGGAAAATCATACATCACCTCATTGATTGATGATGAAGAAGATGAAAAGGACGAAGAGGAACTTGCAAGCAATTATATAGCATTTGGAGAAAAAGTTCACGGTGGATTATATGATGATGTATGTTCCAACATGTCAAAGAAAAATGATGATATATGTTCCGACATGTCAAAGAAAAACAAGGATGTATGTTCCAACACAGGTTTCGATGATACTTCTAGTGATGATGAAGGACAGATTGTGAGTGATGAAGAGATCTGCACTGCATATAAAAAATGTACAACATGTGGTTAAAAATTGTTGATGCAAACAAATCGTTGAAGGAAGAGAAAATTTCAACTTTCTGAGAAGGAGAAGGAGTTGCTAGTTTTAGTTGTTGAACTCAGAAGAGACATTGAAAAGCTAGAGTTAAATGTAAGCTCAAAAACTAAGAGAGCTGAGATGACCGAAACAACTATTACCAAGTTAAACATTGGTAAGGAGAAACTTGATGACATTCTGACCATGGGAAAGAACTTTAGAGATCGACAAGGAATCGGGTATGACAACTCACCAGGTGGCACAGCCAATCTCAAGTCAAAGATTCAAGAGATTAAAATAAAGTTTATTAAGACTCGTTAGAGGAAACCTCTCATCGGTAGGTACTGCATGTATTTAGGTCATACAAAGGAACAATGCTAGAAACTGTTCAGGGATATCATGATTGGACGATAATTATATGTATGTTCTAACATAGACAATGTCCAGCGATCAAGGATGGTCAGGAAGGTATATGTTATTAAACGCACTAGTACTTGTCTTGTTGCACACTCTTCCCTTATTGCACATTCTAGAGACTCTTGGTGCTTTGATAGTGGTTTCTCTCACCACATGACTAGAACTCAGTAATTTCTAAAAAAACATCAAACCATGTGATAGTGGTTTTGTTACATTTGGTGATGGAAAGAAGAGTCGAGTGGTTGGAAAAGGTGAACTGCATATTGAAGAATTCCCCATATTCACTAGTGTTCTATTGGTGGAATATCTAAAGGCTAATCTCCTAAGTATCATCCACCTATGTGATGATAATATGGCTTAGAATTCCATAAGGAGAAGTTCATAGTGAAACATGGTAACAAAAAAGTGTTTTACTGGTATTCGGTCATCAGACAAATATTACTTGTTGGAACAAGAGATGAACTGCTTGACTGTCGAACATGATGAGGATGATCTTACGGGTGACCATGTTCCAGCATTGGATAATTTCTCAGATCATGGACGTAATGATGTTGGAACATCCGATGAGGTAGATCATACAGATGAAGCTGATGGCTGTTATAACTTCAGTATTGTTGGAGCACCGTCCTCCCCGGAACTCTCCTATGTTCCAACATCAGTGCAGAATGAATCAAGTAGATGAAAGACTACATTGATCTCTCGGGTTAATTAAAGGTAACTTACTGGTATATAATGTTTTCTCTCCCTCATTGAACCCAAGAATTACAAAGAGGTTCTACTTGATAAGTATTGGATTGCGGCAATTCAAGAAGAACTTGGGAAATCCAAACGTAATGGCAATGAAGCATGTTCAGTTGCTCAGAACTACATTCACGTTGAAGGAGTTGATTTTGATGAGACATTCGCACCAGTTGCCAGGTTAGATTCTATTTGCATTCTCCTTACTATGACTTGCAATGTGAATGTTACGATGTACCAAAAAGTTGTCAAGAGTGCTCCCCTACATGGTGTGGTTAATGAAGAAGTATATCATTGACTTAAGATGGATTTGTATGGATCAAAACAAGAACCAAGGGCGTGGTATGAGCGACTCACTACCTTTCCTATTCAGAAAGGTTATCGTCGATTGGGAGTAGATCGCACCTTGCTTGTTTTTTTGAGAATTATCAAATATACTGATTGCTCAAATCTATGTTAATGATATGATCTTTGGGTCTACTTCACCATCCTTGGTACACGATTTTGTGACATTGATGCAAGCTGAATTTAAGATGAGTATGGTGGAAGTATTTGTAAGATTTCAGGATGATCTTAAGGAATCTCACTTGAATGCAGTCAAAAGGATAATTCAATATGTTAGTGGGACTTCTGAGTATGAAAACTGGTATTCTAAGAATCAAGACTCTTATCTTGATGGGTATAGTGATTCTGACTTGGCAGAAAATGTGGATTATCGTAAATACATTACTGGTGAATGTTTTGCTACATGATTAAATCTGGTGTCGTGATATAGCAAGAAACATAATTCTATTTATTTATCAACTGTTGAGGTAGAGTATCTTGAAGCTGGAACTTGTTGTGCACAATCATTATTAATGAAGCGAATGTTGAGTGAGTGTGGAATTCATAAAGGGTCTCTGAACATTCTACGTGGCGACAAAAGTGCTATCGACATCTCTAAGAATCCAGTACAAAATTCTTGGACAAAGCTCATTGATATAAACCTTCATTTTATTCGAGAACTGGTTAAGAGGAAAGAAGCGGTAGTTGACTATGTTCCAATATAAAAAAATTTTAAGCCTTCATTTAACTGGTTGGACTCTGTAACTTTTGAGTTCCTTAGACAACTCTTAGGTGTTTGTTGAATTTGAGGTATTTATTTTTTTCTCAAGTTTTGTGTGATTTTATTTTTTTGTACATACATTAGAAAAAATAAAAAAATTGAAAAGGAGAAAAAGAAAAAAAATGGAGGCGTAGTTGGACATGTTGGAAGTTGGTGCTGAAGGCATTATGGTGATTGATGAGATGCATAGAGCAAATAGGTGGCCCCTCCTGGTATTCTAGTTTAGGATGATGAGGATTTGGAAGGCAATGATGCTGGTCATGTTCCAACACAGAGTATAGAGACAGGTAGAGAAGATGTGTACATGGAAATAAATGAGGCTGGTGTGATTGAATATTCTGATGTTCCAACATCAGTAAATGTGGTTGGAGAAGATTATGATCTGGGTGGTGAACAACCCTATGTTCCAACACCAGACATGGAGATAGGGGGAGAAAGTACCGATGAAGTGAATGAAGTTGAGCAGGCGATGTTCCAACATCGATACAGACTTGAGGCAATGAAAGGATCTTATGTTCTAACATAGAGAAAATGGGTGAAACTGAAATCTATCAGTGTATGATGTTCCTACTCAAGTTGAGCAGATTATTGAAAGCACTACTGATCATATTGCCATGAGAGATATGATATTAGCTAAGAAGACAACTGATCTTGGTGTATATGAGGAGTGTGGATTTACATCCTACTTGGACTATTTGGGTCTCAAGACTACTGCCTCAATTTACAAGGAGTACAACCGAGAGATTGTAGAAGATTTTTATGGAAGGCAACATTGATCCAGATTTTGAGTGATATAACAGAGTTTACATCAGAGGCAAGGCGATGAGATTTGCTGGAAGACTAATCAGTCAGTGACTTTGACACCTAACCTTAAGGATTTAGAGACTGTTTATGCTAAGGACTTTGCAGTGAAGGGCAATCAGATTCTGTTAGAAATTTCTAGAGAATTTCAGTCTTAGTGGCCACTCAAGGGAACACTACTGCATCTAGCTTGACTACCATAGGAAATTTGATCAAAGGCATGTGCATCACGGAATTTTGAGGCTATAACTCTTGATGTTGATGAGAAGAAGGTCAAGTTTGTGGCCATTAATGCAAAGTTGAGAGCTCTATCCATCCAGATTAGATGAGGCACAAATAGCTGCTCCTAAAAAGGTATGAAGACTATGCTATGGCTATGTTCCAACATAGGCCAGATATTTGCTTCAGGGGGAGCTGCATTTATTTGATATTTTGATTTTATGTGTCTATTGTGTTTGGCCTTTTTATGGTCCCAAGGGGAAGCTATTTTGGATTTCTTGGATGAATTTATTGGCTCTGTTGGGTTGATGTTCCAACATGCTTATTAATCCTAGATGTTGAGAGACTTCTGGAATTCAAGGGGAGATGTTATGTTCCAACATCCAGAGTGGTTTTCAAAGATTGACGTTTGTATTTGCATAAGCTCTTATGATGAAATTCCAAAAGGTGATTGGTTCACAAAATGGTAAAAGGGGAGATTGTAAAGTCTAGATTTATCTAGTTGACAATTTGTGGAAGTTATGCAAATATGGAAGTGTTGGGTTGAAACATCAAAGAAGGTAATTTTGGTGATATAAGGAATTTGGAGTTGTAATCCGAGAAGAAGTATTTTCATCCATGGTGTTTTTATCGAAGAATATATCAATTCCTATATTTATGGGATTTGACAGAATTTATGGAAATTGGATTTGATTTGATAAATATCCTGTGTGGAAAAGATTTGGATGGCATATGTTAATTCTTTTCTTTTAAGGGATTAAATTTGATAATTTCTATCTCCAAGGGATTTGATTGTAGAAAGAATTATATTTGCATATGACTTCATGCGTATAAGAATTGGAGATGGAATAAACTCCATGTGTGCAATGACTTTCCATGGTGGAACATACATAAAACTGAAGGCTAAAATGTTTTAACAGTTGACAGAATATTGTGTGGATATTTGTTTATGGAAGAAAGGAGATTTCACAATATGGTATTTTAAGCGTGTGGTAGAAGTATAATGAGTTTATGAAAAATCCCTATAATTATGGAAAATGATTTATGAGATATTTGAGATAAGAAAAATCCTTTTATTTATGGGATTTGAATATGCTACAGAAACAGATAAAGAACAGGAATATTATAGAGAGTTTCGATCTGCTCATGGACTATATATAGAGGACATTCACGTTATAGTTAGATAAGAAAAAGTATAATTGTATGGTGTACTTTGTTCTGTATCTTTCTGATTAGTGGATTAATTCTGAAGTGGGACAGACCCTACAGATCTAGCTGAATTTCACCGAACTGCATAATCATGTCTTGTGTCATTACACTTTATTTTATTACATACTTAATATAATTGATTATGTTGAAAATCAGTAGTAATAATTAAATTAATTACGTAAAACTAAATTTCAGCACTCGAGAGAGATGAATCCGCAGAATATACACTGACAAGGGAGTACCACAGGCACACAAGGTGTTTGTACTGGTCATAGAGATGGTCAATATGCATTCATAAATGACAATTGCACAATATTCTCGGCACATGCAGTGTCATGCTCTCATGAATGTCATCGTCTATTCGGAGCCGTGATTTTAGATTATTTCATGATTGTGTACTACAAAAACTCGAGAGGAAATTTTGTGTGTCAGCGTAACTCAAAGAAGGAAAGGAAGACCGAGAAACAAGTGCAGGAGGCTGAGCAAGCTATCTGAAATTTGGTTTTACCTAATTAATTCAATTATTATTATTATGCTTTAACATAACATATCTATCAAATATGTAATAAAGTAAAGTATAAAGATACAAGACTTGGTTACGCAGTTCGGTGATATTCACCTACATATGCGGGGTATGACCAAGTTTAGAATGAATTCACAAATAAGAAAGATACAGTACAAAGTACATCATACAATTATACTTATCTTATCTTATCTAATTATAACGTGAATCCTGCAAGCTCCCCTTTTTACTGATCCGCCTTGATCAGACTCCCTCTGACCTCGAAACTCGTCAACGCTGGATCTCCTCCTCCCGAGGAATTAAGGCATATGATTATGAATTTTGAACAGCAGGTCACGTATGTTAAAATTTTGGCTCTTTGCAATTCTCTCGAAAGATTGAAAATCTGTATGCAGATTTTTTTTTTCTATTAAGTCTGTATCTTGAATGCAACTGTGGTATCCCCTTTTAAAGGCATGAGCAGATCGAAAGTCTCCATGATTATCTCCATAATATTCATATTCCTTATCTGCTTTTGAAGCATATCCAAATCCCATAAATAAAAGGATTTTCCTTATCACAATATTTCCCATATATTCGATAATATCAATGTCACATTTGTAGGGATTTTCCATAAATCAACTATGCTTCTACACGCCTAATATATAGCAGAATATTCAGATTTTCATGATTCACAAATACCATTATATTCTGTCATTTCTCCATAAATCTTCTTGGCGTGTATACTGCTTGTCTGTATGTTCCAAGATGGAAGCATTGCACACATGAAGTTTATTCCATCTCCAATTCTGACACGCATGACGTCATGTGCAAATATAATTCCTTCTCCACATAAATATTCTGATCGCAATCAAATCCATTGAATATAGAAATTACCAAATCTAATCCCTTAAAGAAAGACATTAATATATTCCGTCAAAATCCTTCCACAAAGGATATTTATCAAATCAATTCTAATTTTCATAAATCCAATATAATCTCATAGGAATTGATATATTCTGAATTTAAACTTCATGGACGAAATATTTCCTTCTCAGATTTCTTCGTAAACTTCCATAAATCTCAATCATTACTTCTTTGATGTTTCAACACAACAATTCCATATTTACATAATTTCTATAAATTGCCAAGTAGATAAATTTAGACTTTCATAATCCGTGACGTGCCCCTTGGTCGAATTGGCATTTAAGTAGGAATTTTTTATTGTTGGAGTAGTTTTTTTTTTTTTTCCATTCTGTCTTTTATTCACCTCTCTTTGATCATCAGATGCTGTAGTCCTTAATTTATGGAATGTAGTTTATCTAGATTGGACTGATTCCTTGTGATCTTTGTAAACTTTTGATGCATGATATTTTCCATAAGGGTCAACTTTGAATTCCTAATTAATCTATGTTTTTGCTATAAGTAGGATCCGTGTTGTTCTATAAATAAAGACGGCGTGGTCCTTGATTTGGTGCCTCCTCCGACAAAAGCTAGAAACTTAATTTTTGGAAACTTGGTTCTAGATTTTCGTGAAAATATATTTTTATTTTACAGTCATGGGTGCATTCAGGGAGGAGCGGGGAGGTGCTCCAGTACCATCTCAATTCTAGCATATAAAGAGATAGATTCAAATATCAAAAAATACACACGAAACACAAAATCAAATTTCATGCGGTGAAATTCAATCACAAACACAATTATACACAAAAATACACACTACTCTCTGTTTCTTCTCCGAAAATCTCTCAGCAGAAATCCAATCTTCCTCAGCTTTCCGATCTTCTCGCTGGCGCGTTTCCGATCTCCTCATCCACAGTGATGTCCTCCGGTGACAACAATTGGCTCAATTCCGGTTTTGAAATACCACCGGTTTTAAAAATCGGTGCTAAATATTAAAACATAGCACCTGTTTAAACCGGTGCTAAAATGTTTTAAAATTTTCCCGCCAAAGAAATTGCCAAAAAAAATTTCCCACCAAAGAAATCGCCAAAAAAAATTAAAATTCAATCTTTCCGCCAAAAAATTCTAAATATTCATCGAAATTTTTTTAAGTTCAAATTTTCCGCCAAAAAATTTAAAAAAATTTGCCAAAAATTTCAAATAATATTCCCAGAAATTTCATGAGCTGGGAGCAAATGCGCAGCCACTATAAACTATTTTTTTAACTTTCAAAATCGTTCACTTCTTTTGTTGACTTTAACTAATAACTAAGTTAAGTTAAATTAGTCAACGATCAACATTTACTGACCTAATATATACAAATAAGAATAGAATTTATTTACATTAACTAATTAATGTTTAACCCTTAATTGATTTAGTATACATAAATACAAGACTAAATTATTGTTTTAGTCCCCTACAAAGTATCTTATACCGTGTTTTGGTCACCATTTGCAAATCAATCCTTAGACGGTACCCAACAAATTCAAAACAGTTTGTTTAGTCCCCAAATGTGGTCTTCAGGTAAGACTAAATGGTTTTCCAGTATAGTCAGGGGTATAATGGTAATTTTACTAATGAGCAAATATTTACAATTAAAAAATTCTAATTTTTAATTTTTTGGATTTTTGACAACTTCATGCTCGAGCCCTAGAGCCCTTGACCCTCGAACCTCCTACCTCCTGCCTCGAGCCTCGATCCCGAATGTGGGGATTTTGAACCACTTCACGCTCGAACCCTCGAACCCTCGAACCCTCGAACCCTCGAACCTCCTATCTCGAGGACTCGGACCTCCTGCCTCGAAGACTCAAACCTCCTGCCTCAAAGACTCGAACCTCCTTATTTGACTCTATATATAAATACTAGTGACTAAGCTGACTTTAACTAATCAACGGTCAAACTTTACTCGACTTTCAATATATAAACACTAATAACTAGGTTGACTTTGTCTAATCAATGGTCAAGCTTTACTTGACTTTCAATACATAAACACTAAAATCAAATTTGACTTTAACTAATTAACAGTCAAACTTATTTGAATTATTATACTCCCTCCGTCCCAAATTAAACTGCACACTTCATAAAACGTCACTATTTATTGTTCAACTTTAACCACATATTTGAATAGATATATAAACAATAATATTATCATATGTTATATGGTTTGATTCGTCGTAACACGTAGTTTCTGAAAAGTAACTTTTTATATGCCATAATTATACGTAATTAAACATATTAACGATTAGACAAGTTTCTTAATGAGCGTGAAATTCTCTCTCATACTATTTAATTTGGGACGGAGGGTGTATGATAAATACTAATAAAAATGTTTGACCTTGTCTAATCAACGGTCAAACTTTACTTGACTTTTTATATATAAATACTAGTGACTAAGTTGACTTTAACTAATTAACGGTCAAACTTTACTTGACCATTACTAAACACTAGTGACTAAGCTAACTTCAAGTAAACAACGGTCAAACTTTACTTGACTCTCTCTCTATATAAAAACACTAGTGACTAGGCTAACTTTAACTAATCAACAATCAATGTTTGCTCGATTATTACTATATAAACACTAATAACGAGGTTGACTTTGTCTAATCAATGATCAAACTTTACTTGACTTTCAATAAATAAACACTAATAACAAAGTTGACTTTCACTAATTAACGGTAAAATTTATTTGAATTAAAATACTAATAAAAATGTTTGACTTTGTCTAATCAACGGCCAAACTTTACTTGGCTCTCTCTATATAGAAACACTAGTGACTAAGCTGACTTTAACTAATCAACGGTCAAACTTTACTTGACTTTCAATATATAAACACTAATAACTAGGTTGACTTTGTCTAAACAATGGTCAAACTTTACTTAACTCTCTCTCTATATAGAAATACTAGTGACTAAGCTGACTTTAACTAATCAACGGTCAAACTTTACTTGACTTTCAATATATAAACACTAACAACTAGTTTGACTTTGTCTAATTAACGGTCGAGATTTACATGACTTTCAATAATAAACACTAATAACAAAGTTAACTTTAACTAATAAACGGTCAAACTTTATTTGAATTAGTATCTATTAAATACTAATAATAATGTTTGACTTTGTCTAATCGACGGTCAAACCTTACTTGACTTTCTATATATAAGTACTAGTGACTAAGTTGACTTTAACTAATCAATGGTCAAATTTTACTTAACTCTCTCTCTCTCTCTGTATAGAAACACTAGTGACTAAGCTGAAGATCGTTATCGAAGGCCAATAACACCTCTTTATCTTCATCTTAGAGGTGTACATGATAGAAGCGGTGTCCCGGCTCTTCCTGGAGAAGATGCGTACTACTTCTCTTGAAGGCCGAGACCATTCTCGGTTTGGAAGACACCCGTGGGGAACAAACCACGACTGAAGAGCCGGTTCACACAACTGGTTGTATGGAAGTAGCATGGAGTGAGGGGCTAGTGAGGCTGTTCTCATGCCCCTTGGTATTTTCACAGATGATTTCTACAGGACCCCTGTCATCATGAAGGGGTAGCATCTTTTTGGACCACCTGGCTGTATCATCTAGCCCAGGGGTAGCTTAGTAGGTATCATGTATTCACGGAGTGGGACAAGGTTCCCATTCTCGTAGACTTTTCTGGTTCCTTCTGGGCCACCTGATTGTATCATCTAGATCAGGGGTACTTTAGTAGGTTTCATTCTATCATGGGAGTGGGACAATGTTCCCACTCCCGTAGACTCTCACGTTTCTTTCTATTTACCATTACCTTCGACTAGTGACTAAGCTGACTTAAACTAATCAACGGTCAAACTTTACTCGATTTTCAATATTTAAACACTAATAACTAAGTTAACTTTAACTAATTCATGGTCAAACTTCATTTGAATTAGTATATATAAATAAAAATTAAAAATGGTTGGAAATAAGTGAAATGACTATTATACCCCTGTGAAAAAAAATCAAAAAGGAAACCCTTCCCTCATTACTTCATTTTCTTTCTTCCCAAAATTCATCCTTCACATTTTCCTCACCGCTGCTCGACTAATCGACGATCGATAGTGGTTCGATTGGTGTGGGTGCTGTGGTTCGATTGGAGATGAGTCAGTGGCGGCGCGATGGTGGTTCGATTGGAGCAGTTGTGGAGAAGAGGTGGTAAAGAAGCATGGTGTTGTGGGGGATATAGTTTCTAGCGGAGCTAGGAGGTGGCGGAGCTGGGGCGGAGGTAAGGGGTGGCGGAGCTAGGGCAGCGGTGGCTGAGCTAGGTTCTTTCTGGTGTCTGGTGGTGTGGGTTTATCGCAGAGCTAGGGCAGAGCTAAGAGCTGACGGAGCTAGATTGGAGATAGGGGCACGGTTCTTTCTGGTGACTGGTGCCGTGGGATTCTGGCAGAGCTAGGAGGTGGCGGAGCTGGGGCGGAGGCATAAATAGTGCCTTGAAACAAGCTGACGAAGCACGGCATCTTATATTGTGGCTACACGTGCCGATGAATCCCTTCATGCCCAGTAAGTTCACCCCACCATCGTGGGCTTCGGTTCTGCCGCCTCCATTTTCCCTATCGTTGAGTGCCTTTTGGAACACTAGCAACGTCCGCGAGACCCTCAAACACTTGCACGAAACCTTCAGCCTCGCTAAAACATTGTAAGAAACTGCTCAAAAAAATAAAATGTTTCAATCAAATTAGATTTATCAAATTCCAAGGTTAATTTCAATCGGTCTGTAGGGAGAAAGAGCTGGAGATGTTAAACATGGTGAAAAACAGTGAAATGAGTGTAAATGATGACGGTTCTGTTAATAGGTTTAAGGAACTACTGGTAGAAAATAGGATAGATTTGGACTCTCATGAATCGTTTGCTCTAGAAGCCGCGAATGCTTTGATGTCGAAACCGAGGGTTCAGGTCGAACCATTTCGAGTTGTGGCGGAGGAGAAATGTGCGGTGGTGAGATTGGGAGATAAGTTGCAGTAGCACAAGAGGAATAAACTGTGGAGGAAGAGAAGGAGGAAGCAGATTGCTGAGAAGAAGGCGAGGGTCCTTTATATGTTGCTTTCTGATTGCAATGCTTGTTGTTTCTAGAGTTTTTTGTGATTTCAATTAAATTGTTTTGTTTTTAGTATATTCAGAAGCTCGAGAAGTTTGAGAAATATGACAAAGAAGCTAATGAGTGGAGGGCTAGACAGATAGCCAAGGAAGTTGCCCGAGGAAAGGTAATGATCACTGGATTCTTTGCAGGTTTTTCTTCTTGTGGCTGCTTTGCTTGGTTTTTCAAATAATCTAATGTCGTTGGTGCCTTTTCGTGTTTTGTTTGAGAATATTAACGTGGTGAATTTTTTGGAGTACTCAAATTTCTTAGTTTTGTAATTAAGATATTACCGCCACTTCTTGTTCCTGGGAGAAAACCTTAATGTGCCTTAGGATCTGTATATGAACATTTAAAGGAGCAGCGTGCCAGTTCTTATGTGTTTTCAATCAGATGGAACTCACTGTATTCATATGATCTGTTATTCATTATTTGATTCACTATTGCACCTATCTTCTAGTCTTTGAGAACTGATGTAGCATAGGGTGAATTGACTTGCCTTTAAACAATAAAAAATGTTGTTGTATAGCTTATACAAGCTTCTAACTTATCCATGCCAAGAGGTGTAACTTTTATTTTATTCCTTGTCACTTGGAATTGTTTCCCATACAGTTGGGAACTAAACATAACTTCTGGCTAATCGGTTGGTTTGTGCATTCAGGTGGAAGAAATGAAGCAAATATCAAAACACAAGGCCAGAAAGGAGAAGAAAATATTGGGATCTGATGTAAGCAGTAATTATTTGTGCTCAAGTTGTCAATTTCTTGTCCCTAGCTTGTAATGCTCATTTGATTTAACATGCAGCTTGAGGTAATGCTGATTGTGGAAAAATTGCAAGAACTACGAAATTGCCAATCTCCCCTATTCTTGATATGTTTCTGGATGTCAATTCAATAGTCAAATCCATCAACAGAAATTGCCAATATGGGCACTCCTTCAAGCATTCTTTTTGTTACAAAATGTGCTGAGAAAGCTTGAATAAATTTCAATGTTCTAGTGAACATCATCTGTAAGAACTAGGCGAGAAAGCTTTGGTAGAGCAAGATGGCTAAGATTTTTCCAGTTGATCACTGACTTTTGCCATTTGTATGCAGGTTCGAAGAGCATGGGATGCATACATTAGACCCGGTGCAAGGTTAGTGTTCTATTTAATTGGTAAATTGGATGTCACTTCAAATTGTGAACCCTTCTTAGTCTTGAGTAAAGCAATAAGGGCATTAGTAAAGTCAATGATACTGAATGAACCTTTCCCCTTTTCCCCTTGTGATTGTTCATGCATAGTACTGTATGTGGTAGTTGAATGAACAGTAGATATAACTAAAGACTTGCTTGAACAACTTCGGCATTGGTTTGGAGCATCTATATAGAAGCTTAATATTTCTAACTTATAACAATAGTGCTCGTAGACCATACATAATACGTGTGTCAAGTTTTACGCATCACAGAAGCTTTGAATTTAAACCTATTCTTATATTTGTGATTCATATCATGTTTCTGCTAAATAGTGCATGGTCCTGTTAATTCTCGGTTCATTGTGAACTATGTAGTTTCTCAATAGAACAAAGAAATTGCAAAGTAGGTGGAGGAGGCACAAATGAATAAAGATCACATGTTTCAGGAACCGAATGACTCTGTCGTTATAGCATGAATCAAGCATATGCTAATTTTTTCTATTTATTATGTCAGTATAAAAGTATTGCTCAGGCAAATGAAGAGGCCCTTAAACAGCTTGAAACTACATATGAGAAATCAAAGGCAGAGGTATCACACCATCATTGTTTTGTTATTGTTGAACGCATAGAGTTTTCTTGCTAAACATTTGGGTATTGCTAAACATAGGGTGAATTGACTTGGCGGAGCTAGTCAGTAGGCATTCACTTAACCTTTTCTTATTTATATAGGCTGCTTGTGACATTTTCAAATCGTAAGGTAAAACATAATGAGATAGACTTGTGTGCTAAGTGGAGTTTTGATTACTCTTTTTTTTTCTCTATGTTTTTTTAGATCTAAACTACGTAGCCCCTTTGTGTGTATGTTTGATTCCTTTGTCTATTTGAATATACAGAGGATTTCCAATTTGTCTTAAGTATGTTCTAGACATTAACTTCTGAACATACGATGAGCCTTCCAAGGTAAGATTTACTGATTTAGTTACATTTACCTTTCCCCCTACAGTTTTTGCAAACTAAATTGAAGTTTGTAGTTTTATGGTCTTGTAGATGCATATGGAATGGTAAATCTGAGCATTTTTAAGGATCATAGATTGAAGATTAGTTGTGTGGCTTAGCCTTGTGATTTGATGTGTATACGCCACATGATTCAATTGCTAGTTCAAGTTAAAGTTATGTTTAGTCACGTAGATAGTTATGTTTAGTCCCATTAATTATTAATTTTGTATCATAACTTTTTCGGTTTTATTTCTATATTATCAATTTTGTAAAGTTGATTTTATTATTAAATTAATGTGGAAATGAATTGTTAATTTTGGATCTTTTTCCCTTCCTCTGAAAGCAGCAGCACACTGCTGCTTTCAAAGGAAGGGATTTTTTTTTGTCATCGTAAATAATTTAGCCCCGGTTAAAAAATCGGTGCTAAGAAAAAATCTGGTGCTAAATTAGCACCGGTTTAAAAATCGATGCTAACAAAAAAATCGGTGCTAAAAGTAGGAATTTAGCACCGGTTTTTTTCCAACTGGTGAAACCGTTTAGTCGGTTACTTAGGCACCGATTTTGTTTTATGAAAAAACCGGTGCTAGAACAAAAAAATATGTGCTAGAGGGGGGTCTCTGTGGTAGTGTCTCTACTAGTTTAAGCGCAAAAGACAAAAACTTCAATCGTGGGTTGTAATTCGATTCCGCTTGAACGTACTAGCAGTAACAACCATTAATCCTTGATTTTTTAACATTGTCATTGGAGAAAAAAGTGCGGGATGAATCTCTTGGAGTATACTAGAAGACAACACTTCTCACCCCATTAACATTCATACAACCACCACATGTTTGTTGTAAGAGACTAAGTAGCGCTATTCATCCTTTGATGATTAAATTTTATTTTTGAATACATATTCACAAATCCATAATTTATTAGAAGTCAAAGCACTATAAACCTCCTCGATAATTCTTGAAAAACTAAATACATTGTAAATTATGGTGAAATTAAATGCATTACAGCGTTTTTGTTCGCTTCATGTGTCCACTAAGCCTTCGTGGGAGTAACATGGATTCCCCTTTGTTCATACTAACATTTTTGAATGATAAAGTGAACCTTTCAAAATTTGTGGGGGACATGGTGAAACTATGGAAACTAATGATTTCTTGTAATAAATACTTTTATGATTAGTTCCTGCGATCCGTTTAAGTCCCATTTTTAATAGATGTCCTCTTTAACGGTAACTGAATAATATGCTTTTTAAAAAAAATTTGTGTTTTCCCCCTTCCAACTTTCTTGGAAGGATCTAAGTGCAAAAAATAAAATTTTCAACCGTGGGTCTTAATTCAATTCAACGTACCCGCAGTATCGTTATGTTTCACGATACAGTAAAATCGTTACTTATATATTTTTAAATAAGAAACCCATTTCTTAGCACATGTTATTATTACATAATCAGTGCTAAAGAAATATGTAGCACCGGTAGCTAGTACCTATTATTTGGCCTAAAAATACCGTTGCCTATTTGTATTGGGTGTTAAATTTTGGTTAAAAACAGGTGCTAGAGGGGTAAACAATCAGTGCCTAATCTCCCAGTAGTGCCCTATATCATGAACCGTGAACAGTATAATTGGATTCAAACACGTATATATAGTATATATTACAATATCATAATAACCGCAGTACAAATCTCGTAGAGTACAATATCACAGGAACAAGAAGCAAACAAAAAATTACAATAGAAATCAACTGACAAGAGAAAACTAGGAAGAAAAGAAGATAGAATGATGACTGAATGAATCACACATGTCCCGAATGGTGTATTTAATTAGCAGAAGGTGGTGCCAAGGTAGGAATTGCAGGAATCGAAGTGGGGAGACTTGGGAAAGAAGGAATGGACGTAGGGAGGTTTGGGATTGTAGTAGGGATATTTGGCAATGAAGTGGCAGCTGGCAGGGGAGGTAGAGCCACCTTCGGGACCACTGGCAACGTCGGAAGTGTCGTTGGAAGCTGAGTCGGTGCCGGCAGAGTGGTCGGAAGCGGTGTCGGCAAAGATGGAAGATTTGTAGGCAATGTTGGCAATGGTGGCAGTGTGGGCAAATTGGGTAAGGAAGGCATAGTTTGCAATAGTTGCCGAGACGCCTCACTAACATTCACGATGGACAAAGATAAGGCCATGATCGAGCAGAGAATGGTGCAAACCTTAATAGGAGCCATGTTTGCTGATGGGATTAATAATGTTGGAATCAAAATTGTTTGAAGCTTTTTGAAGGGATTTGTGTATTTGTTGTGCTTATTTCAAGTGAGAAACTATGCTTTTTATAGGAAAATATTGTCGTTGTAGTTGATTATTGTTCAAAGTTTGATTGGATGTAGTTGAGCTAGTTTTGGAGCCTTCTCAACCATACTTCATTTGTGCACTTCCATATAGGAAAATCGCCAAACTGATTCCTCCAAATTATGGACTACGTGAAATTGTTTTGGGTAGAATCTCCACCAATAATTATTAGGCTTATCATTATGATATAACATGTTTTAGCGAGTAAGTTTATATAACCTTACCTGGATGGTAATAAAATAATGGGAAAAGTGCAAATAAAAGATTGTATTAAATTTCGAACGTTCAGATATGTAACCTTATTATTCGTAAAATTGTGTAGATATACCCATTTTGCTCAATTTCAGTGTTGACTCAATAAAATCAAGTGTTTCCAACCTACAAAGACATAAATAACCCTAGACTGAAGGCTGCAAATTTTATGATCATTCTATCCCTAGACTTCTTCTACTTCAAACACACCTCCGTTGCTCCTCCACCGGACCTCTATCGGACCTCCATCACTCCGGCCCGGACTAGAACCACCGCCGCTCAGCCGTCTATCCTCAGTCGGCCCTCCAACGCTTCGCCAACAATCCTCCGATGCTCTGTCAAAGATCCTCTGATGCTCCACCGACAATCCTTCGACGCTCCGCCGACGATCCTCTGATGCTCTGCCGACAATCCTTCGATGCTCCACCGGCGGTCCTCTGACGCTCCGCCGACGATCCTCCGCTATTCAGCCCCCGGTCCAGAACCACCGTTGCTGCCTAAAATCCTAGCTCCGCCGCTCAGCGCCCACCACCAAAAACCCTAGCCTCGCACTGCTCAGCCTCCAACCACCGGAAACCCTAGCCGCTCACCCTCCCTACCACTGCTTAAACCTACCGCTCAATCCTAGCGGCTCAGCCTCCACCGCTCAGCCCCAGCACCACAGCAGTAATAGCCCTAACACCACAACCACTGTAATAGCCCACCACCATGCCGGAAACCTAGCCCGCTTGCCCATCGTTCGCACCACCCTCACGAAATGGACCCGATTTAGGTGGAGAGTAAATTAGGTGGAGGAGACGAGGAATAAATTTTAGGTGGAGAGTAATGAGATGAGGATGGAGAGTTAGACGAAGGACATGTGAGTGGGGATTAGGCAGAGGAGATGGGAGGAGGATTAGGTTTTTTCATTTTTTAGAATTTTTAGAATTTTAAAACTCGAGGGGGATATTCTATTCTTTTCACCAATTTCCGACTAGTCTGGCTGTTGATATTTCTGTCAACAAAATTCAGGGTTAGATTTGCACTTTCAAATTTTACAAGATTATGCCTACACTTTTGAATGAAACATATGGTTAAAAATGTACTTTTCTCAAAACTAATTAATTTAAAAGGAGAACTAGAAAGAAAATTTCTACTAGGTAAACCAACAATTGAATGATAAATTAGAGTCCATGTGAGAAGACGAAAAATTAAGATGTGAAAATATATTTGCTGATGAACTACCCGCTATTAAAGGTGATTTTACCATATCGGAGAATTTATTTTGTATGACATTTTTGGTTTTGCACTACTAGAAAATAGGTACATAGGCACTGGTACCTAGCTTTGGAGGACTAAAAATCGGTGCTAATATTATGAAAGGCACATGTTTTATGTCCAAATTCCACAAAACTGATGCTAAAGTAGTGTATCAGCACTGGAAATGTGGAACTGATTCTCAAAACCAGTCACATACATAATTATTAGCACCGGTAATTTTATAACACGTGCAATGTATTGATGCTAGCAATTTTTCCCATATGCAAAATAATGTTTTTCACGCACAAAGAAGTGGAGGAAAAACAATAGCACCGATATGCAATAGTCTACCGGTGCTGCAAATAACATTTAGCACCGGAATGTAGTACACTAGTGCCATAAATATGGGACCCAGATGAACATTGGAAGGTATTGTTGACATTACTAGCACCGGAATGTAGTACACTAGTGCTATAAATATGGGACCCAGATGAACATTGGAAGGTATTGTTGACATTACTAGCACCGGTTTACAGAAAATCACCCTAACCGGTGCTGATAATGCATAAATGGTCAATTTGGTGGGTAAATTTTTGGAGGGAAATTTTTTAGCACCGGTAAGTAGGCATGAAACAGGTGCAAAAACAACATTAAATGGTCAGTTACCACTATTCAATGGCAGGTAAAAAGTGGATTTTTTTGGGAGAGAGACATTTATGGTATTTTTGGGAGGGTTTGGACATTTAATGCTCCAATGAAGACCCACAAAGGTAGGTTTATTTTGTTTGGTATGTTATTGATGATCTAATATGTTTGACACGTGACATAGGGGTGGCTTATTGAAAGAGGTGGCATGCCCAGTATGTTACGTGTCACGCTACAAGAAAAGGAGAAATGCGGTTGTCGATGGAGATGTTGTCGTGAAGTTAGGGAAACGCATTCCCATGAAATGCATGTGATATCTTCCAATTATTATGAGGTTGAAGAGGTCATTTCAGAATGCCAATGATGCAAAGAACATGACTTGGTACATGTGCAGGCGTTATGTTCAGAATGATGTCATTCGTCATCCAGCTGATGCCGATCAATGGAAGAGATATGATAAGAGGCATCCGGATTTTGTAAGTGAGCCAAGGAACTTGAGGATGGTTTTGTGTACCGATGGAATTAATCCGTTTGGCAACATGTCCTCTAGGAATGGTTCATGGTTGGTAATGCTGGCCATATACAACCTTCCATCATATTTGTGTATGAAGAGGAAATATGTGTTGTTGTCTTTGTTGATTTATGGGCCAAAACAACCCAAAAATGACATCGATACGTATCTGGAACCTTTGATACAAGATTTGAAGGTTCTATGGTCTGACGTTGTTTATGTGTTTGATGGTTTTAGCGGATTGGAGTTCAATTTGAAGGCAATGCATTTTGGTACCATAAATGATTTTCCTGCATACGGAAACCTTTTGGGTTATGTGGTGAAGGGGCACAAGGTGTGTCCGGTGTGTGAAGAGTCCACAGATTACCAACAGCTGAAGAATGGTCGCAAGACTATCTATTTGGGTCACCGGAAATTCCTCCCAATGAAGCACAAGTTGCGTGATGACATATTTTAGTTTGTTGGTGGGAATAAGGTGAGAAAGCACCAAAACCATTGAAGGGGCTTGTCATAGTCAACAAGGTGAAGAAATTGAATGTTGTTCTTGGGAAGAAGATGAAGAAGGTTGGTACAATGCCTGATAGACCTTGAAATAAGAGGTTGGTTTTCTTTGATCTACCTTATTGGGAGCATTTAAAGGTTCGACACTATTTAGATGTGATGAACATTGAGAAACATGTGTGCGAGAGTTTGATTGGTACCTTACTTAATATTTTGTGGAAGGCAAAAGATAGCTTGAATGAGTAGAAGGATTTGGTGGAGCTTGGAATTCGGTTGAACCTAGCACGGGAGGTGAGAGGGAAGCGACCATACCTCCCTCCCGCTTCGTGCAATCTGTCAGTGGATGGGAGAAGATCAGTTTGTGAGTGTATCCAATGGGATCAAGGTACCATCCGGATACTCTTCAAATGTTAGTCTATTTGTGAATAATGATTTGTGTATGAATGGCTTGAAATCGCATGATTGTCACGTTCTTATGCAACAATTATTGCATGTTGCCATATGTGGCGTTATGGAGGAGGATGTGCGATTAGTGTTTTGCAATTTCTTCTTCAACTCCATTTGTCTGGAGAATACAAGTAGGCAGATGCTTGATGTGTTGGAGCGAGGGGGGTATTAGTGTTATGTCAGTTGGAGAAGTACTTTCTTCTGTCCTTCTTTGACAGCATGGTTCATCTAGTCATTCATTTGGTTTGGGAAATTTGACTATGCGGTCTGGTGGGTATGCATTGGATGTACCCTTTTGAGCGACACACGGGTGTTTTCAAATGTTACATTCACAATTGTAGCCAATCGGATGAGAGCATCGTACAAAGGCACATCACCGAGAATATCATTGAATATTTACCTCGAACTTAGTCGGTAAGAAGTCGGTTGGATCACCAGAGCTAGTGCATATTGGTAGGAATAATGGGGTTGCACGTTCTAAAGGTACACTTCATACTCCTTTCTATGCTGAGCTGATGACAGTTCACCTTTAAGTTTTAAGGAAAGGTAGCAAGACTGCAATCTATGTTCAAGAGCACATGTCGTATTTACAAGCACTTTATTCGGACTAGCCTTTGAATAAAATACAGCTAGAGCATTATTCCACATTCGTTAATTGGTTTTATAATCGTTGCAATGTGGAAGACATGCCTAGTAAACTTCATGCCTTTGTTAGAAAGCCAAACTGCACAGTTAGGAGGTTGCTATGGTATGATATTAATGGCTTTACTTTTTCAATGGCTGATAAGGATAGCAAGAGCATGACGCAAAACAGTGGAATTTACATTGAATCTGAATTGATGTAGCATACTAGCTAGAAAGACAAACCATATCGTTGTAGTGATGTAAGGGTGATTGACGAAATTTGGGAGTTGGACTATGTTGAATTCAAAGTTGTGGTTTTCAAGTGCCGATGGGCTTATAATGGGGAAGGGGTTCGTGCGGAGAAACCCACGAGTTTCACATTGGTGGACCTTAACCGAGTTGGGTTTAAGGATGACAAGCTCATCTTAGCTGCCCAGGCACGACAAGTTTTTTATGTCTGGGATCCTAGCAACGAGAAGTGGCATGTCGTCCTACTAAGGAAGAAGTTCTACTTCAGTGAGGAAATTTATTGGTCCGTCCGAGGAGAAAGTCCAGAATTTCTATCTGTATTTCCAAGTTTGGAGGATGTGGGAGGAACTTTAGCAGGAACACGGTCACATGGCGATGGATTGTGGGTTGATGAGAGCAGTCAAATTGTGGGGGGTGATGTTGTGTTGAAAAGGAAAAGGTAGGTTCATCTAATGACAGTTAATGTAATTATCATTATACTTTTGTGTAATCTCCATTGTTCTATGTACTCAGCACAATGATACTAATACATGAATTTGGGTTTACCTTGTATGCAGTGCATTGTTTGTTTCTCTTTTTCACTTCGATGGAAAGGTTCATTGATTTTATTATAAAACCAATAAACACTGGTTTATATACATCAAACCGGTGCTGAAAAACAGAGTATGTGCTCTGTTTCATGTTTTAGCACCAGATTTTGTATTCTCGGCACTGGTTCTGCAACCGGTGTTGTGGTGTTAGTAATTTTTTTTATCTCTTAGCTCTGGGGTTGGAAAAATATTGTCAAAAAAATACAAGGCAACCTCAGGCAGCTTCTTGACTTGAAAAAGGCACCAGTTTTGCAAGTTTCAGCACCGATTTCATAACCGGTGCTGTGGAGTTAGTAACCTTTTTTTCCTCTTCACTCTCGGGTTGTAAAAATGATGTCAAAAAAAATACATGCTAGCCTCAGGCAGCTGCCTGACTTGAAATAAGCACCAGATTGTCATGTTTCGGCACCGATTCAACAACTGGTGCCATGGAGTTAGTAAAGTTTTTAGCCTTTTAGTTCTCGGGTTGGAAAAAATAGACAAAACTTTACCACCAATTAGGTACTTATATTAATTATAGGGAAATAGTGGAGAAATAACACAACACCGGTATAACATTGAATAGAATTGGTGCTATGTTTTTGAAATTAGTCAAAATTTTAAAACTTTTGATCTACTATTGGAGGGGAATTCAAAATTTTTGAGGTTTTGGGCCAAAAATATTTCAGCCCAGGAGTTTATAATAAGCACCGGCTTGTGAAAATAAGGCACCGGTAAAATAAAAGGGTTCTGATAATTAAATTATGTATAGCCAGGATTAAGTAGCCATAGGCAGATGCTTTAAATGATTCCTGGCACCGGTTATCGTATGAGAGAACCAATTTTCATACCAATGCTCTATACTTAGACAATTTTTTCTTCTCCTGCTCTTGGGTTTCGAAATAAAAATACAAGGTAGCCTAACGCAATTGTGTTTTTAAATGCTAGCACCATTTTTATACAATAACATCACCAGTTTTTAGACCGGTGTTGTATACTTAGAAACTTTTATTAGGTCTATACTCTCAGGAAATGAAATAGCAAAGCAACCTTAGGAAACTATGTTTCATATCATAGGTACCGGGTTTTTTAAAAATAGAACCGATATATTTGATGTGTTACCGGTGCTAAAAAAATTTAATATAAAAGGGGATCAATCGTGTTACTCACATAACGGTCCCCTTTTTCTTATTCCTCCACCTTCTCCGATTGGTTTTCCCCACGATCTCCACGTTCTCCACCATTCATTCCACCAACATCAACCATTTACCACATTATTCCTCCATATACAAGCATTTACTAGAAAGTCCCATTTAGCAATCACACAGAACAGATTCTCCACTTTCGGACTCGCCGTCAGCAAAGAATCATTGACTAGGTGTCCAGCCACAATTTTAAGAGGTACGTTATGATTCAATCATTTTCTGTTTGGGCAAAATTTAAACTTTCATCAATTTGAGTAAAATTAGTATCAAATTCTATGTGTTCGATGAAATGTTTCAATGAATCTTTTATAATGTTTATTTCTATTGGGTTGTTTATTGTGCAATGTTTGAGTATGATGTTGTTGTCCATGTGATGTTCAAGTGTTTTTGTTATGAGGATGTTGGAATGTTGTTAGTGCTATGTTATGTTGTAGTGCGATGTTATGGTGATTGGTATGTTGTTATTTTTGTAATACAGTTGACGTTTTCAAGTTTTTATGTAAAAGGTTCATAATCATTGTACCACTATTTTTATTTGTAGATGCCTCCAACAACAAAAAACATGGCCGGAAAGGGGAAGAGGGGTGACCCTCCATCCAAACAAAACAAGATGGAGAACAAACAAATAACCTATGAAGGAGAGAAAGAGGAGGTTATACCCATGGTTCCCCTTAAAATACAGTTTGAGGAAGATTGAGCGGTTCCAATAGGTACTCCCAAGGAGGAAATTCCCGAAGAAGTTACCGACGAGGAAGTTCTAGAAGAACCAACAGGTGACAGCGAGGGCAAGCCCCATCGAGATCCTAAGAATGATGACCTTATGAAGGCAAGGGGCATAATAGGAAGGCTTTTGAAAAATTTGAGATAGACAACAATTGTAGGGAACGCGGGACGACTACGTGCTAATCAGTTATGTTAGTCACAGAAAAGAACCCCATCACCCATCGCATTCGAGGAGGTTGACAGTCAGTTGGCTTGTACAAGGAATTGGAGCACCTTGACGGCAAATTGTAACTACACTTTTAGAAGGTGCATCAGATTTGGTACGTGGATATACTGGCTTAACGTGCCAAATGATGTTAAATAGGAAGCGTGGAAGGACATAAAGGTAATAAATTATTTTCAATACTTAGTTCATCCATGCGTACTTGTCATTAATTACACAATGTCCTCATGTGCCTGATATTTAATTCTAAGTAATCTTCCATCGCATGTGAGTTTTAAGTTCAAAACAGAGTTGACTGAAGAACAAATGAAGAGTTTGAGGAGGACTGTGGCGATTAAGGCTGGTGATGCACACCGCAATTGGAAGACCAAGGTAGCAAACAAGTACATCTGGCTTCTCCCAGACAACAAAGTTCCTAAATCAAGCCCTGGGAAAATACAAGTGGATGGATGAGGAGAAGTGGAAGAAATTCGTGGAACACAAAAGAACTGAGGATATGCTAGTAAGTACAGTTATTACATTCCATGGACAAAAATATATCAATATTATTTAGCCATATATACTGAGATGTTAATAACTAATTAATATATTTAATTTGTTGAAAAGGGGAAAAAAGAACAAGGAAGAACTCAAGGGAAAAGAAGTATGTCCACCACACCAGACCACGGAGGAATAGAGCGACAAAAGAAAAGTTGGTCGAGCAGATGAAGGAGAAAGAGAGGAAGAGGCTAAGGTTCTTGGATACACAGAAGAGGGGGTCAAGAAGGAAATAAAGGCAAAGGAATTCAAACCAGACATATCATTGGTGTACTTGGAGTCGAACAGGGGAAAAAAACAAGGATTACACAACCCCATAAGTGAAGACCATAGAGGAAAAAAATGAAAGTATACGATTGTATAATTTTACTATTTTTCTATTTCAAGTCAACTGTAATTTTCAATAATAACACAAAAAAATGAACCACGGTTGAGGATGAACAAGGAAAACGAAAAGGGGAACTCTAGTCTTGGGCCCGGGGGAGGACATTTTGATAATAGTGTTGAGGAAGAAGGATCATCCGAGATGGTACAGAGGTACCCAATCCCGACTTCTGGTAGCGATTGCTATCCCTGGATTATCAGGTAGAAAATGTGGCAGCATCTCTTCGTCCCAGAAGAAGCCTGCCAAGAAACCCTACGTTGATCAACCGGTTGTGAAGGCGATGGTCTCGTACCTCGAGCAGTTCGTCAAGAGTATAGCTACAACCGGGGGAGTAAATATTCTTGAGGGCCTAGCGGATCCGAAGAGCTTCATTGAGAATGCAATGTTTGGAGGTATATCCACTGGTATCAGCGGCTTGGGCCAAGACCACCCTAGCAACTGAGAAGCAGCTGAGAGCGTGCAGTTGTTGGGGTTGGTGGATTTATTTCCGAAGTACTGGCCGAGCTTATTTTCCAGACCGCATAAATCAGAATTATTTATGGAAAGCTTGGTGGACTTCAAAAACAAGTTTGTCCACCTAACAGGAATGGAATAACTATCGAACTCATTCATAAATGTCGAGATGGGGTGAGATTTACTTGTTTACAATTTCTTAATGAATTTGTACACTAATATGTTTCAAATATTAACTATTTTTATTTTTCAAGGCACCTCTGGGATCAAGTCTTCAAAATAAACAATGGCCATATCCAATTTCTGTTGTGCTATACGGGAGGATACTCCACGGAAATAAAGGAGGCGGAGGTCGATGGTCGTCCTGAAGCCATTCTCTCAACCATGCTCAGTGCTGAACCCCTGATTTATGTTGTGCCATATATTAAAATGTAAGTGGCCCATTATAATATTCACATTCTTTATAGGTGACTAAATTTTTATTCTTGACATACATTCTTTTGAAAACAGTGATCATTGGTACTTAATACCCATCCGTCCTAGTATGGAGGAAGTTTTTACCCTCTACTCGATGACGGGAGGAATAAAGCCAAAGAACATTAATGAAAACAAAATCATTGCAAGGTACATACATTCATGTCATCGGTGTTAGTTTGAACGACTTTAATTTTGAGTTCACTAATATTTATAAGTCCAACATTACCAGGATTGCATGCGAATATCAAAGGCGGAAGTTGAAGGTGGAACCCCCTCCGGACTACACATAGAGTATCACAAACATTGATGTAAGTTATACAATCCAAGAGTCCCTTCATATCCACCATTATTTAGTTGTAAGTCATACAATTACGTTTAACGTGATATTTTCGTTGCAGTACCGATTGTAATTCAGTGGTTGGGAATGCGGATACTACGTCCTCTTCTTCATGGTAGAATTTGTGCTCAAGACCACCTCTACATATATTCTACAGGTTTGTCGATATATTTCAAATTAAACATTTGTTCTTCTTACTAACCAAATACTTTAATGTATTTAACTCATTAGCTTGTTTTTGACACAACAGTTGTTTCCTTCTAAACAAGAAGCATTCAATGAGAATGAGATATTATCTGTAGCCGAAAGATGGTGTCAAGTTGGGTGGACAAGTATTCTAAAGATTGCAGGACTTCGATGGACATTGACGAGTTTCTTGAAGTGTAGAAAGCGGAATTCTTGTACTGTTTTTCCTTTAATTTGTGTTGATGGATTATGTTCCTTCACAGTCATATTTAGTTTTTCATCTATTCTTTACTCCATTCAAATTTTTATTCTTGTTTGTGGATTGTTGTTGGCTGTTGAAAAATACTTCAATCATCATTGCCAGGGTTTTGATCCGATTGGGCAGGGAAAAAAATAAGGATTGCAAAATAAAAATCAAACCAGCGATGGTCTTCATAATCCACACCGGTGCTAGAAAATAGAAATCAAAAACAAAAAAATAGCACCACTTTCCAACATTACACGCATGTGCTGAAAATTAAAATACTTTTAATCGCCAACACTGTTTCTATATTTGAACAGGTGTTGAATATATTGGCAAAATTTTCTTAAAAACAAGCACTAGTGTTGTAAAAGAGGTGTTGTCACAAATTATAAAGCAGCGGTTTGACATTACCTGTGCTTGTTAAATGAATCCTAGCACCGATATTGATAATCGGTGCTTGTAGAAATGTAACCGGTGTTTGTTTATGGAGGTATCAACATCGGTTTATAAACTGGGGCCATAGTAACTACGTTTCAGCACAGTTCTACTTAGGCACCGGTCGGCTTGGGGCCGAAATTCGGCGCCATAGGCCTCACCGATCGTGGCTACAGGGGGGTGCCGCAGTAGTGTTGCCTTTGATCCTCTTAGTTTATCAGTTGTTTCAAAACTATCTTTAAATGGGAGAATCATAGGTATTGGTTACTTTTTGCCTTTAATCAATGATTGATAAAATTAGAAAATATGTAGAGCATTAAACACTGAAACTATCTACTTCTACCGTCCCAAGAGTAATGACATGTTTGTTTTTTCACGATTTTCAATGATTATGTTTTACTGTCAATATCTCTTGCTACATATATCATTTCTACATAAAAAATTGATATTTAGAAAATATATGTTAAGACGAATTCAACAATATCTCACATGATATATTTATTATGCATCTATTAATTAATATTTATGGTCAAAGTTTAATAAATTTGACTTTGAAAAAGTAAATATGTCATTGTTGGTGGGACAGACGGAGTATAACTTATCGCTAGATGGTCTCAAAGGATGATTTAGTCGCGGGAGGACCAACTAACCAATGCCCCTTCGTACCAAACCAGTCATCTGCAACCACCACAATGCAAACTCAAATCCTGATAAGATAGTAAACTAGAAAGCTACCTACATTTCCAACCCTGGAGGAACTTTAATCATTATAAATAAGAGCCCTTATTGGTACAACTCTTCATCCTAAAACTCCAAGAAACAGCCAAAAACACAATATCAATATATATTTCAACCTAGTTCATCACAATGGCCATTTCCTCTTCTTCTTCCAGAGTTGATCGTTGCTCCATTCTGTCTCTAATCGTTGCTTTATCGATCTTTTCATGCATCCATGAAGCCGATGCAGCTCGCCAGTTGCTTCAAACCGGCGCCATGCCTACGATTCCGAACCTCCCAACTATACCTTCCATTCCAAACATGCCTACAGGAGCTGCACTTCCCCCTATGCCAACCCTTCCTTCAAATATCCCAAACATCCCAACAACACTTCCAAACATCCCTAACTTCAACTTCCCAACTTCAATCCCTTCAATTACATCTATATTCCCTTTCTTGGCACCACCACCATCCAAATAGATGTACCAAATATGATTGATGCATTATACATGTGTAGTAGAACTTTCCAGAATCCAAGTTGCTGATGGTCAGGATCGATATGATTATATATAACATATATGTTCTCTACCTTGATTTCTCTGTGTTTTTATTGCACTTCATATAGTGATTGGATTTATCTATATTTTATGTGCTAGCTACTGTCTTTAGGGGTTCTGAAATAGCATTCAATCCCTTTATATCGTATTTTTATGATAGTACGTTTATTTGTTAAGGAAATATGTATTATGTATCATGAAACTGAATACTACTGTTGTCTTCCCCACATGAATCCACAGGTTTAAGATGTAGAGTTTGATTGAGATAATCAATACTACAAAACCTGGCCAGAGGCACAGTGTATCACAGATCTTCCCCATCTGAATATTATGTTGTACCTGTTGCTTAAAAGTTAAAACTAGTGCTACACAGCATCACAGAACAGCTATTTTTATACTCGAAGCAACGGGCTCACAACGCTAGTGCTAGTAATCAACGACTGAAACTATCAAACCCAAATGCTGCGATGTCTGCAATATTGCTTCAATTTAAGTAAAAAACGGATAATTCAACCAGCACAAAAATAAACAGTGAGAAACTTTTACCACCGATATATAAGTAGAGCACGTGATGAAAAAAAGGGTTTCGGCATAGGTCTTGGCACTTAATAAGGAATAGCAATATTTTGTGAGTATTATTTGTCTATGGACTATAATCCTTTTCCTATAATTCTGTATGAGTGGTCTCCTTAAATGCGGCATGTCCATAAACTTATGTACAAGGAGGGGTTTTTTTGCAAATAATGAAAAGTTAAACAAAAAAAATACACGAAATAGAAATAAAAATTTCACGCGGTGAAATATTCACAAAACACAGTTCACACACAAACACACACTACTCTCTGTTCTTCTCCGAAAATCTCTCAACAGAAATCCAATCTTCCTCATCTTTCCGATCTTCTCGCTGACGCGTTTCCGATCTCCTCATCCACAGTGATGTCCTCCGACGACAACAATTGGCTCAATTCCGATGCAACTAAATATGTCGCTAAAACCTATTGAAGCAGAAGAAATTTCAAGTGCTTTGATCGTACAAAAAACTTCCGTCAAATTGAAATCTGCAGGAGAAAACACGATTGTAAAGGGCAAGATCAAATTTCAAGCAAATGATATTCAAAATTGCAAGAAGTTGAAATACTACTGAATTTCAATGAAGGTATGATTTTCTGTCACCAGACTTAAATTCTAGTGTTCAATTGCAATCGAAATGAATATAGCTATTTTTGAAACTTTTGTACACTGAAATACGAGTCGAATTCTACCGCAGAAAACACGATTGTAAACAGCAGGATTCAACTTCAAGCAGCTGAAATTCAGTTGCAGTAAACTGAAATACTACTCAATTCCAATGAAGGTATGATTTTCTGACATCGGACTGAAATCCTAGTGTTGAATTGGAATCAAAATGAACATAGATGTTTTTGAAACTTCCGCACACAGAATTTCGATTGCTATGAACATGTATGAACATTTGGAAATATTACCAATGCAAGCTACATGCGTCACAGAAATTTCGTATACTTTATGCATTTGTTAACTTAAATCATGTATAGGTTACAAATAAACATGCATTAGATTAAAATGAACAAAACACTATAAATGCATTTGTCAATTCCAACTTTTGACAAACTTGTGCATTGTTCAGATTATAACATTTACAAAATACACTACAATTTGCATATGTTACACTACAAGTAGTATTTGCTATGCTTATCAGAACAGATCTTCTATAATTTTCTAATTTTAAATAGCTTTCTGAACACTATGCACAACTTACATTGCAACGCACATATCTTAAGTTAGAAATTGTATTCTTTATTATTATAGGTACAGATTTTCAAATTTTAAATGAAATTGATGCCACTAAAAATCTTACCGGCATAAAAGCAAAAAATTTGGAAGCACTTCATGCTTGGTACAAGAAGCATGCAAGTGCTATTGATTTCAGCTACAGGAAGGACTGCCAATGTCCAAATAACAAAAGCCAGATTCGTGAAAAGTACTACAAGTACCCTGCTGGAGGCCAACAGAAAAGATTAAAAACCAGCACTACCAGCCCAGTTCCTTGTGTGGATAGTGAAAATCATTCTGAAAAGAAGAAGAAGCGGAAGAGAAAGGACCTGATTACACAAACAGGATGCTTAGCTGAAATTAGAGGTAAGCTAGAGCAGGATTATTACATCGTGGCACACCACAACACCGTATATAATCGTGAGTTAACAAGATCAGACTGGCAGTATCTCAGTAGGAGTGAACGGAGGTTTACAGAAAACAAAGGAAAGGTCATCACAACAATGGAACAGGCAGGTCTAAGACCTACTGTAGGATATAAATACATATCTTTTAAAGCTGGTGGAGAAGAAAATCTAGGATGTACAATGAAAGACCACCTCAACTTTGTGAGTCAACTTCGAATGAAAGAAATAGAAAGTGGAGATACTCAGAAACTTGCTGACACACTCATGGAAATCAATGACAAGGATAAATATTTCTTCTTCAAAGTCAAGTTCGACAAGGAAACAAAACTATCAGCAGTGTTTTGGAGAGATTTAATGATGTTGGAGGACTACAAACTCTACGGAGATGTCACCATATTTAACACTACATACAGAACAAACAAGTATAACTTGATTTGTGCGCCAGTAGTTGGAATCAACAATCACTGGAAACATAACAATGTTTGATTGTGCTTTTATAGAAAATGAGTTGGCTGATACTTTTGCGTGGCTGCTCAACACTTTCAAGAAATCAATGGAAGGGAGGGAACCTATCACAATATTCACATATCAAGATACTGCAATGGGCAAAGAAATAAATGAGGTATGTTGTGAAAATTTGTTGCTTACAGTTCTGAGCACTGAATATGCACTATTAGACATTGCATCTCTTACCTTACAGTATGCATTACATAGCTTATAAGATGCACTTGTTACTTTAGAAATCTTGTTTCCTGAAAATGATGAAACTTCATAAATTTTATTTCTTAAGCCTGAAACTGAGTAGGGAATGTTAGCTTCTGCACCTGTCAGCTTACAATATGTATATTAATCAACTTCCATTTCTTGTTGAAACTTCTAGGTCTTCCAAAACACAAAACACAGGTTGTACTTGTGGCACATAAAAAATGCAATACAGCATTATGAGAGATTGAAGAAAGATGAATCCTTCAAAATTGATCTAGACTACTGTGTGAAAAGATGTCGTAATCCAGCAGAATTTGAAGAAAAATGAACCTCCATGATCGTCACATACAAGCTGAAAAGTAGCACCTGGGTTTCAATGCCTCTATGGCATCAATGAAAAATTGAGAACGACATTTAGCAAGGATATTTTCTTAGCAGGCATCTTATCGTCACAGTTAAGCGAAAGCACCAACCACGCACTATGCTTCAGTGCAAACAAAACAACAATACTGACACACTTCTATGAGCTTTTGAACCAAACAATCAGAAAGTGGAGGAGAGATAAAGTAGAAAAGGAAATTACATGTACAAAAGCAAAGCCAAAATATCAAAACAAAGCAGATATGTTTACATTAAGTATGTATTACTTAGTCTAGAACCCAAATTTGTTAATTTACAGTATATATTTGTTTCCCACTACTGACCCTGTATAGGTTTAGTTAAACATGTTGCTCAGGTTTACACACTTGCATTGTACAAAGGATTCAAAAATGAATTTTCTCTAGCAATGGAAACTAAGGTCAAGGGACTGTTCTCAAAACCACCAACCAAAAAATATAAGGTCAGCCAGGAACATGATGAATCCAAATACGAGACAGTCGAGTACAAAAATGAAGATGGACTGGTTGAAGTACAATGCACATACAAGTGCTTCCAGGTGTCAGGTATTCCATGCTTTCACACTCTCAGAGTATTGCACCTTTATTCCATCACAGAAATACCTGCAAATTACATCCTCAAAAGGTGGACAGAAAAAGGCCAAAATAGAAGTATGTGACATAATTCTTGGCCAAGGAAAACAACAATCAGAAAGCACCAATGGTGTAGTTTCCTGGAGGAACTATATGTCCATCAAATTCTACAATCTGGTTCTAAAGAGCAAAGAAAACTCATAAGCTAGAAGCGCTCTTCAAGAGATGTTTGACACATGCTCAGCAAGAATAGAAGACTTGTTGGCATCGAAAATCAATGCCATTGAACAATCAACCAAAAGTAGCCACTACAACTCAACCATAACAAGTGCACCTAAGGTACTGGATCCAGCCCAAGTGAAGACAAAAGGAAGAGGAAAAAGGTTGAAATCAGGCATGGAAAAGAAAAAACCAAGGAAAAAAATTGCTGAAATCGGCACAAAAACACCAGATGTGAAGACACTGTAAAGAGTAGCATTGTTTAGGATACAAGTTGCATTTGTTTAGCTATATATTGTATTTGTTTTTTAGGATCATACTATATGACTAAGATTTTTGTTTACCTAAGATTTTTATACATTCAATAACATAATGTATTTTTTAGCTTACAACTATAAATTATCACATTATAACCTGCATTTGTTTTGCTTTCCCAACTCCCAAGTACCAACCTTTGTTTTACACAATTTTATTGATATGGAAACCAACTAACTAATAAGGGAATACTTAGCTTACAACTATAATTTATTAACCTATAGATTGCATTTTTTCCCTATAAGCTCATAAACCCAACACAATAAACCACATAACATAACTAAAATGTAACTTGGTATTAATAAGCATACAAATATTACTTCTTAACATTCAACATGCACTTGTTTCCCTAAAAGTGACTTGTATTATATTTCACATAATTTTAGTGATACGAAAACCACTGAATACATGTATAACTACTTAGCTTACACTTGTAGTTTATTAACCTATCAATTGCATTTGTTTTCCTATAAGCTCATAAAATCAACACAATCAACCACATCAAATAATTCAAAAATAAACTTTGAATTAAAAGAGCATACAAATAGTACTTCTTCGAATTAAACATGCATTTGTATCATAAAACCTACAACCTTACAAACAAATCCTAAAACAACATCTCAAATGCGCTCAACATATCATCCGCAAACAATCAGTCACAAATCATCCAAAAACACCTTCAACCTTAAAAACAAATCCTAAAACAGCGTCTCAATTGCGCTCAACATATCACCCAAACACCAACCAGTCACGACATAACCTGATTACAAATATCCAACAACAATTCTAAGATGCTACAACTAGAGATCCCCAAGTCCTTCAATCCCAAGGGAAAATGAAGGAATCATAGTACGATCTTTTTTCATGTATTCATCAACAATCTTATCAACCCACGAATGTGTGACCGGGTCTTCCATAACTTCCTGTATTGTCTTGACATGAACATGATCCTCATTTGCGGTGGTTGTGCCTTTTTCCTGTGGTTCTAATTGGGGTTGTGGTTGTTGTGGTTGTGGTTGTGGTCACACAATCGGACTGGCATTTTCCCTCTCAAGGTTCTGCATCAACACGCATGTAATGACCTCCGAGTCTCATTTAAAAATGAGACATGCCCTATGCAGAGGCTGACAGAGAAGAAAAAAGATCAGTCCAACAGAAATTAGAAACTGACTAAAAAGGAAATATGAACTATAAATTGCATTAGATTAACTAACATCTGCATTAGGTTTAAAATAACATGCACTAGTTTTTAAAAACTATAAAAAAAGACAAAAAATACTTACAATGCTGGTAGATTTATCAATGTCTTCATTGTTCATCACGCCACTAGAAATTTGATATGAAATAAATCCTGGCTCCTGATCAATGCCATCACATGTAGCAGTCGGTGTATGAATCCCCGTATGGCCAATATTCTCATTGTGAGCTCCCTCACATTGCTGGTTGCTGCTTCTTTTATCTTTCACCCTCCCATCCTTTGTCAAAGGAAAACCAGCATCTACCATAACCCCCTCATCATAACCCATTTTTTAAAATAATGAGCCCTGTCGAGCAAAGATTTGTTC
Source organism: Rubia yunnanensis (assembly GCA_037428765.1). Classification (NCBI taxonomy): domain Eukaryota; kingdom Viridiplantae; phylum Streptophyta; class Magnoliopsida; order Gentianales; family Rubiaceae; genus Rubia; species Rubia yunnanensis. The sequence continues at coordinate 43,992,668 of CM075069.1, read as the reverse complement.
GACCAATGCATGCACAATGGCAGTCTAGTAGGGTCAGGCTGACCTCTAAAAGAAAACCTATAAATATAAGCCAACAACAATACAAACACACAACCACCAACACAAGACACATCTCTTTTACCTGAATTAGATTTGAAACTCTTAACACCCTCACAAAGACGATCAAGCACTAAACCACACCAATCAAGACTCTTAATGGTCCCAACATTCTCTAAAGCACTGACCAGCTTAAAATCAACCAATTTTCTGGTAGTTGGGGCCAAGAAAGTACACATGACGTACATGACAAAAAATCTCTTAAAGCGCTCACCACTATCATCTAGTTTACCCAGCTCCTCAAAAAGATTAACATGAGAAATATTGACATACTTATCAGCACCTAACTCATCCCTCCATTTAGTCCTAGTATGCATATCCCTTGACAAACCCCCCCCCCCTCCCATTATTCCTAACTAAACCAACAGGATAGCCTGGAATCCTAGGAATACATAATATATCAAACACATCATCGAGGGCAATGATGTATCTGAGCTGGATATTTCTTGAACACAGCCAACAAGATCAAACATAGAACAAAAAAATAAGAAGTAAGCCTAGAACAATTTACAGTCAGTATAAAACAATATGAAATTAGCTCACATAATCAAACTGTCAACCAGCCAAGGCACAATTCCAAAAGAAATTGATGAGATGTCAAAGGCAAGAAGTCTGCCAAAACCTATATTTTCCACATCAATCTTTTAAGTGGGAGTGAGCGAGGCAATTAACGATTCAGTTTCGAAGGACAATGGTTGGTTGAGAATTTCTTAGCAAACCTAAAAAAATTAAATATGAAAAGTGTAAGCATACAGTTCTTGAAAAGTGTAAGTTTAAATCTAACACACAAAGAGCAGTCACACATGATATAGTTAACTAAGACAAAATTAAGACTAACATATACAATCTAAAAAACAAATATATTTGCATGGAAATAAAATAACAACTACAGTGTGAATGTCAACATATGAAACATTTAATAAAACAAATACAACTTCTTATCAACATGTAGAAAAATAAAAAAACTAAAGACACCCAAACTGTGAATAACAAATAAACACTGAATCTTATTAAGTTCAGCATCTTATGAAACGAATACAGTTTATAACATATAAAAATAACACTTTAAACAGGGAAAAAAACACTTACGTGTTACTCTCTTCATCAGTACGTTCGACCACATGCTTCTTCTTATGGTTGTGTTGCTGTTTTGCAGTTCCTTCTACACTAGCAACCATTTTTCCTGACCCCGAAGCTTCACCAGCAGTAATGTTCGCTTCCCACTACAAACCAGGTTTTTTCGCCACTTCAACACCTTTCTTCACCTTCTCAGCAGATTTCTTTAAAACTCCACAAGATTTCTTCGCATTTTTAGCACATTTCTTCACAACAACTTTTTTAGTCTTTGTGTTCATTGCTGATGTGCCCATTTTATATGGTTATATTAGGACTTTTAGGATTTAATTTTGTACACTTTTGTGCTCTAGATGTGGCATTTTGCCTTTAAATTCTCTAAGAAGATTTAAAAGTGACTTTTACGCTATTATTACTTTTCTAGAGGATTTTGTGTGACAAGGCAATTTGTTTGAAGACTTTAAATAATACCTTTAATGATTTAAAGACTTGAAGACTTGTATTTGAGCTTTTGAAGAATTGAAGATAAGTGAAGTGAAGAGGACTTGAAACAAAAAGAAGAAAGAAATCAAGATGCTGGAACTGGGCTCGGTTGCGACTCACGACGGACGGGTGGCCAGCAACTTTCTTACTTTTTTGTACTATAAATACTGAATCCTATCCTCTTCTCTTCAGCCTTTCTTCTTCCTGCAATTTTTCTAGGTTCAAACCCTAGTTCTTCCTTTCTTTTTTTTTCTTAGTTTTTGTAGGTTAATCATATATTTTCATTATCTAGGTTAGTTTAATCTTGAGAGCAATTGATTGAGTCCTCCTTGCTAATGTCTTAAGAATCGTATCTATCTATTTATTGCTTTTGCTATTGTGCTTTTATTGAGCTTTGAATGTGAATTGTTAATGGCATTAATGTTGTTGGAAGTTTGAGTATATGAATTGCTTGTACGATTACTTGTTAGGGTTGGGAAAAAGTAGCTAATTCTCCCCTCTTTTAATATAGAATCAAAGAGAATGAGTTAGAGCTTCTTAATGATGTTGATGTGTTGATAATTGCTAGATGAATGCGATGATGTTGAACTCGTTGTCATGTTTGTTGCTTGTAGCAAATGAGATTTGTCTATGAATGTTGATCATTCTTGACTAATGTTGTATAAATGCATGAATTGGTTAAATGCTTAGACACGGTGTAGTGTTTATAAGTGTTGTCAAGCTTGTTGGTTCTTCGTGTTCAATGGCATCAATATGATACTTTTAGTTGTGTTTTGACTAAGGGATTCATTGGTGAGGTTTGACAAGAGATGTCGAATCCACTCTTGCAAACTACTATCTAAGAAGGATGGAAAATTTATCTTCACAATAAGTAGTGAAAGTAGTGATTAGATTGTTTCACTTGTTCTTGAAGCCTTTGTTATTTAGTATTCATGTGTTCTTAATGCTATGTTTTGCTTCATTTATGCCATGGGTTGTTTGAGAATATGAAGTGTTTGTATGATTGAAGTGTTAGGGTGTTAAGAAAGTGACAAATTCCTTAGCTCTTTGGTATGAAAATCAGAGAACATGAACTTAGAACTTCTTGTGCATAATGTGTTGTGATTCTTGCTAGATAAGTATGTTAATTTGGATTGTTCTCATATTTATCCTATAGATGCAATGAAATGTTAAATCTTAAATGTGGTTTGTTTTAGGTTTAGCCTAATGAATGCTATGTTTGGTTAAATAGCTATGTCTTTGGTAGAAGGCTTGTTCTTATCAAATCTATGGTTCTTCGTGTGAAATGCCGTTGATGAAATACCTCTATGGTGTGGTTTTCCTAGAGTGATTGTCAACGAGGTTTGCAAATGGTCGTTGTTTGTCTTTGCAAATTACTATTAAGAAGGAATGAATGTTGATCTTCGAATGGGAAGTGATAAGATTCCCCATAGGTAACAAATTTGATAGAATGAGTGAATGGTTCAATGATCTACATTAGGTTTGGAAGTGGATATTAATTGCCCCCAAGGGTTGGTCTTTTTGTAGTTTTAAACCCCTTTTCTTAGTTTGTTTGATGATTAGTATAGTTACTTGACCTTGCTAGTAATCTTGTCTTTTAATTTCATAACTTAGGAAGAAAACCAACCAACCCCCCCCCCCCTTTTACATGCTTTTATATATTTATATATATTTACTTCTAGCATAATATCAGCCTTTTATGTTTAAACGCTTAAGAAAATTCCTCTTCTTCGTGGACGACCCATATTTGCCACTATCTACTTAGTTGTAGTTAGTAAACATTTAGGGCTTATAAATTTAACTTTGAGAGGTACGGCGACGACCTCCCAATTGCCTTCTCAGCAAGGCAAAGCAAGTACGGCGGTGACGACCTCCCAACCGGGCTTAAAAATCCTTCCCCTCAACAAACCTAACAACTTCACCATCAATTTGTGCTGAAACATCCTTCCCCTCAACACCGTCAACACCCTTAACACCCTCAACACTACCACCTTCAACACCAACCCCTTTAACACCAGCATTAATATTGTTAATCATCACATCCAAAACATCCCTAATATCTTTCTTCACTACCTTAGAACCCCCGGCTTCATCAACACCAGCTACTTCTCTACCATTCGAACAACGTCATTTAGCAGTGTGTCATAGTCAAATTCTTAACTTGATCCACCTTCACCCACAGCTGATACACCTTCACTATCATTCAGCTGCTTAACACCCACATTCATCTGTTTCTTATTTCACGGCTTAGGAACAACACGAACTAAAATCTGTGGAGTAGCACCACCACTAATTCAGGCAGACCTACATGCCAATGCAGCTACTACACACACAAAAATGAAAAACAAAAAATTGTAAAAGCACATATTAAAAAAACAAACATAATCACACAAATAAAATGCAACATGTAAAGGAAAAAAACCTCCAAAAGCATAAGATTGTTGAACCTTCTTCAGCTCATCTTGAAGAGAAGATCCATCCTTCTTTTTAGATTTTCTAACCACCTTCTTAGAAGCTAAACAATATAACATATTTGAATAAGTAAATGTATAAGCAAATAAGTAAATAAGTGTACACAAAAATTACAATCACCATCTTCTATCTCAGGTTCTTGATGTTGAGTATCTTCACCTCCTTCAGGCACAACTACAAATAATCATATACCACACAGTCAGAAACTAATACATAAAGCATACAAACGTATGCAAGTTGTAATAAAAAAAATACATGCATACTCTGGCAGCCAATAAGCAACCTAATCTGGAAAAACCACACTATAACTAACTAATGCATAGGCTATACTAATATGTGCAACTTGTAATGAAACAAATTCATGCATAGTCTGACAGACAGTAAGCAACATAATCTAACATACACATTATAAATAACTTATGCATATAGTAAACTAACATAAGCAGTTTGTAATGAAACAAAATACATCCTAGCAAATCAGAAAGAATAAAAATAATTAACTAACAATAAATGAAAGTCAAAACACAGACTAAGTAACTAATACATAAGTTATATTAACATATGCAATTTCTAAGAAAACAAGTACACAATAAAAACAATCAGTCGACAACAAAATAAATAACTCAAAAAATAGAGTAAGTAACTTATACAAATGTTAGCCTTGCATATGCAACTCCTAAGAAAATAAATGCACATTATAAAACAGAGCCAAAACATGCGGATTTGACATACAAATCAGAAAAATAGGATGACTAACTAATACAACTGTTAGCCTAACATATGCAACTTCTAAGAAAACAAATGCATATTATAAAAACATAGTCAAAACATCAAATCTGACATACAAATAAAAATAATAGGATGACTAACTAATACATTTGTTAGCCTAACATATACAACTCCTAAGAAAATAAATGCACATTATAAGACAAAGTCAAAACATGTGGATCTGACATACAAATCAGAAAAACAAGATGACTAACTAATACATCTGTTAGTCTAACATATGCAACTCCTAAGAAAGCAAATGCACATTATAACTGAACTGCTAACATACTGGAAAAAAACAGAGCAACTAACTAATACATATATTACTATAACAAATGCAACTTCTAAACAATAAAATGCATGTTATAAAAAACTCAAAACATGCAGATCTGACAAACAAAAAAGTCAACAGCAACAACTTGTATGTAGATCTGATTTACAAATAAAATTTCTAAAAAATTTCAACATTAACAAGACTGAAAAACACACAAACGCACACACAACAAGAACCAGAAAAAGTGCAAAACTCCAAATATTCAAAACGGAAAACAAATGCACATTTAACTAGATTGCTAACACACTGGGGGAAAAATAGAGCAACTAACTAGTACATATCTTACAATAACAAATGCAACTTCTAAACAATCAAATGCATGTTATAAATAGACTCAAAACATGCAAATCTGACAAACAAAAAAGTTAACAGAAACAATTTGTATGCAAATCTGACTTACAAATAAAATTTCTAAAAAATGTCAACATCAACAAGACCGAAAAACACACATACACACATAACAAGAACAAAAAAAGTGCAAAAATCCAAATGTTCAAAATGGAAAACAAGAAGAATACGAACTAGGAGAAGGAGAAGGCTGAGACAACTTCTCAGCTTTAGCAGGAATAGATTTCCCTTTCGCCCTGCCTATAGACTAGGTCAAATACAAAAAAAAATCTTACATCATAATTACGAACAACTGTAAAGAAAAAACGGAAAAGAACAACAATGAAATTTCAAAACCTAGAATATCAAGCTTACCGAATTCAGGCAATTCCAACGCAAACTTGAACATCGCACTTCCGGCGAGATTTCGTGAAAAATGAAGAGCGAAATTGAAAAAAAATGAAGATCGGAGAAGAAAGAAATTGTCGAATGAAGAGAGGAGGAAACAGAAGAACAGACAAAGAAGATGAAGAACAAATTTACAGTTGAACAATGAGGACAAAGACATGCGTGATAAATGGATTGCAGTTTCCAAAAAATTTAACTGTTCAAAACATCTGACAAAAGGAAAATTAAAATGGATTAAAATTTAAAATGGACAATCAGCCTTAATTAATTACTAGGTACCCCGTGTTTTAAATAATTACAATATAAACCTCATTTTTCATATCAGTCACTTATCTGTCCATAAGTTTATGGACAGACCAACTTTCCCGAGACTTTCCCAAAGAAAAATTTACAAAATCATTTTGGAATTGGATATGAACACACAATACTCAAATATTAACCTTTAAATAGATATTTCAACCATAGATTTTCTTTTCAAAAAAAATTTGCATCATTTAGTATTTAATTTTTTTCTTTTGTCATCTTTTTTCAATTTAATATTTTAGCTTGAATAGGAGGCAAGTTATTATTGTATTGTTGTTGGATCTTCTGATATCTCCAAATAACCAACAAAACCTCCAAGGTACTGGTACGAAATTTATCATTTTTCTCTCTTCTTTTTTCTTCTCTTTTCTTACTCAGAATCATGTGATTAAATATTAATACTAAATTTTCTTGTTTTTTTCATTAAAATAGAGAATGAATCAATTCTACAACGGTTTTAGCAGATAAAAAGTTACAGACTTCAATAATCACCAGTTGTGTCATAGGTAAGTTATGCGATATGTACTAGGATTTGTAGTTGAAATTATGTTGATCAAAAATTTTATTACTTGTATATATTTTATTAAAATTTTTCATTATTCCTCATAGTGCCCCTTCGATATTTGTTCTAGATCTGCCACTATTTACAATTGAATAAGTACAATATTGTTTAGGCCAAAAGGTTATATCAGCTCAAGTCATCATAAATTTAGGATAATGAAATGGAGTATTAGAAGCTTTCCAAGGAAAATGTTTACTATAGAAAACAACATCTTTTGCAACAAAGATTCTTTTGTTCAGAAGATTATAGAGCTCATAACCTTCTTGGATGGTTGAGTATCCTAAGAAGGTGCAAGGTACTTATCTTGGAATGAATTTGTGCTTATCTGGACTAAGGTTTGTGGCATAGCATAAGGAACCAAATACCTGAATTTGAGATATATTAGGAGGTTTTTGAAACAAAACTTCATAAGGGGACTTCCAGTAAGAATTGATTCTCCCCAGAGATGTAAAGGCAAGTTTGACTGGTGATTGAGAGATCTAGCTATTTGATGAATGGTTATAGGCTTTCTTTCAACTACACCATTTTGTTGTGGTGAATATGGACATGATCTCTGGTGGATAATTCCTAGGGAAGCAAAGAATTGAGAACATATTTTATTAACAAACTCACCGCTATTATTAGTTCTTATCTTTCTGATCTTGGCATTTTATTGATTTTTCAACATATAAATAAAGACTTTTATGATGAAAGGAACCTGATCTTTAGTTTGATCAGAAAAGTCTAGGTAGGCCTACTGAAATCATCTACAATGGTTAAGAAGGATTGTGTTCCATTGCTGGTTTTGACCTTAAAAGGCCCCCACAAATCCATATGAAGTGTGTCAAATGGTATAGAACAATGATCAGCTTCATCGGGAAAAGATAACCATGTTTGTTTAGCAATAGGATAAATACTGCAGGTTTTATTCATACTTGGAAGATTTATATGTTTCAGTACAATATCAGAAGGAGGACCTAGCTTATTATGTAGAATTTCTAAATTAACATCAGTAGGATTATATACAGAACTGAGTGCAGAATGAATTATTAGACTATCTAGCTCAAGTGAAGCTGGACACTTCTTGATGACTTCAATTTGAGAAGATTTCTTGTTCAGAATGTATAGAACATTGCTCTCAGTAGAAACTCCTAACACTGAACTAGTTTTTTGCTTCTGTATGATGCACTCATGAGGATAAAAAGAAAGATAAATCCTAGAATTTTGTGTTAGCTTTTGAACTGAAAGAAGATTGAATTTAAAACTCCTTACAAACAGACAATTTATCAATTTAAGCTGACTATTTAGCTTGACATAACCTAAGGCCTCTATGAAAACTTTTGAGTGATCTGGTAAAAGGATTAGAGTCTTATGTGTGGTTGGATTAAGTGTTTCCAACAAAGAGAGAGTACTGCACATATGTGAAGAAACACCAGTGTCTAAAAACCAATAATCACTTTCAAAATAGTTAGCAGCATTAGAAAAATGAGTTATAAGACTACCTAGGAAATCCAGATGAGCAAAGTTGATCATGTCTCCTGATTCAACATTCTGGTCATTTCCCTTCCCCCTTTATCAGCTTCCCAAATTCCATCTGAATCATTTTTGCAATCATAGCCTCCATATTCCCAATGCATTTTCTTTCTTAAGCATCAAAAGATGTTCCAGATCCAACATGTTCAGTTTCATCTCCAAATCCTGAAGCATTAGCTGCATTTGCATAAAAACATGTTCTTCACTTTACTTGCATCTGACCACCACTCAGGATAAGCATTCAATTTGAAATAGGAGTTCTTTAAATGTCCATTCCTATGAAAATAATCACATTTCAGCAATTTTTTTGCCTTTGCATCTTTCTCCTTCTGAAAAAATCTCCCTGCATTGCTCTGTCATGAACCATACTTCACAAGCATAGCTTCTGACTAATTTACACCCTTCATCATGTTGCTTTGCACACTTCTCTGTTGTTCTTGCTTACTAAATAAAGAATATTCTTTTCCAACTGTTGGTAAAGGATCCATCACTAGTATTTGATCTCTTAAAGAATCATACTCATCATTCAATCTAGACATAAATTGTTACAATCTATCCTAATTAGCTTGCATTTCCAGTTTTTCAGTAAATCCACAATTGTAATCACAATGACAGCAAGTACACTTAAGATAGGTCTGATCACACCAATTTCATCCCAAATTTCTTTCAGATTGGAGAAATACTGAGCAATTGAATTAGTACCTTGTTTTATTTCAGTCAGATTAGTCATCAGTTGATAATAAAGAGGTTCATGGCTAGCTGAATACCTCTCTATAACTTCATCTCATGGCTTCTTTGCATATGCTTGAAATTCAAAGCTCCAAGAAATATCTTTGTTAATCGAGTTCCTATCCATGAAACAATTGTTGAATTGGCCCTATCCAGATCTGAAGCATCGGAGAATTAGCAGTAGGCATTGGTACTTCTCCAGTAATGACCTTCAGATTTCCTCTTGTTGAGAGTGTAGTAATCATTGCCTCTCTCCAGATCACATAATTCTTCTTTGTCAAGAGATCAGATACGATCGAAAGGCTTGCATGATTTGAGGATGTGAGGAATAGCAGATCATCTGGCTTGATTCTCACAAAACCTTCAGCATCAATAGCATAGGAATCATTTCCCCTTTCAATATTCACATACTCAGTGCTCATATTGATAACTAGATTTGAATTTCCAGAGAGTTATTCAAGAAATGTTGGATCAAGAGCCTAAGATCTCTGATACCATGAAGAAATCATAGCAATTTAAGAAAAAGAGCAAAGCTCAAAGAGCTATGAAATTAGAAAAGTGAAGAATTCAGTTAAGAAAGGTGAGGGAGAAAAACATGATTGATTAACTTAACCAAAATGAAAGATCTATAGCTGTTATATATACATAAATAATCTACCTACTGCCCAACAAAAAAACAAACAAATAAGCTATATAAGTGGCCAAACAACCAAAATAGAAAAGAAGCTACAAAAGTTCAAAACATGTGATCAGGTTTTTGAAAACTGATTTCCACCTACTTCATTTAAATTTTGGTGCCAAGTTGAACCTCAAATCATCTGAGCTTCCTGGATCATCAACAACTTCTGATCTTGAAGCATTGCTATATTTCTCCATCTAGGCCTTTTTTCCCTTTTAAGTTTACAGCAACCCAGTTAGTTTGATTAAGTTAAATTCATTTGTTAAATAGTAATAAATATACTCAATTTAGTTTGTTTTAGTTTAATTCAGTCGAAAGACATAATTACAAAAATATCTTAACGTATTAATTTAAAAAACCAGATGTTAATGGGTGTGTTTGGCGGGACTTAGGGTGTGTTTGGCATGATGTTTTGCTTATAAACTAAGCATTTTTTAGTGTTTGGTAAACTGCTAAAAAAGTGTTTATTTAATAAGTAGAAACTATGTTTTTGGCATAAAAACAAAAGTTTTCATCCCCTTGCTTTCAAAATAAGCCAATAAGCTAATTTTGCTTATAAGCACAGTTACAAACACACCCTAAGTGTTTTTCTTATAAGCTAAGAACCTTTTTAATTAGTGTTTGGTAAACTCTAAAAAGCTTCTTATATTGAAAGCATAAGCTATTTTTGGGCAAAAAAACAGAAGTAGGTCTCCCCATGCTTGTCAAATAAATCAGTTTTGCTTATAAGCACAACTCCACCAAACATACCCAAGAAGTAGAGTAGTTAGTTCATGTTCTCCCAAATTTATGTGCACTTGAACTCAATTCAGCTCAATTTTTAAAAAAATAAGTTTGTCAGAATGGGCATCAGGCTTTAGGCCTAAACCCTAAACCTTTGGTCATGTTCTCTTGCACTTTAGTTCACTTTAGTTTTAATTTTATTTCTTGTTACTATTTTTCAACATACTTACTTTTTAGTTTAATTCAATTCATTTCAATAAATATACACGCATGAAAATGTGACCTTAGTCATCATTACATAAAACTCTTGTAGACATGGTGGTTTACTCTGATTTGATAGGATGTTTATGGGGACGCTTTTCATAAAACTATCCTTACATAAACATCGGATTTTCTTAGAGCATGTACAGTGGGGGTTCCAGAGTGGTTTCAGTTCTCACCTATTAAGAACGTAATGAGTGAGCTCTGAGCAAAGCAAAGGAAATCCTTATGTTATGTTCGGCCTCATTTCCGAGGAGAAATCTTCTACCCCTTCAGCCCTTGGGGAAAGAAATACTGTATGACCGCACTCTTAAAGCACTCGTTCTAGCATATATGTTTTTTCCACAGCCTGTGGAAGATAGTTTCCTGGTCTTTTACTATCGGAATTGTGACCATCCTATGAGATTGGACGACAGGGATTTGTCCTAGCACTCTCAGGTCACTTTCCCAAGATAATATGCTATGGAGCGAGCAGGATCAAACGAGAAACCAACCCAATCTATACGACCACTGATCGAATCAGGAATCGGGGATTTCTCATACTCCTCTAAGTTAGCAACGGGCACTAGAGGTACTAGTTTCATGGTGATTCATTTTCACCTCATTCCCCCTCTATGGCAGACTGCAAACACAAAAGCTACGGATAGCCCTAGGGAGGAATGTCCGAGTTTCAGAGCATAAGTGAAGAAGCTTTCATTCGACAAGAGGACATACTTGAAATCACTCCAAAACAGAATTGGAGCCATAAAACCCCACAATGAGGGTTTCAAAATGATTCCAAAAAATTGGAACCACTCTTCGGTTGCTTTAACCAACCCAGTTCTGCAACTGTCATAAGCCATTTGACTGGGGGGCGCGTTAGTGTGAGCTCCCATTATTGTCATGTGGCACCCGCTGATTAGGCCACGAGGCATGCTGCGACAGGCCTATAGTTTTAAATTTGTGTTCACTTAATTAAGACATGTGGCTCAATGAGGTGGTGTCATGTGTCCCAACTAATTTTTAAAAAAAAACTGGATTTTTCAAAAATTGAAATTTAATTTCAGAAATTTTTAAAAGAATGAAAAATTAAAAAAAGATTAAATTTTTTATTTTTATTTTTAAAAATCGAAATTAAATTTTGTTTCTTTTTAAAAATTGTTATTCATTATAATTCTTGTTCATAAAATAATTTTTAAAATATAAATAATTTTTACATTTTAAAAAATGAAATTCAATTAAAAAATTACAAATGTATTATTTAATATCAAATTTCAATTTATTTGGGTAGAAATATATTTAAATTAAATATTAAAGGTATAATTAATGAGTATGATAGGCAAAATCAAGTGGAGTTCATGAAGTGGTTGCAAAATGGTTTCAACCATTGTGGAGAGAAAAATGGAGTGGTTTCTTTGTGGTTTCAGTTAATGAAGTGGAAGAGAGAGATTGCGTGGATATTTATTTATGGAAGAAAGAAGATTTTGCAATATGGTATTTTAGGCGTGTGGTAGAAGTATACTGGATTTATGGAAAATCCCTATAATTATGGAAAAGGATTTATGGGATATTTGAGATAAGAAAAATCCTTTTATTTATGGCATTTGGATATACTTCAAAAGCAGATAAGGAATAGGAATATTATTGAGAGTTCCGATCTGCTCATGGACTATATGTAGAGGACATCACGGCTGCATTAATCTTACAGACTTAATAGAAAAAAAATGCATATAGATTTTATATCTTTGGAGAGTACTGCAAGAGCCAGAATTCTATGTTCCAACATATGTAGCCTGTTAATCAAAGTTCAAAATCATATACCTTAATTCCTCGGGAGAAGGAGATCCCGCGTCGACGAGTTTCAAGGTCAGAGTGAGTCTGATCAAGGTGGAACGGTAGCAAGTGGAGCTTGCATGATTCACGTTATAGTTAGATAAGTATAATTGTATGGTCTACTTTGTACTGTATCTTTCTGATTAGTGGATTCATTCTGAACTGGGTCGGGCCCCGCATATATAGGTGGATTTCACCGAATGGCGTAATCAAGTCTTGTGTCTTTATGCTTTACTTTATTGCATACTTGGTTAGATAGATTATGTTGGAACACAGTAATGATAATTGAATTAATTAGGTAAAACCAAATTTCAATTGGTATCAGATTGAGGTCACTTATTGGTGCCTTGGTTGTGTCAAGGAAAGTGTGATCCAGTTTTACCAATGGCGACTAGAGAAGGAGCTTCTGTGTCTCGGCCACCACTGCTGGAAGGAAGGAATTACAACTACTGGAAGGCTTGCATTCGAGTGTTCATAAATTCACTGGATGTATTGGCTTGACAATTTGTTGAAACTGAATGGAGTCCTCCTACTGAAGATGCTGAAACTAGTTCAAAGGAGAAAGAAGGATAATTGAGTATGAAGAAGCAGAAACTAAAGGACAAGTTTATATGGACTCCAGGTGTATTCAAAGGCGTTAAATGATATCTTCACAGTGGTGGATGAAAATCAGTTTAAACTCATCTAAACATGCCACCAAACAAAGAAAGCTTGGGAGATCTTGCAGACAATTCATGAAGGAACAAGCCATGTACGTGAATCCAAACTACAGATGTTGGCTACAAAGTTCGAGGAACTGAAGATAGAGGAGGATGACACTATTGGTACATTCAATGAGAAACTTAGAGACATCTCCAATATGGCATATCAACTTGGGAAAGTTTACAAGGAAGCAAAATTTGTGAAAAAGACCTTGAGATCTCTTCCTAAAATATTTGCTATGAAAGTAACTACAATAGAAGAAGCAAGGGATGTAGCCACCATGACCTTAGATGAACTAATATGATCACTACAGACTTATGAGGTGACAATGCAACAACCTACAAAGAAATTCCAGAAGGAGTTGGCCTTCAAAAAATCTTCATCAATGGTCATCCATGAATCTGATAGTGATGATGGAATTGAAGAACTTACTCCAATCACTAAAAGTTTCTCAAGAATGCTGAAGAAAATGGTAAACAAAAAATCAAAAGAAAGATTTGGTGGAAACGGACCTCAAGCACAAGCCCTTGGTAATATTCGTGGAACACGACTGGAACAAGGAAAGTAGCAGTTCGCTAGAAATCAAGGTGGTGAAGCAAAGAAGTCTGGAAGAATTCAATATAGAGAATGTGAAGGATAAGGCACATCCAGGATGAACGTGCTAATACCCCAAAGAATCAAGGAAAATCATACATCACCTCTTGGAGTGAAGATTATGAAGAAGACAAAGAGGAACTTACTGGAAATTATGTGGCATTTGGAGCAAAATTTCACGGTGGATCAGATGAGGTATGTTCCAACATATCAAAGAAAGACGAAGATGTATGTTCCAACACAGGTTCTGATAACATGTCCAATGATAATGGTTAACTAAATGTGAGTGATAAGAGATCTACAGTACATATGAGAAGATGTATACCATGTGGCTTCAAGTTGTTGATACAAATAAAGTGTTGAAGGAAGAGAAAAATCATCTGGGTGAGAAGGAGAAGGAGTTGCTAGTTTTAGTTGTTAAACTCAGAAAAGAGATTGATGAGTTAAATTTGAAACTAATCTCAATAGCTAAGAGAGCTGAGATAGCCAAGGCAGCTATTACCAAGTTAAACACTGGAATGGCGAAACTTGATAACATTCTGACCATGGGAAAAAACTTTGGAGATCGACACAAAATCGGGTTTAACAATTCATCAGGTAGCAAGGTCAGTCCCAAGTTGAAAATTCAAGAGGTAAAAATAAAGTTTATCAAGACCCATCAAAGGAAACCTCTCCTCTATAGCTACTGCATGTATCAAGGTCATACAGAGGAACAATGCCAGAAACTGCTCAGAGATATCATAATAGGAAAAAAAATCCTAGTATGTTCCAACATAGACGATGTTAAGCAATAAAAAATGGTCAGAAAGGTATAGGTTGTTAAACACACGAGTACTTGCCTTGTTGCTCATACGTCTCTTATTGCACATTCTAGAGACTCGTGGTACTTTGATAGTGGTTGCTCTTACCACATGACTGGAACTTAGGAATTACTGACAAACATCCAGCCATATGATGGTGATTTTGTTACATTTGGTGATGGAAAGAAGAGTCGAGTGGTTGGAAAAGGTGAATTTCATATTAAAGGATTCCCCGTATTCACTTGTGTTTTGTTGGTGGAAAATCTAAAGGCTAATCTCCTAAGTATCAGCCAGCTATGTGATAATAATATGACCGTGGAATTCCATAAGGAAAAGTGCACAATGAAACATGGCAACAACGAAAGTGCTTACTAGTATTCGGTCATCAGACAAATGTTAATTATTGTAAAAAGAAGTGAATTTCTTGAGTGTCAAATATGATGAAGTAGATCGTATGGCTGACCATATTCCAACATCGGTTTATTTCTCAGATCAGGGACGTAAAGATGATGCAGATCTTAAAGATGAAGCTGATGACTCTTATAACTTCAGCAATGTTGGAACATCGTCCTCTCCAGAACTCTCCCATGTTCCAACATCAGTGCAGGCTGAATCAAGTAGAAGAAGGACTCGATCGACCCCTCAGATTAATGATAGGGAACTTGCGGGTCTGCAATGTTTTCTCTCCCTCATTAAACCCAAAGATTACAAAGAGACTCTGCTTGATGAGTATTGGGTTGTGGCAATGGAAGAAGAACTTGAGCAATTTGAACTCAATGATAATAAAGCAAGGTTAGTTGCTCATGACTACACTCAGGATGAAGGAATTAATTTTGATGAGACATTCACATTAGTTTCCAGGTTAGAATCTATTCACTTTCTCCTTGTTATGACATGCACTATGAATTTTACGATGTACCAAAAAGCTATCAAGAGTGATCCCCTACATGGTGTGGTTAATGAGGAAGTATATCATCGACTCAAGAAGGTTTTTAATGTATCAAAACAAGCACCAAGGGCATGGTATAAGCGACTCACTACCTTTCCTATTCAGAAAGGTTATCGTCGAGGGGGAGAAGATTGCACCTTGCTTATTTTTTCGAGAATCATCAAATACACTAATTGCTCAAATATATATTGATGATATGATCTTTGGGTCTACTTCACCATCCTTGGTACAAGATAGTGTGACTTTAATGCGGGCCAAATTTGAGATGAGTATGGTGGGAGTATTTGCAAGATTTCAGGCTAATCCTAAGGAATCTCACATGTTTGCAGTCAAAAGGATATTTCTACATGTTAGTGGGACTTATGAGTATGAAATCTGGTATTCTAAGAATCAAGACTCTTATCTGGTTGGTTAGAGTGATTCTAATTGGAGCGGTAATGCAGATGATCATAGAAGCACCACATGTGGATGTTTCTTTATTGGTGGAAGTTGTTGTACACAAGTATTATTGATGAAGCAAATGTTGAGTGATTGTGGAATTAAATAAGGGCTTCTAACAGTGTTATGTGGCAATAAAAGTGATATTGACATCTCAAAGAATCCAGTAGAGCGTTCTCGGATACTTTTAAGCATTCATTGAACTGGTTGAACTCTGCAACTTTTGAGCTCCTCGGACAACACTTAGGTGTTTGTTGAATTTGAGGTATTTATTATTTTTCTCAAGCTTTGTGTGCTTTTTTTTACATACTTTAGAAAAAATACAAAAAAAATTGAAAAGGAGAAAAAAATTTGAGGCACAGTTGGACATGTTAGAAGTTGGTGTTGAAGGCATTATGGTGATTGATGAGATGCGTAGATTAGAGAAATGGCTACTTCTGGTATTCTGGTTTAGTATGATGAGGAGTTTAAAAGCAGTGATACTGGTCATGTTCCAACACAGAGTATGGAGATAGGTACATAAGATGTGAACATGGAAATGAATGAGCCTGGTGTGATTAGAGATTCAGATGCTCAAGCATCGGTAAATGTGGCTGGAGAAGATCATGATCAGGGTGGTGATCAAGTCTATGTTCCAACACCATACATGGAGATAGGGGGAGAAAGTATTGATGGAGTGAAGGAAGCTGAGTATGTGATGTTCCAACATCGATACAGACTGGAGGTGTTGTTCTGAAGTAATGAAAGGATCTGATGTTCCAACATCAAAGAAAGCGGGGGAAGCTGAGAACTGCTATGCTCTAACATCGGTGACTGATGTTCCAACACAAGGTGAGCAGATTATTGAAGGCATTACTGATCAGACTGCAGAATCAGTGAAATAAGAAGCACAGTCACCAAGAAGAAGATTAAATCAGAAGGAGGACATCGTCCAAGAGCAGCTCCCTCAATCAAGGATGCACTCAATTCTTTATTCTTTGATGTGGACAGCCATGGGAGATATGCTATTGTGTGTTAGAGGAGGATTTTAGCCGAAAGGATAACTAATCTTGGTGTATATGAGAAGTGTGGATTTATAGCCTACTTGGACTATTTGGGTTTCAAGACTGCTGCCTCAATCTACAAGAAATACAACCAAGAGATTGTAGAAGAATTCTATGGAAGCCGGCATTGATCCAGATTTTGAGTGGTACAACAGAGTTTACATGTGAAGCAAGAAATTACGGGAGGATTTCAGTCTTAGTGGACACTCAAGGGAACACTACTGCATCTAGCTTGACTACCAAGTATTTCTGTCCATTCCATGTTGTTATAAAATGTTGGATTCTCGCTTGAAGTACTACAACTCTTACTCGAGAAACAGCCAAACAGGAGTACATTTGATCTAAGGCATGTGCATGATCTGCCCTGAAATTCTAAGGCTACAACTTCTAATGTTGATGAGAAGAATGTCAAGTTTGTGGCCATTAATGTGACGTTGAGATCTCTAGCCATTTATATGGTAGTTTTGAAGGCAGAAAATGCCAGATTAGATGAGGCACAGATAGCTTCTCCTGAAGAGGTTTAAAGGTTCTGTTATGGCTACGTTCCAACATAGGCCAGATATTTGCTTCAGGGGGAGCTGCATTTATTGGATATTTTAGTTTTCTGTGTCTATTGCATTTGGCATATTTATGGTCCCAAGGGGAGATGTTTTTGATTTCTTGGATGACTTTATTGGCTCCGCTGGGTTGATGTTCCAACATGATCATTATTCCTGGATGTTGAGAGAATCTGGAAGTTAGGGGGAGATGTTATGTTCCAACAACCAGAGTGATTTTCAAGGTTTATGTCTTTATTTACATAAGCTCTTGTGATGAAATGCCAAAAGGTGATTGGTCCACAAAATACCAAAGGGGGAGATTGTAAAGTCTAAATTATCTAATTGGCACTTTGTGAAAATTATGAAAATATGGAATTGTTGTGTTGAAATATCAAATAAGGAATAACTGAGATTTATGGAAGTTTGTGAAGAAATATGAGAAGGAAATATTTTGTCCATGGAGTTTGAATTCATAATATATCAATTCCTATGGGATTAGATTGGATTTTGAAAATTGGAATTGATTTGGTAAATATCCTTTGTGGAAGGATCTGGACAGAACATATTAATTCCTTTCTTCAAGGGATTATATTTGATAATTTTTAACTCCAAGGGATTTGATTATAATCAGAATATTTATGTGGAGAGGGAAATATATTTGCACATGACTTCATGCGTATCGGAATTGGAGATGGAATAAACTCCATGTGTGCAATGACTTTCAATGTTGGAACATATGGAAAGCTGAAGCCTAAAAAGTTTTAACCGTTAACTGAATATTGCGTGTATATTTAATTCTGGAAGAAAGGATATTTTTCAATATGGTATTTTAGGCGTGTGGTAGAAGCATACTGGGTTTATGGAAAATTCCTATAATTATGGAAAATGATTTATGGGATATTTGAGATAAGGAAAATCCTTTTATTTATGGGATTTGGATATGCTTCAAAAACATATAAGGAATAGGATAATTATGGAGATAATTATGGAGAGTTCCAATCTGCTCATGGACTATATATAGAGGACATCACGGCTGCATTAATCTTACGGACTTAATAGAAAAAATTTGCATACATATTTTATATCTTTGGAGAGCATTGCAAGAGCCAGAATTCTATGTTCCAACATATGTAACCTTTTGTTCAAAGTTCAAAATCATATACCTTAATTCTTTGGGAGAAGGAGATCCAACGTCGACGAGTTTCAAGGTCAGAAGGAGTCTGATCAAGGCGGATCGGTAGCAAGTGGAGCTTGCATGATTCACGTTATAGTTAGATAAGATAAGTATAATTGTATGGTGTACTTTGTACTGTATCTTTCTAATTAGTGGATTCATTCTGAACTGGACCAGACCCCCAGATGTAGGTGGATTTCACTGAACTGCATAACCAAGTCTCGTGTCTTTATACTTTACTTTATTTCATACTTGGTTAGATAGGTTATGTTGGAACACAGTAGTGATAATTGAATTAATTAGGTAAAATTAAATTTTAGGGTATTTTGTCTAACCTATTTATTGGGGAAGAACTGATGTGATATTCTTGTCAGGTCATTTTATTTAGCTTTGTTGTTTCGTGCAATTTTTTTGTGAAAGAAACCTTTTCTTTGAGAGCCTTTCATTGTCGCTCTGTGT
Source organism: Rubia yunnanensis (assembly GCA_037428765.1). NCBI lineage: Eukaryota > Viridiplantae > Streptophyta > Magnoliopsida > Gentianales > Rubiaceae > Rubia > Rubia yunnanensis. The sequence continues at coordinate 43,973,427 of CM075069.1, read as the reverse complement.
TGTATTGAGGCAGTGCTATCAAAACATGGATCATGAGATAGTACAGACCTGTAATGATGTTGCAGAAATGATCGCATTCATTATGAACATCTAAGGGGCTAAGTTGTTCATGATTTGTACCTCCTAATTTCTTATATGCTCAATGAACTTGTACTTTGAGTATCTACTTAAGTTTTCTAACTATCGCAACTCATGTGAATCCCGTGTACTATTGATGACAAAAGTTTAAATCTGTTACTCAATGTGTTATGATCAACTTTGGAATGTTGTGTACTAGGAAGTTGGTTGATTGCTGTGTAATGAGCTTAATTGGCTTTTGATGTTGTACAACACATTTAAGAAGAAGGTTCCCAATGCCATCAAGAGATCGGGAAGTTTGCACATAAGGCCATGGGAACAACTGATGTCAGAGTTGATGTGAAGCTGAACAAACACATCTAGAGCCATGTGACTCGTTGTGTGCCGAGGAGAGTGTATGTGCACATTGCTCGTAAGAGAAATGACGATGAAGATGCCAAGGAGGAGTTGTACTCTTTGGTGACCGTGAATGAAGTTGCTGAAAGATTCAAGGGGTTGGGTACCAAGGTCATTGATGATGATATGTGATCTAAAAGTCTCAGTTTATTTTATATTGGAAGCTTTGTTGTATTATTTAGATGTATTTTTAAAAAGTCTCAGAGCAATATCTCTGTTGCTATTAGATTTTCTGTCAGGATGCATCTCCACCATAATGGGATACTGTGTGCTCATGTGATGGTGGCTTTGAGGCCAACCATTTTGGATGCCATGAAGATGCTTGAAAGAGATATTGACAAGATATATTTGCTGTAAGGAAATAATGTATTGCTGACATAATTAAATAGAGTACAATAAAGAAAAAGAGTACTAATAGGACTCTGGATTAGTCAACAAGACTTATCCAGAATCAATCAAATCAATCAATCTAATCAGAAACCTGATTTACTCTAACACCCCTCCCCCTCAAGCGAAACGTCGGATGCTCACCAACGCAAAGCTTGGACCTGAAGAATTCAAACGAAGGACAGGAAAGTCCCTTGGTGAAGATGTCAGCAATCTGAAGACTGGTGAAAACATGTGCAACTCGGAGCTTACATGGGGAGACTAACTCACGAACAAAATGATAATCGATGTCGATGTGTTTCGCTCGCTTATGTGCAACCGAATTCTGAGCCAGGAAAATGGCACTGTTGTTGTCACATAACAATAGTGGAGAACTCGAAAGCAGAACACGAAGATCACAAAGCAAATGAGACAGGAAAACTACCTCCGAAGCAAGTGTTGGAAAGAGCCCGATACTCTGACTCAGTACTAGAGCGAGAGACAGTGGGTTGCTTCTTCGTGCTCCTGGAGACCAAATTACCACTGAGGAAGACTGCACAGCCATAAATGGAATGTTCGGTTTCCAGACAGCAAGCCCAATCAGAATAACCAAGACCTCAGGGGTGCTAGCAGAGCAAAAAGTAAGACCAAAATGGAGCGTGCCGCGAACATAACAAAGAATCTGAGTGACCGTAGTAAAGTGATCATCACTGGGGTCCTGAAGAAACTGACTGACGGTATTAATCAAAAAAGCCAAGTCTGGTCGAGTGATCGTCAAGTACTGAAGAGCACCAATCAGGGATCTATAAAGGGTTGGGTTCCGAAAAGGAGGACCGGTGGAGCTGTGTAACTGCGAACCAGGAAGAAAAGGAGTAGTGACCATAACAGTATCAGATATGCTGGCACGAGTAAGAATATCCCCAGCATACTTAGCTTATCCAAGAAGTAAGCCCAACGAAGTGGGTGAGACCTCTAAGCTGAGAAAGTAGTGCAGAGCGCCAAGATCCTTAATAGCAGACTCCCGGTGTGTCCTATCAATGAACTGGTGGAGGAGCGGGGAATTGTTTCCAGTGAGGATGATGGCATAAACATAGACTAGGATATAAAGAAGAGACGTCCCTCTAGATTAAACAAATAAGTGTCTGCCGAACTGCACTGAAACTCGAGCTGCAATAGATAAGTACTGAACCTTTGAAACCAGGCCCGAAGAGCCAGCTTAAGACCATAAATGGCCTTTTTCAGGCGGCAGACGTAATCCGGATGAAGTGGGTTCTTATTGCCAATAGGTTGTGCCATGTCGACTGGAGTATCAAGAACACAATTCAGGAAGGCCTTCTTAACGTCCAGCTGATAAAAGGGCCAGAAGCGCATCGTAGCAATGGCAAGGACAGTGTGTACTGTGGAAGCTTTGATCCCAAGACTGAAAGTGTGATCAAAGTCAAAACCCAGAATCTGTGAAAACCCCTGAGCAACCATTCGAGCCTTATGACGATCAACTGTGCCATCCAGACGATACTTCAGCCGATAGACCCATTTGGAGCCAATAATGTTGACATCCGACAGGCAAGGAACCAAATCCCAAGTGTGCTGACCTTTAAGGGCATAAATCTCTTCATCCATAGCAGCTATCCAAGAAGGATCCTTGAGAGCCATACAATAATCAGAGGGCACAGACTGAGTAAGGCATTAATATCTGAGTAGTCTCGTTGCTGAATAGCACCAGTGGTTGTCCGAGTGACCATCCTATGTGGATTCGGCCGAGACCGGGAAGGTAGGGATGACAAACCGGTGGAAGAGACCGGGGATGGAGTGGCGGCGGTGGCAGGAGAAGACATGGATGAGGAGGGTGAACTGGCCAGTGGTGACCGAGAAGGGAGCCGTCGTGCAGGTGTTGGCTTATCGGAATTGGATGAGTAAACTGGACTGGGTACAGGAACAAATTCATCAAATGGAGACATGAAGGGACTAGAACCACCATTATTATACAAAAAAACAGAGACATCCAAAGTTGAGATAGAAGATGCCAAAGCGGAGGAGGCAAAAGGAAAATAACTCTCATCAAACCGTGCATGACGGGTGACATATATTTTTCCAGTAGTAGTGTCAGGACAATGAAAACCCTTATAATGGCAGTTGTATCCAATGAAAACACAAGGAATGCTCCATGGAGATAGCTTGTGATCGGTCATAAGACGAACAAAAGGGAATACTCGACAACCAAAAGAATGAAAGTTTGAGTAAATAGGATCATGTTGATAGAGAAGACCATAGGGGGAGGCACCCTGTAAAACCGAATTAGGTAACTGATTAATGGTATAAACTGCAGTGGCAAACGCATCAACCCATCTAGAAATCGGAAGATGCGAATGGAATAGCATCGTAAGACCCATTTTCGTAACATGCCGGTGCTTTCTCTCCGTTCATCCATTTTGCTCCGGAGTATATGGACATGAAACTTGATGGTGAATGTCTTTTGAGGCAAAATTAGACTGCAGGCGCGTGTTCAAAAATACAGTGCCTCCATCACTCTGAAAAACCTTAATGGTAGATAAAAATTGGTTTTCCACCAAAGCCTCAAACTATAAGTATGTTTAAAAAAACTTGAATTTTTTATAAAGTGGAAAAAACCAAGTAAAAAAAGAATGATCATCCACAAATAAGGCATAATAAGTAAAACCATTCTCAGATAAAATTGGGGTGAAACCCCACAAATCACAGTGTACCAAATCCAGGACGCGCGCAGTACGTTTAGTGTTTTCAACAAAAGATAACCGCTACCCCTTTCCCATAACACAAGGAGTACAAGTATGCGGCTTAGGTAATAAAGAGGAAACAAAAAGTAAACCGGACTTCTGCAAACCGGAAATAACGGCAGTTGGCACATGTCCTAGGCGAGCATGCCAAAGCTCGAAGGATACCCATCCTTTATTCTGCTGCAAACATGAAACCAGTGATGTGTCACCTTTTTCTAATATGTACAAGCCTCCATCATTGTGGCCCCTTCCCACGACTGCCTTGGATACTTTGTTCTGAATAACAAAGTTCCAATCATCAAAGGTAACAGACACATTCAAACCTCTGGTCAGTTTACTAATAGACAGTAAATTCTTAGTGATCTCAGGAACAACCGGAACATCATACAAGCTCTAATGATCAGAAATATGAGAATCACCAATATGCAAAATCTGAATAGAAGCACCATTACCAACAGAAACCTGAGAATTACCAAAATAGGGAGAAACACTGTCCAGGTCGGAGGTTGAAGACGCCATGTGACTGGTTGTGCCACAATCAAAATACCAATCTGATGTGCTCGCAGAAGGGTTCGGCTACATGGACGCCTGGAAGTTTTCACCAGATGGGTCGAGTCTGTACGACGAGTCTGAGCTAACATCTTATGACAAGTAGCAGCAAAATGACAGGGCCGACCACACCAGGTGCAGTTCGGCTAACCACGACCAGAACCTAAGCCCAAGGTAGCCGACTGAGCGTAACCAGAAGACCGGCCACCATGGCGTCCACCGAAACAACCGCCTCTGGCGGCGCGTGGTCCAAACGTGCCACCGCTCCTCACCGGCACGTGATCCCCCGCATGGCCGGCTGAGAGGGAGGAGATGTTCGGACGTTGGAAGGAGAAGGGGGAGGGCGGCCAAAATTTTTTTTAGGTTTTGGAATGTGAATCAGAAACTTCTCTGATACCATGGAAATATGTATTTTCCGTAAGGAAATAATGTATTGCTGACATGATTAAATAGAGTACAATAAGGAAAGAGAGTACTACTAGGACTCTAGCTTAGTCAACAAGACTTATCCAGAACCAATCAAATGAATCAATCTAATCAAAAACCTGATTTACTCTAACAGATATTGAGGTCCCAGAAATCCGAGATAGACCTGCAACTCTTCTTCATCCTTCCTTTCATGGAGGCAACGATTGCAGTGTTATCATATCGCCGACACCAAGTGCTCTCAGGTTTAATTCAGGAGACATGCTTAGATGAAGAAAAAAATTACATTTTGTAGATACTAGGTATTTTGCAGCCTTGGCTAGGTTAACCTTGTAGTTTATGTTGACTGTGATTTGTTATTGGCTAGGATAACTATTTAGGTCTCATTGAAATTGTCCATGAGATATATTTATGCAATACCTTTGAATCCATGTACAATTGAGCTTATGATAAGAGAACTATACTAATTAAAAGGATTTTTAAAAGCTCCGTGGAAAAGGAGTATTATTATCAATAAATTCTATGAAAGTTACAAAGGGTTAAAATATAGGAGATGTTTTGTAGTGTTGAAATCAGCAGAAATTTGTTAGGCTTACTACCAAATTAAACATGTCCAAAAGTTTGGTATCTTCTCGAGAATAGTATGAAGACTAGTGCAGCCAATCTCTAACCTAAACTGAGATCCCGACACAGATCGACAAGACCAAACTCAATCTGAAACCCGATTCTAACCCGAGAAATAGATCAAATGACTTCGATGACCTTCGAACTATCCCTATCATTCACCTTTGGCCCTCCAATTTTTTCCCATACTTTAGGCCCCTAAACTAACAAAATAGGTGAATTGTGGTCCTTCCGTCATGTCAAACCGTTAACTTTCAATCAAAGAGTCAGTTTTAAGGATAAAATGATCATTTTCCCCTTTTCCTTTTTACTTTTTAAATTTTGCTTTTTTGCATTTTTGTTTTTCCCTTTTCCCTTTCTCCATTTTCTTAATCCTTATTCCACATTTTAGCCCAGATCTCTTTTCCCATTTTCAGCCCACAACCCTTTTCTCCCTTCTCTCTCCCCCACTCTAAACCTTAACTACCGTTGACATCCCCAACTCCACCACCCCCCACCCCACTTCACCTTGCCGCCGACTCCACCACCCCACTTGCCCCTTGTCGTCGATAGCCCTAACTCCTTACCCCTTCCCCTTTCTCCTTCCGACTCCCGACTCCACTACCCCACTTCCGGCTCCCGCCCACCATCTCACTGTCTTTTCCGACGAAAACCTTCCCATTCCCACACCAAACTAAAAATGGATTCCTCCTCTGCTACCAATGTAAACCACCTTCAGCCGCCCCTTCGCCGCATAAAAAACCTCGCGCAGGACCTTCATCCCGCTCCGGACAATGACGACGTCGCAGAGGGAGATCTTGGCGCAAAGCTCCTCTGGGGAGGGATTGTAGGAGCAGTCAAGGTTCGCAAATTTTCGGAGCAGGTCCATACCCGCTTCTCCAAGCTTCTCAGGGACGATGATGGTGGGGTTGGGGGCGGTGGGGACAGGATCTGTATCTTGTGTCTTGGAGAAGGAGATGTCGGCGAATTCCACCGCTATGGCAGAGATGGGATTGGGATGGGCAGTGGAGATAAGGCAGAGGTGATGGTGGTTGTGCGACGGGGCTCTGAAGTCACTGGCAGGGATGGGACGCGGTTAATTAGATTGGCCGCCTGGAATAGAAGGGGAAGGGAAGTGGGAAGGGGAATGGAGTGGGGAAGGAGAAAAGGAAAATCAAATGGGAAAACAAAATTAAAAAGCAAAAGAAATGGAATTAAAATTAAAATAAAAAGAAAAGGAAAGGAAAATTAAAAGAAAAAGAAAAGTCAATTTTGCCCCTTAAAATTAACGTTTTGACCAAGGTTAACGGTTTGACTTGATAGAAGGGCCACAATTCACCTGTTTCGTTAGTTCAGGGGCCTAAAGTATGGGGGAAAAACTGGAGAGCTAAATGTGAACGATGGGGATAGTTCAAGGGTCACCAAAGTCATTTACTCCGAGAAATATAGACTAGAACCCGACACGACCGAACTCTACTCGAAACTCGAATCTAACCAGAGAAATATCGACCTGAACCCAAACCCAACACGAGCAAACTCAACCCGAAACCCGATTCTGACCTGAGATATATTGACCCAAACTCGCACCCGACACGATCGAACTCAACCCGAAACCTGAATCTAACTCGAGATATATTAACCCGAATCCCATGTGAACTCAAGCATGTAATCAACGTGAACTATAAATGTTGGTTACATGAAACCAACTTTATTGTGTTATTGATGAATGATTATAGTTAAATATTTGCATCCAACTATAAATGTTTGTTTTCATAAAAAAATTTAATTAACCTATTTATAATTCAGATCATCATTTATACTTGCTTAAGAAAATAAGCAATAATTAGTCTATATAAATGAAAGTAATAGTTTATATAGAATTAACTTGAATTTAATCAAGTAGCATATAACCTGATTTAGAATGAACCAACTCGTAATATACACGAATCCAATATGAAACATTATAAAAAAAACTAATTTGATCAAACCCAATAGCAAATCAACTCGCACGTAAAAGGACACGACGGTAACCCGACCCAAAATTAACCCGATACAATCTAACCCAACCTGAGAAAAAATTCTAACATGTTTCAACCCAACATGACAGTAACCCGACATGACCCAACACAACTCGACAACTAAAAATCAACACATTTTCAACCCGATTTGTTTTAACCCGAATCGATTCTAACCCCAACACAAACCCGACATGATTACCCGAATTGACAGTACTAATGAAGACTTGTATGATCAGTATCACAGACTAAAGGTGGCAGTTCTCAAGGTAAACAAAAGATTGGCTATAACAAATTTATATGCTAATAGGATGACATACCTATATTTTTATTCTGATGATCCTAGATCACAAGTGCCGATTATCTTGGTATGGTAAATGAGTAGTTTTTCGGGTAACAAAACCCTGAAAACCGCATAATGGTGATTCAGGCTCTTCTTTCTTTGTAGTCGGTGAACACTTCCAAGTGCACCTAGAACCATCAACCAACAACGATTTCGTGCAAGGATAGCCATTTTAACTCTTGTTAGCCGTGTCTTTCTCAATTTGTTTGAATCCCTTCTACTTTTATTATTTGTGTTACTTCTTTTTTCATAGTTAAGGCCATATCCAGTTGAACTTATTTGGTGTTTAATTTAATTTATGAGTGCCAAATTTAATTTATTGGTGTTAAATTTAATTTTATTAGTGTATTGGTGCTAAACTGTACTGAAATTAAACCATCTGTCATTTTAGCAAACATAGAGTAAAAGGCAATAAAATTACGCCAATCTAATGGCACACTATTATATACTCCCTCCGTCCCAGCTCTTTCTGCGGAGAGAGAAACTGAAAGTATTTTTAAGGATATATTATTTTATGTCTTTGCAGTGGGGTATCTTGAAATTGAAGTGGGGTATCCAAATATTATTGGGTTAAAAAATCAGAAATTGGGCCCAAATTGAGTAAACAAATAATAAAAGCAATCCATTTATGGCAAAAAATGAGGTAGTGCAAAAACAGCTGGGACGTCCAAAAAGGGAAAGAGTGCAAAAATAGCTGGGACGGAGGGAGTAGCATTTTGAGTTTCAAAGAACCAAAAAAAATCCGTTAGCCAATCTACGCTATATACTCTTCCATCCCGCAAGTATCGATAAATTTACTTTTTCGCAATTTTCAATAATCATGTTTAGTCGTCAATATCTCTAACTACATATAACAAATTCATACAAAAAATTGATATTTAAGAAAATAAATATTAAGATGAATCCAACAATATCTCATATGAGTAGCTGTTAAATTTTAAGGTATCTTAGGCTTCCATCTTAAAATCATTTGATACTAAGTGGAGGTGACCAAAGACCTTATGTATAAGTTATTATCTTTGTAAGAAATTGATGTGGGATATATCTTTCAACACGCCCCCTCACGTGCCAATGTGGAAACACTCCACGATCCATATTGGGCCAAATTAAAGGGGATTCACACATCGGCCCAATAAACCTAACCTGAGCTCTGATACCATGTTGTGAGTTGTTATGGCTTAGGTCTTTACTGAAAGACTTAGGGGTTGCGCATACTGCTCCTATGCGTTTGTTTTGTGATAGTCAATGTGCTCTTCATATTGCAGCAAATCCAGTGTTCCATGAACATACAAAGCATATTGAATTTGATTGTCATTTTTTCTGAAATATTGTGCAGTCTGGTACTATAGTTACTCATCATATCCGCACTACAGATCAACCTGCGGACTTGTTTACCAAAGCTCTCGGACGTAACCAGTTTCATTCATTACTTGGCAAGTTGGGCATTTCTGATCCCCATGCTCCAACTTGAGGGAGGGTGTTAAGGAATATAAATATTACTTGTAATTGTAATTAGATTATATTTCTTTTTCCTAGCTTGTATAGGTATTTTGTACTACTATATAATGGACCTTGAGGCCATAAATAAAAAGACAGCTCATTACCCTTATTTTCTACATGTCTAAGGTGGAGCATGGGATCAGAAATGTCCAACTTGCCAAGTAATGAATGAAATTGGTTACTTCCGAGAGCTTTGGTATACAAGTCCGTAGGTTGATCTGTAGTGCGGATATGACGAGTTACTATAGTACCAGACTGCACAAGATCCCGGACAAAATGAAAATCAACTTCAATATGCTTTGTACGTTCATGGAACACTGGATTTGCTGCAATCTGAAGAGTAGATTGACTATCACAAAAAAATGCATAGGAGTAGTATGCGCAACCCCTAAGTCTTTCAGTAAAGACCTAAGCCATAACAACTCATAACAGGTAACAACCATAGCACGATACTCCGCTTCAGCAGAAGACCAAGAAACTGTAGGTTACTTCTTTGTCTTCCAAGAAATCGGAGAATCACCAATTATCACAAAATAACCGGAAAGAGAACGTCGGTTAATAGGGCAAGCAGCCCAATCAGAATCACAGTAAGCAGTCAACTGTAGCGCACTACGGGAAGAGAGAAATAAACCCTGATCAGGATGGCTCTTCAAGTAGTGCAACACACGAACTGCAGCTTGCCAGTGAGGAACACAAGGGGACTTCATGAATTGAGCAAGTGTGTGAACAGAATAACTAAGCTTAAGACGTGTGATGGTAAGGTATATCATGTGCCCAACCAATCGCCTGTACTGCTTAGGATCATGGTAAAGTGGGTCATCAACATGCGCAAGATCGTGTTGTTGCTCCATCAGAAAATTAGTCGGTTTAGAGGCAAACAAACCTGTATCAGATAAAATGTCCAAGGCATATTTCCTTTGCAAAAGAAACATCCCCTCCAGTCTTCTAGCAATCTCTATGCCCAAAAAATACTTAAGTAAACCAAGATCTTTCATATGGAAACAAAAACTCAAGTATTTCTTGAACTCTGAGATAAGCGCAGAAGAGCTTCCAGCAATGACCAAATCATCCACGTAAAACAGAACATGCAAAGAAACCGATCCGTGGGAAAAGAAAAACAAAGAGTAATCTGCCTTACTCTGAACAAAACCAAATGCTTGTAAAGCCTGAGCCAATTTGGCAAACCAATTTCTAGGAGCCTGGCGAAGATCGTAAAGAGATTTCTGAAGGTGACATACCTGACCATGGGGTGCAGCATAGCCTGATAGGGGTTGCATAAAAACCTCTTCATGCAAATCATCATGCAAGAAAGCATTATGGACATCCATCTGATGCGATTCCCAACCACGAATGACCGCAACAGATAAGAATAGACGAACAGAACACATCTTTGCAACGGAGAAAATGTCTCAGTATAATCAATCCCCTCAACCTGGAAATTCCCGAGAACCACTAGGCACGCCTTATGACATTCAATAGTACCATCTGACTTGAACTTCGTCCGGTAAATCCATTTGCAATCAATCGCCTTCTTATCCAGAGATAGAGGGGCCAAAGTCCAAGTCTGATTGCGCTCAAGCACAGTAAGCTCTTCAGCCATAGCATCTCGCCAATGAGCATGTTAGGATGCCTCAGAATAAGTGGTGGGATCTGCAATAGACGTTACTGCACCCAAAAATCTAGAATGTATACTAGAAAAATTATCACAATTTACATAATCAGTAAGAGGATAGAGAACACCTGAGGATCGTAACAGCGCAGGAGTGAACGTAGCAGTAAGAGGGGGGTCTTCAGTAGTAAAAGCACATGCGTAATCATCACAATCATAATCTTTCAAATAAGGAGGAGGTCGGCGAGTGCAAACACTCTGTCTAATAGGAGGCAACTTAGCGGCAGGAGGAGACGTCGGAACAACCGGCAAAACAGGCAGCGGATCTGACTGAAGCAAACAGTGAGCAGAATTAGTCGGGGTCGGAGACACCGCACTGGGCGACGGAGCAGAAGGAGTCACCGGAGCTGGTGGTGTGTAAGGCACATGATTGTCGGTCGCCGGTGGCATCCCGAGAGGTGCATCATCAGGCCAGACTATTAAGGGTTGCCGGTGATCTGGGTCGATCGCCGAAACTGGAGAAGCAACCGGAGGTATAGGCGCTGCGACATCTGGCGGTAAGGTAACGATGACGGCCAGCGGGACAGGAGCGGCTGCGACTGGTGGCATAGGGTCGGTGGGGGTCAGCGGGACTAGTGGTGCCGCGATCTGGGTATGTGACTCCGGTGGTAGTGGAAGTGATGCTGGCGGTGAGGTGGTGGTGCCGCCGGAATCTACAAAAGAGGCTAATGTCGGAGTTGCTGCATATGGAAACTGGTCTTCAAAAAAATTGGCATCCCGACTGTTAAAGATGACGCAGGATTCCTGGTCAAAAAAGGCGATAGCCTCTCTTTCTAGCAGGATAACCAATAAACAAACATTGCCGACTTCTTGGTGCAAACTTGTCACGGTATCTGGGAACGTGAGCAGCAAAACACAAGCATCCATATACCTTTAAAGATGAGTAATTTGGAGTGTGTTCATATAGCATCTCAAAAGGAGTGCGATCATTGAGATGTTTCATCGGTGTCTGGTTAATCAGATAAGCAGCAGTAAGAACATATTCTCCCCAAAACTCAATCGGAAGACTGGCTTGAAACCGTAAGGCACGTGCCACGTTGAGTAAATGGCGATGCTTTCGTTCAACTCTACCATTCTGTTGTGGTGTATCAACCATAGAAGTCTAAAAAATGATCCTAGATGCAGCAAAATGAGATCTCAAAGGCAAAAATCAGTCTTGTTGTCAGCCGGACACGCAGTATAGTTCGGCCCCATTGATTCTTGACCAGAGCACAAAATTTCAAAAATCTAGAAGCTACTTCTGACTTAGCCACTAATAAATGAACCCAAACAGCTCAGGAATAATCATCAACTATTGTAAAAAATAAAATTCACCACTAGAAGATGGTGTTCTATTAGTACCCCAAACCTCACAATGTACTAATTCAAATAATGCAGTAGCATTTGTAGAACTCAATGGAAAACTATGTCTAGTCTTTTTTGCTCTATAACATACAGAGCAAGGTATAGTAGTATTATTTGTACTAAAATCAAGAGTAGGAATAAAAGACAACACCGTAGATGATGGATGACCAAAACGTTGATGCCATAAATCAAATGAAGAAACCGAAGCAACTGTCAGAATAGACTGTAGGATATAAAGACAAACGTGAGTATCCAACAGACGAAGCCAATAAACCCCCCTAGCTGTTCACCCACGCCAATCACAGTCCTCGTACTGATTTTCTGTAAAATACAATAATTTTCATTAAACGAAGCTAGACATTTTAAGACAGATAACAATATAGAGCATGCTAATAAATTGCATTGCAAAGTAGATATGTAGAGCACATGAGTGAGTGTGACATCATCAAAAAAATAGAACCATATTGTGTGGAAGACGACACAGATGCATCAGGCAGTATGATATTCATAGAATTGGTAGCAGCAATAATATCAGTAAGAGAACCCTTATCACCAGTTATGTGATAGGAGGCTCCCGAATCAAGAATCCAGGATAAAGTAGACTTACCTGACCCATTGTCAGATAACAAATTAAACTGATTAAATAAATGTATGGTTGTACTCCATTGATCGTCAGACAGAGCAGGACCGAAATCAGATCGGGTAGGGGCGCCAGAGGAGGCGGCCGCCGCAAACCCTTGCGGCGACGTCACTACATCGGCAAAAATAGCCACAACACAACTTATTTTGTTTAATAAACAAATAAAAGAAATAGAGTCCAATACGCACTGCTGGAGACACTAAATTGCAAGCTGCAAAAACCAAGCGTCACGCGTCCCTGACTGGTGCGTGGAAACACGTGCTGCTGGAGGGAAGGCTGCATGTGGCTCAACCGCGTGTGACCTCACTCGCCTGTAATGGTCGCGCACTTGAAATAGCAACAAAAAATGGTTGTATCGACGGACGACGGTTGATGGCTAGCTCGTCTACCTAACAGAGATCAACGGCGGGCAGAGATCGACAGCGGGCAGATATCGACGACGGAGACAGAGGTGATGAGGCGGCGGGCAGAGATCGACGGCGGAGACAGAGGCGGCGGGCAGGGACCGATGGCGGAGACAAATTTGGCTTCCCGGAGATGTTGGCGGAGACAGAGAATGGCACCACTGGAGACAGAGGCGTAAATTGATAGCGGCGGAGAGAACTCGGATCGGCAACAAAGGTTTTTTTCTTGAAAAATAACTCAGATCGGCAGTGCATCACACACAGACGATGGCGGTAGTGTTTACGGGAAATTTAAGATGGAAAAATTTAGGTTCTCAGGCTCAAGATTTTAGACTCTGATACCATGTTAAATTTTAAGGTATCTTGGGCTTCCATCTTAAAATCAATTGGTACTAAGTGAAGGTGACCCAAGACCTTATGTATAAGTTATTATCTTTGTAAGAAACCGATGTGAGATACATCTTTCAACAGTAGCATTTTGAGTTCATGTTTGCCAATTTAAAGGTAAGTTATATTACGAACCGAGAAGATTAAGCTGAACAAAGTAGTAATTTGCACCTCAAAGAGCTGAGATGAGAAAGAAGGAAGAAAGGCACAGCTAATTAAAGAGCACAATTATTTCAAAAAAATAATAATTAAAGAGCACAATCGTGATCAAGAACTATAGTCTATATGTCTAAACTACTTAGCTAACAATCTATTTATACAAGATGTTGAAACCGTTCCTGAACAGATCAAAGAAGATATGAAGATTAGCTGGTGTGTGTGTTCTGTAGGTTTGTAAACTCCCAACCCTTCCTCATTTCGGCTACTTTATTCCCAAAGTAAAAAGACTTCAATAGCCTTGGTTCATAACACGCTATTATGTAGCGCTTTAAATCATGTAGTTATAGCTTCCACCGATCACGGTAGCAACTCCATTTGTTTGAACAAGATATCATATTTATTTCTATTTTATTCATATTATTTCTAATTGTAAATTAATCATTTTCTCAAATCACAATAAAATAGAAATTCTTTATTTTATGCTTTGATGTTTTAGTACAGATTTGCTGTCAATTGGAGGTATTTAAGTAATCCTCATAAATCAATCTTTCCACATATGTCCTAAAATGACCCAAATATAAAAGCCTCAAAACAAATGTGAATACTATAAATGCCTCCAAACAATTACAAGGACCATATTGAAGAAAAAAAAACGTTTGTTTTCATTTATATCTAAATTAATCAGTAACTATATGATTCAGATTGTTGTTTTTCTATGGCTAAAATTTAGAATTTAATAAAAAAAATCCAATTTAAATAGAGATGATCTTCTATGAGGCCGACTAAACTTTAGGCATAGGTCTTTCTACAATTCTAACAATATTCTAGAACCAGTGACCAATCTCTAATAATTTTATATGAGCATATCTCTAATTATTTTACAAGGACCTATGCTAATAACTTTTCAGGGAATTTTTTTATCCAACTTTTTCCCATTATTTTCCCGCCACCTGCAATCTGCAAAAAAAAAAAATTTAAAATACTTTTAAATTGCAAAAAATCAATAAAAAAAAGCTGCAACAAAAAACTAAAGAAACACCAGTAAAAAATAGTATAACCTCATCAAAAAATCATAAAACATCAACCAAAAAATGCAGCATAAATAAATATATATATATATATATATATATGTATATATATATATATTAAAAAATCAAATAAAACAGCAAAAGGTACTCATCAAAAAATCATAAAACATCAACCAAAAAATGCAGCATAAATATATATATATATTAAAAAATCAAATAAAACAGCAAAAGGTATATAAAAATTCAAAAAAAAAATTCAAAAAAAATGAAAAAAAAGTCAACTGCGGCTAACAAAATCAACTGAAAATCATAAAAAAATAAACAAAGCTAAATTGTCATTTTAAAAAAAAAATCACTACAAAAAATCAACCATATAACAAGCAACTATTGAAGCACTTACAAGCAACAATTGAAGCACTTACAAGCAACAATTGAAGCACTTACAAGTTGTACTCTAAGCACCAATTTGTTTTCATAACACACACAAGTTATAAAATAAGCACTTACAACCTATATTTGAAGCACTAACAAAAATGAAAAACGTCAACATAAGGAAAAAACAATATAAAAAATTAACCATATCATCAAAAAAGCTAAAAACATCAACCCCCTATCACCTAAAACTCATTTAGAAAATGAAAAACATCAACATGAGGGGGAAAAAACTAATTACATCAACAAAAAATGTACAGTACCTCAAGAGTATAAACTATTCACTCTGAAAATCATAAAACATCAACCGTTTTTTTAAACTACAAACATCAACTCCTAACACCTGAACCTCATCCGAAAAATGGAAAACATCAACATAAGAAAAAAGACACTACAAACATCAACTCCTATTACCAAAACCTCAGCCAAAAAAATGAAAAATATCAACAAGAGAAACTTTTAAAAAACTGCAAAAATCAATCCATATTACCCAAAAAAAGTACGAAACCTCAACTCATATCAATTAAATTTCACCGGAATAATAAAAAACATCAACATAAGAGAAAAAAAAGCTAAAAACATCAGCGAAAAGCTATAGTATCTCAAGAATAAAAATTCTTTAAAAAAAAGGACCTGATGGGATTTGAACATTGGTCTCTAACCTTGAAGCCTAGAACAATAACCACTACACCAAACACTTTTTATCGACCAAAACTCATTCAAATAATATTAAACATCAACTAGTAACATAAATTCCTCAAAAATAAAACCTCTAGTAAGATTCGAACACAGGACCTCTAACAATGACAGTCAATCACCAACCACCGGAGCAAATAAGCCTTTGTGAGAAGATGCTCGGTCATAAACAATTAAACCTAATTTAATCTCAATGGGGAAAAACACAAAATTTAAACTCACATCTCATAAGCAAAACCTCGTATATCGCCGTCTCCAACGTCCACCGCCGCCGCCAGCACGTGAATACACACGCAAGCTTCCTCTCCACGTAGCGCGTGTATCTCACTCGCGAACGCCTTCTCTGACATTTTGTACCGACAAGCTCTGGTGCGACGTTCTTCTCGATCGCAGCACCGGAAACATCTTCCATCGGATTTGCCGACGTCCTCTGCCTCTCATCGGTCTCACCGGTCGTAGAGAATTGCCGTCGATTACTCCTCGTCGTCTGTGCGTTGCCTTGCCTCGCATCACCGTCGCGGTTGAACTCTGATCGATTTGTAAACCCTAGATCGTGGTGACTTTGCAATTCAGCCAGCGAACTCTGCAATTCAGCCGTGGACTCTACAATTCAGCCAAAGGATGATGCCTCTGCTCGTCGCCTCCAGAGAACCACCACGAATCGGCGCACCGACGAGCTAGGGCACGACACGAAGGCAGAGGTTTCGCAACAGAGATCGGAGGAGGACTCGACGGAAATCGACAGAGGAGCAGATCGGCGAGAATCTGGCAAAATTTTGGTGAAATTCATACGCCCGGTGGTGGTTGCCGGCATCAGGTGGCGGTTCCCGGAGTGGTTTCCGGTGGGAGGAGAGGAAAAAAGAAAAATGAAAAATTTGAAATTGTGGTGATATTTATAATAGTTCGATAATTACACGATAGGTCCCTAAAGTTTTCAGCAAGTGTTAAAAAACCCCACCCCAAAATTGAAATTTATATTAATTGCATAATAGGGCATGCATAAAGTTTAGCATGCATAAAGTAAGACTTTGTGATTTAAATATAAAACGCTGAAAATACATGAAAAATCATCAAAATTTATTAATCAAAAACATCGTGCAACATGCGATGGAACCCCAATAAAAAAAAATAAAATAATAATTATTATAATTATTATAATTACTACTACTACTACTTATTGATCTCTACATAAAGTTTAGATTCCATAAAACAGGCATGTTGTTTCATTGTTCGAACTGGGCTTTCATTTACTGCCCCATATGTGATCAAGAAGAATTACTAGTATGGTATCCTAACTAGGGCTGTGCATGAACCGGTCCGGACCGGAAAAATAGACCGGACCAGACCGGAATGAAGGGGACCGGAATCGGATTTTTAGAATTTCGGTCCGGTCCTCGGTCCAATGTTTTTCTGTATTCCGGGTTCCGGTCCGGTCCGGTCTAAAATCGGATCTTTTCCGGTCCGGACCGGATGGACCGTTATTTTATATATAATATTATTTATAAATTATTATTTTATGATAAATATGGTAAATATTTTTATCTTAAATCTTAATTTTTTTATTTTAGTTAAGTTAATATTCTGAAACGACTTTTTGCCTGTTGGTATTCTTTTTTTGGGACTCTTAAATTTTATTGTTATTGGGTAACTTAAGAGTTATAGTTTCTGGGCACATTCTTCATTGACAAACTCGTTTGAAGACTTCTTGTTCTGCCTCTTCTTGTTCTGCCTCAGTGCCTCTTCTTGTTCTGCCTCAGTGCCTCTTCTTGTTCTTGTTCTGTTATGCTGCCTCTTCTATTTTCTTCTTGTTCTTCCGCCTACACAGCGATCAGCCGATCCAACTTTTCGTCGGTATCTTTGAACTGAACTACAAGTCTACAAACGCTCAGTACAATTTCGGTAAGTTCAGAACTTTTTGTTTTGTTTTATCGGCAATCGGCATACTTAGGGTTGTTTTTGATATTGTCTTTTTCGTGGCCAATTTATTTGATAACTTACACTACCTGATTCCCGCGCTTATTGAACTCTCTGTGTATTTTGGTGAAGGATACCTAATTTGATCGACAATGTAGCAAAGCTTAGGATTGAGTTTGAGTTTGTATTGTATTCTGCTTCATTGATGTATTCTGCTTCATATTAGTATAATACTTTCTCCGCTTTTTTCATTCTTTGTGTGTGTGATTACTGTAACTTTAGAAGAAGGCAAATTTTTGGGTATTTTTGGTTAGTAATGTTAAATGAACATCAAGTACTCGACTAAAGGTCTCAATCACTTGATGCCACCCTTCTTTGTTTCCTTAAACCGAGTTACATATTTTGCATCTATGCTTCCCAGCAATTTATGATTTATCCTACTAGTTGCAAGTTCATGATGACAACTGCTTTTGGACGAAACTTACGAAGTTCGACATGAAATTGAAAGTATTGTTGTTCTGTCCAAAATGTTCTCATGAAACTAAAGGAACATGAAGCTTCATGAATTGTTGCACTCTATCAAATTAATCTGTTCTCATGTTTTCTTTAATCTTTAATATTTTGTTATTTTCTTTGTAGTCTCCAGATGTCGAGTTCCCAATCTGATAGTCGCAAGCGTTCGCTATCTCAATCTGAGCAAACAATAGTGGAACTTCAAGATGAAGAGATGCAAGAAAATGATGAAACCAGGAGAGGTGGCCGAGAACGGATGGCACAAAAAAGCTTCAGACCACACCCTACGAAGGAGCCAAGGGAGGGACGTCGCTACATCACACGGAAACATAAAAAACGAGCACCTTACTGGCCAGACTTTACTGAGTTTTTAAATGACAAGGATCAAATAAGGGCTGAATGTAACTTTTGTGGAACAGATTTTGCATCAGATGCAAATTTGAATGGGACGAAAAACGTTAAGAATCATTGGCCTATTTGCTCAAAGAATCCAGCCAACAAGAGCAAAGGTAAACAATCTCACTTGGTATTTGATCCTGTTCATGGTGGTGAGAAAGAGGTTAAGTTAAAGTATAAAGAAGTAACTGTGGAGGATGTGAGAAAAGCATTAATCTAATGGTTATACTTGATGAGTTGCCATATAGAATTGTGGAGAGGCCTGGATTTAGATATTTCATGTCTATTGTTATGCATACCTTTCATATGCCTTCGAGATTTACTATTGCTCGAGATAGCTATCAACTTTATCTTGATGAGAGAGCAAATTTAAAAGATTTTCTGAAAAATTCTTGTCAAAGGGTGTGTGTGACCACTGACACTTGGACTTCTATTCAAAGGATAAATTATATGTGTCTCACTGCACATTTTATAGATGATCATTGGAGACTGCAGAAAAGGATATTGAATTTTTGTCCAATTTCAAGTCATAAAGGGGATGCTATTGGAAAAGCTGTTGAAGATTGTTTAAATACATGGGACTTGGGTAGTAAATTATTTACTGTCACGGTTGATAATGCGAGCTCAAATGATGTTGCTTGTGTTTACCTTAAAAAGGTTGTGAGGGAAAATGGTGGCATTAATGATGGGAAATATTTACATATTAGATGCATTGCTCATATAATCAATCTTATTGTTTGGGATGGCCTAAAGGATCATGGAACATACATCGATAAAGCTAAAGCTGCAATTAAATATGTTAGAAACTCCCCGGCTAGAATTGTCTTGTTTAACGAACAAGCGGAAAAGTGTCAGATTGAATGCAAATTGTCGTTGTCTCTTGATGTTCCTACAAGGTGGAATTCGACCTACACTATGTTGGATAGGGCTTTAAAGTACAAGAAAGTTTTTAGTCGAATTGGACTCCCTAGTGATTTGGATCCGGAAAACTTGGGTCCTATAGATGAAGATGATTGGGATAAACTTGAGAAACTTGTTGTCTTCTTAAAAGAGTTTTATGATTTGACAAATCGCATATCTGGTTCTTTGTATGTGACGAGTAATTCTCTTTTCTTTCAAATTGGCCATACTCACGATTTGCTGAATGATTGGTTGAAGAATGATGATTCTGAGTTTAAGGCAATGGCACAACAAATGAAATTGAAGTTTGATAAATATTGGGGTGATGTCGAGAAAATGAATATGTTGATCTATTTGGCTGTGATTTTGGATCCATGTTTTAAATATCTTGGAGTGAGCATTGCCCTATGTGACATGTATGGGTCTGAGAAGGGAGATTTGTTGGCTAAAAAGGTGAAACTATTTGCTTATCAAATGTATGATGAGTATAGGCGTATGTATGCTACTGTGGTTGGTGATAATGGTGAAATCATTGAGGCCGTGTCGAATTCTTCATCCGGTAGTTCAAGAACAACTTTAAAATATATGAGTAACATTGAAGAACAAGTTAAGAGGCAGATGAGTGGATCAAATCCCCTCATACGATCAGAATTTGATCATTATTTGAATGAGCAAAAGGGAGATGACGAGGAGAAAGATATATTAGCTTGGTGGAGAGCTAACGCTGCTAGATTCCCGATTTTAACACATATGGCCAGAGATGTTCTAGCTATACCTATATCAACTGTTGCATCTGAAGCTGCATTTAGTTCTGGAGGACGTACTCTTGATCAATTTAGAAGCTCATTAACTCCAAAGGTACGATATTTTTCCATTTCAAGAAGAGTATTTTTTGATATTTTACTTTTTCGATATTTTTTCTGTTTAGACTAAGTGTTTGCTATAAATTTAGGTGCTTGTTTGCTTCAAAAGTTTTACTAGAACTCAGGAAATACACATACAGAACTAGTCTGCTACTCTTGGAGGTTAAAACAGTTTTTCTTCACAGTTCACACTATCAGACTATCAATTTGCTGAGCAAAGCAAACTCGAATGGAGGATTTAATCCCTCCCCACAAATAATTGAATAAGCCTAACTAAAATTGAGTTACTCTACTAGGTCAGCTCTTGCCAAGTATGCATCCCACTGTTATGCGGGTATTGATTCAAAACATATACATTGTGATTTTATTTCCATTTCATGTGAGTGCAAATACTCACCTGATACTTTCTTTTTTACTTCATTGTTTTTCCTAATAAAATGTAGCTTTGGGTAAAACTTCATGACAAGTATAAACAATCATCCATTACGAGCTTATATCCTTCAGCTAGTTATGAAACAATAAGTGAAGTCTTGAGTGCCTGGAATCTATGCATGACATTTTCTACTTACTTAACAAGACGAAAAGCTGACATGGTCACCTGACATTAATTTGCTATAAATTTAGGTGCTTGTTTGCTTCAAAAGTTTTACTTATACACGTGATATTTCACTGCAAAAGTTGCTTGAGGAATGTGCTTTATATGCTTCAGTACTTATGTTAATAACTTAATATACTGAATTAATGTTAAGTTAATATTTTGAGATTCCCTTCATTTAACTTTTACTTTTGTGCATGGTTAGGATTACTATGAAGCTAATTAAGCTGCAGAATCTTGCATTCAAACAACTTGAGTGAAATGCAATTGTTGATATTCGGTAGTTAGTATAGATGTCTGTTTTTTCTAAGGGTTCTTTTCTTCATTCCAAATGATTTTAGATGGTTCAAGCCCAAATTTTTTGTCAAGATTGGATTCGAGCATCACTTCGTGAAGCTCAATTTAATATGGAGGAAAATTTAGAAGAACTTGAGAAACTTGAAACAGGTAACAACCATTGTACTTTGTAAACCTGACAAATATAATGCTTTCTAATTTATTTATTTTTCTGTGTTTCTTACTTATTTTGTGTTGTGTTATTGTTACAGATTTGGAGAAGTTGAAGGTGCAAGATTACATAATCTTTGTTTCATAAGCAATGAACTCAGTTAGGAACTGCCGTGGATAATGGATTAGTTTACAACTCAGAGAATGGTGGTATTGGTATGCATAGGAAGCACTAGCTCAATTAAATAATACCTCATTTGCAAGCTGATAATTTCATGCAGATGTAACCTTCCAGGCAAAGGGAAGAAACACAAGTTTTTCAAGAATGGCTGCAAGCTGATCATGTGAAGAACATAAGGAGCGCAGGTAGGTACAGATATGAGATGGCCATTCGTACATAGACAGGCTTGGAGTTCCCAAATTTTGAACTTGGTGATTAGATTTCTTTTCTCGCCATTAATGTCAGGTGAAGCTGCATTTTACAGGACAACACTGGTGCCAGTGGTGCGAGGGGTTTAACCGTTTAAGAACCATTTTAGAGAGCATTCTAATTATTGCGATGTATCATGTATGAGCCGGGATGGAATGGAATGTTGAATTGTTTATTGAGTTTTGGTTTTAATTTTAATTTTAATCTTCTACAATATTGGAATGATGAGTGTTTTCTTTTGTGATTTTGGTTTTAATGATGTTTTGACTGAGATTTTGTGTTTTTGCTATAGAATGATCTAAACAGAATTATGTGTGGTAACACAATTAAATTTTCAGTTTCTCTATTTTGATACTGAACATTTTAAATAAAAAATTTTGCTTTTAAAATCCGGTCTAGCCGGTCCGGACCGGTCCATACCCGGAATAATTCCGGACCGGTCCCGGTCCAAAATTTTTAATAACCGGTCCGGTTTTCGGTCCAAAGATTTCCACCATTACGGTCCCGGTCTTAACCGGTCCCGGTCCGGTTCGGTCCGGTCCAGACCGGTTGAACAGTCCTATCCCTTTCTTTTGTAGTGTTTCGGAAAAGGCAAAGTTTTGGGAAAGACGGTCTTTCCATAGGCTTATGGAAAGACGGGGTTTGATTGGAATAATAAAAGGTAAAAGGTCTTAATTGCAATATTAAAGTTTTAGTATGAAACATGTAGTAGTTATAAAATTTATAACCCGGTTCATGCAACCCAAAAATTTTATCTTAATTTCTTCTAATTTACACTTTAAACCTTGGTCTTTCCATAACTTATGAAAAGACCGTCTTTCAAGAGACGGACTCTTGGGAAAATTACATTTATTCCCCAATATTTGGACAAATCAGACATTCATCCTCAAGTCAAGTGTATTAAAGAAGTAAATCAGCTCACTAGCGAATTGCAATTGGGTTAGGATTAGGACTGTTCAACCGGTCTGGACCGGACCGAACCGGACCGGGACCGGTTAAGACCGGGACCGTAATGGTGGAAATCTTTGGACCGAAAATCGGACCGGTTATTAAAAATTTTGGACCGGGACCGGTCCGGAATTATTCCGGGTATGGACCGGTCCGGACCGGCTAGACCGGATTTTAAAAGCAAAATTTTTTATTTAAAATGTTCAGTATCAAAATAGAGAAACTGAAAATTTAATTGTGTTACCACACATAATTCTGTTTAGATCATTCTATAGCAAAAACACAAAATCTCAGTCAAAACATCATTAAAACCAAAATCACAAAAGAAAACACTCATCATTCCAATATTGTAGAAGATTAAAATTAAAATTAAAACCAAAACTCAATAAACAATTCAACATTCCATTCCATCCCGGCTCATACATGATACATCGCAATAATTAGAATGCTCTCTAAAATGGTTCTTAAACGGTTAAACCCCTCGCACCACTGGCACCAGTGTTGTCCTGTAAAATGCAGCTTCACCTGACATTAATGGCGAGAAAAGAAATCTAATCACCAAGTTCAAAATTTGGGAACTCCAAGCCTGTCTATGTACGAATGGCCATCTCATATCTGTACCTACCTGCGCTCCTTATGTTCTTCACATGATCAGCTTGCAGCCATTCTTGAAAAACTTGTGTTTCTTCCCTTTGCCTGGAAGGTTACATCTGCATGAAATTATCAGCTTGCAAATGAGGTATTATTTAATTGAGCTAGTGCTTCCTATGCATACCAATACCACCATTCTCTGAGTTGTAAACTAATCCATTATCCACGGCAGTTCCTAACTGAGTTCATTGCTTATGAAACAAAGATTATGTAATCTTGCACCTTCAACTTCTCCAAATCTGTAACAATAACACAACACAAAATAAGTAAGAAACACAGAAAAATAAATAAATTAGAAAGCATTATATTTGTCAGGTTTACAAAGTACAATGGTTGTTACCTGTTTCAAGTTTCTCAAGTTCTTCTAAATTTTCCTCCATATTAAATTGAGCTTCACGAAGTGATGCTCGAATCCAATCTTGACAAAAAATTTGGGCTTGAACCATCTAAAATCATTTGGAATGAAGAAAAGAACCCTTAGAAAAAACAGACATCTATACTAACTACCGAATATCAACAATTGCATTTCACTCAAGTTGTTTGAATGCAAGATTCTGCAGCTTAATTAGCTTCATAGTAATCCTAACCATGCACAAAAGTAAAAGTTAAATGAAGGGAATCTCAAAATATTAACTTAACATTAATTCAGTATATTAAGTTATTAACATAAGTACTGAAGCATATAAAGCACATTCCTCAAGCAACTTTTGCAGTGAAATATCACGTGTATAAGTAAAACTTTTGAAGCAAACAAGCACCTAAATTTATAGCAAATTAATGTCAGGTGACCATGTCAGCTTTTCGTCTTGTTAAGTAAGTAGAAAATGTCATGCATAGATTCCAGGCACTCAAGACTTCACTTATTGTTTCATAACTAGCTGAAGGATATAAGCTCGTAATGGATGATTGTTTATACTTGTCATGAAGTTTTACCCAAAGCTACATTTTATTAGGAAAAACAATGAAGTAAAAAAGAAAGTATCAGGTGAGTATTTGCACTCACATGAAATGGAAATAAAATCACAATGTATATGTTTTGAATCAATACCCGCATAACAGTGGGATGCATACTTGGCAAGAGCTGACCTAGTAGAGTAACTCAATTTTAGTTAGGCTTATTCAATTATTTGTGGGGAGGGATTAAATCCTCCATTCGAGTTTGCTTTGCTCAGCAAATTGATAGTCTGATAGTGTGAACTGTGAAGAAAAACTGTTTTAACCTCCAAGAGTAGCAGACTAGTTCTGTATGTGTATTTCCTGAGTTCTAGTAAAACTTTTGAAGCAAACAAGCACCTAAATTTATAGCAAACACTTAGTCTAAACAGAAAAAATATCGAAAAAGTAAAATATCAAAAAATACTCTTCTTGAAATGGAAAAATATCGTACCTTTGGAGTTAATGAGCTTCTAAATTGATCAAGAGTACGTCCTCCAGAACTAAATGCAGCTTCAGATGCAACAGTTGATATAGGTATAGCTAGAACATCTCTGGCCATATGTGTTAAAATCGGGAATCTAGCAGCGTTAGCTCTCCACCAAGCTAATATATCTTTCTCCTCGTCATCTCCCTTTTGCTCATTCAAATAATGATCAAATTCTGATCGTATGAGGGGATTTGATCCACTCATCTGCCTCTTAACTTGTTCTTCAATGTTACTCATATATTTTAAAGTTGTTCTTGAACTACCGGATGAAGAATTCGACACGGCCTCAATGATTTCACCATTATCACCAACCACAGTAGCATACATACGCCTATACTCATCATACATTTGATAAGCAAATAGTTTCACCTTTTTAGCCAACAAATCTCCCTTCTCAGACCCATACATGTCACATAGGGCAATGCTCACTCCAAGATATTTAAAACATGGATCCAAAATCACAGCCAAATAGATCAACATATTCATTTTCTCGACATCACCCCAATATTTATCAAACTTCAATTTCATTTGTTGTGCCATTGCCTTAAACTCAGAATCATCATTCTTCAACCAATCATTCAGCAAATCGTGAGTATGGCCAATTTGAAAGAAAAGAGAATTACTCGTCACATACAAAGAACCAGATATGCGATTTGTCAAATCATAAAACTCTTTTAAGAAGACAACAAGTTTCTCAAGTTTATCCCAATCATCTTCATCTATAGGACCCAAGTTTTCCGGATCCAAATCACTAGGGAGTCCAATTCGACTAAAAACTTTCTTGTACTTTAAAGCCCTATCCAAC
This sequence comes from Rubia yunnanensis, assembly GCA_037428765.1. Classification (NCBI taxonomy): domain Eukaryota; kingdom Viridiplantae; phylum Streptophyta; class Magnoliopsida; order Gentianales; family Rubiaceae; genus Rubia; species Rubia yunnanensis. Next base: position 43,947,754 of record CM075069.1, on the reverse strand, counting down.
ATAGTGTAGGTCGAATTCCACCTTGTAGGAACATCAAGAGACAACGACAATTTGCATTCAATCTGACACTTTTCCGCTTGTTCGTTAAACAAGACAATTCTAGCCGGGGAGTTTCTAACATATTTAATTGCAGCTTTAGCTTTATCGATGTATGTTCCATGATCCTTTAGGCCATCCCAAACAATAAGATTGATTATATGAGCAATGCATCTAATATGTAAATATTTCCCATCATTAATGCCACCATTTTCCCTCACAACCTTTTTAAGGTAAACACAAGCAACATCATTTGAGCTCGCATTATCAACCGTGACAGTAAATAATTTACTACCCAAGTCCCATGTATTTAAACAATCTTCAACAGCTTTTCCAATAGCATCCCCTTTATGACTTGAAATTGGACAAAAATTCAATATCCTTTTCTGCAGTCTCCAATGATCATCTATAAAATGTGCAGTGAGACACATATAATTTATCCTTTGAATAGAAGTCCAAGTGTCAGTGGTCACACACACCCTTTGACAAGAATTTTTCAGAAAATCTTTTAAATTTGCTCTCTCATCAAGATAAAGTTGATAGCTATCTCGAGCAATAGTAAATCTCGAAGGCATATGAAAGGTATGCATAACAATAGACATGAAATATCTAAATCCAGGCCTCTCCACAATTCTATATGGCAACTCATCAAGTATAACCATATAGATTAATGCTTTTCTCACATCCTCCACAGTTACTTCTTTATACTTTAACTTAACCTCTTTCTCACCACCATGAACAGGATCAAATACCAAGTGAGATTGTTTACCTTTGCTCTTGTTGGCTGGATTCTTTGAGCAAATAGGCCAATGATTCTTAACGTTTTTCGTCCCATTCAAATTTGCATCTGATGCAAAATCTGTTCCACAAAAGTTACATTCAGCCCTTATTTGATCCTTGTCATTTAAAAACTCAGTAAAGTCTGGCCAGTAAGGTGCTCGTTTTTTATGTTTCCGTGTGATGTAGCGACGTCCCTCCCTTGGCTCCTTCGTAGGGTGTGGTCTGAAGCTTTTTTGTGCCATCCGTTCTCGGCCACCTCTCCTGGTTTCATCATTTTCTTGCATCTCTTCATCTTGAAGTTCCACTATTGTTTGCTCAGATTGAGATAGCGAACGCTTGCGACTATCAGATTGGGAACTCGACATCTGGAGACTACAAAGAAAATAACAAAATATTAAAGATTAAAGAAAACATGAGAACAGATTAATTTGATAGAGTGCAACAATTCATGAAGCTTCATGTTCCTTTAGTTTCATGAGAACATTTTGGACAGAACAACAATACTTTCAATTTCATGTCGAACTTCGTAAGTTTCGTCCAAAAGCAGTTGTCATCATGAACTTGCAACTAGTAGGATAAATCATAAATTGCTGGGAAGCATAGATGCAAAATATGTAACTCGGTTTAAGGAAACAAAGAAGGGTGGCATCAAGTGATTGAGACCTTTAGTCGAGTACTTGATGTTCATTTAACATTACTAACCAAAAATACCCAAAAATTTGCCTTCTTCTAAAGTTACAGTAATCACACACACAAAGAATGAAAAAAGCGGAGAAAGTATTATACTAATATGAAGCAGAATACATCAATGAAGCAGAATACAATACAAACTCAAACTCAATCCTAAGCTTTGCTACATTGTCGATCAAATTAGGTATCCTTCACCAAAATACACAGAGAGTTCAATAAGCGCGGGAATCAGGTAGTGTAAGTTATCAAATAAATTGGCCACGAAAAAGACAATATCAAAAACAACCCTAAGTATGCCGATTGCCGATAAAACAAAACAAAAAGTTCTGAACTTACCGAAATTGTACTGAGCGTTTGTAGACTTGTAGTTCAGTTCAAAGATACCGACGAAAAGTTGGATCGGCTGATCGCTGTGTAGGCGGAAGAACAAGAAGAAAATAGAAGAGGCAGCATAACAGAACAAGAACAAGAAGAGGCACTGAGGCAGAACAAGAAGAGGCAGAACAAGAAGTCTTCAAACGAGTTTGTCAATGAAGAATGTGCCCAGAAACTATAACTCTTAAGTTACCCAATAACAATAAAATTTAAGAGTCCCAAAAAAAGAATACCAACAGGCAAAAAGTCGTTTCAGAATATTAACTTAACTAAAATAAAAAAATTAAGATTTAAGATAAAAATATTTACCATATTTATCATAAAATAATAATTTATAAATAATATTATATATAAAATAACGGTCCATCCGGTCCGGACCGGAAAAGATCCGATTTTAGACCGGACCGGACCGGAACCCGGAATACAGAAAAACATTGGACCGAGGACCGGACCGAAATTCTAAAAATCCGATTCCGGTCCCCTTCATTCCGGTCTGGTCCGGTCTATTTTTCCGGTCCGGACCGGTTCATGCACAGCCCTAGAAAGGGACACGTCAAAGGTTATCACAACAAATAATAAAATAATCATCTATTTTTGCCATCCAGTGAAAACTGCTGTCAAGGTTGGCAACACGTGTCGCATTCTGGCAGCCGCCGCTGCTGCTAAAACCCTAGAAATGCCCTCCTTGTCTTTATAAACCCCACCCCCATCTCTCTTTTCTTTGCCCGAAATAGCCTGCGACTGAAAATGGAGCTCTGCACTGTTCCTTCCACCTCAAAACTTCGTCGTTTTACCCCGTTTAGTCCATTCCTATCCGGCTTTCCTGCTCCTAGGGCCTGTGGCCGCAATGTTAAGCTCTCAGGTAATTTCATGGAGGATTTGTCAATAGGATTCTTCCGCCGTTTAAAGCAATTTTTGTTGGATTAGATTTGATGTTAAGAGAGATTCTCGAAAAATGTTTGTGTTCAATGTGTGACTTGTAAAAATGACTGAAGCTTTGTAGTTTTTGTTTTATTTTTGTTTCTGAATATGTTTTGTTATTTAGGGTCGAGAGATTACACTAGCCTATCTCTTAGGGCTGCATCCTCGGATGAAAGTTCGGTCAGCTCGTATGCGAAAGATGGGCCGGACAGTGTCATTACTTGTGAAGAAGCTAAGCCAGTTGAAAAGGAGGAGGAAATCAGGTCAGTGGATAAGGAGGAGGAAATCAGGTCAGTGGATAAGGAGGAGGACTCTCTTTTGGCATCTGAAGGGGGCTCTTCTGAAGAAAATGTATCTGAACTGTTCGAGTCATTTTTGGCAAAGCTTGACATAGAAAAGGTTTGGTTTTGATTCCTTTCACTTGCTCTGTGCCTTATGTTATTGAACATAAGCATCGATTTTGATTGGCATGGTATCTGTTCTATTGTAGTTGTATTGAAAAATGTTTGCATTTTAGAAAATATGTTAAGATCCCGTTTGATTTTATTCATACCTTTGCAATGATGGTATTTTATAGACAAAATTAATCAACTGGGAACACTCTTGGGAGGGAGGAGTACTACTTTTTGTCTAGGTTGTGTTTGGTGTATTTGTACTTGTAAGAAAAGTTTCCAGTTTTGCAAAGACGGTATCTGCTGCTTCTTTTGTTACTTGGAAATGGCTTTTTCAAGAATTTCATTATTCTTTAGGCAGTTTACTAAACACCCCTAAAACTACTTAGCTTGTAAACCCTGGACACAGCCTTAGCTGTGCTGTTTTACAAAGATGACTTTGGGTTGCTATGAGGAGATCCAGAATATATTGAAAGTTTCTTGATGAGACATCGACTAATTTGTCGATTCTGAGCGGTTAACTGAGCAACTTATTAGTTTTTTCTTCCCATCACAAAATTTCTTATCTCTCTTATCTTTGGAATAGTTGTTTCATCTTTTTGCTTCATGGTGGTGTAATGTTTCAGCTATTTTTCGTGGATGGATGTAACTTCGGTTGCTATGATGAGAAGCATAACTTATTGAAAGTTTCTTGATGAGACGTCGGCCATTGTGTCGATTCTGAGCGGTTAACTGAGCAACCTAAGTTTGTATTTTTCATCCACTGGAATATTTCATCTAATGTTCACCATTTTTTTCTTCTTTAACGCAGTTTGCTGTGGTGAATTTGTTTTCTCTGAAAGCATACTATCCTTCAAGGAATATTTTGCCTTTTGGCTATCATGTTGATCCCGAGCAGTTAGCTGAGCAACCTTCTAACATTAAGATGCATTTTATGTACTGTGTATTGGCTACATATACTCAGTCCTTGTTTAAAGTTTAGTCTTGGGCAGTCTATTCTCAAGATGTGATGATGCAACATCCACAACTATTAAGTTTCTGTTTTTGCAGCCTTTTATATTTCACCATGCATCATAAGGTCTTAACTTAGATTTGTTGATCCCAAGCAGGAACCTGCAGACATGTATTTTGCTGCCAAACATGTATTTTGCTGTCAAACATGTATTTTGCTGAATTGCTTTTGCTTCAAACCTGCAGTTGGATTCGGATGACAAGTATTCTCTCCTCTTGCTCGGTTTTGGTGGCTTTACTGCTCTTTATTTAGCTACTGCTGTTGTTGGCGCAATTGATTCCATCCCTTTGGTATACACTTGCTTTTCACTCTCCTCTGGTATATTTTTTCGGACCAGTCTTATGATAACGGCGAAACTGCTGTGTTTTCATGTTTTACTTAGCTTCCAAAACTGATGCAAGTTGTTGGAGTTTCCTCCACCGCATGGTTCACTGCCCGCTATTTAGTTTTGAAGGTATGGTTGGCTATTCTTTAACGTCCTGCTTTGCTACTTTTGTTGTGTCATCCCAAGCATCATAATTGGCAATGGCTTCTTTGCAATTTTGCAGGAAAATAGGGAGGAGTTGACCACGAAAGTTAAAGAGATCAAGGAAAAAATCCTTGGTTGAATGTGGATGGATGAATATGTGCATAGTCGGATACTAGGAGTTTTGGTTTCTATGTTTATCAGAGAGAGTCAAAAGTTATATCTTTGTATCTAATAAATTCAATACAGAGCATACAAAGTTGCCAAGCTCATTCTAAACGTATGATATTTGGTGATAATTGGTGGATTTGTGTTTATAGATGAACCTGACTTATATAAAGAGTCTCAACTAAGACCGTCTCATGATAAGAACATGAGAAAATTATAGGGCGACGACACGGGAGGATATCGTTGAGACCGATCGGAAGCAGGAGGATGGGGTTGCAGGGCAAAGCGAGGGTTTTGAGTCCGATGATCCAGAGGAAATTGCAGACATTGGCGACAATGAAGGGTAAAGAACGACAACACAACTCAGGAACCAGGAACCAAGAGGGAGCAGGTTAGTTCTGAGAACTTGGCTAAAATTGATTCTAAGTCTAGAATGAAATTGGTGAATGGGGAAGGGGAGAAGCTGTGGACTGATGTAATTAGTGGTAATCAGATTCAATCTAATGACATGAGAATTGAATATATTTCCCCTAAAATTGTGAATGGTGAAGTGGAAATAGAAATTGAGTAAGATGATGTGAAAACATAATTAGAATAATGGAGTTGTTCCCTGATCATGTATGTATGTGGTGGAAACCCGACAATGTTGCGAAAAGATTTGTTGTGAGGTTTTGGAATTTTTTTGGTGAACTTGAGCTACTATATAATGATGAAGGATACTTCATCCTTAGGTTTAAGAGAGTGCTGATATGGATGAAGTACTGAGAAGGGGGCTTTATACAATATATATTATGCCAATTTCTTTGTAGTTGTAGAAACCCAATTTCTCCTTATATAGTGAGAATTTGACCTGTGTGGGCTATGCTTCCGAATTTACCACTGCATTTGTGGGACCAACCAACTTGGGGGAAAATAGGGAGTGTTTTAGAGAAACCATTGTTTACGCAAACAAACTCAGGGTGTCCTATGCTAGGATCCTGGTTGAAGTGGATATCTCCAAAAGGATTTCTGAGGAGGTTACTATCAGAGATTTGGAGGGCAGAAAAATCAAGCAGAGAATTGTGATTGAAAGGAAGCCTCAATTCTATGAAGTTTGTCAGCAAGCATGGAGGACATAAATGCAGGAAAAAGGATTATAGGCTGAGAACGGTACAGGTCTGGCAACCAAAGAACAATGAGGCTATGGACACAGTTGTTGAGAGCAAACTAAGAACACAAAAGAGAAGCAGACACAGGAGAATGAAAACTGGACTGCTGTGAAACTGAAAAGTAAATAGAAAATGGGGCAAGAAGGCAATAGGAGTACAAGCAGCAGCTCAGTGAATAGAATCATTAATGAGTACAATAAAAGAACTGGTTTGGTGGAAATGGATACAACTCTGGGGATTTGGGAGGATTCTTTGGAGAAGTATGACCATGTTCCTTGATAATCTCATGGAACATGAGGGGGTTGAATAACACAACAAAGCAAAGAGAGATTAGCTCCCGTCTCCGAGGTATGAACACATTGATTGTTGTTTTTGTTGAAACAAGGGTGAAGAAAGAGAACTCAGAAAAAGTTCAATTTTTTTGGAGGAGGATAGAGGTTTGAAGATAATTATGATTCACATCATAATGGAAGAATTTGGGTGTTATGGGATATGAGTAGAGTGGAGGTGACTAAGACAAAGGAAACTGATAAGTTGATTATGTGTACAGTAAGGGACAAATATGAGAACCTTCTATTCTGGTTGACGGCTGTGTATGCAAGAAACTAGCTGAAACTGAGGAAATACATGTGGAAGGATATTGACAAGACTCAGAAAATAGAGCCTTGGTTTCTGATTTGGGACTTCAACAATGTTTTGAGCAGGGATGACAGGATCGGAGGTAATGAAGTTCATCCAAGTGAGTACTTTGACCATGAATGGATGATGATTAGTATGAGGCTGAGTGAAAGTGAGACTTCTGGAGATTTCTTCACGTGGTCAAACATGCAACCAAAGGGGGTGATCTATTCTAGGATTGATAGGGGGTTGGGCAATACACAATGGTTTATGAAGGTTCCTGAGGCAGTTGTGGAGATCCTTGAGCTGGGAATATCTGATCATGCACTGCTAAGAGTGAAGTTATTTGAAGAGAGAATTAAAAGAAGTAAACAGTTCAAATTTGTGAACTATTTACTGGAATACACAGAAGCTTTAGAAGTGATCAAGGCAAGTTGGAAAAAACCTGAATAGGGGAAAACAATGTATGTGGTGTGGAGGAAGTTGTGCTTGCAGAAGGATTTACTGCCATTTATGAAGCAAATCAGGGGAGTCAAACAAAAGTTGGAGAATGTAAGATTGGAGCTCAGTAAGGCCCGGGCTGATTTAATGCAGAATAGAGTGGATAAAGAAACTATACTGAGAGTGATCAAATGTATTGAAAACGTCCAAACATGGAACAAAATAGATGAGAAGGTGGTAAAGCAAAAGGCCAAATGTGACTGGTTAAGACCGGGGGTGAAAATAACTCTTATTTTCATGCTACGGTGAAAACTAGAAATAATATGGCGGGCATACAGAGGTTGGAGATGGAGGATGGCAGTTGTGTGACTGATCAGGAGAGTTAATTGGGCAGCCGGGAGATAGAACATAAAGTGTGAATATTGAAGCTATTAGAAATGGCAGAATGCTGAGCACTGATGGTAGAAGATGCTTGCAGCAGTAGTAACTAAACTGGAAATCTGGGCTGCACTGAAGGAGATTGGGGATCTTAAAGCACCTGGCTATGATGGTTTTAGAGCGAAATTTTTCAAGAAGAATTGGAGTGTGATAAAAGATGATATTGTCAAAGCATTACAGGACTATTTTGAGAATGGCAGAATCTACAAGGCCGTAAATAGCACACTGGTCACATTGATCCCGAAGCATCCTACAGCTTGTAAGGTTAGTGAGTTCAGGGCTATATCATGTTGTTCAACGCTGTATAAAATACTGTCAAAGGTATTGACTAACAGGTTGAGCCTGGCTGTTGGTGAGTTAGTACATATGAATTAGGCAGCGTTTGTTCCCGTGAGATGTATCAACGATCACATTCCGTTAGCCTACAAGCTGATCTGAGGTTATAAGAGGAAAAGGGGAGGACCAAGATGCACCATCCAAATGGATATAAAAAAAGGCATACGATACAGTCGACTGGAATGCATTAAGAGAGATCATGGAAGCTATGGGTTTGCCAAGTAGGTTCACTGACTGGGTCATGGGATGGATTACTTCTATCTCTTTCCAGTATAATGTGAATGGCTGAGTAACAAAGCACATACAAGCAAAATGAGGACTACGGTAGGGTGATCCCATATCACCCATGCTCTTTGTTCTCGTTATGGAGTATATGTCTCGCTGTTTGCAAGGGATTACTGCTAAGCCAGAGTTCAAATTTCATCTGCGGTGTGAGATTTTGAAGATTATAAACTTGAGTTTCGCAGCCGATGTTCTGCTGTTCTCGAAGAGTGATGAGGGCTAAGTGAAGACACTGATGGAAGCATACCATAAATTTGATGAGTTCACGGGGCTTAGGGTAAGCATAAGAAAGTGCAAAGTTTATTTCGCAGGCGTTGAAGCTGATAAAAAATGGAAATCTTACAAGTGACTGGATTTGAGGAAGGAGATCTCCCTTTCAGGTATCTTAGAATTCCTTTGGCTAGTAGGAAATTGACTGTATGTATGTGCCAACCTTTTATTGATAAGATCGTGGAGAGAGTGAAACGCTGGAGTGCAAAACTCTTAACATATGCTGGCATGATCCAAATGATTAGGAGTGTCATCTTTTCGGTTGTGAACTATTGGCTTTAGGCATTTCCCTTGCCAAAATCGGTGTTGAAACATATTGAAGCAATATGTAGATCCTACCTATGGTGTGAAAATGAGTTGATATCAAGAAAGGCCCCTATAGCATGGGAAAATAATATGCGGGCAAAAGAATGGAGGGGTCTCAGATTGATCACTATGGTTGAATGGAGTTTGGCGAGTGAAAGTAGGATGCTATGGAACCTATGCCAGAAAGTAGACAAGCTCTGGATCCAATGGATACACGCATACTATGTAAATGGAAGGGATACCATGCATGCAGGTTCCAAATAACTCTTTTTGGACATAAAGAGCCTCAGCAGGTGTAGCAATACAGTTCATCGATTAAAGAGTTGGGAGGAGCAAAAAATGATGGGGAAATTCAAGGTTCGAAGAGTGTATAATGAGCTGAAGAAGGTCTCGGTCTGTGTGCCCTGGAGAAAACTGTTTTACAAAAACTATGCGAGGCTACGAGCCAAATTTGTGTTGTGGATGTGTTGTTACAAGCATTTGGCAACGAAGGACAGATTATACAGGTTTGGAGTTGATATTGATGTCAAGTGTGGTTTTTGCGATGAAGATGAATCGCTGCAGCATTTGTTGTTTGCTTGCCCTGCAACGAGAAGGATCTGGGAAGACATACTCAAATGGTTGCAGATTCAGAGGATACCGGGGCAGTGGGATGGAGAATTGACATGGCTGATGGCCAAAGGGAAAGGAAGTGACATACAGCTTCTCAAAATGGCTATAACGGAGACTGTTTATTAGGGGTGGGAAAAACAAAATAATCTTTGTTTCCAAGGCAAGAAAGGAGTGCATATAGTTGAGAAGATCAAAGAATGCGTAGTATACATGGCTTGGTTGAAAACAAAGTCGAGAATTTTATGTGCAAATCTTGTGGTAGATAGTATGTGAGGAATGTATAGGTGTATAGAAAGAGATGCATATGTTTTTTGCTGGGTTAAGGTAATAAAAGGTTTACTCGTTCCAAAAAAAAAATACATCAAATTAAAATAGTCAAATATCAAACTGAAACACTAAAATACACATAAAAAAAATTAAATATCAAATAATAATACTAAATTTAAATATTCCAATAGAACACTACATTGGAAATAAAAATATTTAATCATCAAATGAATACTCTAAAACCACATATCAAAATCAAATTGGATTGGTTAAGCATCAAATAAAAACATTAGAAATACACCTAATAAAAACACACATGAATTTTAGAACATCAAAGTGTGCAATAAAATGTGACACTCAAATTGGAAAAAATAAACATAATACTAAAAGTAAAACAAAAAATTATTTCACGCTATTGAAACATCAAGAACACATTAAATAAATATCTAATATTCTAAAAAGAACATCCTATGAATTTTTAAAATGACATCTTGAAAAATTAAAACATCAATCAAAATGAAAATATAGATTATTAATTAATCATTAAGATAATAAAATACCATTAGCTAATGTCAACATGTATGAAGTGTCAAAAATTTAACATGCAAACACAAGAATTACATTAAAAGATCATAATTTGTCTTTACAACACATGATTTTAGTGAGAAAATGGATTCTAAAACAACATCAACAATGTTTGGTTGAAACATCAAGCACTGAAAATGAAACATAAAGTTCGGTAGTACTCGTGCATTGCGCAAAAATGAGGAAAAAAATTGATCCGCAAATTTCTCCTACCCGGATTCTTGACCTGGGGGATTCTTATAACTCAGAATCATTAATTCCCCAATTATTTATGTCCAACACCCCCAAAAGTTAATATTTTTTTCTTTTTTTTAAAAAAATTGGGTAATAACTCAAATGAGCCCCCAATAAAATCCCTCCCCTCCCCTTGCCCTGGTGGGAATTGAACCCATAACCTCATGGTAGTAGCACTAGACTTCAACCGCTAGGCTAACATTCAATTCCCAGCCCCCCAAAGTTAATATTTGCACCCATATCCCCCCTTACTCTCTCAAAATTTCTTTAATTATATTTGGAGCCCCATCTCTAATTACACTTCATCATATTGCACATTAATCATTGGCCTCTCTATGAGTCGGTCTTGTACAAGACATTTTCGATTTTAAAAGCAAAGGGAGATTGGCTTATGCTATTTCTCTACAAATAGTTTTTGCTTGTAAAATAAACTGCTTTTTATGAGTTTACCAATCACTAAAAACTGCTTACTCCCTCTGTCCCCATATATAAGTGTCTTACTTTCCTTATTTGGTGTCCCTTTATTAGTGTCTTACTTTCATTTTTGACAAAAAAAATTGAATGTGAAAAATAAAGATGAAATAATTTTTAGTCCACAAATTTTTTTATGCTGTTTCTACGTTTTTTTTTTAAAAAACTTTTGTGGTAAGATGGGACAGAAGTAGTAGCTTACAAGTGTTAGAGGATAAATCTCAATGATTCCGTCATCGATGAGAATGGAATAAATAGATACATAAGAGAAAACCCATGTAGAGTCTTACTATAACTTAATGACTATCATATGACTAATTCAACGAATCTAGTCTAACACCACCCACGCGAACCGTCAGATGTACCAAAATGCAAAGTTTGGATCTGAAAAACTCAACTAATGGACGAGAGAACCCTTTGGTGAAAATATTTGCCACATGTAGTGAAGTAGGCACATGACTAACTCGAAGCTTGCCTTCACCAACCAGTTCCCGGACAAAGTAGTAGTCTATGTCAATGTGCTTCATGCGCTTGTGGGCCACCGGGGTTTGAGCGAGGAAGATCGCATTGTTAATATCACACATCAAAAGCGGAGACTCAAAAAGAGGAAAAAAATCACGAAGCTGATGAGAAAGCCAAACAAATTCGGCTACAGCTTGCAAGTTGTCCAAGGCCCCATATTCAAACTCCGAGCTGGATCAAGGGATCATCAGTTGCTTCTTGGCACTCTAAGAAACAAGGTTTCCGCCGAGGAAAACTGCACAACCATATGTCAAACGCCGAGTCTCAAGGGACCGCGCCCAATTAGTATCAGAGTATCCTAGAACCGCAGAGAAAGCAAAAAAATGAAAGGAAAGACCACATTGAACTGTGACCCATATCACTGACATATTTGAGAATTTGGGTAATGGCAGCAAAATGATCGTTGCAAGGATCCTGCAGGAACTGACTGACCGTGTTCACCGCAAAGGCCAAATCTGGGTGTTGTGAGATACTACAAGGCTCTAACTAGAGACCGATATAAAGTAGGATTGGCGAAGGGTGCACTAGAAGTGCTGAGAAGCTGGGAATCAGGAACAAATGACGTGGAGACGGGATCTGCATCAATCATACAAACACAACAAAGGATGTTGCGTGCATACTTTGTCTGGCAAGGAAATAGACCAGTCGAAGTAGGAGAGACCTCTATGCTAAGAAAGTAGTTCAAAGAGACCGGATCATTAATAGTGAACTCCTGATGAGTGTGAGAGATAAACTGGCAAATGGCATTCAAGTATTGCTAGTGAGAATAATGTTGTAAATATACACTAGTAGATGGAGAAGAACGGTGCCGCAAAAAACTCAAAGAGGAATGTGTCTGATGAGCTGCAAACAAATCCGAGCTCTCAAAGGTAAGCATTGATCTGGCTAAACCAGGCTTAGGGGACCCGCTTCACCCCATAAATAACTTTCCACAAATGACACACAGAATCAGGCCAGGTAGGATCCTTCCAGCCAAAGGGTTGTATCATATAAAAATGAGAGTCAAGAACACTATTCATGAAAGCACTCATGATGCCCAACTGATGTAACAACCACTTCCAATTCATAGCGATGGCAAGAATTGTGCGAATGGTGAAAGCTTTGACCACATGGCTGAAAATGTGATCAAAGTCAAAATCCAGCATCTGAGAGAATCCTTGAGCAACCAGACATGCCTTATTGTGTTCCACAGTCCCATCGGGAGAATGCTTCAATCGAAAGATCCATTTAGAACCAACAATTTTCATATCAGAGGGTCACGAAACTAAACCCCAGTTATGTTGATGTTGACGAGTGGGCATTTCTTCACCCATATCGAAGAGCGGACATTTTGTCATCCATAGCAGCCACTCACTGAGGATAATCACAAGAAGGTCAGTCTGAGTGAGTAAGGCAACTACAAGATCGAAATCTTTATAATCATCAAAACAACGAGGTCATGCAGTCGTCATAATTCCGAGTAGCCATAGGGTGAGTCCGAGCTGGAAAAAGGTTGGGAGAGCCATCAGAAAGGGAAGAAGACCATGAAAAGACCAAGGGAGAATCTAGCGGCGAGCCAGAATCAGAGGTAGGAGAACCAGCAGATATTTGGGAGTTCAATGGTGTGTCAGGTGAGAAAATCAAGCAAGGAGTCGTAGGTGATGAAGATACCCCAGATATAGGATTAGGGAGCACCAAATAAATAAAGGTAAGGATATCAAGTGAAGCAAATAACGAAGATCTTCAGTCAGCAGTGGTGAAGGGATAACATGTCTCATCAAATCGAGCATGGAGAGTGATGCTAAATCGACCATAAGTGAGATCAAGGCACCGAAAGGCCTTGTACTGAGAATTATAACCAATGAAGACACAAGGAATGCTTTGGGGCGAAATGTTATGATCAACATACAACCGAACAAAGAGACAAACTCAACAACCAAAAGGATGGAAGTTAGAGTAAACCGACACCCAATCGAATAAGAGGCCACAAAGAGAGGAGCCACCAAGAATAGGCATAGGGATGCAGTTAATAGTATAAACAGTAGTCGCAAATAGGGATAGCAATGTGGCGGGGAAGACACGGATTATGATACCTCTATATCCATACCCATCTAAAATTTTCATAACTATACCTGCCTCATCACTCATGGTGAGTACAACATTAAATTCACCCCGCCCCATCGAGTATTATCTAAAATCCACCCAGCCCCATCACCCACATCTTCATACACACTTCAAATTTATTTTATTCACCCCATTTATATCTCCCAATAACACCTAAATTTTACTTTAAAATAAACAATTTTAATAATATTTACATGAAAATATTATTAGTAAAACATTTTCATTATGGATAAATAATACTTTATTATATAATAAATTAGTGTGTACATAATGGGCATAGTGGTGCGGGGCGGGGGTGGGTTGGGTTGGGTATGAACTAATATCCATGCCCGACCTACTACCCATAGAGGGTATCAATTTTCATACACATACTCGCCCCACCCCCATGAAAACTACATCCATACCCACCCCATTGGAGTGGATGTGGGGCCAACCTCCACCAAAACCCACCTCATTGTCATCCCTAGTCGCAAAGGCATTATCCCAAAAAGAAAGTGGCAGATGAGAGTGAAAGAGCATAGTGAGGCCCATTTCAGCGACATGGTGATGCTTGCGCTCAGGACGACCATTTTGCTCACGTAACAACATGAAACCTAATGATGGGTCCCTTTTGTGTCAAAGTGCGCACAAAGCTAAGCATTAAAGAATTCGATTCTTCTGTTACTCTGAAAATCCTTGATACGAGAAAAAAATAGATTTTCGACCCAAAGCCTCAAATTTCACGTAAACATAAAAAGAACGGATTTTCACTGAAGAGGATAAAGCCACGTAAATCTTGAGTAATCATCCACAAAAAAGCATAATAATCAAAGACATGTCCAGATAAAACAAGTGTTGGACCCCACAAGTCACAATGAATCAAATTCAAAACATGCATAGCTCGCTTAGAGTTCTCAATAGAAGACAGTTTATGACTTTCGCCATAACACAAGGGGCGCAGGTATGAGTTTTTGGCAATAAAGAAGTAACATACATTTCACTAGATTTAACTAACAACAAAATAATGCTATAGGACACATGTCCTAACCGGGCATGCCACATCTGAAAAGATGCATGGTTTTTATTTTGCTTAATGAATGAAACTAAAGCATCTTCACCACGATCCAACACATATGATCCATTGTAACACCCCCAAACCCTATCGCAAGTATCGGGTCGGGTTTGAGCGTGCTATCGAAAGGACCGATATTAACGAGCAATTAAAGTTTATGTGGAAGCGATTTAAATAATTCAAAAAAAATCTATTTTACTATTACAATGAAAATTATTTATTACAAATGTCAAATAAAATTTTCTCTTAACCATTATAACATCTAAGTCCATAAAAAAAAATTCAAGTAGCCACGATCTTTCTCAAACGAAGTAAAGACAATAAGCACTCTTCTTTTACTGTTCTTCTTCACCTGAAAAAGGGTTATATAACTAGGGTAAGCTCCTTTCTTAGTAAGGTTTCATTGCCAATATTTACCCAGCTGAGTTTTAGTGATCACAGAATAACAATTAAAAATTAACAATTAGCCATGTATGTCCTAGCACATAGTAAATAGGATACATGTGGTTAATGCCGAGTTGTGCCAAGTGCCTATATGGCAACTGTGACTAACATACACAACATAACCCAATCAGTGATGCTCGTAGGCTATCAGCTCAGAATTCACTTTCCCATTCACACCGGTGTTCAATTACGAGCTCGTATCAGTCAGGTGGTTATGCTAGCATACCAAACTCCACGTGTAGCCAGTCTAATCAGACGGTCCGGTCAGTACCGTTCCCCGCCGACTTCGACCAAACTACAATCGCATCGGGGGTCCCAAAATTCACAGATAGGTAATTAGGTAACAGATATTTCAAGTTAGACACAGAAAGATAAAGTACAAGCCGGTCATCCACATAACATATCAGAGCAGTATATGATTCAAGTTTGACACGGCAAGATAAAGTACAAGCCGGTCATTCACAGAAGATATCGGAGTAGTTCATAACTCAGTTTCACGATAATTGAACACAATAATATACACACTCAGTTTAACAATCAGTATATATTGTCAATTTAAGTCTAACAGGTATGTCCCTTTATAATGGAGTTTGAGTACATGTTCGAGTGTGTATTTTGAGTACAGGGGTTCGAGTACTTAGGTTTGAGTACAAGGGTTCGAGTACAAGGGGTTCGAGTAGTTGGGTTCGAGTACAAAGGGTTCGAGTACAAGGGGTTCGAGTGGAGAAGGTTCAAGTGGAACGGGTATCGTGTGGTACTGGTTTGAGGGATAAGTGGTACCGGGCCGAGTGGTGAGATTCGAGTGATAAGTGGTTTGAGAGGTAAGGTTCCAATGGTACTGGTTTGAGGGGTAAAGTTCGAGTGGTGAAGTCTTTCAGTGGTTTCGAGGGGTGAAGCCTTTCAGTAGTTCGAGAGGTGAAATTTTCAGTGGTTTTGTGAGGTGAAGGTTTTCAGTGGGTTCGAGAGGTACTATTTAGTAGGGGTTCGAGGACAGGGTTTCAAGGGCTACTGTTTAGCAAGGGTTCGAGGGGTCAAGGTTTAATAGGGGTTCAAGGACAGGGATTCGAGGGATACTGTTTAGCAGGGGTTCGAGGGGTCAAGGTTTAACAGGGGTTCGAGGACAGAGGTTCGATGACAGGGATTCGAGGGCTACTGTTTAGAAGGGGTTCGAAGACAAGGGTTCAAGGACATGGATTCGAAGGCATGGGTTTAATAGGGATTTGAGGACAGGGGTTCGAGTAATGGCTACTATTTAGCAGGGGTTCGAGGACAGGGGTTTGAGGACATGGATTCGAGGGAATATGTTTAATAGGGATTTGAGGACAGGGGTTCGAGTACAGGGATTCGAGGGCATGAGTTTAATAGGGGTTCGAGGGGTACTGTTTAGCAGGGGTTCGAGGACAGAGCAGGGGTTCGAGGGCAGCTTGTACCCATACAAGATAAATATATATATTTTACTTCAATTCATGCTAGGGCAATGAAAACACTCACCTTAGTTAAACTTGGCTGGCAATCCTCCACCTCTACTTCACTGCTTAACCACTATTCTTTGGTAAGAATTTTTCTTAAGGCTGTGAGTTTTGGGGAGGTATTTATACTAGGTAAAAACATAGACTCTACCACCCTACCTACCTAGAATTTTATCATTTTAACACTCAAGTGCCTATGTCCACTTGTCAAAAATTCCTTGGATAAATTTTCTCAAGTCCTCCGTCTTCTTCTTTCTTCCCAATAATTCCATTTGCCCAAAAGTGTGCTTTGAAATCCGCCATCCCAATTTGTCCAAAATTTTCTTTGAATCCGCCGTTTTTCTTCTTCTCCCCAGATTATTTCACTGTCCCAAAATTTAACTCCTCCAAAAATTACTTTGAATAATTTTTCTCAGGTCTTGGTGAGCGTCGTTTTACTCGCCAAATAAACTGCAAACTAGCACACAGATTAGTATAGTAGAAGCAGGTCGTATCCACAGAGAACGGTGTAATTTCTATCAAATTTAAACTACCAACAAAGTTTAGTTTAGCAACCACGCCTATGATTTTAGATTTGTTTAATAAACTAATGAATTACTAAGCTAAAAATAGGACCAAAAAAATGCAGAAAAATGCAGAGATAAAGTACGAACAAATATATGGATAACAAAGGATCGGCATAGGTTAATCTTTGGTTCATTCCTTGATCATCGACTACTCAAAAGTCATTTAACCCCCATGAATTAATTGGTTATAAGCAGGAACAATATTTGCTATTTCCCCTTAATTCCCCTTAAATTTCCAATCGCGAGCAAGTATTTGCTAAACCCGTGATCTTCCTAATTAAGATATTCCTAGCAAGTATTTGCTAAACTAGTTATATCTTAACGATCTTAAGAACTAGGGAACCCAATTTAGACAACAAGCACGTATTTGCATGCAGTTTATCCAATTAATTGTTTATCATCCTGTTATTACAGTCATAATTGTTATATGTTTTTCACAGGAGGTGCTACTTAATTAGCCATAGCCTAACAAGATTGAGGTGATCAAACTCAAACAAGCAAGCATAGATTTTAGGCATAAACAATTAAAAACTCATAGGATTAAATCTCTGAAAACACGAAGCCTCACAATTCATGAACCATCGAATTAACCTCGCCGATTAAGAATTTAATTACTCATGATTAAATTAAATAGAACAAGCAATTCAAAATTAAACATGTTAACAATCGAAAATAATAAGAAGAAAGAAAATTACCAATCAAAATAATGCTCTGCTTCCGGTTTTTTGACTAAGAAAACAATAATCCTCTACAATGAGAATTTTTCTCCTATTTGTTCTTCTCTCGCCCAGCAAAAACAAAAAGTGCATATGCAATATTCCTCCTTCCCTCCTCTGTTTTCGTCCAAACAAAAACAAAGCCAAGTCCAGTTCTCATTCCTTTTTTTCCTCTTCATTTTTTATATGCCAAAAATAAAATCCAAATCCTAACTAATTATGGAAAATTAGAATTCTTATCTAAAAAGAAATATTCTTCCACTTAATTTCAGCCTAATTACAATTAAATTCTAACTTGGAATAAATAATTAATCCAAGTCTTGGGCTTCATTGCTTCATAACGGCCCAATCACAGTGCTGAATTTTCTGGACTGATTTTCTTCTGGACTCCAACTCCGTAAACTCCCTAACGAGGGATCGGGATCATTACCTCATTAAAAACCCTTTCGGGAAAAAAGAGTATAACAATCCCCCTTTCATCAGCTTCACCTTAATCGGGTCAACTTCACGGAGCAACTTAGTGATCGTTAAACGAAGCACAATTCTGCCACATGAAGGATTCCGACTAAGGATAGCTGGAACAACATCATAATGCTCCAAAAATAGCTCTTCCGCTCCAATACAGCTTTGCTCCAAAAATAGTGATCTATCAACAAAATAAATCAATTAAGTACCAGAAATCACATAAAAGAGCACTAAATTCTTCCAAAAATGAATAACTAAATATCACACATCAAATCCTCACACTTGAGTCATACTTGCCCTCAAGTATGAGATAAGCAATTCCAAAGCAGGTTGTTCATTCAAAATCCCATCCCCAAACTGACTCTAACTCAACAGAAAAAAGAAAATAAAAATAACAGAACAACTATAAACATGACACACTTAAGACTCTATTACCCAGACTTTGGTCAAACAATTCAGCATTAAGTTTTCATTCATGGCTCATCAACAAACATCCACCTTCCAAGTTCAAGTTTCAGTTCACAAACAAGTAGTGGTCTCATCCCCCTTTAGTACTCAATTCAATCCCCCCTACATTGCTCTTTACCCGGCTATCAACTGATCAAAAGGAGACAAGCATGAATTCCTCACGTTTTTCACTCAATCACACAATAAGTAAGGACAGCCACTCAATTATAATCATGCGGTAGCCTTAGCCAATACAGAACAAGCCAAAGAGGTCTTTAAAGGTTGTAACGGGGCTAGGGGTTGTAATGTTGGTGAGATCCTAGGGGCTCTAAGGTTCATACAAACATGCACATATGCTCAAGAACAAATCAGTAGAAAATTCCAGCAAATACACATCATCAAAACCAATTTTCTGGACTGATTACAAGACTAATTCAGGTCTGGAATTTTTTCTCTCTTTTTTTTCTTTTTCGTTTTTTTTTCTGGGCAAAACAGCTCCCTTTTTCCTTTTCTTTTCTTTTTTTTTTCCTTTTTTTTCTTCCAGACCAGAATTCTTCAAATTACATGCTCATTTACCTCTACAGTGCCATAAGACTATTTTTCAATGAGAACCGGGCACTCGAATCATGAATATGCAATATCAAGCAAGAGCAGAAATTTTCAGTTCAAGAACATACATGCATGGGGCAAGAATAGTATAAAGAGAAAAGGCTAGGCTTTTATAGTGGGTTACACAAAGAAAAGGTCAAGGCTCAAAAGGGTTTACTAGAGGATATAAAAGGTAGGCTATATACGATGTGTGGTTAATCCTAATTTGCCTCTTTTTTACTCATTATGCATCAACCTTAGTTACCACAACTCTCAGAAAAAATCTTGATGTAGAGAGTGCTCTACTCTAGGCTCAAATCTCACTTTATACTAGGCTTTTCATGCAAGTCTTGTTCGTCATCCCATGTATCATTTAGCCAAGTTCAGGTTAATTTCAAAGGTTTATCACTAAGCATTTCAAGGGAGATATCAACCAACAAAAGTTTGCTAATATGATTCTTTTACCAGCAAGGTTAATCCATTTTAAAGCCAATTCATTACTCACTGTCATGCTGAAAATTTGACCGACTCGATAAAATAAAATAAAAACATTTTTTTCTTTTTCATAATTATTTATTCACAAAAACACACAAAAAACAGCAAACAAAGCATATAAAACGTCACACAAACAAGACACTAAAATGTAAAAACGACACCTAAACCTTCTCACACTTAAGCCTTGCTTGCCCTCAAGCAAGCTCGGATTAAAAGCGAGAAGATTCCTAGAGACAATATACATGAAAGGAACAGAAAAGAAAAGAAAAGAAGAGCCATAAAAGAGAAGGGATAGGGGAACTCATGCGGGGGGGTTGTTCATGGGGGGAACTTCCAAAAATGACATTAGACGCTCAATCTGGGCAGCCTGAAGATCCAGCTTTTGTTGCAAGGATTGCACCTCTGCACGGATGGACAAGGAATGCCCGGCGCAGAAAACCGAGGTACATTGTTATCCAAATAAATCAAGTTGCTAGTCCGCAAATAGTCCAAATCACAAAGGGTTGGCTCAGGCACTTTGGGAAGGGAAGGGGGAACACGCAATTGCATACCTTTGTCAAGTAAAACACCAACCAAATTGCATAGGGTCATATGACGAGTAGACTGAATTGCAATTTCATTCAAAGAATCAGCTAAGAAAAATCCCAGATTCAATTTCTCCCCATGATGCATACACCACAACACAAATAATACATTCTGACTGACTCTCGTAAATGTGGTGAAGCGCCCAAAAACATTTCGCAACAGAAAATGGCAACACACTCTCAATACAGGATCGGCAATCCAATGCACATTAGAGCAATTGGCATCATACAAATCAGGGCAAGCAGGAGCCAATTCTTTCCAAGCATCAGTGGGACTAAAATTGGGAAAATCTTTATAGGTACCCGCAAAAGCATTAGCATAACCTTCCGAAGATAAATCATCAACAGACACCAAGCCCAAAGCCACATTCCACTCATTCAAACTCATAGAAACATGGTGCAAACCCAACCGAAAGGATATGCAAGCATCAATCAGGGAAACAGGTTTCTTTAAGCAAAAACTAACCACAAACTCTTCACATAGGGCGTATACATGGTCACAGAATGTAAGTCAAATAGCAAAGACCAACCAATATCCGCAAAGTATTTCAGAAACTGATCATAAATGCCCAAAGTCCTAAAAGAAGAGATACTTAGTCGCAAACCTGACAAACACTGTTTCTTACCCTTTTTCAAAGCTCTGGCCTGCAGCTTCGGGTCATCAAATTGGAGGAGGTCCTCCCTGGAATCAACAACGATCTCCGGAGGCAAACCATGGAATTCAGCGGCATTTGGCTCCTCCTCGTCGGTTGAAACGGTGGGAGCCTGTGTCGCCCGTCTCCTAGTACGTTTCGCAGTCGGCTGGGCGTCGACAATGTCATCACTAGAATGATCAATTAATGGATCACGTCGGCGCTTTGGAGCTGAGGGTGTCTTGGACTTGCGTTTCGGCGGCGTCGTCGGTTTGGTCCCGGAAGGTGGTGACAGTTCCTCGGTCACCGGAGAAGATGGCGGTGAAGAAGGTTGCTCCAGCGGTGCTTCAATGAGGATTGACGGTGTGAGTTTTTGCTGCTGGGACAACGCCAATGCCGAAGTCGGTGGCGGCGGTTTGACGGATTTTCTCATAGTTTTCTTCGTGAAGAATTTTGGCACCTCATGGCCGGGGAATGGCGGTGACGGGATGGATGATTGCAGGCCGGCCGGAGTAGATTCAACGGCAGGCTCAAGGTGGTGGCAGGCGGCGCGTGGGCAGCGAGTGGGCGGCGCGTGGGAGGCGCGTGGGAGCGCGTGGGAGCGGCGGCTTCGTCTTCGGCGCCATCTCCGAGGACGGATGGTTGCCCAGGCTGGCGGCGGAGACTCGCGGCGGCAGGCGCAGCCGCGGAGGAACTCGGCGAGAGGCGGAGATCTGGGCGCACGCCGGAGGGAGCTGAGGTCCGAGCGGCGGAGCGGCTGAGGAAACTCTGAAATCTGGTCGGTGCAGCGGCGGAGGAAGCAGCTCGGCGGCAATGTCTTCAGCGGCGGAGCAGCTCGGGACTCGCCGGAGAGAGGCGGAGGAGCTCGGCGGCGCAGCTCTTGGAGGAAGAAACTTGGCGGCGCAGCTTTTGGAGGAAGAAGGAAGTCTGATTTTGAAAACTTGGAAGAATGAATAAGGGTTTATACCCATATTTCATTAAAGTCCCTCAAATCTATTCCTTTTCCCAATTGTAACCCACAATATCCATAACCACTCCAAGCCTTGCTTATTTTCAGATTGGCCCCAGAACTTTTTGTCTCGCCACATTATATCCCTGCAAAAAAAAGCAAAAATAAAAACACATTAAAAAAAACTTTATTTTTATTTTTTTTTTCGTTTTTTAATTTTTTTTTTCTGAAACAAAAACGAAAATTTGAAAGAAATAAAAAATAAAAAAAATTCTGGGTTGCCTCCCAGTAGCGCCTTTGTTTACAGTCTTTGGCTAGACTTTCCAATATGGTCAATCAGAGTGGGGTGGGCATAATGGAATTTCTTCCACTATTGCCACCTGAGAAGCATCATAAAATGGCTTGAGGCGATGACCATTTACGAGGAATGTCTTTTCCGTGTCCAGGCTTTTAATTTGTACAGCTCCGTTCGGCCTAACAGAAATCACCACAAAAGGTCCTATCCACTTTGTTTTAAGTTTTCCTGGCATCAACCGAAGCTTGGACTGAAAAAGTAACACCTTCTGCCCAACCATGAACTCCTTAGACCTTAGATTCTTATCATGCCACATCTTTGTTCGCTCCTTGTACCACATAGCATGATCATATGCCTCCAATTGCAGTTCTTCCAACTCTTGAAGCTGAAATTTTCGCTCTTCCTCACACTTGCTTGTTGTCATGTTCATTTCTTTGACAGCCCAGTATGCCTTGTGCTCGAGCTCCACTGGTAGATGGCACATCTTTCCAAAGATAAGTCTGTAAGGAGACATTCCAATAGGCGTCTTGTAAGCGGTGCGATATGCCCACAGAGCATCCTCCAACCTCTTGCTCCAATCCTTCTTCGAAGGATTAACTATCTTCTCCAACACTTGCTTTATCTCCCTGTTAGATACTTCTGCTTGGCCATTAGACTGCGGGTGGTAAGTGGTAGCAAGCCGATGATGAACACCATATTTCTTCATGAGGGCCTCAATGGTGCGGTTTTTGAAATGAGTTCCTTGATCACTAATGATCGCTCGTGGCACTCCGAATCTGCTGAATATGTTAGATTTCAAAAAACCCTGCCACAACTTGAGAATCATTAGTTCGGGTGGCTTTTGCTTCCACCCACTTCGATACATAATCAACCGCAAGTAAAATATACAAATTACCGCAAGAACTAGGAAAAGGACCCATAAAATCCATGCCCCACACATCAAATATTTCACAGAAAATTATGGGTACTTGAGGCATTTCATCACGTTTAGATATGTTTCCTGTCTTTTGGCAATTTTCACAACTCTTGCAAAAAAGATAAGCATCTCTATGAAGAGTTAACCAAAAGAAACCACTATCAAGCACCTTACGAGCAGTGCGTTTAGGACCAAAATGACCACCGCAAGCAAAAGAATGACAATGTAAAAGAATTGTACCTTGTTCTTCTTAAGAAATGCATCGTCGAATGATTTGATCGGAGCCTATCTTCCAAAGGTAAGGCTCATCCCAAATATAATGCTTGCTATCACTCTTTAACTTCAACTTCTGAGCAGGACTGAAAGTAACCGGCATCTCTCCAGTGGTAATGTAGTTCACAATATTGGCAAACCATGGATCTGTCGCCGATTTACCATGCAGTGGTTCCGTCCGGGGCCTCTGTTTGGCCAAATCGAGGCCTGTCACAGCATACAGGTATTCTTCGGGAAAGGGCCTCTGTTTGGCCAAATCGAGGCCTGTCGCAGCATACAGGTATTCTTCGGGAAAGTATTCCTGAATAGGGACTTCATCCTCAGGTTTCACCAAGCGACTTAGGTGATCTGCAACATGATTCTCAGCACCCTTCTTGTCTCGTATTTCCCAATCGAACTCTTGTAACAACAAGATCCATCTAATAAGCCTTGGTTTCGACTCCTTCTTCGTGAACAAGTACTTCAAGGCTGAGTGATCGGTATAGACGATGATCTTTGATCCAAGCAAGTAGGACCTGAACTTCTCAAGAGCAAACACCACTGCCAACAACTCTTTTTCAGTGGTGGTGTAGTTGCATTGAGCTGGGTTCAATGTCTTTGATGCATAATAAATCGCATGGCTCTCTTTCCCTACCTTTTGTCCCAAGACTGCTCCAACTGCATAATCGCTTGCATCACACATCAACTCAAATGGCAGATCCCAATTCGGTGGTTGCATTACAGGGGCTGAGATGAGCTTCTCCTTCAGTATATCAAAAGAACGTCTGCGCTCCTCGGTCATCTCAAAAGGAACATCATCTTGAAGGAGCTTTGTTAAGGGTTGTGCAACCTTTGCAAAGTCCTTAATAAACCTTCTGTAAAATCCAGCATGCCCCAAAAAACCACGTATCTCACGAACATTGGTAGGATATGGAAGTTGCTCTATGTTCTCAACCTTAGCCTTGTCCACTTGAATTCCTCTTTCCGAAACCACATGTCCCAAGACTATGCCTTCATTCACCATAAAGTGGCATTTCTCATAATTCAACACAAGGTTCCGCTTCACACATCAAATCAAGACCTGTTCCAAATGACCCAAGCATACCTCAAACGAATTCCCATAAACTGTAAAGTCATCCATGAATACCTCAATGCTCTTCTCAATCAAGTCGGAGAAAATGCTCATCATGCATCTCTGGAAGGTGCCTGGAGCATTGCATAATCCGAAAGGCATTCTCCTATATGCATAAGTGCCAAAGGGACATGTAAATGTGGTCTTTTCTTGGTCCTCCGGGTTCACGCAAATCTGAAAGTACCCACTGTATCCATCCAAGAAATAGAAGAAATTATTCCCGGCCAATCTTTCCAGCATTTGATCGATGAAGGGGAGTGGAAAGTGATCCTTGCGAGTCGCGGCATTCAACTTCCGATAGTCAATGCACATCCTCCATCCAGTGACCAAACGAGTAGGCACCAACTCATTCTTTTCGTTCTTTACCACTTGAAAACCAGATTTCTTTGGCACCACATGAACCGGGCTCACCCATTTGCTGTCTGAGATGGGGTAGATAATTCCCAAGGAAAGGAGTTTGAGGACTTCCTTGAGAACAACTTCTCTCATGTTGGGGTTCAGCTTCCTCTGAGCATCTCGAGCAGGCTTAGCATCATCTTCCATTAAAATATGATGTGTACAAATGTCGGGGCTGATCCCTGTAATGTCTGCGAGGGTCCACCCAATCGTTTTTTTGAACTTTCTTAACAGTGCAATCAACTGCTCCTCTTGAGAATCTGACAACCTTGCACTGATAATCACCGGGAGAGTCTCATCATCCCCTAGGTAGACATACTTCAGATTCGGGGGAAGATTCTTCAACTCCAGTATAGGTGGTGAAATATCGGATGGAATGGGCTTTTCAAATTCGAATTCACCCCCTGATAGCCTCTGTTTGGCCAAATCGAGGCCTGTTGCAGCATACAAGTATTCTTCAGGAAATTCGAATTCACCCCCTGATAGCCTCTGTTTGGCCAAATCGAGGCCTGCGTCAGTACACAGGTATTCTTCAGGAAATTCGATTGCACCCCCTGATAGCCTCTGTTTGGCCAAACAGAGGCCTGCGTCAGTACTCTTCACTTCTTCCTGCGAGCTGATTGAGTACAACCATTCATCTATTTCCTCATCACTCAGATTCTGTGTCTTCTCGTTGTTTGAATCAGTGGGTGGTAGCATGTCAATCTCATCCTGCAAGAATTCAGTCTCAAGGTATTCTTGGACGAGAGGGTCAATGACATCAATGGCATAAA
Source organism: Rubia yunnanensis (assembly GCA_037428765.1). Taxonomy (NCBI): domain Eukaryota; kingdom Viridiplantae; phylum Streptophyta; class Magnoliopsida; order Gentianales; family Rubiaceae; genus Rubia; species Rubia yunnanensis. The sequence goes on along the minus strand of CM075069.1, from coordinate 43,922,111 downwards.
TATTTTCAGCATCTATGGGTTTTTTCATTGCATCATCAATACTGAAAGTATATTTTTCACCATAATAATCAAGACAAATAGTTCCCTTTCCCACATTAATTATAGTATTAGCCGTTCTTAAGAAAGGCCGACCTAACAACACTCCTGAGGTTCCTTTACCACTAGTATGATTCATCTTCACCACATAAAAATCCGCAGGGTAAACAATATCATTAACTCTTACGAGAACATTTTCTAACAACCCTTCAGGATATACACATGATCTATCTGCCAATTGGATTATTACTCTAGTATTTACCATTTCTGCTCCACTCAAAGAATTGTAAACAGATAATGGCATCACATTGATAGATGCTCCTAAGTGACACATGGCAGAATCAATCTTAACATTTCCAATAAAACATGGCAAAGAGAACATACCAGGGTCCTTGCACTTCTGAGGCAAATCTCTTTGAATTACAGCTGAAACCGACTCGCCCATTATGACCTTGCTTGAGTCTTTAGGTTTCCCTGCAATAAAATCTTTCAAAAACTTGCTCACAAGCGGGAGCCTTACAGCCTGCAAGAAAGGTAGGTTAATCTCCATTTTTCCAAAGATAGATAAGAAATCAACAGGATCCTCTTTCTTTCTAGCTAAACTACGTGGAAAAGGATGAAGAATTTTAACTGGAGGATCATTCTGACCCAACCTTGGATTTGACTCCTTGGTTTGGTCAAAATGCCCTTGTACCTCACTTTCTTTTTCTGCCGGGAGCCTCTGTTTGGCCAAATCGAGGCCTCCTGCAGACTGCTCTGACTGCTCCTTAGCTCCTTTTGCTGCGGTCTTCGGAGGTAGTGGCGCAAGCTCCTTTCACTTCTTAACGTGATCTGATTGGCCGTCTCTCTGGGGTTGAGTTGCACTTGAGATGGTAATCCAGGTTGCTTCATTCGAAGCTCATTCATCGAGTTTGACAGCTGTGAAATCTGACGTGTGTGCTCCTCCAAGGTGGCCTCAGTCTTTTTCGAACTTTGGATCTGGTTTTGAAGCATGCCCATCATCATGTCTAGCTTTTCATCCATAGACTTCCCTTGAGGAGGTGGTGGATTCTGAGCATATGGAGGGGGAGGAGCTCGATGGGGTGGAACATATGGTTGTTGTACTGGATTTCCCGGATCTCGCCATCGAAAGTTGGGATGATCTCTCCATCCCGGATTATAGGTAGCTGAGTACGGGTCCCTCTTTGGCTGCCTTTCATTCCAATTCCCCATTGCATTGGCCTGGACAGTTTGCTCATCCATCGTGAAATGACACTGCAGGGTGACGTGGCCGAAGGTGCCACAAATTTCACAAGGTTTCTCTTGAGGACCGGCTGTGGTGCTAGCGACTGTAACCTTATCCACCACCTTAGATATTACCCTTTCCATCCTGTCCATCCTCTCCTTAAAATCATCTTGGCTCGAGGGCTCTGTTTGTGCCACCTTTTTCAGGATTCGGATCTCATCAGTGTCATACTCCTTCTTGGAATTTATCAACTTTTTCACTATCTCCTTTGCTTCATTGACTCTGATTTCCGAAAATCCACCATTGCTTGCGGTATTCAGCAAATCCTTGTTTGCAGCTGTGGATCCTTGATAGAAATACTGTAGCAGTTGCCCCTCCGTGTATCGATGGTTAGGGCAACGATCTACCAATCGTCTGAACCTTAGCCAAAATGTACTCAGTGGCTCATCATACTCCTGCTTGATGCTCGAAATTTCTTTCCTCAGGGCATCCGTCTTAGTGGCTGGAAAGAAATAGTCCAAAAATAGCTTCTTGAGCGCATTCCAGGAAGTGACGGAGTTAGGAGCCAAGCTTGAAAACCACTGGTTCGCTGTCCCTGACATGCTGAACGGAAAAGCCACCAACTTGAATTGATCTTCTGTGACACCAGCTGGTCTTTTCTGAACCTTACAAATCTTGATGAACTCGTTCAAGAAATTGTAAGGGTCTTCGTTACTCTTCCCATAGAACTTCGGAAGAACATTCAGCAGTGCAAGCTTTATCTCCACAGGGGTCGCAGCATCTGGCAAATAAATAGGTGTGGGAGGGTCTTCTTCGCTGTGCCCCGTTAATTCCCACATGTACGGATTGTCAGCATTGGGATCTGCCTCTCCTCTGTCCCCCATTACAGTATCAAGAACGGATTTAATCTCTGATTCGGATTCTGTCTCGGAAACAGCCTCTGTTTGGCCAAACAGAGGGTCTGCGGCAGCTTTCAGCTCCCTCTCCCTGGCGAGTTTGTAATTCTTCCTGGCTGTCTTTTCAACTTCAGAATCAAATATCAATTCCTGCTCCTGGGACCTGGTCATATACCAAAAACTAAAGAACAAAAAATTAGTAGCAAAATAAATAGAAATTAACTACCGTTCCCCGGCAACGGCGCCAATTTGGTGAGCGTCGTTTTACTCGCCAAATAAACTGCAAACTAGCACACAGATTAGTATAGTAGAAGCAGGTCGTATCCACAGAGAACGGTGTAATTTCTATGAAATTTAAACTACCAACAAAGTTTGGTTTAGCAACCACGCCTATGATTTTAGATTTGTTTAATAAACTAATGAATTAGTAAGCTAAAAATAGGACCAAAAAAATGCAGAAAAATGCAGAGATAAAGTACGAACAAATATATGGATAACAAAGGATCGGCATAGGTTAATCTTTGGTTCATTCTTTGATCATCGACTACTCAAAAGTCATTTAACCCCCATGAATTAATTGGTTATAAGCAGGAACAGTATTTGCTATTTCCCCTTAATTCCCCTTAAATTTCCAATCGTGAGCAAGTATTTGCTAAACCCGTGATCTTCCTAATTAAGATATTCCTAGCAAGTATTTGCTAAACTAGTTATATCTTAACGATCTTAAGAACTAGGGAACCCAATTTAGACAACAAGCACGTATTTGCATGCAGTTTATCCAATTAATTGTTTATCATCCTGTTATTACAGTCATAATTGTTATCTGTTTTTCACAGGAGGTGCTACTTAATTAGCCATAGCCTAACAAGATTGAGGTGATCAAACTCAAACAAGCAAGCATAGATTTTAGGCATAAACAATTAAAAACTCATAGGATTAAATCTCTGAAAACACGAAGCCTCACAATTCATGAACCATCGAATTAACCTCGCCGATTAAGAATTTAGTTACTCATGATTAAATTAAATAGAACAAGCAATTCAAAATTAAACATGTTAACAATCGAAAATAATAAGAAGAAAGAAAATTACCAATCAAAATAATGCTCTGCTTCCGATTTTTTGACTAAGAAAACAATAATCCTCTACAATGAGAATTTTTCTCCTATTTGTTCTTCTCTCGCCCAGCAAAAACAAAAAGTGCATATGCAATATTCCTCCTTCCCTCCTCTGTTTTCGTCCAAACAAAAACAAAGCCAAGTCCAGCTCTCATTCCTTTTTTTCCTCTTCAAATCGTGTACAGCCCGCGATTTTTATATGCCAAAAATAAAATCCAAATCCTAACTAATTATGGAAAATTAGAATTCTTATCTAAAAAGAAATATTCTTCCACTTAATTTCAGCCTAATTACAATTAAATTCTAACTTGGAATAAATAATTAATCCAAGTATTGGGCTTCATTGCTTCATAACGGCCCAATCACAGTGCTGAATTTTCTGGACTGATTTTCTTCTGGACTCCAACTCCGTAAACTCCCTAACGAGGGATCGGGATCGTTACCTCATTAAAAACCCTTTCGGAAAAAAAGAGTATAACAATCTCCCTTTCATCAGCTTCACCTTAATCGGGTCAACTTCACGGAGCAACTTAGTGATCGTTAAACGAAGCACAATTCTGCCACATGAAAGATTCCGACTAAGGATAGCTGGAACAACATCATAATGCTCCAAAAATAGCTCTTCCGCTCCAATACAGCTTTGCTCCAAAAATAGTGATCTATCAACAAAATAAATCAATTAAGTACCAGAAATCACATAAAAGAGCACTAAATTCTTCCAAAAATGAACAACTAAATATCACACATCAGGTCTGCTGCCAGCTCTTTTGCATATGTTTGTTCAATTGCTTATTTATTTATATATTTACTTCATTATTTATTTATTACTAGTAATACTATTATTATTATTATTTTAATTATTGTTTTGTTTTCCTTTGTGCCCCAAATATTTTGTTATGACACCACATCCCAGCGTATTATTCATTTTCCTTTTTGGTGTTTTAATTTTTTTGATTACTTATTGTCTCATTTTACCTTTTTTCGTTCCTTTCTTTTAATTCTTTATTTACTGGCTTTTCTAATACTTATAATTAATTATATATATAATACAATTATTCCTCTTGAAATCAAAACAATATTAGAAGTGATAACTCATTTATTTTATTCTTATTTGTAATTACATATGAAAATTACTATTATAAAATTGTGATAAGTATGAAAGAATATTAGGATGTTATAAAATTAGTGTTCCTCAATAATTCAAAGGAATATTCGTTTTAGAGAAAGGTACATGGTAAACTATTGGAGATGCTTTTATAAAAATCTAGATAATTATCTAACAACTCAGTTTATCATTTCTTACTTAAACTCTTTTAAAATGTGCAATCAGTATATCGCGTTTCCATTCTGATTCGACGTACTATTATTTCCTTCCTATTTCTTAAGTGAAACTTATACTAAATTTTATCATTGTTTGATATTAACTAATATATATTTTTCAATAATTAAGATTATTAATTCAAATTTACTTCGTCCGAGATTAACATCTAGGTTAATCCATAATAAAAAAAATTTCCAATTAGAAGGATTAAAAATGTTCAATTGAGATAACATGATTTGTATCATAGGTATATTTTATTTATTAATCTAGTTGGGTTCGGGGTTTCACAATCTCCCCCCCCCCCCCCTTAATGAAGTTCATCCTCGAAGTTCACTGAAATTTTTCCCAAAATAGAGAGGGTACCTTCAATAACCTTGGTCAAACCATGGTTCTCATCCCTAGCTTGAATGATCATCAAAGAGTATACATTCATAAGAACTACCAGTACTTTTATAAGATTTATATACTACTACTTTAGTCTCTCTAGATTCTATCCTTATCCAACCCTAAATCATTCAGTGGAGTCACATTCTTCATCTCGTTCTGTACCATGTGAGGTCCATTCCTAAGGTCAACCCGAGGTTCATAAATTCTTTGTTCAATTATCACTAGAGTTATATCTATGTGACCATAACCTTTTCTCAGGGTCCTCTTACAAGTTCTGCCATCTGCGTATGCAGCCCATGCAGGACTCGGATGCCACCTTGAGTCTGAGTGAACTTTTGCGTGCTATATTCTGCAACTCTAGTTCCCGTGTCTTGGTATTCCTTATTTGATCGAGTTCTATGCTAATTGCATCGGCTCTATATCCATTACTGATTCTTTATGATAAAGATGGTAAGGATTTAAGGTTTCTCATTCCCTAATCAGGATCTACCTCATCCAATTAGGGTAGGATACTCGTTTGAGTTTATCTTAATTAAGGTTTCTCATTACTGATTTTTTTAGTTTAGCTTAATTTTATTTAACGACCTAATATTGCTGTATATGTTATGAAGATTCAGGTGATGACTAGTGCTTTATTATCCGTTTTGAGATCTAAAATTTTATCATTATTATTTAGGGACCTTTCAATTTAACATGAGAACCTGATTCGAACTTTGGGTTGGCCATCTCCAAGTGATTCAAAGGTTTTCTCAGGTAAAATGGAAAGGATACCTATTTTATTATTATTATTATTTATTTTATAAATTAAAAATTTTATGCCTTAATCCAAAATCCTTTTAGTGGGATCTATTTTGTTGAGATTTAACTTTTCTTTAAAATTATTTAGGAGAACACTTTTATTTTCAATTTAAAATTATTAATGGCACTATTCTTATTTCTCTACTATGTATTTTTTCATCTTCTTTGATAACATTAAACTGTTAGCATTTAACTACAATTAGTCAATATGTATTTAGTGGTAATATACCGGCTATAAACGACTATATTCCCAACGGTAATATAACAGTTATAAACGGCTATATTTTATAGTATAAATACGAATTTATCCAACAATTCAAAATCACATTTTCTCTTTTATCTCATGTTCTTCTCACCACATTTTCTCTCAATTTGTTGATAATATGTCGAGACTAAGGTTAGCCTTTGTTGCCGTAATTATCGTCGTACTACATGTTAGTATTCTCACCGGGGATATTACGCTGAAAGAATTTTGTTATAGTTCAGTAATGGTTGGATTCATTTATACCCTTTTATTTTTCACAATCCTCACAGATTTCTGTATTTCAAATTATATTTGATAAATTATTTTATTTTCCTATTACATAGTGACATCAATAAATTGTTAGTTTTGCAGACAAGGTTCAACCATGTCTTAAATATCTATAATTGTTAAGCAAATGTGAAGTCTTTTATTAAATTAAGTTTTGATTTGCCTTTACTTAATTTGAGGAAGCTCTGATACCACATCTGTAACACCCCCAAACCCCATCGCAAGTATCGGGTCGGGTTTGAGCGTGCTACCGAAAGGGCCGATATTAACGAGCAATTAAAGTTTATGCAAAAGCAATTTAAATAATTAAAAAAACTATTTTACTATTACAATGAAAAGTATTTATTACGAATGTCAAATAAAAGTTTCTCTTAACCGTTATAACATCTAAGTTCATAAAAAAATTTAAGTAGCCAGGATCTTTCTCAAACGAAGTAAAGACAATAAGCACTCTTCTTTTACTGTTCTTCTTCACCTGAAAAGGGGTTATTTAACTAGGGTAAGCTCCTTACTTAGTGAGGTTTCATCGCCAATATTTACCCAGTTGAGTTTTAGTGATCACAGAATAACAATTAACAATTAACAATTAGCCATGTATGTCCTAGCACATAGTAAAAATGATACAAGTGGTTAATGCTGAGTTGCTGCCAAGTGCCTGTATGACAACTGTGACTAACATACACAACATAACCCAGTCAGTGATGCCCGTAGGCTATCAGCTTAGAATTCACTTTCCCATTCACGCCGGTGTTCAATTACGAGCTTGTATCAGTTAGGTGGTTATGCTAGCATACCAAACTCCACGGGTAGCCGGTCTAATCAGATGGTCTGATCAGTACCATTCTCCGCTGATTTTGACCAAACTACAATCGCGTCGGGGTCCCCAAAATTCACAGACAGGTAATCAGGTAGCAGATATTTCAAGTTAGACACGGCAAGATAAAGTACAAGCTGGTCATCCACATAACATATCAGAGAAGTATATGATTCAAGTTTGACACGGTAAGATAAAGTACAAGTCGGTCATTCACAGAAAAATATCGGAGCTGTTGATAACTCGGTTTCATGATAATTGAACACAGTAATATACACACTCAGTTTAACAATCAGTATATATTGTCAATTTAAGTCTATAGATATGTCCCTTTATAATGGAGTTTGAGTACAGGTTCGAGTGTGTATTTTGAGTACACGGGTTCGAGTACTTGGGTCCCTTTAATAGGGATTCGAGGATAAGGGTTTGAGTAAGGGATACTATTTCGCCGGGGTTCGAGGACATGGATTTGAGGGCATGGGTTTCATAGGGATTCGAGGACAAGGGTTTGAGTACAGGGATTCGAGGGCATGGGTTTAATAGGGGTTCAAGGGGTACTGTTTAGCAGGGATTCGAGGGCATGGGTTTAATAGGGATTCAAGGATTGGGGTTCGAGTACAGGGATTCGAGGGCATGGGTTTAATAGGGGTTCGAGGGGTACTACAGAGCAGGGATTCGAGGGCAGCCTGTACCAATACAAGATAAATATATATATTTTACTTCAATTCATGCTAAGGCAATGAAAATGCTCACCTTAGTTAAACTTGGCTGGCAATCCTCTGCCTCTACTTCACTGCTTAACCACTATTCTTTGGTAAAATGTTTCTTAAGGCTGTGAGTTTTGGGGAGGTATTTATACTAGGTAAAAACATAGGCTATACCACCATACCTACCTAGAATTTTATCCTTTTAACACTCAAGTGCCTATGTTCACTTGTCAAAAATTCCTTTGGATAAATTTTCTCAAGTCCGCCGTCTTCTTCTTTCTTCCCAATAATTCCATTTGCCCAAAAGTGTGCTTTGAAATCCGCCGTCCCAATTTGTCCAAAATTTTCTTTGAATCCGCCATTTTTCTTCTTCTCCCCAGATTATTTCACTGTCCCAAAATTTAACTCTTCCAAAAATTACTTTGAATAATTTTTCTCAGGTCTGCTGCCAGCTCTTTTGCGTATGTTTGTTCAATTGCTTATTTATTTACTTCATTATTTATTTATTACTAGTAATACTATTATTATTATTATTATTATTATTGTTGTTGTTGTTTTGTTTTCCTTTGTGCCCCAAATATTTTGTTATGACACCACATCCCAGCGTACTATTCATTTTCCTTTTTGGTATTTTAATTTTTTTGATTACTTATTGTCTCATTTTTTTAATTAAATCCACCTGTGATGGTGGGGGGGTTTGACAGACCCCTACCCGTTTATTAATAAAAAAGATGAGTACAAAGAAAGAGGGGGCTTAATACCGTACCTCCGTGGAAAAACCAACTGATAATCATAAAAGCTAAACATCAACCTATTCTAACCTGAAGATCATTAGAAGTCATTTGCAATCTAAAGATACAAGAATTTACATTAACCGAATATGAGGAGTGCCCTCGGCATCAAGCTTTACATGTCTAACAACTGATTTGGGAAGGTCCGTGGAGCTAAAAAGAGAATTTACCTGTTTGGAGGTAGCCATTTTCGCCAACGATTCTGCAGCACCATTTACTTCTCTGAACACGTGTTGTATTGAGTAGGTCATATCCTTAAGAAGGTCCCAGATCTCCCTGATCAGTGTCAGGAGCTTCCATGGAATCTTTAGTTGATGTTGAAGAAGCCCGTAAAGAGTTTTTGAGTCGGTTTCGATATCTAGGACTTTGATTCCCCAGTCATGGGCCAGGTGTATTCCTTGCAGAATTGCTATAGCTTCAGCCTGCAAAACAGATTCTGCAAGAATGGATTTTGACAAAGCCACTATTACCTTGCCGGAATGGTTCCTGATTAAGCAACCAATTCCTGCAGTTCCATGGACCTTAAAGGCACCATCAGTATTGAGCTTAAAAAATTGTAGCTGTAGCCATTTAATGATTCTGATACTTCTTTGTGGCCTGGGTTTATTGTACAGCAGTCTCGGTGTGGTCGAGACATCCCAACTGAAATCTAGTTTAAAAGCTAGGAGAGTGTCATTAAAGTGATAGAGAATTTGTTTGTAAATGTTCTGCATGTTTGGCTATGTTCCCTCGAATAGATAAGAACATCTGGCACGCTATAAATACCAATTCACAACACAGGGAATGAGACGTATAAGTTTTAAAGCAGGACCAGTACTGGAGTTAAAATTCCAGTAGAAATAGAACCTATCCCATAGAAGTTGGAAATAGCAGTTTGGCAAATTAAAAGTGGTATTTACTCTCCTCCAAATTTGATCTACCATTAGACATGAATTGAAACAATGGTGAATGCTTTCAGATTCACAAAAACAAAAACAGCATTGTGAAGGGAGCTGGAATTTAAAAACTTCAAGGATATCCGGAAAAGCTAAAAGTCTATTCAAAAGTTTCCAGTTAAATATACTTAGCTTCCTCAGAAGTAACTTAGACCAAAGATGGGAGTAGGATGGGATAGTCCTTTTCCTGGCCCGAATCTGCTCGTAGGCTGATTTGACAGAGAAGATCCCAAAAATTGACGGTTTCCGGATTAGAACATCTTCATAACCTGGGGATATGGAATAGTGTTGATCCAGGACTGTTAAGATTGGATCTGGGAGTAGGTTTCTTAACTGGGCTGTATAGCGTGATTTCTTGTTTTGGAACTCGACCACAGTAAGATCCTGAAATGGGGGGGGGGGGTTCAGTGAATCAGTTAAAAATTCAGATAAGGGGCCCTTAGAGGTCCAATTGGAACTCCAAAAAGAGACCAGTCCAGATCCTAGGAGAATTTTTGTATTTTCTAGAGCTACATGATTTATCTCTTTGATTCGTTTCCAGGTTCTGGATGTTTTATATGAGTCAGGAATTGACCACATGGATCTAGCCCATAGTGATTTTCCTGTTTGTAATTTCCACCATAACTTTAGAGCAAAGGCTGTTGTGAGAGTGTTCAAGTTTCTGAAGTTGAGGCCATTCTCTTCTGCTGGAAAGCATAGGTTCGGATATGATCTCCATGATCTATTTTTCTGAGAGGTATCTGATCTATTTTGCCAGAAAAAGCTAGCAAGAGCCTTATGAATTTGGTTAATGATGTGAGTGGTTGGTTGAGCACCGTTATGAGATGAATGTGCACTGAAGATAGAACATGTTTGATTAAAGTTTTCCTCCCAGCTGGGGATAACAATTTATTGTTCCAGTGATTAATTTTGTTGTGAACCATTTGCAACATATGTTGGAAGGTAGAGTTTTTTGCCCTTCCCGTGTAAATGGGGCACCCTAAGTACTTGAAAGGTAAAGATCCTTTCAACATATTAGTTTCTCTTTGGATCAAAGAGACTAATCTGTTTGGGGTATGTTTTGAAACAAAGAAAGTGGATTTCTCAAAGTTAACCTTTTGGCCTGAGGCTAACTCAAAGGATTTCAAGAAATTCATTATCGTTTGTAGACCCCGTTTTGAGTATTTTAGAAGAATTACTGTGTCGTCAGCATAAGAAAGGTGCGAAGAGGTAATCATCCCTCTGGGGAGTTTATATGGTTGGATGTTGCCGAACTGGAATAAAAAATGTAGGTTATGTGAAAAAGCTTCAGACATCAGGATGAAAAGCAAAGGGGAAAGAGGATCCCCTTGCTTGATACCCCTCGATGCAGGGAAGAATCCTACGGTTTTTCCATTGATGAGCATGGAGAAGTGTGCAGAGCGGATATTCCCCATGACTAGCTTGACGAAAACGTTTGAGAATCCTTGTTTGAGGAGGACTTTAGTTAAGAAAGGCCATGAGACCCTATCAAAAGCTTTCATCATGTCTAATTTGATTATCATGTTGGTGCCTTTTGTTTTCGAGTGTAAGTGGTTTGTGAATTCTTGCATGAGAAGGATATTATCCGCTATTTCTCTACCAGTGATGAAAGCAGATTGTTCCGGGCTGATGAGGGAATCCAGATGGGTTTTGAGTCTCGTTGAGAGTAATTTGAGAAAATTTTATTTGAAAAATTGCAGAGGCTTATGGGTCTGTAATCCTGGAAGGAGGAACAAACATTTTTTTTGGGGATTAATATGAGTTGTGTTGCCGAAATGGCCTTTGGAATTTCTGTCCCAGCTAAGAAATCTTCCACAGCCAGCAGGACATCAGTTTTGATTATAGGCCAGCATTCCTGGAAGAAAAAACCAGAGAACCCATCTGGGCCTGGAGCCGAATGGCCATTCATGGATTTGACTATGTTTGTAAGTTCTTCCATTCTGACTTGTTTGAGAAGATTTGAGTTTATTTCATCTGTTACTACATTCGGAATGCTCTCAAGGAGCCAGGAGGTGTTAATTCCAGATGGATCTAAAGGAATATCAGTGAGAAGGTTGGAGTAGAAGGAGATTGCTTCTTTCTCAATATCTTCTATAGAGCTCAGCCAGGTTCCTTCGCTAGATTTTATAAGAGAAATAGTTTGTTTTTGTGTTTGGATTGGATTGATTGATGAAAGAATTTGGAGTTCGCATCCCCTTCTTTCATCCATTTGAGTCTTAATTTCTGTCTTAAAAAAGATTCCTGGTCTTTAAGTGCCAATCTCAGTTTTGCTTTAGCTAAATTCAAGGCATGTAGGTTTTCAATGGATTCATGATTTTGTAAATTGTGTTTGGCTTTTAGCACGAGATCTTCACTGAGATTAACTTTATCGAAAACATTGCCAAAGACATCTTTGTTCCAGCATTTGAGTGCCGATTTTAGAGTTTTGAGTTTGAAGATTAGTCTTTGCATCCCCTTCAGATTTGTGTTGGAGTTCCAGCTCTCTTCCACAACCTTCATAAAAGAGGGATGGTGAACCCAACATTCTTGAAATTTGAAGGATTTTGGGGCAGTTTGAGGAATGGAGTTAGAGACAAATAACATTAGGGGGGTGTGGTCGGACCCCTCCCTAGACAGAGTTTTTATTTTTGAGTTAGGAAAGGTTGACCACCAAAGAGGGTTTGAGATACCTCTATCTAGCCGTTTCCAGACTCTTCCTTTAGATCTCATCCCTGCCCAGGTGAAAAGACTTCCCGAGGTTGGAATTTCCGAAAAGTTTTGTTCATTAAGGAAACAGTTAAAGTTTCTTATACTGTTTTGATTGGGGATAGAGTTACCTATATATTCCTCATTTTTGGTGATTACATTAAAATCACCTATGAGACATACAGGTTCTTGTTGTAGGGTAGCAAGCTCTTGCCACAGTTTGTTCCTCTCCTGAATGGAATGCTTAGCATAGACAAAGCCTATCTTGCAATCTTCTGGGAAGGAAGGGGCTTTGATGATAACCATAGTCAATTGCTCCTTCACTAATGAAATGTCTAGCGTTATGTCAGCATCCCACATTAGCCAGATTTTGTTGATTGGGTTAGCATATGAGTTTCTGAAACCTATCTCTCTGGAAATGTCTTGGATTTAGTCTGAGTTTAGCATTGGTTCGATTAGAGCACAGATTTGGACAGAGTTGCATCTTTTAATATTTTTTAAACGGGCTTGAGTGGGTTTATTTCCTATTCCTCTAACGTTCCATGTGCATATGTTCACACTATTCATGAGAAATCTTTAGAGAGGTTCAATGAGGAACGGGTGAATACCGTTTTTGGAATGGAGGTGTAAATTTTTTTGGAGTATTTTCTTTGTTTCTGTTCTGGTTGAGGCTGTATAAGTTTAAGGGTGTTGGCCAGATTTTGATGATCTTTTATTAGGTTTGCCTTAATTTGTTCGAAGTCTAGGTGGTCATTTTCCAAAAGTTTTTCCTTTTGTTTGATTGAAATCTCAGTGTTTAGCCAGTCCAGGGGTTTATTAGGGTTACACTCAGATGTAATTACAGGAGAATCAGCCCCTTGTATCTCTATACATTCCGGCTCTATATTAATGGGTTGGAACTGCAGTTGTATAGTTGAGCTATCCTTTTGGTAATTAGTTTGAGCAGAGGATTTATTCCGGGGGAGGGGATTTCCTGGGGTTGGAGCTGTGATTCTATCTTGTGAGACTTGGTTTATGATGGGGTTTATACAAACAGAGCTCAATTTGGGGGACCTAGGATTAAGGCCAGGGGATTCAGGCAGTGTTACTTGATTAACCGCAGAATTGCCAGATACTTGTTTTTCAGAAAATTTAGTCATATTATCATTCTGATTCATATTAACATTCTGAGTGGGAATAGAGGGAACCTGAGATCCTTGTCCAAGGATCAGTGCTTCAGAACTTGATTCCATTATTCCTTGCTCCTTTCTTTGATGGGTTTCAGGTACCTGAATAGTTTGCTGAGTCTCACAGTTAGTAATCTTCTTATGAGTCTCATGGTTAGTAATATTCTTAGGCACATAAATAGCTTTGGAAGAGGAACCATTTCCTTTACCTTTTTGCCTGCCCTGTTCATCTAAGGAAATGGTTTTGTTACCTTCATATGAAGATCTGCTTTGGGGCTTCCATGGGATAAACTTGGAGGAATTTTTCTCGGACCTGCAAGCAGTATCTAGGTGGCCAAGTTTGAGGCAATTAGAATAATAATAAGGAACACCTTTGTATTTTAGGTATTGCCAGAAACCCACATCTCTGAAACTCAACCAGATTCTTTCCATCCTAGGTTTTGTGACATCTAGTTCAACGTAAATTCTAGAAACATGTGGTCTAGTCCTGTTCAAAGAAGCTCTATCCACCCTAATTGGGGTGCCAATGATGTTCCCTATTGACATGAGGACATTGAAATCGAAAAACTGTTGTGGTAGACCATACATGGATACCCAGATTGGTACAATGGGGGAATCTGCGTTGGGGTTGAAATTAGGTACCCATTTCGTTATTCGGATAGAGTATGAATCGAAATTCCAAATTTTATGTAACCAACAACGATAGTAATCATCAGCAAGGGAAAAGGATATCAGAACCTGTTTGTTGTCCAAAAGCGTGATGCTGTTATGCCCCTTGAATCCGGCAGTATGGAAATCGCGTCGGAGTTTCTCCAAATTAGGTCTACTACGGGAGAACTTACCTATCAATGTCCATTTGAGTGGGGCCTCTAATCGGAGACACTCCTCCTCCGAGAAGTGAAGACCCGGTTCTCCGAGATGATCGATTGCTGGTTTTGGGGAGAATGCCGAGCTGTAACCCTCGTGAGGTTTTGGGGGAGAAAATTTTAGAACTTAGCGTAATTCCTGATTCAATGCCTGGGCATAAGAGAGTGGTGGGTTTGCCGTGGAGAGCGGTGGATCCGCCATATCGGCGGCGCCGGAGGTGAACGGGGATGGACGAAAAATTCGCACCTACAGTGTGTGTGAATCGCATAGAGATGAGAGCGAGTAATTGTAGCGACTGATTGTCTCATTTTGCCTTTTTTCGTTCCTTTATTTTAATTATTTATTTACTGGCTTTTCTAATACTTATAATTAATTATATATATAATACTATTATTCCTTTTGAAATAAAAAAAATTTAGAAGTGATAACTCATTTATTTTATTCTTATTTGTAATTACATATGAAAATTACTATTATAAAATTGTGATAAGTATGAAAGAATATTAGGATGTTATAAAATTAGTGTTCCTCAATAATTGAAAGGAATATTCGTTTTAGAGAAAGGTACATGGTAAACTATTGGAGATGCTTTTATAAAAATCTAGATAATTATATAACAACTCAATTTATCATTTCTTACTTAACTCTTTTTAAATGTGCAATTAGTATATCACATTTTCATTCTGATTCGACGTACTATTATTTCCTTCCTATTTCTTAAGTGAAACCTATACTCAATTTTATCATCGTTTGATATTAACTAATATATATTTTTTCAATAATTAAGATTATTAATTCAATACTTCGTCCGAGATTAACATCTAGGTTAATCCATAATAATTTTTTTCCAATTAGAGGGATTAAAAAGGTTCAATTGAGATAACATGATTTGTATCGGAAGTATATTTTATTTATTAATCTAGTTGGGTTCGGGGTTTCACATTCATCCTCACTATGGCCTCTGCCAACAAATGCCTTGGTCAATTTGTGCTGAATAATGAAAGAACGGTCATCAAAAGTGATTAAAATACCAAGATCTTTAGTAAGCCAACAAATAGGAAATAAATTCTTAGTAATATTAGGCACAACCAAGACATCTGATAAATGTAAACTAGGTGTAACTTGAGAATCACCAATAGCAAAATAGAGATTTTAGAACCATTACAAACAGAGACATGGGCATTACCAGTATAGGGAGTCACACTATCAAGAGTTAATGAAGAAACACTCATATGATTTGATGCCCCTGAGTCAATGTATCAATCCAAGGAAATAGTAGACAACTTAAGCTCTAAGGAAGACTGGAATTGATGAGCAAGATTGGAAGTCTTAGACTAGTGGAGCATCAAACGGTAGAAGTGAGAGGCACCATGTCCTGACTTACGACACCACTGGCCTTGAAGCCCAGACCCATGACCAAAACCACTAGAGAACCAACTAGAATTCATGCCATAACCGCAGACTGTAAACCAGCCACCATGGGTGATGCGTGGACCAGACGCACATCTATCATGTGTGGAAGCTGCAAACGTGTGACCTATACACGACCATATAGAGGTGTGTATGTGCCTGCAAAAGCTACTGATCCATACACAGAGCTTCCCTGGCCATAGTACCTTGCTAATTACTCAAAAAGCTTCATGGTTTTTGGTACATGCAACATTAACATACATTGGGGTGGGTGAAAGATCAGTAAGAGAGGCAGAATTTTTTTAAAATTCAGCACCAAGAGCAGCTAAGAACCACAAAAGCTGATCATCATTGCACACAGGAGAACCTATAGCTACAAGTTTTTTTTTAAAAAAATACCTTTGAACTGTAGATGTAGGTCATGAACAGAACCTGATTTGCAAATCTGCAGCACCTGTTGTTGAAGACAAAAAATTGATGATTTGTTGTTGTTCTAATACACATCCAGAAGGGTATCCCATTTTTTCTTAGAAGTGTTGCAACTCGAGATTTTACTAAGAGCAGATTCGATGACGAAGGAGAACAAGAGATTGCATATGCATTGATCTTTGTCATTCCACTCCTCATATGCGGCCTTCTCTTTCTCATATATGGCATGAGCATCTTTGGAGCCAATGGGAGAGCCAGCCACCAACGCATAGGAAGAGGACGATGCCAGCGGCGGTGTGGGTACCGACATATATGGATTTGACCCGTCAACAAAGCCAACGAGTCCATGCAGTTGGAGAACGTGTTGAATCTGACATTTCCAGAGAAGATATTTGACAGAAGAGAGTTTAATAGAAATCATATGGAAAATGGTGTTGTACGACATTTATTCTGATGCCATTGGGATGGTTGGAGAGGTTGAAGGTTTAGGACGGTGAAAAGGTGGTGGAAGGAATTTATGAAAAGGAAAATAGGGTAGGGAAGTGAATATGTGGTGAAGTGATAGACACGTGTAAACAAAAGTGAAAGAATATTTGCTTGATAGTGACAACAGAGAAAGGTATGAATTGACGAGGGGGGGGGGGTTATTACAGAAAGAAAAAGAATTATAGGGGAGAAGGAAACATCCTCCCCTTTCCATACGCCAATTCATATCCTCTACGCCACTTTCCATACGTCAGCGATGCACCGACTGACGTCGTTTTGTGGCTTTGATTTAAATTATACTTTAAAATATTTTATTTAATTATGGGGAAATTCAATTTGATCTCTTTGTTATCTCCATTTTATTTCAATGTTTATCCTTCCTCAATCAAATAGCTAAAAAAATATTATTTATTATTTTATTTTGGATGTATACACAGACTTTTAAAATTTATAATTTCACTTTAGATTTTAGTGAGTTAATATGGGTAAAAAGTAAAATTCAAATTCCAGAGAACATACTACGACATCGGTCTGCTTGTGGCGCATAGTTGGATACACAAAGTGGCATATACGATCATAACATATATTACGCTGAAGTAAATCAAACAACCACCATGTATATAAATCCAAAAATATGTAAAAAAGAGCGAACTGCATATATAACCCTACATAATTCACGAAAGTG
The DNA here is from genome assembly GCA_037428765.1 of Rubia yunnanensis. Classification (NCBI taxonomy): domain Eukaryota; kingdom Viridiplantae; phylum Streptophyta; class Magnoliopsida; order Gentianales; family Rubiaceae; genus Rubia; species Rubia yunnanensis. The sequence continues at coordinate 43,904,824 of CM075069.1, read as the reverse complement.
CACATATAACCTTGTGATAATTGAAAGTGCAAATATAACTCTAGATAGTTAGTGTATGTGCAAATATAACCTTTCAGACAGTTTAAGGCCGTAATTCAGTGAAAATTCTATTTTACACCTCTGTAAAAAAACACAAAAAACATTGAAATTACATTAATGCCCATAGAGCCCTAAAAATTATCTTCTTCATCGTCTTCCTCTTTTGTCGTGCTTTTCCTTCTTCGATGTGCTTCCTTTGTATTTTCTTCTTTCTTCGCAGGGGCACATCGAACGCGATGGCGCATCCAGGCAGTGGCTCATCTGCAAATGCACAACAAATCCGGTGATGGCACAATCGGCGGCGCACCCACGGCGGAGCGCATCCGCCGTCGTCTGAATTTTGGAGGGTTTTCTTGATTTCGTTATTGAAATTCAAGGGAAGTTGGAGATGATTCATTCAAGAGTAAATATAAATTTGAAAGAAAGAAATAAAATTTTTTGTTGGAGATTTTTGTTTTGAATTGCAAATGGAAATATTGAATTGCAAAGGGAGGGGGGACTACTCAAGATCTTCTGTTACACTTTTGTGTATCACTGTGTTACACCAATAGGATTCTGCCATGTGTCTCTCCTAAATTAGCTAAAATTAGGTTAATGATTTTTATCTAATTTTAGCTAATTTAGGAGGGACGCGTGGCAGAAGTTAACTGGTGTAACACACAGTGATACACAAAAGTGTAACAGAAGATCCTGAGCCATAGAATAGAGGAAAGTTTGGAGATCCGGTTTGTTTGTTGGAACCGAGACCACCACACAAGAACAAAGGCCAAAAAATCCTCTGGTTCATTTTGTGGAAATGAATCGGAACAAGAACAGGGGCCACAAAATCTTGTTAGACTCAAGGCCACCACACCGTTCTGTTAGACCTGAGGTCGTACGCCAACCAGAGAGTGGAAGCAGCAACTAGAGTCTCTAACCGCGGCTAGAGTTTCAGGTGGATTTGGGTTGTGGGTTTTGGGTGGTGGGTGAAGATGGGGTGGTATCCGGTGGAGAGAGTGGTGGTGATGGCAGTGGTCGGTGGAAGAGGTGGCTGGTGAAGGGGTTGTGACGAGGGTAAAGAAGATCGGAGATGGACCAAACGACTTGCTTCTCTTTTTCTTTTTTTTTGATTTTTGCCAAAGAGATGGGCAAAATTGTCCATTCAGATTCAACATTTGGTCCAAGGAATTTTTTGTCATTTCAGATAAGGTCAACTACCGGAAACTCAAGTTAATGCTGGGAATGTCACCAGAAGGTTATATTTGCACTTTCGTTAAGTAGTTAGAGTTATATTTGCACTAAAAATTATCTTAGGATTATATATGCACTTTCTCAATTATATAGGGATATGTTTGCATATTTCCCTATAAAAAAAGTTTGTGTGCAACCAAACACGTTTTATGTATATTCTAGAAATTTGATCACAAAATTAATTTTTTGAAATAGAAATTATTGCATAAATTATATTCTCATATAAATCAAACAACTCCTTAGATGATGGAATTAAAACTACGCTGATGGAATGATATGCATTTATAGGGTGAAATGTAAGGATGGCAGAGGGGCGGGTTTTGGTTGAGGTCGCCCCTCATCCGCCCCAATGAGGTGGGTATGGATGTAATTTTTATAGGGGGTGGGGCGGGTATGAGTATAAAAATTAATACCCGCCGTGGTAGTGGGTCGGGCATAGATATAGGTTCATGCCCGCCTCACCCCCGCCCCGCCCCGCCCCGCCCCTCTATACCCGCTATGTACACACGAATTTATTATATAATAAACTATTATATATCTATAATGCACATGTTTTACTTATAACTTTTTCATGTAAATATTATTAAACTTTAAATATTAAAATTATTAATTTTAGAGTAAAATTTAGGTGTTTTTTGGAGATATAAATGGGGTGAGTAAAATGGATTTGAAGTGGGTATGAAGACCTAAGTAGGGGTGTTCGTCGGTCCAAGACCGGACCGGAACCGGTTAGGAACGGAAACGGAATCACAAAAAAGCTTGGACCGAGGACCGGACCAGTTAGTGATTGTTTAGGATCGGGACCAGACTGAAATCATTCCGATTTTGGACCGGTTGGACCGGATTTTAGTAAACTTTATTCTTTTATAAAAAAAATATTTGGTGTTGGAAAAAGTTAATTAAAAATCTTGCTTTTAGAAGATAGTAACCTAGAAGTTATTACAAAAAAATTGTCTCAAAATATGGAAGAATATTAGCCCAATGGAAATAAATCTAAACTAGTACATAAATTTAAATTATATATACATAAAACATATACATGAGAGTAATTTACTTGTCCATCCGGTCTGGACCGGAAAAATCTGGTGTTGGACTGGACCAGACCGGAACCCGGAATCCTAAAAACTCTTGGACCGAAGACCGGACCCAAATTTTATAAATCCGGTTCCGGTCTTTATATTCCGGTCCGGTCCATTTCATTGGTCTGAACCGGTTTATAAACAGCCCTAAACCCAAGTGGGTGATGGAGTGAGGGTGGATTTTAGATAAATCCTGATGAGGCGGTGGTGAATTTTAATGTTATACCCGACATGGATGGTGGGACAGATATGGATATAAAAAGTTTAGGTGGGTATGGGTATGAGGTACCATAATCTGTACCCACCCCGCCCTATTGCGACCCCTAGTGAAATGATTGGATATATCTGAGATGCTAGCGAGATTTCCTAGTCACACGTAGAAAAGGGGCCCTGAATTCAACCTTTTCAGATTTCACATGCCCTTCTTTTATTGTTATGTTTGGGTCTGAATTGGTGGTGTCAATTCGAGTAATCGTGTTGGGTTGAAAACGTGTCAACTTTTAGTTGTTTGGTTGTGTTGGGTTACTTTCGTGTTGGATTGAAGCGTGTTAAAATGTTTTCCCAAGTCGGGTTAGGTCAGGTCAGGTTGGTGTCGTGTCAACTTGAAACAGGTCAATTTTTTTCTTCAGGTCGTGTCGGGTTATTGTCGTGTACCTTTTTTCTCGGGTTAGATTGGATCGGGTTGGATTGAGTCTGTTTTATTTTTAGGTTGGGTTACTGTCGTGTCATTTTTTGTACGAGTTAATTTTCTATTGGGTTTAATCATAATTTTTTTATAATGTTTATATTGGATTCATGTATATTTTGGGCTGGTTCATTCTAGATCAAGTTATTATCACTACCACAAAGACCCCTAACTAGTTTCGGGTTGGCTTTAACTAATAATTAAGTTGACTTCAATTAATCAATGGTCAACCCTTCATTGACCTAATATATACAATACGAATTTAAATTTTTGACATTAACTAATTAACATTCCACCCTTAATCAACAGTCAACCCTTACTGGGAGGTCGTCGCCGTACCTCTCAAAGTGCTTACTATCTACAACTAAGTAGATAGCGGCAAGTCGGGTCGTCCACAAAGAAGGGGGATTTTCTCAAGCGTTTAAGCACAAAAGGTTGCTATTAGGCTAGGAGTAGATATATATACATATATATAAAAGCATGTAAATGGGGGGGGGTTGTTTGGTTGGTTGTGGTCCTAAGTTATGAAAGTTAAAAGACAAGAAAACTAGCAAAGTTAAGTAACTATGCTAAATCATCAAACAAAACTGAGAGAAAGGGTTTTAAACTACAAAAGATAAAGCCTTGGGGGCAATTGATATCCACTTCCAAACCAATTGTAGATCATTGAACCATTCACTCATCATATCACTAAACATAACATTTATTAGGCTAAACCTAGAACAAACCACATTCAAGGTTCAACCTTTCATTGCATCTATAGGATAAATATGAGAACAATCCACATTAACATACTTATCTAGCAAGAATCACAACACATTATGCACAAGAAGTTCTAAGTTCATGTTCTTAGATTTTCATGTAAAGGAGCTAAAGAATTCATCATTTTCCTAACTCCCTAACACTTCAATCATACAAACACTTCCTATTCTCAAACAACCCATGGCATAAATGAAGTGAAACATAGCATTAAGAACACATGAATGCTAAATAAGAAAGGTTTTCAGAATGAGCAAAACAATCTATTCACTACTTCGACTACTTGTTATGAAGATAAATCTTCTATCCTTCTTAGGTAGTAGTTTGCAAGAGTGAATTCGACATCTCTTGTCAAACCTCACCAATGACTCCCTTAGTACTAAGAGTATCCCATTGATGGCATTTAGTACGAAGAATCAACAAGCTTGACAACACTTATAAACACTACACCATGTCTAAGAATTTAACCAATTCATGCATTTACACAAGATTAGTCAAGAACGATCGACATTCATAGACCTCCCTCATTTGCTACCTAAAACAAACATGACAACAAGTTCGACATCATCACATTCATCTAGCAATTATCAACACACCAACATCATTTAAGAAGCTCTAACTCATGCTCTTGGATTCCACATTAAAAGAGGGGAGAATTAGCTACTTTCTCCCAACCCTAACAAGTAATCATACAAGCAATTGATAAACTCAAGCTTCCAACAACATCAATGCCATTAACAATTCACATTCAAAGCTTAATAAATGTACAATAGCAAAAGCACCAAATAGATATATAAATGGTTCTTACTACATAGAAATGGAAGCTTCAATCCTTACTCCCAAGATGAAACTAAGATAGACAATATAAAGACATAATTAACCTACAAAAACTAAGAAAAGAAAGAAAGAAAAACTAGAGTTTGAACCCACTAAAAATGCAGGAAGAAGAAGGTGAAAAAACTGCTGAAGAGGAGAGGATAAGGTGAGTATTTATAGTGCAAAAAGCAATAAGGGGATCTGACCCCTCGTCTATCGAGAGTCGCGACGTGCTTGTGATGACCTCGCGACGGACTCCAAGTCCAGCACCATTTCTTCTTTCTCCTTTTTGTTTCATATCCTCATCTTCTCTTCACTTCTTCAATTCTTTAAATATTCAAAAGTTCAATTACAAGTCTTCAAATCTTCAAAGGTATTATTCAAAGTCTTCAAACAAATTGCCTTGTCATACAAAATCCTCTAGAAAAGTAATAAAAATGTAAAAGTCGCTTTTAATCCTCCTTAGAGAACTCAAGGCAAAATGTCCTATTTAGAGCACAAAAGTATACAAAAGTGGATCCTAAAAGTCCTAATATAACCGTATAAAATGGGCACATCACTTACTTAACTATCTATACATATACACTAATAACTAATAATTGACTTGAACAAATCAACGGTCAACCCTTACTTGACTTTTTGTATATAAACACTAATAATTAAGGATTAACTTTAACTAAATAACGGTCAATCCCTATTTGACTTAATATATGTAAACACTAATAACTAAGTTGAATTTAACTAATTAACGGTTAGCCCTTACTTGAATCTCTATATATAAACACTAATTACTAAGATAAATAATCAACGGTCAATCTTTAATTGATTTGGTATATATACGGATAAAAATATTTGACTTTATCTAATCAAAGGTCAACCCTTACTTGACTTTCTATGCATAGACACTAATAACTAAGGTTTGACTTAAACTAATCAACGATTTACCTTACTTGGCTTTTTGTATATAAACAATAATAACTAAGTTGACTTTAACTAATCAACGGTCAACCCTTACTTGACTTTTGATATATAGACACTAATTACTAAGGATTGACTTTACTATATCAATGGTTTACCTTAATTGACTTTCCATATAAACACTAATGACTAAGTTGACTGTAACTAATCAATGGTCAACCCTTACTTGACTTTCGATATATAGACACTAATTACTAAGGATTGACTTTAATATATCAATTGTTTGCCTTAATTGAATTTCTATATAAACACTAATAACTAACTTGACTTTAACTAATCAATGGTCAACCCTTACTTGACTTTCGATATATAGACACTAATTACTAAGGATTGACTTTAATATATCAATTGTTTACCTTAATTGAATTCCTATATAAATGCTAACAACTAAGTTGACTTTAACTAATAAATGGCCAACCCCTTTCAATATATAAACACTAATTACTAAGGATTGACTTTAACTGGTCAACTGTTTACCTTAATTGAATTTCTATACAAACACGAATAACTAAGTTGAATTTAACTAATCAACAGTCAAACCTTGCTTGACTTTTGATATATAGACATTAATTACCAAGGATTGGCTTTAATATATCAACGGTTTACCTTAATTGACTTTCCATATAAACACTAATAACTAATTTGACTTTAACTAATCTATGGTCAACTTCTACTTGACTTTCGATATGTAGACGCTAATTACTAAGGATTGACTTTAACCAGTCCACGATTTACCTTAATTGATTTTCTATATAAACACTAATAATTAAGTTGACTTTAACTAATAAATGATCAACCATTACTTGACTTTTTATATATAAATGCTAATAACTACCTTTCTATGACCTATTAGATTCTACTCACTAAAATTGCATTTTATTGGAAATATGGAATAATAATATTATGTATGTAGGCAAAGTCTTGGGAAAGACGGTCTTTCCATAGGCTTATGGAAAGACGGGATTTGATTAGAATAATAAAAGGTAAAAGGTCTTAGTTGCAATATTAAAGTTTTAGTATGAAACATGTAGTAGTTATAAAATTTATAACCCGATTCATGCAACCCGAAAATTTTATCTTAATTTCTTCTAATTTACACTTTAAACCTTGGTCTTTCCATAACTTATGGAAAGACCGTCTTTCAAGAGACGGACTCATGTATGTATTAGCATAAAAATATTTATTCATCATATTTTATTTAAAAAAGGAATGAATATAAATTTTAGTATTTCAAAATTATATGAATTTTGAAAGAAAATAATTAAACATAAATTAGTTAATTTAACAATAAACAGCCTCACTCGCCTTGTCTCAAGCTCTCACCGCCGCTCGATCGCCACCCTCACAGTTGCTGAAACTGCTGAAACCATCACTGCGCGATCGCCACCCTCACCGGCGATTTTGATCCGTGGCACGATTTTCATTTCGAACTGAAGCCTCAAGAAGCCGAAGCCCATTTCGTTTTCGGGGAATCCCAAGAAGAAACCGGTACGGAAAACGTGACCCAGCTCGAGTTTCAGCAGTGGGAGGGAAAGACAGCGAATGAGTTGGTGGATTCCATTGCGAAGAAGCTCCGCCGCTTCCGTCTTGAAACCGTCGCCCTCCGCGATTTCAAGAAGTACCAGAAGCCCAACATACATTCTCATCCGCGAGCTGTTGTTCCAGCGCCTCGTCCGTGAAATCGCCTGCTCGTCGGCAACGAACCTTCCCATCAGAATGGCGCTCTCCTCCATCGACGTTCAGCTCGCGCAAGGCTACCGCTTCCACCGCTCGACTCCACCATGGTTCAGCTCGGCGAGAAGAAGGTAGATTTTCCCTTGTTTAGTGTATTTTATATGCATTGGGTTTTTCTTTGGAGAATTTGTGATTGTCTGGTTTCTAGATTATTATGACGATGATTTCTCTATGTAGTGGTTTAGCTGGTTAATGCACAGTTTATATTGATTGAGTAATATGTTCCCCTGATGAGATCTCCCCTAATGAGTTATACAGAACGGCACGAACGGAACAAGAAAAGAGGTACCAAAGGCAGACACACATATCCAGTGCTTCTGGATGCAGATTGGGGATCAGAAAGAGTTTTAAAGGATGAAGATGCTCTTTGTTTGGATGCAACATATTATGGAAATATAGGAAGATTTGTAAATTGTAGGTGACTTCATAGTTTGTTTCCTTTGTGACTGAACTTAAAATTGTCTATTCTTATTAATTTGCCTGGATATTTATTTGGCGCAGGCAAACTTGATTGATGCTCCAGTAGAAGTGGAGAGCCCTGATCATCACTACTATCATGTAGGGATTCTTTCCCCTTTCATTTGCACCTTGATGTAGATGATATCTATTTGAAATTCCGTTTCACCTGATTTCTAAACCTTTATACCAAGTTGTTTAACAGTTTGGTGTTGGAACACCAATATTAGTTTGGTGTTGAAAACAAAACAAAATACGCAGTGGACACACAACTTGGTTACGCAGTTCGGTGCAAATACACCTACGTCTGTGGGGCCTTGCCCAGATCAGAAACCATTCACTAGAAAGCAGTCTTTAGTACAAGAAGCTTAACTTAAATACTAATCCATTGCTAACCTACAGAGTGAACGTTGTGAGCTCCCCTCACTGTCGATCCTACGTCGTTGAATCCTCACGATCAACACGTCTCCCTGGATCTCCTCCTCCCGAGGAATTAAGACTTCCTTGTTTCTGATCTTCAAGAACTTGGTCGGTTGTTTACGAACCTCCAAACACTAAGGCAGATCGCTCCAAAGCTCTCACGTCGAGATTGAATCTTGGTCGCGTCAACTTGATTGCGTTGTAATCTTCTTCTCTTTATCCCATCGCAATCCTGCCTTTAATCGACTTCTTTCCTTGTCGAACTTCTACCATAAATAGACTTCTAGACTAAGGAAAGATCTAATGCTGATCTGGTATTTAATTGAATAATCCTGTTATCAATAGGACTTGTTCCATAAATAAACTACTTAACCAATTCCTAACTATTACAGGAATATTCGTTTACCAGAATTAGATGACCACGAAATCAATCATTTATCTTCACAATATTCTGATCAGATCGCACAATTATATCCCATAATTCACTCCATAAATCGTGGACATCAACCATACTGCTGCTGGAATACTGCTGAATAGCAGTGGTGTTAAAACACCAAATCACCAGAAATCACTCAGTGGTGTTAAAACACCAGATTACTAGTATTCACAATATGCCATACAAAAGTCCAACTCCGGAGGACTTTACAATCTCCCCCTTGGCATATTGGTGAATTCATAGAACAGCAGCACACACACCATAGAATACCAGAAAACCAGCTAGCACAAACAATATAGAACACCAGAATACCAGCTAGCACAAATATCCAATTATCCAGACCAAACATACATCATTCAAATCATTCAAAACACAAAATCTCTAATATCTCCCCCTGAATTCAGTAATATGACAAGAAAGCCAAGAAAATCAAGAAAAACCAAGAAAACCAATTAGGCCAAACTGTCATCTGATTCCTCTGAAGTACCAGCCTCAGACCCATCCTGAGTTGCTGCCAACAATGATTCTCTCTCAGCCTCCAAAGCCGCCAACTCCCCCTGAATCTTTGCAATAGTAGCCTGATGACGTCCAAGTAGTTCTTGACACACAGCTGCCCTCGCTTCAATTGCTCTCAGCCGAGCTGCTCCTTCATCCGAGCCAGTCGTCGCTGGAGGCGTCCAGGGTAGGTCCTTCACTATACGACCACTCAATGTTCTGAGGGTCGGCCGTAAAGCTTGGGTAGATATAACTTCATCGGACTCCCGTGCAACTGCTCCCCCTTTCCGCAGTACCATCGATATGACACAAGGATGGACTAAAGCTTCCTTCCTAGTCTTGCGGGCACAGTCCATAATGTCATTGAATACCAGCCTACCCAGATTGACTCGATGCCTTGCTCCCAGACTGTAAAGAAGAGTCGCCATTTCTTTGGTAACAATCGTGTTGTTTACCGAAGGAATCCAGTTATGAACAGCCACTATATACAGACAGTAATACCTGGAGGTCAGGTTTGATGCTGGTATTTGTTGTCTCCCAGTCAGTGGCCAAGTACTATCCACTCCTCCTGTCAACTCAACTGCCACAACATCGAAATTTTCTGGCATTTGGTGTTGAAACACCGACTGAGCATTCTTGAGATTGCCACGCTGCAAACATCTATTCACAGCCTCAGGGGAGAACTCAACCACAGCTCCACGTACATATACCCTATGAAACCAAGAGGAGTCGTCACTTTCACAGTCATCCTTCAGATTGGCGTAAAACTCCAACACCATCTGTTTATTGTACTCATCAAAGCACGTGGCAGCTTTCAGCACCTTAAGGTATTGTAAAAAGGCAGTGAATCCACATTCTCCGTATTTCTCGGCATCAGCTGGCCTCTCTGCCAGGATCCTTCTCCCACTGATGAACTCCAACTTTTCTAGGCTCACATCATCATAAAATTCATTACAAATAGCTTTACGGACCTCTGGTGCAGGCAGAGTCTTGGTCTTCATTTGCTCAGCAGATTTCTTCAGCCGTTCTGCACGCAATTTCTTCAACTTCTGCCCAATAGGCTCATCACTATCATCACTGTCAGCTGTGATCTTGACTCTGCATCTTTTAGATCTTCTAACTCTCTTGGAAGTTGATGCCAACCTTTCTTCGCCTGTCTCAGATCTGTTTCCAAATTCTGATGGTGTTTCAACACCAGCCTCCATCCTTTTCCTCTTACATCCCTGAGATGGACTTGTCTCCAGTGGTGTTTCAACACCAATACCCAGGCCAACTGGACTCTGCTCCTTCTCAGCATGGCTCTCATCTGGTGTTTGATCATCACTATCAACCAAACCCGCACTTGGCACATCAGCCACACCTGCTCTCTCCGCAGCTATTCCTTCACCATCTTCCTTCTCAGAATCAGATCTCACAAACTCTGATAGGGCAGACTCAGACCTAAACAACTCTGATATGGCCTCATTCAATGCAGATTCACTCAGTACAGAGGCACTCTCTGGTTCATTCACCCTCAAATTCCTCTCAGCTTCATCAGTGCCACCTGCACACCCAGTCTCATCTTCACTATCACTAATGTCCACAACAGGAACAGGTAACCTTCTTAGTGATTATTGAGTCTGAAACAGAGACTCATCAAAACACACCATCTCTGTGTCACCGGCTACAGTAAAATCAGTGGATTTAACCACTTTTATCCAGGGCTGCACACCTACATTATCCCCCAAATTCCTGATAATTGGCCTGTGCAGGGAAGCTATCCTTGTATACATTGTGAAGTATTGACCCTCTTCATCTCCTACTCTATAATGTTCTCCGAAACCAACCCCAACCAATTTGGCATTATACTCACTAATCTCCCTAATCTCTCCTATTCCACCAGTTAATAACTCCTCAAGTTTAAATCCATTAACTTTGCCATGCAGACTTTTATATTTTCTAAGGTCTACATAATCTCTGTTCTGCACCATCCATTCTATAAATTCAAGAACAGAGCAAAAATACATTCCATCATAGACGAAAGAATGATCAAACCTAGCTTTCCATCTCTGAACTTTTCCACTCCACTTGGCTAGTGTCTGCACTCGATCTCCACACAGCTCGTCCACATCTGCATCCGAATCGAGCTCTTCAATTCGCGGATTCTCCGACACCCGCACCTTGACGAAATCTCGGACCATCTTCTGGAACGTGGAGCTCACCATTGTTACAGGGTTTTGAGTGGGCTACAAAGATCGAGGGTTTTGGCAAATTTTTCTGATGAACAGGGAGCTGCGAGCTACGTAGAAGATGAACAGTCGAGAGTTTGAGTTTGTGTGGGAATCAATTTGTCACTTTCTCCTTTTTCCCCCTTTTTCCGAAACCCAAAAGTCTCTCTTTTTCCTTCCTTCTGAGTACAGACCTAGGCCCAATAAGTTTTCGGCCCACCTGATTTTTCTCACTCTGAGGTCCTCGGTGTTTCAACACCACTTCACATAATTTTTTGATACTTTTGATTTTTCTCAATTTTTTTTCTTTTTTTTACCATATTATAAAAGAAACAACACAACAGTAAATAACACAATAGAAAGTACAGATCAGAGTACCTTACATTCGACAGACACCCAAGTGCTGTCTGAGGCCTTCAAACGTCTCACCATCCAGTGGTTTTGTAAATATATCAGCCAGTTGTTCTGCTGTTGGTACATACTGGACTGCGACTTCTCCTTTTTCAACCAAGTCTCTGATAAAATGATGTCGGATATCGATATGCTTTGTTCTAGAGTGTTGCACAGGATTCCTGGAAATATCAATGGCGCTTTTATTATCACACAGGACTGTCAAACCAACATCATTGAACCCATAATCTCTCATCATCTGCTTCATCCACAATAACTGTGCATAACAACTCCCGGCAGCTAAATACTCTGCTTCAGCTGTGGACAAGGATATAGAATTCTGCTTTTTACTGTACCAGCTGACCAGATTAGATCCAGCAAAGAAGCACCCTCCAGTGGTACTTTTACGATCATCAGCATTCCCAGCCCAGTCCGAATCACTGAAACCTACTAATTGTGAATCCTTGTTCCGAGAAAACCATACTCCATACTCTGCGGTTCCACTTATATACCGAATAATCCTTTTCACTGCTGACATATGTGATTCCTTTGGATCAGCTTGGTAGCGAGCACAAATACCAACACTTAAACAGATGTCTGGTCTGCTTGCAGTCAAATACAACAGGCTGCCAATCATACTCCTGTACAATTTCTGATCCACACTTTGCCCCTGTTCATCCTTTGTAAGCTTATCGGTGGTTGCCATTGGGGTGCGTACTGCCTTTGCACTTGTAAGACCGAATCTCTTGATCAAATTTTCAGCATATTTCTGTTGATTGATAAACAGACCATTCTTCTCCTGAGTAACCTGCAATCCCAAAAAATATGACAATTTTCCTACCATGCACATTTTGAACTCTTGAGTCATTAAGTTAACGAACTCCTTCACCAAGTTTGAATCGGTAGATCCAAACACAATGTCATCCACATAGATCTGTGCAATTAGAATCTTTGGCCCCTTGTGTAGCACAAACAGTGTACGATCTACTCCCCCTCGACGATAGCCCTTTTTAATTAGAAAGGTTGTCAGTCGCTCATACCAAGCACGAGGTGCCTGCTTGAGTCCATACAACGCCTTATTCAACCTATAAACATGATCAGGAAACTGAGGGTCTTCAAATCCCTTAGGTTGCTCCACGTAAACTTCCTCTTTTACTATGCCATTCAGGAATGCACTCTTGACATCCATTTGATAAAGAGTAAAGTCTAGTATGCAGGACACTGCCAACATAAGTCTGATGGACTCCAATCTGGCTACAGGGGCAAAAGTTTCATCGAAGTCAACCCCTTCTACTTGTGTGTACCCTTGAGCAACCAGGCGTGCTTTATTTCTGGTGACATTACCATCTGCATCAGATTTGTTTTTGAAAATCCACTTGGTACCAATTACATTTACATTAACAGGTCGTGGGGTAAGAAACCAAACATTGTTTCTCTCGAATTGCTGCAATTCTTCTTGCATCGCCGAGATCCAATATTCATCAAGCAAAGCCTCTTTGTAACTTCTTGGTTCAGTGAGTGAGATGAAACACGATAATCCTGCTAATTCTCTGTAATTTACACGGGGTCGATCCCTTAACTGCATATGTCTCGTTGGATTCTGGTCAGAATCAAGATTTCCAGATTCTGGTGTTTCAACACCGGTTGATGGGGCTGGTGTTCCAACACCAGTAGGACCGGCTGAATCAAGCGCATCACCTTCTCCAGCATTGTCCTCCTCTGAATCATCTATCACCACATTAATGGACTCCATGACTACCCCAGAACGTTGATTCAGTACTCGGTATGCTCGGCTGGTAGGAGAATAGCCCAAGAATATTCCAATGTCGCTCCTGGATTCAAATTTAGCCACGGGTTCTCGATCCTTCAGAATGTAACACTTACTGCCAAAGACACGGAAATACGACACATCTGGTTTCTTTCCTTTCCAGATCTCATACGGTGTCTTCTCGGTAAACGGACGCAGATATACCCGGTTGATGGTGTAGCATGCAGTGTGTACTGCCTCAGCCCAATATCTCGAATGAATTTTTTTCTCAGCCAGCATTGCTCGTGCCATTTCCTGCAGTGTCCGATTCTTTCTTTCTACTATACCATTCTGCTGAGGGGTTATGGGGGCAGAGAACTCATGATGTATGCCAAGCGTTTCACAGATGTCCCAAAATTTAGAGTTCTCGAATTCCTTTCCATGATCACTCCTGATGCGTGCAATTCGAGCGGTTCCTTTTTCTACATGAAGCTTGTACGCCAAGGTCTTGAACACATCAGCGGCCTCTGATTTTTCTTTGAGGAATGATACCCACGTATACCTCGAGAAGTCATCCACACAGACAAAAATATACTTCTTCCCGGCCACACTTGGTGTACTAACTGGCCCCATTAGGTCCATATGTAGAAGCTCCAAAAGTCTTGATGTTGAAACATCATGTACAGCATGGTGAGGAATACGAATTTGCTTTCCTTTCTTACACGATCCACAGACAGTCTCCTTGACATCACTGATTTCGGGAATACCTCTGACTGCATTTAGTCTGGAAATACGAGCCAAAGATTTATAATTTATGTGCCCCAATTTTCTGTGCCACAGTGTACTAACTTCCTTTTTCGAGCTCAAGCAGGTGACATCTTGATCGAGTAGATAACACTTATCCATTGATCTGGATCCAGTGAATACTCCAGACCCATGATTTACAATACACTTATCTTTGTCAAAGTACACCGTCATATCATTATCACATAGATAACTGATGCTCAATAGGTTAGCCTTCAGGCCTTCAACTAGCAACACATCTTGGAACACTGGAAGCCCTTTGATTTCTAACTCCCCTTTGCCAATTATTTTATACATCTCCATACTTTCTTTGCGAATGTCATCATCACTAATGCTTCTAGTCTCTTCATCTGAGCTATCACTTTCTTCTTCATTTAACACATTGCGATTTATCTCAAAAGACTCTTCCAACGATACGCCGAAAGCAACATGATTTGTATACTCTTCTCCATCCTTAATATCGTCTCCTCCGTCATCATCACTCCAGGTTATGGCATATGATTTCCCTTGCCTTTTAAGTGTATTGGCACACTCAGCTTGAACGTGTCCAAAGCCTTCACATTCTCTGCATTGGATTTTTCTGTTCAGATTCGGATTTACCGACTTGATCTTCGGTGTTTCAACACCAGTTGCCTGACCGAATCTGGGAGTGAAGTTGGCATTCGGATTTTTGCTCCCGCTTGACTTGTCCTGTGGCTTCCTGCCCATCTTCTTCATGAATCTGGAGAAGTTTCTGGTTATGTTAGCAATTTCATCGGAATCTTCAATATCTGTATGTTCATCTTCCTTCCCAGAGGTTGTGCTTGTAAAAGCCATCTCCTTCTTTCCGGTTTTATTTTGCAACATCTCCATCTCATAGGATTCCAGAGACCCCATGAGCTCATCAAGTGTCATCATCCCAGTCCTTCCATTTTCATTGATTGCTGTGACCTTCATATTGAACCGTGGTGGTAATGCCCTCAACACTTTCCTTACAAGTTTTTGATCTTTGTACTTCTTACCAAACTGAAAAGCCTTGTTTGCAATATCTCGGACTCGTCCATTAAACTCGGAGATAGTTTCGTCTTCCCGCATCTTCAATTCCTCAAATTTCGATGTATAGTATTGCAACTTTGAATCTCTGACTGAGCTTGTTCCCTCATGATACGTCTGTAACACATCCCATGCTTCCTTTGCAGTCTCACAGTTTGAAATCATCTTAAATTGATCTTCATCTACTGCTGTAAAGATGGCATTCAATGCCTTTGAGTTGGACATGTAAGCTCTATGCTCCTCAGTAGAGTATTCAGAATATGGTTTGATCGTTGATGAGCTCGATTCTTTAGTTTTGTCACTGGGAGGTGGAGTGTACTGATTTACCACATAGTTCCATGCTTGATCATCTAATGCTCCAATGAATACTTTCATACGTGCCTTCCAGTAGGCGTAATTGCCTTGTTCCAGCAGCGGTGGTCGCGTGACAGAGGCCCCCTCCTTTGGTGCCATGGTGAAACCTGATCTCACTCTCCCTGTATAGGGGTTAGCAAGTGCCAAGCTCTGATACCAATTGAAATTCCGTTTCACCTGATTTCTAAACCTTTATACCAAGTTGTTTAACAGTTTGGTGTTGGAACACCAATATTAGTTTGGTGTTGAAAACAAAAGAAAATACGCAGTGGACACACAACTTGGTTACGCAGTTCGGTGCAAATACACCTACGTCTGCGGGGCCTTGCCCAGATCAGAAACCATTCACTAGAAAGCAGTCTTTAGTACAAGAAGCTTAACTTAAATACTAATCCATTGCTAACCTACAGAGTGAACGTTGTGAGCTCCCCTCACTGTCGATCCTACGTCGTTGAATCCTCACGATCAACACGTCTCCCTGGATCTCCTCCTCCCGAGGAATTAAGACTTCCTTGTTTCTAATCTTCAAGAACTTGGTCGGTTGTTTACGAACCTCCAAACACTAAGGCAGATCGCTCCAAAGCTCTCACGTCGAGATTGAATCTTGGTCGCGTCAACTTGATTGCGTTGTAATCTTCTTCTCTTTATCCCATCGCAATCCTGCCTTTAATCGACTTCTTTCCTTGTCGAACTTCTACCATAAATAGACTTCTAGACTAAGGAAAGATCTAATGCTGATCTGGTATTTAATTGAACAATCCTGTTATCAATAGGACTTGTTCCATAAATAAACTACTTAACCAATTCCTAACTATTACAGGAATATTCGTTTACCAGAATTAGATGACCACGAAATCAATCATTTATCTTCACAATATTCTGATCAGATCGCACAATTATATCCCATAATTCACTCCATAAATCGTGGACATCAACCATACTGCTGCTGGAATACTGCTGAATAGCAGTGGTGTTAAAACACCAAATCACCAGAAATCACTCAGTGGTGTTAAAACACCAGATTACTAGTATTCACAATATGCCATACAAAAGTCCAACTCCGGAGGACTTTACACTATTGATCTTGCAAAGAAATTCTAATCTTGATTGTTTGTATGTGTCTTATGCGTGCTGCAGTTTGCGTTTTTCACGAATAGGAAAGTGGAAGCTTTTGATGAATTAACATGGGTACGTACATTGTATCGATGTCCTTGTTGCTAAGAAACATTTTCTAATGCTGTATTCATTCAAAACCCTTGTACTCCTTCGGTCCTTCCGTCTTATTATTAGAGTTCACTAATTGAGGCTTTTTTTTAAAATCTTTCTCCGTTACATTACTATTGCTGACAGAGAATCATGTCATTTCAATTCTTTCACAATAAATGAATTATACAACATCATGGGTGCATATGATGTGAACTTCTTTTCTTAGTGTGCTGAGATATCATTTGGTTATGAACGGGACCCCTTCGGTTCTTGTCTATGGCCATTATTGCTTGATTGAAATTCTGCTCCTGGTTGCTGTTTTCACCTGAAAGCCATTTCTCGAAGCCTTTATTTTACATGTGTTGAGATCAGTGCCAAACTTTTTTATTGATCGAATTCTGATTTCTTTGTGTTTGCAGATTTCTACATTCATTTTTTGGTTAAAGTTTTGAGTTCTATGTTTGCATGGTTATCAGTTTATTCGCAGTTAGTTTGTTCTGCTCAATGGTTTTGGAGATTTCCTTGCACACAAAAGTTGTTATGAACTAGTAGTACTTTTGTAGACTCTGCTGAGATATTTATTTTTAAATAATTCAATAGTTTCCTTGCTATGGCCATTTGCATGCATGGGATTATTCCTGCAATCAATTTAGCCTTCTATAGTTCTCCTAGTTCGGTGTGTGCATAATTTCTGTGCATTCAATTGGTTATGCTCAATGGTTTTAGATGTTTTGTTCTGCTCTATTGTTTTTTATGCAGACGAAATTAGCTTGTATCAAAATTCTTATACTCCCTCCTTTTCAGCCAATTCTGCACAAGTTGACTTTTGTCAATTGGCTCAAAAAAAATTTGATCATTGATATTTATAATTGTGTGAAAATACAGGTTATCAAAATTTAATATTTTAAAAATTCACGTCATTACGAATCTAACAATATCAAGTATGACAGTATCCTAACTTATTTATCGATTCAAATTTGAAGTCAAAGTTAAGCAATTTTGACTAAATAAATAGTTAAATTGCAAAATAGCTGGGGCAGAGAGAGTATCTTTCTTCCGTTACATTTCCACAATTTTTGTTTTTACAAAGTTTTGTCATCTATTTGTTTTCCTCGTTATCAATTTCTCTCTTGTTAATTGTTTTACTCAATCGTTTAAAGAAGTTTCCTCGCTTGGATTAACTAGTTTCCTCTATAGTTAATTACTATTGCCGTTTTTTTATGGATTTAGGCTGTGACGCTGGTGGAGGAAGTGAACAGAGTGAACGCTGAGAGCAAGAAAAGCTAACTGGGCTATGTGAGAATTGCAATGCTTTGAGAACTCAAGTGATGGAGTACATGAATCAACAACATGCTTTGAGAACTCAATTAATGCTTACCGGAATCAACAACATGATCAGCCCGAAAGTAGTTCCGGTTCGAGGAAGAGGAAATCAAGAGAGCAATGTTGAGAACAATGAGACTTGATGCTTCAGAAAAGGAGAAAAAAGTCTACGCAGAGTTGCTGCTCCTTGGTTACTATTAACAGTTGTAAATTCCTTAATGAGATAAACTGAAACTTTCATCGTTATTATAATAATTATTACTATAATGATTAAATTAATGATATAATGTTTGGTGTTTTTGGGTCTCTTTTTCCCTTTCTTTCGATGCAGCTACGTACAGGGAAAGGACCATTTTTAAATTTTAAAAAGTTATGGACCAAAATAATCGCTTATATAATGACATCTTTTTAATATCGGTGCCAAAAGATAACCGGTGTTGTAATAACATCAATTTTTGAAAACCGTTGCTACAAAAAAATTGGTGTTAACAGGGCAACCAGTTTTTTTGAACCGTTGAAACTGTTTCACCCCTACTTAGGCGACAAAGTTTTGTATGAGACCGCAGCTTAGTGAGACCAGGGATTTAATTGCAAATGAGATTTCTTAATTGAAGTTTTAAAAGTCTAGGGACTGGATATGAAATTTCATTATTTTACATTTAAGTCCATGTATAAATATCAACATTTCCTCATTATTTTCTCATATTTTCTGAAACTTTCTCTCTCATCTCCTTTCCTCTCTCCTATTCAACCGATCTCCTTCATTCCTCCTCATTTTCTCCCCAACTCAAATCTCCTTCTTCTCCCTCCTCTCCATTTCTCTTCCATCTTCTTCAATTCAAGCTCATTTGCTTCCATTCAACCGCTCATCATCTCCGTTTTCTTCCTCTTTCTTGCTCGCAGTGATTCGTTGCGATTTTTGGAGTTTTCTGGCAAATATTTTGGCGGCCGAACACAATAGAGCTTCGTTTTGTGTTTATCTTCGAAGGTAATGTTTTTGCTTAGAGTTTTTAATGCATATTTTGTTGTTTTTTTCTTCAATTTTTGTTTGCTTTTTTGGTTCATGTGATTTTCTAGGCTTTCTGCTGTTCAATGTATTAATATTTTGGAATTTCTCCATTTTTTGTGTTTTGTGAGTTGTTCTTATGAATTTGTGCTAATATTTGTGTTCCTGATGCTGTTTGTTAGATTTCTAAGGAGATTTGCATCACTGCTGCTGCAATCGAGAAGGAAGAATGATTTGTAAGCTTTCCGAATCGTCGGCTGTGAGGATTTAGGTATGGTTAATGATGTTTCTCATTTTCAATGTGATGTTTCAGGTTTTAGGCTTTAAGTAATGCTATCAGTGTTGTTGTGATGTTTTAATTTCAGCGCTTGATACTTGTGGTGTTTTTATGCTTGAGTATGCAATTGATATTTAGTTTTGATTGTGTGTGATATCTTAGGATTTTGTTATGATTTGTGCTAATTTTTGTTGTTGTTGTTGATGTTCCTTAGACGTCTAAGAATGCTTTTGCCACTGTTGCTGTAATCGAGAAGGAAAGAGGATCTGTGAAATTTGTTATTTTGCAGATGTGATGTTTTAAATACTGTTGTTGATGTTTCAAATTTTTTGTGTGATGTTTCATGTTTAGGGTCCAAGTCTGTTATCTGTGCTGGTGTGATGATTTAATTTCAGTATTTGATACTTGTAGTTTTTTAAGTGATGTTCAGTTTTGTTGTTTCGATTGTGTATGTGATAACTTAGGTTTTGTTTTGATTTGTGCTAATATTTGTGTTGTTGGTGCTGTTTGTTAGATGTCTAAAAAGATTTACAACACTTTGCTGCAATCAAGAGGAAGAAGTATTTGTCATAATTTTCAGCAGTGATGTTTCAGGTATAGATAATGATGTTTCTCATTTTCAATGTGATGTTTCAAGTTTTAGGCTTTAAATATTGTTATCAGTGTTGGTGTAATTTTTTAATTTCAGTGCTTGATACTTGTAGTGTTTTCATGCTTAAATGTGCAATTGATGTTTAATTTTGATTGTGTGTGATATCTTAGGGGCTTGTTACGATTTGTGCAAATTTTGTGTGTTGTTGCTGCTGTTTCTTGGATGTCTAGGAATGCTTGTCCACTGTTGTTGTAATCGAGAATGAAGTAGGATCTGTAATTTTTGTTATTTTTCAGATGTGACGTTTTACATACTGTTGTTGATGTTTCTCGTTTTCTGTGTGATGTTTCATGCTTAAGCTCTAAGTATTGTTAAGTGTGTTTGTAAAATCAAGAGATATGCATCAAATATTTAATTAGCAGTTTTTGTGAACATATTTGGAAACGAAAAAACTTTCCATGTTGGAAAATGCGAAAACAACATATTTACGCCAAGAAGGTTTACGGAAAAAGCAGACAGAATATTATGGTATTTGTGAGTTATGGAAATCTGAATATTCTGCTATATATTAGGCATATAAAAGCATAATTGATTTATGGAAAATCCCTACAAATATGGAGTTGATATTATCGAATATATAGAAGATATTGTGATAAGGAAAATCTCTTTATTTATGGGATTTGGATATGCTTCAAGAAGCAGATATGGAATAGGAATATTATGGAGATAATCATGGAGAATTCCGATCTGCTTATGGCTATAAAAAGGGATAACCATGACTGCATTGATTACAAATTTAACAGAGAAAAATCTGCACATAGATTTGCAATCTTTCGAGAGAATTGTAAAGAGTCAGAATTCTATGTTCCAACATACTTGACCTACTATTCAATGTTCAGAATCATATGCCTTAATTTCTTGGGAGGAGGAGATCCAGCGTCGACGAGTTTCAAGGTCAGGGGGAGTCTGATCAAGGCGGATCGGTAGCAATGGGGGTTTGCAGAATTCACACGTTATAGTTAGTAAAGATAAGTATTTTGTATGATGTACTTTGTACTGTATCTTTCTAATTAGTGGATTCATTCTGAACTGGGCCAGGCCCCGCAGATATAGGTGGATTTCACCGAACTGCGTAACTAAGTCTTGTGTTCTTAATGCTTTAATTTATTGCATACTTGGTTAGATAGGTCATATTGGAACATACTAATAAGAATTAATTTTTTTTGGTATCAGAGCTTGGTCACTTATTTTTTCCTTGGTTGTGTCAAGGAAAGTGTGATCCGATTTTACCATGGAAACTAAAGAAGGAGCTTCGGTGTCTCAGCCACCTCTGCTAGAAGGCAACAACTACAATTATTGGAAGGCACGCATGAGAGTTTTCATCAACTCACTGGATGAACTTGCATGGTTCTATGTTGAGAATGAGTGGAATCACCCTACTAAAGATGCTGATACAAGCTCTAAGGAGAAAGAAAGAGAGTCAAGCCAAAGGGAGCAGAAACTCAAAGACAAAGTTAGTTGGACTCCTGATGACCTCAAGGCATCTCTGGCGAATTCAAAGGCACTGAATGCAATCTTCATTGCGGTTGATGAAAATCAGTTCAAACTCATCTCTACATGTCATCAAGCCAAGAAAGCATGGGATATTTTGCAAACTGTTCATGAAGGAACCAGTCGAGTTCGAGAATCTAAACTACAAATGCTGGCTACTAAGTTTGAGGAACTCAAGATGGAGGAGGATGACACCATTTCCATATTCAATGGAAAACTCAGGGACATCTCCAATATGGCATACCAACTTGGAAAGGTCTATAAAGAGGCAAAGTTGGTGGAAAAGACCTTGAGATCACTTCCTAAAAGGTTTACGATGAAGGCTGCGGCGATAGAAGAAGCAAGATATGTAGCCACCATGAGCTTAGATGGGATCATTGCAGACATATGAGATGGCGTTTCAACCAGCTACAAAAAGGGTCCAAAAGGAGTTGGCATTCAGAACATATTCATCAAAAGACAATCACGATTCTGACAGTGATGAGGAATTTGAAAAGCTTGCACTTATCACGAAGAATTTCTCAAGAATGCTGAAGAAAGTAGTAAACAAGAAATCTCAGAAGAGGTTTGGAGGAAATAAACCAAGGCCACATGATACTAGTAGTAATCTTGGAACAAGATTTGATCAAGGAAATCAGCAGTTCTTCAGTAATCAAAGTAGTGAACCAAAATAGCCTGGACGAATTCAATGCAGAGAATGTGAAGGATATGGTCATATTCGAGCTGAATGTTTGAACACTTGGAAGAAACAGGGAAAATCTTATGTCACCTTGTGGAGTGAAGATGAAGAAGAAGAGAAAGACGAAGAGGAACTTGTAAGCAACTATGTGGCATTTGGAGCAAAAACTTATGATGCATTGGAAAATGGATGATCCAACACACTGGATAAAGTTGAAGCTGTATGTTCCAACATAGATCCATATGAAACATCCAGCGATGAAGATGATGGACTTGCTGTTAGTGATGAAGAAATCTACAGCACTTATGAAAAGATGTACATTATATGGCTTCAAGTGGTTGATACAAACAAAGAACTGAAGGAAGAAAAAGTGAAGTTAATGGAAACAGAAAGAGAACTGCATGTAAAAGTTGCTAAACTCAGAAAGGAAATTGAAAAATTAAATGAAAAGTTGATCTTAGCAACCAAGAGAGCTGAGACTTCTGAAGCAGTAATTTCTAAACTGAATTCTGGAAAAGCTAAGCTTGATGATATTCTGGATATGGGATAGAATTTTGGAGATCGACACGGAATTGGGTATAATACATGCACACTCAAGTCTGAGGCACACGAGTTACTCCAAATCCAGTGAATCCTAAGACAAAGCTTCGAGAGGTAAGGAGAAAGTTCGGCAAGCCCTATCAAAGGAAACCTCTCATCTGCAACTACTGTTCATACCAAGGTCACTCCGAGGATAGTTGTCAGAAACTATTCAGAGATCAAATGGAAGGACGTTAACTCACTGTAATTTCCAACATAGGCGAAGTTCAGAAAACCAGAACGGCCAGGAATGTATAGGTTTTCAAAAGAACTGGTACATGTCTTGTTGCACATACGTCACTTATATCATATTCCAGAGATTCGTGGTACTTTGATAGTGGATGCTCTTGCCATATGACTGGAACTCAAGAATTTCTTACAAATATCACACCTTTCGATGATGGTTATGTTACCTTTGGTGATGGAAAGAAGAGTCGAGTGGTTAGAAAAGGTGAACTACAGATTGTAGGATTTCCAGTATTCACTTGTGTACTGTTCGTGGAAGACCCGAAGGCCAATCTACTGAGCATAAGTCAATTGTGTGATGATAATATGACTGTGGAATTTTAGAAAGATAAATGTCTAGTGAAACACAGAGAAGTCAAGGTTCTTTCAGGCATACGATCATCAGATAATTGCTATCTGCTGGAACAAGAAGTACGATGTATGATCTCGAAGCAAGATGAAGGATTTCTGTGGCACAGAAAGCTCGGTCACATCAATTACAAGACCTTGGTAAAAATTGCAAACGCAAAACCTATACGAGGTATGCCTATCTTAACAAGCAAGGATGGAATTGTGTGCGGACCATGTCAACAAGGTAAACAAATTTGATCTCCCCACTCGTCAGTTCATTATATAACCACCTCAAGAAATCTGGAATTGTATGGGTCAAGTTAATACACCTAGTATAGGTGGGAAGAAATATATCTTTGTATGTGTTGATGATTTCTCCAGATATACTTGGGTAGCTTTTCTTAAAAAAATCTGATACGGTGGAAGTATTCAGAAGTCTAGTGATAAAGTTACAGACTGAAAAAGAAACTCCAATTGGAAAGATTGTTAGAATTCGTAGTGATCATGGTAGAGAATTTGAAAATTCTCAATTTAGTGATTTCTGTGATGAGCTTGGTATTCAGCATGAGTTTTCTACACCAATAACTCTTCAGCGGAATGGTGTTGTAGAAAGGAAAAACATAACCTTGCAGGAGATGGCTCGAGTGATGTTAGCCGAGAAATAAATTCACAAAAAATGGTGGGCAGAAGCTATTAACACAGCTTGCTATACGATTAATCGAGTATATCTTCGTCCATTCACCTGTAAAACCTCTTACGAGATTTGGAAGGGTAGAAAATCGAATGTCTCATACTTTCATGTGTTCGAAAGCAAGTGCTATATCCTCAGAGACAGAGAGCCATTGGCAAAATTTGATAATCGTAGTGATACTGGAATTTTTCTTGGGTATTCTTTCAATGGTGTGCTTATCGTGTTTATAACAATCGGACCAACACACTTATGGAGTCTATCAATGTCATTGTGGACGATTCTGAAGAAGGACAAAAATCAGATGTTGGAGAAGAAGAACCTGGCAGCACTCATGTTCCAACACAGCCTCATCAACCTGACAAGGAAGATTCATTACATGTTGGACATCTGAGCAGACTGATGTTGAACCAGTTGATACTGAGAATGTTGGAACATCGTGCCCCACTTCTGTATCCTATGTTCCAACACAGGATCAACCTGAATTAATGGTAAGAAGTACTCAACCATTTCCTCGGGTGGATTACAGGAAGTTAGCTGGATTACAATACTTCATCTCCCTCATTGAACCTAAGAATTACAATGAGGCATTACTGGATGAATACTGGATTGCTGCAATGCAAGAAGAACTAGGTAAGTTTGCGAGAAACGATGTACGGTATCTCACTCCTCGTCCTAAAGGTGTTAATGCCATCGGCACAAAATGGATTTTCAAGAATAAATCTGATGCTGACGGCCATGTTACTCGAAACAAAGCTAGACTGGTTACCCAAGGATACACACAAGTTGAAGGTGTTGACTTTGATGGGACGTTCACACCAGTTGCCAGGTTAGAGTCAATTCGAATTTTACTTGTTATTGCCTACTCTATGAATTTTACACTGTATCAAATGGATGTCAAGAGTGCATTTCTAAATGGTGTGGTAAACGAAGAAGTTTATGTTGAACAACCTAAAGGATTTGATGATCCTCATTACCCTCATCATGTATATCGCCTCAAGAAGGCCTTATATGGTTTAAAGCAAGCACACAGGGCATGGTATGAACGACTTACTAACTTTCTTCTTAAAAAAGGTTATCGTTGAGGGGGAGTAGATCGCACTTTATTTGTGCTTGATAAGTCATCAAAAATTCGGATTGCTCAAATTTATATGGATGATATAGTATTCGGTTCTACTTCACCATCTATGGTACAGGAGTTTGGCACGGTTATGCAGGCTAAGTTTGAAATGAGCATGGTTGGAGAGCTCACATACTTTCTAGGACTGCAAGTTAAGCAAGGAAAACATGGCTTGTTCATAAATCAAAGCAAGTATGCATTGAATGTCGTAAAGAAATTTGGGTTAAGCAATGCCCGAGCAGTTTGGACACCTATGGGAGTTTTTGACAAACTTGTCAAGGGTGAGAAATGAGTTGCAGTTGATCAAAAGTTATACAGGGGAATGATTGGGAGTCTGTTGTATTTAACAGCAAGTAGACCAGATATATGTCTCAGCATTGGGATATGTGTAGGATTTCAGGCTGATCCAAAAGAGTCTCATCTCACGGCAGTCAAAAGAGTTATTCAATATGTAAGTGGGACTTCTGAGTATGGTGTCTAGTATTCTAAAAATCAAGATTCTGAGTTGATTGAGTATAGTGATTCTGATTAGGCTGGTAATGCTGATGATCGAAAAAGCACTACAGGAGGATATTTCTTTATTGGCACGAATCTAGTTTCTTGGTATAGCAAGAAACATAATTCAATCTCCTTATCTACTGCAGAAGCTGAATATCTTACTGCTTTGTTGTGCACAATTAATATAGATGAAACAAATGATGAACGACTATGGAATTCATCAAGACCCTTTGAAGATTTTATGTGACAACACAAGTGCTATTGATATCTCAAAAAAATCCAGTCCAGGACTCGAGAACTAAACATATTGACATAAGGCATCACTTTATTAGAGATCTTGTTGAAAGGAAGGAAGTGGAGGTAGTCTATGTTCCAGCACACGAGCAATTTGCTGATATCTTTACCAAGCCATTGGACACTGCCACTTTTGAAAGTCTCACACAACACTTAGGTGTTTGTCAAATTTGAGGTAATCCTTGCCTTTAGTCAAATGTAAATATTTTATTTTGTTTTATTATTTTCTGTCAAAAATTCAGATAACACAAAAAAAATATGAAACGAAGAAAAAGTGTGCAAAAATAGAAGAAGAATAGTTGGATAATTAGAAGTTATGATATGTTGGAAGTTGCTTTTGATGTGATGTCTTGAGTTGACAAGAGGTAAAAGAGTCAGCATTACCCGTCTTGGAAAACCAAAAAGGGTTTTGCGGAAAAAGAGGAGAAGAGTTGAAGAGTTGAAGAGTTTGTGTTGGATTCAAAATTGTCCAAATCCTTTCAAATCCCTCTCTTTTCGGCCACTCTCCCTTTCTTCTTAGCATTCCTCGAAGTCTAGCTGCAAACTCTTCCCAAGATTCTTCTCCCACAGCAACTTCGTGCCAGAGAATGTCAAACCCCAATTCTCCCAATTTTGAAGTAGAAAATTAAGAATCTCTGCAACATCGAGCAGATGCAACCAAGGAACAAATAGAGGATAATGTTGAGTAAGTCATGGCCGAAGATAACAGTCAATGTGAAGAGAATGTTGAGGCTGATATTGGTGTTGAGCAGAATGAAGAAGGCCATGACTCTATTTCGGGTGATGGAGATCAGGATGGACGCCCCAGTATCAAAGGAAAGGGTCCATTTCAAAAGGTAATTAAACTTGATCCTCTAACTATTAAAATCTATGGGATGGAATTCAAAACAATGGATGATATATTTGAATGGTTAGAAGCTAATAGATTGACAATATACTTGACAAAGATTAAGAGCGTAAAGGGTGACTTTCTGAGTGTCAAGGTCAAGGAATTTGTGACCGGGAATATTGGAGAGTTGTGGGATGTCGAAAACTATAAAGTGAAGTTCCTGGGGGGAAGATATGATGAGTACAGAGGGAAGGATAAATTTCATTTTTATTCTTCAATTCCTCGTCTAAGTTGTATTGTTATTAGAGAAATCAGTGCTGAGGATGCTACAGGACTAGAAGTGATTCGGTCTACTGACAGATTTCCTGTAGGATTTTGTGATTTGAGGGCAGTTCAGAGAATGGAAGAGCTGAGGAAACCAATAATTATTGACCTCTCTGACAGTGAGGAAGAGGAACATGGTGCCTATGTTCGAACACAACAGGTTGAGGATGAAAACAGTGAAGAGATGGATGTTGATGATGATATGGGAGGAGAAGACCAGGTTAATATAACTAGAGATGCACATGATGACAAGGAAGGAGCTCACAGTGAAGAACCAGTTGCAGAACCAAGTGAATAAGAAGAAGTGCAATATGTTCCAACATAGACTGCTAAAACTGAAGAAGCAGAGGATACTCAGTATGTTCCAACAAAGGAACACTCTGAGATGAATTATTCAAGTGATGATGTGCTGGATGAATTCTTACAGTCAGTCAAGGGAAAGAGAAAGATGGCGTCACCAAAAGATTCTCCACCAACAAAAAGGGCCAAGAAGAGTCAGGAATCTACCAAGAAGAAAGTGTTGCCTCCCCTCCTTGTAAGCGTGCACTTTCTTTCTCATATTTTGATTTAAAATGTGAAGCTATGGGAGAAGTTTTGCTGAGAGGAAGTTTATTCCTGAGAAACCTATAGACTTGGATGCATACAAGAAGAGTGGTTTTTTGAATTTTCTGAATTTGATAGGGATGAAGAGGGCGGCCACTGTCCAGCTGCAGTATAATAAACAAGTTGTTATCGAGGTGTATGCCAACTTGATGGCTGAAAATCTGGAAGTTAACTCTCCCTGGTTTTGAAGAGTGTATGTGCGGGGGAAGATTATGGATCTCTCAGCTGCCAGGATAAATAAGGTTTTGGAGCTGCAAACACCAAAGTTTGAAGAGGTGTTTCCTGAGGATTTAGGGGTATCAGATGATCAAATACCGGAGACAATCTCATGAGGGTACAAGGCTAAGTGGCCTGAAGCAGGGTATTCACAAGCTTCATGCTTGTCATCAAGGTTCTTTGGCCTGTACCAGATAGCAGTTAACTGTTGGATGCCATCCTCGAACACGACCGCCCTGACGATAGAAATGGCTAAGTTACTGTTCTATGTTGGAACACAGAAGCCAGTTAATCTTGGACTGTTTATTCAGCAGAACCTGGTAAGGCAAGCCACAACTCCCAAAGCAAAACATAATTGTCTATCCCGGTTTGATTTCAGCACTGTCTAAGAGCACTAAGGTAAAGGGGAAGGAAAAATATATGGTTATTGACATGGAATTCCTAAGGCCGAACAAGAAGACATTCGGGTTGAGGCATGTGCATGATCTACCATGGAGTCCTTCTGGGTCTACTTCTTCATCGGCTAAAAAGAAGGCTAGACTGGTGATTCTGAATGCGAGACTGGAGGCAATAGCCATTCAAATGTCAGTGCTAGAGGAAGAAAAGGCAAAACTGGAGGAAGAGAAAGCGCGGTTGGAGGCCTGCTTATGAATGATATTTCTTCTTTATGTTCCAACATATATGTCACAGTCAGGGGGAACCTACTTGCTGCTTATGTTTTGTTTTGTTTTTAATTGCCTTTGGCATATTTCTGGCCCCATGGGGAGAATTTTGAAATTTTGGATAATTTGACTGTAATCTGAAGTTTATTTTTGATGGTATTCCTGGATTTCTGGCATCCAGTTATTGGTATTCATGTTTTGATGGAATTCTGGTATTCAATATTTTATCAGATTCAGTATTGAGCTTATGTTCCAACTTAGGTGGAGTTGGGAAGACCTATGTGTATGATGACAAGTTTTTCGTTGTGCAATTAATGGCCAAAAAGTGTTGGGTCCACAAAATGCCAAAGGGGGAGATTGTAAAGTCAAGAGATGAGCATTAAATATTTAATTGGAAGTTTTTGTGAACATATTTGGAAACGAAAAAATTTTCATGTTGGAACATGTGAAACAACATATTTATGCCAAGAAGGTTTACGAAAAAAGCAGACAGAATATTATGGTATTTGTGAGTTATGGAAATCTGAACATTGTGCTATATATTAGGCGTATAGAAGCATAGTTAATTTATGGAGGGCACACACACTTAATGCTCTCGAACTACGGTTACTGCGGGCGAAAAAGTGCGAAACACACACACACTGTTCCTTTCTCTTCTTCCTCTCTTTCTCTCTTTAGCCTGATAACGGTCATTTCCCAGAGTCTCCTCCTGGTTCTGGTCACAAACTATGGCGTCTCCGACGCCTACGCCGCCTCCTATTCCTTCCCTTCCGGTCAATAAAAGCTTTCTTCAAGCTCTTCATTCGAAACCATCTCCTCTCTTAGCATCCCTTCCCGACACTCCGAACCTTCATCCCATTACTGAGTATAAGGGTAAGATCACCTTTATCCTCCCACCGGAGGAAGGCGATCTCCTGGCTAAGCATTATCAAAATGCTTTGGTTGGAAAATTCAACAAAGGGAAACCTCCTATGGAGACTCTCCTTACTTCCTTCAAGTCAATAGGATTCAATGCTAAATTTCAATTAGGTTCAATTGACTACCGTCATGTTTTGATTCGTTTTCAGGACAATGACGATTATCAGCGTTGCTGGATGAAAGGACAATGGATGATCCATGGATCGATGATGAAGGTACAGAAATGGTCACCAAATTTCTCTCCAACAGCTGAGTCTTCAGTAATTCCGGCTTGGGTAACGATTCATCAACTTCCAATCCATTTCTACAACACTTCTGCTATTATAGGAATCAGTAGTCAAATTGGCAAGTTCTTGAAAATGGATGCCGCCACTAAGGCACTAACTAGACCCTCTGCTATTAAGGTCTGTGTAGAAATTGATCTGTTGGCTCAGCTTCCTTCTACTATTGTTGTAGGAATTGGAAATAAGGTGGCAGAATACCCCATAGAATATGATCAATTGCCCCTTTACTGCTCCCATTGTAAGATAATAGGACATGGTCACCTAACATGTAATTTCTTGCACCCTGAACTGAGAAAAAACAAAACAAAAAAAAGGTGAAATCAAAGAATCTCAGGTTAGGAAACCTCCAGTACAGAATCTGTCCAGCTCTGATGTAGGCACTATTCCACAAGCCACAGTGGAAGTAGAAGGAACTTCAACTTTATCAGTGTCACAAAAAAATAAAGATGTTCACAATCAGGAAAAAAATCCGGTTTTAATAATGGAGAATCTGAATCCATACAAAGCTAACCAGTTGAAGAGAAATAACACCTTTTATTCTCTAGATGACATCTCCAAACCAATCACAAACTTCTTTTGGAGAAAGAAAAAACAATCAGTACTTCCCCCTATAGAAGAAACTCCAAGTCACAAAAATGAGGTTTCTATCTCAAATGCCTTCCAATCTTTAAATGACCTAAATGATATGGATAATGTTTCTAAAGAAGATGATATTGTTGACATTTTCCATGAGTCACTAGAAATACAGGATATAACTGAGCAGGCCATCGAGGAACAGGTAGTGTCAACACCAGATGCCGTGCAAGGTGATTCCTCTGCCCTGGTACCTGTGCAACCTATTGAGGAACTGGTAGAGACACCAACTGTAGAGGTGCAGGAAGATTTCTCAGTTCATATGGCAAATCTAGTGACAGAATCCACAAATCACCATGATACTCCAGGTAATATTCAAGACAAGGCCTTTCAGGAGGTAGGTATCTCTAACTCTGGAACTAGTGAGAAATGTGAAGTTTCACTGACACAAAACAGCAAGGCTAAAGTTAGTAAACAAAGGATTTTAAGATCATCACAAAAAGCAACCCCAGCTAGTTTTAAATGATAAAATACACCAAACATGGTAATATTTTAGTCTGGAATGTTAGGGGTTATGGTACTTCAATTGATAGATTAAAGACTCTCAAATTGAAGCACAAGATAGACATCCTGTGTTTAATTGAACCATGGCATGATAATCAAGATTTGATAAAATTGAAGCATGTCTTAGGGTTTGAAAATGCAATATGCGCTCAGTATGCAAAAATTTGGCTCCAATGGAATCATAATTTCAACATACAGAGTTTACAGGAGTCAGATCAGTTTATTAAAACTAAAATAGAGGACAGAGCTACCTCTTCTTCCTGGATATGTTTTTTCATCTATGCTAGTGTTCATAGAACCTTAAGGGAAGTATTATGGTTTGATTTACAGTCTTCTATGCCTATGTCAGCATCCTTTGAGCCTGATCCATCAGTCTACATAGGTGATTTTAATTCTGTAACATCTGTTACAGAGTACAAGGGTAGAAAGACCACCCCCAGGAAGAGTATGAATCAATTCAATGATTTTATATCCAGTAAAGATTTGAATGAAATACCAACTGTAGGTAACTCTTACACATGGAGCAATAATAGATATCATGATAAGTGTAGGGATTTACAGTTTTAGAGACTTGATAGAGGACTTAGTAACCTAGAATGGCTTGAACAATTTCCCAACAGCTCCATACAAGTCCTAAATAGACTAACCTCTGATCATTCTCCCTTACTGCTTTCAATTCAATCAGCTCTAGAGCAGGTTCCTAGGCCTTTCAGATACCAAGAAATGTGGGCTAATAGATTTGAATTTCAGGAACTGGTAGTTTCAAATTGGAATCTGGGATCTAATTTTAAAGGGATGCATAATCTGGTGTACAAACTTAAAAGACTGAAGACTGTTATAAAAGATTGTAATAGGTCTAACTTTGGCAATGTGAATCAGAATCTTATCATTTCCGAGAATAGAGTAAATGAACTAGAGATACTTTTCCAGCATTCACCTAATGATGCAATGTTAATGGAACTCACAAAATCTAAAGCTGACCTTCTCAGAGCTCAAAAAGAACATAACATTTTCTTTAAACAAAAGGCTAGGCTTAATTGGATTAAACATGGGGATGCTAACACTAGTTTCTTTCATCATACCATTAAAGAAAAAAAGGCAAGATCAAGAATTTGCAAAATTAAGGATGGACTTGGTAACTGGATCTCAGATCCTAAATTAATCAAAGAGGAAGGAGTTAGGTTCTTTCAGGAATTACTTAATCAGGATGTATCACAAATAGAAGGAACCTATCATAATCACTTTCTTAGGGAGATTCCTAAACTCATTACAGAAGAACAAAATCTGTTACTTCTCAATCCTTTTAACATACAGGAACTGCATTTTGCAGTCTTTAATCTTAACAAATCCAGTGCTCCTGGCTCTGATGGATTTTCAGGTGAATTCTACACTCACTTCTGGGAAACCATCAAAGAAGATCTCTTGCTTGCTGCAAATGACTTCTTAATAAATGGTAATATCCCAAAATCCATTTCAAGTACATGGCTCACTTTAATCCCAAAAAAGAAAATCCCCATAACTTTTGCTGACTTCAGGCCAATCAGCTTATCTAACTTTGTTAATAAAGTTTTTTCTAAACTGATTTTGGAGAGGATTAAGCCTTTAATGCACACTCTGATCTCTCCTGAGCAGAGTGCTTTCATCAAAGGGAGGGATATCTCGGATAATGTCATTTTAATGAAAGAGATGACCAGATTATTGTCTAGGAAGTCCAAGGTCAAAAACCTGATAGTTAAATTAGATATGCAAAAGGCCTTCGACAGGGTCTCCTGGTCTTTTCTAAATTCTATCCTACTAAAATTTGGATTCCATGGAAAATTTGTAGCACTCATAATGCACAACATTGCTGCTGCACACTTCTCTGTTCTAGTGAATGGTGTGACATCTGGTTTTTTCCCTTCCTCCAGAGGCATCAAGCAAGGGGATCCTCTATCCCCTTTTCTGTATAACATTATGTCTGAGGCTTTTTCTAGAAGTCTCAAGAAAATGTTTTCAGATGGTTATTTGCAATATTTCAGTCTCCCCACTACTTGCTCCCCCCTTACACATATCATGTATGCTGATGACACTGCCATATTTTTGACCACTAGGTCAAATGATCTGAAACTTTTTAAACGGTTTTTGTTAGCGTATGAGAGTACATCCGGACAAAAAGTAAATTTCTCCAAATCTGAGTTTTTCTTAGCTCAGAACATCCCTCCTCAAACTGTTCTCACAGTCAAGAGGATTTTGGGAATGGAGAAAGGTTCTTTTCCTTTCAAATATCTAGGTGTACCTATTTTTTCTGGTAGAAACTTAAAGGTCCATTACCTTCCAGTTTTAGAAAGAATGGAAAAAATGATTAACAATTGGAAAAATAGATGGCTATCCTCAGCTGGTAGGATCACCTTGATTAATCACTGTCTCATTTCTATCCCTACTCATATTTTTGCAGTTTTAAGACCCCCTAGGATAATCCTTAAAAAAATGGAGAGAGCTGCTTCGAGTCTATTCTGGGGGAAGGGTGAACATGGAGACAAAAAAAAGTGGAGAACCTGGAAGAAAATGTGTTTGCCAGTTCAGGAAAATGGCTTAGGATTTAGAGATCTACATGCAACAGTAGAAGCTTTCTCTTGTAAACTGTGGTGGAAATTGCAACATAACAATACTCAGTGGGCTTCTCTCATATGGTCCTTACCTGACTCATATAAAAAATCACACACCTGGTCTAGGATTACAAGAATTACAGCCATGGAAAATAGTGTCTCCAGAGTACTCTATGGAGTAGGAGATTGTTCTTTTTGGAATGCAAACTGGTTAGGTAATGGAGCTCTAATTTACAAATGGCCAGAACACATTGAACTACCTTTTACAGATATCCCCCTAAGATCTTTCATTGAGGGTAAATCATCTTTCCTACCACTTCTGGAGCCACACTTGGCTACCAACATTATATATTCCCTGCAGGTGGCTACTTTGGATCATACACACAAAGACAAGCTCGTCTGGACTCCCAATTTGGATGGAAACTTCTCAATCAGGTCAGCATACTCAATTTTCAGAATAAGGAAACCAAGCATCCGAGATTTTTCAAAGGTCTGGACCTCTGTTCGTCCTGGTAAAATGTCAGTCTTATTATGGAGAGTCCTAAATGGTCTATTACCTTTTGACAACATACTTAACAGATTCGGTTTCTCTTTTGCTTCTAGATGCCCTATTTGCATGAATCATTATGACAATCTTGATCACTATTTTAATTCATGCATATCTTCCAATGCTGTATGGCAAAAGGTCCTCTCCCTGCTACAGCTACCTTCATCTGGATTCAGTAGTTTTAAAAATAGAGTACAATTTTTTTAACATATCTAGCTGATTCCAAGATACATGGAAACCTAATTTCTGTTTCCCTAGTGGTTACTGTCTGGTTCTTATGGATCTATAGGAACAAAAAAATCTTTGAAAACACAGCTTTCTCTTCTGAAACATGTTTCTTTGAAATCAAAGGGATGATTTACCAAATCTTTACTGCTCATCAGTTTTATGGTAATATTGAAAAGAACAAGAGATGGATTTTGGCTAATATCATTCCTAAACTTTCCAGTAAGAAGAAAAAACAGATTTCGATTGTAAAATGGCAAAAACCAGATAGAGGCTATAAAATAAATACGGATGCTTCCTGGAAAATTGGTGGCCAATCTGCCACTGCAGTGATTGTAAGGGATTGGAGGGGATTCTTGATCAAAATGAGAGTTAATACTTTTCAAAGTTCTGATCCTTTACATGCTGAGCTTCTAGCTATTCAAAATGCTTATGATATCTGTTCAGAACTCTCATTGCACAACTGCATTATTGAATCAGATTGCCTAACTGCAGTCAAGGGAATTATTAATCCATCCCTCTGTCCTTGGAAAGTTTTCTCAATCTATAGTACACTACACCGGGCACATCTCTCAATTCCTATCCAGTATATCCCCCGGGAAGCAAACCATCCAGCCGATTTTTTGGCAAAATTGGCCATGGATAACCATCTCCAAGGAGATGTGGATATTATGTCAGTCCCAATTTTCTTTAAAGGTCTCCTTGCCCTGGATATCTCTGGAGTCCCGGGGATTAGAGTGGCAATAAATTAGTTTCCCTCCCCCTTTTTTTTGCTGCGGCTAACATTGCTTGAAGGACTGACTAACATTTTATGGTTATGACTCCTTTTTGTGCTGTTAGTTTCTCTGATTAAGCTTATCACTGAGCTGCTCTTTCGAATATAGATACTGCTGTCTTCCTCTTCTTTTCTCAGGTCTCCGACGAGAACTGATGCTGACTGCGGACATCTCCCGATGCTTTTTGCAGACTGACTGGATGAAGACTGATTTGTCCTCTCAGCTGCACTCTCAGCTGGAAGATAAATCCAGATTCATTTTTTCTAATTTTAAACATACGACCTACGGTCTGAATATCATTGACTAACTGGGGTTTCGAATGTCGACTCCCCGACTCGTTCGTGATATCTCAGGGCTTAGAAAGTATGTCTCTGATTCAGTTAGGCACTTAGACTTAATTTTTTCTGATCATATTGTATGTTGGTTCTAATTTGACTCCACTACAAGTGCTCTTAGGACTCTTGATCATCAATCGGATGACTTTTGTAACGAACAACTCATGATTCTATTGCTAGCTCTTTTACGGTTTGGGGAGCCCATAAACATCCCCCCATCTAAGGATGGTTATATTTAAAAAAAAATAGTTGATTTATGGAAAATCCCTACAAATATGGAGTTGATATTATCAAATATATGGGAGATATTGTGATAAGGAAAATCCCTTTATTTATGGGATTTGGATATGCTTCAAGAAGAAGATATGGAATTGGAATATTATGGAGATAATCATGGAGAATTTCGATCTGTTCATGGCTATAAAAGGGGACAACCACGACTGCATTGATTACGGATTTAACAGAGAAAAATCTGTACGCAGATTTTCAATCTTTCGAGAGAATTACAAAGAGCCCGAATTCTATGTTCCAACATACTTGACCTGCTGTTCAAAGTTCAGAATCATATGCCTTAATTCCTCGGCAGGAGGAGATCCAGCGTCGACGAGTTTCGAGGTCAGAGGGAGTCTGATTAAGGCGGATCGGTAGCAAGGGAAGCTTGCATAATTCACACGTTATAGGTAAAGATAAGTATTTTGTATGATGTACTTTGTACTGTATTTTTCTAATTAGTGGATTCATTTTGAACTGGACCAGGCCCCGCAGATATAGGTGGATTTCACCGAACTATGTAACCAAGTCTTGTGTCTTTAATGTTTTAATTTATTGCATACTTGGTTAGATAGGTCATGTTGGAACATACTAATAAGAATTAGAAAAATTTGGTAAAACCAAATTTCAGTGTTGGTGTAATGTTATAATTTCAGTATTTAATGCTCGTGGTGTTTTCATATTTTAGTATGCAACTGATGTTCTGTTTTGTTCCTTTGATATTTTAGTGTGTACTAATTGATGTTTTTAAATTTTGGTATTGATGTTTTAAATACCGTATTTGATGTTTCAAAATGTAGTTTTCAGTTATGTTATGTGTGTTATTGTGATGTTTTAATTTCAAATATTGATGTTTTAGTTACTGTATGTGATGTTTTCTGTTTATTTCACATGAACACTTTCCAAGATAAAGCTTTACAATGCCATTGATGAGATAATAAAAACATGCTAGGAGGAATCATGCTCCTGAAGATGTTCCCTTCAAGAGAGGACGGAGCTGGCCTTTGATCTTGGCGTTGGTGGAGTAGAAGAGTCATCCTCTTCAAAACCAGCAAGAGAGAAGGCAAGTTTGTGAAGAAGCGCGCAACGAAGGGAAATAAGTTAGGGGGGGGATAGAATTTGATTGCTTGGGATGTATTGTTTGAATACTGTTTTAAAAGTAATGGTTTATTTGTTAGGGATGAAAGACTGGATTGCTTGATGTTTGATGTTTTAGGTTTATTTGGATTTTTTTTTTGTTTTTATGTTGGTGATGTTTTAGTGCATTTGAATCTTTTTTGTAATGAATGATGTTTAACAAGTTATTTGAAATGCAATAACAGTGGAATGTATAAGTGCAGTGGAACATATGATTATCTTGTTTAAATCAACATTTTCATCGATATTTTTGTAAAACATCACACACAAAATTGAACCATCGCAGCATTATAGTATAACATCACAAAAAAAACTGAACCATCACAACATTACAATGTAACATCACACAAAAAAAAATTGAACCATCCCAACATTACAGTGTAACATCACAGTATGACAGTAAATAATAATCACGTCCCAACAAGCTAATTTTAGATCAACTGAGCGTTATGTGTATTTTAATTTTGTATTGGATGTTAATTTATTAGTCTTTGGAGATTTAACTAATTCTTTTTTATGTTTAACTATTTTTGTTTGATGTATATTTTAGTTTATACTTGACATTAATCTATTTTAATTTATTTTGATGTAACTATAATCTAGTGTATTTTTATTATTTTTACATGATGTTTAACTATTAT
Source organism: Rubia yunnanensis (assembly GCA_037428765.1). Lineage (NCBI taxonomy): Eukaryota > Viridiplantae > Streptophyta > Magnoliopsida > Gentianales > Rubiaceae > Rubia > Rubia yunnanensis. The sequence goes on along the minus strand of CM075069.1, from coordinate 43,867,285 downwards.
ATTATTTTATGTGATTTTTATCTATTTTAATTTGGTTTATTTTATCATTTATTTTAAACTTGATGTTTAAATATTTTAGTAGGATGAATTATTATTGAAAAGTGATTTTATAACTCTAACTAGTTGACATAAGTGCCAATATAACCTTTCAATATTCGAAAGTGCCAATATAACCCTATCTAGTTAGTGAAAGTGCCAATATAACCTCTCCGGCAACTTTTAGTCAGAATTTTATAAAATTACATGTTTGCCCTTCTAAAAAAATTTAAAATACAAAAAATAGGAAATGCCGTTATTACCCTTAGACGACCGCCGCCAGAGGGTTATGTCAGCACATTAGGAAAATTGGTAGGGTTAAATCAGCACATTCTTAGAATTTATAGGGTCATATCAGCACATTAGTAAAAAATGTAGGGTCATATCAGCACATACTATAGAATAGGGGTTTTAATGATATTTTTTTTATTTTGTTGTGTTTAGTCCAGATTGATGATTGGATGACCTTTGGTGTTGTGTGTGATTGTTATTTTGTTGTGTTCTTCGACCTAGGATTTTTAATGTTGATAAGTTTTGAAATGAGGCTATGATATGTGATAATGGTGTTTAATATTAATGATGGTGTCATGATGTCAAATTTGATGTTGTATAAGATATTGTTATGATGTTATAATGGTGTATATGATTATGTGGTCGTCTATTAAGGCCAGCCGAGTACCACACACTTAGTATTTATAATATGTGCTGATATAACCCTATAAGTTTTAAGAATGTGCTGATATAACCCTACAAACATTAGACATGTGCTGATATAACCCTACAAACATTAGGATTGTGCTGATATAACCCAATAAGATTTCATAATGTGCTGATATAACCCTACCTGTTTCGACGGCGGTCCGGCGGTGGCCCGACGGCGGTCCAGCGAACTATGAGGGTAAAATTGTCCATCTAATTTTAGAGTTAGCCCAAAAGGTATTTTGGTCAATTCACATAGAGTCGACGCCGGAAAATTGTGGTCAATACCGGAAATGAGGTCTGAGGGTTATATTGGCACTTTCATTAACTAGTTAGAGTTATATTTGCACTAAAAATTATCATAGGTTTATATTGACACTTACTCAAGTAGATATGGTTATATTGACACTTATTCCATTATTATTTAGATGTGATGTTTTAGAAATTAGTCCCAAATTACAAACGACTAAATTATTTTTTTGGTCCCCTACAAAGTATCTTTTACTATCTTTTGGTCCCCATTTGCAAAACAACCCTCAGAAGGGACCCTACAAATTCAAAACATTGTTTTTGGTCCCCAAACCCAATTTCCGACCAGGTTTCCGGTTTTCAGGCGCACTTGCCGGTCACGTGCGTTTATTTTCGGTGAGTTCAGGGGCAAATTAGTAATTTCAATAATTTAAACACATTTACTCATTTTTTCACCAACGCTAACTGAAATTACTGAATTTGCCCCTGAGTTTAAATACTCAAATTTCAAAGATAAATTATCAAAGGTTAAACATGGGATGAGAAACTAATCTTTGTGGCAGGTATCATTCTATTAGCTAGCCGTATAAGATCATAATACCGATATTCCCCAACCAAGTTACGGAAGGTATTTCTGGTGGATTTCTGAAGAGTTTTATATTGATCGTCAGTATACAAAAAAGCAGAGCAGGGTATATTACACACCCCAATCAAAGGATGGTATCTGGACATTAGCACCGACAATTGTTGTTCAGTACAAGTTTCAGCAAGTCGTGGACACTGGCTGGGAGAAAGGTGGGAGGGACTTGGTCTCTGCGACAGAGAAATGTGCGTGGCGCGCCCCACGCAGAAGGGGCTTCTAGAGTGGAGCAGGCGTCGATTCTGTGTCGGCAGCGGCGCGGCGGAAGAACTGAGACTGATTAGAATAATAGTGATTAGTATAAACTCAAGATTAAGGTGATTTATGGATTCCTGGAAGAACGAAAAACAGAGCGATTGAGGTTTCTGGGAATGAATGCTTCCTTGGATTCCTGGAAAGAACGAAAAACAGAGCATATGTAGGGGTGAGGTTATGAGAATTAATGCTTCCTTTGCTTCTTAATAATTACTAATTTGCCCCTGAACTTACCGGAAATAAATGCACGTGGCCGGCACGTGCGTCTGAAAACTGGAAACCTGGCCGGAAACTAGGTTTGGGGACCAAAAACTATGTTTTGAATTTGTAGGGTCCCTTCTGAGGGTTGTTTTGCAAATGAGGACCAAAAGATAGTAAAAGATACTTTGTAGGGGACCAAAAAATAATTTAGTCATTACAAACTGATTCAATGATTGTACTTCAACAATGGGCCAAAATATACTAAGACCCAGAATGTGACCCAAGTTTGATCCAACTGAAATCCGATACTCAAATCTTGGGCACTAGCGATGCTCAAATGAAATTGACGGAGAAACTGTTTCCTCGATGGCGATACGAGTTATGTTTACTCTATGTTACGACAGCCTGACACTGAAGGCATCATTGAGTGAAGATGAATTAAACGGAATGTCATTCTTCTTGAAAAGTCGCCCAAATCTGGAGGTCCTCACCACTGATCTCAACACTTCTCCAAGAGTTTTTGAAGTAAGCTAATTAACTCATCAATTCTTTTGTCGTGAATAGTTCGATCCACATCTATCTAACAACTTGACTAATGGAACGTAATGTAACACAGGACCACGATGCCAAAGTGATATCTGGTACCATCCATTCTATCCGAACCAGTACATGACGCCACTTAAATCCGTTTCCTCTCTTGGACTCTATAGCTGGCCACTGACTCCGGCCAGCCACAGCCGGCTGCTAGCGAGTCAGACTTGAGGAGCTCCGGTTGCAAAGCTCAACCTTGAAGGCCGAGATGAAGCTCTCCCTGCAGTTGTCGCAAAGAATGCCGTCGAAATCCAAGGCATAGAGGTCACCCATTCCTTCTCCGGCGGCCGGGTGGTTGAGCTTTGCAGGATTTCAGAATCCAGATGGATAGAGTAGAAGTAAAATCTCGACAATGCCATGAGGATTTACAAATCGATTTCAACAAACGAATTCACAGATTGAATTCACATATCGATTTCAACAAACGAATTCACAGATTGAATTCACATATCGATTTCACAGATTGATTTCAACATATCGATTTCTCCTTGCGTCACATCGATTTCAACAAACGAAGCCGTGAGGATTTACAGATCACAGATCGATTTCTACAAATCACAAATCGACGCTAGAGAAAGCGAGGCAACAACATCGAAGGTGAGGCGATTACAGAGAAGATGATGCGACAGCGAAGAAGGTGAGGAGACGGCTGAGAAAGCGAAGACGGCAACGCGTCAGGGAAGGCTGAAAAAGGTGATACTATGTTCTGTAAACATTTTTTGTTTATATACAGTTTGATTCTTCTAGTTTTTGGAGTTTTCATTATGGACCCCGAGTCCAAATTGTTTATAATTTTGCCCCCGAATTTAGTTTCCCCTTTTCTTTTACTTTCTCTCTAGTCACTGGTCTCACTATGAGACGATTTCATAAGAGACGGACTCTACTTAGGCATCGGTTTTCAAAACCCCAAAAAATTGGTGCTAGTCCCTTCAAAACACTAGTGCTCGAGGACGATTTCGGTGATAATGTGCTACTTCATTAAATTCAAGTTGATTTTAGATCAACTATCACTTTCATTTATACAAGCTAATTATCGCTTATTTTCTTAAGTATGAATGATGGTCTGAATTATGAATAAGTTAATTTATTTTTTTTATAAAAACAAACATTTATAGTTAGATGCAAACATTTAACTATAACCAATTAAAAATAACTATAATCTCGGGTCAAGTTCGAGTTTTGGGTTGAGTTCAGTCGTATCGGGTGCAGATTCGTGTCGATATTCGGGTCAGATTTGGGTTCCAGGTTGAGTTCGATCGTGTTGGATGCGGACTCGGGTTGATATTTCTCGGGTCAGAAATGGATTTCAGGTTGAATTCGGTCGTGTCGATATTTCTCGGGTCAGATTCGGGTTTTGGGTAGAGTTCGATCGTGTCGGGTTTAGATTTGGGTTGATATTTCTCAGGTTAGAATCAAGGTTCAGGTTAAATTCGATCGTGTCAGCCCGTGTCAGATTGTCTGTTCGGGTTAGAGATTGATTGCACTAATCCGAATTGATTGCACTAATCCGAATTGATTGCACATGTTAATATCGGTGGAAATTTGGCACCACAAAGTAACCAGTTGTCTGCAATCTGCCAAAAGAGAGGTGATCATTTTGTGCTAGGAATTAACATTTGATCAATTTTGTTCTTCCAATATTAGATGAATATATTTTTAAAATCCAGTAAAGATTTAATCATCAATTCTCAACTGGACCAAAAAAATTTTTTGTTGGGAATTTTGGAAGTGGGAAAAATAGCTTAATTAATATTAAATTTGAATGTAAAATCACTAAGTTAATTAAAGTGAATTAATATTGAAATTTGATTTTACTTAATTACTTCAACTGTGATTAACGTATTTCAACATTACCCAATTAACCAAATTTGTAATAAAGTAAAAGCTTAAAGACACGAATTTATTGCGCAGTTTGATGAATGTCACCTACATTTTCGGGGTCTGGCCTGGTTCAGAATAAATCTACTAATTAGAAAGATAGTACAAAGTACATCATACATAATACTTATCTTTTCTAATTGAACATGTGAATTATACTAGCTCCCCTAGTTGTCGATCTTCCTTGATTAGACTTCCTCTAACCTCGAAACTCGTCGACGCTGGATCTCTTCCTCTCGAGGAATTAAGGCTTACGTTCCGAACTTTAAGATCAAACAAGTTTGCTCATGTTGGAACACCAATGTATAGCTCTGCATTACTTCTGTATAACGAAAACCTGGATGCAGATTATCTTTGTATTAATGCGAAAGTGGCTTAGCCATAATGTCCACAATATAGCACACTCGCACTCATCAATTACTTGTGCGACTAGAATCCTATCTCCACAAAATATTCTGATATCAATAAAATCCTTTGGATATAGGATTTATCAAATCTAATCCCTTGGAGTAGGAATTAGAATATTCTCGTCCTTAGCTTTTCCATAGCCGAAACCCACATCAATTCCAACTCTACAAATCTTAATCTAATCCCAAAAATATAGGAATTGAGATATTCTTCAAATAAAACACGTTGGACGAGATATACTTTCTCTCAGATTCTTTCTTCAACCTTTCCTTATATCACCAACACTTTCTTCTTTGATGTTGGAACATAATAATACATATTTGCATAATTAACACAAATTTCCAATTAACAAATTTGGTCTTTACAATCTCCCCTTTGGCATTTTGAAGAACCCATCGATCTTTTGGAGTTTCAACACACCAATTATGCAAATAAGAATATCAAGTTATCACCAGTATGGATGTTGGAACATGAGCTGAAAACAAAGTTTAGCTCCCCCTAAATATCATAGATCCAAATCATCAAAACCTTAACATCCATGTTGGAACATCAAATTCACTATCAGTACTTAGCTACCCAGAAAACCATGTTGGAACACAGGACCAACAGAAACATATAAGTACTAGAAATCCGAGAATAATAAACATTTATCAATCACCAAAAATATCTATCGTGCCCATAGCTTCCAGCTGGGCCTAAAATGTCAAACCAGAAACTAACAATCCAGAAATCCAAATAAATCCAAAAGTACTCTCCCTTGGGGCCATAAAACATGCCAAACAGATCATAAAAAAAAATTAGAATATCCAAAGAAAATTATGCATTTGTTTCATCAGCAGACACTGCTTGACCATTTTCATCTGCATCTAGTTTGATCAATTAAGTTTCAACCACAGCAATATGAGCCTGTAGTGCTACAATTTTTGCTTTTAGCTTCAACTTCTTGACATCCTTAGCCTTCGTTGTTGCTACGGCAGATGATGTAGCTATCTTATCAGTAGTCCAGGAAAGATAATTTATTTTCCTTATCGAGAAAGTCCTGGAGTTTGCCTTCACAGTCTTAGGCACCACTATCCTATTATCACCTTTTACTTTCACCTTCCTCGCTTTAGCAAAAGTAGTAACAATATAGGGATGTGACGGAGAATTTTTCTTTCTGGATGATACTGCCTGGAACACAATGTTCTTTTAAATAATTCTTCCAAGGTTTACTGTGATCTTCATACCAATGCAATATAATAACTTGGCCATTTCTCTGGTTAAAGCCGAGGTGTTGATGGATGGAATTAAGCAATTTATGGCTATCTAAGACAGACCGAAGTACTTGCTAGTTAGATTTGACATAGCAGTATTTCCTTGAGCTGGCCACTGAGACACAAACCCTTGTGAGATCTTATTAATAATCTGATCATTTGTCAGCTCTAAGTCTTCTGCATATGGACTAGTAAACTCAGGAGTAGGCAGCCCAAGGATCTCATTTATTTTCTCAGCTGAAAACTTGATTATCTTTCCTCGGATATATGCCCATCCATACCAGTTAGACCCAGTATTCAAGTTTTATGCCATAACATTGGCATAAAATTCCAGCACCAACTCCTTATTATAATCTTCATATACTATAGCTTCTAGGACAAACCCCAACTCCTCCAAGAAATCTGCAAAACCACAAGTTCTGTAGGTTTCCAATTCCAGTGGTCTTTCTGAAATAATGGCTCTCTCATTTATGAGATCCCAACTGTCCTGACAGTCTTCAATGTAGAAATCTACATTTATGGCATTCTTTTCAGATGGTGCTTTTCTAGAACGCTGGCCGGTTTCCTTCTTCGCCTTTCATTTCTTTTTATTAGACTGAGTTGATTCTGCTCCAGTCTCTGCTCCCTTCCTCTTGGCTCTTCTAGCTCTTGTTTGAATAAACTCATCTAGAATTTCATCAGTGGTATACGTCAGATCTTCAATGATTGTCTCCTGTGTTGGAACATCAGTTCTTCCTTCTTCATCTTCTTGCTAGCCTGATGTTGGAACATCATCAAGGCTAGATCCTTCAACTCTTACACTCTACTGATATGATGTTGGAACATCATCAGTAGCAGTCTCCTCTCCTGCTTCCCCTGTCTCCATTTCAGGGGTCAGAATACACACATTCTCAGACATCTCAGCATCAATATCTTCAAAATTTGCTTGAACATCTTCTCTTCCCATTTTCTCATCAATCTACATGTCTACCTCATCTCCCCATGTATCCTCACCCAGTGTTGGAATATTATCAACATCTCTGGTTTCCAACTCTCCATCATCAGAAATCACTTTCATGTCCGGGGCATCATTTCTCACTCTTTCACCTCTTCACATCCTTTTATCAACAAGGCACACAATCTTTTGTAAATCAGTAGATCTCACAGTAGGTTCTCCAAGTACAGAGCTCTCATCTACATCTCTAATTACTGCTTTGACCGTACTGGGTTTTAGCAACAGTTGTGTATACACTCACTACTTGCTTTCCATCATGCTCAATACTTCCAACCTCTGTTAATGTGGGGTTCAAATCCTCCATAAACCTAATATCCCATATTCTTCCCCTTAGCAATTCTTTCAGTTTAACCCCAAAAACTTCCCCAGATAGAGATTTACACCCCCTTAAATCCATACTTTTACCAGTATCTCTAAGCCAGGCAATACATTCCCTGGATAGAATAAAAATAATTTTCATCAATGCTGAAAGATTTACCTGCATGATTCTTCCGATGAATGTAGGCCGAGGTATACACAGGTGGTGGCGGCAACTTCTCAGTTCCATGGTAGAGTTGTAGTTCTTCTAAATCTGTGATAATCATAGTTCCAGGGGATTTTGGCATTTTGGATTTTTCTTTGGGTGGAGAAAGTGAAGTTCTAGACCTCTTGAACTTCTTTGCAGATAGAAATCCCTAATATCTTGAGCACAGTCTAAATGGATGATACAGCAGGAGAGTAGGAGAAGGGTTTGTGGGAAGAAGGAATAGTGGAAGATGGAGAGTTAAAGTTTGAAAAGAATACTTTCTTTCCCTTCTCAACAAACGCGCCAACTTTTTTCCTTCTCTAGGCCATAATTACTACAAGCTGCCAAAATTCAATACCCATTATCTCTCCTCTGATTGATTTACATTCCATATTCCAACATGCAAATACCGCTTCCCATTTTTTTTCCTTTTCTCTTTCCAATTATTTTTGTGTTTTTTCATTTTTCTGTACACACAAACACAAGAAGCAAAAAAAATCAACAGCTAATAAATGAATTAGCTGAATCCAGTGGTTTCGTGAAAATATCAGCAAATTGCTCTGATGTTAGAACATAGACCACTGTGACTTCCTTTCTTTCCACAATATCTTGAATAAAGTGGTGTCTTCTATCAATGTGCTTCGTCTGAGAATGTTGGACTGGATTCTTGGATATATATATATATATAGCACTCTTGTTGTCACACAATATCTTCAGAGGCCCTTAATGAATTCCACACTCTTTCATCATTTTTTTCATCTATAATAATTGTGCACAACAACTTCCAGTAGCAAGATATTCAGCTTCAGTAGATGATAAAGAAATATAATTTTCCTTCTTGCCATACCAAGATACCAAATTCGTGCCAATAAAGAAACAACCGCCAGTAGTACTTTTTCGAATATCTGCATTACCATCCCAATCCGAATCACTATAGCCAAATAGATCTGAGTCTTGGTTTTTATAGTACCAGATACCATACTCAGAATGCAATCAAGTGAGTTTCCTTCGAATTTTCCTGAAACCTCGCACAAACTCCAACACTGAACCATATATCTGGTCGACTAGCTGTAAGATAAAGAAGACTACCAATCATACTTCTGTACAATTTCTGATCAATTGAAACACTTTTCTCATCCTTCACCAACTTATCTGTGGCCCCCACATAGGAGTTCGAACTAATCGAGAGTTATTCAAGCCAAATTGTTTCACCAGATTCAAGACATACTTACTCTGATTTATAAACAAGCCATTCTTTTGCTGCTTGACTTGAAGTCCGATAAAGTAAGTAAGTTCACCAACCATGCTCATCTCGAACTCATCCTGCATCAGATTTACAAAATCATGCACCATAGATGGTGAAGTAGAGCCAAATATAATGTCATCTACATAAATTTGAGCAATCAAAAATTTTGATGACCTGTTAAGCACAAATAAAGTGCGATCTACTCCCCCCTGCCTATAACCTTTCTCAATAAGAAAGTAATTCGCTCATACCATGCCCTTGGCACCTGTTTCAACCCATAGAGTGCTTTTTTGAGTTGATACACATGATGGGGATAGTAAGGATCCTCAAATCCTTTTGGTTGCTCAACATAAACTTCTTCATTCACCTCTCCATTTAGAAAGGCACTTTTCACATCCATGTGGAACAATGTAAAGTTCATAGTACACGAAATAGCAAGTAAAATCCGAATAGATTCTAACCTGGCATCTGGTGCAAATGTCACATCAAAATCAACTCCTTCTACTTGAGTGTACCCTTGAGCCACCAATCTTGCTTTATTTCGAGTAATCTGACCATCAACATCTGACTCCTTTTTGAAAATCCACTTAGTGCAATGACATTCACCCTTTTTGGAAGCGAAGTAAGATACCACACATCATTCCTTGAAAATTGTTCAAGTTTTTTGTGCATCGTCGCAATCCAGTACTCGTCAAGAAGGGCTTCTTTGTGATTCTTCAGCCCAATCAGTGAACTGAATTTTTTTAACTTATGTTGTCTCTCGTTCAGGTAGGTCACTGGTTGTCCCTTTCTTGATCTTTAGTACCTGCACATTTAGTCCCGGATGTGATTCCGGGAAAATAACTCTGACGATCAAGTCAGCGTTTTTCCTTGAGAATTTGAATTTCTCTAGTTGGTTGCGTTTACCTCCAGCTCGTGCAGAGCTTGTTGTATTTATAGACTAACATGATTGCAGTTTCTTGTCTTTAGGGATTGGGATCTTGGGTACGCCACAATCACCATGTTCTTCGTTCGTGGTCTTCACGGTCATTACTTATCCCGTGTTTGTCGGGCTACACCTTATGCCACGATCAGAAGCTTCGTGCTCAGCTCATCTGCATCTTCAGTTGACACCTGTTTGTCCTGCTATTGGATGTTGCTGGGTTGGGCCTGGTGGGTACCAACCATAGTGTTTGTTGGGCCATATATGCACCATAAGCTCCCCTAGCCATGAATACTTAAAAGGAACAGAGTAATGGCGTGGCTATGTGTGTTAAATTCGAACAAATGTTATATTGTGTACAGAGTGTTTGCATTTTAATACCATGATCATCTGTCTTGCAAAGTGATGTTAGCTTCATGGCTGTATTTTTTATCTTCAAATCTCCTTGAATTTGAACATTTGAATTTTAAACTCCCCGTGGTGAGTCTATTTTTGCGGTAACCGTGTTTTAATTACGCTGAGATTTGCTCCGTATTCTTCCACCTTCCTTTCCACGTTTTCCAAGTTTTTGTTTTCGTTTCACCTTTTAAATGAGGAATTTGAACCAAATAAAGTAATTGCTGGCATCAATCAATTTCCTATCTTTTCATTTGCCGTCGCCATCTCGATTTAAGGAAAATGTATTTTCTCTTTCTGTCAGACTGCCATCATTGCATATTTTCTACACAGTTCCCTTCCTCTATTATGCCACTTTTTTTATTGACATTTACTCGTAAGTAATTGCCTCCATTTTCGTTTCAGCTTTATTACTCTAATCTTTCCGAGAATTCCTTCTTGCTGGAGGTCTCTAGATATTCTGCGTATTCCGTCTTCACCCTTTTCCCAAGTAAGTTATTTTTTTAATTCACTTTGTGATTTACTTGCAACCTTTTCTGAATTTATCGTTTCTAGTTTCGGTAGCTTTAGTGGTTGTCTGTAACTGATCTGGGTTGTCTTCTCCGGCATTTTTGCTATGAAGCTTTGTTCCATAACTTTTGGTTCCGCGCTATTTTGACCCTAATTACAGCTCTTACTTCCAACTCTAGGACAATGTCTTCCTCTAACCATGATAAATCACCCGTAGAAGATGTTCCTTCTTATGGGGATTCCGGTCTAGCCACCGGATCTTCTGCCGCCCAAAATTTTTTGACTGGTTCATATGTCAACAATTTAAAGAACTATTTCCCTTTTCTTTCTTCTTTCAGGCTTTTTTCTCTTGCCAAATATGAATGTGTTCACATTCCTCTCCCTGGTTATATTTCCTATTATTTGGCTTACTTGAATTTTGGACTATATTTCCTTCATCATGCTCACGTTATTAAGCTCCTTTGTTCATATAAGATCGCGGTGTCTCAATTTCATCCTAAGGGCATTGCTATAATAATGGGGTTTCTCCGAGTATGTGAAAATGTGAACGTGCCCTTTACTCTATATCTGTTCCGTAATTTCTATAACCTTCGCAAGGTGAAAAACATTGTAGACGAATTTACTTTTTATCCCATGATTTCGGGGGTTGAACTTGTAAGCGTGTTTCCTAGCAATGTTGGAGACTGGCGTACCCAATACTTTTTCATAAAAGAAACCCAAGCTCCTAAAGCTGAATTACCTTATTGGAATTCAAAACTCCCTTGCTTGAGTGTTTGCTATACTGAAGAGACGGGGATCGTGGTGACGCTCCATGTGCATACTTAGCATCTTTGCCATGCTGACTCTGATGGTGAAGGTGTTTTGTTTGTTTTTGTTTGATGCATTCAATCAGTGGTCTTCCATATCTTGCTGAACTTGTTGCTTTCCCCCTTATTGTTTGTACTTATTATGACCTACGGTGCTCATTTTTTTCCAGATATGGACCTATCTAAAGGTGAGGTTGATCTGCCGCTCTTTAACGGTGACGATGAGGAGATGGAGAAGGCTGCTGCACAGATCGATAATGGTGTTGGTGATAGTATTGCGCTTCAGAACGCAAACTCTACGAACCCTGAGGATAAGGGTACGGGTAATGAGGGAGAGGAGACCAATGATCATCACCTCGTGCAGAAGGAGACGAAGCCCAAGATGGGTAGGAGTGGTGGGTCTACTAGACACACTGCTCCTCCCTTTAAAAGGGGTCGTGTTAACAAATGTGGTTCACAGATTGTGCCGCAAACCGAAAATCCTTTGGCTGAGGGGATGATTGCAGATATCCTTCCTAACATTTCCTTACATGATACTTTAGCAACGGTAAGCCTGCAACCGTATTCTAGTAGTTTTTTGCATTTTAATATCTTTATGATTAATGCTGTTAATAACCTCGTCCTATGTTACTCTGCCTCTAAGGTTGAAAAAGGTCTTGAGATTGCAAATGGTCTGCTTTCAAAACATTCTCCTGATGATGTGTCTCTAATGGAGAAATACAAAGTACAAGAAATCAAATATGCAACCTTAGAGAGTTAGTTCAAAGCCACTGAGGAGAGAGCAAAAGCTGCTGAAGAGAGGACGAGTGCTGCTAGGCTCGTTGGATTGGAGGTGACTCAGCTTCATGCTGAGTTGAAAGAAATCCACACCAATGGACCAGTTTCACCTCAATATCCTCAAATGCTGGTGGATCGGCTTTGCAAGACCAAGTCGTTCTATCATTTTTTTTAGGATATTTTGACAGAGGCTCACACTGTTGGGTATTGTGAGGCTGTGAAGAATCAACGCGAATGGAATCCAACTATAGATCTGAAGAGTCTTCCTCCGCTGAAGAAGTGCATTGCCACCCTGGAGAAAAAGAAAACACATCTCAACAAAATATTCATCGAGAAGATTGCTGATGAGGAATATCCATTCGCCTTGACATCGCATATTGCTAGCCTTCTTGGCCTTCCTTCTTTGGATGAATTGAAGGAATACGGGGTTGATTACTTTGAAGATCTTCCATTCAAGACCAAAACTACTACTCCCACTCCTAACCCCGATACTAATGTGGCTAGTGGGGTTAGTACAATTACTGGAGCTCCTATTCAGCAGCCTATCGAGAAGGAATCTATTGAGCCACTGAGCCATGATGCAGTTGCGATCACCATTCAACCTCATTTTAATTCGAACTCTAAAGTTAGTTGATCATTTAGCAAACTTTGATTCCTGGATTTTAGAGTGCAAACTCAAAACAATATATTGTTGTTTGTTTGTATTGTTTGTATAACTTTAAGTAAAATGGTTGATCTTCTTTTCCTATCGCTTATTTTCTTATCGCCCTTATTTATGTACAGGACTTCTATATTTGGGTGGATCATGAGTTCCTAAAAAATCTTGACTTTATGGGACTTAGTAATCGTCTTTGTGAGCCCCTTAGCTTGCTTTGCGTCACCCGCTCCTTCAGTGAAGAGTGCACTGAAATCATGTCCTTTGAACTATTTTTGCGTGTGGAAAAGCTTCCCCTATGCATTGAGTGGCAACTTCCTGTTTCGTTTTCGCCTATTTCCTCATCTACAGATTGTTCTTGCAGTAAACTCATCCATGTTGGATACAATGTTGAACTTCTCAATAAAGATATAGTTCGTGGTTTACTTGATCTTGAGCCAGCTGGTAAGTACCCGCGAAAACTTAATCTTCCCATCTTTGTTCAGAAGTGGGATTTGTGTTTAGGTATACGGTTAAAGTATAAGCTACTGGGTATTAGTGATCTTAAGAAGAAGTGGATCACAAATTTGAAGGACAGCCAAAATGATCTGAGCGATCTACAAAGAATTTTAAATGTGTAAAACGGTCTCATTCATCGACAACTGTAGAACCTGGAAAAGATGCTTCGTCGATAGGTTGAAGCTAGGGATTATAGTGTGAGAAAGACTCGCGAGGCCCATCAAAATACATAAATCAATTATAAACAATGTGGTCGTATTGACAATTTGTTGGCTAAGTTAGAGAAGAAGTAGCATGCGTGCGATCATTTATCAACTTCTGATATTGGTTGACAGGCAAAATTCGATGAACAACTCGCTATAAACACACAATTGCATAACGACAATGAGGAGCTTCAAATTGAGTGTGTTCGACTTGATAAATATGTGCATCAACTTGATAAAACTTGTACTAAGTACAAAGAAAAATTCCAGGCTTTAACCTCGTCTTCTCGTAGGGTCATTAGTCGTGGAGATATTACTATGGAAGTTGGTGGGCAGAGACTGAACTTATCTGATTCTATTCAGTTACACATCCGGTCCCTTAAAAAATAAATACAAGACTTACGTGTTGAGATGAAAAGGTATGAAGAGACCATCAACGTTATGAGCATGCAATTAGATCGCAATGAGTTTGGCCCATTACTGACTTCAAGGCGTACTATGTTAAACATCTTACGCACATGGAGCCAAGAGGATTCATACACCATCCTGCCTATCTGCATATGAAATGGCGTTGTGATAACATAATTAGTGAGGAAGAGAAGGCTGAAGAGAAATGCCATAGGGCTGAGCATTCCCATCGCAAAGGTGTGTGCGGTTGCCTTTGTGATAGGTCGTCATCTTTAGGGTCTTCGCGAGCTTCGAGGAATAGATGGATTTATTTGTCTTCCTTGTAATAAACTTGGTTATGACTTCGCTAAATATGTGATTATGCTGGTATCAGACTATCCACCCTATGTCCTTTTGTGAATGTTATTTTGGAACTTAGAAGATATAAAGTTTCTGAGTGTATAGCTTGACTTAGGCCAAACTTTGTAGGCATATCTTCATTTTAGTTTGGTTTTGCTTTGTGATGTGCGAGGGTGCAAGTTATATTACTTGCTTTTGTCGATAGTTGTTGGAGGCATATTTGCCTCAACAAAATCTACCGCTTGCAATTTGTTTGATTCACGAAGCTGCCAGATCCAAAGCTTGCCATCATCAATAATTGAGCAAGATCTATAGCTTGCGTTTGTTTGGTTTGAAAAGTTGCAAAATCTAGAGTTTGCAAGCATTTCCATCTGTGCAAGATCTATAGCTTGTGATTTGTTTGATTCATGAAGCTGTAAGACCCAAATCTTGACAGCATCGGTACTTGAGCAAGATCTATAGCTTGTAGTTGTTTGGTTTACAAAGTTGCAAGATCTAAAGCTTGCAAGCATTGGCAATTTCAAAAATATCTATAGCTTGCTGTTGTTTGATTTGCAAGATCCAAAGCTTGCCAGCATCGGTAATTGAGCAAGATCTATAGCTTGCGTTTGTTTGGTTTGCAAAGTTACAAAATTTAGAGTTTGCAAGCATCGCCATTTGTGCAAGATCTATAGTTTGCGATTTGTTTGAGCCTTTTGGAAAGATCCAAAGCTTTCCAGCATAGGTACCTGAGCAGGAATCTATAGCGTGCCAACATTGGTAAAGTAATCGACTGTTACGATTAAGAACTTGGTGTTGCTTTCGCCTCTTGGGAATGGTCCGACTAGGTCAGTTTCCCATTTGTCAAATGGTCAGGCTGCATAGACTCCTGTTAACAGTGATTGCGGCTTGTGCGATAACAAGGCATTGGTTTGGCAACTTTTACATTTGAAGACAAAATTGTGTTCGTCATTGAACATAGTCGGCTAATAGTATCCAGCCCTAATAAGCTTTCTTGCTATTGTTCCATCGCCTTGATGTGTTCCACAAAGACCTTTATGGACCTCCTCCAAAATCTCCGTTGCCTTCTCTGGTCCTATACATTTTATCCCTGGAAACAAGAAACCTTTTTTGTATGAGGTCCCATTCGTATGCACAGTTGGTAGAACACAACTCTAACTTTCTTGCTTCCCTTTTATCATCTGGAACCTTCCTTTCTCAAAGAAATCAACTAGTGGAGACATCCAACTTACTTCATCAGACTGGATCGTAGATACGATAGTAGACATTGTACTTCTGACCGGAATGAATTCAATGATGATGTCTCCTTATTGACTAAGGAAATCAAATCCTGTTGTTGCTAACTTACTTAGAACGCATGCCCTTGTGTTTTCTCTTTGTGGTACGTGCTATATGTTAAAATACTCGGGCTGGGCTATGAGTTGTTGCACTATTCTCAAATATTTTACTAACTGCTTTTCTCACACCTCGTAGTCTCTTTGCACTTGCTGGACCACAATAAACGAGTCGTTGGATGCATAAACACTTCTAATTTTGAGTATGATTGCAAGTTCCAGTCCACAAATTAAAGCTTCATATTCTTCCTCATTGTTGGTTAGAGAGAAATCAAAACGCAATGAGTATCTATATTCGCCCCCATCTGGGTCAAGCAATAGCCATCATGCTCCACATTCTTCCTTACTAAACGCATCATCAACGAATAATGTTCATGCAACTGCTTCCCATTTTGTCTTACCCTTATCATTTTTCAATGGCTGATGCATGGTTACCCTCTGCACCGCTTCACTTGTTATTTCCGCTATGAAGTCTACTAACGCTTGAGCTTTTATCGCTGTTCGAGGCTGGAATTGTATTTTGAATTGACCTAATTCCAAGGCCCATTTCGTTAATCTTCCTGAAGAATTGGGTTTGGTAAAGATGTTCTTAATTGGGAACCCCGTGTACACCACTATGCGGTGGCTATGGAAATACTTTTGCAGCCTACTTCTGCCATTCCAAGCGAACCAACACTAAGCTCACATCATTTTAAGATATCGCTAAGTACAAGTATATCGTCTCTTCATGGGTGGGTGACTTCAACGTTGGGAGTGTTAGAAACTGCTCCTTCAACCCATTATAATCTTTCTGACAATCCTCAGTCCAACTAAATTTTTATTGCCTTTCGTAGTATTTCAAATAGTGGAAAGTGCTTTTCTGCTTCATTTGAAACAAATTGGCTAAGTGTTGCCAACAACCCCATTAAAAATTGTACTTCTTTAATTGTTCGTGGCTGGTGGAGGTTCACTAAAGCTTGAGTTTTATCTGGGTCAGCTTCGATACCCCTATAAGAAACCTTGTATCCTAGAATCTTCCCAGTGCCTACTCCAATTAAATCACTTCTTTGGATTAAGCTTCATCCCCATAGCCTTCAATGTGTCCAAAGTTTCTTTAAGATTCTGTAGCAAAGCTATCCACCTTCTTACTCTTGATTACCATGTCATCAATGTATGCTTCAACATTTCTCCCTATTTGACTGCAAAATGCTTGATCAATTACCCTCTAATATGTTGCTCCAGCATTTTTGAGTCCAAACGGCTTCTTTACATAACAAAACGTTCTGAAGCTTATAATAAATGCTATTTTTCTGCATTCTGCAGTTTCATTAGTATTTGGTTGTATCCTTTGTATGTGTCTAAAAATGCTAAGGCTTCATATCCTGAGATTGCTTCAACGAGTTGGTCTATTTTTAGCAAAGGGTAGCAGTATTTTGGACAAGATTTATTCAAATTTGTGATGCCAATGCACATTCTTCATCTTGCGTCCGCTTTCTTTACCATGACAGGGTTTGCTAACCAACTTGGATACTTGACTTCTTTTAATATACCAGCCTGCAGCAGTGATGTTACCTCTTTCTCAATTGCCTTCTGCCTGTCGCTGGCGAATCAACGTTGTTTCTGCTTAACCGGTTTGACTGAGCTACTGATATTTAATGAATAAGTAGCGATGTTTAGGCTTACTCCTTCCATTTCCTGCACGTTCCATGCAAACGTATCCTTATGGCTTGGCAAAATTTCAATAACGTTAACCTTATCTTTATCTTGAAGATGCTTCCCAATTCTTACGCATCTGGATTTATCTTCGCTATCTACGTTTACTGACTCTGTTTCCTCTTCCAAGTCAACAAGGGCATCTGATTGTTCCAGTAGGCTACCTCCTAAGACCGTCCTCACAATCGGTGCAAAATGATGTTGTCTCCCATTCAAGTAGGTCACTGGTTGTCCCTATCTTGATCTTTAGTACTTGTACAGTTGGTCCTGGAAGTGATTCTGGGAAAATAACTCCAACGATCAAGTCAACCATTTCCTTGAGAATTCAAATTTCTCTAGTTGCTAGCGCTTACCTCTAGCATGTATAGAGCTTGTTGTATTTATAGGCTGACATGATTATAGTTCCTTGTCTTCAGGGATTGGGATCGTGGCTACACCATGTTCTTTGTTCGTGGTTTTCATGGTCATTGCTTATCCTGTGTTTGTCGGGCCACGCCTTATGCCATGATTAGAAGCTTCACGCCTAGCTGATCTTCACCTTGAGCTGACACTTGCTTATCCTACTATTTGATGTTGCTGGGGTGGGTCTGGCGGGTACCAACCAGAGTGTTCGTTGGGCCATATATACACTAGTAACCCTATAAGTTCCCTGTAGTTAACTCATGGTAGATTTCGAAATCTTTCGTACTTGTGCAGGTTCAGCCTGTGTTAGAATATGAGGTGGAGAACCGTGGGTTGATATTCCAGCATTGATCTCATCAGGGTCATCCGGATTCTTAGATGGTTTTGATGTTCCAACATCAACGCGCTGGCTGGTCGAAGTATCTGGTGTTGAAACATGAGATGGAGCAAGTCCATCGTCTCCTTTTCCTGATACTTCCTTGTCATCTGAATCATCAACAATCACATTGATTGACTCCATGAGAGTTTTAGTATAGAGATTACACACCTTGTATGCACGACTATTTACTGAATAACCCAAAAAGATTCCCTTATCACTACATATTCTCACAATTTTCCCCAGAGAACTTCCTTTTTCTGTTTGTAATTTAACCATCAGACTTCTGAAAACATCCACTGTATCTGATTTTTCTTTGATAAAAGTCAACCAAGTGTATATGAAATAATCATCAACACATACAAAATATACTTTTTCCCAGTAATACTAGGAGTACTAGCAGACCCATTAAATCCATGCGAGGTGATTCAAGATTTCTTGAAGTGGCAATATACTGAACAGAGGAGTGAGGAGATCGAATCGGTTTACCTTGTTAACATGGTCCACACACAATACCTTTTTTGTTAGTGAGATTAGGCATACCTCTAACGGCTTTGGTGTTTGCAATCTTTACCAATGTCTTGTAGTTGATGTGACCTTACTTTCTATGCCACAAGGTTCCTTCATCCTCTCTTGAGCTTAGGCACTTCACTTCTTTTTTCTAGAAAATTGCAATTTTTAGATGAATGCACTCCATACAATACTTTGTTTTCTCCGTGCTTCATAATACATTTTTCCTTTTGAAACTTGACTGTCATATTATCATCACACAGTTGACTGATACTCAACAGGTTTGCCTTCAATTCTACCAGTAGAACACTTGTGAAGCTAGGGAATCCCTCAATCTCTAGTTGTCTTTTACCAACTACACGAATCTTCTTTCCATCACCAAAAGTGACAAAACCACCATCATATGGTTTGATGTTGTTCAAGTATGGCATATGCCTGGAGCAACAACTATCAAAGTACCATGAATCTTTAGAATATGCAATAAGAGATGTGTGAGCAAAAACACATAAAGTACTTCGTTTAGGCATCCATACCATTATAATCAATCTTGCTTTTTGGGTATCGCTCATGTTGGAACACGCTGACAGTTGTCATCCATTCATAATATCTCTGAGTAGCCTGAGGCATTAGTCCACTTCATGGCCTTGATAGGAGCAGTAGTGGCATAGGATAGGCTTGCAACGTCGTGTTTTCATGATTCTCTTCTTCATGACCCGTACATCTGCTTTAAAATCAATCAGACTTATCTATATCCAGCATTTTTCACATTGCTAATATATCATCGAGCTTTACCTTTCTAGTGTTCAACTTCGTGATCGTAGCTTCAGTCATCTCAGCTCTATCATTTGCTGATGTAAAATTCTACTTCAACAGTTTCATCTCATTCTCCAATATCTCAATTATACTTAATAACTCTGTCTTCCTTTCCACCAGTTGATGTTTTTCAGCTTTGAGTACTTTGTTTGTCTCAACAACTTTGAGCCACATTTCCTACATATTCTCATACTCCTGGTAGATTTCTTCATCATTCACTTCTTAATCATCATCCCCTGAAGAATTTCCACTTAGTATTTTTGTGTTGGAACATCTCGCCTTCTTAGATTTCTCGGTGCTGGAACATGCACCAATAGATTCAATAATCTTTGCTCCATATGCCACATAGTTACTAGTGAGTTCTTCTTCAGCCTCTTCCTTATCTTCACTCCAAGAAGTAACATATGATCTCCCTTTCTTCTTTTGAGTGTTAGCACATTCATCGTGAATGTGACCAAACCCTGCATATTCTCTGCATTGAATTCTTCCTTGCTACTTTGATTCACTATTCTAATTTCTCTGAAATTGCTGATTGTTTTGTTCCATTCAAGGTCATTAAGAGTTGCCAAACTCCCGTGAACGAGATCTATTTCCACCAGATCTGTCTTCATATTTCCTACTCACCACTTTCGTAAGCATTTTTGAGAATTTTTTGGTTATAAGTGCAAGTTCTTCAGCTTCACTTTCACTGTCACCTTCATGATCATTTCTTGAGGTTGAAGCTTTGAACGACAACTGTTTGTGTGCTGTCTTTAATGACTGGTCATGTGTCATCTCATATGTCTGCAACAATCCCATCAACTCATTCAGAGTCATGTGTTCCACGCCTCTTGCTTCTTCAATGGTAGCTACCTTCATAGAGAATTGTTTGGGGAGAGATCTTAGTGTTTCCTTCACCAATTTTTCTTCCTTGTAAGTTTTCCCCAGTTGATACGCCATATTGGAGATGTCTCTTAATTTTTATTTGAATATAGAAACAGTTTCATCTTCTTCCATCTCCAACTCCTCAAATTTGTACAGAATTTTTTTCAGTTAAAGATGTCAAACTTTAACCACATATTTGCATATATATATGAACAATAATTTTATCATGTGAGATATGGTTAGATTCGTCATAAAATGTAGTTTCTAAATATCTATTTTTTCATATGTTGTTATATTTTGTAGCTACACATATATACAGTCAAACATGTTTATAGGGGATCGTGAAAACGATTATGTGCAAGTTTGGATGGGATAGAGGGAGTAATATAAACCTTACCTTGTAACTATCAAATATTTCTGATTAGAGGAATGAGGCACCACTTCAATTTGAATCTCTATGTACACTTGATAAAGGCTAACTGAAATCCTCAATATAAGTGCTCTTGCTTCAGCCTCAATCCTATCAACCCGTTGAAGGTTATGAAAAATATTGGCTACCTTCTCTCTCCTTTCATTTTCTCGCATGACTATACCAACTCATGTTTGTCTTGAGTTCACAAGCGATGAGTGATTTGTGTTAAATTTAAATGGAATAGTTGGTAATTTTCAGCTCACTTGAACAACTAAATGCATCCGCAAAGAAAGCCTTATGGAGCTTGAGTTAGTGATTCCTCAGGGAGTATTGATAATGTGATTTGGCGTAAGTAACTGTATTATTTATGACTGAATATATAGAGGAATATAATAGAGGTAAAATAAGGAAAGAACTCCAATCATACTGATCATAATCTAATCAGTAATCTAATTTATTCTTACACCTCCCTAGTTTCAAGCGAGGAAGATGTCCCCAAACAACAGCCCCTCAAGGTAAACGTCGGATTTTCAGAGACGCAAAGCTTGGACCTGTAAAACTCAAACAATGGACGAGAGAGACCCTTGGTGAAAATGTCCGCTATCTCGAGAGAAGTAGGAACTTGAGCAACACGCAACTTGCCAGAAGAGACCAATTCGCGAATAAAATGGTAATCAATGTCAATGTGTTTCACCCGATTGTGAGCCATCAGGTTCTGAGCCAAGAAAATCACATTGTCGTTGTCACAAAGCAGAAGAGGCACACCAGACAAAGGAACATGAAGATCACGAAGCAAATAAGTCATTCAGACAACCTCAGAAACAGTATTAGCAAGAGCCCGATACTCTGACTCAGTGGTAGACCTAGACACTGTGGGCTGCTTCTTCGCACTCCAAGAAACCAAATTTCTGCCTAAGAAGAATCATATCCATAATTAGAACAACGAGTCTCCAAACATCTGGCCCAATCAGCATCTGAATAACCCAGCACCTCAGGTGAAGAAGCAGCATGAAAACTGAGACCAAAGTGCAAAGTCCCTCAAACATAGCAGAGAATCCGAGTCACAACCAAAAAATGATCCTCTCGAGGGTTCTAAAGATACTGATTGACAGAATTAACCGCAAAGGCTAAGTCTGGATGGGTAATGGTCAGATACTGGAAAACACCAACCAAAGATTGGTACAATGTTAGATTCTTAAACTGAGGACTTGTACTGCTGTGAATCTGAGAATTTGACAGAAATGGAGTATAGACTGGCACCACATCTGACATACTAGCCCTAGAGAGAATATCTCAAACGTAATTTGTTTGACCCAAAAGAAGTCTCGAGGCAGTGGGCGTGACTTCTAGGCCAAGAAAGTAGTATAACGCACCAAGATCCTTGATGACAAACTCCTAATGGGTGCAATCAATGAGCTGCTAAATAAGTGTAGAGTCATTCCCAGTCAAGATGATGTCGTCAACATAGACCAAAAGATAAAGCAAGGAAGAACCACGAGATAACACAAATAATGACGTATCAGCAGAACTGCAATGAAAACCAAGCTAGGACAGATAGGCACTGAAACGCTAAAACCATGCTCTAGGCACCTGTTTCAGCCTATAAATGGCCTTATGCAGATGAAAAACATAGTTCTGATGAACATGATCCTTGTAGCCAACAGGTTGTGCATAAATATTGGAGAAACAAGAACACCGTTGAGAAAAGCATTCTTGACGTCTAACTGATAAAGATGCCAGGCTCGCATGGTTGTAATTGCTAGAACTATCCGAACTGTAGATGCTTTAACCATAAGACTGAACGTGTGGTCAAAGTCAAAATGGGGAATCTGAAAGAAACCCTGAGCTACCAAATGTCCCTTATGGCTATCAACTGAACCATCTGGTTGATAATTCAGACGATAAACCCATTTGGACCCAAAAATGTTAACGTCCGAAGGGCATGGAACAAGATCCCAAGTATGCTAACTACGAAGAGCTACCATTTACTCATCCATGGAGGAAACCCAAGAGGGATCCTGAAGTGCAAAAAGATAATCAATCGATTCTTGATGAACAAGAAGGGCCTCAAGAAAACCATGAGCATGAATATCTGAATAATCACGTTGGTGAATGACACTAGTACAAGACTGAGTGACCATACGAGAAGACCTTAGAGGCAGTAAAACTGATATGCCAGCCCGAGGCGCGGCCGGGGTGCTAGCCTGAGGCATGGATGAGGTGGATGCAGGACTAGGCGGCGATTTGGCATGACCAGTGAAGCTGATCGTTGGAGACTGGCTACGGGGTGATGGAAACGAGTCGACTTGCAGAGCAGCCAGCCAGTTTAGCTCGTCATCGGGAAAATGGAACTAAGGCGGTGGAGGGACCGAGTCCGGCAGAGAGGCTGGCAGCACTGTCACAGAATCCTAATTAATAAATGCCGAGACATCCACCCTGAAGAAAGAGAACCAGTTCCTGATGCTGGAGCAAGAGTAAAATAAGTCTCATCAATCGAGCATGAAGAGTAACATGAACCTTGCCAGTAGAAGAGTCGAGGCACTGAAACCCCTTATACTGCAAACTGTAGCTAGTAAAAATGCATGAAATATTATAGGGAGACAACTTATGATCAGCAAATGGACAGACAAAAGGAAAAAACCCGCAATTAAATGGATGGAAGTTACCATAAATGAGATCCCGACGAAAAAGAAGACCATGGGGTTTTGATCCCTGCAGGACTGGAGTAGGCAGATGGTTGATAAAGTAGACAGCAGTTGTGAATGCATCATCCCATCGTGAAATTGATAGATGGGAGTGAAACAGCATCGTAAGGCCCATTTCCACCACTTGGCGATGCTTGTGTTTTGCGCGCCCATTTTGCTCTGAAGTAGATGGACACGAAACCTGATAATGTATGCCCTTCTCCGCAAAATGAGATCTAATTCTAGTGTTCAAAAATTCAGTGCCACCATCACTTTAAAAAATTATTTTTTTGCTGAAAATTGGTTTTCAACAAGTGCCTCAACCTGAAAGTAAGTGTCAACAAAAAATTGATTTGCGACGAAGAGGATATAACCAAGTGAATCTCGAAAAATAATCCACAAATAGTACATAATATGAAAAACCATTGCCATATAAAACTGTGGAGGTACCCCACAAATCACAATTTATCAAATCAAGAACATGCTCAGCACATTTAGGGTTCTTAACAAAGGCCAACCGTTGACTTTTTGCCATAACACAGAGGGTGCAGGTATTTGGTTTAGGCAACAAAGAAGAAACTGAAAGCAAACAAAACTTATGTAACTAGAAATAACTGTACTAAGAACATTCCCTAGGCGTGCATGCCACAATTCATATGAAGCTCGACTCTTATTCTGCTGTAAAACTGAAACAAATGCTACATCTTCCCGGTCCAAAACATACAGTCCATCTTCACTGTGCCCCCGGCCCCCGGTGCTTTGTTCTGAATCACAAAGTTCCGATAATCAATTCTAATCAATACACCTATATCTCTGGTTAACTTACTAATAGATAATAAGTTCTTAGCAATATTAGGCACAACCATAACATCAGACAAATGTAAATTCTCATAAACTCTAGAATTACCAACATAAGAGATCATGATAAGAGTACCATTACCAATAAGAATGCATGATTTACCAATATAAGGAGTGACAGTGTCTAGGCTTGAGGCAGAAGACACCATATGACTGGTTCCAAAATTAATGTACCAATCTGACACTCGAGAAGAAGGCTCTGACTGCTGAGATGAGTGATAATTTTCTGCCAAATGAGCACTCGTTAGATGACCTATCTGGTCCTGCACCTGATAACATGTCGCAGCATAATGATCGGTCGTCTGCACCAAGAGCAGTAAGGACAACCGCAGCCAGGGACTGGACCAGCCGCCTGAGAACCCGACCAGGTCTGTCAGCGCGTAAAGGCCACGCGCGGCCAACTTAGGGTGCATCATTGTTCTAAAATGCCACTGGTCTGGTTGTTGATCCTGATTGTTCCTGTAAATTCATCAAAAAAAGCCTCATGGTTTTTGGCACGGGCAAGAACATCCACATATAACAAAGTAAGGACAACATTAATCAAAGGAGCAGAAAATTTCTTATACTCAGGACCAAGAGCAGTAAAAAACCATACGATTTGATCAACATTTGAAACTGGATTTCCCATGACAGAAAGATGTTCAAAAATCTTCTTAAATTTGAGATGAAGTTTATGAATAGAACCAGACTTACAAATACCATTCGCATCTACGCGAAGACGGAGAATGGTTGAGGCACTACTGTCCTGATAGATAAGAGCAAGGTTGTCCCAGATTTCTTTGGAGGAGGCACAATCTGGGAGTTCCGTGAGAACTTCATCGGTGAGAGAGGAAAATAATAGACCGCATACTTATTGATCTTCATCAACCCATTGATCATATTCATCTTTTGCTTTCTGATAAGCAACTTTAGGATCGACCTTACTACCACTTGGAAGAGGTGAGACTATCGAGGCAAGAGAGGGGACAGGTAGCGAAGGTGGGAGAGTGAGATGAGTTTTTGTGCCATCGATCAATCCATGCAGATCTTGAGGACGAAGAACATAACCAGCTTGATGCTTTTAGGGAAGATAGTTTAATGGAGTGAGCTTGATCTGCATCATCTGGAGCAGAGTGTTGTAGGAGAGTTTTTCTTGAGCCATGATGAGAGAGAAGAGGATGCCAATTTTTTTGTGAAGAGAGTGGGGACATATAATCACGTGCGGGCGCCAAAAAAATATGGGAGAGGGGAACAGCCAAAAAAAGGAGAGGAGGCTAGGGTTTTAGGTTTCGGATCAGAAGAGGCTCTGATACCATGATAAAGTGATTTGGCGTAAGTAACTGTATTATTGATGACTGAATATATAGAGGAATACAATAGAGGTAAAATAAGGAAAGAACTCTAATCATACTAATCATAATCCAATCAGCAATCTAATTTATTCTAACAAGTATGTTAGAAGATGAGAATTTTCAATCTAAGGAGTGCGCCTTGAAAAAGTGAATCCCCCCTGGTTATGGTTTATATTATTGAGAGAATAAATAGAGTACGTAGATGATTCCCCTTGGTTATGGTTTATATCAATGTCAATGTGTTTCACCTGTTTGTGAAACATAAAATTTTGAGCTGAAAAAATGGCATTGTTGTTATCATAAAGCAAAAGTGGGAGATTGGAGAGGGGGAATAGAAGACCACGTAGTAAATGAGACAACCAAACAACTTCCGCCGCAATATTATCCAAGGCATGATACTCAGACTCAACACTGTAAAGAGAAAATGTAGATTGCTTCTTTGCACTCCAGAAAATAAGATTGCCACCTAGGAAGACAACATACCCATAGGTCGAACGACGGGTCTCGAGACAACGCACCCAATCTGCATCAGAGTAGCCCAACACCTTGGAAGTGCAATCCGAGCAAAAAGACATACCATAGTGCAAAGTACCAAATATGGAAAGAGGAGGGTTTGTTAGGGGAACAGTTGAATTCGGTTAGATGTTACCTGATTGGAGTAGCATTTGCTTAGATAGTAATTTTGCTTAAAAAAACCTGATCGTAGTGGCATTTGTCTGGTTAGTAGTTTTACTTGAAAATGTCCAGTATTGTGTTTGTTTACAAGTGTAGTGGGTGTAACAGAATAGTCATCTGATTACACTTGAGGATTAGGACCTTATTATGCAGCTTTTGTTTACTGATTGTAGTGCTTGCGGAGTTGAGTAGTATTCTGAAAAAAAAGTGTTCACAAATACCCATGTTTAGTGACTGCAAACTAAACTCATTTATAGACTGCGTTGATGGAGCCGAGGATTTTGCAAGAGAACATGTATTTAGAAATTTCATTATGTTCCTAAAATTTGGTTGACCCCTCACCTTAACATAGAATGCTTCCCAACATACAAAAGTTTCTTCTCTCCGGGTATTGTTTATAGATTTTTTTAAAAAAAACTCTGATTTCAAACTCTTTAAATTTTACTAAGATGGTTCTTTTATAGTGGAAGTATGTGATTTTGTGTTCTCTCAGATGTAGCTTTTTGCCTTTGTGATTGAGAATCATTATCTTAGACGTCTTAGGCGTTGTTAGACTGGTTTGATGGAAGAAATTTATAATAAATTAAAGTGATTTGCTTCAAGATGTTGAGGCAATTGACCCGCAGCAAAAGCATACATCCTCACTTTGATATAGTTTTTAACTTAGATTCTTCGGATATAGTTATCAAGGTTTGGTATAGTTATATAATTAGTTGCTTGCATCTCTTATTTTATTGACTCAATATACATAATGCATGATAACTCCCTGTGATATTCATGAGGTGTCTATCTGTTTGATTAATCGTGCATGTGTGACTGTATATTCCCTGTTTATGCATAATGGGTTCACACAAAGCTAATCAAGATACTCGGAAAGGCAATGGCTTTCTAAAAATCTGATTTTTAATTTCTTGGTTGTGATGTATCCCAATTCTTCATTGTTTTCTTTGTAGTTTTAAGATGTTATGGTATAGTTTAGCTTTTGTATCAATGTTTTTGTACTTTATGTGTAGATCCCCTCCACGAATTCCAGCAGTTTATCTAGCAAAGGAGACATTTGTTCAGACTGTTGTTGTCCTGAGAGCTGAGATTAAAATTACTCGTGTTGTGTCGCGTCAGTTTGCTGCTGGAAGGCACTTGAAGAAGTGATTAATAGTATGTCATTATTTAATCTTTTATGAGATTCATTCTGCTCTGCTTAGTTTAACTACTTAAAGTTTGCTCATTAACTTGGGGATCTTTGCTTGTTTCATTACATTCATAAGAATAGCCTATAAGTGTGTGAATTTGAATATTTCATTGCCATATTTTTATATTTCTTGTGTCAGATTTGTACAAAACTTAATTGAAGGTACTGTTCTGCAAGCTGGTCATTGTTGGACTTTAGTTATTCTCCATGCTCAACAGTTGTTGCAATATCTTAACTATATTCTATATAAGTGAGTTAGATGACTTATTCTACTGTGGTTTCTTTCACAGATCCAAACTTCCGTCTTAGTTTCCTTGAAAAAGTAAATGTGGTTTATGAAAATGATAAGAATTTAATGTGTCGGTTTATGGATTTGTTGCCAAGTAAGTGCTCTTTCTCTGCCATTCTATAAATTGAAAGACAAGTCCATGCCACATTTTATTGTTGAATTTTTTAAAAAAAATTTATAACTGGGCCGAGCTTTCACAATCATAAGTTGTATACATGTAATTATAATTATTTTTTGTTTTGTGGTATGCTGTTAGTTGGACCAGTTTATCTTGCTGGTTTCACCATATGGTCAGTTGTTGAGCTCCTTTTGTTTTATTTTTATGGTTGAATCTATGGTGCAAAGACCTACTGTTTGGAATAAGGTACTTAATTTGTCTGTTTGATTAGAATACAACAGCTTGATTGCTTAATTAGGTTGATGATTATTGGTCATAGAAGATATGTTGATCAGTTTTGATAGGATGTATTTGTCGTAATCAATTATCGTATTGCTGACAAGAATATATAGAGTACAATAAGGAAACATAATATGAGTAGAACTCTGACTTAGTCAACATGACTTATCCAGAATCAATCAAGATCTAATCATAAACATGATTTACTCTAACACCCCCCTTAAGCGAAGCGTCAGATGTTCATCGACGCAAAGCTTGGACCGAAAGAACTCAAACAGTGGACGAGAAAATCCTTTGGTGAAGATGTCAGCAATCTGAAGACCAGTGGAGACATAGGCAACACGCAGCTTGCCAAAAGCCACCAACTCACGTACGAAGTGATAGTCGATGTCAATATGCTTGGCCCGCTTGTGAGCAACATGATTCTGAGCTAAGAAAATGGCACTGTTGTTGTCACATAACAACAATGGGGAGCTCGAAAGTAGAACATGAAGGTCGCGAAGCAAATGAGTCATCCAGACCATCTCCGAGGCTGTGTTGGCAAGAGCTTGATACTCTGACTCAGTGCTGGAACGAGAGACGGTAGGCTGCTTCTTGGCACTCCAGGAAACAAGGTTTTCACCAAGAAAGACTGCATAGCCATATGTAGATCGGCGAGTCTCGAGACAATGAGCCCAATCAGCATCCGAATACCCCAAGACGTCAGGAGTACTGGCCGAGTGAAAGGTGAGGCCAAAATGGAGAGTGCCTCTGATGTAGCTAAGAATCCGAGTGACTGCAGCATAATGGTCATCACGAGGATCCTGAAGAAACTGACTGACAGTGTTAACCGCAAATGCCAGATCAGGGCGGGTAATTGTCAGATACTATAGGGCACCAGTAAGGGATCGATACAGTGTCGAATTCTGAAATGGCAAAAGGGTGGAGCTGTGTAGCTGCGAACCAGGAACAAAGGGGGTAGAGACCGGGGCCACATCGGACATACCAGCACGAGTGAGAATATCCCGAGCATACTTAGCTTGACCGAGAAGCAGACCTGAAGAAGTGGATTATACTTCTGGGCCAAGAAAGTAGTGGAGGGCGCCCAAATCCTTAATAGCAAACTCCCGATGTGTCTGATCAATAAACTGTCGAAGGAGCCCAGAGTCATTGCCTGTGAGGATGATATCATCGACATAGACCAGGAGATAGAGCAATGACGAGCCTCAAGAGAGAACAAAAAGGGAAGTGCCAACAAAACTGCACCGAAATCTGAGCTGAGATAGATAGGTACTGAACCGCTGAAACCATGCTCGAGGTGCTTACTTAATACCATAAATGGTCTTTCGTAAGTGGCAATCATAATCTGGATGAAAAGAGTCCTTGTAACCAACTGGTTGCGCCATATAGACCGAAGAATCAAGAATACCCTTCAGAAAGGTGTTCTTGACATCCAACTGAAGAAGAGGCCAAGAGCGCATAGTGGCAATGGCAAGAACGGTCCGGACAGTGGAGGCCTTGACCACCGGACTAAAAGTATGATCGAAATCGAAGCCCGGAATCTAAGAGAACCCCTGCACAACAAGCCGAGCTTTGTGACGATCAACTGTACCATCCGGATGATACTTCAGCCGATAAACCCATTTGGATCCAACAATATTGACACCAGAAGGGCGTGGAACAAGATCCCAAGTGTGCTGGCCCCGTAAAGTAGCAATCTCCTCATTCATAGCAGCAACCCAAGACGGGTCCTTCAACGCCAAACAATAATCGGTGGGCTTTGACTGTGCGAGAAAGGCAGCAAGAAGACCATGAGCCACAAGACCAGAATAGTCTCGACGCTGAATAGCTCCGGTGGATGATCAAGTTGTTCTTAAAAACTATTAATGTACTACTAAATTAGAGTTTCCACTGCCGTAGAGTTTCCAGTGGATGATCTTTTGTTTTTCTCGCCCTTTCCACTGCCGTAGTAATGTACTACTAAATTAGAGTTTCCACTGCCATAGAGTTATTAATTGATTGATTTACACCATTTTTTTAATCAAATTAATGGAGTAGAAAAGGTTTGCATCCATTGGTCTATGCATGTGTTCTGATTGATTAATTTGTTTATGCATACATTTAGTCAACATATTTATATGCATACATTATATTATATAGTAATAGTAGTACAGTACACTTACAGGCTTACTAGTACATAATTATATAGTTACCTAATATATGTAATTAACATTTGTGTTCTAATAATATAAAAATATATTATAATATTATAATAGCATGTTACCGGTCCATCCGGTACAGCCCGTAAAAAATTGGTTTTGGATCGGAACCCGGAATAGAAAAAAAAATATTGGACCGAGGACCGGACAAGAATTTTAAATATCCAGTTCCGGTCTTTACATTCCGATCCGGTTCGATCCATTATTCCGGACTGGTTCATGAACACCCATAGTGCCATGATAATAAACTCAGAGGGAAAGAGGCAAAAATGTAAGGTTGTCAACCAGATTGTTACCAAAGTATTGACATTGGCATAGCCTTCTTTCCAAGAGGATTCAATCTTGGATCCAGCAGCTGCTCTTTCAAAGTGGTTTGAGATTACAATGTTGCATTTTCAAAACTGGCACATGACATCTTATGGCAATCTAGACAGGAGGATCAGAATGTTGGAGAATGATCTACAAGAGACAATCTTCCTGGAATTCGCAATGTCAACTACAGAAGGAAACATAAATCAGGCATGAGCTCATTAAACTCTCAATTTCAGGTAGATTACTGGAAGCAGAGAGCAAGAGTCAATTGGGATATAGAGGGAGATGTAAGTACTGCTTATTTTCACAGATGGGCAGGAAAGAGGCAGATGGCCAAGAGAATTGTGGAATTAAAAGCAGAATGAAGTGAATTGCTTACTGAACCAGATCAAATCCAGAATGAAATGGTTGGGCATTTTAAACAAATATACATCCAGGAGGACATCTATCCCCATATGCCATATTTCCATTATACAAGAGAAGAACTAATTGGCATGGTTAAGAAGTTGGATGCTGATCAGAAATTTCTTGCTTTAACCATTTTCTGAGTCAGAAATTTGGTCAGCCGTTAAGAAGATGAAAAAATGGTCATCCCTTGGATCAGATGGATTCCCTCCAGGGTTTTACTTGACTCATTGGGAGGCTATCAAGGATCCTCTAATCAAGCGTGTAAGGGACTTCAAACAAGGTCAGTTGATGAGTGTAGAATGGAACCAAACAACAGTGGTCTTCATCCCAAAGACACAGAACCCAGTGTTGGCAAAAAATTATAGACCTCTTAGTCTTTGCAAAGTCAAGTACAAAATCTTGGGAAAACTCCTACAGGAAAGACTCAAAAGGGCCATTGGTTCTGGCACAGGAAATCACTGAGCATATTAGAAAGAAGAAGAAAGGAAAACTCTCTCTCTCACCCATCAAATCAGATATGAATAAAGCTTATGAGAGGATCAGTTGGGAGTTATTGGATGCTGTGCTTCAAAGAATGGACTTTGCAGAATCATGGAGGCATGTGATTGGGCAATGTGTGACTACTATCACATATTCAATTCTAGTTAATGAAGCAACATCGGAAAATATCATCCCTAACAAAGGGATTAGACAGGATTGTCCTCTATCCCCTTACTTATTTATCTTGTGTCAACAGGTCTTCTCAGCAGCTCTGAATGAAAATATGAGTGGTGACATGCAATTGGTGTAGGAAATAAGGGTAATAATCTGTATTTTATTCATGAATTCATGATACATTATATAGTAGTACAGGAAACCTAACCTAGTTAGGAGAAGGTAACAGAATACAATTATATCTACAATTATGGTAGGAATACAAATCCAATTCCAATATCAATACTAATTAACACTAATTCCATAACAACTATAATACTAATTCCATAACACTCCTCCTCAAGTTGGAGCATGCGGATCAGAAATGCCCAACTTGCCAAGTAGGGAATGAAACTGGTTACGTCCGAGAGCTTTGTTGAACAAATCCGTGGGTTGGTCAACCGTACGAATATGTTGAGTAACAATAGCACCAGATTGAACAAGATCTCGAACAAAATGACAATCAACTTCAATGTGCTTAGTACGTTAATGGAAAACCGGGTTGGCTGCTATGTGAATGGCTGATTGACTGTCACAAAACAATTTCATAGGAAAAGTGTGCGAAACTCCTAAGTCTTTCAGCAAGGACCGAAGCCATAATAACTCACAGCAGGCAACAGCCATAGTACGATACTCTGCTTCGGCAGAAGACCGAGAAACAGTAAGTTGCTTCTTAGTTTTCCAGAAAATTGGAGAATCACCAATCATAACAAAATAACTGGATAAGGAATGCCTAGTTATAGGACAGGCAGCCCAATCCGTATCACAATAAGCAGTCAATTGGAGAGTACTACGGGAAGAAAGAAATAAACCTTGACCAGGATGACTCTTCAGATAGTGCAAAACACGAACCGCAGCTTGCCAGTGAGGAACACAAGGAGACTTCATGAATTGCGCAAGAGTATGAACTGAATGACTAAGTTCAGGACGAGTAATAGTTAGATATATCAGACGCCCAACCAAGCGGC
This sequence comes from Rubia yunnanensis, assembly GCA_037428765.1. Classification (NCBI taxonomy): domain Eukaryota; kingdom Viridiplantae; phylum Streptophyta; class Magnoliopsida; order Gentianales; family Rubiaceae; genus Rubia; species Rubia yunnanensis. Next base: position 43,834,411 of record CM075069.1, on the reverse strand, counting down.
GAAACTGCTCCAGGTCATGGTAGGCTGGACCTTCAACACGTGCTAAATCATGTTATTGCTCCATCGGAAATTCAATTGGTTTAGAAGCAGATAAACCTGTATCAGATAGGATGTCCAAAGCATATTTCCTTTGCGAGAGAAACATCCTCTCCGGTCTTCTAGCAATCTCTATGCCCAAAAAATACTTAAGCAAACCAAGGTCCTTCATGTGAAAACAAGAACCCAAGTATTTCTTGAACTCAGAGATGGGCGAAGAAGAACTACCAGCAATGACTAAATCATCCACATAAACCAGAACATGTAAAGACTGTGATCCACTGGAAAAGACAAATAAAGAGTAATCTGCCTTACTTTGAACAAAACCAAATGTCCGTAAAGCCTGCGCCAGTTTAGGAAACCAATTCCGAGGAGCTTGACGAAGACCATAAAGAGATTTTTGAAGGCGACAAACCTAACCAGGCAGAACCACATAGCCAGGTGGGGGTCGCATGAACACTTCTTCATGTAAATCACCATGCATGAATGCATTATGAACATCCATCTGATGTAATTCCCAACCACATATAACAGCAACTGACAAGAACAAGCGAACGGAACTCCTCTTTGCGACTGGAGCAAAAGTCTCTGTGTAATCAATTCCTTCAATCTGGCGGTTTCCAAGAACCACGAGACAAGCTTTGTAACGTTCAATGGTACCGTCAGAGCGAAACTTCATTCGGTAAACCCATTTACAACCAATGGCCTATTTATGCGCAGGCAAAGGAGACAAAGTCCAAGTCTGATTGCGCTCTAGGGCAGTGAGCTCCGCAACCATAGCATCTCGCCAATAAGAATGTCGGGAAGCCTCAGAGTAAGTAGTGGGATCTGCACTAAAAGTTACAGCACCCAAAAATCTAGTATGCAGACTAGAAAAATTATCACAAGTTACATAATCAGTAAGAGGGTAGAGAACACCTGAGGATAGTGATGACGTATGGGGGAACGTAGTCGAAGATGGGGGATCTTCAGTAACAAGAGCACAAGTAGAATCATCACAATCATAATCAGCCAAATACGCCAGTGGACGTCGAGCACGAACACTTTGTCTGGTGGATGGTGAAATATTGGCAGTAGGCGGAGGAGGACCGGCGGTGGGCGGCGGTGGGACGCCGGCGGTGGCCGGAGGTAGTTGGACGCCGTTGACCGGTGTTGATCCACCGGCGTTGACCCGTCGGCGTTGACCCGCATTGACCGGTGAAAGGGCGGCCGGTGGTTGATCGAAAAAGCCGTATGGTTCCGGTGAGTAGGAGGAGGAAACCGGCGGTGCAGTGGTGGCGCCGCCAGGTTCATCTGTAGAAGCGGATTTCCGAGATGCAGAATATGGGAACTGATCTTCAAAGAAATCAGCATCCCGAGTGTTAAAGATAACTCAAGAGTCCAAATCGAGAAGACGATAACCTTTCTTTCCGGCAGGATAACCAAGGAACAAACACCGACGGCTTCTTGGTGCAAACTTATCACGGTATCCTGGAACACGAGCAGCAAAACACAAGCATCCAAATACTCGTAAAGAAGAGTAATTTGGTGCATGTCCATAGAGTAACTCAAAGGGAGTACGACCGTTGAGAAGCTATGTCGGTGTTCGGTTGATCAGGTAGGCAGCAGTAAGAACACATTCTCCCCAGAAGTCAATCGGAAGATTGGCTTGAAACCGTAAAGCTCGCGCTACATTGAGTAAATGACTATGCTTTCTTTCAACCCGACCATTCTGTTGCGGAGTATCAACCATAGACGTCTCAAAAATGATCCCCAATGCAGTAAAGTGAGATCGGAGAGGCAAGAATTCAGTGCCGTTATCAGCTCGAACTCGTTGGATGGTTCTTCTCCACTGGTTCTTGACTAAAGCACTAAATTCTAAAAATCTTCCCCACTGGTTCTTGACTAAAGCACTAAATTCTAAAAATCTAGAAGCTACTTCAGATTTAGCTACTAACAAATAAACCCAAACAGCTCGGGCAAAATCATCTACTATTGTCATGAAATAAAATGCACCATTAGAAGATGGTGTATTATAGGGTCCCCAAACATTACAATGAATTAATTGAAATAATGCAGTAGCATTAGTAGTACTTAAAGGAAAACTATGCCTAGGCTGTTTTGCTCTATAACATATAGAACAAGGCACAGAATGTTCATTATTGCTAGGAGAAATAGAAGACAACACCGTGGAAGACGGATGACCAAAATGCTGATGCCATAAATCAGAAGAGAACAGTGAAGCAACTGTAGGAAGAGGCTGCAGGACAGGACTTCGAACACGAGCATCCAGCAGACGAAGCCAAAACACCCCCCCTTTCTATTCACCCATGCCAATCACTCTCCTCGTACTGATTGTCTGTAAAATGCAATAATTTTTAGTAAACAAAGCTAGACAGTTTAGGGTAGATAACAATCTAGAGCAAGACAGTAAGTTGCAGCGCAATGTAGGGATATATAACAGGTGCGGCAGTTTAAAACCATCAAAACAAATGGATCCAAATTGTGTAGCAGAGAACATCGAGCCATCGGGCAGAAAAATATTCACAGCATCAATAGTAGTAGTAAGATCAGAAAGAGAACCTTTGTCACCGGTCATATGATAGGAGGCTCCCGAATCAAGGATCCATGGTAAAGTATGCTTACCAGACTTATCACCAAGAGAGTGAAGCTGATTAAACAGGTTCATGGTCGTGTTCCATTGGTCATCAGACAGAGCAGGGCCAAAATCGGAGCGAGCAGGGACCAGAAAGGAGGCCGCCGCCGCCAGGCTTGGTGGCGACAAGACGGCTCCGGTGAACGGCGGCGGTGAGAGATCGGTGGCGCCACCAGTTTGACCGGTGTTGACTAATGGCCGATCAGGTGGTGCCAATTTCTTGCCTTTTTGAACCACTCCGGGAAGCCGTGTATCTTAAAACAGGTGTCTTTGTCATGACCCTTGAGACGACAATGTGTGCAAACAAGATTCTTACGGTCGTCGGCAGAAAGAACCACTGGCGAACGTCGTGCAGCATATGCCATAGATGTAGAAGAAGAATCACGGGCTCGAATGATAGCTCTATGATTCTCCTCCTGAGTAACAAGGGCATACACCCTCATGACAGATGGCAGTGGCTCAATGCTCAAGATATGGGATCGCAAGGTGTGAAAACCTTCATCGAGACCAGAGATGAATTGGTAGATCAAATCCTTCTCTCTCTCTTGGAGGATTTTTGCCTGAAAATTGCACTGGCATAAAGCCTTGCAATCTTCATAGATACAGACCACAGGAGGTCGCATGCAGTGATAATCTGCAAACAACTTCTTCAGTGTGGCAAAATAGATGGCGATGGGCTGACCATTCTGCCTGCAACCTTGAATGGCTTCTTGGGTCTGCATAAGCTTCATTCCATCAGCGAAAATAAAGCGTGCCTTAAGATCATCCCACAAATACTTGACGGTAGAGAAAGAACTTGTTGAAGATCGTATCACTGGATCCAGGGTCTGTGAGATCCAGCAGACAAGAGTAGCATTAACCCCAGGCTATACAGCAGCATCTGGATGATCATCCTGGGGTTTTGTGATGGATCCATTAAGGAACCCAATCTTATGTTTGGCCAAGAATGCGCAACAAATCGCATCAGACCATTCATTGTAGTTTTCTGGTCCTTTCAGCATGATTGGTACAAGTTGTAATCCTGGACCATCGCCGGAACCAATGTAGTAAGGATCAGTCGACACACGACCAATCGGTAAAGCAGCATGAGCACCAGATTGTGATTGCAGCTGTTTGAGTAAAGCTGTAATTACGTCACTAGCACTCAGATCCTGAAGTTTTGTACCCTCAGGAATCTCAAAATGAGGTTGTTCATCAGAACCCAATATATTGTAAAATCAGGGACGGATAAGAACACCGGTGGACAGTTGCTGACGGCGCGTGAAGGAGGCGGTGGTGCGTGGCGTCGGTCGGCAGTGAACAGCAGCGGATCAAAAACATGAGCAGTAAACGTCGTTGACGGGTCGTCGTCGGAAACCTGGCGGACAACGGCGGCAATGGTGCAGCGACGGTGGCGCGCGGGCTTCGGCGGAGGTGCGTGGGGCGTCGGACGGCGGCAGCTCGGGAAAGATCAGGGCAGCGGAAAATTTTCTGTTTTAGGTTTCAGAATTTTAGGCCCTGATACCATGTAGGAAATAAGGGTAATAATCTGTATTCTATTCATGAATTCAAGATACATTATATAGTAGTACAGGAAACCTATCATAGTTAGGAGAAGGTAACAGAATACAATTATATCTACAATTATGGTAGGAATACAAATCCAATTCCAATACCAATACTAATTAACACTAATTCCATAACAACTATAATACTAATTCAATAACAATTGGGAATTAATATTGCCCGGAGAGCTCCATCAATATCCCACCTTATGTACGCAAATGATTGCGTAATTTTTATTGAAAACCAACAAAAGGATGTTAGATTTCTGGCAAAGACTATTGATTCCTATGCCAGATTTTCGGGACAAAGGATCAACTTTGAGAAATCTTCTATATTTGTTAGCCCTAACACACGACACTGGTGGTATCAATGGGCCGTGTATGCTATGAATATTCGCAAATAGGGTTTGTTGGACTCTTACTTAGCTCTAAATATCTTATCCACCATAAGGAGGAGTCTAATTTTTTAAAACATTGTAACTGCCTTTAAGAGGAAGCTTACCAAATGGAGAGCTAAGGGAATCTCTCTAACAGAAAGAATTACGTTGGCAAAGCCAGTCTTGCAGACAGTGGCTAATTATGATATGGTGATTTACAAGTTTCCTTCAACTGTCTATGATAAACTAAACTCTATTGTGAGAAGTTTCATTTGGTCGGGAAGCTTGGACTAGAGGTTTGTACACTCGAAGAGTTGGGAAAAAAATATCAATCTAAACACGTCGGTGGAATAGGTATGAAAAGTACAAGGATGATGAATCAATCACTGTTAGCAAAACAATCATGGAAGATACTCTTTGAACCTAAGTCTTTGCTTACTTCAGTCTTAAACTCTAAGTACAAAGTGGACAGTTGAATGAAAGACAGCCTGCAACAAGGCGTCTCATGGGGGTGGCGTTCCATTCACTGGGGAACCCAGCTGCTGAATAAAAAATTGAAGTGTCAAGTTAGATCAGGATGAGTGGATTCCGGGAGTGGCTAATCCACTGGAAAATAATATACTTCATACTCAGTTTACAACTCTTAAAGTTGCCTATCTAGTACATGAGATCACCAATGGATGACCGATCTTGTAAGGACTATTCTCCCTCCCAATGTTGCAGAACTAATAATTCGTATGAGGTAACCGAAATAGGTGGAGCAAGATGAAGAAGATAGAGTTATCTGGACTGATTTTCCTGATGGTTCTTATTCAGTTAAAAGAGGATATATGGAGGCTTGTAAGAGCCTATCAAATCATCCAACAAATTCTCAAGCTGTAGGTATATTTAGCAAGCAAATGTGGAAGAGAATTTGGGGACTTAGTGTACCAGCTAAGCTGAAATTTCTCATGTGGATAATAATGGCCAGAGCTCTTCTAATTTCCTCAGAGTTATTCAAGAGAAACTGCACAACCCTTCCAATCTGTCAAATTTGCTTACAAGATCAGGAGACGATCTCTCATATCTTTTCTAAATGTCAGACTGTAGAGGGTTAGTACACTTGGATTTTACTTTTTAGGCACAAGCTCATTTCATTCATGGTTGCAGAACTGGGTTTTACAATCTCCATCGGATAATCTGCTTTCTCTCTCAATTTGCTTAATTTTGTCCATTTGGAATTTCCAGAATAATGTCATTTGGAATCATCAGACTTCAAATATAGCTAAGGATCCATTTGATATATGGATCTATGGGAATGATCTCTTTAATTTTTACAGGTTGTTACAATGGCATAAGGATCAAGAAAATAATCAGGCAGTAGCAGGACAAGTTTCTTCAACTGATTATAATATGCAAGAAGTTGTGGAATACGTCACAGATTCTGCATTCTTACGACAAAAGAATGTCTTAGTGCACGCCTGGGTCCTCAATAATCTTGATCAGGATTAAAGTGCACTGCAGATGCTGATTCCGAAGAAATTATACCAGTTAACAGTGGCCATAAGCCCTTTACAAGCTGAGTTTCTGGCAATTGTACATGGAAGGGAATGGGGTTTCGAAAGTCAAAATCTTCTTGGACTCGCTTATTGCCATTAAAATTATTAGAGGGGAGTGATAACCCAATGGTTCGTAAAGAGGAGGTTGCTCTGGTGTTGGAGCTGACAGAGCTTGGACAGATGGAATATCCGAAACTTCGTAAGCTCGCCCAAAGGTTATAGGAAAAAGCCTACTCAACCGGTGAGTCTTCCTACAGGCCACCAACGGAGCCAGTTATGGGTCCCGCTTCATATCCACCGGCAAGAACAACTGGAGGAGGAGATGATCTAAGGATGGTCCCATTTGACACTGGGGCGATCAAAGACAGAATGCTAAGGCTGAGGGGAGGACACAGTGATGGGAGTTGGAACTTGCCATCGACTCAGGCAGTACAAGGGGCTATGCTGGTACTAAGGAAGGTCTAAGAACCCGAACAATTTATTCTCAAATGAGAAAAATTTTACAACTAAGAAGTAAGACTTCAAAGTTTTTCTATGTGTCTTGCAACTCCTTCAAACTATGCTTATATAGGCGAGTTTCATGGTTCAATAATGAAAAGTGGGTGCGCATTGGGCCCCATAGCCTCTATCATTTATTGCCATTACAACTTTCATCAAGCAATAATGCAAGATGAAGTGGTCACAACACATGTAATCCAAGCATACAATGGTCCAAAAGTGACCTAAAAAAGGATAAAGTAGCTCACATGCGAGCTTAGACAAACATAAGTGGGTTGTCACATCCCACCGAAAGTTAGACCAAAGTTAAATCTGGTAGTGATCCACGTCCATTGCCAGGTTCCTTACCTGCGTTTCCAGCTGGTTTACATGTTCAACGAACTCTATAATTGAGGCCAGTTGGTCCCCCCAATAATTGCCCTTCATAGCCATTCCACGGCATGACTCTAGTTTGGCATCTAGAACCCATGAAAGGGTATTGAGAGCCTTCACTGCTTCTTGGGCCGCTACCTGTTGGACCTCATGGGCCTGTCTTCGTAATTCATAGTCTTTATCCAAGGAGATGCCAGTCCTATTGCACTTTCTCTGGATGTTGATGTACTTGCACTGCAAGTTCTTTCGATCAGCTGCGTTATTTGCTCTAGGCAAGGTCCCAAAATTAGTGCTTGTTGGTCCTAGCCTGCCACTTCCGTAATAACATCTTCCACTATTTGTAGTTGTTCCTCTTGTGCTTGATTCAAACATTCTGCAATGGAAAGAATGTTAACCAACCTTGATAAAGAATCGGCTAGCATATTTTCTTTTCCTTCTATGTGCTCAAAGTTGATCCGAACCCCAGTCCCTGTGATGAAGTCTGTGAAATTAATCCATCGGACTCGAGAAGACTTATTTTGAGCCATCTTGTTATAAAAACTGATTATCGCCTGACAATCCATCCTTAATGTGATTTCCTTCTTTTCCAGGTAGGGGATTTTTAATGCCTGTAGCGTTTTCATACAAGCATGGATCTCAGGATCTATTGTCGACTTCAAAGAGGAAAATTTTCCACTTGCATAGGCGCAAATTTTTTCGGAAGACCTGGGCTCGCCTTTTCTGCACTTCCATTTGCACACTCCCCCTAGCTTTCCATACAGCCATCGGTTTCCAAAATAACATAGCTTCCTGGTGGTGGAAGCTCCATAACTGGCAGCTATTGCACCTTCTCCTTAATCATTCTGACAAGCTCCCAGTCTGAGGGTTTGAACCTCTTATCCCCATTAGGACTGGTCTTTGAATATAATGGGCCTACCAAAGTGCCCAAATTTAGGATGTAAGACCTGGCATAATTGAGTATGCCAAGCCAAGATCGTAGCCCTTTGTTCTCCCTTAAGGATTCTTCTCTGAATTCTACAATCTTTTTGATGATATGAGGCTACAGTTTGATCCTCTGGTTACCGATAACCGCCCCAAGGAACTCAATTTCTAGAACAGCAACCATCATTTTGGATTTTGATAGGACCAACCCATTCCTTTTACAGATATTTAACATGATCTGGAGGTGCTTAGTGTGCTCCTCCTCATTCTTTGAAAAAGCTAGGATATCATCGATATACACTGCGATGAATGACTCAGTGTCACGAAAGCACTCGTCCATCTTTCTTTGAAATATTTATGGCGCATTCTTTAGCCCAATGACATCACCAACCATTCGTACAACCCGCCTGGAACCACAAATGCCATCCAGGGGATGCTTTCTTTTTCTATTGCTACCTAGTGAAAGCCACTCTTAAGGTCAAACTTAGAGTAGACCTTACTGTTGCCTACAGGCTTGATGATCGTATTGATGCCTGGCAACGTATACTGATCCTTGTGGGTATTGTCGTTTAGAGAACGTTAGTTGAACACCATCCTTTCCTTCCCCTTTTTCTCTTCCCTGGTAATCGAATCAATAGTAGTCCCAGAGTTGACGAGTAATGCCATTGTCCTGTGCCTGCTTTTTCTTGGCCTTATAACCCCAATTTCTAGCAGGGTTTTAACATGCTTTACGTAGGCATCTTCCACTGTTGGAATTACATGCTTCAGTGGCTTATCCTGCATTACCACATCTGGGTTGATGATGTCCAGTTTACAAACCACCTTATTCCGAGCCCAATGTTTCAGCAGGTCCTCCCTAATGAACCCTGCATCCTCAAGCCTTTTCAGGATTGGGCCGAACTTCCTTTGAAAACTTGGGATAGTCTGTCCCAAGTTGTAGTAAACCAAATCTTGAATATCAATATACTCCTCTTCAGTTGAGTCCACAATTACTGCTCCAGCAATCTCCGTATCTATGCTTGTGTTGATAACGGTCAAATTTTTGTTAAAAGTAACCGTGTTACCTTCCATACGAACTCCTCCGTACATTGACCGAATGAAATTGCACCCAATTAGCATTTGGATGCCATCTTTCATCCCCATGTTGAAGCTGTAGGTGAAAGGGATTCTGAACTTATTTTCTCCGATCATCATCTCCCCACTTTTTAGTTTCAACTTTGCTGCCTGCCGTGAGTTGATTTCGTTAAAGTTAACAGTATAACTATTTTCCTCTAATGCTTCCTCGAGAACAGCTCCGCTATCGATGCAACATGTAGTGGCTCCGGTGTCCAATATGACCCTTATTGTAAAAGGTTTAATTCCCAGGATTTCCATCATAACCAGAATATTGAACAGCCTGTTGACCGTTCGTTTTGAATATTGGACCTCTGGTGGAAGTTTTGGCAACTCATCTTTGGCTACCGCCAATGCCACTCTAGTTTCTATCAGAACCTTGGCTTCCTCGTTGGCGATTTCATCTCCATCATTGTCTACATTTTCTTTGGTTCCTTCTGCTCTAGAAAACCTCTATTTGTCTGCTCCTTCTAGGTCTTCCCGATCTCTGGCCAGTTTTTTCTCCATTTTGCCTCCAGGTTTATGTGCAGCCTTACATTTTCCGCAATCAAAGACTGAACATACCCTAGTAGTTCCTTGATTAGCGCGTCTCTTGATTTGTATTGCTGGCTTACGGGTGGTGGTGTGGGCTTCACTTTTTCCTTCAGGCAATGGTTGGAGCAGAGGGGACATACAGTCAGCTTGCACGTAGTGCAATGGATTCTCATCCACTCAGTGGTGGTGTGTTACAGAAAACACACTTCATATGTTCCACCTTTTCGATCAAACCATTCCTCCTCCATTGGTGATGGCACTTTTCATGTTCATCAGGTAATTGAACTATACATCGCCACCCACCTTCTTCTCCCAGAGAAAAGGCATTTTCCTCAAACGGGAATTCCTCCATGGCCACCTTGACATTTATCTGGTAGTATCAGCATGGCCCCTTGTACTGCATGAGCCGATGGCAAGTTCCAACTCCCATCACTGTGTTCTCCCCTCAGCCTTAGCAATTTTGTCTTTGATCGCCTCAGTGTCAAACAGGACCATCCTTAGATCATCTCCTCCTCCAGTTGTTCTTACCAGTGGATATAAAGTGGGACCCATAACTAGCTCCCTTGGTGGTCTGTAGGAAGACTCACCGGTTGAGTAGGCTTTTTCCTCCAACCTTTGGGCGAGCGTACAAAGTATCAGATATTCCATCTTTCCAAGCTCTGTCAGCTCCATCACCAGTGCAACCTTCTCTTTACGAACCATTGAGTTATCACTCCCGCCCATTTTTGAAAATAATGGCTTTAACCATTCACTATCACTTTCTTTATCATAGATTGGGCTAGTTTCAAAACTTTGTACTGGCTCTTCTCGGGTCATGGATGCATAAAGGCTGGGGACTTCCTCCTGGCTGTCCTCTTCTTCTTCCGCTCCTTCTAGTAATTCCCGCTGCCAGCTCATCATCGTAACGGCCTAATCATTGTCTTCGTCTATCTCGTTATCGTTATCGTCGTAAAAGACATGTGCAAATTCTTTGTCAGCTTCTAACAATTCTTCATTATTTTCTCCTTCTCCTACCATCCTTCCCTTCCTAATGGCCTAGTAATCACCGAACCTCATTGATATGGATCTGTCCAAGTGAATTTGGATGGATACCTCTTGTGGCACTGATGGCTTTTTGACAGCTGCTGGCGGCCTTAGCCGCCACCTCCTTCCTTGTAGTTCCCTTGTGAAGTAGGCCTGACCTTCCATGGCCCTAATGTCGTTACTCGTGAGGTAGTCAGCAACATTTTATACGTTATACCGGAACCCATCTTAACTTGTATTTGTGAGCCTCCCAACCAGAGCTCTGGTGATAAGTAAGTTGCTTTCTCCTCCATTCTAGTTGTCATATTTGTGCGTTTGAATCGCGAGTTGGATATGATTCCTGAAATCTTGGACTGACATCATTATATTTGGTGCAATATACACCATCTGAGTTCCTTCTGTGATGTCTATCTCCATGGAGCCAATTATAGCCCTATCATCGCCCCATCTAGTATCCCTCAAGACTACTAGCACATTTACTCCAGCTTCCCGCCGGTGAAGTGTCTGTACCCGTATCATTATCATACCCAGGTGGATATGCTCCAGCCCCTCTTGTTGCAATCTCATATAACTTGCCTCATTGATTAGGGTCATCTCCATTTGTTGTTCTTCCTCTACACAAAGGATCAACTCCTCTATGTAGTGATGGTATACCCGATGATTGGGCATTAGCCACCCATCCTCGTATAATACCTCGGCCGGCACCAAACTGGCTCTTCGGCATTGAGATATTTGTATCTCGGCCTTTGGGTCAATTTGACTTTCAAGGCTTCTTCTGAATCCCCTCCTCAGGCTTCGTGGGATTCTCCTGGCCATCTCATACCGGATCCTGCTGGATCTCCGGTAATCCCATAATTGGTCCTCCTGATTTGAGGGACCTGAAGTAGATGGACCATTTACCACCCCTGTTTAATTCTGGATAGGTGGTAGAGTTTCTACTCTGGACCCCGTGGACCTCCTCATTTTCTGAGCTTGGCTTTTTCTTCCTCAAAGATCCACTTTGGATCCTCGAAGACGTATATTGGTCCCCTTTTCTTTTTGGGAACTTCTGATTCTGAGAGCTTTATGCACTCCAGCCTCTTTGTTAGGTCTGAGACTGCTTCCTCAAATCTCGATTTCGCCTGTTTTCCCAGGCTCAGCTTCTAGATGCCTTTTTCCAGTGACTGAACTTTCTCCTGGAAGTTTTGATTTGTTCTGAAATCCTAACTAGGAACTGGATTATTGTATTGTTTTTCTTGATAATCACAGTCTGCAGGGATGACGGTCCTCCTTTGATATCCACCGGTCTTGTGAAACCTATGCCTGGTGGCTCCAATCCTTCAGTGGCTTCTACTGTTTCCTTATATACCAAGCTTTTTGTTGTGAGAGACCAGCTCATGAAACAATAACCTTCTTGAATTCCTCAATGGGCTACTCAGGAATTGTTTTAGTCTTACCACTTGACTCCAGTAATTAAAATTGGAAATGTAACTCAGCTTTTAAAGATTCTCAAATTTAGGCTGTTACCCTTGTTACTAAGGCTTGTAGTCTAAATCAGAATATTCCAAGTTTACAATTTAGGCATGTTTATACCAAACTTTTACAGTTCGCCTAAGTCCAGCCAGCATTCAAACTTACTTAATTAATTTCTTGGTTTTGTTCATATATAGGAGAGCTGGTCTTCCCTTCTTTTGGTACTACACAGGTGCACTATATCCTTTTACAAGACCTAGAAAATTCTTATAATAAGTCAATATAACCTTGTTATGACTTAAACATATAGTAATAGATGTATAATCACATAGACCCTTACTGTAAACTTAGAAAAAGTTTAGTTAGCCATAAATTACCTGAATGTTAATGGCTTTGATACTAGGGTGAGGCCCAGAAAATGGATCCATGCCTTCTTTTCTACTTCCCCAAGCAGATTTTCCACGTACAAAAGCTTAGACCTATTGTCGATCCAGATTTTCTCATTTAACAAAATTTTAGTAATGGACTCCCATTTGGAAATCACATCACTATAGAGGCCTATGTCGTCTGGTAGTACCAGCGTGGCCCCTTGTACTGCCTGAGCCGATGGTAAGTTCCAACTCCCATCACTGTGTCCTCCCCTCAACCTTAGTATTCTGTCTTTGATCACCCTAGTGTCAAACGGCACCATCCTTAGGTTATCTCCTCCTCTAGTTTTGCTCGCCGGTGAATATGAAGTGAGACCCATAATTGGCTCCGTTGGTGGCCTGTAGAAAGCTTCACCGGTGTAGTGGGACCTATAACTGGATAACAGTAGAAGACACTGAAAGGTTAGAACCACCAGGCGTAGGTTTCACAAGATCGGTGAATATCGAAGGAGGACCGTCATCCTTGCAGACTGTGATTATCAAGCAAAACAATACAATAATCCAGTTCCTAGCTAGGATTTTGGAACAAATCCAAAACTATCAGGAGAAGGTTTAGTCACTGGAAAAAGGTATCCAGAAGCTAATCCTGGGAAAACAGGCGGAGTCGGAATTTGAGGAAGCAGTCCCAGACCTAACAAGGAGGCTGGAGTGTGTAAAGCTCTTAGAATTAGAAGTTTCCAAAAAGAAAAGGTGACCAATATACGTCTTCGAGGATCCAAAGTGGATCTTTGAGGAAGAAAAAGCCAAGCTCAGAAAATGAGGAGGTCAACGGGGTCCAGAGTAGAAACTCTGCTGCCTTTCCAAAACCAAACGGGAGTGGTAGATGGTCCATCTACTTCAGGTCCCTCAAATCAGGAGGACTACCGGAGATCTAGCAGGATCTGGTATGAGATGACCAAGAGAATTCCACGAAGCCTGATGAGGGGATTCAGAAGGAGCCTTGAAAGTCAAATTGACCCAGAGACCGAGATACAAATATCTCAACGCCGAAGAGCCAGTTTGGTGCCGGCCGAGGAATTATACGAGGATGGGTGGCTAATGCCCAATCATCGGGTATACCAACACTACATAAAGGAGATGATCCTTTGTGTAGAGGAAGGACAACAAGTGGAGATGTCCCTAATCAATGAGGCATGTTATAGGAGATTGCGACAAGAGGGGCTGGAGTATATCCACCTGGGTATGATAATGATACGGGTACAGACACTTCACCAGTGGGAAGTCGGAGTAAATATGCTAGTAGTCTTAAAGGATACTAGATGGGGTAATGATAGGGCTATAATTGGCTCCATGGAGATGGACATCATAGAGGGAACTCAGATGGTGTATATTGCACCAAATATAATGATGTCAGTCCAAGATTTCAGGAATCATGTCCAACTCGCGATTCAAACGCACGGATATGACAATTGGAATGGAGGAGAAAGCAACTTACTTATCACTAGAGCTTTGGTTGGGAGGCTCACAAATACAAGTTATGCTGGGTTTCGGTATAACGTACAAAATGTTGCTGACTACCTCGCGCGTAACGACATTAGGCTATGGAAGGTCATGCCTACTCCACAAGGGAACTACAAGGAAGGAGGTGGCGGCTAAGGCCGCCAGCAGCTGTCAAAAAGCCATTAGTGCCACAAGAGGTATCCATCCAAAGTCACTTGGACGGATCCATATCAATAAGTTTCGGTGATTGCTAGGCCGATAGGAAAGGAAGGGCGGCAGCAGAAGGAGAAAATAATGAAGAATTGTTAGAAGCTGACGAAGAATTCACACTAGTCTTTTACAACAATAGCGATAATGAGACAGACAAATACGGTGATGAGGGCGTTATGATGATAAGCTGGCAGCAGTAATTACCAGAAGGAGTGGAAGAAGACGAGGACAGCCAGGAGGAAGTCCTCAGCCTTTATGCATCCATGACCCGAGAAAAGCCAGTATAAAGTTTTGAAACTAGCCCAATCTATGATGAAGAAAGTCAAAGTGAATGGGTAAAGCCATTCGTTTCAAAAGGGGGTGGGAGTGATAACCCAATGGTTCGTAAAGAGGAGGTTGAGCTGGTGATGGAGCTGACAGAGCTTGGACAGATGGAATATCCGAACCTTCGTAAGCTCGCCCAAAGGTTGGAGGAAAAAGCCTACCCAACCGGTGAGTCTTCCTACAGGCCACCAACGGAGCCAGTTATGGGTCCCACTTCATATCCACCGGCAAGAACAACTAGAGGAGGAGATGATCTAAGGATGGTCCTGTTTGACACTAGGCGATCAAAGATAGAATGCGAAGGTTGAGGGGAGAACACAGTGATGGGAGTTGGAACTTGCCATTGACTTAGGCAGTACAAGGGGTCATGCTGGTACTACCAGACGACATAGGCCTCTATAGTGATGTGATTTCCAGATGGGAGTCCATTACTATAAATTTTTTAAATTAGAAAACCTGGATCGATGATAGGTCTAAGCTTTTGTACGTGGAAAATCTACATGGTGAAGTAGAAAAGAAGGCATAGATCCAATGGAGAATGGCGTATCAGCAAGAGTATGAGGAGCTGATAAACATTGCCGACGACCCGCAAAACATCACCTCGCAGATAAGAAGAATCATTCTGTTAGAAGAATCATTCTGTTGGAAGATCCATTCCAGGGGTCTACTGAGGAGCAGGAAAGAGCCTATCAAGATCTAGAAAAGCTGTCATGCGATAGCATGAAAGACTTGATCAGCTACATGAATGATTTCCAAATCTTGGCAGGGAAAAATTGGGATGAATGTATATTTCTTCGGAGCTGTCAGAAAATTTCTTTAGAAAAATGCCACCAATAATCGGAAAGGAGCTGGAAAAGGAGTTCTTGAGAAACTATCCCGACAGTATTGTCAGTGTGATCCCTAGGATTCATTTCTCCTATCAATACCTGGCGGAAATGTGTAAAAAGGCGACATTGCAGAAAGGGCTTAAAGATTTATCATTCTGTAGCAAAATTTCAATCCCGGGCTATTACAAAACTCAGAAGAGGTATGGCTTAAGGAAGGCCAAGTCATACAGAGGGAAGCCACATGACTCCCATGTGAGGATCTTCAAGAAGAAGCACCCTGAAAGGGCAAAGAAGTGCTAATGCTACATCTGTGGCGATGAAGGCCACTTCGCTCGAGAATGTAGGAAAAGGACAAGCAACATTGCCAAAGCGGCTGTCGTGGATAACTTGGAGTTACCGAGTGACTGGGATATTGTCTCGATTGAAATCAACGATTCCGACAGTGATGCAATTTGCAGTGTATCGAAAGGAGAAGCTGGTACAACCCTGATAAATGTCAAGGCGGCCATGGAGGAATTCCCATTTGAGGAAAATGCCTTTGCTCTGGGAGAAGAAGGTGAGTGGCGATGTATAGTTCAATTACCTGATGAACAGGAAAAGTGCCATTACCAATGGAGGAGGAATGGTTTGATCGAAAAGGTGGAACATATGATGTGTGTTTTTTGTAAACCGAGCGGATGAGAACACCACCACCAAGCGGATGAGAATCCATTGCACTACGTGCAAGCTAACTGCATGTCCCCTCTGCTCCAACCATTACATGAAGGAAAAAGTGAAGCTCGCACCACCACCTGTAAGCCAGCAATACGAATCAAGAGATGCGCTAATCAAGGAACTACTAGGGTATGTTCAGTCTTTGATTGCAGAAAATGAAAGGCTGCACAAAACCCTGGAGGCAGAAATGGAGAAAAGCCTGGCTAGAGATCGGGGAGACCTAGAAGGAGCAAACAAATGGAGGTTTACTAGAGCAGAAGGAACCAAAGAAAATGTAGACAATGATGGAGATGAAATCGCCTACGAGGAAGCCAAGGTTCTGACAGAAATAAGAGTGGCATTGGCAGTAGCCAAAGATAAGTTGCCAAAACTTCCACCAGAGGTCCAGTATTCAAAGCGAATGGTCCACAGGCTGTTCAATATTCTGGTTACGATGGAAATCCCGGGGATTAAGCCTTTTACAATAAGGGCCATATTTGACACCAAAGCCACTACATGTTGCATCAATAGCAGAGTTGTTCCCAAGGAAGCATTAGAGGAAAACAGTTATACTGTTTACTTTAACGGAATCAACTCACGGCAGGCAGCAAAGTTGAAACTAAAAAATGGGCAGATGATGATCGGAGAAAATAAGTTCAGAATCCCGTTCACCTACAACTTCAACATGGGGATGAAGGATGGCATTCAAATGTTAATTGGTTGCAATTTCATTCGGTCAAAGTACGGAGGAGTTCGTATGAATGGTAACACGGTTACTTTCTACAAAACATTTACTGGAGCAGCAATTGTGGACTCAACTGAATATGAGTATATTGATATTAAAGGCTTGGTTTACTATAACTTGGGATAGACTATCCCAAGTTTTCAAAGGAAGTTCAGCCCAATCCTGAAAAGGCTTGAGGATGCAAGGTTCATTGGGGAGTGCCCGCTGAAACATTGGGCTCGGAATAAGGTGGTTTGTAAACTGGACATCATCAACCCAGATGTGGTAATCTAGGATAAGCCACTGAAGCATGTAATGCTGACAATGGAAGATGCCTATGGAAAGCATGTTAAAACCCTGCTAGAAATTGGGGTTATAAGGCCAAGCAAAAGTAGGCGCAGGACAATGGCGTTACTCATCAACTCTGGGACTACTCTTGATCCGGTTACCAGGGAAGAGAAAAAGGGGAAGGAAAGGATGGTGTTCAACTACCGTTCTCTAAACAAAAATACCCGCAAGGATCTGTATACATTGCCAGACATCAACACGATCATCAAGCGTGTAGGCAACAGTAAGGTCTACTCTAAGTTTGACCTTAAGAGTGGCTTTCACCAAGTAGCAATGGAAGAAGAAAGCATCCCCTGGATGGTATTTGTGGTTCCAGGTGGGTTGTACGAATGGTTGGTGATGTCATTTAGACTAAAGAATGCGCCAACAATATTTCTAAGAAAGATGGACGAGTGCTTCCATGGCACTAAGTCATTCATCACGGTGTATATCGATGATATCCTGGTGTTTTCAAAGAATGAGGAGGAGCACGCTGAGCACCTCCAGATCATGTTAAATATCTGTGAAAGGAATATCAAAACCCGAAATGAAGGTTGTTCCGGAAATTGAGTTCCTTGGGGCGGTTATCGGCAACCAGAGGATCAAACTGCAGCCTCGTATCATTAAAAAAATCATAGAATTCAGAGAAGAATCCTTAAGGGAGAAGAAGGAACTGCGATCCTGGCTTGGCATACTCAATTATACAAGGTCTTACATCATAAATTTGGGCACTCTGGTAGGCTCATTATATTCAAAGACAAGTCCTAATGGGGATAAGAGGTTCAAACCCTCAGACTGGGAGCTTGTCAGAATGATTAAGGAGAAGGTGCAATAGCTGCCAGATATGGAGCTTCCATCACCAGGTAGCTATGTCATTTTGGAAACCGATGGCTGTATGGAAAGCTGGGGAGGAGTGTGCAAATGGAAGTGCAGAAAAGGCGAGCCTAGGTCTTCCAAAAAAATTTGCGCTTATGCAAGTGGAAAATTTTCCTCTTTGAAGTCGACAATAGATCCTGAGATCCATGCTTGTATGGAAACGCTACAAGCATTAAAAATCCACTACCTGGAAAAGAAGGAAATCACATTAAGGATGGATTGTCAGGCGATAATCAGTTTTTATAACAAGATGGTTCAAAATAAGCCTTCTCGAGTCCGATGGATTAATTTCACAGACTTCATCACAGGGACTGGGGTTCGGATCAACTTTGAGCACATAGAAGGAAAAGAAAATATGCTAGCCGATTCTTTATCAAGGTTGGTTAACATTCTTTCCATTGCAGAATATCTTAATCAAGCGCAAGAGGAACAACTACAAATGACGGAAGATGTCATTACGGAAGTGGCAGGCCAGGACCAACAAGCACTAATTTTGGGACCTTGCCTGGAGAAAATAACGCAGCTGATCGAAAGAACTTGCAGTGAAAGTACATCAACATCCAGAGAAAGCGCAATAGGACTGCCATCTCCTAGGAGAAAGACTATGAATTACGAAAACATACCTATGAGGTCCAGCAGGTAGCGGCCCAAGAAGCACTGGAGGCTCTTAATACCCTTTCAGGGGTTGTAGATGCCAAACTAGAGTCATGCCGTGGAATGGGTACGAAGGACAATTATTGGGGGGACCATCTGGCCTCAATAATAGAGCGCGTTGAACGCGTAAACCAGCTGGAAACGTAAGTAAGGAACCTGGCAATGAACATGGATCACTACCATATTTAACTTTAGTCTAACTTTCAGTGGGATGTGACAACTCACTTATGTTTGTCTAAGCTCGCATATGAGCTACTTTATCCTTTTTTAGGTCACTTTTGGACCATAGTATGCTTGGGTCACATGTGTTGTGACCACTTCATCTTGCAATATTGTTTGATGGCAGATGTAATGGCAATAAATTATAGAGGCTATGGGGCCCAATGCGCACCCATCTATCATTATTCAATCATGAAACTCACCTATATAAGCATGGTTTGAAGGAGTTGCAAGACACACAGAAAAACTCTGAAGTCTTACTTCTCAGTTGTAAACATTTTTCGCATTTGAGAATAAATTGTTCTGCTTCTTAGACCTTCCTTTTACTGTAGGATCCATTGTACATTGTCTGCAACATATTTTGGGGAATGGTTGGTTTCGAAGGTCAACATCTTCTTGGACTCGCTTATTGCCATTAAAATGATTAGAGGGGATCGACAACAGACTCTGAATGTGCACAATGATGTAAGGGATGCATCACAACTAGCCAAGAACTTTGTACACATTCAATTTTTGAAAACCTCTCGTTCTTCTGTTCACAAGGCCATGAGTTGGCCAAAAATAATTAACTATGTTTAATAAATCTAGTTTGTTTGTGGTAAAAAAAAAACACTTCATCACTACTCCTTTTGTTCAGGATAAAAAAATTTGAACTTTAATATATTTCATTAATAATAATTAAAAATTATAATAATTAATATTTTGTAAATATTGTCACATGGTCAGCGGTGGAACTAGGGGGGCGAAGGGGTGCTAGCGCCACCCCTAGGATCCGGCGGCCCGGAATTTAGGCCTGGAGCCACCGGAAGCCACCGGAAGCCACCGAATTCCGCCCCCCCTTGAGCCACCGGCGACCGGATCCGCCTTCAGCCGCTGCGGCTGAAGAAGATGACAAATTTTTGTTTTATTGTTTTTTCTTTTCTAACTAAACAAAACGACGACGTTTTGGCTTAAGTGAAACGACGTCGTTTTGTTAAGGTGAAGGCAAAAATAAATTGAGGCCAATTGGGGTGAAACCCAATTGGCCCAAATAAAATTTAAAAAACTAATAACACTCCATCGGACCAAACCTAATAAAATCTTATCTTCCTCCAAGCTCCAGCCAAACGCAGACGGCAGATCCACCACCGCCTGCCGTGCCGCCGTCCGCTGCTTGCCGCCTAAAGGTGAAGGCAAAAAAAAAAATTTGCCTCTTTTTACCCCCCCCCCCCTCCCCCCTAACATATCCTCCTGGTTCCGCCACTGCACATGGTGATATGCATTAATTTAATTTAATGATTAAAGTTAAGAAATTTGACCGAATAAATAGTTAAGTTGCCATTTGATATAATATTGAGTCCTAATATCTTTGAGTAATTAAATTTAATGACTAAGTTAAAATATTTGACCGCATAAAAAGTTAAGTTGCAGTTTAATATAATATTCAAGGATAACGATCTTTTATTAATCGCAAAACATCATATAATAAGGATTGTTTGCATTTTGTTATCAACCGAGGGTATTCACTGTCATTTTGACTTCCCTGACTAAGTATAATAATGACTAAGTATTAAAAACATGATTTTTAATTTCTTGTTTGTTCCCAATTCACATCCATCTAAATTGCGTTTTGTTGTCTTCTTTGCCTACTGAGTTCATGCAGAAAGCCAAGTAAATCAAGCTTCTCGGAAAGGTAATTGCTTTCAAAAAATCCAATTTTTAATTTCTTAATCGTGCTATACGTCAGTAGCTTGTCAATTGATTAATTTTTTATATGTTTATTATATGATACTTTGGTTGTGGATTATGTTACTCTGAAACTTATTTCTATCCAAGAACATTGTGTGTGTGTGTTTTGCTTGTCTTATTATGCTTAATTTTCTCATTAAAGTTTAATGAGGGAATGTTGCAATGTTTAGAGCTCTAATGATCCTGCACGGACAGCGTAATAGTAAAGTTGCGTGATAAAACTTTGAGGTGGGAGAAGAAAAAAACTTTCTTCTCAGCTCTCGGAAAAGCCGTTCTGAAAAATCGAAAGCTCCAAAACACTGTATAACGTCCACTTCTTCTCCGGCCATGGCGGCGACGCCATGGAAACAGGCAACACAAACCTTCGCTCAGGCGCTCAAGCTCAATCCTTCCCACTCCATCCCCAAGGTTTCCGACCTCCACCCCCACTTCAATTATAAGGGGGAAATTGCTGTTCTGTATCCGGAGGACGAAATTGACATTCTTGCTGCCCCGTTCTCCAAAGCTCTAATCGGGAAGTTTAGCAGAGGCCGCCCCACAATGGAGTTCCTCCGAGCTCAGATCAAAACCATTGGGTTTAAAGGCGAAGCCCAACTGTCAGCAATGGATTCCAGACATGTTCGGATTACCTTCGACCTAGATGAGGATTACCACAGATGCTGGCTGAAAAGAACTTGGTCATTGGGAGGTAACATCATGCGGATTATCAAATGGACCAAGAACTTTGATTATGATGAGGAATCTGCCCTAGTTCCAGTGTGGCTTACGATTGAATTCCCTCCGGTATATTTCTTTCATCCTAAAGCTATATCTGATTTGGGAAATTCTCTAGGTGAACTGCTTTTTGCTGATGCTCCCACTAAGAATTTAACTAGACCATCCACTATTAGACTATGTGTAGAAATGGATGTCTCTAAACCCAGGCCTAGTAAGATCAGATTAGGATCTATAGCTCACAATAAGGCTTATGCAATCACCTATGAGGATGTCCCACAATATTGTATGAAATGCCTTAAGCTTGGCCACAATGAGTCCTACTGTAAAAGAGAAGCACAAGCTTACAATGCAAACCACTTTGATCACCTAGAATCGCGAAAGAATACCTCAGGTTTTGTTTCTGATCCTAAACATCCCAAACATAATAGGGAAATCAGGAACTTGACAGTCAACTACAAAGAAAAACAGCAGACCTCCACCAAAGTCTACCAGCCTAAGGCTAATCAAAATCAGTTGAAAACTCCAGCATTAATAACTGTGAACCCTACTCAGAGAGAGGAAAATAAAAATTCGGTATCAGAAAACAGATTTGCAATACTTGAGGAGGAACAAATTCAACCCTTAGAAGGTACTGGTCTAGGGAGAACTAATATAGTTCTTCAACATGATCTAGACAATAGTGCTGAAAATTCTTCAGTAGATTTCACTACTAACCCTCAAGAAAGGTTACAACACCAACATGCCACTGAAAACGAGGATCCCGGCTCTGATTGCAATTCTGTGGAGGATCATAATGATGAAGGATATGAAACCAGAGGCTACAATACAGCTCCTTCATCTCCGCTAAAGAAGAACATCCACTCTATATCCTTCAATGATGATACTGTTTGTGACAAATTGAAATTTGCAACAAATTCGGATATATTTTTGACTGATCAGTTTTCCTGGCAGCCTAATAAAGAAAATCTTTCAGATATTGACTCAATTCAGGTAAAGGAGACACAGTCATTCTCCACTCCAACTTCACTGCCAATAATAAAGGGGATCAGGGTCAGTCAAAAGGAACAGGAGGAATCCACACCTACAGCACAGGATAAGCAAGGGACCCCACAAACGGTAACTCAAGTAAGTCTCCCTAAGAGGAGTTCCAGGTTAGCCTTAAAAACAAAAGTTTCCAATGACAGTTAACTGTTTAATATGGAATGTGAGGGGATTATCTACTTCTAAAGTAAGGCTTAAACATTTAGCCAAAAAACACAAACTGGATCTGTTGGTAATCATTGAACCAAAAGGGAATCTCAATCAGTTAGATATGTATAAAAAAATGTTCTGTTTTCGCCACCACTTAGGACCCATACATAATAAAATCTGGATAATGAATTCTGATAGAATAGGTATTGATTTGCTAGCAGTCCATGATCATTTCATACATGTGGAATTAACTATAAAACAGAGTCAGGAGAAACTCAAAGCCTTTTTCATATATGCCCCACAATCTAGGGAGGAAAGATTAAAGGTTTACAAGGAATTAGAGGATAGATTTGATTCTTCGCCTACTTTAATTGGAGGGGACTTTAATGTGATAAGATCAACAGCAGAATATTCAGGACCTAGCGCACCAAAATTAAACTCAATCATGGACTTTGATTCCTTCATTAATGAGGTCCAAATAGCAGATCTATACACTGTAGGTAACCATCTAACATGGAGTAATAATAGATTGATCAACCCAACCTCCAAAAGATTAGACAGAGTAATGGGAAATACAAGCCTTTTCAATTTATTTAACCATTCCTCCGTTCAGATTCTCAGTAGAACTTCCTCTGATCACTCACCTATGTTATTAGTTCTCTCTAATTCCGACATCTCTTCCCCTAAACCATTTAGGTTCCAGGAAATGTGGCTAAACAGAAATGAATTCATGGATCTTATATCCACAAACTGGTCAAGGCCAATCTTAGAACAGGGTCTTCTAGGATTCTCCCTAAAGCTTAAAAGACTGAAAATTTAAATAAAAAACTGGAACAAAACAGTATTTGGTAATGTACATGATAATATTGCAAATTCTGAATCAGTAGTCTCTAATTGGGAAGCAATCTATGACAGATCACACGCTTTAAGTGATAGGATTAATTTGAATAAGGCCAAGGCAATCCTAACTAAACATCTGGTCGAACAGAACATCTTCCTCACACAAAAAACAAGAATGAAGTGGCTTAAAGATGGCGATTTAAACACAAAATATTTCCACAAGTCTATCTCTGAAAATCAGGCTAGGTTAGGCATATTAAAAATCCAAGACATTGATGGTAACTGGCTAAACACACAGGCTGAAATTAATGAGGCAGCAATATCATTCTTTAAATCATTATTAACAGATGGAAATGATGATCCATCTGGTCAATGCCTCTCTTTCCTAACGAAGGAAATCCTCCCAGTTGTCACTGAATCTGATAATATCAATCTTTTACAACCTATTTCAGTTGAGGAAATTAAATCTGCTGTTTTTGAACTATCTGCTAATTCTGCCCCTGGACCTGATGGCTTCCCAGGTATTTTTTATAGAAAGGCTTGGGAAATAATCAAAGATGATTTACTGGTAGCTATATTGGAGTATCAAGCTGGTATCCCAATCCCCAAAGCTGTGGCTAGCACATTCATAACCTTAATACCAAAAACAAACACCCCTAGGAACTTCGGTGACTTTAGACCCATAAGCTTATCTAATTTCATAAATAAACTTATGTCTAAAATCATGGTAGAAAGAATTAAGCCACTCATGAGTTCAATTATTTCAGAAGAACAATCTGCATTCTTAAAAGGGAGAGACATTGCTGATAATATACTAATTATGAAAGAGGCAGTTAGGTTGTTAGACAAGAAAAATGAATCTTTAAATCTAATCCTTAAACTGGACATGATGAAAGCTTTTGACAGGGTATCTTGGTCTACCATTAACTCCCTCCTTCTGAAATTAGGTTTTCATGGACACTTAGTTAAAGTAATAATGAATAACATGAGTTCTACTTGGTTTTCAATACTGATAAATGGCTCCCCCTGTGGGTTCTTCAAACCTTCTAGAGGCTTAAAACAAGGGGACCCAATTTCACCTTTTCTATTCAATATCTTAACTGAGCTCTTAACTAGGAATTTAAAGATTCAATTTCAAAATGGCAACATTAAAAAATTTAGGACTCCGGGATCAATAAATAACATCACCCAGCTCTCTTTTGCAGATGACACAGTGATATTTCTCAAAGGGACTAAAAAATCTTTGCAAAACTTAATCAGGTTCTTGGATATCTACCAAAAAGGATCAGGACAAAAAAATAAATTTTTCCAAAAGTGCTTTTTACTCAGGAGGTCTAAGTGTAAATAAGATAAAGGAGATCAAAGATATTACTAACATCACTCAAGGATCTTTACCTTTTTTATACCTAGGAGTCATAGTCTTTAAGGGTAGAAAACTTAATTTGCATTTTAAGCACTTAATTGATTCTGTAAATAGGAAAATTACAAACTGGAAAAATCAATGGCTATCTGGAGGGGGGAAATTAGTCTTAATAAATCACATCTTAACAGTTATCCCACAGCACACTTGGGCCGTAACTGCCCCAACTTCCCATACTGTTAAGAAGCTTGAGTCCATTTTCAGTGATTTTCTATGGGGAGAATCAGATCAGGGTCTGAACAAACACTGGCTATCATGGACTAGGATTTCATACCCTCAAAAAGAACAAGGGCTAGGAATTAAGCATATTCAATCAATAATAGATGCATTCTCGATTAAAATATGGTGGAAGCTTCAACTGGGGCAATCTAATTGGACTAAGTTTATGTGGTCATTACCTCCATATGCCAGAAAATCAGAAACTTGGTCTAGATATAGGAAGATAAATATTATTTCAGAATCTGCAACTCAGGTAATTATAGGAAAAGGATCTTCAAATTTCTGGATTGCAAATTGGTTGGGCTCTGGACCACTTATTAATCGGGTGAAAGATCAGGTAAATGTCCCCTTTCCCTTTCTTACTGTGGCAGAATTTCAGCTTAATAAAGGTAACTACCTTCCCCATCTCTCTCTGCTATTTGGTTCTGATATTCATTTAGAGTTACTTAAGGACATACAAATCAAAGAATATCAGGATTATATGATTTGGAAACCAGATACATATGGGAAATTCACAATTAAAAGTGCTCATCAGATTCTGAGACCAAAAAAAGCTGAACTGGAGATCTTTTCAAAAATCTGGCATCAGGCTTTGCCAAAGAAGATCAGTTTCTTTTTGTGGAAAATGTTACATTGTGCTCTTCCATTTGCTGATATTCTAATGAGACAAGGGTTCCATTTACCTTCTAAATGCCCATCATGTGATCATACTGACTCTATATCCCATTATTTCAACTCATGTGGTTCAGCTTCTTTTCTGTGGGATAAGTTTCATGATGCATTACATCTTCCTGTTAGATCTTTTAACACAATATGGGATAGATTAGAATTCTACTGGCTTTTTAAACCGGCATCATCTCACCATTCTATCAGGCTCACTCTCTCTGGTTTGATATGTTGGCAATTATGGAAAACTAGAAACGAAATTATACACGACAACAGGAGAAGCAGTGTCATTAATCAGTGGAAATATGTAACTGACTTGTGTCACATGAGCTATTCGGTAAATTACAAATTATGTTGTCATTCACAATGTAGTCTGGTTAGCAGAAATCTAGTCCCACCGTACAAACGGAGAATCAGGAAAAAATTAAACATACTCAAATGGGAGCCTCCTGATTATGGATTGAAAGTTAACTGTGATGCGGCTCTACAAGGAAATTCAATTGGATTAGGGTGTGTGTTGAGAGATCAACTTAAAAGAGTGAAATCAGCAGTATCATGCTATATGGAATACCCTGATATCTTACCACACCCTACCTTATTAGTCCTTAATGCAGAATTGCTTGCTATCCTTGCAGGTCTTGAGGCAGCATTGGGCATGACTCTTCAGGTGCACATTCAATCAGACTGTTCGTTAGCGATTCAAATTCTTGGTGGTCATAGCTGCCCGTGGCAGCTTATCAAGATCCGAGACCAGATTAACACGGCAGCATCGAGCTTCCAAGCTGTTACATATAGTCATATCCATAGAGATGGCAACCAAACTCCGGATTTTCTAGCCAAACTAGCAGTTAGAAGAAGGATCACCTCTACATTTACAAAAATTCAGGAGTCCATCAGGTTTAACTTTCTTAATCGTAGGGAAATCTTGTTTCCGCAATTTAGATGGTCTAATAATTCCTTACTTAGTTGCACTGTATTAGGTTATCGAAATGGTTCTTGGCTTGATTTTTGTTGACTGTCTGGCCATCGTAAGCTTCACACAGGGGGTGGAGAGCTTACCGATGGAATCACATTCAATAAAAATCTGCCGAGAACAGATCCTTTTGTATAGTTACTACTTTTCTTGTACTTGGCTGTTTTGGCATGACTTAAGGGAGTGGGATCCCATAATAAACAAACCCCACTCATAGAGGATGAGTTTTTGAATTTTAAAAAAAAAAAGACAGCGTAATAGTAGAACGTAAATTGTATGCAAGTTCTGCATTCATTCATATGCAAATTAATAGTCAAAATTTGGAATAATGAGTTTTAGTGAAACTGAATGCACTAGGATTTTGAGTTGATTTATGAGTCGAGCATGGAGTGAATAACATAATAACTATCTCTTCTTCTTTGTGATTTTTCCCTGACAATTCTTGAAATCCATCTCTATCTGAGTGCAAGACAATGTTTTTTATAGGACCTTATCAGGATGCCTCTGAAACTGTTATCGAGTTTTGAGTAATCTATCTTTTTATAGCACCTGCAAGTATCTTTGATCGGTATTTTGGGCCCATTGATATATCTATTTTATGTGCATAATTTAGTACTTTTTGGGGTAACTTTTATGCTCTTTTATTATCAAGAGCTTGTGTTTTACCTTGAAATTCTCTTAGGAGAGGTAAGAGCAACTGTACGCTTTTTTACCTCTTCTAAATGGATTTTGTGTGACAAAGGAAGAACATGGAGGCTTGAAGACCGGAAGCCATTTAAAGATCACTTTTCGAAAACTTTGAAGACTTGCTTCAAAGACACGAAGACTTGAAGACCGGAGGCCATCGAAGACCATTTTTGAAGACTTTCTTCAAAGAGTTGAAGACTTGGAAAATGAGAGGAATCATTGTGAAGATAAGTGTTCACCACAGGAAGAAGAAAAGAAAACAAGGTTGAGTCCTGGCGCCCGTCGCGAGTTGCGACGAACGGGTGGCTAGAACCTAACCTTATCCTTTTTGTACTATAAATAACACTCTCTTTCCTCTCATTCACATCTTCTTCTTCCCGCATTTTTGGTACTGTTCTTAACCATATTTTCTTCCATTTTCATCTTTGAATTCTCTTGTATTATGTTTGGTTGTTTAGCATTAAGTAGTATGAACTCTTGTAGCTAAATCTAGTTCTTGGGAGCAATTGATTGAAGCTTCCAAACTTATGTAGTAAGATTCTATGTTTGCTCATTTATGAACATGTATTGGAGAGCATTTATTATGTCATTAATGTTGTGTTTTGCCTCATTTATACCATGGGTTGTTTGAGTGTATGAAATGTGTGTAAGATTGAAATGTTAGAGTGTTAGAAAAGTTGCAAATTTCTTAACTCGTTTGATATGAAATCCAAAAGCATGGATTTAGAACTTCTTGTGTATAATGTGTGGTAATTCTTGCTAGATGAGTATGTTAATGTGGATTGTTTTCATATTTGTCATATAGATGCAAAGAAAGGTTGAACCTTGAATGTTGTTTGTTCTAAGTTTAACCTAATAAATGTTTTGTTTGGTTAAATGACTATGTCTTTAGTAGAAGGCTTATTGTTATCAAACTTGTGGTCCTTTGGGTGAAATGTCATTGATGAAATACCCTTATGATGTTGTTTGTCTTTGGTGATCATCAATGATGTTTGCAAATAGTCGTTGTTTGTCTTTACAAACTAATCTTAAGGAGGAATGAATGTTTATCTTTGATTGAGAAGTGATAACATTCCTCATAGACAATAAATGTAATTGAATGAGTGAATGAATCAATGAGCTATAGGAAGTTTGGAAGTGGAAGTCGATTGCCCCCAAGGCTCCGTTAATTATCATTTACATCGTATCTTTAGTTGTGTTGCATGATTAGCATAGTTATCTTGCTTTGCTAGTTGTATTTCAATTTGATAATTTAGGATAAAAAACCAACCAACCCTCCCCCCCCCCTTGTTTACATGCTTTTATATAAATCTATGTATGTATATGCCTAGATGTTTTCTCCTATATATGTTTAAACACTTGAAAAGATCCCTCTTCTCATGGATAGGAAGCATTAGGACTTAAAAGTATTAGGGCTTAAAAGTATTAACTTTGAGAGGTACGACGATGACCTCCCAAATTTTGGCGCCGATGTCGGGGAAGAAGCATTTATTTTTAAGTGTTTGGGCATATTATGTGTGATTATATGATAATTGTAAATATTTTTTAGTTTGCTTTTATTTTAATTTCTTAGTTGATTTGCCATTTTCACTTGGCTTTGAAACTCAAGTGAGCCAAATAGCTCAAGTAGTGAATCGGATGGAAGCCCAGGAGAAGGGTAAGCTACCCTCCTAACCGGAGATCAACCCTCAACAAAATGCAAGTGCTATCACTTTAAGGAGTGGTAAAGAGGTTGGCTCTCCCCTAGTTGGTGAAGTTGTTGAGGACGAACCTAGGAAGCTTGAAATGCTTGAAAAAGAAGTGAAAGAAGAGAACAAGGAGGTGGCCAAGGAGCAAGCAAGGAAGGAAAAGGAGAAGGAAGAGGAGATCACCATTGAGAAATCAACCTCCATTTCCGAACCTTCATCCCCCCCTCACAAGAAGGAAAGGGTAGTGGAGATTCCTCCATATGTGCCGGAGCCACTGGTCCCAGAAGCTCTAAAAGACAAACGGAGGAAGGAATCCAACAAGGGCATCTACGAAGTCTTTCGTAGGTGTGAGGTAAATATCCCTCTTTTGAATGCGATTGAATAAATTCCTAGCTATGCAATTTTTTTTGAAGGAATTATGTGTAGTAAATAGGAAACAAATAACGAAGAACAAGCTTAAAATGGGAGAAGTGAACATGTCTCTGCTTTGTACCAAAGGGATTTACCCCATAAATGTAGTGATCCCGGCATGTTCACGATCCCTTTCATGATAGGAAATACACATTTTGAAAAATCAATGCTTGACTTAGGTGCATCAATAAATGTGATTCCTTACTCTTTGTATGAAAGCCTCAATCTAGGTACTTTGCACAAAACCGGGGTGGTGATCCAACTAGCCAACCGTTCCAGTGTGTACCCTAAGAGTATCGTCGAGGATGTTTTGGTTAGGTTGGATTCCTTAATATTCCCCACAGATTTTTATGTCCTATACATGGAGCATGATAAATATGTCACCCCAATCTTGTTGGGGAGGCCATTTTTGAAGACCTCTAGAACCATCATTGATGTGCATAACGGTACCCTCACCATGGAATTTGATGGGATTAAAGTAGAGTTTAACATAAACGACTCTATGAAGTATCCTCTTGAAGAGTATTCTTGTCATGCCATTGATTTTGTTGACAACATTGTGCAAGATTTTTTTGAATTGAGTGGTGATGATTCCTTGTTAGTTTCTTTGGAAAATGATGCTGAAAATGTATGTCTTGTGTATTCCATGAGCATTAACTTGAAGGAAATCATTGAGGAGTTAAGCATTTTCGAGGAAGTGATGCAAAGTCCCGACCCTCTAATCTTAGAGGAACCCAAAGAACCGAAATTCCACCTACCACTTGTGAAAGCTCTGGTGATTGAGCTTAAACCTTTGCCAAGTGACCTCAAGTACGCATCTCTTGGGGAAGGGGAGATGCTTCCAGTTATCATTTCAAGCAAGCTCACCAAGGAGCAAGAATAAATTTGATGGTGGTGTTACGGGAGAACAAGGAAGACCTTTGCCAAGTGACCTCAAGTACGCATTTCTTGGGGAAGGGGAGACGCTTCCGGTTATCATTTCAAGCAAGCTCACCAAGGAGCAAGAATAAAGTTGATGGTAGTGTTACGGGAGAACAAGGAAGCAATTGGATGGACTATTGCCGACATCAAAGGCATAAGTCCATCCACTTGCATGCATAGAATTTTGTTCGAAGAAGATGCAAGACCCGTACGACAACCCCAACGCTGTTTAAGCCCACCTATGATGGAGGTGGTAAAGGCAGAAATCCTCAAGTTACTTCAAGCGGAGATGATCTATCCAATCTCGGATAGCAATTGGGTGAGTCCAACTCAAGTGGTAACCAAGAAGGGTAGGGTGACGGTAGTCAAAAATGAGATGGGTGAAATGGTACCCACTTGAGTTCAAAATGGGTGGCGCATTTGTATTGACTATTGGAGGCTAAATGCGGAGACCCGGAAGGACCACTTTCCATTGCCATCATTGATCAAATGCTTGAGAGGTTAGCAAGCCACCATTTCTATTGCTTTTTGGATGGGTACTCAGGGTATTTTTAAGTGGCTATTGCCCCGGAAGACCAAGAAAAAACCACCTTCACGTGTCCCTTTGGTACGTTTTCCTATCGGCATATGCCTTTCGGGTTATGTAACGCTCCCGCAACTTTTCAAAGGTGTATGGTATGCATTTTCTCAGAATTTGTTGAAAACTTTGTCGAGGTATTCATGGATGATTTCACCATTCATGGTAATTCTTTTGACAACTGTTTGAAAATTTTAGCATAAATTCTTAAACGTTGCATTGATACTAATCTTGTGTTAAATTCTGAGAAGTGTCATTTTATTGTAGAGCAAGGAATTGTCTTAGGCCATGTTGTCTCCTCTAAGGGTATTGAGGTTGACGAGGCAAAGATAGACACAATTCAAACTTTGCCTTATCCTACTAATATGCGTGAAGTGCGCTCCTTTCTTGGCCATGCAGGATTCTATCGCCGGTTCATCAAGGACTTGTCAAAGATAGCATCTCCTTTATGCAAATTGAAAGAGGTGGAATTTGTGACGGATGAGGGTTGTAAAGGGCCTTCGATACATTGAAAGGAAGGTTAGTTTCAGTCCCTATTATACAACCCCCGGATTGGTTATTGCCTTTTGAGATTATGTGCGATGCTAGTGATTACGCCGTTAGAGCGTGCTTGGTCAAAGGGTGGGGAGGGAACCTCGCGCCATCTACTACACATCCATGTCTCTCAATGAAGTCCAAAGAAACTATTCCACCATCGAAAAGGAGTTGCTAGCAATGGTATTTTCTTTGGAAAATTTTTGATCTTACTTGATTGGTACAAAAGTTATTGTGTACATTGACCATGCAGCGCTTCATCATTTAATGACAAAGAAAGAGGCCAAGCCAAGATTGATTAGGTGGATCCTGCTCCTGAGTGAATTTGAGTTAAAGGCGCGAGACAAGAAGGGCGTGGAGAACCTCGTGGCTGATCACCTGAGCTGGTTGGCACCCTACCAAGATAGTGAGGTAAATCTAGTAATGAAGGAGCAACTACGGGAAGAGTTCCCCAATGAACAATTGTTTGCTATCAGGGACCTCTAATCGTGGTATGCCGACATTGTGAACTTTCTTGTCTCTGGTAAATTTTCTCCTCACTTTCCTAAAGCACAGAAAGATAAGCTAAAGAGCGATGCTAAATATTATGTGTGGGATGATCCCTTTTAGTGGAAACATTGTGCAGACCAAGTTGTTAGAAGATGCATCCCCAATAATGATGTGCATTCAATTCTCACTTTTTGTCATTCTCATGCATGTGGCGGTCATTTTGGAGCTAAAATGACCGCTAGGAAAGTCTTGGAAAGTGGTTTTTATTGGCCTACTTTGAATAAGCATGCATACATATTTTGTAAGGCTTGTGACAAGTGGCAAAGAATAGGAAATATCTCATCTAGAAATGAGATGCCCCAAAAAGCTATGTTATATTGTGAAATCTTTGATGTTTGGGGTATTGACTTCATGGGACATTTCCTTAGTTCTTATGGATTTACATATATTCTTCTTGTCGTTGATTATGTGTCGAAGTGGGTTGAAGCAAACCCCACTAGGACTGACGATTCTAAAGTGGTTGTAGAATTCCTGAAAGATAACAATTCTCTAATTTGGGGTACCCCGAGCCT
Organism: Rubia yunnanensis; assembly: GCA_037428765.1. NCBI lineage: Eukaryota > Viridiplantae > Streptophyta > Magnoliopsida > Gentianales > Rubiaceae > Rubia > Rubia yunnanensis. The sequence continues at coordinate 43,802,013 of CM075069.1, read as the reverse complement.
TGATTAGTGACCGTGGCACCACCATAGAGGCACTCTTGAAGAAGTATGGCATCACTCACAAGACGTTCACCGCCTATCATCTGCAAACCAATGGGCAAGCTGAAGTTTCCAATCGGGAAATCAAGTTCATCCTTCAAAAAATGATTAACCCTCATAGGAAGGATTAGAGTTCTCGGTTGAATGATGCCTTGTGGGCGTATAGGATGGCTTACAATACACCAATCGGTATGTCACCATATCGGTTAGTGTTTGGTAAGCCCTGTCACATACCAGTGGAAATTAAAAAAAAAAGGCTTACTGGGCAGTCAAAGAATTCAATCTTGGTATAGATGAGGCCGACTTGCATAGGAATTACAATTGGATGAACTAGATGAGATTAAGAGGGAGTTCTATGAGAACATCGAAACTCCATAAAGAGAAGACAAAGGTGTGGCACGACAAGATGATCATTAGGAAGGAATTTGACGTTGGTCAAAAAGTCCTCCTATTCCAATCCCGCCTTCGCCTATTCCCAGGTAAGTTGAGGTCCCAATGGATCGGTCCTTTTGAGGTGGTTAAGGTATTCCCGCATGGCGCAGTGGAGATTTTAGATCGAGCTAAGTCCAATACGTTCAAGGTTAATGGACAACATTTGAAACCTTACCACGAGAATTTTGTGTCCGAAAAGGGAGAGGATGTTGATCTCCTCAATCCAGTTTATGAGTAAACTCCAAGAAAAGGGAGTAAGTCGTGCCGATGATGTTAAATAAACTTGGTTTTGATCATCCAGATTGTCATTCGTGACTTTCCGTTGATGTTGCTTGGTTTTGGATTTTGTCATTAGTTTCATTGTTTTGCTTTGTGCTTTTCATGGGTTGTTTTCCCATGATTTTGTAGCAATTTTGAAGCCAAGGCATTGGACCTTTGAAGGGAGAAATGCTTGGAGTCAGGAAGGAAAGACTTGGACAAGAGGAGGAATTAGAACAATTTTCTAAGTAGCAGGTTAGTAGTCCGTCGCGAGTCGCGACCACATTGTACGACAATGACCTCCCACCCATCATCCAACCCTTGACAGCTAACATTTTAGGGATGTTTCTGTGATTGAACTAAAGGACTATTTATGTGGAATGACTAGAGTTATAATAATGTTTGAAGCTAAAGCGAAGTATGATTATTATTTTGCGGCTATGAAGTCAATTATATTATGAATATTATAGGAATGTTTTAGCGGGGATGGGGTGTTCTAATGATTGAGTAAACCGGGTTAAGCTTCCTCACTATTATCATCCATCTCCATCATCACACTATCCACTATCCATTCCATTTTTTTTTTCATTTTCACCCCTTTTGAGCTCTTTTTTTGGCAAGATTTGTACTTTATTTTTCTTTTGGAGAGTGCTTGTTGATCCCAATTATCTTCCCATGAAAATGTTTGCAATTCCAGGGATAAAAGAGACAAAAGAGTTCATCTTTTTAGCATCTTCTTGAGCCAATTTTATTGTTTGTGAGATTTCTTCCACACATTGAGGAAGCATGGATGACGGCTGCCTTATCATCCCCTGCAGGTTAATTTCTTTTGTTTTTTTTTAAAATGGAGTCTTTTGTGTATGTTTATCTTGGGAAGTTTAGTTTATTGTTTTTCTTTGTTCATATAATTTCACAGGTTGTGGTTGTTGCCGTGTTCCTGGTATTTGGGTTTGATTTGTTTTTTGTTCTTTGCACCCTTTGTGGGGAGGAAGGAAGTTCAGTATGTTGCCATGGGGCTTTACACCCCTCTTGTCAGTGTTTTCTTACCTTTGCTCTTTGAAATTCTTTGTGTGTTATTTTCCTCACCTCATTAGGCTAGTATGTAGGATTGAGCCCTGTCTTTTCAGTGGCTTTTAGTGATTTCAGATTATGCTTGTTCCAGTTTTTGTTATCTCCTTTACTTTCAGTTTGTTTTCATTTGATCTCTTTTCTTCTTCTTTTAGTTCCACTTATTTCTAAGTTTGGATAAGGTTTTCTTGATTTCTTGAAGAAGAAAGTTATAAGCATCTATGACACAGGTTGCATTTTCTTGAGAGTTGACACCATGATGAGCCTTTTATAAATGAGACGTCTTTTATTGGAGATAAACTCATAGGTTGGCTCTGTCTGAACTGCATTCTTCTGTTATTTTTAAATGTGTTGGTTTTGTTTCTATAGTGCAACAATATAAATCATGGGCTCAAATTAAAATAACTTCTTTAAAATGAAAAGTGGAAGAAGATTTTTGTTGATTTAAGGATATTTTGGTTGTATTTGTGTGTTGCATCCTGACAACATTTTTCCTTACGAATTTTATCCGTATTTGGCCTGTATATCTTGTGCGCCCCTTCTTATCCTGCTGATCCTGGTGCCTTCAAGTCCAAAGGCTGGTGCCTCTCAATGATAAGCAATCAAAGCTCGGAGAGAATCTACTCGGTCAATGCAAGATGCAAAGGCTGCCACAGTTGGATAATTAACTGATGATGGAAGTAACAAAGATGTTGATGCAAAAATGGATGAGGCTAAGAAAGCAACAACTGAGTGAAGATGGCATGTTTTACTACTGTTTGTGTGGAAGTACCAGATAATATTAGTCTACAACTTTCTTGTTTTTCTCTTCTGGAGCGCTTGTTGCAAGGAATCCTGGTAAAATTTATAAAACATTATCTAATTGTACAGCTTTGGAAGATTGTTGTAAAATTTTCTAGGATATCGATTGAGTCGCGTTACGTACGCTTTCAATTTGACCCTATTACAACCTTGGATAACACGAAATCCCTAACTCTCTTTGTCTCATCTTAAGCTGCACACTTACTATTTGACAGTCAACACTCTCAAACTTTGACCACATATTTGAATAGATATATAAACAATAATGCTATCGTATGTGATATTGTTGGATTCGCCGTGGTAAGTAGTTTCTAAATATCAACTTTTTATTTGCCGATATTATATATAGTTAAACATATTTACGGTTAAACATGTTTCTTGAAGACCGTGAAAAAAATTATGTGCAGCTTCAGGTGGGACTGAGGGAGTATAAAACAATAAAAAAAACTCTCATGTTCTAGCCTTGAATAAAGAGAATACCTTTGAATAACTGTGTATCTGTGAGAAAATTATGATCTTCTCTTTTGGTTTGTGTGTGCTTTCCATGCATGTGTGTAGATATATGAATTGTGAATTGTGATGGTTACGTTTTGCTAAGAATTGTGATGGTTTCTTGTTTTTTCTTCCTTCTGCTTTGAGTTGGGACTTTGAGGGAAATAAGGAAAATGTTTTGATTTCTTTTAGTTCATTGTTGTTGTTGATCATGTGTAGTTGCAGTAGTGGTGGCATTTAAAATGACGTAGTGGTGGCATTTAAAATGACTTAAAGAACCTTATAGTGTGATGGAATTGTGGGATCTAAATGTTGGGGATCCGTGTAGTTGTAGGATGATTACTTGCTCTGTTGATAGTATTAATCTCAAGTACAATATAATAAATATTATTTACTTTGGATGGTTCTTCAATCGAAAATATTAAAGTCATTTTGACTAACCTAATGAAGTTGTTTAAAAATAACATACTGATATTTTAATATATTACTGATTTTAATTATTTACTATATATAATCAATCATAGCTTGCTAACATACTAATATTATAATTTGTTACTGGTTTTAATTATTTACTCTATATAATCAATCATAACTTGTTAAGATATATAACTTCTAAAGATATATTTAATTGTATTTAATGTTTAACGGTTTCTAACTAAATTAATTATTTCACTCCATAACTTATGTAATTTTTCTTATATGACTAAACTTTAAATTTTAAATAAAACTTAATCTCAATATTTTGATAAATGATATTGCGCAACGCGCGATGGTACTCCACTAGTTACATATAAATAAAAAATCATATAAGTTGATAGTTTAAAAGATATGTTATTACAATAAAGTCCTACTTAATAATATCCTTACCTGGTTATCAATTAAATTTTATTGTTAAATTTAGCTCATCGTAAAGCACCATATAATGACTCTGTTAGGCAGGGTTGGACTTACAAGCAAAGCTGGCTTTTGTTTCTCTGTGAAAATAAGCTGCTGAAAAGCAAAGCATTTTTAGTGTTCGGTAAAAGTAGCTTATAAGTGTTTTTTTGTTGTTAAAAGTAGTATTAAGTGTTTGATAAATTTAAAAGTAAAAGTGCTTTTAATTTGCAAAATGACAATTTTAGACATGAAATCATGTTTAAAAATTGCCTTTAAAACTAAACTATAGCTTTAATCATATGGATGAAAAACATTTAACTCAATGCTCTAATACCCCAGGTGTGTTAAAAATATAAACTTCAGGTTCACTATACAATGAACTAAATGCAAAATCAATGGACTAAAATCAAAGCAAAATCAATGCTCTTTAAGGTAGTTAAAATCTGCAATATCAATGAATTTGACAGTGAACAAAAAGAGTATGGTCTGCTAAAATATCCCCCTAAAACCTCAAATCAAACAACAAACTCAACTTAAAGAATACTGACTTATCACTTTTGTGTTTCAGTTAGCTTTTGTGCTTCAGTTAGCTTTCATGGTAATAAGAAGAAACAATGACTTATGACTTTTCCATTTAGGCAACAATATCTATGATGAAGATGTGAAGAAGTTTCTCATGGAGCTACGGAAAGCATGTAGTCAAGAAGATGCAGCCTAGCTACATTCTTATGCAAAGAATATTTTAGGCTGTTTCTCCAGCAACATTGATGTGAGACGGGGCATCTCATAGATATGACAATTCTTCCTCCAAATGAAATAGCTTCTCCCTCTAGGATTGCTTTAGCTTGGACAACGGTATCCCATGCCATTTGCTAACAATCTCTGCAATATCGTCGCATGTAACCTCTAAGCATGGACGTTCCTGACTTCATATATAAGTTTTTTTCTGCAACTTCAAGTTGGCGCTGCGAAGAATTCAGACTCCCACACTTAAGGCACGATTGAGAACATATTCCCATTTGCATAGAAGTGATGCAGAGCTACGAGCAGACATAACCAGAAAGTCTTACCAATAAAAAATGGGATGAATGAATTTCATAGCAAACAAAAGAGTATGCTCTGCTAAAACAGCTTATAATACCTCAAATCAAACAGCAAACTCAACTTAAAATGATCCAAAATCAAAGCAGTTATCAAGAATTGGGATCAATGCAATACAAAAACGTACTACGAACCTTACAGAATGCATCGAATTCATCAATTCAAAAGCTTATTAGACAGAGCATAGGATGAAAAATACAGCAAAATGAAATGAATGCAACCATACATACATTTTCGAACTTTCCAATCAAGAATAGCTTGAACCTAGAATTCAAATTGTAGAAAGAAACAAGAAAACTCACCAACGGAACCAAATCGAATTCCACCCGAAATTAACAATGGAAAAATTAACACAGAATTATTCGACATACAAAGGTAAATGAAATTAACACGTTCGGCAATGAGAAGGTAAGCGAAGGCAAGAAATGAAGGCAACGAAGGCAGCAAAGACAATGAAGACGGTAGATTCAGTATCGTCAACTGTGAAGGGTTGAGAAGAGCATGTGGAACACCCACGGGTGTACCCCAGCGGTTGGGACAAGTTGATTCAAGGGGGAACCCAGAGTTTGAGGCTCGCAAGTGACCGTGTGGGATGTCCTTGCTCAAAGTATGGCCTTCTGGGCCATGTGGCGGGTGGGCTCCTGGTGCGCGGTGAGTACGGGCTCCAGCTTGGGTCCTGGCGTTGGGCTACTGTGACTTACCTCTCACATGATGGCTGTGGTGTCGGCTGGTGTAGGCGGCCCAGGGCTAGCCGAAATAGCCTTTTGAGAAGAGCATGCGATGGGGTTTTTTTGGATATAAGGAAAAGTAAAGAAAAGAACTTGTGGTTTTTTTAGAAGTTGGTTTACCCTAGCTTCTGTTTTTTCCTTAAAATCACCTTATGCTTTTCCTAAAAGCACTTAATTTACAAGTTACCAAACACAAAAAATAATTTTCTTTATAAGAAAAGCAGTTAAAAAGCCCTGCCAAACGGAGCCAATAAGGATTGTTTGCTTCTGGTATCAACCAAGGGTATTTAAGTCATTTTAATTAACCTAATTTACAATAAATGATGTCATGCTGGTTTCTCAAATATGTGTAGCCACCCAAATAATCAAGGGATCATCGGTGATGTCGGGGTAGCTTTTCTGGTGCTCTAGAATGTTGCTTATGGAGGCAAAGTTTCCATTGTTGGCGATGCGGCGGACGGTGGATTCGTAGAAGAATTAGCAGTGGAAAAATCACACACTATAACTTCTTCATGATAGCTTTCACGGTGGATTCATAGAAGGATGTTTCTTTGCTTGGTGTTCTAAGTGTTTTTTGTGTAGATATTGTTGTGGATGATTGTGCCATCAACAATGAACTATGTGACTATGATTGGGTTGTTTAAATTGATTGATTATGATTGTAGTCTGAGGATGTGTTGTTGGTGAGTTCAATTTGGTTAGCTTAATTTTTGGCTTTAGAATTATGTGACTAAGCTCGCACAAAAGCAAGCTCTGGAGGCTCTGAAGGAGGCATTAGAAGATGGGGTGCTGTCGAAATCGCGTGGCATTAATTTCGATTGTGTGATCTAGGCCAGTCTAGACCTCTTGGCAGACTGAATGCGTAGAAGGAGTTCTTTAGGGACACATCAAGATTGGCCGATTGCAGTTCCTGCTCGGAGGATTCAATTCTGGAATTCTAGGAAGTGTTTGACAATTTTTTGATTGTGTACCCGAAATCCAGACTCCACAAGTTATGGAATCCATATACAAATGTGTTCCCATGATTATATCATATGGTTATGTGCCCCCTGTCTTTGAGGTTTTGAATTGGGAGTCATTTGATGTCTTTTTTTTGGAAGAAGACGTGCCAAACTTAAGGAACATACTTCTCTCCTCCATCCCTGAGAAACTATACACGAAGTGCAGAATGCCAAAATCGGCTCAAGCTGTTGCAATGAAATTTTCTTTAGCACAAAGTTCATGTGAAGTATAATTTGTTTCATATGGTCCTTCATTCTATATGGTACAACAGAGTATTCCAAGTAAAATCATGATCACTGAGCAATCTGTGATGGTTGAGAGGTAAGATATAATGGTCTTACTTAGGGAAGAACCATGATGGTGAATTATGTACACTGCAACTTCTAGTCTAATGGAGTGTTGTTTTCATTCTGGTGGTAGGATTGTAAATTCACACTGTTGTATATTATTATTTTAGGTATTCTGATCACGTTTTTTAGATGCAATTTGCTGCATTTCTCTTTGATTTATCATAAAATATGAAGTAAATGCTCTTTCATTCCCTTGTGATCCTAAAAACTCTGTAGTTTGTTGTAACAAGTGTTTTCATAATATCAACTTTTCATGTATTTTTAATTATACAAGTATAATTTTTTATTGTAGATTAATGATTCTGGCAATGGAATGAATACTGAGATTTCAGAGTCTTATCGAATCTTACATTGTCTAGCATTGCCGTGATTACAAGTTTAGAAGCAATAAGAATGATGTTAAAAGTTGTGTGATGAATATCTAAGTAGTAGAACCCGTGAATCTATTGTATTTCTGTTTGTCAAGGCTTACGTTAAGTGTGTCTTTCGTATGATGCATAGTTGGTTAGTTCTTTGGTGGTTCTTATGCGTCTTAGCTACTATACTTCCAATGGTTCAGGATCAACACCAGCTACTTGTGACTTTGCTCCTCTGTAATGCTGTTTCTATGGAGGTAACATCAAAACATTGCCTCGTTTTTTCTATGTAAAAAGCTTATGATGGGTCTATGCATTTCCATATGATGAGACATAAATTCAAATTTTGGTGATTTTCAGGCTCTTCCGATATACCTGGACAAGTTTTTCAATCGATACATTGCTATTATACTCTTTGTAACTTTTGTTTAGGCCTTTAGAGAGGTAAATATCTTTAGGAAGCTACTCTTTAAGTTGATGAATATAATAGATTTATTAAGCTTATTTGTCTTGGGTTTTCAATATTCATATACTACTTTAAAATAAGAAATTGGCCCTAATAAGCTAATTTACATCAATAAGGCAAAACGTGTGCACCACTTTTCACAAGAGGTGGAACAGGTACATCATCTTTTGAATTCTTAAGAAGCTTCTTCATGAAGCAGCGGGACACACGGTAACGGTTGAGCTCAAAAGCGGGGAGATCTATCAAAGCATGGTCGAGTGTAAGGATAACTGGAATTTTCACCTCAAAAACATCACATTCATTGCCATGGTATTTGCTTATTCTTTTGTTGCAAGTATTTTTCCTTTTTTTATTATTGATTCCTACTTTCAAGTTGATGGGTGCTTTGAGCATATGTGGGATGTTGAATGTTAAAGAGTAGTAAATTAGGTTTCATCCTTCCTATTTCTTTGCGAATGAAGTTTGGGATGTTGATAATTTCAACTGATTTATGAGGAAAGTGTTTGTTCTAGATAACAGATTAAGCTCAAGTATGTTGAGTGCATTGACATCTCCTTGAGTTATACCAAGCTTTAGTTTGTCAAAATTTACTGCATTTATAACAGTCTATTTCATTAACCTGGATATAGTTTATTGCTTCACAAGCATCTACAGATGTACAATCTCTTGAAGCTTTGTAATGTTTTGATGATTGTTTGATCATTAGAGTTATAGAAGGGCATGGAGGCACATTTGGTTCAAATAGAAGCATCGAGGTTTTGTCACAACCTTATAGTATCGAGTGGAGAAGCATATGCAAAAGATCAATAGAGAAGTTACAAAATTGGAATAAAGATTTCATAGTAAGTTTATGCTTCCCCTTTTTTTTACTGCAGTACAACCAGTACTTCTTACGGAATTCAAGCATTTCACTTCTTTCAAATAGCTAAAGACTACACTTTTTCATGTATGCAATTGATGTCAAATGGTTAATTTAAGTTCCCAAGGTGGAGTGGTGCAAAGTTCAATAGAAGTATAGAACCATTGTCTACGTTAGCTGCCTATCCGAGAATAAAGGTGGATAGAAAATGTTTAGATCAAGAAACTGAGATGCTTGCAAGGAGGAGTTATGTTTGATGTTTGGGGTGACTTGTTCTTGTGACATGGGAACATATTATTCGGTATATTGCTTAGGTATGAGGATGGTGGAAAGGACTCTGACACGTGGCTACATCTTGGGGAAGGAATTTTTTACTACAAAGCCTAAGGTTGAAGATTTCTACAAATGGTTTCCCAGCTGCAAGAAGCTTGAGACAATAAAAGTTGGCCACAATGAACTCTTTGGCTTTTGATCTTTTGAGTAAAACTAAAATGAATTTGTGTGTCTTAAGTACAATGTTGAAATATCATTGATATATTCAATCACGTGGAATGAAATAAAATCTTAGTTATTCATTGTTAGGATCACCAATGAGTTAAATTACTACGGGGAAATAAAACACGCACCTTACTATTAAGTAATATTGGGATACTGCTGAAATTTTAGTCCTTCGACTTTGTTCGACCTTTTTTGTTAAAAAAATATTGTCAGATTCTTAAGAAAACTGAAGTTTAAGGAATGTTTTGCCTCTTCTTAGTTTTTCAGTTTCTTCCTAGTACAACAATCTGATCTCTTTGACGCCTTCATTCAAATATCCAGTTTTTCCCCTTTCTTTTGCCTGATTGAATTATTTGAAGTGTCTAACTGAGTCTATAGCTTAGAATTGTCTTTGTTGGATAAAATAATAAAAATGATACTTTAACCAAAAAAATAATTGAATAAAAATATTATAGAAATAATGATTAAAAATTTTTATTTACTTCATAATCCATACAGTTCTTCAACACAAAAAGTATAGTATGAAAAGTTACATAAATTTTTTAATTGATAATACCGCGCATCGCAAAGTGGGAATCAATTAGTTTTCCAAATTTGAAACAATAGTCTTGTATTAAAAATTAAGAAAATAAGGGAAAAAAGAAGAAGCGAATTGATACATTTACCCAAATTTGAAACAATAGTCTTGTATTAAAAATAAGGGGAAAAAGAGAAGCGTTAAAATCATGAATAGAGTGAAGAATGACTTATGGGATATCATGAGCATCGTATCCCTAGGTCCTACTGTAATAATGTGAATTCTTGTTATGCATTCCTATAATTTAATTATCCACATACATGGTATGCTTGAGATAAGTACAAGAATTGTTCAGGATAAATACAGTTAGACCAAAATGATACATTTGTTCGGGCAATTGTTATACCGTATCCCTGGTGTATCACATAAGTATAATAAAAATGTATTTTAAGATTATTATTTGTGCATTATATTATTTATGCAGTAAGTACAATCAAATTACAATAATGTACAATAACACAGAAAATAATGCATAATATGGCTCTGTTTGGCAGAGCTGTGCTTATGAGCAAAACTGGGTTATTTTGAAAGCAGGGAGAGACCAGGTTCTTCTTTTCCTAAAAAATAGCTTCTTCTTTCAAAATCACCTATTTTTTAGCACTTTACCAAGCACTAAAAAGTATTTTGCTTATAAGCTCTGTCAGACAGACACAAAATTAGGGCCATCTCCGACAATTTGGAGGCCCTATGCAAAATATAATACATTAACATAAAATTATCAAATAAAATTTATATTATTTGGATATTACGGTTTTTCAAAACAAATTATAAAGATAAAGATAAATTAATAATACTTCTCAATTACGATTAAATAAAATATCAAAAATACTACATGATAGAATGTAAAACCCATAAATTATTGTGGATGTGTGTATTGATATATAGTGAGTACAAAGGGTATACAATACCTAAACAAATATGGAACATGATATACACAAAACCAATCAGAAAGTGTATTCATTTCTTATCCTGATTCTAATTGATTTACATCTTTATTACCCCCCTCAAGCAAAGTGAATGACTGGTCGTAACGCAAAGCTTGGAACATAGAAACTCAAACTGAGGATGGGGTAGACCCTTCGTAAAGATGTCAGCAAGCTGCAAGTCCGTAGAAACAGGAGCAACCTTGAGCTTGCTAGAAGACACCATCTCACGCACAAAATAATAGTCAATATCAATGTGCTTAGCTCTCTTATGAGAAACAGGATTATGAGCTAGAAAGAGAGCACTATTATTATCACACAGCAAGATGGGTGAGGTGCGCGACGTCACACGTAAGTCCCGAAGAAGATTCATCAACCAAGCTAACTCCGCAGCAGTATTTGCCATAGCACGGTACTCTGATTTTGAACTAGAACGAGAAACTGTAAGCTGTTTCATAGCACTCCAGGAAACCAGGTTACCACCAAGGAAAATGACATAACTATATGTAGACCTACGAGTCTCTATACAAACGAGCCCAATTAGCATCAGAGTAACCCAAAACTGGTAAAACATAGGAGTTTGCATGAAATTGAAGACCATAGTGGAGTGTACCATGAACATAGCGCAAAATCCGATTGACAACTGGTCATCATTATGAGCCTACATATATTGACTGACCGTATTCACAGCATAGGACAAGTCGAGAAGTGTGATTGATAGCTTCTGTCGCTCACCAACTAAAGAACGATAAAGTGTAGGGTTTCCGAACGGCTTACCGAAAAAGCTGGATAGTTGCAAAAAAGCCACAAATAGAATAGCAACAGGCACAGAGTCTTATATTTTAGCTCGCAGTAAAATGTCTCTGGCATATCTGGCTTGACCAAGGAATAAGCCTTAGAAAGTATGAATAACCTCCAATCTCAAAAAATACTGCATAGTGCCAAGATCGGTAATCTTAAACTCCTGATTAACCCAATCAATAAGAACATGACCATCATTCCCAGTAAGAATAATGTCATTATCATAAACTAATAAATAGAGTAAAGAGGCACCTTGTGAGAAAACAAATAATGAGGCATTTGAAGAACTTCATACAAAACCCAAGCCAATAAAAAAGGAACTGAAAGACCGATACCAAGCGCGTGGAGCTTGCTTCAAACCATAAATGACCTTGCGTAGAAGACAAACATAATCAGGACGCATAGGGTCTTTGTATCCAGCATGATGCTCCATGTAAACTGGAGACTCCTGAATGTCATTTAAAAAAGCATTCTTTACATCAAACTGTCACAATGGCCAATTGCGATGAACAACAATAGATAAAATAGTACGAATAGTAGAGGCCTTCACCACTGGACTAAAATTATGATCATAATCAAAACCAAACAATTACGAAAAACCCTGAGCAACTAACCTCGCTTTGTGTCGGTCAAGGGAGCCATCAGATTTATACTTCAACCTGTAAACCCACTTGGAATCGACAACATTTGCATGGGAAGGATGAGGAACCAGCTTCCGTGTTTATTGAGTGCACAAAGCATCCATCTCTAAGTCCATAACAGCAACCCATTCAGGATCCTTGAAAACCCAGTGATGACTCAGAGGCTTAGTCTTAGAAAATAAAGCACTCAGTAAACTAGAAATATCATATTCAGAAAAATCCTTGTACCGTAGAAAACCAGTGCACATGCGAGTAGTCATCGGATGCCAAGAAGAGGGACCCACAACCAATGAAGGCATGGATCCCGAGGATGATGCGGAGGTTGAGGCGGGGGGCACAGAACTTAAGGCAGCCGGTGGCAGCTCAACAGGCGGCGGTGATGACGGTAGTGGAAAAGTAGGGGCGACCGATGAATTTGATGAAGATGCCGAAAGCTGTAGAGGCGGCGCATGGTGTACACGCGCGACCGGGGAGGCCGCCGCATGAGTCGGTGGTAGTGGCATCGTCGGTTGTGCTGGCGGTACTGGCTGGTGTCAGACACGCTGCTGGTCACCATGTGGTAAACAAATTCATTTTTCTAAATAACCCTGAGCTTTTGACACACTTGGAAATTTTGAATTTTCTAAAATAATAGGTGGTTGTGCAGTAAAAGATGGCTCAAACACTTCCGATGGAACAGACAAAGGATCAAAAAAGCAGAAACATCCAGTGATGAAGAATTTGTAACAGTACCAGTGCGGGTAGCTGGAAAAAATAACTCATCAAACCGAGCATGGGGAGTGATGTACTCTTTCTTTGTAAGAGGATCAAGACATCAATAACCCTTGTACTGAGAACTGTATCCCAAAAATATATAAGACATACTCCGAGGGGCCGGTTTATGCGTGACATAGGGCCTTAAATAAGGAAAAACTTGACAACCAAATGGATGAAAATTGGAGTAGTCAGGTGTAGTGCGAAAAATATTAGAGAGTGGAGACTGACCAGATAAAACCAAAGTAGGCAGTCTGTTGATGATGTAGACCGCCGTAGAGAAAGCATTATACCAAAATGAATGATGAAGGCCAGAATGAAAGAGCATCAACAAACCTGTCTCCGTAATATTATGATGATTCCTCTCTGCATGACCATTTTGCTCAGGAGTGTAAGGACAGGAAAGCTGATGATGAATGGCCTTAGATGCAAAATGAGTCCGCATGCGATGCTTTACAAACTCGGTTCCACCATCACTCTGAAATACCTTGATGGTGGTAGAGAACTAATTCTCAACAAGAGCTTCAAATTGCATGTATGCCTCCACAAAATTAGACTTTCGTCGTTGAGGAAATAACCAAGTAAACCGAGATAAATTATCAATAAAAATGACATAATAAAAGTGCCGGGCGCGAGAGACAACATATGAGGGTCTCCATAGGTTACAATGAACTAAATCAAGTATACATGGTGCACATTTTTAAATTATTATTAAAAGAAAGACGCTTGCCTTTAGTCATCTCACAAGAAGAACACAAATGAGGCTTAGGCAGCAAACTATTGACTTGACAGACTACCAGTCTTACTTAAAGCAGAAATTACATTAAAATGAACATGTCCTAAACGACTATGCCGGAGCTCAAATGGGGCGTTGGCTTTATTTGCATTAACAAAAAATACTAAAGTAGCACCACCATAATCTAAAATGTAGAAACCTCCCTCACTATGTCCTCGGCCCACGAGCTCCTTGGTAACCTTGTTCTGAATAGTGAAAACATTGTCATCAAACCAAACAACAACATTTAGATCCCCGGTCAACTTGGCAATAGATAACAAATTCTTGATGATGTGGGGAACAACCAAGACATCAAATAAAGTAAGGGAATCAGAAATCTGGGAATTGCCAATATGGGAAATATGCAAAGAGGAAAAATAAACACGACGACCATTATAAGGAGCTACGCTATCCAGGTTGGATGCAGAAATAGTCATGTGATTTGTAGCACCAGAATCTATGTAACAATCTAGAGTTGCATTGTTTTGTTGATAGTACTGTGGCTAAGCCGTTTCTGCAGTATTTGCAATATCATCGTGACCAACATGAGAAAGCTTGTAGCAGAATTTAACAAGATGACCGGGACGATGACATCACTGACAGACGTAGGTGTCACCGCCACGGCCACCCGACACGGATGAAGGACCGCTGAACGGCGATGGATTCCGGCCACCGCCACCGCAACGACCTCGACCTCTCCCCCTTCATCGTCCGGTACCACGACCTTCCCTATCACGGTTATCCTGTCTGGACGCCTGTTGACTAGCAAAAAAAGCAGCAGGTGCAGGTCTAGAAGTTGACGAACGAACTTTGAGATGTAACTCAAAATTCTCAGCATCAGCAACAATAGAGTATAAAGGTGGTAATGGATATCTCAACCGACAGAATTAGAAAACTCAGAGAATTGTTGGTTCAAACCACGACAAAAAATAACAGTAGCATCCTCATCATGAAGAGGATGCTTGAGCACACGTAGTTCATCAATAATGTTCTTAAAGCGAGAATAATAATCATGAACAGAATGGTCATCTTAACAAACGCCGTACAAACGATCATAAAGAAAAAGGCGATGAGAACGAGAATTGTTCTGGTACTTTGTAGCTAAAGCACCCTATACCTGAGCAGCAGTGACCATACCGTCAACTACTGACATTGCAGGTGGTAACATGGATGAGAAAAGAGCAAGCTGGACCAGTTGATCCTGCTGGATCCAAGCATCACGAGCCTTGTCCTCCTCAGAAGTCTTTTTATCGGTTTCTTTGGAAGTCAAGCTCATAGGAAGATCAGGGCACTTGGCAGATCCATCAACAGAACCAATCTAATTGATGATACAAAGAACAAAAGTAACCTGAGTACGCCAATGAGCATATTTGGAACCATTAAGCTTGATGGTGATACAGCTGATCAATGATGGAAGCATAATTGACGTCATCGGTAAAGCAGGAACATATCCAAACTCAAGAGAGAAATCAAATTGCACCAAACACACAACAAGCTTGTGAATGGTAGTGGACGACTGATTTAACTAATGTGCAAGGATAGAGTAGCAACTATAAAAAAGCAGACGGCAGCACTGGAGAGCAGACCGATCGACAGCGCGTGAGATCACGACGGCGGCACGTGCATTGGTGGAGCAAGATCCGATCGGCCAATTTCGACGAGTAGAGGTTGCAGCGGCAGAGATTGGTGGTTGAAGGTGGGTGGGCGCAACCTACAATCGAAAAACGGGAAGAAAAATAATTGAAATTTTTAGGAAAAGCCAAAGAATATTTAGTGAAACTTGACTGATCTCATGATAGAATGTAAAACTCACAAATCATTGTGCCTGTGTGTATTGATATATATATATATAGTGAGTACAAATGGTATACAAGATCTAAACAAATATGGAACATGATATACACAACATCAATCACAAAAGATATTTCTTTCTTATTTTAATTCTAATTAATTTACATCTCTATTACTATACATTGAGTTCTTACAAATATAAATTACTGTTATTTTTCATCTAACCCTTGTTTGTTTGTTTTGGGTGCTATAAATCTACATCCAAGAATATTAGTAGTAGATCATATGGAAATCAGAAATAGTATGTCCCGGACAAGGCAAATTATGTGGTGGGGGATTATTCCATATACAGCCTTTAACCTTTATTAGACACACAAAAGAAAGAGCATGGAAAAGCAAATTCTTCCCATAAAAGCTTCCTTTGTTCCTAATTTTCCACACACAACCTTTCTTCGCCACTAAGCTCAAGTTTATCTTTGTTGATCTAAACTGAATTAATATTAAAATTTAAAAAGGGTAAAAATAAGAATAATAATGTGATAAATTAAATTAAATTTTATTAAAATAATATGAATTGAACTGAAACGCCAATAAATTCTGAAGAACGGTGGTAAGTAAAGTCCAATTCCCGTTAACAAGGTAACATTGCCGGATTCATAAGATCAGATATGCTACTGCATTATAGATTTCTTGGTGGAGCAATAAATTTATAATAAAAAAAGAGTGGGTTTCCTGACAGGCGGTCTGTCCATAAGCTTATGGACAGACCACTTATTTCTTACCTTATACATTGCATTTCTTAAATTACATACAAAATTTAAAATTTTTGAAAATATTTTTTTATATCATATATTTATATATTTTCACCTTCAAATACATATTATTACTTGTTTTAACTTATAAAATGCAATATTTAAATTTTATAAAAAATTACAACATTTAAGTCAAATGCCCCTGAGGACTGTCCATAAGCTTATGGAAAGGTCAGACTTTCCCATAAAAAAATACTTGATGTTATGTTCCAATAGATCCAAGTATGTACATGTTGTGCATATACATATATAATCTCCGCTAAATGGTATAAATAATTTGTGTAAAACCAATTGATTCAAGATATCATCAAGGACGGGATGAATTCGTTATTTAAAAGTATGGGAATGAAAAATTGATGAGATTGGTATGAACAAAATGAGTTATGTTTTTGCTTGGTAGGCTATATTTTTGAGTGCTGCTGTTTGGCTCCTCCCGTAGTTTTGGTGAGTGCGTGAGAGAGAAAGTAGAACAAAATGAGTGTGCACCAACTGGGAAAGCCGCGCCACTAAAAGGACAAAACCACGCGGCGTGCCACATCAGCTCACGTTCTTCCCCCACCACCCCCACGTCTCCGTTAACCTCCAACGTTATTTTTGTAAATGCTAGTAATCCATCCCCATTAACAACCTTAACTCTAACAACCCAACTTAATTCCTTCCAACTCCGAAATTCCCCCCACTC
The DNA here is from genome assembly GCA_037428765.1 of Rubia yunnanensis. Taxonomy (NCBI): domain Eukaryota; kingdom Viridiplantae; phylum Streptophyta; class Magnoliopsida; order Gentianales; family Rubiaceae; genus Rubia; species Rubia yunnanensis. Next base: position 43,784,935 of record CM075069.1, on the reverse strand, counting down.
TCTCTCTCTCTCTCCCCGCATTAACTTCCTTCCGCTTTTTGGAATTAGGGGTGGCAATGAATTCAACGTACTGCTAAAAAAAGCATTCTTAGTTTTATGGAATTTAATCGCGTCTCCTTTTTAGTTCCGCAGCTAGTTGAACAGGTTTTTAAGTAAGGAATTAGTTTGTTTTTGTTGTGATTAGGATTGCGTGTTAGTAAATAGTGGGATTATCAATGCCTTCCCGGAGACTACACTCGGGGCGCCGCGGCGGCGGCATTGACCGGAGAGTGCCTAGTGCAGCCAAGCATCAGAGCGGCGCGATCCCGGTTTCCCGAGCTATACCTGTCAAAGGTGGTCAAGGCATTAAGTCGGGTTCTGTCATGGATACGAGCTCAGATTCCGAGAGTGAAGCTTATGGTTCGCGGTACTCGGTTGAAACATCACCCCAAGATGACAAATATAACTATGGTACCGTTTTTCAGGATGCACTTTGTGGTGTACTGGTCAATGTTGGTATGTTACTGTTTGTTCGCACTTTCGATTCTCGGTGTGACTGTTCGTTTTCAGGTCAAGCGGGGAGAAGTTTCGGAAATCAGGGGAGCCAAGGGAGCAGAGATGCAGGGTTTTCGATTGGGGATGATTCTTCGGAGGCTTACTATTTCAATGTTAACTTTCAGCCTGATGTGAAGAAGGCTACCAGACAGGTTTGTGGTTTGGAGTTTTCTCTATTATTAAAATCCATAATTTGGCTAGATGATGTACTCAGAAGTAACTTGATGGTATCATGACTAGGCATGGCAAGCAAGATATTTATTCTTTGTATTGAAATAGTTAAAATGGCTCTGATTTGATTTGCGTCTTTTAATGCTTAGGTAGTCTTTTTGGTAAGTGCTTCTTCTAATTTTCATCTGCGTTAGTGTTTATTCTGCCATAGATCCACGTTGGCCGTTCATTAGAACTCCGTTTATCATGTTGAGGCTATGGTACTTTTATCAACTTCGTTCTAGTCCTTGGGTAGTGTGGAATAGGTATTTCCGAAAACATGATCAGTTGAAGCTGCATGACCCAGTCTTCTAAAATTTGATATTTAGTTGTCAGTGTTCAATTTGGGGAGTTTCTATCCATCTACTTTAGAGTCATTGGAAGAATTACATGGTGTATGGGGAATTAGAATCATATTGGTGCAAGTCCCAGAGATAGACTGTCCACTGGTAGCTTGCTGGTCTATAGTTAGATTGTGCTTAGCCAAGTAAATGAGGAAGGTTGCTTTACTCTGATGCCAGCTTACAACTTTGTCAAATCTCATCATATGGATCATTTAAGAAATTAAGACACTGAAGATACATTCACATAATTGAGCAGTTTAATTACTTGAATGTTGTCCCGTAGAGATAAAACCTTTTTGTACACAATAATACTGCTTCCCATGTTATAGCTTACAAATATCTGGTTCTGGTATAATAATGTGTCTGGAGGAACACCACAAAAAGTTGTTGCTCCTCCTCATTCTGTTCTACTCAAACTGGCATGTCTGAAGCTGGTTAACTTCAATTTTTCGTGGTAGTTGATTAAAATTTTCAGAGTTGATAGCAACACTGAATATGATTTTGTTTTGATCTTGTTATGAGATTTCAACATTCTTTCTGGAGGCCACTTTATATGTTTAAGGTCAAAGTGAGACATTGAGCTGTAAGTATCTGGATGTTTCTGACCTTTGATAGTTATGCTTCAGGTTTCTGAAAGTGTAAGAGTGCAAATTCACAAGTTACCTGATGATGGGGTTCCTAGTGCTCCACCACTGACAGGCTCTGATTTAAAAACAAACCACGTGCCTGAGCTATTTCGAACCGCATTTCACCATCCTTCAGAAAAACCAGAAGCTGCGAGTAGAACAGCAACTGGCAATAAATTCCCAGAAAGTGTCAATACAGAGGATATTTGTGATGAATCTTCAAGGTATGGTTTCTAAATTGTTGAAGATAGCTCTTTTGAAGTACTTATTTGACTTGAACAGCTTTGTATCATCGAAATTCGGAGCTGTCTTGTAAGAATCTCTGGTGACTATAATATTGTTTTAAAATGCCACAGGTCTGCTGGAGTATCATCTCTTTCCTTACCTGCAAAGGTCCCTACATTTCATGCAAGGTGGAAAAAACAGCATATAATGTGAATTTCAATTAACATTTTCAGCTTTATACTTTATTTGATTGTAATTTAGATAGTGTGTGATTAAATTCTTGCCTTTGCCTTTTGAATTATCACAGTGGGCTAGTTTCGTGGAGCGCTTTTATTTCATATGATGCATGTGTTAGGCTTTGCCTGAACGCGTGGGCCAGTCAATGCAAGGAAGCTCCTATATTCTTAGAGAATGAATGTTCGGTTCTGAGAGATGCTTTTGGGTGAGATTCTTGAATCTTCTTCTGTTTCAAATATGGATTTGTGTTTGGCTCATCCTGGTTAGAATGCTATGGATGATGATGATATCCGTTGAATGGAGAATATTGGCTCCTATAAACTTTCTTTGTTTAAAAGCTGCAGAATATTGATTGGGAGTTTTGTGGTAATTAATCATGTAAAAAGCGGAGTTGGTCCTTTTAGGTTGAGGTTCTTTGATTGGCAATGGAATGTACAGAAAGAAGTTTCTTGTTACATAGCATTGAATCACATTTGCATGTTTTATGTACTATATTTTCCTCTTATTCTTTGCCAAATGGAATTGTTTACCACCGTTTTAGAAAAGCCAAAGTAATGCTTAATTTTGAACCTTTTGTAGTTTGAAGCAGGTTTTATTACAACCTGAAGAAGATCTCTTGAGGAACAGGTCTTCAGAACTAGTCAGTGAAGCAGCTTGTCTGAAACCAAAGAAGATTTTTGGCAAGATCAAGGTGCAAGGTATTACCATTGAAAACTTCTGAAGTTTAATTATGTACAGGAAGCTTGGATTGACATTATTTGAATTTGTTTTGCTTTTGCAGTCCGTAAAGTAAAAATGGGTTTAGAATCACCCACAGGATGTAGTATAGTAGCTTTCAAACCTCCAATGCAGAAGCTGGAGTCTCTACGGGGTTGGTTATCCAATATGAAATCAACCCTTTCTTCTGAGTGGAAAGCCTACAAGAAAGTACGGGTTGGCCCTCACATGCCTTCAAATTGTTCTCTTTCGCGTCGGAGCTTGGCATATTTACATTCTGGAACTCAGTACGCAAAAGAATTGCCGGAGTTTGTCAAACTTGGTGTAACAGCTTTACGCAACCATTCAGCATCATATGAATTAGTGCAAGGTACAGTTCATCTTTACTACACTTTTAAAAATATATATAACTTCTAAAATATAGGTTTAACTTCCAAGTCTCCTGACTTTCCTCATGTTACATTTCTTACTGTTTAAAGTCTCATATAGACGTTTGAAAATGGTTAATCAGCAGAAACATATTCCTGCTCCTTGAGACTGAAAAGTTCATCTGAAGAGGATACAGTAAAAGTCCAGCCTGGATCTGGCGAGCCTCATATCTTGTGAGTTTTCTATCTCCTTTTGTCTATGGGTTAACCCATAAGAAGCTAGGTAATGAATTTTCTTCATTTTGCAATACAGCCTACCTGATGGATTGGGGGATGCTCTTATTATTGAAGTCCATGATTCCAAGAAGAACTATTGTGGGCGGGTAGTAGCTCAGGTCGTTGAAATTGCTGATGACTCGGTAGGTTATGGATATTAGAATTCATTTCTCCGGTGTATACTTGGATTTCTTGGCCAGAGATATCATTGTGTGGATTTGAGTGCAGGCAGACAAGCTGCGCTGGTGGTCTATATATCAGGAACCAGAGCATGAGCTTGTTGGGAGGATACAATTATATATTAACTACTCAACTAGTCCAGATGAGATGAGTCATCTAAAGGTCTGTCTGTGATTTCTGATTGTGATGTATCAACATTTTGATGCAAATGATGTTAATGAAAATTACATTTATAGCTTTTTATTCCCTTACAAAGTCAAACTATCCATGACCGTATGGTGTCAAATTTTTAGGCTGGCGATACAGTTTCTAGTCTTGATACTGGACACACAATCTGCACAATCGGACATAGAATTGGATATAGGAATCTGTTGGCATCAGAATGTGGATGTGTATTTTGCATCTTAAAACTACTTCTTTAGTGCTATTAATTTCGATGTGTTTAAACAAGTGGTATAATAGGCCTTGCAGTATAAGCTTCTTCAATGGTCTATTAATCCTTTCTGAAATTTATATTTCTGATGATCAGCTAAGTTTTGGGACTAAAGTTCAGATGTTTTTGTGGTTTTTTGTGACTTCTATAAGAAAGTAACCTTTTCACATTATTTTTAACTATTATAATAGACTTCAAACAAAATTTGAAAGGAAAAGCTGATAGAGACTTGTTAAAATGAGAAACTACAGCTACAATGTTTGATAAATTAAGATGCACACTGCTGTTGTAAATAGGCTATGATTCTGAACCATCCGCTCTTGTGTTATCTTAGTGTGGTTCTATTGCGGAGACCGTTGCATATGATTTTGTATTGGAGACAGGCATGAAAATACAGAAATTTCAGCAGAGAAATCTTTTGCTACATGGTCCATGGAAGTGGCTGGTAGATGAATTTGCCGCATACTATGGGGTTTCTGATTCATACACTAGGCTGAGGTAATTAGTTTTAATTGTTGTTCAGAGATGAGTTTGAGTAATGGTTATAGTACCTTTTTGGAACACAGGAGATATAATATTGTAGTAGATTTGAAAGACTTCATTTTGTTTCAGGTATCTCTCCTACATTATAGATGTTGCTACACCTACTGCAGACTGTCTACAGTTGGCATATGATCTGCTATCACCCGTGGTGATGAGAAGCAAAAACAAAGAGACATTGAGTCACCAAGAGGTAGGAGAAATTTGATTAAAACCTCAGAATTATCAGCTGTTGATGTTATTCATCTGAGTATATATATAGCTCGGTGCACTACTTTATGATTTTTGCTTCATCTATTCAACAGTTTCGCAAAAGTTACTGTGGATACTTCTAGTTTACCTTTTAAAAAAACCAATTTGTTGGGTATTACTATTCCCTGCACTTTACTCTTACCATATCTCCATTTCTGGAATAGCATCCTCCTTCTACCATTTATCATATTGCTTTCTTACATGACTTGTTCTTGAATTCATGAACATGTAAAGTTATTAAGCTTAATTTTTTTTATATTGAGAGGCTCTGTTACTGTTAAAGCAGTCTTCTAAAAAGTTCATATTTTATTCCAACCAGAATCGGATGCTGGGGGATGTTGTCGAACAAATTGAGCAGATTCTTTCTTTAGTGTTTGAGAATTATAAATCTCTGGATGAGGAAAAGCTATCAGGGATAGATGACATATTCAGATCAGCTACTGGAGTTGCTGCACCTGCTCTGGTACCAGCTCTGAAGCTATACAAGCTTCTGAATGACATTCTCTCTCCTGAGTCACAATTGAAGCTCTGCCGATATTTTCAGGTAGTGGAAGGTATTACGGCATATAGTTTATCTTTACTTACCACCTCCTTTCGTTTCCAACCATCATTTTTTGTGCAGATTGCAGCAAAGAAGAGGTGCACGAGGCACTTGGCAGAAACGGATGAGTTTGTGTCCAAAAATAATGCGAACAATCAGATGGATCCAGTTGCATTTTGTACAGCTTATCAGAAAATAAGATCTACGTGCTTATATGTCAAACATGAAATATTCACTGATATAGAGATACACAATTCTAATGTGCTTCCAAGGTAACATGGTAGCCCTTTTGGCTCTTTTTTTGTTTTGAGGGGTGGGAATATCTGGGGAAATAAAAACTACTGTGATTGTTTACTGTACAACTTTTGAAGTTGACCAAGTAATGATGTGTATGCCACTTTACAGAAGTTCTACATTTTTCATGTAAATCAGTGAGACAACTGAGCTGAAGGGGAACTCTAAAATTTCTTACTAAGTTAGAAGCTTAAAAGCTCCCTGTGGAAACATCACCTAAGATTACATTGTGCTATAATTTTCTTTGAATGCTCTTTACAATAAAAATTTATGCTTTTACCTTTGATTACGTTCTTATGCAGTCAGAGTTTTTTGTCTTGTTCAGCTTCTAACTTGATATTTCATTCTGTTTGTGTTTGTAGCTTTCTAGACCTTCCAAATCTTACTTCATCAATATATAGTACGGATCTCAACCGTAGATTGCGAGCATTTCTTGTTACATGTCCTCCCGGTGGTCCACAAACATCAGTAACTGAACTTGTAATTGCAACAGCTGATTTTCAGAGAGATCTTACATCATGGAACATTAAGTAATACTGTGTTTTTTGGTTGATTGTATAGTATAGTCCTTTCTGTTATCCTTAACCTTACGATTGCTATAATTGTGCAGGGCTGTTAAAGGGGGAGTTGATGCAAAAGAAGTGTTCCATCTGTATATAAATCTATGGATACAGGAAAAACGCCTCGCCTTGCTTGAATTGTGCAAGCCTGATAAGGTAATCTATTGGTTCACCATTCATTTCTAAGAACGGAGACTCAGTTACGTGGAGCTTTCCGACAAAAGTCAGCTGCATCTCAATGCCTTCTCTCTCCTAAGCTTGTTGGTGAACTTTACATTTTCCCAGGTCAAATGGGCAAGCATCCAGACTCAGCATTCCACAACTCCTTTTGTGGACGAGATTTATGATCAGCTGAAGGAGACGCTAAAAGAGTATGATGTCATCATTGGTCGGTGGCCAGAATATACCATTCAGTTGGAAAGTGCCGTGACAGATGTTGAGAAGGCAGTTGTGGAGGCTATGGAAAAGCAGTACGCTGACGTGTTGTCTCCATTGAAGGAGAGCTCATTGCCGATTAAATTAGGCCTCAAATATGTTCAGAAAATTGCGAAAGGCAATCAAAGTGCTTATTCTGTTTCCAAAGAGGTAAAAGTTCTTTCATATTATAATGTTTTGTACTTAGCCTTCTCTATTTCACTAACAAGAAAGTAGCTTTCTTCTCAACATTTTTTCAGTTAGGGATCTTTCTGAATTCCATGAAAAGGATTCTGGATGTTTTGCGGCCTTCAATAGAATCACAGATAAAGATGTGGGGTACTTGCATCCCCGATGGTGGGAGTGTGGTCCCAGGCGAGCACATGAGTGAAGTAACGGTAATGCTGAGGACCAAATTGCGAATGTTCACGCAATCCATCATGGAAAAGCTCGTAGAAAATGTAAGTTTGAGTTTTGGTTTTTAGTTACCCTATCTCGTGTTTGGTTATTGTATACATTCTGGTGACTTGTTCCGAATTTCTTCATTAAGACCCGTCTGCAAGCTCCTACGAAGTTGAAGAAGATTATCCAAGATTCGAAGGAGAATGTGATTGAATCGGACATAAGAAGCCGGATGCAACCTTTGAAGGAGTTGATCGTGAAGATGATTGATCAGCTTCATGCCCTCTTCGACCCTCAAGTTTTCATCATTTTAACCAGAGGCTTTTGGGATCGGATGGGACAGGTGTGTAAAATATGTTAAAATTAGGCAGAGGATTGATTTTTCGTGGTTTACTCATAAGCACCATACTTACCTTCTCTATTGCTGCAGGACATGCTGAAGTTCCTAGCAGAAAAGAAAGAAAACCGGTCCTGGTACAAAGCCTCACGAGTTGCCATATCAGTGAGTTGAATTAACTTATAATGTCCTTATACTTTCTCTTGGTTCAAATTCGATCCATTTTTGTGCCTGAGATTAGCGTGGGATTATCTTTTTTCTTGACAATATTGTTTTTCAATATTGTTTTTTTTGCAGGTTTTAAATGAAATATTTGCATCCCAAATGCAACGATTGCTAGGAAACTCACTAGGTGAGAAGGATTTGGAACCCCCAAGATCCATTCTTGAAGTGAGATCCATGCTTTGCAAGGATTCAGTGAACCACAAAGACAACAATTATTTGTACTAAAATAGTATTGTGGTGAGTTTTCTTGTATACATATAGGACAGGACAGGTATACCCATGACCACCCGCAAGTCATGGTTTTGTCACCTCTAACATGCTCATATTGTTTACCAAAATTTTTTATTTGTAAATAAACATCTATTTGCTGATTTTCTTTTTCGTGAAGTTGCTCATTCCCATTCATTCTCCCGATTTATTTTCCCTTGAGAGCAAATGGACTTGAAAGTATATGTCAGAATGAAATACAAGTGTCCGTTGCAAGATGGACATGGATTTCCCACCTACATTTGCTATACCCGTTTCTTTTTTCTTTATTTTTTATCGTACTATACTCGTTTCATAAACCAAACAATTTAAGGAATTCAATAACTTATGTAAAGACCTAGGTTTAAACCCGTCTTTCGATAAACCTGGACAGTATTTCCCAAAACTTTTGACTTATAATAATGCTTAGGGCGTTTATATATGAAATTATGTATTGTCTTATTGCATGAAACTTTAAGGGAAAGTTTGGTTTAGAATTGCTCCAATACATCTTGTTTGGTTTATGAAAATAGATTCATCATTTTAAACTCAACCCTATAATTGAAATATCGACTTTTGAATTTTAGTTTGAGTGCATTTCAATACCCATTCTAATACTCAATTTTCCTTGCACTCTATATAAACTTGCATATTTATATATAGTAATCATATCTCGCAGGTTTTTTGAAACCAAAACCTGTAAGCTTTTTTCGAAATCAGTATCTTTCTTTTTTTCCTCAAAATAATTCACATGAAACATAGTAATAACTATTTTTAATACAATCAAATTCATACAAGAATATTAAGGACATAGACTAATTAATGCAAAAATGGATATTTTAGCACTCCCTGGATGTTTCAAGAAAGACACAGGCACTGAACCATTCCTCGTCGTAATAGCCACCCAGTCCCAATACCAGTGGCCCTGTAGTGGTACTTGTATTAGGGTACAACTTCTGCGCAATGTTCTTGAGTACTATCACATCTTTTCCATACTGTTCTGCTTCAATTCTAGCAGCCACCCCATCAGTACAAAGTTCATTTCTTGCGGAGAAAAATGTAAACTTTTCGAAACCAAAACAGGAAGTGCATGTTCTTTAAGATGAAATTTTGGTTTAAACTCTTTCACCAAGTTCATAGGAGTGTATCTTTTATCCCTGATAAACTGAGTACTTAATGAAGTTCTTTGCAGAGAACTCTAATTTGTCATCATTTTCAGCCTTTTTCCTCCCAATGAGAGCATTCAGCCAAATGTTACCATAGCCCTGTGCAATTTATTACCTCATTTGAGCACCATTACATGATACAACAATCACACCAGAGCATTTCAATCATATCTCGCAAACACATAAATAAAGAAAACCCATTTTTGAGCACCATTAGAAAATACAAGTACAATAGCAAATTGGAATCGGTTATATGAATCATATATAGCAGATGCATAGATGATAAGGAAACATTATTTGCTTAATTGAGCACTATTAGAAAATACAACTACAACAACAGATCATTTAAATCCGCCATGTGGAATTGGCTATATGAATTATATCTCGCAACACAGAGACAAGGAAAAATTATATGTTTATTTAAGCAAGCATCTATAGGCTAAGTTGGATCAGTTATATGAATCATATCTCGCAGACACAAAGATAAGGAAAAGTTATCATTACCCGATTTTGTTGAACAAACCATTTAGCTCATCTCATCTCTCCATTGTAAGGCAACCTTTGCTGAAGCCAAACATGGCACTTTCAATCTTTCTCAAATTCGAACATTTCTTTACATTCCCAACTTGGTATACAATTGTATCTTCTAGGGAACCTCCAACTCTAATCTTAAGGGGGATAAATGTTCCAATCAATTCATCAACTTCTTGTCAAACTGAAGTAGCTGATACCGTAGAGACGACTTGTAAAACATATGCAAAATGAAATCTTTCTTCAATATATACAAACCTTTGAATAAGGCTCTCCGAATCATGAAAAGCCGAGAAAAATTCAATGAAAATTGCTCCAATTTTTTGCTGCAAATTCTCAACTTTACAACTGCAGAACTGTACCAGATTGAAGATGCCAGCCTTTCAACAAGGGCACTGACAATATAGAATTGAGACAACTGAGACTACTTAACAAGTCGTCCCTGCCATATTTGGACAATTTCGTTTAACTGAGATGCATCTTGTATGAATTATTTTCATACAAAAGGCAGCAGAGAGAATTCACTTTCTTCATAAGCCTCTAGTCTAATGTTTTGGGTGTCGCTAAGCAAGATATGCACAATGTTATCAAGCATGTCCTGACATTTTCGCTTCCTTGGCTGAAAGAATCCTTCCAAAGGTTGCTCCTGATATCTGATGTCCGATGTGGCTCATGAGATCAATCATGGACAATGATGGACGAGCCCACCAATTTTGCATTGTTCCACGTTAGCAATCACATTGAAAACAATGGAATTCTATGAAGCACTCACGGACATGACCTTGCTCTATGTAGGGTGAGCTTTATCTAATCAGATTGAACAAATACAAACACCTACACATATGGATCCATGATATGATTCCTGCAGATCGCACAATTGTCACAACAATATCTACACAAAGTACACACACAAAATACTTAGAAACCCTATCAAAGCAATAAAAAGAAACTCCTCGGTAATCAAAGCAAACGATACGTTACATGAATCGAATGATCAACTACCCCAGGCCCAAAGAGCGATGGCATTCCACTTCTTAATCTCGAACTGCTTGGGTTTCTTCATGAGCCTCTTGTCTAATGTTCTAGGTTTAGGTAAACTTAGATGATATAAACTTGCAATTAAAAAGAGTTATACACACACAAGATATTCACAAGATAGTTCCCTTTCAAGCAAAACAATAACTGACTTCATACAGGTTAACCCAATACCTCCTACTATTTTAATCTACTATAAGAATGGAGATACTATTTGGAAATAGTTTGAAAACAGGATGATGGCATCTCTAAGCAGAAAAACCGTACTCTGCAATATCTCCCTATGGAGGAACAGGGAGATGCAAAACTTTAACAATAAACCACTACAGAGTATATGATACTCTAGAAAAAATAATTGAAAGATCACCTACGAGAACTACAGAAAGGGGCGAAAATCACATCGATCACTTCATTAAATCGTTTCTGAAAAGGTGACTAACTGAGAAACACTATCACTGGCAGCAGGAACATTATGAACCACCCTAACCTCCTTGCCGACACGAATACCATATATCATGCATTGACAAATGGCTTACAAAAATAAACATGTAATGTATCTGCATCATCTATTCTAACAGATGCTTTCCTAATTCAACATGATCAATTTCTTCTAGCTAATCATATTTTGTGCTTTTTATTAGGGCTTGCCCACTCTGCAGTGCAATGTGTGTGAAGATGTTGTGCATGATTTTGCCCCAAGTTATGAAATATCCTTGCAATGATGCAAACTGTACATATGAACATAAATATAATGCTATGTGATATAACCAAGAACTGGTACAGTGTAGCCACCTCTCCACACAAAACAAATTTAACCCGACAAAACATCCATAGGATCCCCCCACTCTCGTTCAACAAAAACCATTCGCAATGAAAACCAATACTAATACTTAGATGTAGCAAGAATGACTGAGCCCGACTGTCCCCAGAGATTGACTCTTTCATTTCACATTCTCACTAATAAGACCTTCTGGGATCTCTTTCTTGATATGTAACCTACAAAAGCATCATCGGGATCATGTTAGCAACAATTTGAGGACGAAAATTCCATACATTTCAAATAACTGCTAATAGAATTCTAGCTAAAGTAACTATTGATCTAAAAGTCCAAGCTCTTTCATCCTTGTACTACAATATATTTAACTGCTCTCCCACTGCCTCTATGAAAATTTCTTTTTTACTTTTTACCCCTACATCTAGTTTAACAGTTACAATTGAGGAAAGAATTGAGAGGACAATAGCGCCAAAGAAAACAGCTTCAACCTTTTTTTTTTGAAGCGAACGTGCTGGTTATATCATACATCAAAATTAAGATTATACCAACATCTACTTTGGACTTGGATACATCTGAATTGGAGAACTTAATTGATATAGTATGATATTAACATAATTAATATTTTCAACATCTTAATTGGAGAACTTTACCTTGGTAGAGTATAGCGTGGTTCCGGTGATTTCAATCGTGGAAGGTGAAGGTCGATGCTGGGGCATTTGATTGGAGATCGGACTGAAGACAATGCTCCACCTTTTCCTACGCCTCTAGTCCCGCTGATTATTCCACCTTTCCCTACGCCTGAAGTTCACCCAATTACCCGTCGACTAGGGCTGGTCATGGGTCCCGGCAGCAGACCGTCAAATGGATTAATTGGATAAATCTATTATCTAAACTTAATGAGTCTTTATCCAATAGGTCATTATCTAATTAATCAATTTATTAATGAGTCATAATTAATTGAGTTATAAATGGATTGGGTCATTAAATGGACAACCCACGAGATATTCATATGACCCAATGGGTTAAAATATATTATCCAATAAGTCACTATCCAATAAGTCATTATATAATTAACTCAATAAGTTATCATTCAATATTTTCTTCTGATTTGGGTTACAAGTTGTCATTATCCAATGAGATCGGGTATTAAATGCTCATTAGTTTTTGGGATTGGGCGGGATGAGAATAATTGTGTTAATGGGAAATTTTGATCTCCATGGGTCTCATATTATGTTAACTCAATGAGAACGTAACAAATACCCAATAAATATTCAAAATTACCCAATAAAAATGCATGTGTAATATTTAACATAAATATTCACTATAATTCACAAATTATACAAATTATAATTCACAAATTATTCAAGCTCAATCTCGTACAATATTCGAGTTCATACAGTATTCGAACTCAATCTCGTACAGTATTCGAGTTCGTACAAAATTTCCACTCAATCTCGTACAGCATTCGAGTTCGTACAATATTCGAGTTCAATCTCATACAATATTCGAGTTCAATCTCATACAATATTCGAGTTCATACAGTATTCGAGTTCGTACAGTATTCAAGCTCAATCTCGTACAGTATTCGAGCTTAATCTCGTACAATATTTGAGTTCATACAGTATTCGAGTTCATACAGTATTCGAGTTCATACAGTATTCGAGTTCAATCTCGTACAATATTCGAATTTGTACAGTATTCGAGCTCAATCTCGTACAATATTCGAGTTCATACAATATTTGAGCTCAATCTCGTACATTATTCGAGTTCATACAGTATTCGAGCTTAATCTCGTACAGTATTCGAGTTCGTACAGTATTCGAGTTCAATCTCGTACAACATTCGAGTTTGTACAGTATTCGAGCTCAATCTCGTACAACATTCGAGTTCGTACAATATTCGAGTTCGTATAGTATTTGAGCTCGAGCTCAATCCCAAGTAATATTGTTCGTTAGTTTCGTCGAGTTTACAAAGCCAACATATTATATATTTTTTATTTTTATTAAATATAATATAATATAATGTGCATAATATTATATTACATAATATAATATTATGAACTCGAATATGAACAAAACGCAGACCGATTGATGAATAAAACGCAGACCGATTGATGAACAAAATGCGGACTGATGAAACAAAACACAGACTGGGAAGTGAGAACTGAGAACTGAGAAAGAACACGGACTTGATGGGTAATTCACGTTTCACCCAAATAAATGACCTATACCCAATGGGTCATTTAGTTCGATCCAATGGATAATTAGTATATACCCAATGGATAATTCAGTATATACTTAATGGATAATTGGTGTTTTCAACCATTTAAACTTTAAATGGATAAGTCACGTAACATTTTACTTGGAGTGAAAAATTACAATTAACTCTAATCATTTTTTTGATATAGGTTGAATCGTGTACATAACTACATAAGAGGAAATATTTATTCGATTGGCTAAATGTGGGAATTTCATTTATTATTTTCTTATGTTCAATAAAAGAAAATATTTTTAAAAATCTTCATATTTCATGGAGGAGATTTTTCAAATTTAGTAAAAGTTTCTTAAATACTACTTCTACTTCTTTCTTCAAGATCTTTTATCAATTTTTAATTGGTTCAAATTAAAATTGATTAAGACATGAACCGAAATCGATAAATATGATGAATTGAGAATTTGATCGTTTCTAAAATGATTATATGTGTTAGGAAAAAATTAAATCATTCGTAATCAAACTTGTGAAAATTTTATTATCTTATGATATGAAATTATCCACGGGTCACCCGTTACCCAACCCAACTCAACCCACCCAAAATTATCCAACGGATAATCCATTATCCAACCCAACTAAACCCAATAACTACAACCCAATTATATCCATTAACCCAATGGATCATTATCCAATAAGTCTTATCCAATAAGTGAAAATAGTATATGGGTAACGGTTATCCAACGGGTCACCCGACCCATTTGACGGGCCTACCGGGTAGGTCTCCTGTCACCCAATTACTCATTGGGTAGAATTGAGTTAAAATTTTCATAGTTTTGAGTCGGGTCGGATTGGGTTATGGATTGGCCAAAATTGATTCGAATTAATCCAAATCATATAAAAAAATAATTTTTTTATAATTCACTATTAATTTAGTTTGTTTTTTTTTCATGTTAAAATTGTTTATGAGTAAATTAATGGTGGATATGTTGTATTAAACTAATTCTTTTTCATGGTATTTTTTCTAAAGAAAATGAGATAAAATTGTAAATGGGTCAAAATGGGCCGATTAAAATCTGACCGACCCATTTTAACCTGACCCACTTGACCCAAATGGGTCATTGACCCGATCTGGCCCAAATAGGCCGGGTCTAAACGGGTTGGGTCGGACAATTGGAACACCTCTACCGTCGACAACGACAAGAAACCTCACACTCACAAATTTTGGAAAAAAAATTTCCAAAGCCCTGCTCGTTTATTGGAAAACATCACTCTCTCACCCTGGTTTTGAAACAACAAATGGGAAAACTTTGAACATAACCGAATTTGAACAAAGAAGAAGATGATTGAAAGTAAGTGTGCTATTGAAAAACATAGGAATGAAGTGTGAACTGAAAACGATGTCATTTCAGTAAACCAGGGGGTGTTAAAATGACCATCAATGCCCCTGATTGACACCGGAAAGCAAACAATCTTTATTATATGGTGCTTTGCGAAGAATGAGTAGAATAAAAGAGAAATGGAATTAACCGAAAGCAGTTTAAATGGCTAGAATTTCACTGCTAAACAGAGTACAAGTAGAGATATAAAGAAAAGATTAGAAAGGCATAATATTTTTGAGGGTAAACTTTTTTACTTTTTCAATTTATAATGCACAATATTTAAAGAGTTTGTAAGACGATCTTTCCATAATCCATGGAAAGACCAAGGTTTAAAGTTAAATTAGAAGAAATGAAGATAAAATTTCCGGGTTGTATGAATCGGGTTATAAACTTTATAGCTACTACACGTTGTACAATAAATTTTTAATATTGCAACTAAGACCTTTTACATTTTATTATTCTAATTAAACCCTGTCTTTCCATAAAGTTATAGAAAGACCGTCTTTCCCAAGACTTTGCCATATTTAAATTAAAACTGGAGTGTTTTTTGTTCCATAAGAATTAGGAAATGGCCTTTTCCTAATACTTAGCATGTCTTTAAACGAAATGCAACTTTGATAGCTGAGGATAATGTTTTATATGAGATCGTCTCGAAGGAAGAACAAGGTTAAAATAAATAACTTTTATGTTGATAAGGGTCGGAGTCGAAACTCACCCTTTGGGCCGAAGTCCACACTACTATCCATTTAGTTAAGCCAAAGGCCACACCACCATATTATGTTGGGCTGAAGCCCAACAACAAATAGAACATCTCCAAATCTAATTCTACCAACAAAATATAATCATTTTACATGTCAAAGGTACCTCGAGTATATGGTAATTATATTATGGTAAGACACATATTTCAACATGGACTATGCATATTCTATTATGGTATGACACAATTTCTCGGGATCAACTGTTATAAATGCTAAGGTATTCATCCAATCTATTGATTCAATTCTCAATGCTCAGATTGAATACATTTTGTCTGACTTTGGCATCGGAACTTCTTCCCTTAGCCACCCCTAGGAGTCTATTTTCTAGATTTGACGCACTGAAGCAAAGTTTGACCATTAGATCGCGGTCCGACAATCATCAATTGGAAGGCCTGGGGGACCCGATTGCCAGCAACTGAATACCTTATTCAATGACACCTACGGAGAGATATACTTATGAAAGCCTGCCACCAACAGCATCTAATCTGCCATTAACTAATGGCTTACAGTCAGCAGGCAACACACATGCAACAACGGCAGGAGCAGCCACTTGGCCTATATCCCATATTGCAACAGAAACAGTTACCCATTTGAACTAGATGCTATTAATAAAGAGTACTTGCAATTCAGATTGGAGAAATTCAACGACTTCCTCAAAGCTTGACATAGTCCCCTTCCCATGGTATTACTAGTTATCGATCAAACTAGAATGAGCATTGACGGACTATCATAGAATCCAAAGAAGAACATTTTCAGCTGCCTGACAGACACCTTTACGACAGTAAGGATGCAACCCAGAAATTCCCCCGTACAGGTTGACATACTAGGTTTCCCACAATCACATCTGCCAAGGCCAGTGCATTTGAAAACTTAAGTATTGTTGCAGACGGTGACACCACAACTATACCCTCCATACGAGCCCACCTGTATGAGTTTTTCCTCAAACCCCATGGCAATACCAACATCAGTTGCATTCCACCTAAGCGCAATTTATCAATCACAGCTGATCCTTCAAGGATCGTTTATGGCTAATCAGTGGATCATTCCTCAATCTTACCCTTAATGGTCGGCACCCCTATTAGTATCTAGAGCTAGACCCCTATACAAGAATGATCTCGCTACCTTTAACATGGATTGCAATGCTTCCTCACGTTACATCCACCAGTACTTAGGCACTAGTAAGTGTAATTCATGGTTACTTAAATTACCCTTGGATACCTGCCCATGGACCAGAAAATAGGGTGAAAATACGAAGCTTGTCGCTATTGACCAGGAACTCGAGCGTATGATTAGAAAGGCTGGACACGAAGTTTCTTCACCATTCATAACCACCATATTAGCAACACAATGGGATTCTACATAGGATTTACCCAACAACATTCCAATATATAATGGAGAAACAGATCTAGGGAAATTCCTAATGACCTACCATCAACTCATGGAATTGCGGAGCATTCCTTCCAACATGAAGTGCAAATTGATGGGTTCTTACCTAGGGAGAAGACATTACAGTGGTTCGAGTCTCTACCTTGGGGGCAGTTTTCCAATTTTCATACTTTTGAAAAAAGCCTGTTAACCAACTTTTAATAGTTAAGGAAGTTTACCAAAACCATGACAGACTTACTGAATGTTCAGTAGAATCCTAATGAGTCAAGGACAATATTTTATAGGTGTTACACGGAAGAGAGCCTGGAAGTTGTAGACATGACGTGATTAAATGGTTATCTCAGGATACATGAATGGTATGCCTGATAAGCAATACAAAAGCCCACCAACCACTGTTCATCAGCTGCAGGGCACTGTGGAAAGATACGCTAATATGGAATAAGCAATTAAATGTAAGATTTAAAATGACAAGATTGATTTGAGGGGAAAGGAATGACCGAACTTGCAATAAAAGTCTTAGGTGGGAGGATACACCCCACTATCACATTCAAGGACACATATTCTAGCCGTCGATTGACATATCATTCTGCCTCTCGCACCAATGCTAGGAGATCCAAACAGGATGGCACTTTTACAGAGATCGAGGGTATGGCATATATTATTGTGTTCAGATAAAGACCGGGATTGAAAGATGCATCAGTTGCAGAATACTTCAAGAGTATGCCATTCCTTCTCGACCAAGGAAGGATCAACCGGGTGATCAAAGCCAAGAGAAGAATCCAAATTGAAGACAGCTTTGCAACGCTCATTAATAAGATGGTATGCATGTTTTCTCAGTACAGTTAGCACAACTTATTGTATGTTTTTTTTTGTGGTTAGTTAGGTTTATGAGTGTTTTGCACATTTGGGGGTTAAAACCACATAGGTGGGTGATTTGTGTTAACTCATCTATTTTGTGAAACATTTGTAATCTAATAGGATTTTCCTCCATGAGTTGGTTTATTTGTGTTTTTGTGAGCTTATTGAAGATCGTTGTCGGAGAAGGTCATTCATAAGAATGGTAGTAGATAGAAGGACAATCGGGAGGTTAGTAGTAGAAATTAAAGCCGTTGGATTCAATTGTAGAAGATTAAAGTGTTCGAAAGAAGAAATAAGCTAAAAGAGAAAGTTTTCAAGCAAAGGGGACATGAGTGTTCATAGGGCACAGACCGTGCCGATCAGTTTTCCTAGAAGTTAAAGTCCAAAGAGTGGACCATGTAATTTTACACAGTCTGTGTAAAATCAGAAGACAAGATCCAGGTCCCAACACTACTGAAAAATAGGTACATAGGCACCCATACAAATGTATCGGTGCCAAAAAATAGGTGCTAAATATATTATCAGCACTGGTATGAACA
Source organism: Rubia yunnanensis (assembly GCA_037428765.1). NCBI lineage: Eukaryota > Viridiplantae > Streptophyta > Magnoliopsida > Gentianales > Rubiaceae > Rubia > Rubia yunnanensis. The sequence goes on along the minus strand of CM075069.1, from coordinate 43,766,336 downwards.
TCTGAACAAGGAAGTACCAGTGACTTTATAATTTACAGCATCGGTAGCTGACATACCGGTGCATATGTGAATAACTTACAAATAGGATAATTTTGAGCACCGGTAATGCAAGTACTAGTGCATAAAACCTGTTATACAAAAAAAATCACACGGGAAATAGAAAAAACCAGCTTAATTTTTTGTTTTAGCACCGGTACATGAACCGGTGCTATAGTTACAGAACTAAAATTTGGGCAATAGTGCAATTTCAACATTATGCTATACAAGATTTCTCTTTTCAATTTTGGGGATGCTCCATTTATCCAATCATGTCCAAATTGCATAGTTGTGAACTTGAATTATGAAATTTCAATATGGAATTGCCAATTTTGATTTTCGACAATTCCAAGATTCCTGGAAGGACCTAAGTGCAAAAAGTAAAAAGCTCACTCGGACGTCCAAATTAAAATCCGCTCGAATGTAATGCTACATTATGAATCCGTAAAGTATATCAAAAACTTATTAATATTTCTTAAAAAAACACTACCAATAATCCTCCCCGTTAGAACTTCCTAACTTCTTAGTCATCTATAGTAAGGGATTATAACACATGTACTAGCGCTTTGTAATTTTTCACTCAAAGTTCCTTTTCTATTTCAAAACTTCAATTAACCCAAGAATACCTAATACAAAATAAATTTGATTAAAAACTGACAGTGTAACACAATTTTGGGCAATAGTGCAATTTTAGAAAAGTTACGTATGGATCCATTTCGTGGACCCGTCATACACAATTTCCAAACACAGGAAAGTAAGAATGTATAATTGATTTCTTATCAATACAATTACTTAACTACATTAACCAAAAACACTATCCAAAGTTACTGGTCAGTGGATAAAAAATGTGGGTTGAAATTTTGAATTTTGGAAAGTTAAAAACTAGCACCGATTAGAAAGCTACCGATGCTACAAACTTAGAAAGAATTTCTCTGCTTCCCTCTCTGTTCCTTGCAAAAAATGGCAAAGCAGCCTCAGGTAGCTACTCTAATTAATTTGAGCACCTCTTGAGAAATTATAGCACTGGTATTTGTACCGGTGCTCGGTACTTAGAAAAAATTTCTATCCTATCCTCTCTATTTCTCAAAAAAATTCTGAAGTAACCTCAGGCAGCTGCTTTAAATTATTTGAACACCGGTTGAAATGCTTTTAGCATCGGTTATTGTACCGGTGCTTGGTACTTAGAAAAATTCATTCGGCTTTGCTCTCGGGTTCCTAAAATTATGAAACAAAATCCATTTAAAGCAGCTTGGAGCAGCTTTGTTAAATACTATAGGCACCAGCATTGTTCATTCAGTACTGGTGCTAAAGTGACGAAACATCTGAACCGTTTATTTCTCTCTTTCTTAAATCTCAACCATTAAAATATTTTTTCTATCTATATAAACTCTAAAACCCTACTTTTTCCCACCTCTTCATCCATACCTGAAATCCTACTCTGCATCCCTCCTACACTCTCTACACATTAACCCTCAAATTTTATCACTATACCGACGCCGATGCCAATGATGTCCAGTGGAGAGAGCCAAATACCGACTCTGTCCAGTGGGAAGAGACAAGAATCGACGAGCACAAGTGAAACTGGTCTGGCGCCCGATGGGTAGAGCCAAAAAATCGGCAAGTGTGCACTACAAGGGTCGGAGATGGTCCGCCCCGGAGAGCCAAAAACCATGATATTCTTTTTATTTCCTTTCCAATCGATTTACTTTTTGTTAGACCTATAAATAGATCCGTAGTTTTCATTCTGTTAACAAATGTTTCAAGAAGTTAACAATGTATGTTTTTTTGTCTAGTTTTTTTTGCCTGAAATAAATTTTGGAGCACATGTAATATATAGATGATTGTGTCATGTTTAGGGGGCTTTCATAATTAGAATTTGTAACATATTGAACGTTTTGAATGATTGACGAATTAGATTAAGGTTTAAAGGTCTTTTTTTTATGTTTTGATAATTTGTAGTTGATGTTTAAACTGTTGAGATATTGCAATCTACTAAGGCCATTGAAACTTAGAGAGTTTGAAATTGTTTATTTATGCACTCTTTGCTTCCATGGCCCTGTGAAACTGCTTCGTTTTGACATTTTAAATGTCGAAATATGCATTAGTTAAAGGGCACTGCATTGGCCGCCTTCAATTCATTTATTGTCCTCTAACTATGTAATGTATCTTCCATTATGAAAAGTTTTGTAACATTTGTACAACTCCGTAATTTAAATTTTGGATAATTTTTAGGTGTTTTGATGATTTTAGTTGATGTTTAAACTATTGAGATATTGCAGTCTACCGGGGCCATCGAAAGTCGGAGTGTTTGACATGGTTTGTTTAAGCACTCCTTGCTTCAGTGACCCCGAGAAATTTCCGCATTTTGACATTTTAAATTCATCAGAATTAGTTAAAAGGCACTGCATAGGTTGCCTTTGATTCATGTATTGCCCTCCAGCTATGTAACTCTTCTTCCATTACAGAAAGTGTTGTAACATTTTTCCAACTCTAAAGTTTAAATTGTGGAGAATTTGTAGTGTATGAGCACCGAGGATTTTGGTGTGTTTATCTGTTTGCACAATAGGTATACACCAAAAGCCTTGGTACTTAAATGCTGCATCATTTCGATATTTTAAATGATTTTCTATGCTAATTGTTCTTGTGAACAAGCTTAACGGAAGAAGAATTAGTCAAAATTTAGTGGAAATTTCCGCAACGTTTGCTTAACTCTAAAATTTAAATTGTGGAGATTTTGCAGCATATGAGCGCCGAGGAAACATGGTGTGTTTAATATTAACACATAGTTAGTGTTAAATACATAGTTAAAACACCGTTATAAACACCGTGTTTCCTCGATGCTTAAATGCTGCATAATTTCGATATTTTAAATAGTTTACTTCGACAAATCATATGTGCACAAAGTTAATGGAAGGTGCCGTAACATTTGCAAAAATATAAAATTTAAATTGTGAAGATTTTGTAGTTTATAAGCACCATTGAAACATGGTGTGTTAGTGTTTAACATGGTGTGTTTAGCATTAACACATAGTTAATGTTAAATACCGAGTTAAAATATAGTTATACATACCATGTTTCCACGGTGTTTAAACGTTGCATAATTATAACATTTTAAATAGTTTTCTTCGACAAATCGTATTGTACAAAAACTTATGGAATAAAGCAATAGTTAGAGCACCCTAACCCTAGTAGAGCACCAAAAATGTAGGTGATAGCTCAGATCAGACATGCCTCAGCTCTCAACGAAACCGGCGACCGCATTCGACCATGTTTAGGTCTAGTTTGTTTCAAGAATGCATGGTTGTTTTTTTAATCAATGTAATGAATTTTCTCTGGTCGTGGTTATAAAATTTCCATTTTTTGACACTAACTTGACTAGGTTCTTTACTAATGAGTAAAAGTCTTCTCTCTCTTCCTACTGTATAAAGCAAACTTATCCATTGGACAAGATGAGGGAGGCAGATATGAACTTATTCCTCACACATATTCCCCCTTTCCTTCATTAAATTCTTAGCATGTCTTTTGAACCCAAAGTTGTTATGTGTTTTGTTAGAATATAGTATTTTACTAACTTGGGAGCATCTGTAAACTATTTGACTTTGACTTAGAAGATTCTTATATTTATTCATCACATGCTCTTATTATTATTGTTGCTTGATTTTAATGACTATGATTGTGCATGATTGATGTTAGAGTGTACAACTAATTGATTTCATTCCATGATTTAGCACTAGGCTTGAGAATCCGAGAGTATTTTGTATTTTTGTTGGGTTTGGTAAAAGGTTAATGTGAAGGTTGTGCCTAGGAGTGACAACTATGCATGATTGTTAATGCTTTGATTGAATTAGGATAGAGTACTTAATTGAATTCGGCTATGAACAATTGCGGGGGTGACCTGACCACATACTGTCGCGCGTCTAATTAATTCTGTTGGGGCAGAGTCTACTTCTGATAGCAATATCTTGTGTTTGTGGTAAACTATATCAGATAAAACTATAGGGGGCTACCAATATGATACTAATGCTCTAAGTGGCACAAGATGGTCTTAAAGTGGGTGTTCACGGTAGAGGTCCTGGCAAGTCATTCTACTACCGTGTTTAATATAATACACGTTGTGAGCATGTTTATTAACCATGGTAGTGAGGGCTAGAGGGGGGCAGTGATAGCGCTCCTCTAGCTATAACAGGCAGAGGTGAGAGTTTTACGAGGGGGCAAAACTGGGATGTCTGTCATCATGGAAGCTCCCGGTGAATCAACCTCTCAACATTGTGTGATAAAGCATAACATAGCTTCATTGTAATCATGTGAATAAAAATCAAGGATCGAGTCTGGATGTCAAATACGTTATGCAAATGCCCCAAGCATTATCTAGTTTTATATGCTTTAGTCGTCAACCTCCCCCCATTTTCTCTATTCTAGACGCAAACATTTGGTGACGCTTATGTTTGAATTGCGTGAATATATCTTTTAAACCTCTTGGTCTCTATAGACGACACCTGATCTTACCACTACCTACTTTCTAGTAGTTAGAAGTAAAGTAGGAAGAAACAATATAAATATTAAGTTTGACTTGCTAGTGCCTTGAGTTATTCATTAAAATGATGACCCTAGGGTGCCAGACAATGATTAGAGCCACCAGTGAACCATGCGATGGTGAGTGTAATCAATGGAACAATTGGGGTGAACCGGATCACATGCAAGAGTTTGGGTTGATGGAAAAACCCAACATGGTCTAAACACAAGCGCTTTAATATGGACGAAACCACCACTTTCTCAAGTGCCTATGTGGTACCTACCATGCTCCACATTCCAAGCTTATGGTGACATCTTCCGGCATAGATATTAGAATCCCTAAGGAATTCAAATTGATGAAGTTACTTTTCTAAAAATGCACCTTTTTAGACAATTAATAACTTAGGTCAGTTAAGAATTAAAGCTGTCATACATCTGGGAGGTCGTCGCCGTACATCTCAAAGTTAATATTTATAAGCCATAACTGCTTCCTATCTACAACTAAATAGATAATGACAAGTCGGGGTCGCCCATGAGAAGAGGGATCTTTCTAAGGGTTTAAACATATAAAGCGGATACTATACCAGATATAGATACACATATATATATAAAAGCACATAAATGGGGGGGGGGGGTTGATTGGTTTTCCTAAGTTATGAATTTAAAAGATAACAACTAGCAAAGCAAGGTAACAATGGTAATCATGCAACAAATAACTAAAAAGATGGTGAAATCAACAATTGACAAAGTCTTTGAGGAAATCGATCCTCACATCCAAACGTTTCATAGATCCTAGAATCATTCACTCATCCATTCACATTTAATGCCTATGGGGAGTGTTATCACTTCCATATTGAAGATCAACACTCATTTCTTATTAAGAGTAATTTGTAAACGCAAACAATAACATTTTGAAAACCTCATTGATAATCACTTTAGACGAACAAAGTCTAAAGGTATTTCACCAATGGTATTATGCAAAAAGAACCATAGATTTGATAACAACAAGCATTCTACAAAATGCATAGCCATTTAACCAAAAAAAGCATTCATTAAGCTAAACCTAGAACAAACCACATTCAAGATTCAACCTTTCATTGCTACCCTATGACAAATATGAGAACGATCCACATTAACATACTCATCTAGCAAGATTCACATCACATTATACACAATAAGTTCTAATTCCATGTTCTTGGATTTTCATGCCAAAAGAGCTAAGAAATTGTACACTTTCCTAACACCCTAACACTTCAATCATACAAACATTTCATATTCTCAAACAACCCATGGAATAAATGAAGTAAAACACAATATTAATGGCACAACAAATGCTTCCCAATAAATTTTCATAAATGAGCAAAATAGAGAATCTCACTATATGGGTTTGGAAGCTTCAATCAATTGCTTCCAGGAGATTAACTTAGCTTCTAGAATCCATACTAATTAACAACAATAAACCAAACACAATTCAAGCAAAACCAAAGATGAAAAAGTGGAAAAAGTGGAAAAACTAGGGTGTCTAATGCTGAGAGTCGGGGAGAAGAAGAAGATAGGAAAAAGAAAGGATAAGTGCTATTTATAGTACAAGAAAAAGGAAAAAGGAATCATGGCCACCCGTCTTTCGTAACTTACGACAGGTTCTTTGCGAGTCACGACGGGCACTCAGAAATAGCATCATGGTTCATTCTTCTTCTTGCCTTCTAGCCTTCTCTCCATTTCACTTTTCTTCAAATCTTCAAGTCTTCAAGTCTTCAAAAGATGGTCTTCTGATGTGTCCATTTTAGATGGTTATTTTAGGGTTTTTAGGATTAGGTTTTGGACAATTTTGTGCTCTAAATGTGGCATTTTGCCTTGAAATTATTTAAGGAGGGATAAAAGCGACTTTGGCATTTTTATCACTTTTTAGATGATTTTGTGTGACGAGGTGATTTGTTTGAAGACTTTGAAGATTTGAAGACTTTGAAAGATATCTTTGAAGATTTGAAGACTTACATTTGGGCTTTTTGAAGATATGAAGAAGTGAAGAGGTGAAGAAAGGAGAGCAAAGCAACGGGTGAAAGATGGTCCGGGGTTCTCAGAATTTTCCGAGAAGAATCAGCCTTCAAGATTGGCACCATTGGATTCCTCTTCTCGAGCACTATAAAATTGACTACAAGAACTCCCGAAACGGATCAACGGTTCACCCGGAGGAAGCAAAACAAAACAGGGCTGCAATTTACTGATTTGGTCGCGACTCGCGACGAAGCTCGTCGCGACTCGCGACGACAGCTTAAAATCAGCCCTGCAACAGCATTTTTCTCCCTTTTTATTCCCACTATAAATACCTCTTCACCCTCTTCTTTCCACAGCTTTTGGCCCCTGTTTTTGGGCCAAAACCCTAGCTTTTCTCTTCTTGTTTTCTTAGTTTCTATGTCTTTTGTTGTTCTAGAGTAGTTTTTGTACTTGGGAGCTATGGATTGAAGCTTCCACTTCTATGTATTGAGAACCATTTCTATCTATCTATTTGGTGTTTTTGCTATTGTGCATTTATTGTGCTTTGAATGTTAATTGTTGATTCCATTGATGTTGTTGGGAGCTTGAGGATATGAATGCTTGTATGAATTGCTAGCTAGGGTTTGGGGGATTTGGGTTAATTCCCCCCCTGTTCTTGTTAGGAATGTATGAGTGTGAATTAGAGCTTTTGATTGTGTTAGTGTGTTGACAATGTGCTAGACGAATGTGATTGATGTTGAACTCTTCGTCATATTTGTTTTGTGTAGCAAATGAGAGAGTCATATGCTCGTGGATGAATGTGCTTGCACGTTCATCCAATCTCGTGTAATTGCATGAATTGGTTTAATGCTTAGTCACGGTGTAGTGGTCATAAGCATTGCCAAGCTTGTTGGTTCTTCGTGATTAAATGCCACCAATGATACCTTGAGTCGTGGTCGCGACTCGGGAGTCATTGGTGAGGTTTGACGAGAGATGTCGAACTCACTCTCGCAAACTACGAACTAAGAAGGATAGGAGTTTAGTCTCCACAACAAGTAGTTGAAGTGTTAAATAGATGGCTTCTACTCTTTCTTGAAGCATGTGTTATTTGGTGTTTATGTACTCTTGATGGTGTGTTTCACTTCGTGTGTGCCATGAGTAGTTTGAGCATAGGGAGTGTTTGTATGTTTGAATTGTTTAGGTGTTAGGAACGTGACGAATTCCGTAGCTCCTTTGCATGAACATGTATGAGCATGAACTTAGAACTCCTTGTGATGTATGTGTTGTGATCCTTGCTAGATGGGTATGTGAATGTTGAATCATGTATGTTATATGATGGAATGAGTGAATGATTCAATGACCTACGTATGATTTGGAAGTGGATATCCGTTGCCCCCAAGGCTTTTTATCTTTGTAGTTTAAAACCCCTTTTCTTAGTTTTGTTTGATGATTAGCATAGTCACTTGACCTTGCTAGTTATCTTGTCTTTTTACTTTCGTAACTTAGGAACAACCAACCAACCCCCCCCCCCCCCCCCCCCATTTACATGCTTTTATGTGTGTGTATATATATTTACTCCTAGCCTAATATCAACCATTGTGTGCTTAGACGCTTAGGAAGATCCCTCTTCTCTTTGGACGACCCCGATTTGCCACTATCTACCTAGTTGTAGAAAGTAAGCATTTAGGGCTTATAAATTATCTTTTGCACGGCGGGCGCGACGACCGCCCGCCCGTCAAAATGGCGCCGTTGCCGGGGAAGAGGCGTTTATTCTTAAGTATTTAGGTGTATTTGGTTGTGTATTAGCTAGTTGTTTTTATTTTCCACTACTTGGTGGTTGTTTTTGTTCGGAGTAGGTATTGCTTGAGTTCTTGGTGATTTATTTTATCGAGAATCCTTGCACTATGATTCCGAACTTTTGAAAAAAAAATTTTAATGGAGCGTCTCACCTTGAGGGAACTCATGATGAGAGGAGAGGCTCAACAAGCAAGGTTTTGTAGGATGTGTCATTCCGACCATCCTACCGAATCTTGCCCTTTGTTGTGGGAACAGCACGATGACCGAGAAAGAACCCTTGGTTTCCAAAACCATGGGTACTATGAAGAGTGCTATCAAGAGGTAGGAGATATTGGTTTTCAAGGGCAAGAAGCTCATGAATGCTATCCATACCACAACTCTTACAATCCGGAATGGAGTGGTAGTCCGGATTTGTGGTATGAGAATGAGCCGGAAAACCAATATTACGAGCAACCTAGTTGGCCATTACCACCCTATACCATACCCCAAAACCAAGCCCAACAAGGAAGTTCAAGTTTGACACGTGAGGATGTCTTAAATAGGATAGCAAACTTGAACTCCTTTACTAGTGAGGAGCCCGATACCCAGCTCTCCTCCAGTGTTGAGGCCATTAAGGGGCATGTGAGGAATATATTAGAGGTATTGGCCCACATGGAAGCTCGTGATTCCGAAAACACACCATCCCAACTTGAACTCGATGATTCGGTGAGTGAGGTCACCAATAAAAATGATTTTGAGTTTGAAAGGGATGAGGAGTTGGTTGTAGAGGATAGAAAAATGGAGAAAGAGGTGATAGTGCTACATCCATTAGCATTCTCACCCCTTCTCCCACCTAGTGAACCAACTCTAATATTTTCGGAAGTTTTGAGGGAAACGAGAGAGGAGCCAAAAGACTATCCCAAGCTCCCTAACCACTTAATTCCCTTTGAACCATCTCCACCTCCACAAGACTTTCCTCTTGAAAGTTTTGTGCCCCCACCTCTCTTATTTTGGATGCTCATGGTGAAGAGCTTCAAGCCTTCACCATACGGATAACATTAGGGTCGTGCCGACAACCTTAAACATACGGAGCTTCGTCGTGCTGACGACGTTAAATAAATTCGGCATTTCTTTTAGTTTTTGTTTTTTTAGTCTTTGTTTCTTAGTTTTTGTTGTTGTTTTGTTTTGTTCTTTTTATGGCTTGTTTTTCTGTGATTTTGTAGCAAAGTGAAGTGCATTGCAATGAAGGAGATGAAGGAACGAGATCAACGAATGAGGGAAGAAAGCTTGGACAGTTGGTAAGAAGAAGAAAAAATTTTAAGCCTGGGATACCCTGCCGTCGCGAGTCGCGATGGGCTTCGTCGCGAGTCGCGACGAACAGGGGAGCAAAATTCACTCCCAACGCCAACTTTCCGCGAGTCGCGATGACATCGCGAGGCACCGTCGCGAGTCGCGATGTACTTCATCGCGAGTCGCGACGTGCTCAGAAATTTCTGAGCTTTCGGACTCAACTTTCCGCGAGTCGCGATGACTTCGCGAGGCTCGTCGCGAGTCGCGATACAATTCATCACGAGTCACGACGAGCTCAGAAAATTTTGAGCTTCCGGACTCAACTTTCCGCGAGTCGCGATAACTTCGCGAGTCGCGACACCCTTCGTCGCGAGTCGCGACGAGCTCAGAAAATTTTGAGCTCTCGGACTCACCTTTCCGCGAGTCGCGACGTGCTCAGTAACTGTTGAAAATTTTTTGAGCCCGGATTTCAAATTTCCAAGCTTCCAAGTTTCCAAATGATTTTAAACATTGCATGATCCTACCTTCTTCTCCACCCAACACTCCCAAGAACCACCACATACCCACTCATTCCTCCACCATCCTACATATGTTGACATATGAACATTCTTGCATCTTTATAGTACATTTGTTGATTGTAGTATGCCGACTACATCATTGTGATCGTAAGTGCATATCCTATAATAATGCTTGTATACATGTCAATATATGTTGGATATTTTTCATGATTATTCTTATAGTGTTGGTTGAGTGTGATTTGGTTGTTCTTTGAAAATACTATGGTTATTAACTCTTGATGCTAAACCTAGTATTACATATCCTTATGTACTTGTGAGTTTAATGTGTTCTTCGTGGTGTTAGTCTTGATCAAACGGCGCCATGGAGACAATGCTTTTCTCGAGGGGTGAGTTCTTCTACGGCATCTTTGCTCCCCCTTCCGGTTCCGAAACCAATTTCAGGACCATACAAGTGCTTGGATTTTGCCATATCACCGGCGAATTGCGGAGACACGGGTGTCACTCTACCCCCTTACCTTGATTGTTATTGTTCTTGCCTTATATGTTTACATTGAGGGCAATGTAATGTTTTAAGTGTGGGGAGGGGTTAGAGGATTCACATGCATGCTAGATAGTTTTGGAATGCTTTTTGCTACTTTTCATTGGAAAAACATGAGAAAAAAAAATAGAAAAACAAAAGAAAAAAAATTTAGAAAAAGAAAAAAAAAAAAAAAAGAAAACCCGCTAAGTTGAAAACCCGAGAGGGCAACTTAGGCAACATTGGGGGCCCGGATAGGTCGAAAACCCTTAAAGGGCGGCCTAGGCAAAAATGAGAGGCTAAAATGTGCGGAAAAAGGTGAGATGTGAGCTAAAGAAACATGATGTGTGGCTAGGATGAAAACTCGAAAGAGCTCCTAGGCAAAATGAGGAAAATTGAGAGAAATTGAAAAATGCTATGATTTCACTCACTTGCCGACGTTGGAGTCATAAGGTTGCGGTTGTCACATGGATGGATCGGGTAGCTCAATATCTATAGACCTCTTGGGATTGGGTAGCTTAGTGGGTTAGGAAACGAAGTGTGGTTATGAAATTCCTTATCTCTTTCTACTTCGTTTTTGGTTGATATATTGGCATTAGGTGAAGCATGTGTTTAAAACTTCCTCTATGGTTTTAGCTTCATTTTGTGTCATTGGATTCTGGGAATATCAATTCTGGGCTGTGAAATATTTTTATGGGTAGTGAATTGATAAGGGGTAGGTTTGGTTAGATTTAGGATTGGGGATGTGTGTGTGAAAAATTCTCATGTGAGCTTTTATTTTGGGATTTATGATATTGAGAGTTTTGTGAGGCTTTGATTGGGGGATTAGTAGTTAGGATAGGGCTATATCATTTCTTCCGTGTGCTTAGATCTTTTCTTACTCGAGGGCGAGTAAGGTTTAAGTGTGGGGAGTTTTGATGTGGCCATTTTATGCGGGTATTTTAGGGTTTTTAGGATGTGGATATGTTATTTCCTCCGTGTGCTTGAATCTTTTCTTACTCGAGGGCGAGTAAGGTTCAAGTGTGGGGAGGTTTGATGTGTCCATTTTAGATGGTTATTTTAGGGTTTTTAGGATTAGGTTTTGGACAATTTTGTGCTCTAAATGTGGCATTTTGCCTTGAAATCATTTAAGGAGGGATAAAAGCGACTTTGGCGTTTTTATCACTTTTTACATGATTTTGTGTGACGAGGTGATTTGTTTGAAGACTTTGAAGATTTGAAGACTTTGAAAGATATCTTTGAAGATTTGAAGACTTACATTTGGGCTTTTTGAAGATATGAAGAAGTGAAGAGGTGAAGAAAGGAGAGCAAAGCAACGGGTGAAAGATGGTCCGGGGTTCTCAGAATTTTCCGAGAAGAATAAGCCTTCAAGAGTGGCACCATTGGATTCCTCTTCTCGAGCACTATAAAATTGACTACAAGAACTCCCAAAACGGATCAACGGTTCACCCGGAGGAAGCAAAACAAAACAGGGCTGCAATTTACTGATTTGGTCGCGACTCGCGACGAAGCTCGTCGCGACTCGCGACGACAGCTTAAAATCAGCCCTGCAACAGCATTTTTCTCCCTTTTTATTCCCACTATAAATACCTCTTCACCCTCTTCTTTCCACAGCTTTTGGCCCCTGTTTTTGGGCCAAAACCCTAGCTTTTCTCTTCTTGTTTTCTTAGTTTCTATGTCTTTTGTTGTTCTAGAGTAGTTTTTGTACTTGGGAGCTATGGATTGAAGCTTCCACTTCTATGTATTGAGAACCATTTCTATCTATCTATTTGGTGTTTTTGCTATTGTGCATTTATTGTGCTTTGAATGTTAATTGTTGATTCCATTGATGTTGTTGGGAGCTTGAGGATATGAATGCTTGTATGAATTGCTAGCTAGGGTTTGAGGGATTTGGGTTAATTCCCCCCTGTTCTTGTTAGGAATGTATGAGTGTGAATTAGAGCTTTTGATTGTGTTAGTGTGTTGACAATGTGCTAGACGAATGTGATTGATGTTGAACTCTTCGTCATATTTGTTTTGTGTAGCAAACGAGAGAGTCATATGCTCGTGGATGAATGTGCTTGCACGTTCATCCAATCTCGTGTAATTGCATGAATTGGTTTAATGCTTAGTCACGGTGTAGTGGTCATAAGCATTGCCAAGCTTGTTGGTTCTTCGTGATTAAATGCCACCAATGATACCTTGAGTCGTGGTCGCGACTCGGGAGTCATTGGTGAGGTTTGACGAGAGATGTCGAACTCACTCTCGCAAACTACGAACTAAGAAGGATAGGAGTTTAGTCTCCACAACAAGTAGTTGAAGTGTTAAATAGATGGCTTCTACTCTTTCTTGAAGCATGTGTTATTTGGTGTTTATGTACTCTTGATGGTGTGTTTCACTTCGTGTGTGCCATGAGTAGTTTGAGCATAGGGAGTGTTTGTATGTTTGAATTGTTTAGGTGTTAGGAACGTGACGAATTCCGTAGCTCCTTTGCATGAACATGTATGAGCATGAACTTAGAACTCCTTGTGATGTATGTGTTGTGATCCTTGCTAGATGGGTATGTGAATGTTGAATCATGTATGTTATATGATGGAATGAGTGAATGATTCAATGACCTACGTATGATTTGGAAGTGGATATCCGTTGCCCCCAAGGCTTTTTATCTTTGTAGTTTAAAACCCCTTTTCTTAGTTTTGTTTGATGATTAGCATAGTCACTTGACCTTGCTAGTTATCTTGTCTTTTTACTTTCGTAACTTAGGAACAACCAACCAACCCCCCCCCCATTTACATGCTTTTATGTGTGTGTATATATATTTACTCCTAGCCTAATATCAACCATTGTGTGCTTAGACGCTTAGGAAGATCCCTCTTCTCTTTGGACGACCCCGATTTGCCACTATCTACCTAGTTGTAGAAAGTAAGCATTTAGGGCTTATAAATTATCTTTTGCACGGCGGGCGCGACGACCGCCATCTTCAATGGCCTCCGGTCTTCAAGTCTTGATGTTAGTGCTTCGTCACACAAAATCCAGTTATAAAAGGAAAAAAAGTATAAAGTCACTCTTACATCTCCCAAGAGAATTTCAAGGTAAAACACAAGCTCTAGATAAAAAAAAGAGCGCAAAAGTGATCCTAAAAAGTCCAAAAATATACATATAAAATTGACACATTAAACCTCCCCGCACTTGAACCTTACTCGTCCTCGAGTAAGAATAGATTCTAGCACACAAAGGAATTCACGTATCCACATCCTAAACTAATATTCCCCCAAATCGATACATCACAAAACTCTCAAAATCACACATCCCAAAGTTAATCTTAAATGAAAATTCACACACAACCCCCATTCCTAAATCTACACAACCATATCAACCCATCACTTCGCTAATATCCAAAAAAATATGTCTAACTCCCGAGTTGACAATCCCAAATACAATGGCATTAAGTGAAGTCAAAATTATATCAAATGTTCAAGCATATACTTCACTTAATACCAATATATAACCCCAAAAAAGAAACATACCAAGAATCAAGAATTTCATACCTTACTCGTTTTTCCATGCTAAATTACCCAATCCCAAGAAGTCCCATAATGTCAGGCTACCCGATCCATCCATATAGCAACCGCAACCTTATGACTCCAACACCGGCAAATGAGTCACATTGTAGCTCATTTTTTCTTCTTTTTCTCTCTTTCTCTCATTTTGCCTAAGAGCCCTTTCGAGTTTTCATCCTAGCCACACATCATGTTTCCTTGGCTCACATCTCACCCACACATTTAGCCTCTCATTTTTTCCTAGGTCGCCAATCCGAGCCCCCAATGTTGCCTAAATACCTTCTTGAGTTTTCAACTTAGCTGAGTTTCTTTTTCTTTTTATTCTTTTTCTTCAAAATTTTCAATTTTTTTGAATTTTTTTCGTGTTTTTCCAATCAAAGTAGAAAAAAGTTTTCCACATGTCAAAGCTAAGAAAAATATCTGAGTACATCAAAAGAAAGCATCCCCAAAACAAAAAAAACATCCCAAATCATTAGAGTCTAAAGAAAGTATCCCATATAAAGCAGTAAGTGCTAAATACCCCTCCCCATGCTTAAAACAATATATTTCCCTCAATGTAGACAAAACAAGGGAAAATACAAATTAAGTAGGGGAGTGCAAGAAAATACCCCCACAATCACTGTTATGAGGATGATCTCCTATCATCGAAGTAGCGCTGTCTGTACTGTGACATCCACTCCTCGTCCCTCTGATGCCACTCCCGATTCATGGCTACTCCAAGACCAGAGCCAGAGGGACCACTGGAATGCACCTGCATATCCTATACTCTGGATGCGAGCTTATCAATCTTCCAATCCTGCTTCATCAGTTTCCGCATGATGAACATATTGTGCTCAACCTGCCCACGGAAACCATACTCAATTGTCTGCATCAATCTAGTGGAGGCTGAGGGAACTGAGGTGGTACATCCTCCTGCATCGGCCCAGT
This sequence comes from Rubia yunnanensis, assembly GCA_037428765.1. Classification (NCBI taxonomy): domain Eukaryota; kingdom Viridiplantae; phylum Streptophyta; class Magnoliopsida; order Gentianales; family Rubiaceae; genus Rubia; species Rubia yunnanensis. The sequence continues at coordinate 43,751,247 of CM075069.1, read as the reverse complement.
CTTTTTCTAAGGTGGTAGAGAATATGGCCCATCATGTGGCTGAGTGAATGGAAAAGCACCCTCATCAGTCTGAACTAGAAGTGGAGGGAGGTTCTTAAGCTCCTGCTCCACCCCCACACGCAATGTCTATCTCTATCACCAAATCCTCGACGGGCATGTCAAAATCCAATTTGGTGCACTGGGTGTTGGCCAGCTTCATAAAACATTCCTCGCCCCATACACCTAGTGGTAGAAGCCTCGGGAAGTCATGGTGTCGATCAAGCTGAATTTCTTCATTCTCCCTACTGTTATGAGGTATGAAGAATCTCTGCCCACACAGGGAAAACCATTCGAGACCATGTGGCTTAAGTACTCTGCTAGGAGGGTGATCATACCCCCCATGGAAATCTCTCTCTTGTCCTTCTTCGCCACCTCAATGACCCTTGTCATCCACGACTCGCCCCATATCTCGTAGTTTGTCCCCTTACTCATCAACTACCACAGGTAATGAATGTCCAATTTGGGCACGTTTTTCAGCTTCGAGCAACAAAATAACGTGCCCGCAAAGAATATGTGCATAAATCTAAGAGCAGGATGAATGATTATGTTGTTCTTATCCTTGGAATGTCTCGGCCTCTTCGCCACAATGGACTAAAAGATCATATCTTTCTCAATAGTGTGCTCTGGGGCATGTGGGTCCAATCTCACCCAAATCTCTGTTGTGTCCCACCTAAAAGCGATCTCAATCAATGACACAGTCATCCCCGAGAGATATCATCCAGGTGGAAATGGAGGTATCTCTTGCATGGTTTGTCATCTATCGTGCTGCACATCCTCACTGTGGAGAGGAACTCCAAAGTGTCTCACCTATAGGTAGGGGCACGCTTGCCTATGAGCCCTTCAATCCTCTTTTGGCGAGGAGGCAATGGACTTGATCCTTTAGCCCGAGGGCATCTAGTGTCATCTCATGAATGAAGGTGGTCTCCTGAATCTTGCGGGTGGCTAGGATGTTCCAACTCTCTACATAGGGTCCGGTGATCCGGGTCAAACCCATGTAATGGTCTGGTGGAGGTGTCAGGGCTGGCTCTGGAGCCGGTGGAGGAGGTGGTGGTGGAGTGGAGGTGCTCACTGCTCAAGTGGAGGCCCTAGGTCTCTTGGAGGCCATGTCTATCAACATAACAAACAATGTCAAATGCACAAGGACATAATGGATAAAACCATGCAATCTTCACTAGAATATATCACACAAAAATATGCAACATATAGTGGCAAACATCCAAGCATCATTATAGAATCTAGCAATCATTGCCAGACACGCTAAATCATTAAAAGCCACTATAGAGATGCAAGAACGCTTATAAGCTCATACATGTAAAGTTCAATCCAGCTGCATAGCTAGAGAAAGCATACCACAAGTATGTCCTATTTCACAAATTTAGTTCATTCATTGTATTTCCCGCACATTGAGATTATCACATAACCAAATATCCCATATGCAACGTCCTAGAATCACAATCATACCAAGCTTAGCTAATATCAACAATTCCAAAATGTTAACATTCATGCCCAAGCTAAACTAGCCCAAGTATTATCCAACAAATGTACATCAAATATCTAAGTTATATTCACCATGCTAAAAAAATCCACATATATACCACAAATCATTCACAACCAATTCCAACAATGCCACAACATAAGTTCACATAAATCATCACAATCTAAACTATTACAATTCAAGAGCACAAAGTGAAGAAATATTAGAACTAGACAAATATCATCAATCCAAAAATCAATCCACAAATATCACACTTCACCAAAATAAGGAATACACAAATATTACAATTCAAATATGTAAAAACTACACAATGATTATGTTCTTTTGTTTTCACAGGTCATTTATATTTGCATGGAGGTTTTCACAGTGGCCGTGGACATGTAGAGCTACCTCTCGAAATGATGAGCAACAAGGACCTCAACCGGCAGCAAATCATTCCTTCAAATACAGCCTGCTTGTCACCCTGTACTTCGTTTCCTGGAATGTCTCTAGTTTTAGGGGACTTAGTATTTTAACCCATTCGGCTGACATACCATTGACAAAAGGGGGTTTCGAATTTTCGATTCACCGACCTGTTCGTGGTATACCAGCTAGATGGTATATAAGAAAAGTCCCCTTTTGGATCATCGATGTACATTAGCTAGGTTTTTAGTTTTGATTAGGTGGAAACACCGCTTTTGGAAGCAAGTGCTAAATTTCTTCAAGAGCTTACAATGGCTCTTGGATAATTAATCAGATGATCTTTTTGTATCGAACTATGCCTTTTCCGGGCCTGTTTCAATCTTTTTAATTTGTTTTTTGGTTCGGGGAGCCTAATATATTTCCCCCCATCCCTTGGATGGTTTACATTAAAAAAAAGTAAAAAAGTGAGGAATTGTACCACTTAGACATGTAGGAAGGTGAAATAGGTTAGCCCACAAAGAATCTTAGCTTGATTCACTTAAATTTCCAAAACACCCAAAAACCTAGAGTTTGGGGTTTTCACTAATTTATGCTGATTTTTGGATAATTGTGGTGATAAAATGGATTGGGAATGAAGTAGGGTTGAATTCTGGTAAGAGGGATGGTGATTGGTGGCCGGAAAGATGGAGAATTAGTGGGAGAGTGGTGGCTTAGAGCAGAGATGACGTTTTGGGAGAGAAAGAAATGAGGAAGAAAAGTGGGTTCTACCCACTTAAAACTGTCTCCGGACATGCGTCGCCAGTCGCAAAGGTCATGGTTGAGACTCACGAAAAAAGGTCAACCGGGTCTAAAAGTTAACCCGGGCTTTGCAAATCGCGAAGGTCATGGAACCCTCCATCGGCACCGCCATCGTAATTATGGGAGTACAACAAGGTCCGACCATCGTTTTAGGTCTATTTCTTCCCCTTTCTATTATGTCATGGGCGTCCACCATGAATGCAACTACTCCTCCTAGTTCCTATATATGCTAGGTTCGAGGATCGTAGGCACCTTATCTGTGATACTAGGGTTTTAACACAACACCTAGCTTGCTACTATTAGCTATCTCTAACCGCAAACTCTCAGAAAATATTTACAAAGTCAGCTAAGACTGGTGCGATGGTAAATAGGCAAGAGCATTCTCGAATCCCCCGTGCACACACCCATGTAGATGCATTCTTCCCTACTCATTCTAACATCCAGGTTTCTCTTCCCAATGAGGCATCAATAATTGCACCATACATGAATATAGTCCAAAGTGTGTGCTTATATGTGGTGTAATATTCATGCATTTATAAAATTCAAGAACAATCACAATAATATCACAAACACAAAGATAAGGTGAATCTAATGAATCTCATAAAGCAAAGAAAACATACCAAGTGCCAAGATGAATCCCAAGCAAAAATTATACTCTACAAGGTTAGATCCATGGAAAATATTAGGTTAGATGCCTTGGATCTAGAAAATAAGATGAAATGAAAACAAAAGATAAGAAAAAGAAGAAGGAATGAGAAGAACTCTTCTCTTCATTCTCTCTAAACTAGAGAGAGAATCTACTCTACATTATGCCTACTATATTCTACCTCCTAATCTACTTCCTAATAGTTTGGTAGAAGACTAAGGCTCCTATATATAGTAGTAGGAGATTGGGCATAAAGATAGGCCCAAAATAGGCCAAAAATAGCAAAACTCTAGGTCAGCCGCCAAGGCTTCACGGACCGGCATGGATGTCACGGTCCGTTAAGCATTCAAGCACAGGGTGTGGGATCTGGCACGGACCATGAAGCATTCATAGCCATGGTCCGTGAGCTCTGGGGCGGTCTGGGAAGCTTCTCTCATGCCACAGCCCGTGAAGGTTTTTATGGACCGCAAACGGTACACGGTTTTTGCTTACAAGTTCTCACGGTCCGTGAAGGTTTTCACAGACCGCGAATAGTACATGGTCCCACTCCGAAGTTTTCTTCACAGTCCTTTAAGGTTTTCATGGCCTGGATCCATACTTAGCATAATCTTCAATTCTTCATCTCAAAGCTCAACGGCCCGATGCCTTCATCACGGCCCGATGCCTTCATCACGGTCCGATGCCTTCATCACGGCCCGATGCCTTCATCACGGCCCGATGCCTTCATCACAGCCCGATGCCTTCATCACGTCCCAACGCCTTTACCTCGTGAAGGTCTCATGCATGTCTTCATGGAACCCCTAGAACTCTTATGTAGCGTGGTCCATGTGTTTTTTCACGGGCCGCTGGTGCTTTACTATGTGCGGCCTGTGAAGTGTCGTCGGTGCTTCGTCAGCTGAACATTGTTTGCTTGCTACGGTTGAATCGTTAGTCCGCATCGAGAGTTCTAGTAGCCAATTTTTTAGTACTCAAGTAGATGAATTCAATGGAGTAGTTCTTGTGCAGGTAGTTCTAGTAGTTCTAGTAGTTCTATGAATCCAATTGAGTAGTTCCAGTAGTCGATTTTGTAGTATTCACGGCCCAACGCCTTTGCCACGTGAATGTCTCGTGCAGATCTTCACGGAACCCCTAGAACTATTATGTAGTGCGGCCCATGTGTTTTTTCATGGGCCGCTAGTGCTTTACCATGTGCGGTCCGTGAAGTGCTGTCGGTGCTTCGTCGGCTGAACTTTGTTTGCTTGCTACAGGTGAATCGTTAGTCTGAATCGGGAGTTCTAGTAGTCAATTTTGTAGTAAAGAAGATGAATCCAATGGAAACAAACTTAAAGGCTAATTCTTTCTGGATCATTCTCGGACTAAGGAAACACTCCTCAGACCACGATTCACCATTTTCTTCTTTGGCCATTTTGAACTTTGAAGTCGCCTATCTTTGGCCATTTTGAACTTCGAAGCCGCCTATCTTTGGCTTCAATCTCCTTCTACCATGCATTGATGTTCATGGCCTTCATCTTCTACCATTCTAATGTGAATGACCTTTGCCTCTTCTAACGTTCTTGCGAATAGCCTTCAATCTTCTACCGCTCTTACGAACAGCCTTCACATAGAATGTAACCAAAAAGTACCCAAGGGCGACCTACTAAAGATAATCACAAGGAAGATCAAGGAGCTCGTGGATACAAGATATCCATTAGTACCAATTAAATCTACAAAATGCGGGATTTAGACAAGAAAACCATACATGGCCGTCTAAACCCCTTGTCACGTAAACTCAACTAATACTAGCAATCCACCAACCAAAAACTATGTCAAATGCATTGGTTAAAGCATGTGTAATGGTGCAGATCACTAATTGGTATGGTGACATACCGATCGGCATCTTGTAATCTATCTTATATGCCCACAAGGCATCATTCAACCGAGAACTCCAATCCTTCCAGTTAGGATTAACCATTTTCTCAGGGATGGACTTGATTTCCATATTGGAAACTTTGGATTGGCCATCGGTTTGTAGGTGGTACGCGGTGAAGGTCTTGTGTGTGACACCATGCTTCTTCAAGAGTGTCTCTATTGTCCGGTAGCAAAAATAGGTGCCACAGTCACTAATCAAGGCTCGAGGAATCCCAAACCTAGAGAAGATGTTATCTTTCAAGAAATCTTCAACCACTTTTGAATCATCAGTTCTAGTGGGTTTTAAATCAACCCACTTTGACACATAATCAATCGCAAGAAAAATTTATGTAACCACAAGAGTTAAGAAAAGATCTCATAAAGTCAATGCCCCAAACATCAAATATTTCACAATACAACATAGCTTTTTGGGGCATCTCATTCCTAGAGGAAATATTCCCTACTCTTTGACATTTGTCACAAGTATGTTTGCATGTTTATTCAAGGTAGGCCAATAAAAACCACTCTCTAGTACTTTCCTATTGGTCATTTTTGCTGCAAAATGACCTTTGCATGCATAAGAATGAAGAAAGGTAAGAATTGAATGCACTTCATTATCGGGGGTGCATCTTCTAACAACTTGATCTACATAATGTTTGCACAAAAAAGGATCATCTCACACATAAAATTTAGCATCACTTCTTAGCTTATCTCTTTGATCCTTAGAAAAATAGGGAGGAAATTTAGCAGAGACGAGAAAGTTTACAATGTCGGCATACCACAGTTGGAGGTCCCTTATTGCGAACAATTGTTCATCGAGGAAATCCTCCCGTAGTTGCTCCTTTATTGATGAATTTACCTCAATTTCTTGGCATGGAAGCAACCAGCTCAAATGATTGGCTACAAGGTTCTCCGCACCCATCTTGTATCGCACCTCCAACTCAAACTCGCTCAAAAGCAAGATCCATCTAATCAATCTCGGCTTGGCCTCTCTCTGCGTTATCAAATGAGAAGCGTTGCATGGTCAGTGCACACAATAACTTTGGTACTAAGCAAATAAGATCGATTTTTTTCTAAAGAAAATACCACTGCTAGCAATTCTTTTTTTGTGGTGGAGTAGTTCCTTTGGGCCTCGTTGAGAGACATGAGTGCATAGTAAATGGCGTGAGGCTCTCCCCACCCTTTGACCAAGTACCGCTCCGATGGCGTAGTCACTTGCATCACACATGATCTCAAAGGGCATGGACCAGCTCGGGGGCCGAAACTAGCCTTTCCTTCAATGTATTAAAGCCCCCTTTACAAATCTCGTCCACCACAAATTCCACATCTTTTTGCAACAACTTGCACAAAGGAGATGCAATCTTTGAAAAATCTTTGATGAACTGGTGGTAGAATCATACATGACCAAGAAAAGAGCGCACTTCGCGCACATTAGTAGGATAAGGCAAAGTTTTAATTGTGTCAATCTTTGCCTTTTCTACCTTGATACCCTCGGAGGAGATAGCATGACCTAAGACAATGCCTTGTTCCACCATAAAATGACATTTTTTTTGGAATTTAACACAAGATTAGTATCAATGCAATGCTTAAGAACTTGTGCTAAATTTGCTAAGCAATTGTCAAAAGAATTACCATGAATTATGAAATCATCTATGAACACTTCAACAAAGTTTTCAACAAATTTTGAGAAAATACTTACCATACACCTTTGGAAAGTGGTGGGGGCGTTACATAGCCCAACAGGCATACGTCGATAAGAAAACTTACCAAAGGGGCATGTGAAGGTTGTCTTCTCTTGGTCCTCCGGGCAATGGCCACTTGAAAATAACTCGAGCGCCCATCCAAAAAGAAATATAATGGATGAGTTGCTAGCCTCTCGAGCATTTGATCAATGAAAGGCAACGGGAAGTGATCCTTCTGTTTTCACATATAGCCTTCGGTAGTCAATGCAAATGCGCCACCCATTTTGGATTCAAGTGGGCACTATTTCACCCTTGTCATTATCGACTACCGTCACCGCACTCTTCTTGGATATCACTTGAGTTGGGCTCACCCATTTTCTATCCGAGATTGGATAGATCATACCCTCTTGAAGCAACTTGAGGATTTCCCCCTTCACCACCTCCATCCTAGGTGGGTTCAACCGGCATTGGGGTTTTCGTACAAGTCTTGCATCATCTTCAAACAAAATTGGTGCATGAAAGTGGATGGACTTATGCCCTTGATGTCGGAAATAGTTTATCCAATTGCTTCCTTATTTTTCCGCAACACCAAAATTAGCTTCTCCTCTTGCTCTTGGGTGAGCTTACTCGAAATGATAACCAGGAGTGTCTCCCCTTCCCTAAGAAATGCATACTTGAGGTCACTTGGCAAAGGTTTAAGCTCAATAACTGGGGATTTCACAAGTGATGGGAGGAATTCTGGTTTCTTGGTCTCCTCTAAGATTAGAGGAGGAAGGTTTGGAACCACCTCTTCAAGAATTCTCAAATCCTCAATGTTTTCCTTCAAGTTAGTACTCATGGAATATAAAAGACATGAATCTTCAACAATATTTTCCAAAGCAACTAACAAGTAATCATCACCATTCAATTCAAAAACATCTTGCACCACATTTTCAATTACATCAATAGCATAGTAACAATGTTCCTCAATAGGATATTTCATAGAGTCATTTATGTTAAACTCTTCTATCAAATACCATGGTGAGGGTACCATTATGCACATCAATAATAGTCCTTGAACTTTTCAAAAATGGCCTCCCCAACAAAAATCGGAGTGGTATGTTTATCATGCTCCATGTCAAGGACATAAAATCTGCATGGAATATTAAGGAATCCATCTTAACCAACACATCTTCGACAATACCCTTAGGGTATGCACTAGAACAATCGGTTAATTGGATTACCACCTCAATTTTGTGCAAAGTACCTAGATTGAGGATTTAATACAAAGAGTAAGGAATTACATTTATTGATGCACCTAAATCAAGCATGGCTTTTTCAAAATGCGTATTTCCTATCATGCAAAGGATTGTGAACATGCCGAGATCGCTACACTTAGGGGGTAACATCTTTTGGCACAAAGCAGAGACATGTTCATTCTTCCCATTCTTAAGCTTATTCTTTGCTCTTTGTTTTCTATTCACAACACACAATTCCTTTAGAAATTAAGCATAACTAGGAATTTATTCAATGGCATTCAAGAGAGGGATATTTACCTCACATCTACAAAAGACTTCGTAGATGTCCTTGTTGGTCTCCTTCCTCCATTTATCCTTCAAAGTTTTTGGAAATGGTGGTTCCGGCACATATGGAGGAATTTCTACCATCTTTGCCATCTTGTGAGGAGGGGATGAAGGCTCGGGAATGGAGGTTGATTTTTCAATGATGATCTCCTCTTCCTTCTCCTTCCTCTTCATTGCTTTCTCCTTGGCCAATTTCTTGGCCTCTTCTTCCACTTCCTTTTCAAACACCTCAATCCTTCTAGGCTCGTTCTCAACCGCTTCACCATCCGGGGGGTTTCTAACCTCCTTACCACTTCTCAAAGTGATAGCACTAGCATTTTGGTGGGGGTTCAACTCCGGTGAGAAGGAAGTTTGCCCAAATCTCCTGCCTTTATTCGATTCAAGGCTTGAGCTATTTGGCTCACTTGGGTCTCTATGTTTTTTATTCTGAACTAATTGGTTTTCTTCGCACATATGCTCAACTTCCCAATAGCTTGCATGGTTTCATCCTTTGACAACCCCAAACTTTCACTTTGATTTTGGGGTTTGTCCTGAAGCCTTTGGTATTGTTGTTGAGGGAGCCGATATTGTTGTTGATGAGGGCAATAAGGTGGAGCATTTTGACCACCTTGAGGATTCCCATACCAGAGATTCAAGTTATCTCTATTACCTGCATTGTAGGGGCAGTTTTGGTATCATTGGCCGCTATGGTACCCTTGATTTCCTTGATAGCCTTGCTCACCTTGATATCATTGGCCTCCTTAATATCCCATAAAGCTCACCTCCTTGAAACAATCATCTTGCAACCAAGGGCAAGTGTCCGTAGGATGTGCCGATGAACAAATTTAACAATATTTTACATGTGGTGCATTCCCGAACTTTGTCATCAAAGACTTCACCATAGAAGTGAGAACCGAGACTTGGTCTTCGAGCTATCCATTGTTGGAAGGAACACTTGTCATGTTGGGATTTTTCCTCCTCAAATCGGCTCTTGCACTAAAATTCCTCGACTCCTGTGCTAATTCCTCATAGAGTGCCATAGCCTCAGTCGAAGTTTTATTCCCAATGGAACCACCACAAGATCCCCTCACTAGTATTTGCTCCTCATCAAAAAGACAATTTTAAAAATAGTATATCAAGTCTCCCTCCAAATAGCAATGATCGGGACAACTCGAGAGAAGCTTCTTGAACCTCTCTCAGTAGTCGTAGAATGACTCTTCATGCATTGGAGGATGTTGCTAATGCCCTTCATCAAAGCGACAGACTTTGAGACTGGGAAGTACTTGGCGAGAAACTTTTTCTTCATTCACGCCAAGTTTTGATGCTCACGGGTGGTTGGTAGTGGAGCCAATACCTTGCGGCATCCCTCAAAGAGAATGGAAATGCCTTAAACTTGTAGAAATCTTCATCTAATCCTTTGGGAATCATACCTCCACACACCATGTGGAAGTCGGAAAGATGTTTGTTGGGATTTCTCCATTGCCCACCAAGGAATGAAGGTAGCAAATGTATCAACCTAGACTTAACCTCGAAGTGCCCATTTGGTCCAACTGTTGGATGTTCTATGAACATAGGTAGTTGTTCAAGGTTGGGGCCATTGTTTCCCTCAAAGGAACACCTCCTTGAAGAGAATGACGTTAAGGTCCTCCTCCTGGATGATCATCATCTTGCTCCAAGGAAGTAGAAGGATCCGAAAAATGGTCACTGGGAGTGGTGTTATTCACACTTTCCAAAGAAAGCCTCCTAGCTATTTTCAAATTCAACTCTAATTCGGGGTCGTAGTGTAGGGGTTCTTGTGAAGAGGATCGCGTACGAACCATACATCAAGAACTCAAACAATACGTCTCCAAGCCAAGCAAAAATGGAAAATCAACTAAAAACCAAAATAAAAAAACAAACTAACACATATTCACAACTAGCACATACTCACACAAAATATGCCCAAACACTTAAAAATAAACTCCTCTTCCCCGGTAGCGGTGCCAAAATTTGGGAGGTCATCGTCGTACCTCTCAAGGTTAATATTTATAAGCCCAAAATGCTTCCTATCTACAACTAAGTAGGTAATGCCAAGTCAGGGTCGTCTACGAGAAGATAGATCTTTCTAAGGGTTTAAAAATATAAAGTGGATAACATACTAGATATACATATACATATAAAAGCACACAAATGAGGGAAGGGGGGTTGGTTTTCCTAAGTTACGAATTTAAAAGACAACAACTAGCAAAGCAAGGTAACAATGCTACTCATGCAACAAACAACTAAAAAGATGGTAAAATCAACAATTGACAAGGCCTTGGGGGAAATCGATCCTCACTTCAAAACCTCTTATAGATCCTAGATTCATTCACTCATCCATTTACATTTAATGCTTGTGGGGAATGTTATCACTTCCATATTGAAAATCAACACTCATTTCTTCTTAAGAGTAATTTGTAAATGCAAACAACAATATTTTGCAAACCTCATTGATAATCACTTTGGACAAACAACGTCTAAATGTATTTCACCAATGGTATTATGCACAAAGAACCATAGATTTGATAACAACAAGCATTATACCAAATGCATAGCCATTTAACCAAACAAAGCACTCATTAGGCTAAACCTAGACCAATCCACATTCAAGATTCAACCTTTCATTGCTCCCCTATGACAAATATGAGAACAATCCACATTAACATAATCATGTAGCAAGATTTATATGACATTATACACAAGAAGTTCTAATTCCATGTTCATGGATTTTCATGCCAAAAGAGCTAAGAAATAGTACACTTTCCTTACACCCTAACAATTCAATCATACAAACATTTCATATTCTCAAACAACCCAAGGTATAAATGAAGTAAAACACAACATTAATGGCACAATAAATTATTCCCAATAAATGTTCATAAATGAGCAAAATACATAATCTCACTACATGGGTTTGGAAGCTTCAATCAATTGCTCATAGGAGATTAACTTAGCTTCTAGAATGAACTATGGTATCGACGGGCCTCAACCACTCTAGCATCCTCTTTATCCCTACATTCTACATTCATCATTCAGATCATCCGGGTTTGTCTCTATGTCCAGTTGTTCTAAAGGGTGACAGTTATCAGGAATGAACCACCTCAATGAAGAATGCTCTCAAGGCAAAACGTAAGCTCGGTTTTTATTGATGGCCGTATCACTCAGGCCTGTGTTACTTCTGTGGATCTTGATGATTGGTACAAGGTTAACTCCATGTTGATTGGTTGGGTTGTTCAATCTATTGACCCATCACTGCGGTCTTATATCACCTATTCAGAGACTGTCTTTGAACTCTGGGAAGAGTTATGCAATCATTTTTCTGTAGGCAGTGGCCCTTGCCTACTCCAACTTTGTACATATTTGGAAAATTGTTGCCACAGTGGTAAGTCTGTTGCGTCATATTATGGGACGCTCTAGAAAATTTGGGACGAGATCACTACATATGTCCCTCTTCAGGCATGTCTCTGCAGTAATTATTCCTGTAACATCACGGGCAAGCTTCAGACTGAACGTGATGTCAAGTGCCTTCATCAATTTCTTCTTGGCCTCGATGACACATTTGGTACTCTCCATTCAAGCATCATTGCACAAGAACCATTGCCATCCCTCAGCAGGGTTTATGCTTTGCTTGTCCAGGAGGAATGTTACAAGACCCTGATGCATGAACGCAACTCCAAGACTAATGGTATCGCGTTCGTAGCTCTTGCCAAACAAAATTTTTAGCCACGTCCGTTAGATCCTCTAAAGCCAGAAAAGCATTCCACTGGTCGTCCGACATGCACTCATTGTGAGAAGCTCAGCCATGTGTCTCTCACTACTGAAAAATTCATGGCATCCCTAAAGTCTTTGTACACCGTTTGGATAGCCATAGTAATCTCAGAGGTGTTGATCGTGGTCGTGGCGTTGCTGCCGGTGGTGTTACTCTCTCAGTCCAACAGCAACTCCAATCTTCGGTGTCTGATGTTGTCTCAATTTTGGAGTCAGCACCTCGTGGCTTGAATCTCAGTCCTGATCAATGGAAAGTTGTCTTGAAAATGTAAAACTCCATGAACACTCCTTTCGCTGATGTTACCGACAAGCATTCCTTGTGAATTTTAGACACTCGGGCCTCTTTTCATATAACGGGTAATCTGGCCTTGCTTCATGGTATTATTGATATTGCACCTTTTCCTATAAATCTTTCGGACAATCGTGTTGTTATAGCTATTCAAGAAGGTTCTTTGGCCTTTTCTCAGGTTTCTAGGGTTGATCATGTTATGTATGTGCCGACTTTGAAATGAAATCTTCTCTCATTTTCTAGGTTGGTTCTCAATGCATGGTATTTCTCTTTCTTAACCGATAAGTTATGTGTACTTCATGAAAGCGTTACGAAGATAGTGATTGGTGTGGGTGAGCAAAGGTGAGGCATTTACTGGTTGTGGCACTTCTCGGCAACCGCACATGCCTATTATGCGATGAAGTCTGAGAGGTTGACCTCGGCTGAGTTGTGGCACAAAAGGCTATGGCATCCTTCATTTAAAGTTTTAGCACCTTTACTAGTTTCTTATGATTCTGTACAGAGCAATACTCCTTGTGACATTTGTTTTCGTCCCAAAAAAAAATAGTTGTTTTTCAGTTGAGTTCTAATAAAGCCATGAACTTATTTAAACTTGTTCATTGTGATATTTGGGGGTCTGCATAGAATTTCTACTTATTGTGGTGCTGCTTATTTTGATACTATTGATAATGATTACTTTCATGCTACCCGGGTTTATTTAATTAAGTGAAAGTCAGAGGTTTCGTGCTTGTTTATGGAGTTTTACGCACTGACTGTTACTCAGTTTAAGACATCATTTTGTATTTTCCGATCAGACAATGGTACAAATTTTTTGGCTTAAGGATTATTTTGCTGCACGTGGTATTATCCACGAGACTTTGTGTGTCTACACACCTCAGCAAAACGGCATAGTTGAACACAAGCATCACCATCTCTTAGATGTGGCGCGTACTTTGCGGGTTCAGGCTGTTATTCCAATAAAGTTTTAGGGAGAATGTATCCTTACAATATGCTTTCTGATAAACCAGACTCCTACATCGATTCTTCAAAATTGGACTTCATTTCATCTTCTCTTATAAAAGGATCCAAAATACTCAGATATTCGTGTATTTGATTGTCTCTATTTTGCCTCAAATCTTCCTCAGCCAACAGACAAGTTTATTGCTCATGGTCGTAAATGTGTCTTCATGGGATACCTCATTGGAAAGCAAGGTTGGTGTCTGTTGATATTGAATCCGAACATTTTTTCTTCTCTCTAGATGTGGTGTTCTTGTAAAATCAATTTCCATTTTGGGTTCAATCCCCTTCACAATCGCCTGTTCTGACACATATGATAACTCATCCGGCTGTCTTTGATCAACCAGATATTGGATCCTCCATGAAAAGGGGGGCCTTTCCCGGTTATTACCCCATCCACGGATAGGGGGAGCATCTTCCCGGAGCTGACACCTCATCCTTGGTTGTACCATCTATTCAGCTTTCCTCTACGGCCAAGATCCCTTCCGATGGTGGCAGACCATCGATGACAATCAGCTCACTTGTTGCACCCAATTATCTAGCCGAGGAGACTTATTTGAATGTTTGGTGCAACTCTCACTAACATCAACCTAGTATTTTACTCAGGGATTTTGTTTGCAGCTCCATGCTTTTTTATGATCTTCATCTGTATTCCTCATCCACTTCATACCCAATCACTAAGTTCGTCTCATTAGCAAACTTTGCTCTAGCTCTTGCTCACTTCTTGGCAACAGTCACCTCAGGCCATGAACCGGTTCGCTTCTCGGAGGTCGTACAATAGGCTTGTTGGTGAGATGTTATGCACACCAAACTTGAGGCGCTCGAGAGAAATAACACTGTGTCTCTCACTGCTCTTCCCCCTGGCAAGAAACCAATTGGTTGCAAATGGGTATATCACATCAAGTACAAGTCAAATGGAGAGATTGAATGTTATAAGGCATTGATTTCAATGAAATGTTTGCTTTAGTTGAAAGCATTGATTTCAATGAAACTTTTTCTCCGATTGCCAAGATGGTCACTTTCTCTACGTTCCAATATGTCGTCGTTGTACGAAATTGAGAACTGCACCAGATAGATGTCAACAACGCCTTTTTACATGAAGATTTGGACGAGCTTGTGTTTATGACCACCACCGAGTTACTCTAGGCACTCCCTGGTCAGGTATATCGCATTCACAAGTCCCTTTATAGTCTCAGAAAGGATCCATGTAATTGGTTCTCTAAACTAGCTCAGGCTCTTTGCCAGTGCATGTTTCAACAGAGCTATTCAGATTATTCATTGTTCAGTCTTAACCGTTCCAGTCACACTCTTCGTGTCTTAGTGTATGTCGATAACTTAATTATTGCTAGAGATAGCCCTACTGCTATATCTACTTTCAAGCAGTCTTTGCCATCCTATTTTTACATGAAGGACCTCGATATTTTGAAGTATTTCTTGGGTTTTGAATTGGCGCTAAATCCCTCAGGCTTTTTTGTCTCCCAATGCAAGTATGATTTGGAAGTGGTGGCCAAAGCTGGCTTACTCGATTGCAACCCAATTTCTTCACCATGGATCCGATGCAGAATCTTGCCAAGTCCACCGGTCCAGATTATGCTCATCTTGAGCAATATCGTCGTCTTATTGGGAAGTTGGTATACCTTACTATCACTAGGCATGAGCTCAGTTTTGCAGTTCACACACTCTCTAAGTTCATGCAACAACCAAAGTTGGATAATTGGTCTGCATCTTTGCGGTTTCTTCACTATGTTAAAGGTAGTCCTGGCTAGAGTCTGTTTCTTTCTAGAGATAGTAGCTTGGCTCTCACTGCCTACTGCGATTCAGATTGGGTGACATGTCCAATCACTCGTTGCTCTATTACATGCTATTTTATCATCTTGGGCATGTCCCCAATTTCCTGGAAAACCAAGAAGAAATGCACAATTTTGCATTCTTCAGCAGATGCAGAGTATCGAGCTATGGCGAATGCTTGCTACAAAATTCTTTGGTTGTGCTCTCTTCTCCGCTCTCTTGGTATTCTTCATCCTGATATGTGGTGTATACCCCACCTAAACACTAAGCGGATGCCCCAAACCATAAATGGGATTTACACTAACCAGTGATGCAAACTGAGATAGACGAACTCAGGATAATCCAAGTAAACCCACTGATTGAGAAAAGTGGAGACAACGATCCGGCATCAACCACAAACTGCCTTTCTCGGAACCACGATCAAACATATGATGGAAAATCTGGATAAAGCGGAGCCACGTTTGTAGTACACTATAAAATGAGGAAAGAGGACACTAATCCAGGTAAGTGCAACTAGACCGAGAAAACTTGAGTCCAAAAAGAGAAGTAATTAACTTGGGCATTGGAGTACCAAAACCACTTCCAAAATCTCTTATGCAGACAGATCACAGTGAACACCAGTCATTTGGACAGATCGGGGATACCACAACATTTGGCATTGTCTGTGGGGATGGAATTTTTTTGGCCGTTCATTCCTAACAAAGTCGACAATGGTTTTCACCAGAAGTGAGAGAAGACAAAACAACCATACTCAAGAGAAAATAGTTGGAAGAAACAGGAATGCACATCCTAGTCAAAGTCAGGATCATGTTCCTAGTAGAGAGCAAGAATGTGTTAAGGATGACACCGAAGATGAAGAAGAGGCAGAGTCTCCTAACACGAAAAAAATGGGAAGGAGAGTGTTTACGTTGTTCCCGAAAGCGAACAGAGAACAATTGTATAATCAGTTCTTAGCCACTCTCAAACCAAAGTCCCCAAGAGTAAGTAAAAAAGTCGCTCAAAACAACAATGACCTTAAATATAGGGAGGAATTAAGAGACATAGTAGCAAATGACAAAGCAGACAAGTCACCGCTAGCACCATATATTCACAACTTCAAGTTGCCTAAAGACTTCAAACTGCCATTACATGTCAAAATTTACAATGGAACGATTGATCCAAAGGAATTCCTACATTCCTATCGTAATAGAATAGGTTCCGCGTGCTGAAATTGAGTTGGTATGTAAGGCTTTCCCCATATTTCTGTTGGGAACAACAATTTCATAGTATGAAGATTTTCCAAATGGAAATATCACATCTTGGGCACAGTTATCATATCTATTCTTGGGACGCTTCTACCAAAAGAAGAATTTCACCAGGACAATAGAGGACCTGAACAATATAGCTAAACGAAGCGATGAAAGTTTGACAAAGTATCACAGTAGGTTTATCATAAAGAGTATGTGGGTTCGGGACCTGTCTTTTCAATCTTCCTTGGGTGCGTTCATGGGAGATATGCGATCAGGAGAGTTCTTTAAGAAACTCACAAAAAATATGCCAGAAAACCCAAGAGACCTACAAAAAAGTGATAAAGCAGTATGTGTAAACCGAAGAAGCAAACAACCAAAAAATAGAGTTTGAGCAAGGACAGAAAAGAGTAATGGAGGACTCACAAAGAAATTTGGCAAAGAAGATGATAGGAAGCTTCCCTTTCAAAGGAAGAGAAGTGGGAACACAAAGCGCCTTGTCCCAAGAGACACCGTTGGCAAAATTACGAAAGGAGATCTGGCAAATGAACAGAGATCTATTCCACAAACTGGCACCAATGATAGCAACCTTAGAGAAAAGATCAAGAGAATACTATTGTGCCTTCTATAAAGATCACGGTCACGATGCAGAGATCTGAGGAGGAAAATAGAGGAAAACTTGAGGAATGACTATCTTGGACAATACAAGAAGGAAGGTGGTGGTAACATATACAATGAAGCGATCAAGGAAAGAAGCTCCATGGAAAAAATCCACGCTATAACAAACACTCAGAATAAGAATCAAAAGATGACAGAGAGTGGTAGACTGTGAAAAGGGTGTGTCCAATGAAGCTCCGGAGAGAGTAGTCTTCTCCATACATAGGTCGTCTGAGTCCCTATAGAATAATGCTTGGAAGGCTAAGGCCAGGAATTCACCACCACAGGAGCTTATAGACAAAACATTGCGTGTGGATGAAACAATCACGTTTAGCGAAGAGGACTTTGTTCCTAATGTTTCACCTCACAGTGATCCGATGGTAATTATTGCAAAAATTGACAGTTCACAGAGTGTTCGTAGATAAAGGGAACGCAGTAGAAATCTTTTCATATACTGCTTTGATATACTGGGATTCAAGAGAACCGACTTGAAGAAATCCACATCCTCGCTCGTAGGATTTACATGAATAGCAGAGACACCTTTAGGCAACATACACCTGCATATAACAATTGGCAAAAATGATAGGAACTGCACTTTAATTTGTGACTTTGTCATCATGGACGCTCCAAGTTTGTTTAGTGCTATCATCGGTAGACCATAGATGAACAGAGCGAAAGCAATATGGTCTCTGTACCATCTAGTCATAAAGTTCCCAACCCCAAAAAGGATCACAACAGTGAGAGGAAACCAACAAACTGCCAGACAGTGTATGGTTATCACGATGAAAGCAGGAAAGAATGCGGAGCAAGCAAAGATGGTTAGTACTATCATGAATAGTGACTCACTCAACTAAGTGAACCCCCCAATAGATCTAGGAGAAGAGATTGAAGATGTTATTTTGAATGATAATGATACTTCTAAGTGTATCAAAATAGGGAAATGCCTTCCAGATCATGAGAAAAAGAAGGTGATACAAATTCTGTGAGATCGGAAGGACACACCGCATGAAGTGTACAAAACATTGGAGGAGTCGACCCAGGTATTGGAACTCATTCTTTGAATATCGTTGATCCAATCAAACCGGTTAATCAAAAGAAAAGAAGCTTCACTAGCAATAAACAAAAGGAAATCGAGGAAGAGGTAAAAGCGTTGTTGCAAGATAGGATCATAAAATAGCTGATATACCCAAAATGGCTAGCGAACCCAGCAATGGTAAAAATGGCAGATTCTAGGTGGAGAACGTGCATAGATTTCACCAATTTAAACAAAGCATGCCTAAAGGATTGTTATCCCCTGTCAAAGATCGATCAGTTACTGGAAGCAATTTTGGGACACGAGGTCCTAGCCTTCTTGGATGCTTACAAAGGATATCATCAGATATTGGTGAACCCAGAGGATGCATAAAAAATAGCTTTCATAATGAGCTTTGGGATATTTCACCACGTGAAGATGTCATTTGGGCTGAAAAATGCAAAGCAACATATTAGAGAGTAGTGGATAATGCATTTCGCAGTTAAAGAGGGCGAAACATAGAAGCGTATGTGGATACCCTGGTTATAAAAAGTGGGCTTATATGTGACTTTGCAAAGGATTTAAGGGAAACCCTTGATACGTTAAGAGCAATTATAATGAAGCTAAATCCAAAAAAAGGCCCAATCAGAGTAAGCACAGGAAAACTCATAGGATACAAGGTATCCTCAAAAGGAATTGAAGCTAATCCAGAGAAAATAAAAGCAATTGTTAATCTCCCCCAGCAATGAACAGGTAAGGAAGTCCAAATCTTAATAGGATCGTTGGCATCTCTTATTAGGTTCGTGTCAAAGGCGGCCGAAAGACACTTCCCACTCTTTGAAGTCCTTAAAAAGGATAAAAAGTTTAGCTGGAGCGAACAATGTCAAACAGCATACAAGTCATTGAAAGAGCAACTTCAGACACTGCCAACATTGAAATTATCAATTCCCGGAGAAACATTTTACTTATACTTGGTGGTTTCAATGAACACGGTGAGCTCAGGTTTGGTAAGACATGAAGGCCAAAAGCAGATACTAGTGTTCTATACCAGCGGAATACTACAGTAGGCTGAAAAAGCATATTCACCAATCGAGAAGTTGACTCTAGTGTTAATATATTCAGCAAGAAGACTGCAAACCTATTTCCATGGTCATAGGACAATAGTCTATACTAACTACCCAGTCAAGAACATCCTGAGCAAACCGGAGTCATCCGGGAGGATGACCAAGTAGGCTCTTGAATTGGGCCAGTTTTAGATTTAGTTTCAACCATGAATAACAATCAAAGCACAGGCTTTGACAGACTTCATCATGGAGATGACAAGCGTAAGAGCGCAGCATGCGAAAACACAGAAGCATTTTTCCACGAACAAAGGAAAGTCCAAATGGGAAGACATTGCCTAGAAATTATTCATGGATGGAGTATCTAGCAAGGAAGGATGTGTTGCAGGACTGCTTTTGATCAACCCAGACGAAGGAGAGCACAGATAATCGCTTTGTTTTGATTTTTTACTTACCAACAACGAAGATGAGTGTGAGGCATTAATATATGGCTTAGATCTAACGGTGAAGATAAAGGTCAAGAGCGTACAGGCATTCAACAATTCACAAATAGTGGTCCAACAAGTAAGAGGAGACTACAAAGTGCGAGAGGAGAAATTGGTAAAATACTTAAATAGCGTTTGCAAACTCATCGCTCACCTTGGATACTTTAACATCCAGTATGTTCCAAGAAGTGAAAATATGAAAGTTGATGCCCTAAGCAAGGTAGCAACATCAGGGTTCGAGTCATTAGCTGAACACAAGGATGTGAAGGTGGAGGTCATTCAAGCTAGGATCACAACGAGGACAACCGTGTCAACAGTTCAGACAGAAGGGGTAAACTGGATGGCACCATTAATCGATTACTCTGAAAGTAGGAAGCTTCCTGCAGACATGGTACAAGCCAGAAAATTAGAAATGTGATCGCACAACTATGTTTACGAAGAATGGATCTTGTACAAGAAATGACTCCCATCTCCATGGATAAAGTGTGTGGGGCCACCGCAAGTGAACAAGATCTTGAAGGAAGTACACGAAGGATTATGTGGGACGCACCAAGGGTTTTCGAACAATCGCGAAGAAGATCATTCAAGCCTGATATTACTGGCCAACCAGGTTTAATGATGCATACAACTTCGTCCTCAAGTGTAAAAGCTGCCAAATTAATGCTCCAATATCACACAAGTCGTAGTCCGCCTTAACGGGAATATACAGAGTTTATCATTTCGATAAATGGGGAATCGATCTAGTCGGACTGTTCCCAAACGGTGCTGGAAGTGCCAAGTTTCTAATTGTGGCAATTGATTATTTTAAAAAGTGGGTGGAACCGAAGCCATTAGGAAGAGTCACAGAGGAAGTAACGAGAAAGTTTGTCTGGCAGAATATAGTTTGTCACTTCGTAGTGCCGCAAACCATCGTTACCGACAATGGAACACAATTCACTAACAGAGTCTTTACTGAATGTGTTCGAAGCTCAGAATCACACAAAAAATTAATTTTGTAGCTCACCCTCAAGCAAATGGTTAGGTGGAGGTAACGAACAGAACAATCGTTCAGGGTATCCAGAAAAGACTGGAAGGAAAGTAAGCAGGCTAGGTCGATGAGGTACCCAGCACCTTGTGGTCATATAGAACAACAGATTAAAAACCAACATGAGAAACACCATACAGTCTTGTATATGGGCACGAACCGGTGATACCTTTGGAAATAGGGAACTCAAGCTTTTGAGTCGAAGAATATAAAGAATACGTTAATCCAGAGATGATGAGGTTGGATTTAGATGAAATTGAAGAGAAGAGACAAAGGGCGGCGATCACGGAAGCAAAGTACAAAGAAAGGATGGCTAGAGCATAAAACCAGACATTCAAGGAAATACAATTTCAAGTTGGGGATCTGGTGCTAAAGAAGAATGAAGCTAGCCTGGTTGAGGAGAAGGGAAAGTTTTGCCCAAAATGGGAAGGACTGTACAAGATTACGAAAACACATTGATCCAACTACTACGAGTTAGAGAGAATCGATGGTAGTCGCATTCCAACACTTGGCACATAATTAATTTGAGAAAGTTTTATGTGTAGCATCAGGAAAGAGGATAGGAAATTCCAGGTTCATTGTATAGAAACCAATACATGATCATTGGTGGTATTTGTCCCTTTATTCTGTTTTGAAGGAGAAATCATCGCAATATAAATATTAATCTTCAGGAGCAAGATTTCTTACTTAGATATGTCTTCCAATCATAAAACAAAGTTAGAATATCTTAAAAGAAAAAAACATGATTGCAGCGGTACAAGTTGTCGATTATGAAAGCTACACATCTTGCCACTTCACATAGTAAAAATCTTAAGTCTGCAAGTTATAAATCTTGCAATAAGGCAGATATGCCTACAACAAAGCGATAAAAGCAAGCGATAGAACTTGCAACTTTTCACAATGCAAACTTCCAAGAAATCAAGCTATAAACCTTGCTACTAGGCAAATTTTCCTTCAATACAACGATAAAAGCAAGCGATAGATCTTGTGGCTTCGCACAATACAAACTTTTAACTAAGCAAGCGATAGATCTTGCGGCTTCGCATAAAGCAGAGTTTCAATGTTCACGAATTATATATACACAAAATAAATATATCTGCGAAAAAAAAAATTACTCAAGCAAAAAACATCCAAAGTTTGATGTCTAGTTTTATTGAAAACAAACTACCACATCGTCCAAAAGCTAGAACAAGAGGAAAATTGTGCTACAAATGTTCAAAGAAAAAATGACTGCCAATTATCTACGCCGAGAGGCATGGGAAGAACCAGAGGAAGAAGAACCGCTACAACAATGAGATTGTGATTCCTGACATTCTTCAGCAGTCATAAGATCATAACGCCATTTCATGTGAAAATAAGCAGGACGCCGAATTCGACCACTTCACTCCATCCGATCAAGATACTTAGCATAATAAGCTTTAAAGTTAGTGATAGGGCTGAACTTCTCCCGACCGAGTTGCATACTCATAAGGTCGATAGTTTCTTGGTAGCTCTTGTTGGCTTCCTCCAAATTATCTATTGTCTCCTGTAGTTGGCAAATATGCGATCGAACAGCGTCAGATAAGTTCACTCTCTATCCACCAATACTCATTACCAGATCACACCGACCAGTATAACCACAATGGCTAGCAGACATAACTTTCAGCTCATCCTTATATTTGAAGAACACTTGCTCAAGTTGATGAATGCTTGGATCTAGATGGGTACACTCAGCGCGAAGGTGATCATTGTCACTACGCAGTTGGATATTCAATGAAACCTGCTCGCCATACTTGCATTTCCACTCTACAGAATAGCGAGAAAAATTATCACACCCATCTTGGTTTTTCTTCAAACAGTTAAATAAGTCGTTGATGCGGGAACACTATTTTTCGATGATGCTAGACTTTTGATAAACTTTGCTTGCTTTACTCGCAGCAAAATTCTCCGCTTCCTCTTGCTGGCAAATCATCTTAATCAAGTTATGCTGTTGGCGATGGATAAGATCATTCTGCTCAGAACATAATCGTTTCATCCCACGAAAAATCTCTTTGGTATCATCAAGAGTCTTCTTCCATGCAAGCTCCAAATCGTTAACACCAAGTAGCATCTACTCCAGATGAAGATCCAATGACATTTCCCACTCTTCCACGCATATAGGGAGCCTAAGCGAGCAAACATAAGCACAAACAGACTCCAGATCAACTAAAGTGCAAACAATATCTTTACGAGAGACTCTAAATTATAGCTGTCAGGAATAAACTTGCTACACGAACAATCCCTAGAAGTTTACGTTGCCACCGAAGAAGTAGACGTGCCTCATCCAAGACATAAAGGTATAAAAGTCAAATATGTATCGCCAATATTAGACCGATGATTTCCAGAAAATAGCTCAAGATACTCATTGATGATAAGGTTAGGGGCCTCAATTAGCACGCTGGAATACCAAGTATCAGAAGACATAGACCCAAGAGGAGGCCCAAGACGATCACTAGACCCAAACAAGCCACAAAGATTCAGAAAATTGTGGTCGATGAAAATTGCAATACCCTACATACCAATAAATTTGAAGCGAAGGTATAAAATCAGAACAGAAACATTAAGTGAAGTCAAGAAAAGCACACAATTTTAAAATACATGATAATGTCCTTAGATGTTATAGACAAAAGTTAATAGTTTTCCAAATCAAATCATAGCTCTAAAGTTTAACTAACTTCTATGTGAGAGGGTGGAGTGCTCTGAACGGCAAGGGTAGTCTCTTTTTGGCTCGCATCCTGGCTAGATTTCTCTGTTTGGGCTTCGGACTCTAGGAGGGGGGTCGGTGTAGCTTCAGGAGAAGTGAAAGGAAAATCTTCAAAATATTTGACCTGGCAACCTTTGAGCTCAGAGATGGACGACAATGAAGGAAGGCCTGCAAGATGCGACAGCAAGGCATAGGGATGGCCACCATCAGAAATGTTTCCTATAAAATCATCACTAAGCATTGCCTTCTTTTTTACCAACGCTGCAGTACACTTCTTCAAAGGTAGCAGACTCTTCAGCATCACAGTTGGGTTCCACTTGCGCAAGTCTTTCACAGTATCACAATAACTGACGGTGCGAGAAGAGCTGGAAACATCCTCAAATAACTTGAAGAAGGACTTTTTTTTTTGCAAAGCCATCCACCAAAATTTGAGGATATTTAGGGGAAGCAAGTCTATCTGTGCGTATTTCCCCTAGCTCAGAGCAAAGCTTGGGGATTTCTTCCTTTGTGATCCTTGCACGCTCCTCGGTAGCTTTCGTCCATTTCTCTGTGGATTTAAGGGAAGTCTCTAGGGTTTCACATTTCTTCTCCTTAGCCTTATAATTCTCCATGAGCAACTCATCGGCAGGGGAGAACTTCGAAAGCCGCTCACTCATGAGCTGAAAACTCTCACCGACCATACAGAGAAAAGATATATGAAAGGGATAGTCAATATTCTAATTACAAGGTATCAAAGTATAGCAAAAGTTACTCAAACTAACCAGCAAACTTACCACAGCCAAAGTATCAGGAAGAGAAAGTTTGGAGAGAGTATCAGGTATTGTTCCCTCCGCTAGCAAATTATTAGTTCGTATTAGAGCCTTAGAGCGAGGTTGGTTGCAACAACCCTTTTTCACCGGAGGCGGTAAATGACCTGATGATCCATCGATCATATCCCTCTTCTTCTTCTCCTTTAACTCACCAGTAGTGTGATTGCCACCCACCTTTCCACCCTGAGTGGACTTGTCCTTAGAAAGTGCAGTCCCAATGCTAGTTTTGGTAACACCCTATTGGAGGATGTCACCTGCAGAAGTTTCATCAGGCTGGACAAGAGTTTAAGCCACCTCATCATGATCGCTATAAAAAAAACTTCTCAATAGCACCTCCAACTAGGTCTATGTCTAAAAAGAAAAGGACATCACAGATCTAACGAACGTACAAAGGAAGTATACGATTGTCACAAATAAGAAAAAAAATAAAGATCCAATGTAGCAAAATAATAACGAACAAAACACCTTCATCATCAGAGTCAACATGGTGGAGATGTTGTGTATAAGCGTGAAGTGTTACCACAATCTCGGTATCAGCAGTAACACGAACACTCAGACCAGAAAGCTGAGATTTGGGAACTTTGTAGTTCCAAGGAGGAAGAGCCACCTCAGAATTTTGACTTAGTTTTACAAAAAACAATTTGGTATGCCAAGGACCAATGTTGCTAAGGAAACCACTAACAAGTTCAACCCCAACAACCACAGGATAAAAGGTAAATTCATCTATGGTATTTTTCACTTTTCGAAGATGGTAAAAGTTACGAAACAAATCAAAGGTGAAAGGAACGTCTGCTTTCTCACACACTTAAAGAAAATCCATTATTATGATAGTGATGCCCTTGGGGTGAAATGGGACAACACAATTTTGTACGAGCGTAGAAGGTCAACAATATGTTGAGGAAGAGGAAAATTGATATGAATCCCCTTGCAAAAACTCACGATTGCGGAATTAATATCTTTGATTTGGGGAAGGGATCTACAAACCCTTACTATCTCGCACGAAATTCAGGTTTCTAGCCTTCAGGGTACGCCTAATCTCGACTTGCTCTCTAACAAGTCATCAGGATCATACTACAAGGTTTATTGATACTTAACTAGCCCTCAGGGTTAAGCAACAATAGAATAGCTTGCAAGCAACAAGAGTATGAACTCAAAGGTTTTATATTTCTGAATGATGATAGTGGTGTAATAAAATCGTGAATGGCCTTCCCTATATATAGAGTATAACTCGCCTAGCACAAATAGAAACTGGAATGACTTATAACAGATTTGAGAAGCTAAAACCATATCTAACTAGAATACCTAAAATAAATGACTATACACTTCAAGATAAATCTTCAATGAATATTTTCTTATCTAGCCTTACCAAATCTAATTCTAATCAAATAAAAATTAAATATTCTAAACACTAAAATAAATGCATGACCGAAACATTAATTCTTCCAAGGCAACATAGCTGAATTAATGGGCCTTATTTTAAAATAAAATAAATGATCACACTACTTCATTAAAAAACTCAGTGGGGAAAAGAGTATTGTGTTATCTTCTAAAAACCCTAATCAATATAAATAAATAAAACCTAATTCGTATCATTCCCTCCGAGGTCGAGAATTTTCATCCTTGAAAAGCGAACGATCTTAAAAAATAACTGTAGATCAACGTCCCAAGCCATCCCTGCGAAGTCCGGCTAATAAACGATGATTAGACGCTAACTAGGTAGTGATTGAATGCTGATGCGGCAAAAACTACTTCAACTCACGAGAAGGGAAGAGCTAACGAGAAAATGAACTTAACTCATGATAAAAGTGACAAGCTGACGAGAAATTCAAGTAACTCGCAAAAAATTGATCACATCGTGGTAGATTCAATATCTCGTGAAAGCTGCTGCTGAGCGCGTGTGTCAAACGCGCCCTCAAGAGACATGGGAGTGAAATTCACTCGCCTTGCTGATGGTTCATTCGTGTGAGTCACACGCCGAGAGTTCTTCGATGTTGGGCTGTCTCTTTGCCAAAATTGCCTTCTACGCTGAACTAGGATTGCAGATACACGCCAGAGATCAACAGAGAAAGTGCGGCCGGTTGTAGAGCTAGCGGCTCTGAAGTGAAACATCGAGGAGATCGCTGGGAAAATGGGAAACTCATCAAGAAAGTTGTTGCTGGTGAAAGATTGTTGCGATTAGATCTGAAGCTGAGCGGCGAGCGAAACGATGAACTTAGGATGATCAGTCAGAGACGGAGAAGAAACTGGTGGTGCGACAGCAGGATCACTGGAGATGAAGATAGAGGAGAAGAGCAAAAGGGTGTCAAAGATAATGGAGTTGAAGGGCGGCGGCGGCGCAAGATGTCTGGCGATGGCAGTTACCTGATGAATTTTTTTTTTGTAAATAAATTCAAACAAAACTCAAAATTCCAGTTGATGAACTCGTCCATGGATATTTTGCTTTGCTTTGATACCAACGGATAAGAATCACATTGCGAAGACTCACGATTGTGGAATTAATATCTTTGATCTAGTGAAGGGATCAGCAAATCCTCACTATCTCACACGAAATTCAGGTGTCTAGCCCTCGGGATACGCCTAATCTCGACTTTCTCTCTAACTAGCCCTCATGATCCGATTACAAGGTATATTGATACTTAACTAGCTATCGGGGTTAAGCAACATTGGAATAGCTCATAAACAACAAGAGTATGAACTCAAAGGTTTATATTTCTGAATGATGATAGTGGTGTCCTATAATCTTTAATGGTCTTCCCTATTTATAGGGTATAATTCGGCCAGTACAAATAGAAACTGGAATGACTTGTAGCATATTTAAGAAGCTAAAACCATATCTAACTAGAATACCTAAAATAAATGACCATATTCTTCAAAATAAATCTTGAATGAACATTGCGTGATCTAATCTTACCAAATCTAATTCTAATCAAATTAAAACTAAATATTCTAAATACTAAAATAAATGCATGACCGAAACATCAATTCTTCCAAGGCCAACATGGCTGAATTAATGAGCCTTATTCCAAAATAAAATAAATGATCACACTACCTCATTAAAAAAACCCAGTGGGAAAACGAGTATAGTGTTATCTTCTAAAACCTCTAATTAATAAAAATAAATTTTAAAAACCTAATTCGTATAAAAATAAAGGCCAAAATTCAAATAGACTAAATATCATGATATATAGCCAGGAGGAGGATTGCGAACACATCCAGAGTTCGCAGGAGTCAGAGCTCAAACGAAGATAAAAATGATAAATAGTTCTTTAAGTCGTCTAAATATGGACCAGACATCATACTTCTTATAGCAGAGGATCCGATGGCATGACCAGAATCCCCATCGGAATGAACATCTTCTACAAGAGACTCAATGTTGTTAGAGGAAGACATTTGGATGGACGGGGACCCTAGAGTTGGAAATAACAACCTTAAATAAGGGTTATAGACCGCAGATGTAAACCTTTCAGAGCAAAGGTCAAGTAAGTCAAGAGAAGATACGCTGGGGAAGACATCCGGAATATTGAAAGAAAAAACTACAAGTGGTAAATTACCAAAGATCAAAGAAGAGAGATACCCTATTAAATTTAGAACATGAAGCAAAGAAACTGGAGATAGAGCTTTAAAAAAGCTTACTCTTATAAGGGATGGAGGATGATGATTTGCAGAAGACCTAGAGACAACCGGAGAAGATGAGTATTTCAGCAACTGGGGAGATGAACTGAAAGAAAATTAAATTTGGATATTTAAACATCAACAAATAAACGGCAAGATCGAGGAGGTCAATTAGTTCAAAAACATAATGATGCTTGTTTGACACAAAAGTTAGTTACCTTTTACAGATATCGAAACAGTGGCGGAATATGAATGGACAACGCACTGAATAATGATGGAATTAAGTTAATCATTTAAAATTCCTCATTTAAGAGATAGAGCGATAACAAACATCAGCAAAAATTGAAATAGTGCAGTGAAGAAGGAGGATTGAATCTCGGCCCTTAGAAACAAAATCTACACAGATTTCCTTATCACAAAGATGACATGGATGGAAGATTCGAAATTCAAATTTTGAAATCTGAAGAGTTAGCGAGGTCAAAGGTATAGCCAAGAAGCCAACTCCACTTCGCAATGACAACAAGTGTAACATCAAATGACCAACAGGTTGTTAGCGTACAACATCAGTTCACATTTAATTCACAAGTAACGCCATCGCTCCATGCTTTTTAGTCTTCATGGCTAGGGGTGCTTATGGTGTATACCCAGCCCAAACACTAAACGGCTAGCCCAAACCATAAATGGGCTCTATGCCAACCGAGACAAACAAAATCAGGACAAGCCAAGTCAACCCACAGACCGAGAAAAACGGAGACCACGATTAGGCATCTGCCACAAACTACCTTTCTAGAACCACAATCAAACATGATGGCAAATCTGGATAAAGCGGAGCCACGTTCGTAGCACACTATAAAAGGAGGAAAGATGACACTAATCTAGGTAAGTGCAACTAGACTGAGAACACTTGAATCAGAAAAGAGAAGTAACTGACTTTGGCGTCAGAGTCTTTTCCCCAGAACCACTATCGGGATCTCTTTTGCAAGCACATCTTAGTGAATAATGGTCACTTGGATAGATTGGGATACCACAACAATTCGGTTTGTCTCTTTTGTGATAGTCAGGCTGCTCCCCATATTGCAGCAAATTCGATTTTCCATGAGAGAACCAAGCATATTGAGATAGACTTGTTCGTGATCTAGTGTCTTTGTGTATCATCTCCACTCATCATATTTCCACTTCATAACATCAGCGGGACATGTTTACCAAGGCACTAGGATGGACAACTTTTCTTCATCTTAGCTCCAAGTTGGGCATTCTCGACATTCATGCTCCAACTTGAGGGGGGGTAATAGATTTCGTGTTGTAATAGGTCACGTAATTACCTTAGTTACCTCATGTACATTTGGGTATATATCACCCATTCATTTGTCAATATATGAAGAGATCATTATTCCCAAAATATTTCAATCTTCCTTGTTTCAATTACCCACATGAATATGTATATGAACCCATAAGGGTCTATTTATATATTGGGTTGAAATCCGCGGATTTATCCATATGGTTGGTATATAAACTCACATGAGTCAATATGAATTGAAACCCGCAAATTTTACATATGGATTGGCATATAAACTCATAAAGGTCCATATATGAATTGAAACTCGAGGATTTACCCATTTTTTACCCGTTGGTCATTTTAAATCCGTTATAATTAAGGTCGAAATTAATGGATCATATCCATATTTTTTACCTACCCATATTACCCACCCGTATTCGACCCGTCAGCCCATTTTTACACTCCTAGCTATCATATAATGAATAATTTTTAATCAGCCATGATCATCATTAAAATGACATGGGTGAGCTGAGCAGGGCGGGTTTTATGCTCCTTCTGTCTTACAAAAACAAAAGATACAAAAGAGTACTCCTAATGGTGTGAAGGACACTATATATATTATTAATTATAAAAGGAGCATGCGAACATTAGTTTGTAAATGACAAAAGTTTACAGTCAAACAAAGTGCCTGAATGGTAAAAACGTGAGGTCCATCCAGAAAATGAAGAATAAAAAGAGGAACCCAGGCTGTTCGGCGGGGAGGCGAAGCTTCCGTTTTGGAACCGCAATTCGACCACCCAATGTGTGGCCGACACACTCCTCAACGACCTACCTTCCAAATCATTCAGTTCAGCTTTTCATTTTACAATTTGGTCAATAATGCTTTGACAAAAAGACATTACAATATTTTTGTTCATTGGCCTTTCAGTAATTTAATTATTTTTTAAATTTGGTCAATAATGCATTGATAATAAATACAATTTACAATATTTTGGTTATTTTAACGTTGATTAATAAAAAAATATAGATTGATAAAAAAATTTTGTGAGTTCTAAATTCTATTCATTATAGGTAATTTTATCCCCCAGCGTAATGCGATTGCTGGATAAATCTTGCTAGAAATCTTCAGAGCTCATCAGAAAGATTTGTGCATCACTAGATACACTAACCTATTTAATGTGGGTTGACAATTGCACAATAGATACACTAACCTAAAATCTAACATTTAATCACTTAACAATATAAACTAAAATATGTATATTAGACATACAATTTTGTTTAAAATCCGAGCGTATAGGTGTTCAAATTGTCCGATCTGACCCGGCCCATTTTGACCCAATACATTTGGGTCAGGTCGGGTCAATGGTCTCATTTAGGTCATGTGGGTCAGTTCAATTTGGGTCAGGTTAGGTATGGGCCAGGTTGAATTTTGACCCAAATCGACCAATTTGACTCATTTATAATATTGCCCCTTTTTCTTTAAAAAAATTCAATATTTAAAGAAAAATATAATAAATAATTAATTTAATACAGTATATCCAACATTAATTTACTTTATAAGCAAGTTTACCATTCTTGAATAATAAGACAAACTAAATCAACCCCCGTGTGATTCACAATTTAAAGTAAGTATAGTTATTAATATTTTATTTTGAGCGAACGCCTTCAGGGGCCCTCCAACTCTTGTTATTTGATCCTTTTGGTCCCTTTTTTTTTATCTCTGTCGTCCCTGAACTAACAAAAAGGTTGAATCGTAACCCTTCCATCCGGTCAAAGTGTCAAGTTTAGTCAAAAGCGTTAAATTTAAGGGCAAAGTAGTAATTTCACAATTTTCCATTTCCTTTTCCCTTTTCTCATTTTCCTTTTTTTCTAATTTTCCTTTTTCTTTTTCTCCTTTTTCTTTTTCTCCTTTTCTTTCTTTTTCTCCTTTTTCTTTCCGTTTCTTTTCTCCATTTCTCCTTTGTTTCTCTTCCATTGTCTCCATCTTCTCCATTGTCCGCAAGCCCTAGCACCGCCGCCTTCAAATCCCCAATCAGAGCCACCATGCCGCCGCCTTTAAATCCCCAGAAATCCTCCTCGCTGTGGAAATCCCCTTTCTACCCTGGGCCTTCATCGAAGTTCAAGGTGTAACTCAAGGGGTCATAACTCAAGGGGTCGAAGTTCAAGGCATTCCGATTAAAACGCCGGATGAATGTTTTCCACTGTGGCCCGGTCACGATCTCCCGACCAATCCTGTAGCTTCTTGAACGCAGCCACAGGGAACCATCACCGCCAGCATTCTCTCCCCTTTGCCACTAGTTCATCGGCAGCGCGGACGATCCAGCAGCGGCACTTGTGGTCTAGGTGAAGCATGGACTTCTATCTTAATACCAATTGGTACTATGTACAGGCAAACCACGATCTTGTTTAGTAAGCAATGACTTTGTCAACCACTAGTGTGAGACTCTCAAGCAATCACCTCATGTTGTCCGGTGCACCCTCGGCGGCCCTTGAAAATTTGGAGGCCTGAGAGCCATCTACGTCCGGTCATACTCATAACTTATTAGGTCAACTTGACTATGATACCACGTTAAATTTTCAAGATATCTTGGACTTCTATCTTAAAACCAATAGGTACTAAGTGGAGGTGACCCAAGACCTTATATTAGTGATTTAGTCTTTTAAGGAACCGATATTGAATATTTTAACACGCTCTCTCACGCGCAAACTTGAAAACACTCCACGAATCAATATCGAGCTCGAATAAATGGGGATATCAACATCGGCCGAATAACCCAACCTGAGCTCTGATACCATGTAAGAATTATGAGCTTCTATCATAAAACAAATTGGTTCTATGTAGAGATTATCCATGATTTTACATACTAATCAATTCATTTGTTACAATTCATGGCATAATATATATTATTGATAGATAAAAATATGAACATGTGAGATTAGGTTAAATTTATTATAACATACACATTTAGAACATCAAAACTTTATGCTTTACAGAACTAAGAACAATTTAATTTAAGGAATTAATGGTGCAACGATTAATTAATATAATCAATATGCTTCCTATTGTAATAAAGATTCATTATTTTATTTATTTAATTATATAAAAAATGATTTATAAAGTTTATGTGGTAAATGATTATTAATATCAAGGTTGTTGAGAGTCCCATTCGTAATTGACAAATTAATTAGTGGTAAAATTTGGGGGAAAATAAAGAAAAAATATAAGTGTCGGTTTATGAAAGTCAAAAAACCATTTTCAAAAGGAGAAAAATAAGTAAAAAAAACTCAATCGCAATTTATGTTGGCTGTTGAAGGTGCAAGAGGACCAAATCAAATCGATGAATAATTCAATTTCGCTAAAAGGTCAATGCATACGTTCGTGGAAATAATATTCTCTGAAAATGTCAATGCATACGTTTCCCTGCTAAATTTAATATTCTCATAAAATGTCAATGCATACATTCCCTTGGTAAAATTAATATTCTCTTACTAGGCATAGACTCGTTGGTAAATAGAAAGCATATCTGCGTTTTTTTAAATAGTTAAATCCGGAGGATGGAATTGTGTTTTTTGGTGGCCAAGCGTTTATGTTAATGATTGAATAAGACGAAACCTTTTATAATTTAATCGATTGTGTTATAATAAAATTGAGATAGTTGCATAGGCTCGTTGGTAAATGAAAACCATATATGCATTTTTTTAATAGTCAAATCCGGAGGATGGAACTGTATTTTTTGGTGGCCAAGCGTTCATGTTAATGATTGGATAAGACGAAACCTTTTATAATTTAGTTGATTCTGTTATGCCATGTTTTGCCCCATACAAAAGTGCTTCAGATAATAAATTTTCAAATCTAGAGACATTGTTGCGATATGAGAGCTACGCTAAAATTGAGCAATGGACGTAGCAAAATAAATCATCCAATAGGAAATAATAATCGTGAAAACAGTAGCAAACCATTTTCATCCTCCTAAAATTGAATTACCGTGACTGCAACTCCTAAGCTCAAAAAACATGCATCACCTCTACCGACTAGAACACTCCCTACCTGGTACATACACAACCTATGTAACCCCCATACAGAGCCGCCCCGCTAAACGGGCTCACTAAACACACCTAGGCCAACCACACCACCAAGTCACTATAAATAAAGTCGAAGAACTCCAGACAAAGGTAAGTAACCTCTACTGAGAAAATTGAAGAATAAGAAAGAGATACAAACTAGGGCATCAGAACTTCCTCCCCGAGGGCCACCCAAGGGACATTTGCAGGTGCTCCAAGAAGTTGGACTTGCCATTACTGATCTTGGGAGTTGTCACTACCCGGAAGGAACCCCACATCAGTGACGCCATCTATGAGATTAGTTTTTCTTTCAAGGTTTTTATAGTCCTTGGGAAAAGCCGGATCCCATACCCGAGTTACCGCCCGAACAACAAGCATGTGACCAATGCTTCTCACACCCAAGGAGGCCAAAAAGAAACAAACTAGCTCAACAAGCTAAGAAGCTCGCAGCAACGATATGGCCACATGATTACAAGTTTATGACGCCAATGTGGACCCATAAAAAGGTACACTTCCTTTTGCAACCATTTTTTCATATATAAAATGTTATAGACACGTAAGCGAAGGAATTATGAAATCCCTTTTGGAGGAAATGGCTATAAGGATCGCTTAGC
Organism: Rubia yunnanensis; assembly: GCA_037428765.1. Lineage (NCBI taxonomy): Eukaryota > Viridiplantae > Streptophyta > Magnoliopsida > Gentianales > Rubiaceae > Rubia > Rubia yunnanensis. The sequence continues at coordinate 43,717,338 of CM075069.1, read as the reverse complement.
CGCGAAATTAGGCACGGTATATCAAGAATAATGCAAAATATTGAGTTTGGAAGACTAGGCGCAATCATGCTCGAGTCTACTAATTGAAATAAAGAAAGCACAAGCTGCTGAAACAATGTTAAAAGATTTAAAACTCATAAAGGAAAACATTGGTGTAAGGATAGCATGACAAAATGTTAATAGGACACGACTCACAAAATGTGCCGAATACCCTGATTAGAGTAGCGCGCTCAGCCCACACAACAAGGACAACCTTCCGACTACCAGCCTGCTAGAAACAAAGGAATATAAAGAAAAAAATTAGTTAGTAAGTGGAGCGACATTAGCATCGCAAGAACAACATCATTATGAGTGTAATAAAAGAAGTCACTACAATAAAAAGTTTTATCAATATTAGATCCATACAAAAACTAAGAATTACCAAAAAAATTACTTGCCTAAACTACGAAACTTCCTCTAGGAAGAATTACAACATATTATTATCGAGCCTATTACATAGATAGATAGTTACTTAAGTCCTTAACTAAGCAAGACCGTAAATGCCCATAGGGGGGAGTTAAAGAATGGTCGCCCATTCCCCCACCCCCTACCCTTTATCTCCCGAAAGTGCCCCCCACAGTGGGGTACCATCTTCCTCATCGAGTCACCTATCCTACCATCTCATAACCCTATCGAAGGACTTCCAAGACCACTCCTTGATCACAAGTTTTTCCGTCTGAGTAGCCTATCTTCTCCTTTTGGCTTTAGCCTGAAGAAGACCGGGCATCTCCCTCCTTAGCACCCACATCCCAGGGCTCACCAAATGGAGATTCTTCATCATCCTCCATCCCGATCCCATGTTTGCTAATCTCACGAGCCGATCCTATCCAAAATCATAAAGCACAACCATGCATTAGATAATGAAACCTAGGAAAGAATAAAAAACTTTTAAGATTAAAAAATAACTTACAGCAAACATGAAAATCCTCATAATATCTTACAAGGGATGTAATCCGGACTTGCGCCTCCATCAGATGGAGTGATTCCTTCAAATTACCCATACAACTGGTTATCACATAACCGGTGAGATCCCCAATTAAAACATGTGATGGCTCTGACATCCAAAAATACTCCAGGAAAACCAAAAACTACCCCATGGGAAGAATCCTCTAATAAACAAACACTCAACTTATACACACTAACAAACATACAACATACAAACACAACACACATGCAAAGCTACTTCTCCAAACACTCGACACAAAGAAACTATATATATACCACCCCCAAAATAAAAGTAAAAAATAAAATGAAAGCCAAATCTTAGAAATGATGGCCACTTTTAAATTTATGAAGCAACTATTGTACTCTTTAACTTATGTATGTTATATTTTATTAATTTAAATATTGTACAATATAAATAAAGAGACCAAAAAATGTTTTTGAATCTCATAATATAATAAATATTGTATTAAAAATATATTATTTAAATTAGAAAAATATAGCATATAAAATTTAAAAGGTACAATGTATAAATTTTAATATATAGTATTTAAATTAAAATATGCAGTGACCCAATGGTGAAACCAGAATTCTTTTATAAGTATTTTATCAATTGAATAAATTCAAAATGTTTTTGGAAATAAAGAAAACTTCTCATTACCAGAAAGTTTAAGTACAAAGCGATCAAAATCCAGCTTTCTAAACCCCTACTTTCCCATCTTTGGTTCCTATCATCTAATTAACACATTTAGCCCTCAATATTTGTTTCACCGACAATCTATACACAATACATTTTATTATATTTTCTACCATATTTACTATCTTCTCTCTACCAAAACTCGTCTCATTTCTCCTTGTCCGTATTTCATACAAAACTTCAGCAATAGGGGTCTTCAACACTTGTGATCTCCACTCTTTCCCTCTGCTATGTTCTAGAATCCATGCCTTTTCCTCATCCCATCTCCCCGGCCTTCTTTGTATTCTCATCCATTCCATAACCAATCTCCATACCTTGTTTGGTTCTTTGCATTCAAAAAATAGAAGATGAGCATTCTCATTTGCTTCACAAAATACACACTTTCCTTCCATGCCAAACTTCAGTAATCTATCCTTTGTTGCCAGTCTTTGTTTCCATCCCATCCATAAAGTAAAATGAGCTCTGGGCCTAGCTAAGTTTCCACAAAACAATCAACTGAAGTCCACCTATGCTTGCCACCCCCCCCCCCCCCCTCTCAAATCATTGTAAATATCTCAGACCCTAAACTTTCCTTTTCTCCTAATCTCCTTCTAAGCATTCAAGCTCTACATTTTGTCTCTGCATTTAAAAAATCTCTTCATCATCCATGATCCATTGCTAGGCGTTCTCATTGTTTGTGAACTCTTACCTTTTATATAGTAAAAGTGCACCCATCTCACCTATAACCTGTCAGCTTTATTGTTCATATTCCATAGCAAATTTGCCAAATTTTCCTCATTCCACTCTAAAAGTGCAATAAGATTCAAACCTCATACCATTTTTCTTTTAAAGATCTTTTCTCAGGCAATAAGACTGTTCCTAGTAAGATTTTCATATCCACTCCACAAGAAAGATCTGCAAAGTGCTTCAACACGTTTTATAACCTTCTTTGACAAAGGTAAATGCTGCATCCAGTAGCTGGTTATAGCAAACAATACAGTCTTAATGAGTTGAGCTTTACCTGCATAGCTCAAAAGCCTGGAACTGCAATTCTTTATCCTACCTACAATGTTCTCTATCAATGGTTGATACATGTGAACTGATGACCTCTTGCTTGTCATAGGCACTTCCAGGTAACGAAATGGCAACTGACCATCTTCAAAACATGTGCACTTTTGAATTTCATCTTTAATGCAGTCTTCTTCACCCCCAAAAAAGACTTTGCATTTTTCCAGGTTAACATCTAATCTTGTAGACATTTTGAATTTCTGAAAATCAACCATCGGAGCTTCTACTAATTTCTCATCAGCTTTTGAGAAAAGCAATAAGCCATCAGCAAAGCTCATGTTGATGATGCTCATTTTATCACACCTATCATGGATTTTGAAATGCTTTTCCTCCTTCAACTCTTGTAGACACCTGAAAAGGTATTCCATGTCTAGAAAAAATAAAAGTGGTGAGATGTGATCACCTACCTCAGCCCCCTTCTTGCCACTAGAATTCTTGATGCCTCTCCATTTACCTTATACCTATAAGATACCGTGTTCACACATTTTGTAATCCATTTTACAAACTTTTTAGGCAAACATATTTCTTTCTGAATCTGCTCCAAAGCCCACCAGTCAACTGTATCATATGCCTTTTGCAAATCAAGCTGCAACATACATTTAGAGGGTCTTCCTTTTATTGTATATCCTCTAATTAGTTCACATGCAAGCATAATATGTTCATGGATCCCTCTGCCAGGTACAAATGCAACCTTCGTTTCATCCACCAGTTCCTCCATTACAACATTCAGTCTAAATGTTAAAATCTTAGAGATTACCTTATAAAATGTAGTGCAACATGATATTGGCCTGAATTTTGTCACCTTTTTTGCATCCACCTTCTTTGGGATTAATGTTACAATAGTGCAATTCACTGCCTTGTACATATTCCCATCTTCAAAGAAACTTTTAACAGCCTTAATTGTATCCTCCTTCACAATTTCCCAGTTAGACTTAAAAAACTTGGACTTAAACTCATCCAGTTCTGGTGCCTTAAGTTCACCTATACTCTTTACTGCCTTCCAAATCCTCTTCAGTCACCTCTTTCATTAGTCTTCTCCTGCCTTCTGCCCCTAGTGTTTTACCTTTCCTTATCACATTGGTATAAACACCATTCAATCATTCCGCTGTAGTTCCCACTAACTTCTCATAAAACTGTACAATTTTCTCAAAAATATCCTCTTGATCATTACTGACAAAGCCATCATCATTTTCCAGCATATGAATCCCTTATTTCCTTTTCTTCTCCTTTACTCATGAAAATAACTATTATTTCCTTCCACTAATCTCAGCCCATCAATTTTTTTTGTCTAGCTATTTCCTCATCTATATCATTCCACTTCATAACTTCATGTGTACATTCAATAAATCTTTCCCCCTTTGAGCATTCATTTTTTTTTTAGTTCAACTCCTTCTGTGTAGTAATCAGATCAGTTCTGGCTCATTGTAATTTCCATTTAACTCCAGTAACATACCCCCATATGCTTCATCAATTCTTTCTGCAGTCTCATCAGTTTCCTCCATAAAACATACATTCAATATTGGGAAGGCCCCCCATAGGCACCGATATTTTCACCCCATAGGAACCAGTAAGTCGTACCGGTGCTCGAATCTATTCCAATACGGGTACCATTACCGATGACTATGCATGAAAAACTGGTGCTAGTAAATAGGCGATCAATTAAAAAAATTCGCCTAGTGAGAATAAACTCACCGGCCGAAATATGAAACCTAGAACGAACAAAACATAAAAAAAACTTAAGCTCATGTAAAAAACTTGAAAATTCATACCACAACCCAGAACTGCATTACATATAATTAAAAATACATAACACCTCTCAATTCATGAAACAAGCTATACAAACATAGATTAACAACATCAATCATCATAAAAACTAGAACCGATTAACAAGGAACCCTAGATAACATCAACGAACCAAAATAGTGAAGGTGAGATCGGATCTGAGCTAAACCAGCAATTTTGGTGGAGCTCGCAACTCCGACCAGCGACTAGAGTACAGGGTGATGGCATCAGGAATGATGTGCCGTGGAGAGATGGAGTCGGAGCTGGTCTGGGAGATGGAGTCAGGGCAGGTGGTCAGCAGAGGCGTCAAAGCAGCATCGACGGCAGCATCGAAGCAGAGAGCGGGTGCACCATCATTGACGGCGGCGAAGAGGGAGAGGTGGTGAATGAGGAGGGAGAAGATGGAGAGGCAAGTTAATGGGAGGTTGGGTAGGTTTAGGGTTTTAAGATTTGTTTATATAGACATTTTTTTACGGTTGCGATTCAATCAAGAAAAAGAAATCGGTTCAGATGAAATTGAATTGGGCTTTTTTTTTAAGTGTTGAGCATCGGTGCCGGTGCCCAAAATACTCATACTAGTGCCTAAATATATGAAACGCAGCTACTTAGGGCTGCTTTGAATGGTTTTTTTAAAAAAATTGAACTTGAGAGCGAACCCAAGAAATTTTTTCTAAGTGTTGAACACCGGTACAAATATTGGTGCCCAAAATGCTCATACAGGTGCCTAAATATACGAAACACAACTGCTTAGACTGCGTTGAATGGTTTTTTAAAAAAATAATTTTGAACCCGAGAGCAAGCCCAAGAAAAATTTTCTCTGTGTTGAGCACCGGTACAAATACCAGTGCCCAAAATGCTCATACCGGTGCCTAAATATACGAAACAAAACTTCTTGGGGCTGCTTTTATAAAAAAAATATTGAACCCGAGAGCAAACCCAAGAAGTTTTTTCTAAGTATGGAACACTGGTACACATACGGGTGCCTAAGTAAATATTACCGGTGCTAGTTCCAAAATTTCAAAATTTTAAACAATCCCTACAAAATTTGGAATAAAAATTTGAAAAATTCATTATCCTGCCATAACATATCACCGGTATGAATGAAAAACAATGCCGGTGCTAGTATTATTTGATCTTTAAGTTAACTTTTAAATTTTTACTATTAGGTCCATAGAAGAAATTTGGAGGCGGAGAATCACAAAATTGAAGACACCAAAATGCAATTAAATAAGAGATGATTGTTTTTTTAAAAATTCGAGGTACAATGGGTGAACAGAAGAGCTTCTAACATATTTTTAACAAATTACTCTATGGCACAAAAATTTGTTACAACATCATCCTTCTGTCCAAAATATACGAATTTTGTTATTCTTGCATAAATATGAACATAGAAAATAAATTAATTTTTTGATTAAATTTTGAAAAGTGTTACTGCATGTTCTATAGTAATCTAGAGTTAATTACTTAGAAGATAGAAAGGGAAATCGGAAAGGATTATAGATATGTTCATGTGCCCAATTGTTGATAAATATTTCATTACGGACTTGGAAAATAAAATGAGGGTGTATAGGGTAGCATCACATTCGAGCGAATTTCAATTTGGAGTTACGAGTAAAGTTTTACTTTTTGCACTTAGGTCCCCCCAAGAAAGTTGGTGTCATCGAATCACGAAATTGGCGGAACCAAAATGCAATTCAATAATATATGATCGGAACTCTGCAATTTGGGCATGTATGGGTGAACACAAGGGTCTCGAAAGTCAACATTGATTACTTCTATAAATTCTTGGAAAATTACACTGTTGCTCAAAATTCGATTACCCCATTACCCATTGCTCCAAAATACATGATTTTTTTATTCATGCCTAAATATAGAAATATAAAATAAATAATTTTTTTGGTGAATTATTGAAAAACGCTAGTATATGTTCTAAAGTAACTTATGGTTGATTACTTGAAAGTTACAAAGTGAAATCAGAAAAGATTATGGATATGTTCTTGTGCTCAATTTTTTATAAATATACCCTGACAAGCATGGAAAATACCATAGAGGTGTATAGGGTATATGTTCGAGTGGATTTCAGTTTGGAGTTACGGATAAAGTTCTTACTTTTTACACTTAGGTCCCTCCAAGAAAGTTTGAGTCGTCGAATCATGAAATTGGTGGAACCAAAATGCAGTTTAATAATATACGATCACAACTCTGCAATTTGGGGATGTATTGGTGAACGAAAGAGTCTTGAAAGTCAAGATTGATTACTTATATAAATTCTTGAAAAATTATAGTGGCCCAAAATTGTGTTACTCCTGCTAAATTTATTCATGGGCACCGGTTGTTTGTGTATGGGTGCTAAATTTTGGTTTTGTAGCACTGGTATTGAGTGTTACTGGTGCTGAATTTATTCATAGACACCGGTTTTTTGTGTACCGGTGCTACAGCACCGGTATCCAGTGCACAGGCACCCATTTTTTGTGTACCGGTGCTGAAATTATTCATAGGCACATGTTTTTGTGTACCGGTGCTGAATTTTAATTTTGTAGCACCGGTATTCAGTGCATAGGCACATGTTTTCTGTGTACCGGTGTTGAATTTTAGTTTTTTAGCACCGGTATCACTGACATACTGGTGCATATGTACCTATTTTCAGTAGTGATTGTATCTCCATTTACAGGCACTTTCCAATTTTCACTGACTATCTCTTTAACTCCATTCTTCTCCATAATACAATTCATAAACCTGAACATTTTTTTTTCTTCCTTACTTCCTCAATTTTAATACTCAACAAAGCCTGATTAGACACTCCAGGATCCCACTTTGATAACATTGGAAAAATTCTAAAACCACTCCAGGTTACCTTTCACTCTATCAATTCTAGAGTAGATAGTACCATCTTTATGTCTACTACACCATGTATAATACTCTCCCATCATATCACACTACAATAGTTCAGTTTTGTTCATCATCTCCCCCATATCTATATATTCACTTCTTACCATATCATTTCCCCCAATTCTTTCAGTTGTTTTCAATACATTATTGAAATCCCCAAGTGCTATCCATGCTCCATCCACCCGATTCTTCAAATTTTCCATATCCTTCCACAACTTCTTCCTCTTTGTGAGTAAGTTAGCTGATATACTGCTGTCATCTCCAATATTTTCTCCTTCTTCAGGTTCAAAACCTCACAGTGTATATACTGTTATGAGCATTTGACCTTTTTAACTTCCACCTTGTTTCTATCCCACATGATCCAAATTCTACCACTAGGATGCTCACAATAATTGTCTCCAAACTTCCATTTCACCCCAAAATTTCTCCTCAATTTTCAGCATTTTCTATCTTTACTCTTGTTTGTATAATCATAGCAATTGAAACTTCATTCCATTGAGACATGAGCTAATCTCACTATTTTTTTATGGTTTATTAATTCCCCTTATTAATCTCCCTTACATTCCAAGAGACAATCATGGGACATGCCCATAATCATCTGCAGAATCACTCCAAATCTGCAGATGTAATGGTTTATCGCAATGATTTTTAGTCTATTTTTCCTCCTCCTTTCTCAGCTCTTTCTTGTTCCTCTAAAACTGTTTACTTTCTGTTCTCCACATTCTGCTCATGTACTCTCTTTTTTGTTGTTTACCAAGTGTCATTATCATCTTTATTCACCATCCATTTCTTCACTATCTTTTTTGCAGCCTCTCTTTCTCTACATATGTGACACCCCCAACGGGCATTTTTCACAATATGATGGCATCCATTCATACTTAATCTCCTACTTGATTTTTTCTCCATTAAGATCTTTGATATTGATACTCTTTTAGCTTTTGAGTTATGTCAACATCAACTAGAATTCTGGCATTAGACACCCTTAATTTGCTTCTTGTGCACTCATCTGTGACCAAGGGATTTCCCATACACTCCCTATTTTTCCTAAAATCTTTGCTCCCCATAAATGAAGAGGAAGTCCGGGTAATTTCATCCAAATATACAGTGTCCTCTAGTCATATCCTTCTTGAGTTCAAATTTGTTTCCAGGGATGCAGAAACATTGATATGCAGATCATATAAGGGTCATTATCCATTATAGAATCTCAATCCTTTATTAGGGGTGGTGGCCAGTTTAGTTAAATCAATTTTCGATTTGTTTGGTTCGATTTATTCAGTTTTTTCCTAAAAATTCCAAAACCTAAACTGACCCAAGCAACCAAAATTACCGAAATTATCCGATCCAAATTTGAAATTCGGTTTTGGTTTGAAATTGAGTTTAACCGAATAAACTAAACAATTGAATCATTTGGACCAGTGATCACCCAGACCAAAAACCCAGAAGGGGTCAAAATTTAATCTTCTTAAAAATAATCATTTAAGGCCCATTTGTTAGATCAAAATTTAAACTTAAAAATGGTCAATTAAAACCCATTCCTTCGACGCCAACAATAGCATTTCACAGTCTGGACCTTACTGACTACTTTTTGAGCATGATGAGTGATACCCCTATTTATAAGTAACTTCCACCTAATAATTTTAGGTGCTAGCGACGTGGGACTAAATAATGCACTGATTTCTTCGGTTCTTCCTGTTAAGATTAAGAATAATGAAATGCTCATTAGCAATAAGCTAGATTTGTGATAATTAATTATATCACTATTTATTTACCAAGAGGGAATACTATGCCATCACCCCCAAATTCTACTATAAATACCCCCTTAGAGGATGAAGAAAAATGGTACCTCTCATTCTCTCATTTCTCACTTCTTCTCATCTTATCCTCTTCTCATCTTATCTTCTTCCTCATTCTCTCCTTCTTACTTACTTCCCACATCAAGCCCTTCACTAATTTCTCAATAAATTAGTGCAAAGTCAGTAAAAATTACAACACGTTATCAGCACGATCACTCTCCATCTTCATTGAGTAAGTCATTTTCTAAAATTTGTAAGAATTTTGTGATAATGAATCAAAGAAGTTAGTATTAAGGATACTAGTCCAAACTTTTCTATTAATTTGTAGATATTTAGAACCTCATGTATTAAAACTTAATTATATTTGACTGCACAGATCAACCCCACATAAGTGTCAAGCAACTATGACCTAAAGTTTTTACCTCATCCAGGACACTCTAATCATGACCATTTTGATTGACTCAATTTTCAAATAAATCTCAACATACTAGAATGTCTAAAAAATAATAATAATAATCAGTCACAGTAGAAATGATGTGATGTATAACAATTGACTTTCTAAACATCATTAACCTTCTAACTACATAACACAACTAACTTTCTAACTACATAGCACCATATTATGTACACAGGGGGCTTTGCCGCCTTATGGTAATGTGATGTGATTTATTTACTTTCTAAATACAAAACACCATATTACTGTACACAGGGGGCTCTGCCGCCTTATGGTAATGTGATGTGATTTATTAAATTTCTAAATGCATAACACCATATTTTTTTACACTGGGGGCTCTGCCACCGTATAGCAAAATGGTGGGATCTACATCTAACTAATCTTTAACTTCTTTATTTTAATATTTCTATGATTAATTATGTTTCTAATATATTTGCCTATTTATCTGATGATGTTACATTGCTAATCTACTCTTAATATTTTAACTACAATTAATTAATATAACGGTTATAAATGACTATATTTTAAGCATTAATATAACGGCTATATTTTACAGTATAAATACAAAACATCAAATGATACAAAACCGCATCCTCTCTTCTACCTCATATTTATTTTGCTAAATTTTACCGATAAAATGTCTAGACTAATATTTATCTTTGTTGCTGTAATTATTTTAGTATTACATGTTACCATTCTCACCGTAGAAGTTTCACCAGAATATTTTCGTTTTTCTTCATTGATGATCGGAATCATGTATTACTCTTTATTTTTCGCAATCATTATAGATTCTGTATTTTGAATTATATCTAATGAACTATTTTACTTTCCCTATTAGTTATCATCATGACAAACCTTGTGAAGCTTGAATTCAGTCCACTGGACATTAGTGGAAACAACTATATGCCATGGATGATAGACGTTGAAATGCACTTGGAATCGATGAACCTCCTTGAGACAATCCAAAAGGGGAATAACTCATCAAGTATGTACAAGGCAAGATCTTTAATCTTCCTTCATCGACACCTTGATGGGAGTCTCAAAAATGAATATCTCACTATGAAAGATCCACTTGAGTTGTGGGAAAATTTGAAAGAAAGGTGTGATCACACAAGAGATGTAATGCTCCTCATATACTGCGATGATTGGAACAATCTACGGTTCCAAGACTATAAGAAAGTCTGCGACTATAATTATGCAATGTACACAGCAGTAACCCACTTGACATACTGTGGGGTTACAATAACTGACAATGAAATGCTGGAAAAGACCCTTTCTACTTTCCACACATCAAATGTGACCTTGCAATAACAATATCATGTGTGAGGTTTTAAAAGATATTCTGAGCTAATTGCTTGTCTCCTCATTGCGGAAAAGAATAATGAGTTGTTGATGAAGAACCATCAATCTCGCCCGACTGGCTCAAGAGCGTTTCCTGAAGCAAACGTTGTTAACTCCGACGAACCTGCACGCAAAAATTATTTTCAGGGTCGAGAGAGAGGTCGAGGTTGAGGTCGAGGTCGTGGTCGTGGTCGTGGTTATGGACACGGTCGAGGTGGTTATAATTTGTTCTATAAGTCCGGTAACTACTACCACAAGAAGCATCAATATGAGAGGAACCATGAAAGTACTCATAAAAGGGGAAAAAATTCCAGTTCATCAAAGGTATTTGGAACCTCTTGTTTCAGATGTGGTGGAAAAGGACATTGGTCAAGAGTATGCAGAGTCCCGAAGCACTTATGCGATCTCTACCAAGAGTCCATAAAGGGAAAGGGGAAAGAGGCAAACTTCAACGAATTCACTCATCTCGAAACTTCTGATTTCAATGATGATTTCATAGACATAGTTGGTGATTTCACTGAGCAACCAAGTGGTGGAAACTAAAAGAAAGACAGTTGTATTTGGGAATGAAGCTAGATAGTCCGATGTCTGTTATATATATGTGGTTTTATTTAAAGCCTGCTACTTTCAAATTTATTCTGTCTTATCAAATTTGTTTTGTTTAAAGAGGTGAAATGGATAAAGCTAATTGTGAAGCCAACCAAATGATTAAAAATGAAGAAATTTGCATACTCCCTCCGTCCCAGGTTAAACTGTACACTTTCTATTTTGGGTTGTCCCTATTTAAATTGCACAAGATTAGCTTTTACCATTTTTGGCCAAGTTGACTCCAATTGAAAAGATGAAATTGCCCCCAAGTCAATAAATATTTACAGCCTTAATGGCTAATTAATTAAGGCCGGTGGTGTGTGTTTTGCATTTGAGTGTCTTGGTTTTTGAGCTGGAGGCGTGTGAATTCGTTTTGAATAAACGAACCCACGCCTGACATGTTCACATGCGTATGCTCCATTATTGCTCTATCACTCTTCTTGTTGCTCCATTATTGCTCTCAATTGATAGGCTTGCTCTCTCATTTTTCGTTCCAATCCCTCAAACCCTTTCTCTCATATTCCACATCGCTCCTCTCCTTTCTCTCCCACTCCCTCAAACCCTAGCTGCTCCTCTCCCACTTCCTTTCATTTTTTACCCATTTCGCCTTTGTTTCTATTCATCTTGCTGTAATTCAACTTGTTCTTCACTATTTGGTGTCGATCGATTATGTTTTAATCATTTTTTGTTGTTGGGTTTCGTAAACCCAAGGAAATTTTCAAGATCTATTGTTTCACATCACGTGAAGGGGGTTTTGACGCCTCTTTTTGTGTTGTTCTTCATAATATTGTGTTCGTTCTTCATAGTTTTCTGTTTTTGGATTAGGGTTTCAGTTGTTTTTGGTTAATAATTGAAAAGTCATCTCGGATCTGTGGTTTCTGTTGTTTCTGTGGATTAGGGTTTCAGTTGTTTCTATGCTTAACAAAAAATAGGTTTTATTTTTTTTCTCATTTGGGGTTTTTGAATTTTACCTGAATCAAATTTTCGCTGTTGTTGTTAACAAGGAATGAGTAGAGGTTGATTGTTTCATGCAGGATTTTATTCTACGTTGATGTTTGAAAGTTGGATTTTATTGTAAAGTGTCAATTTCCTTGTTGTCTCTGAGATTTGTTAGGGTTTCTATCTCGTTACTCCATTTTTCTAGTCAAATAAGTTTTAATCCCTGTATTTTCTGTTCTAGAGTTTTGAATGTTCATCTCTGTTCTGGGATCTGTTATTTTCCCCATACATTTCATGGTCTGCGTGTGCTCCGTTGCAAATCTATGAAACTTGACTAGATTTTAGTACTCCTCTGTTTCAGATATGTGCTCTTGCACAATAAGTGTTGTAAAAATTATTACTAGCCTGTTCGAATGCTGTAGTTTCTGAGTCTATGTAGTTGTCAACAACACGTGTCCCCCTATATTCATGAATTCCTGTCAATAGCCTATGTTCAGTAGCTTCTGTTCTCCTTTGTTGATCAAAGGTTGTTCGACAGTGTTCCTTAGTTTCTCTCTACTTGTCAATAGCCTCAGCCATCTGTTTGTGCGTTTGAAAATGACACATAGGGATAGGGATTTGGAGGGGATGAACCTTTAGCCCTCAGCTAACCCTTGAATGATGTTGACTCTAACTCACTAACAGTTCCCAGTCATACTCTCAGTCCCACTTTTGATAAATCACAGCCCTCACTGGATCGTGTTCAGGAAAATAATCCTTTAACTTGGACCGATTATGAAACATGTTCGGAGAACTGGTCCATAGCTAAGCATTTCAGTCCTGTAAATTTATCACACATGGACTGGACTGAGTCACAGCCCCTTTCTGATGAAGAATCAGAATATGTACATGCCTTTTTGGATTCACAGTCCCAGCCACACCCAGAATCTAATTCTGAGTTACTTAATGCTGAGTCACAGTCCCATTTGGATCCTAGTTCTGCATCTGGGAATCTCATACCTGAGTTACATTCCCTCTCAGGCAGTGACTCAGAGTCTAATTTTGAGTTTGACCCACACCTCTCTGTTTACTTCAAAGGAAGTGAGTTTCCCAAGTATGGGGAACTAGGATTCTTTGAAACGGGTGCAGCCTTATACCCCGGTAATTAGCCTAAGCGTGAACCACTTGAAACACCATAGATTAGGCAAGACATTGCAACGTCAGCTATGCGACGTGAAATGTATGCCATGGTGGAGAGGACTAAAAAGTATTTGGCAGAAGCTGGGCCTAGGTCTAAAGAGAAGGGGAAAAATGATCATGGCTCTAAACTATGCTAAAGTGTTGTTGCCTTGCCAGTTCCATCACTGCAATTGGGTTGTGTCTCTCCTGTTTCGTTAATTTTTTTTCTGTTTCATGAATCATTATGCTTACTCCGTGTGTTTTGGTGTGCAGGATGGTGATGTTTGTTGCTGAGGCAACAATCATGTTTTATACAGAATAACTAAATATGCAGCCTTGCTTATGTGTGTTTATTTTGCACTTAACCTGGCTTGGCATGTTTCTAATTTTTATATATGCAGCCTTGCTTGTGTGTGTTTAATTTGCACTGAACCTAGCTTGGCATGTTTCTGGTTTGAGGCTGTGAATGGAGCAATAACATGTGATTCTTTTTGATAAGTCACAGTTTGCATGTGAAATATGCGTTGCATATGTGATGCTTGTCCCTTATTGATGATGAAGCTGTGATGAATGAATATTACATGCAACCATGCTTATTAGTCTATGAGCTGATCTGAAACTTGGTGAGGCATGATAATGAATATAAACAGCGCTGAAATTATTTGAGTTTGTGACCCTACCTAGTTGATAGCCACTTATGATGACATTAATTATAATTAAAATCTTAAGGTGCAACCATGTTTTGTTAAAAACATTAGGATGGCAGTCTATGATGTTTGTCCTACGTTTGTTAATATTGATTTTATGTTCCTTACCTGCCATTGGCTCTCAACTTCTGGACATGCTCCATTTTTTTGCCTCACATCCTCCTTAGTCTTTTTAAATAAAGCTTGCATTCAAAAGGGATTTCAGCCATCCAAGCCTTTACAAGGTTGCCCTATAAACACATATTCCCAAAATACATTGTATGTTTACTCTAGAACTAATTCTAGAAGCACAACCCTACAAAAATAATATGAACCTACCATCATTGAGCTAGTTCCATACTTAGGATCAGATCCCTAACATTTTCGGTCCTTCTAATCCCAATCAGATGCTGTAAACAGCTCCTAACCAGCTCTGAATCCATAATTAGGTTTTCTAGAAGTAATCCCAATCTCCTTAGATGATCTTTTCCCATATGTGATAGTTTGAATTCATTCCCACCCCTGCACTTCATGATTTCTACCATGACACATTGTAAACTCAAAAAAATCTTGTTAATAAATTTAGGGTCCTCTCTTTTCGAAAGCATCATTCACCGTATTTAATAAACCCTCTAGCGTTGTACTAGGGTTCTGGTATTGGAGGCTTTGTATTGAGGCAAAAAAACCTAAGTCATGTTTAGGTTGGGTGACTTGGTAGGTTGGCACACTAACTGGATACGAAACACGTCTGAGGTGACTGCAACTAAAAATTCAGTGTCATTAGCATAAATATGGGATGGGGCATTGTCTTGTTGTATAAATATCTGTTTACTTGCCCAAGGTGGCCATTTTTCTTTTATGACTGGTATGAGTTCATAAATCAGCTTATGCCTTGTCTCTATTGATTGACTGAATGGGTATTAGAACCAGTGTACCCTTAGGCCTATTCGTTGTTGTGTACTTCACTGCTATGTACTCCATATATGGAAAGATCCTTATTTTACCATCGAAAAGAACATTACCATGCATATCTATTACTGGTCTACACACAACACACATAAACATTAGCTTCTGAACGTAATGCTTACTTTGAACAACTTTGTATGGTTCAGGTTCATTAGGGGCTTGAATAAACCTGGTTGTTGCCTCTGTGATGTAGAACCACTTTTCATCATTGTGGATGACATTGTGTATGTCCTTGAACATCATTTTGCATTCCAGCTTGGTTAGGCACCATTCCAACCTTGTTTCCTTGCATGCTTGTGTCAAGCATGGATGAACAGCGTTGGGGTGGCTCCATATTTCTTTGTTTGCTATTGCTCTTTGGATTGTGTTCTTACCCATGTGTAAACCCGCTGTTGTACTCCTGCAGGTTCGCCTATCCCTCAATGGTAGTGACATTAATGAATCGAGATCGATTAGCTTTTTGTTTAGGCCACACCGCCTGTGTCTTCTTGAGTAGACGTTCACTGGTTCACCATTAACTAATTGTTGCTTCACTCGTGACCAAATGGTGCTGATGGTTCTAATTGACACGGCCCACCTTTATGCTGCCTCAACTCGCAAACTGTATTTTATTTGCCCATTTTTGATGTTTTGGAGAAGGAAATGGGCAACTTGTTGCCTCTGCTAATCCGTGGTTCGAATCCCTCTCTTTCCGTTTTCATTAGGAAGATTTATGGCCGTCCGTGCACAAGCTCGTTAACACTTGGTGAAGAGCTGATTGATTAAATTCAACTCCTTCCAAGTGTACTCCCAAAATGAAATTTAGGTCGGTTGGAGCAATGAAGAAGGAAGGGTCCTCTCGACCATAAAAAATCACTTGATGGAAGGAAATGATCTTCCCTTTACTCCATATGGCCTTCTCTAATAGGGAAAAGCCTTCCATTTCCGTCAAATAACCTGGCCTCCCCCGGCTCTTCCACCGTCCGGGCTCCCTTTCCTCCCATTGTGCTATGCTCCCCCGGCGCAGGCCTACCGCGCATTTTTTCCATTCTTTAAGTCCCGGTCCAACTCCTTAATTTCTGCCCACCATCACAACCTCAAGCTCAAGGATGAAAAAACAAAAGAAGAGGGTTAGGATCCTGGCCAATTCTTCAAGAACTGGCCAAATGTTTTTTTGAGAGCTATCCTTTGAGTTTTTTAGGGTTTGAAATGTATGGTGCAATAAATGATGTATTTATAGGACCTAGTGTGATTTTTGGAGCAGTTGCATGTAGTAGAAAAAAAACTTGTATTTTGGCTCCAAAATAAAATAAAAATTGGAGCCAAAGATTAGTTTTGGTGGGAAATTTTAATCTCCCAAAAAAATTTTAAACAGGTTTTCAGCCATTTCCGCAGAACTGTTCATACAGTACTTTCACCTATTCCGAGGCTGCCAACTACAGCTTCTGTCAATCAAATCAGTACTATTTCCACTGTTCCTTTTCCCCCTAAAAATTCTCTCTCTGCAAATTAACTAGGGACAGAGGGAGTACTCGATTGTGGACAATACACACTATATTAAAGGATAAAAGTTTTTTCTCAAAGGTAAAACAAACAAAAACCATTGTGAATACAATATCGGGTCCTGTAGATCTGATTGAAGGATTTGGCGAGGCAAACTTTACATTGCCAAATTGCACAATATTTACAATAAATAATGCCTTATTTTTGCCAAAATCCAAAAAGGAACTTATTGAGTTTCAATGATATATATTCTCATGAATTTCATACCCATTCTGTAACTGAAGGTACCATGAAATATATGTTTTTCATTGTGTATAAATCCAGAAGGAAATGCATACTTGAGAAACTACCAATGCTCCATACTGGATTGCATTGCATGCTTATAAATGCAGTAGAATCAAATATGGTAGTGATCAAACCTTAAATATTTACCATATGGCATGATCGGCTGGGCCATCCTGGTTCAACTATGATGCGAAGAATTATTAAAAGCTCACAAGGGTATTCACTGAATGATTAGAAGATCCCTCATGGAAAATCCTTTCGTTGTAATGCTTGTTCCCTTGGAAAGCTAATCATAAGACCTTCACTGGAAAAAGTTGAAATAGAATCACCAGCATTTTTTGAATGTATTCAAGGTGATATATGTGGACCTATCCATCCACCATGTCGACCATTTCATTACTTCATGGTATTGATAGATGCTTCTAGCAAATGGTCACAAGTATACTTGTTATCAACTCGAAATATGGCATTTGCTAAATTACTCGCTGAGATAATCAAATTGCAAGCTCAATTCCCTGATCATGCGATCAAGAAAATCATACTTGATAATGCCGGTGAATTCACATCCCAAACTTTCGATGATTATTGTATGTCAGTTGGGATTGTTGTTGAACATCTTGTTGCTCATGTGCACACACAAAATGGTCTGGCTAAATCACTGATCAAACATCTCCAACTTATTGCTAGACCATTAATAATGAGAACAATGGTCCCTACTTCAGTATGTGGTTATGCAATATTACATGCTGCAGCATTGATTCGCATCAGGCCAAGTGCATATCATAAATACTCCCCACTATAACTTACATCAGCCCAAGAACCAAATATATCTCATCTAAGGATTTTTGGATGTGCTGTTTATGTGCCTATTGCACCACTGCAAAGAACAAATATGGGACCACAGAGAAGTCTTGGCATTTATGTAGGCTTTGAAAGCCCATCTATTGTTAGATGCCTTGAACCCCTAACTGGGAATAGTTGTACAGCTCGTTTTGCTGATTGCCATTTTGATGAAGAAAAATTTCCAGCATTAGGGGGAGAAAGAAAACAACTAGAAAGGAATATTACCTGGTCTGTACCAACATTATTACATCTTGATCCTTATACAAAAGAGTGTGATGGAAAAGTCCAAAGGATTTTGCATATGCAAGATTAGCAAATCAACTTCCAGATGCATTTACAGACACCAAGAGAGTGACTAAATCTCACATCCCAGCTGAAAATGCTCCTACTCAAATTGATATCCCAAAAGGGCAAATTGAAAACAAAGTCACTCATGAAATCACGACACACCTGAAGCGTGGAAGACCACTTGGTTCCAAAGATAAAAATCCTCGTAAAAGAAAAGGATCATAGAAACAAGATGACCCCAAAATGGAGGAACGTATTCCTGTAGAAATACGAAACGAGGAAAATCAAGAAATTTTGATTAATTATGCCAATACAGGTATACGGTGGAACTGAAATGAGGAAATTGATGATGCATTCTCTTATAATTTGGCATGCGATGTTATGGACGAAAATAATGGAGATCCTGAACCACGGTCTGTTACCGAGTGTAAAAATTGATATGATTGGACTGAATGGAAAAAGGCCATTGAAGCTGAGTTACACCCGCTTAACCGGCGAAAAGTTTTTGGGCCTATAGTACTCAGTCCTGAAGATGTGAGACCCATTGGATACAAATGGGTATTTGTGCGAAAAAGAAATGAGAAAAATGAGATAGTGAGATACAAGGCTAGACTCGTTGCACAAGGTTTTTCTCAAAGGCCCGGAATTGATTTTGAGGAAACATATTCCCCAGTCATGGATGGAATGACATTTAGATTCCTTATCAGTCTAGAAGTTTATGAGAAACTTAATATGCACCTTATGTATGTTGTTACCGCATACGGATCGCTTGATGCTAAAATTTACATGAGGATCCCCGAAGGATTCAAAATGCATGAAGCATTAAGTTCAAAACCCAGAGAAAGATATTTAATCAAATTACAAAGATCTTTATATGGGTTAAAACAATCTGGACGCATGTGGTACAACCGACTAAGCGAATATCTGTTACAGAAGGGGTATGTCAACGACCCTCTTTGTCCCTGTGTTTTTATCAAAAAAACATTCGGGTGTGTGATTATCATTATCTATGTTGATGATTTGAATATCATTGGGACCAATGAAGAGATTCTAGAAGTAATCTCTTACTTAAAGAAGGAGTTCGAAATGAAAGACCTTGGGAAAATGAAATATTATCTTGGTTTGCAGATTGAGCACTTGCAAAATGTGATACTTATGCATCAATCAAATTATACAAAAAAGGTATTAAAGAGATTCAATATGGATAAATCAATTCCATTGACTACCCCAATGGTCTTAAGATCTCTTAATTTGGAAAAGGATCCATTTCTTCCATGTGAGGAATCTGAATAGGTTCTTGGTGTAGAAGTACCATATTTCAGTGCAATTGGTGCACTTATGTATCTCGCTAATTGTACTCAACCAGATAAAGCTTTTGCTGTTAATTTATTAGCAAGGTTCAGTTCATCTTCTACTAAAAAACACTGAAACGGAATCAAACATGTGTTTCGTTACCTTCAAGGGACAATTGATTTAGGATTATTTTATTCCAACACCACGGAACCAGTTTTGGTTGGCTATGCAGATGCAGTTACCAGTCATATCCACAGAAAGAGAGATCTCAAACTGGGTATGTGTTTACTTGCGGAGGGACTACAATTTCTTGGCGTTCACAGAAACAAACACTCACCAAAACATCATCAAATCATGCTGAGGTTATCACATTGCACGGAGCAAGTCGAGAATGTGTGTAGTTGAGGTCCATGATGCGACATATCACATCCACACGTGGTCTCCTATCAAATGAAAATCCCATCACAATTTATGAAGATAATGCCGCATGTGTTAATCAAATGAAGGAAGGGTACATCAAAAGCATCAGAACAAAGCACATTCCTCTGAAGTTCTTTTCATTTACTCAAGAGCTGGAAGAGAGTAATATTATCAACATCCAATATATCCATTCCTGTGAAAACGCAACAGATCTCCTCACAAAGGCTCTCCCCACTTCAGTGTTCAGAAAACATGTTTATGACATCGGAATGCGAAGACTACGAAATTTATGAAGAAATCACCAATGTCAACATGGGGGGAGCTATACGTGGTTGTACTCTTTTTCCCTTACTGTGGTTTTTATCCCACTGAGTTTTTCCAAGTAAGGTTTTTAATGAGGCAGCATGAACACATAATTATTGAAATGAGCATTCCAGGGGGAATGTTAATAATAATGAAATGATCATTAGCAATAAGCTAGATTTGTGATAATTAATTATATCACTATTTATTTACTAAGGGGGAATACTATGTCATCACCCCCAAATTCTACTATAAATACCCCCTTAGAAGATGAAGAAAAATTGTACCTCTCATTCTCTCATTTCTCACTTCTTCTCATCTTATCCTCTTCTCCATCTTATCTTCTTCCTCATTCTCTCCTTCTTACTTACTTCCCACATCAAGCCCTTCACTAATTTCTCATAAATTAGTGGAAAGTCAGTAAAAATTACAACACTTCCATCCTTTCTCTTTTTTACTGATGAAATGCCAAAAATGTATGCAATTTTTGGTGGTCTCTTTTACTGTTGAATCCTATGTGATTAATCATGTGGATTGCTATATCACGTAATGTATTTTATTTGATTACACCTTGTATTTATACTATTTAGTATATAATATGTATTTTTAATTTAATTTAAAGAATTAATATTTGTTTAAATTAATATTAAATAAAAACTATTATTTAACACCACCGCTATAGCCGTGCACAGCCACCACTGTCGTCGGCCACCGAGCATCGCCGTGCATTTCCACCACCGTCCGTAGTGCACTGCCGTTTCCCTTCTCCACTCTCCGCCGGCGCCACTCTCCTCCGTGCTCCGCCGCCTCCATCCGTCGTGCACCGCTATTTCCCTACTCCGCTCTCCGTCGTTTCGTCTTCTCCGGCGACGAGTGGGGCATCTTCTCCGACGGCTCCTCTCCCTGCTCTCCTTCTCCAGACCCAATCTCTTTCTCCTCTCCTTGCTCTACTTCTCCTCCCGGTTCTCCTCTCCCCGCTCTCCTTCTCCTTCTTCGTTCTTCTGTTTCTTCTTCTCCTCTCAGTTCTCCTCACCTTGTTCTCCCGCCCCGGTTCTCCTGCCCCGGTTCCCCTACTGCCCAAGTTTTGCTCCGCTCAGGTTCTCCTGCCCCTATTCTCATGCGCTCTCTGCCACGCTCCTCTCTCGCTTCTCCGCTGTTCTCCTCTCCCACTTCTCCTCTCCGGTTCTCGTTTCTCCTCTCGGGCTGGGTTTTGCTGGACGGGGATGAAGGAGAAGGAGGGACGGCATGCTAAGGCTTTGCTCGACGTGGACGAAGGAGAAGGGGAGACGGCGGACAAGGGTTTTTCTCGACAGGGGCGAAGGAGAAGGAGGGATGATGGGCGATGGTTTTACTGGAGACGGAGACGAACGAGAAGACGAGCGGTGGGCTAGAGACGGCGGTGGACTAGGGTTTTGCTGGGAATGGGGACGAAGGAGAAGACGATGGTGGAGCTGGAGACGACGGCAGCTGACTACGGTGGAGCTGGATGAAGAGTGGGGATGGCGGAGAGCTGGACGACAGACAAAGGCCGGGGACGACAGTGGTGGTTCCGACGGCGGTGGCAGATTGTTTTTTTAAAAATTTTTGTTTTTGGTTTTTGGTTTTTTGTTTTTTTAAAAAATTAAAATTAGTATTATACATGTATATACTTAGTAGGGCGTAAACTAGTAAAATACAGAGCGTGATATAGCAACACCCATAATTATTTAGTCTCAGATTTGAGTTCTAAATTCTGAATCTTTTTTGTTTTTAAAAAAAATCTCTTCCATTCTTGACCGTGAATCAACTTCTAGAGCAAAGGTCACTACTACAAAATGGAACTATTGTAACACTTCACATGTAACACTTATTAAATATATTACAATTAATGAAAAAAAATGTAGCCCTTCAGAATAAGTGTTACATAATTAGTCCAATGTAACACTTTTCTAATAAGTGTTACGACTTTTAGTTATGATGTAACACTTTTCTAATAAGTGTTACAACTTTTAGTTATAATGCAACACTTTTTAAAAGTACTACTCCCTCCGTCCCAGCCGATTCTGCACACTTTCCTTTTTAGACTATCCCACGCAAATGTGCACACTTTCCTTTTCAGGAAATGTTTAGCATGTAAGAGGACATTATTACCCTTACAAAATTTAAAATTTACATTTATCATTTCACCCAAAAATTTGAGACCCATCTTCCCCAAAATTTCCCCAGATCTAAAACTCATCTTTTCCAAATCTTAGGCCCGTCTCAAATTTCTCTCAAAAAATGGAAGAAAAACTGAAACCCATCTTTTCCAAATCTGAGACCCGTCTCGGATTTCTCTCAAAAATGGAAGAAAATCTGAAACCCCACCGCTGAGTTCGACGTCGTCCCCACCGCTGAGCCCGCCATCGTCCCCGCCGGGGATCCCTTAGCCATTGCCACTTCATCGTCTTCTCTGATATGCCCCATCCCTCACGACGGCATCCCATATGAGCGGAGAGAGAGGCGGGAGGTGGGGGCGGAGAGGCTAAGGCAGAGCCCTAGTCACAGAGAGGCGGAGGTGGAGGTGGAGACGGTACCCTAGTTGCAGAGAGGCGGAGGCGGAACCCTAATTGCAGAGAGGTGGAGCTGGAACTCTAGTCGGATAGAAGAGGAGAGGCGGAACCCTAGTCGAGGAGGTGGAGAGGCGAAAGCAAGAGGTGGGAGTGGGGGTGAAGAGAAGGAAGGAGACAGGAGGTAAGAGGCAGAACGCGGATGAGGCAGAGATCTGGAGGAAGAAAATAGAGGTTGAAGGCAGATGCATTTTAGTCTACACATGTCTGAAATTAATAGCTCAACTTTCTCTCTCTGCAGAATTCGGTGGAACAGAGGGAATACAAATTTAGAAAACAATGTAACACTCTAAAAGTGTTGCAACTTTTACAAGAAAAAAAAGATATTTTAACATACTCCCTCTGTCCCAGCCAAATCTGCACATTTACTATTTGGAGGTCAAAGTTGTTAAAATTTGACCACATATTTGAGTAGATATATGAAAAATAATATTATCGTATGATATATTGTTAGATTCGTCATAACATGTAGTTTCTAAATATCAATTTTATATGTGTCGTTATTGTCCGTAGTTACATATATTTACAGTCAAACATGTTTTTTGGAGATCGTGAAAAAGATTCTGTGCAAATTCCCCTGGGACGGAGGGAGTAGTATAAGTATTAGTAAACTACATTCTTTAAATTTCAAGCTGTATATTTTTTATATTATTATTATTTTATATGATAAATATTTAAAAAGAAATTTTAAATTATTTATAATTTATTTAATTACCATATACCATGAAAAATATTCTCAACATTTGTATAACTAATTAAAATCATATGATATGAAGTATTTTCATTGCATAAAATAGTACAATGCCATTTTTTTATTATAAATTAAAGAAAGAAGGTGGAATTATTAAAAAAATCACACTTTTTCTTTTACAAATTACAATATTCTTAAGGTGTGTGTGTCAAACTTTTTATAGTTATGTCTTGGTAAATTACCGTATTTTTACAAATTATCAAATCGACACACTTGTTTAGCTCGCCAATCGGCAATCGCCCCGCTTTTGTTGATGAATTCAAACAAGTCACAAAGTGAGAACTGTTTGCCTCCGCACAATTTTTTGCCTCCGTAAGAACATCGATCCGAAACACTCCACTGCCCACACTATCGTCGGACCACCACTTCAGAGATAGTCTCAAGCACCACCACTTCAGAGCCGCCGTCGACCACCACCGCAAACGCTCGGTGTTCCCGATTCCAGCTTTGGCTCGACCGCTGCCTTCCTTCCAAATTCCCCAGCGACTATTTCAATTCCAGATTCCATCGATGTTTGCCGCGCTTTTTTCTTCGATTGATTCCACTCTCCCATTGAAGCTTCTCGCAGATATATACTATCCTTCCGCCCGTGAATCTAATTTCTGTCAAAGGTAGTTAGAGCGTGATTTCCCCCTTTGTTTGAAGATTTCTCGATCTGATTTACGCTGCTGATATGTTTTGGGTGAAAAATTCAATAAATTAAACCCTAAACTGGATATCAATATATATGGTTAATTCTATAAGCATGTGATCTAAGTTGATTTGTGCATGAACTAGGTTTCTAGGTGATTTTTTTGTTTTTTTGAAATTGAAAGTTTGGTTTGCAAGTGGTAATGGAGGTTCGGTCATCAAGCTTATCTACACACTTCGTGTACTGAGTTCATGTCAATGACAAACCTTAGTTTGTAGATATAGGTTCCTCAATCGGAAATCGTAGCGGTAATGTTGTTAAAACTCTTGTTTTGTTTGTTTTACAGTTGGTTCTCTTGGCAATTTGTTCCTTAGGACTAGTAGTCAATGACATTGTCTCGGAACTAGGGATTTTTCTTTCTAATTCTGCAGTGAGATTGATAGGTGAAGTCTGAAATTTGATATGTTGAATTTTGAGTGAAGTAAACCGTATATGATTGTTTGCTAAGGTAAACCGTATAGTTCAACACGACGGATGATATGTATGGTTAGTCGAATGAGGCATTGATTGTTTAGTTGTTGGTCTGCAAAATTCTTTATATGATTGTTTGCTTTTTATTTCCTGGCTGAGTTAAAAATCATGCACACAGGTTTATGCTCAAGTGCTTTTTGTTCATCCCTTCTTGTGTGTGTCTGTGTATTTCTGAATCTGAATCCCAAATCCTGATGCTACTGTACGCAATGTTGTTACTGTACTTGAAGTTCTTTCAGCAACTACAAATGAACACTGATGTTCACACAACCTACGACTTTGCTTCTTTTTTTTGCAATAGTGTTATTTCTAGCATATTGAAAGATATGCTTTCTTTGGAAATTAATTAAAAGTTATGCAGATTGAGTTGAAACAGACAATCAATGAATAGAGGTGGAAGTGCCAAAACTCCCAGATTAAATGTCTGCTGTCTAAATTAATATTGTAGATTAATAGTGTAATAGTTTGACTTGGTAATAGCTTTGGAAATGCATGGAGTATATAATTGGTATTTGGTAAAAAGTAATAGAGGTCAGATGATCATAATTGCAATGTAGAAGACAGATGAAGTACAACAACATTGCGCAGTGGCATCAGGATTCAGATTCAGATATCTGAGTTTAGAGTGTGGGCATATATTTGTTTTTGCTTATGCTTTCTCACAACATCTGCTGTTAAAACTTAGATATTTTATTCCAAAATACTTTGAAATATTTGGGGGAACTAGAGGGAAAGGGTTCTTTAGAAGTGATAAGTTCAGTACCAGTTTTGGGGGAGAAGTGATGATTCTTATGATTCCAGTGCTTGAAAAACTGAATGCTTCTTAGCCAATGGAACTGGTAGTATAAATAACCTTATTGCATGTTTTGTTTGCCTTTCTTGGATCGTGATTAAATTGCTCAAGGATGGCCATCAATAAATATGGTTGTATTTTGTGTTTGGCATATATATATATGATTCTTTTTATCATAGGTATTGCTAGTATTGCTTACAGACCTTTTCCCTATGTTTGATGTAATATTTGGAGAAATAAGAATCTTACTGAACTAAAAGTTGGAGCACTTTATAACCTCTTTGGTGTCCCTCTGTGAACTATACATGTTCATTGATGCTCATGTGCAGCTATGTTTGAGCTTTTTACTCTCCGTTATTTATAATATTAGTTGAATGTGCTACACAGAATAGGTAGTGTTGGCTGATTGATGTTTAAGTTATATCCTTTTTCAATTTATAGCTATCTTGATGATTGTATTTATGTTGGATAATTTTGGATGTTCAAAGTGAAAAGAACCGATTCCAGAAACATTACATCCACTTCACTTTACCTGCTTTGTTTAGTTGTTTTGTTAATTTTTGAATTGCATCTTTAAATTGATTTAACTTGCTTGTGGGGAAACGCAAAATGTGTTCTTGGGGGATTCTGCTTGTTTATTATGTGATGTTACAGTGAGGATGCTGCTGCTCACTCTGTTACTTTGTACTCCCTTTTTCTTAAGCGTGTCCTAGATTTTGACTTTGACTGCATCAGTGAATCAAATTCTTTTGAAGTTCTCCATACCATCATTAATAATTATACAACTTCTTAGGTTTTAACAACTTGGTTGTTGTTGTGTATATAACTTATCAGGTTTTTCAAACTTGACAAACCTGAGCTTCCGAAGAAATAATGTGATCACAACTCAAGGAATGGCTGCGTTATCCCATTTAATAAACATTGTGAAGTTGGACCTTAAGAGATGCCCCAAGATCCACAGAGGGCTTGTTCATCTTAAAGGTGTGTTGCTTTCTGCTTTTCCTCTATGATGTGCATGGAATTAGTTGCTGTAGTCGTGCCATTTTTTTTTTCTAAAAGTGACATTATAATTAGTATTTTTGTTCTGCTTACTTAACTGAGATGATCTGGCAGGTCTAACAAAGCTCGAGTCTCTTAACATCAATTGTTGCAATTGCATTACAGACTCTGACTTGAAACCTCTTCAAGGTAATTCTCTCTATATAAAATTATTTCTTAGATTAGTGTGGAACAAATAAAAACTAGTGCATATTTAATTTTTCTGCACTAAATATTTTTATTGAGTAATTGACCTCAAAGTGGTCAGTGACATTTTTCTAAGTAGTACGAGCTTTCTTGCACCCCAACTGAGATAGACAGGTCTATAGTTAAAGTATTCTTCACGTGGGATCTCTTTTGTTCCCTTTCTCATGTCAGTGATCTATTGTTCTCTATTCAGAACTTATCAATTTGAAAGTACTTCAAATTTCATTCAGTAAGGTTACCGATGTTGGTGTGGCGTTTGTAAAAGGTACATCATTCTGGTTTTTTGTGTTTGTCTTGTTTGCTTTTTGGGTCTTTCATCTATATGATTTCGTCTTGCTATTATGCACCCCGGTTATGTTCTTCTGCTTGGCTGTTTTCTTTTTTCAAATGAATAGATATGTAGTAACATGAAATGGTGGTACTCATTGTCTGGCTGGTCATCTTCTGTTGTTCGCTCTCTGTTACTTATGACAGTTTGCCAATTATCGAGTTATTTCATTAGAGTTTGTGCTTTACAGCATTGCACAAGCTCGAGTTGTTCATGGAGTGTTGCCCTGTGATGGCAGCATGCCTGGAGTCCCTTTCAGGTCCATATTCTTCTTTGTGTAGCCAAAGTCATTATTTCCAGCATCTAGTTATTGTAATAGAATCAATGTAATTTTTGTTTTAGTGAGATTTTATTACTACAGTGTGCCATATAATCTTATCTACCCCATGGACATGAAGATGATTTCATTATGTTTGGAATTGTTGGGCTAATTCTTTTGTATCTGATGCAGTTTTTACTTTTTTTATGCAGACCTTTATGCCCTGTTACATTTGAATCTAAGCAGATGTAATGTGACTGATGATGGATGTGAGAAATTTTCAAGTGAGTTCACTGTTGGGATATGGTTAAATGCATAACGATTTAAATTGGTCATCGCACGAAGAAGTTATGTATGAACAATTGTTACAGAAAAACTTCCATTCCTTGTCATATCGTAGGGATGCAGACCCTGAAAGTGCTAAACTTGGGTTTCAACGAGATTTCTGATGCTATGTTGGTATACCTAAAAGGTAGCTTTTGCCTCTTTCGTTCATAGCCACTACACACTTCAACTAGTGCCAGTAGTATAGATTCTTGCTATGCCTATCATCCTTCGTATAGTTTTCTGTGTACCTTTTGGTGTGATAATGTACGTCAAAGGTTGAAATACTTTGGATGAAGCTATTGCCATTTCCCGTCAGGTGCTTATATAGTGAATTTTGTTAATGGCTTAAGCCACGTTTTGGTTGACTATTCCGTAAGAGTTCCTTAGTGTGTTTGCTTTTCAGTCACTGATACTTATTTCAACCTATTATTTCATTTTTCTTCTTAACAAAACAGGTCTAGTTGATTTAGAGAGCTTGAACCTGGATTCGTGTAAGATTCACGATGAAGAGCTGGTTAACTTAGCAGGTTCGTATTATGTATAGCATTCCTAGTAACTATGATTCATAACGATCTATTCTCAGTGTTTGTTTTTCATTATGTTGTTTTCTACTCCAGGTCTTTATCCTTTAAAGTTCTTACAGTTGTCAGACACTGAGGTCGGAAGCATTGGGCTACATCATCTCTCTAGTCAGCAGTAATTCCTTGTTACTATATTTTAGTTAAAGCTTCAAGCATGTTTAAGCAAAAAACTCCGAACATTAAATTGTTCAGACCCCTCCATTTATCTTTCTTATATTTCCGCCACTTCTTGAGTTTCTGTGAGTGTTGTAGTTGAGGGTAGACAGTCTAATGAGCAGTGTATTGAATAGGTCTACGGAGTTTGGAGAGCTTGAACCTATCTTTTACAGTTATCACTGATGGTGGCTTGAAAAGGTTATCGGGATTATCAAACTTGAAGTCACTTAATTTGAATGCTCGCCAGATAACCGATGCTGGCCTAACAGTTGTCACCAGTTAGTAAATTCTTTCAAATGAGTATTTTTTGTTAGTTTTTTTCTGATTGGGATGTTTGAATGTTCTGCCTCGTGCAGGCATGACTGGATTGACTCATCTGGATCTGTTTGGGGCTCGAATAACTGATTTTGGAACAAAGTATTTAAAGTGTACGTGCTGGATATTTCATGCAAGCCTGATGTCTCCATGTCAGCTGGAGGCATTCTTCCTGTTCCATACGATATGAATGGCATGCCAATGCGTGATGTGGGTGTGTCCTTCCCAGTTCCTATTGGGGCCCTTGCTTCAGCTCTTGCAAATGCTTCTCCCACTGAACAGAGGACGGTAAGCTGATTTGTGTTTTGATAAGCTAATGATTTAAGACTTCTTTTTGAACTGATCTGCTATAAAAGAACAAGCTGTCTCTTATGTGTTGGGTGAGAAATGAAAATTGATACTGCTTATATACCTTTTACTCAAAATAAAGATGTGGCTTGTTTGAAGTTGACACTTCTTATTGTGTTAACTTGGATGTCTAAAGTAAGCCTTTTGTAAGTGTTTATCATAGAGAGTATTACAGGAACCTTGCCCTGAGGATGTGTTCAGTTCTCTGTTGTGTATTATGGTTTGCGATCCCTTTTGATAAGGGTGAATGAATTGACTCTAAATTCTCAGCGTGTTGAGCTTCTCGTTAATGACTCGTGTTTCTGGATGCAGATGCTGGGTGAAAATTTCACTGTGGAAGTATAGTGAAATCTTGGATCTTAGCATTCTAATCAAAGTCTTTCTGTTGACCTTTCATGCACTAATACTTCAATATTTATTCTCTTAATCGTCAGGGTAGCAAATTGTCAGGTATGTGATGGGTATTCAATATTTTTCTGTGTGTCATGTTGTGGTGGATGGAAATCAATTCTTGTAGAACACAGCGGATGTTCTGCTCATTTTGTTTAGGAAACAATGAACCTGGATCCTTGTCTAGCTGTTGTTCATGTACCCATGCCTAGTTCATGCTTGCCTCCTTCCAGCATCTGTTACGACATATTTGACTTAACCTAGATGAGAGATGTTAGCATTAATAAGATCATCTTATTGCAAGCAATGTGATCTTGGAAAGCTGGGAGCTCTTTAGATCTTTAGTTCTGCTTACCATTTTTGTTTCTCTCTCAGGGGCTGAGAGTACATTGTGGATTTTGGAAAGCTGAGAGCTCTTGAATCCTTGTCTGTGAGGGGAGTTCAGTGGTGTTGGCAAGCTATGACCACACTGCTACACCAAGCAATCGAGGTAATGAAGAAGCTTGTGAATTGACAGGATGAAAGCTTTTGTATTCAATGTTTGGAGAAGCTTGTGATCACAATAAGATCGTCTTTACATTAGACTTTGTAGAAGTGTTACATTAGACTTTGTAAAAGTGTTACATCAGACTTTGTAAAAGTGTTACATTAGACTTTGTAGAAGTGTTGCATTAGGCTTTCAAGAAGTGTTACATTAGGCTTTCAAGAACTGTGACATTAGACTTTCAAAAAGTGTTACATTAGACTTTTTAAAAGTGTTACATTAGACTCATAAGTTATGATAGATCTTTAAAAGTGTTACATCAAATTAGCAACAATGTTGCACTAGATTAAAATAAGTGTTACCTTGAATAAGTGTTGCATTAGCTAAAAACGTGTAACACTTTTGAAAAGCGTTACCTTAAACATGACAAGTGTTGCACAAGACCTAATGTAACGTCGCTTAACGTAATACCCACAAAAGTGTTGCATTAGGGTTAATGCTACATTTTTAGTACCGAGTGTAACACTTATAGAGTGATACAATAGACCTAGTTTGTAGTAGTGAGTTTTAAGCAACTTTGTTAAGCAAAAGAGAAAAGAGAGCAGGAAGATGGGAGGTTCCTCTTCCTAAGGTCCGACCTGTGGCTGAAGATGAGATGTTCGAGTCATCAGATCTGGGAAAAGGAAAACTAAGCAATGGAAGAGGATGATCACGGAAGCAACTTTTGTTGGACCCAGTTTCACTAGGAAACCACCAAAATACGAGCGATTTATTAGGCCTTCTGGTTTGAGGTTCACAAAAGCTCACGTAAGTCATCCTGAACTTAAATGTACCTTTAATCTTGAGATTATTGGGGTAAAGAAAAATCGCAACGGTCCAATGTACACGTCTCTTGGAGTTATGACCAAAGGAACAATCATTGAGGTGAATGTTAGCGAACTAGGTCTGGTGACCCCTGCTGGAAAGGTCGTGTGGGGGAACTATGCTCAAGTTACAAATAACCCTGAAAAGGATGGTTGTATTAATGTAGTTTTGCTAGTTTAAGGAAGAACATGCTGGAAAAATGTATTATTTTTGCTAGTGTAACAAGCTGATGTGATCTCCATATGAGCAAACAAACCATTTGTGTAATCTGATTACAAATTTTGCACCAACTTGTCTAATTTCCTTACTTAAAAAAAAATACATTTATGAAAAAGGCTCATAAAAGCGGCATTTTCATAAATTTATGTACAGTCCACATAGACTTTTACCTTAATTGTTGTAATTTTTTTTTGTAAAATTTAAATATTGTATTTTATAAGTTAAAACAAGTAATAATATGTATTTGAAGGTGAAAATATAAAAATATGATACGAAAAAATATTTTTAAATGTTCTAAATTTTGTATAGAGTCTGTATCTTAAAAGATGGTCATTCCATAAGTTATGGAAAGACCAAGGTTTAAAGTGCAAACAAGAAGAAATGAACATAAAACTTCCGGGTTGCAAGAATCAGGTTATAAACTTCATAATTCTACACGTTGCATTTTAAAATTTTAATATTGCAATTAAAACCTTTTACCTTTTATTATTCTAGTTAAACTCCGTCTTTCCATAAGTCTGTGGACCGTCTTTCCCAAGACTTTGTCTTTTGTATAAGGTAAAAAAATAAGTTTTAAAAAATACAATTTAACAAATACAATGTATAAGGTAAAAAATAAGTGGCATGTATGGACATGCCGACTGTTAGAAAACTCACTCTACATTTATTTTCTTCACTATTCCATCTATCTTTTAACTTTAATACACTTTCCATTATAGTCTATTTTTCTAAGATTACTATATATTATTTAGGGTAAAAGTAAATCCCTTCTTATTCACGTTGACTCATTTATCTTTTTCTTTCTACAATTAATTCTCTCCATTCAATTCAATTCACCTAAATAACAAAACTATCATATTAAACAAAGAAGAACATATGTGGTAAAAATATATTAAATATATGAGTGCTTTTATGTAGAAAACTTTTAGTTTTAAATACATTATAATCATTAAAATATTAAAAATACTTGAAAGATATTTATTTGTAAACTTTTTTCAATTATTTATTTGATAATCCTTACTAAATTTTATTTAGAATTTTTTTACTAACACTGTACATAATAAAAAATTTACAAGCATAAATGAGCACCCCTAGTATTTTGTTCTGATTCCGCCACTGGCGGAGGAGTCAATATTGTGCTTCTATACGCATCTAAATATCAGGATATCCCTACCATCATTAACATATCCGGGCGTTACAAATTAGATAGAGACATTCAAGAGCGACTGGGTAGTAATTTGTTGGTACATTGAAGTTAAACCTGGTCGTGACCAATATCGGATGACAGAGGAAAGCCTGGTGGATATACTGAATACCAACATGGACGATGCATGCCTTCAAATTGATAAAATACGCAGGGCATTGATAGTTCACGGATCTGCCAATGAAGTCATTTCTACTGAAGATGCCGAGGAATTTGCAAAAATAATACCAAATCATACACTAAGCATCATTACAGGAGCTAACGGGTACAACTCGCATCATGTCGGAATTACTTTCGATTGTTTTGCCTTTCATTGAAGAAGAGTGCAACCAACAAAATGAATCTGAAACTACACTTATTGAGGAATTGGTAGGGTGCCCTAGAAGTAGCAATGGATTTTGGTTCTAATGGTGTACTTGAAAGCAGTGTTTCATTGGTGCCTGATTTCATTCATGTCTATTTATTTCTACAGATTGATAAAAAAAAAGAATATATTAAATTTGCTTATAATGAATATATAACGAACTAATTTATTAAACTTGCTTATAATGAATATGGATTGTAAAACTGTTTAATATTAGTCTTTTGTCTTGATCCAATTAATGTTGAGATGTTTGGGAATAATTTTTAAAATTTATAAATTGGTCCTCCAACTTAAATTTATTTTATGTTTTAAAATTTAATTGCTATTATATATATTTCATCTATTTATTTAATTACAATTTGGTATTCCTTTTGGGTTTCGGTTTGAGTTCTAACATCCAAAACCAATCCAAAAACCGTATTCTGTCTTGGGTTCAATTCCCAAAGCTCCGGTTTATTCAATTCGGATATCCAAAAACTGTATATTAAATTCGGTTCGGGTTATTCAAATTTGGATAATTCGGTTTTTGGTTTGGTTATCAATTTTTAGTCTTAAACTTCATCGGGAAATTACCTTCTTCATTATAAAACAAATCAGGCAGTGCACAAAAAGACCAAAATCTCATCATAAAGTTCTTCACAACTGACCTAGTAAGATCTCCTCCCAAAATATACGTAATCAGAGAGTTTTCCCAGAATTCTATTTTAGATCTAACACCATCTTCTTCTATTTCCACTTCAATTTCACCATTCACAATCAATTTTCATCCCATTCACTTGCACCCTGTTACCCTTAACACATCTACCCACAATCTATTTTCAGTAACAACTTCAATTTTAGCATCAATTTTTTACCTTACTTCAGACTGATTTCGATTCTGCCTTTCATCGTTGTTGATCTCCATCATCTTAGCTACAGATCCTTGCTCTTGATTTTCCACATCATTTTTGCCATTGAAATCCATATCAGCTCACGATTCCTGCATCCTCTTGTTTGTACTAGTACCATCCCCTGCACATTACTCTTCCTCCTCCTTACCGGCGTGGCCTCCCTGCAGACGTTGCCACCTTCGTCCTCGGCCGGCTAAACCTTTCTTCATGATCATAGCAATTCACCTTTTAGTGAGTGTGAATCACCCATAGTTGCAAAAAATTACACATGTTATGCATCTTATATAAAATAGCATTTAAGAAAAAAATTGATACGGTTGTTAGACATTTTATATAAAATTACTCTATTTTAATAATAAATATGTTTTATTATTCAAATAAATATAAATAAATATTTAAAATAATTTACCTTTTAAAATAAATTGCTATCTTGATTTGATATATACTGTGAATGATATTATTTAGAATGATTTATCATATTATTTTTATTTAAATATATTTAAAATAAGGCAAATATTGATATTGTTTATGTATTAAAGGAAAAGAGTATAACATTATTTTAAAACTGAAACGTGACATGAACCGACGAATAGAAATTAAGAAATAATTTAATTTAATTTCATATATTTTATTTGAATTTTAAGGGGACCAAATACAAGTTTAATAATATTTTTGACAGCTTTCAATTTAAACTACCTTTATAAAATAAAAATTGAGGCATCCAACACTCCATGTTCCCTCTATAGGTTTCAGAATATCCTTTTAATAAAAAGAAATATGAGTAAATTTTATTCTTGGTTTGTTCTTCTAGATGTCTGGCGTCCGAGAACCAAAAAAGAATAGTAACAGCTTTATGCCTTTTAAAATTCGTGGTTGCCAACTTACGTCAGATAAAGAACATTGATTACTATAACAAACAATACAGACCAGCCGTATACGTTCCAACAATAAGCAAAGTGCATATATAATACTATGAAATTATAGATATAATTCTACGATAATTGAAAGTGATATTTAGGTTATGTGCAAATATAACATTTTTTTGATAATTTGAGGTCTGATTAGAATGAAAAAACTATTTTACCCCTATCTTAAAAAAATTAAAAATAAAAGAAAGAGTATTCGGGAATGGACGAGCGCAGATGAGATTGGGGGAATGGACGAGCACTGAAGGTGGTGGGGCTGGTGAGATTGGTGAAGGGATGCTAGAATCAGTGAGATTGAGGGGGTGGTGGTGGTGGCGGCCTGGCAGTGGAGGTGGAGCCAGGCGGGTGGTGGTGGTGGTGGTGGTGGTGGTGGTGGTGGTGGTGGTGGTGGTCGGCGGAGAGGACATAATTGTCCATCTCATGTAAGACTTTTAGTATAAGGGTATTTTAATCTTTGCAAGTGGGTTAATGGTCGGAATCTCCCCGTCAACGCCAGGAATATGGTCATAGGGTTATATTTGCACTTTCTTTCAATAGTGAAGTTTATTTTTACACTAAAAAACAACTTAGGTTATATCTGCACTTTCTCATTTATATATGATTATATTTGCATATTACCTTTAAGAATTGATTCTATGGGAAAATCTCAGGAAATGCGGTCTTTCCATAAGCTTATGGACAGCCCTCAGTGGCATTTGACTTAAATGTTGTAATTTTTTTATAAAATTTAAGTATTGCATTTTATAAGTTAAAACAAGTAATAATATGTATTCGAAGGTGAAAATATAAAAATATATGATATAAAAAATATTTTCAAAAATTTTAAATTTTGTATGTAATTTAAAAAATGCAATGTATAAGGTAAGAAATAAGTGGTCTGCCATAAGCTTATGGACCGACAGCCTATCAGGAGACCCACTCTTAATTCTATATTCTTCAATTTAATTCTATCTTGCGTTCTACGTCGATTCGGTTCCCTGCCTGCTAAGGTACGGTATATATCAAAATAAGAAAGAGCTATACATATGCAGCATATGCTGCCTACATCCTTTATGGATGTATGAAATCTCTTGCATTGATAAAGGGATTAACATTAAAATGGGAAGAAAATCTAGTGAACGACGATATGTCCATTATAAACAGTTTATTATACTTTTTTATTTTAGATATTGTAAATTTTTTCATAAAATTTAAATATTGTATTTTTAAAATAAGTAATAATGTGTATTTGATATGAAAATATAAAAATATATAATATATAAAAAATATTTTTAAATTTCTAAATTAAGCGTACTCTATTCCTCTATTTATGTCCCCTTTTTTTGACATGTTTGACCATCGATAACTTTTGTTACGTACAATAATAGATTATAAAATTTACTTTTCAAAAACTACATATTACGGAGAATCCAAATACATCTCACATAATGTTCATTGTTGCATACAACAAAAGTTATTGATGATCAAACATGCCATGAAAAAATGGCTGGTCAAAGGGGGCATAAATAGAGGACCAGAGGGAGTATGTAGTTTAACAAATGCAATGTATACGATAAAAAATATGTGGCATGTCCATAAGTTTATGGACAGATCGCCTGTCAGGAAACCCACTATAAAATAAAATGATGTAAATATATACTACTCGTCCCAAAAAATGGCACATTCTAACTAGTGGAGGTCAACTGAATAATTATTAATATCATTATTTATGTGGGTAAGAAAATACGATTTTTTTTACAAGGCTATGATGAATCCAACAACATGTAACATAAGGGACCATTTGGTTCAAGCATGAAAATGGAAAGGAATCGGGAAAGATAAAGAAAGAATGAGAAAGAAAGAGAAAGGAAATGAATAACCCTATTTTAAAAATTATGTTTGGTTCAATGGAAAGGGAATCAAATTATTTCTCATTCCCTTTGTTATTGTCTAGTTCACACTGGGGAAACAAATATTAATTTCTAACATTATTTATAAAATAACATATATAAGTATAAATTATTTCTCATCATCAAATCTGCTAAAAATATATAAAAGTATTTACGAATTATTGTCATATTGAGTTCTTATAAAAATTATATAATATAAAATATGTAGTTCAATATCTTTAATTTATTACTATGTTGTGATAAAAAAATATAAAAATCTATTTATAATTGGTGGTCAATATTTTATTTACATATTGTCATCTTTACATATTTTTTTATTTCATATCACATGCGACATATTAATTTAAAAATCTGCAATTCATTAATATAAAAATGTGTTAATAATGATGTTAAAAAAATCACATGTATAAATCTTTCAAGAATGAACGTCCAGATGATATTATTTAAAAGATAAAGTCTCAGGAAAGAATATATATCCAAAAGCTTATGGAAAGTTCACTGAACTTTTGACCTTGATTGTTGTAATTTTTAGTAAAATTTAAATATTTCTTTTTAAAAATTAAAACAAGTAATACGGTGTATTTGAACGTGAAAATATATAATATATAATATGAAAATAATATTTCTAAATTTATATCTAATTTAGCTAATACATTGTATAAGATAAAATATACGTAGACTGTCTATATACAACTCAAAAATTAAAATATTATTTGTTTACGTATGAAATTAATTTTTTTCTTAAATTTAATTAAGTTAAAGTACATTACTACTTAATATATTACTATTTATATTATATAATTATAAAATAATAATACTTTTATAAAAATAATATATTTATTAAATAATATAACTATTATTCATATTATAAAGCTAAAAATAATTTATTTATATTTATTTAAAAATGATTTCATATAAAATCATAGTTTCATTTAAATTTGACTCGTACACAATACAATACAAAAAATAATATTTTAATTGAAATCATAGTCATAATCATAATTTTGTAATTTTTATTTTGATAATAAATATAAAGTATAATTTTATTTTGGATTTGATAAAACAAAGAGGGAAATGGAAGAGGAGGGAAAGAGAATCTTAGTCCCAAGGTAAGACTAGGGAGCCACGTTACACCCAATTGTGAGAATTGTAAAACTAGAAATGGGAAAAAGGAATAATAAAACAATTAAACCAAATACTAATTAAGGGAACCAAGAGCTCCGATTCCCTTTCCCTTTCTTGATTCACCCCAACCAAATGTCCCCTAATAATAGTCTCACGTATTTGATCCATCCCACAATTAACTTCCTAGTTTGACTTTTGAAGGTCAAACTGAACCAATTTCAACCATTATATTTTCTTAATGTATATGTAAGACTATTATCATGTGATATGGTTCTAGATTCATCGTACCATATATTTTCATTATTTTTCAAATTGTTTTTACACACATAAAAAAATATATTAGTAATTAAAAATTGATGCAGTTGACTCATAAAAGTCAAATTAGAAGGATCATTGTGGGACGGAAGAAGTATATAATAATAATATAATTTAATGGTCAAAATTGGATCAATTTAACTTCTAAAAGTGAAAATGTGTCATTTTTGCTGGAATGAAGATAGAATAATTTTCTAATTGGCGGTAGATGTACCATCTGTTTTAGGTCATTTAATTGAGTAATTTTTTAATGTTTGAAAAGAAATCATATTATATAGGTTAATGAACTTTAAAGTCGAATATATTCTACACTTTTTAATTTATTAATTAATTATAACTTCGTATGACATCAAGAGTGATATAAATTCTTTTGGTATGATTTGAACCTCTTAATGAAGTGATTCTGAAGAAAGTACTTGTATATGCAAGCAAAGTTCTAGAATCCCAAAATCTTCTGTGGTTAATGAATGAAAAGAAATCCTACTCTCTACAAAGAGATATGTAATTTTAACGATACATGATGTATTTTTCAATTGATTTTTTCACATCTCCAAAATCCAGCTTTTTCTTTCAACAAACTAAGCATATTTATATAATTAATAAGGTGTTTAAAAACTCAAATTATAAATAATAAAAATGAAACTATTGTGCTTTCAATACCATCCTGTCATTTCAAAATCAAATAATATCTCATGTCATCTATACAAGCTGTAGGAAAACGATGCATACAAATGCTGACTTACCAGTTTTAAATTCTTAATCTCTACTTGACAAATTGCTGACTGCCAGTCTTAAATTCTAAATCACTACTTGACAAATTGCACCCTTCAATTAATCCGATGTTATACAACTGCCTCACCCCATCTTCTAAATGAATCTAAGTAGTTTCTTTATCTCATTCTAAATTGTAATTTAACTATTTTTTAATTAAAATTTTATAATAATAAAATTAAATTAGTGTTTTCTCCCTTTGAAAAAGCCAGCCCCCCTCCCACCCCACACTTTTTAAACCCTAGCTCCACTGTCGGGGGAGGGGGGTGCCTCCAAGGACAACCACCTCAAGCAGCCACATCCCCAATCCCACCCTTCCAATCACCACTACCTCCCATACCAACCCTTCCCAATCCAAAATGCAAGGAAACAAGTAGATCTGCAACTGATGCAGCGGTTGGGTTTTGACTGGCAATTCACATACCGTCGACTCGCTGAGGTTTCGACCAGTGGTTTTGTTCATCGCAGGTGGGAGGTTTCGTTTGTGGGTAGAAATTTGATTCACGACGAATCTTACCAACGTTTCTCGGTGACCATGGTTCACCGATAGTTTGTGGGCACTAGATCAATGGGTCCATCGCGTCTGGCATTGCAACATGCGGCTGTTCGGCTTCTCAACGTGTGGTGGTCGATGGTTCAATGCACGTCGGGCTGGCAGTCAACTCGCAGCGGTCCAGTGGGTCCAGCTCAACTCGGAGCGAGTCCGACGAGTCAACTCGTAGCGGGTCCGACGAGTTCAGTCAAGGTCATGGATCTAGAAGCTTGGACATTTCTCTTGTTGTAGTCAATTCGTGATGGCGATGTAGGGTTAATAGTTTTTTACAATACGACAACATCGTTCTCATCGGAACACCCCACACGATAGTGTTAAAAAGAGGATATATAACTTCTTATTAGATTTGTTAGCTAAAGTATTTCTGGCAAGGTCACCGATTTTCGTAACTTTTCCAGCGAGGTCATAGATCTGTTGGGGTAATTCTTTTTTTATTTTCTTTTCTTCAAGATTATATACATATAAAAATTTTATTGATGGGGGGACTTATATTTTATGTGTTTTCGTTATTTCATTTAATTTAATCTTTTCTCTTTTAGTCTTTAAAAATGGATAGTATTTAAAATAGATTTTTGGATTTAGTATCAAATAGGAATTGTCTTTGTCAATGTTTATTTTTCTGGCAGCCTGTACCGGTGAAATTTGTTTGACTTCAGATTTGATATCCAAAGAAAAAGTAAGGAGAAATCCAAGGTAAAGTCGTTTGAACAATGGACCTTTGGCAATACTGTTTTTCTGAATATTTAAATCAGTTTGGTAGACTTTGCTCCATTAGAATTTCCAGGCCATAAATATTGTTAAATCAATTGAATTGGTCTTTACTATTATCGGGGTCAAGTTAGAGATAATTGTAAACATTATAAGTGATTTCTATACACATACCGATATTATTTTTGGAAATCAAAATTACTGGTTTCAGTCTACTAGTTTAGGGAAGTTGTTTTACGGGTTAAATGGAGATGAACCACATTTTAGTTAGGGAGCTTTATATTTTTTTTGAAAGATTACATACAAGCAACCAAATTACATATTCACAATTCTTGATGGGGGTGTGTTTTGAACCCTGGACCTCTCAGTTATAGAGAGTGTGACTTACCTCTCAGTTGGGGAGCTTTATATGCCTTGTTTTGTTTGCTTTAGATATTTGATCAAAAGTGTGTACGAAACATTTTGTGTGCCTTTCATTTGATACTTTATTGTGATTGGTTCTGATGGTAGTCCCGGGTCGATGCTATTGTGGATAACTACAAAGTGATAACCACCTATATTTAGTGTGTCTTTCTCACTACTACACATGCCTAGGTTTGGTACTGTAATATCGACCAACATCTTTGTGCATCTCTCTTTTTGCCACTGAGACTATAGATTAGAACTGTAATATTAAGTTAGTGCTTTAGTGTAAATATATTTATCCCAGGGAGGAGGCAGAAAACATGTATGGCGGGGGCTGATATGTAAAGAGAAAATAAAATTCATAATTTTTATTTATATTAGAGGGGGCTGAAAATAATTTTTTCAAAAATATTTACTTCCGTAATTCTCGAAAATTTCATCCCGGTGGGAACTGATACCCCCTCCATCCCCCGCCTACATCCACCCATGGTTTATCCCACATCATATGTTGTAATCGCACGTGCAAATTGAGCTTAATAGTAAAGGGGTGGGAACCCAATGAACCCTCGTCCTACGAACGATTAATTTTTTTTCAAAGTATAGATATTATTGTGTAATAACTTGTTTTATTTCGTTATAACATATATTTCATAATATTAACTATTCACAAACTTTAATTGTCCTTAATGAAAAATATTAATAATCAAACATTTTTCAAGTCAACTACTAAGAATCAAAGTATGGATTTTAAAGAATTGAGAGATAGCAAAAATTGTTGGAGTAAATTTTTGTAGTACTGTATTCCAATGGAATGATAAAATCACGCTTGGATGATTGTGGTAAAACTTTTCTTCGATATCGATGTGAGTCGCGTTAAGTATGCTTTACTTAAAGAGCAATTTGACCATATTACATCCTTGGGTTACACGAATTCTCTTCGAGGATAAAACAATCGAGAATCCTCCTGTTCTAGGCTTGAATCGGGAGAATACTTTTGAGTAATTATTTTTTGGTTGCCATGCACGTTGGGAAAATTCTAAAATATTCCTTGTGTTTTGTGTTTTTTGTGAGTTGTGTTTTGTGTTTTCGTATGTTGTGTGTAAAGTCTACATTTTTCATGCATGCATACACATGCATTTATAGGATATGTCCCGAGAAGATGCTACCACTTGTGGAATCTGTGGGTTATAGGCCACCATGCTTACGATGCACCACCCAAATACAATTCTAACACATCATCATCCAATGCAACACATCTTTCCATATGAATGATTACATTTTCCACATCCAATCTACCCTAGTTATCATAAATGAATTATGAAACAACGCATCTTTCCACGTCCCATAATAATGCAGTAAACTCATTTACTGGCAAAGAGGAGTTAGGCATGCTGCCAACACTGCATCCCCATACACAATTATTAATCCATCCCCATTCCACACTCCACGACAAGCCATGTTAGTCATCACCAACACAATTAATCCTTATCCTGTCAACTGTAAACTCGTAGATAGTTTATACAAGTGTGCACTCCACACCACCAAACTTGTTTTAACGTCCCGAGTTCACAACTACTCAAATTCAATTATACTAAAATAACTTTTTGTTTCATAAAACACCAACAGTCTTCACTTATTTAAGTATTATCATTGTTCGGAAAATCCAACAGCAAACCAAACAAGTGCATAAATGAAAATGTCTTGAAGATTGAATTTTCACTTTAGTGAGTAACACATTCCAAATATTCGAGAATCATGATGTCTCTAAAGATTGAACCCTTCAACCCAATTGAACACTTGAAGATAATGCACACACAAGTTTAAATACAACTCAAAAGCTTGAACTGACACTATAAAAGCCATGTGTCCCTATCTATTCATGAGTGCATACAAAGGAAAGCCTGAGCTTATTGAAGCAGCTACACTTCGCACTTCCTATAGGTGAATCTCTTTAATCGTACACCTACAAATGTACTTTGTCAAATGATTCATTAAGAAGTTAAAATTTCAACCTAACTTCCATGCAGGTCCAAACATATTACCTTAGGGATAATAAATCATATGTTTCAATCTCAAACATTAGGCCTTCCACATTGAATTTTACTCTAACGTCGTATCATAGCAAAATTGGGTATCTCATTATCAAAGATTTAAATAGGCTTTAAACTCATCCCGATCACCAACTTGTTTATCAAGTCCCTAACTAGACACATCGTCAAGTGTTAAGATAGATTGCATTGATATCTTACAAAATCAACTAAAATCAAATCATGAGTTATTAACTCATAAAATGGCGTTATGCTTAGTTGACTTTTGACCACCACAAAATTTTATACACCAAATTTCGTAACCATTCTGTATTTACCAGCATTTGAGGTTTTTACTAATTTCCCTTTAATCCCTTCCCTGCTAATTTCCATTTCACTTTCGATGTTTCACTCATCAATTTACTTGATGATATC
The DNA here is from genome assembly GCA_037428765.1 of Rubia yunnanensis. Classification (NCBI taxonomy): domain Eukaryota; kingdom Viridiplantae; phylum Streptophyta; class Magnoliopsida; order Gentianales; family Rubiaceae; genus Rubia; species Rubia yunnanensis. The sequence continues at coordinate 43,674,681 of CM075069.1, read as the reverse complement.
ATCTCAGAAGTGACCATAATTTTCTCTTCAAACTCTAAGTAGTCAAGAGAATTCATGACGTTATCACTTTCATCAACAGGCCAAACATAATTATATAACATTCAACTCATCATAACATAATTCATGATGAAAATTCTAAATTTCTTGTTCCATTCATTTACAAGAACCTTTTAACATTCAAACATCACTCATGCATGAACATTATTTCTCTTTTATAGATATCATAAAGCATATCATAATGCCCCATGTCATTCACGATTAAATAAATTAAAATTAAAACTTAGAATTAAAATTACTTATCTCTTTCATATCTCTTAATTCTTCTTCTCCACAAATATCTTCATTTGTGCTATACTAATATAAATTCATATTCTTTTAATTGGTAATAAAATATGATTTATAAACCAAACTCTTCTAGGATTTCCTAGGATCACAAGTTAATCCACCTTTTATGTTCATATTACCAACACACGTGTGGCTTGCAATTCCCAATCTTGATGGATCGCAGCCTCGGCCTGGGTTTTGAATACATGTGAACACAACTGGCACGCAAATTTGAAGCTCCCATCAGGTTTAAACACCACTTGGCAATGCATCTCTCTAATATGATGCTTCACATCTCACCAATAGAATATTTCCTCAAATTCACAATTCGATTCACGAGAATTTTAAACTTTTCTCATAATCACAATTCTTTTCCGGAACTAATAGTTCCTTCTTCCAATATTATTATAACTTGTGCTTTAGAGTTTATTACATTAACCAAATATGTTTCACTTTCAAATCACATGCTCCATTGTGTAATATAAAATATAACCAATCATATTTTGCATAGGCTGAGCTGCATGATAGTGCCAAAATCCTTCCAACCTTTATTATTACTTTTCTCAATATTTCTAACTGTTATGTATATGCAATTAATTCCATGTTTTATTGCATGTGTAATAGAGCAAGGAAAGTTCCATACATCCGTAGTATTACCAATTTCACATGCAACCATCATTTTTCCTTTTGTTTTTACAAAATAAAATACAGTAATAAATAATTACGCCACTCAAAATTGACAGCCAACAACATGGTTGAACTAGTAAATTCTAAAAAAACTTACCAAGATTATTCTGAAAGTTTAAAACTAAACGAGATGATTCTGAAAGTTGACAGGAGGAGTTACGCATGCAACACCACCGCATTCATTCATGCATGCACATGTCTTCACAAAATTAGGCCACACACAGCATATTTTTACACCATCACATCCTTCTTATGCATTTTTTCTATGTCACACACACCACCAAACTCATCATCCAATACGTCCAAAAATTACTCTTTAAGATTGTTGGAGTAAATTGTTGTAATACTGTATTCCAATGGAATGATAAAATCATGCTTGGATGATTACGGTAAAACTCTTCTTCAATATCGATGTGAGTCGTGTTAAGTACATTTTCCTTAAAGAGTAATTCGACCTTATTACAGTCTTGGCTTACACGAATTCCCTTCGAGGATAAAAAATCGAGAACCCATCCTATTCTAGGCTTGAATCAGGAGAATACTTTTGAGTAACTATTTTTTGGTTGCCATGCACTTTGGGAAAATTCTAAAATTTTCCTTGTATTTTGTGTTTCTATATATTGTGTTTTGTGTTTGTTTTTTGTGTGTAAATTCTACATTTTCCATACATGCATACACATGTATATATAGGAGATGTCACATAAAGTTGCTACCCATTGTGGAATCTATGGGTTATAGGCCACCATGCTTACGATGCACCACCCTGATACAATTCTAACACATCATCCCATACAATGCATCTTTCCATATGAATGATTACATTTTCCACATCCAATGTACCCTTATCATAAATGAATTCTAAAACAATCGCATCTTTCCACATCCAGGGATAATGCTCTAAAATCATTTACTGGCGGAGTTAGACATGCTGTCAACACTGCATCCCGTACACAATTATTAATCCATTCTCATCCTTTCAGTCAAGGAATTAGGCACTACGCACCACCACTATCAGAATTATAAAAACCTTGAAGTGATACACCTTTCCACACTCCAGGACAAGCCATGTTAGTCATCACCAATACAATTAATCCTTAACCCATCAACTGTAAACTCGTAGATAGTTTATACAAGTGTGCACTCCACACCACCAAACTTTTTTTAACGACGCAAGTTCACAACTACTCGAACCCAATTATACTTAAATAACTTTATGTTTCATAAAACACCAACAAAAATTACTCAGTTTTAGTATCAGTGTTCATCTTGTAAAAGTAGTACTATGTTTTTCTAAAGACGATTTATAGTAGTTTTACTCTTTTTGTTTAAAGTGACTCGAACTAGTGCAGATCACCATTAAAATTTTTATTGCATAGTAAATGTAAAATTTTAAACCGAATACTGCCTCTACAGTACTTTGCAAACCAAGAAGGAACCATTTCCGTGCAAGATCATCAATGCCACAAGTGTACAGTCCCCAACAATCTACTCCCACTTCAATCTTTCACTCTTCAATGGAGGTTTGAATGGATCTAGCCAAAATCACCAAACATTTCCTTGTCTTTTTCTGGCCTTGCACCAAAAGCCAAACAAAAATAACTAGTTGAACCAACATCCTATCCCCCACAAAATCCCATACATAACCCACCAAAACAACACAAACAAACACCTGTTACTAAATACCAAACACAACAGACAAAAAGGCAAAAGCTAAAGCTACAAAATAACCAAATAGTCACATGGCGAACAGGATCCTCGAGAACCACTGGTCAGATGGATCACAAAGTGGATAAGAAAATTGAAGGAACACTAAGACGTGCTCTTTGGCGACGAGCTCAACAGAGCCACCTACTTGCCAGCAAGAAGTGGGGGGGGGGGGTCATATTCCAGCCTGAAGATGAAGAATATCAAAGAGGGCAAGTTATTCTCGAGAACTCCTTGGTAGGCTATTTCTTTGACTATCGCGCCTTCTCTTTATCAAGAATGCAACTCCTCATTGCAAACTACTGGGGAGAGAGGGTTCATGCTATTACAAAGAATGGAAAGTTCTATGTCTTCTAGTTCTCTCAGAGATCTAAGCTTCTCGTGGTGCTACACAATGGCCCAGTAGCAATATATGGAGGCATGATACTCAACAACAACCTCTTTTTTCTCATAACGTGTGACTTGAACTAGGTACTATACGGAGAGGACAAATTCGGTGGAAGACCAGTACCTCCAGAAGAAGCAGAAGACCTGAATAGACTACTTGCAAAAGGAACTCTATGGAAGCTAAAAAATAGAGGTCAATGGTTTACATGGTCAAATGGAAGGAAAGGTAGGGATCTAATCTTAGAACACCTAGACAGGGCTTTCACGAACGCTGCCTTGACAACCAAGTTTCAGAGATACATCATTACAAACCACACAATCCTGAGATCGGATCATAGGGCCCTCACTTTGAACACCCACCCTAGGAAAAGAGATCCAATCAGACCAACTACAAGAAGGTTTGAATCATAATGGGTCAGATACAACCAGACAAAAGAGGTGGTCAGAAGCATCTGGAAACCAGTACATAGACCATCACCACCACCACTTCCAACTGGACCAGCATCAACTAACAGCGCAAGTTTCAACAAAAAGTTGCACGCCATATCGATAAAGCTGTACAACTGGGACAAAGAGAACATTGGCAAGCTGGACCAAAGAATCAGACATGTCAAGAAGCAGCTGGGAGTGAGGTAGAGATAGAAGGATGCAGATGGAATACATGCCAAAATAGAAGAGCTAGACAATCTTCTTGCTGTGCAAGTAGATTACTGGAAACAAAGGGCAAAGTCCCTATGGCTAAATGACGGAGACAGAAACACCAAAGTATTCCACAAATGGGCTCAGAAAAGAAAGGGAAGGAACTACATAGCACAACTCAAGGACGAAGCAGGAAATTAAATAGCGAAACCGGAGGACCTACAACAACTAATCCACAACCATGTCAGTTCAGTCTTCATTAATGAATCTGTCATGCCAGATGACGCTTTCAGAAACACAACTGTGCAAGATGTTCTAAACCTCATAACCAAAGGAGTAGACACAAACCAACAAACACAACGGGAGAGCCCAGTCACCGCACAGGAAGTTAAAGCGGCCATTTTGCAAATGGGAAAGTGGAAGGCACCGGGTTCGGATGGCCTATCTCCAGGGTTTTACCAACACTATTGGCTGGAGGTAGGCGATGACATCACCATGGCAGTTCAACGGTTCTTTTCAACATCAACAATGCCACCGGAATGGAACCACATAACACTCATCCTAATCCCAAAGATAAAGATATTTAAGGGACCAGGTGACCTAAGACCAATCAACCTCTGCAATGTCACGTACAAAATCATTGCAAAAATCCTATAAAATAGAATAAAAAAGGTCATGGGGTTCTTCATCTCAGGAAACCAATCGGCGTTTGTACATGGAAGATCTATCATGGAAAACTTCCTAATAGTGCACGGACTGCTTGAGCACATTCGGAAGAAAAAAAAGGGGGAAACAAGCGATGACAGCTATAAACATCGATATGAGCAAAGCGTACGACCGAGTGTCCTGGCCTTTCCTCGGATAGATGATGGAACGAATGGGCTTCCCGCCTAAATGGGGGACATTCCAACACTTTTATCAAATGAGGGACATTCCAACACAATAGTCCCATACTCTATCAAATTCAATGGGGGGACATTCCAACACTTTCTCGCCGAAGCAAGGGCTCAGATAGGGATGTCCCTTATCACATTTTATTTTCATACTATGCCAAGAAGCCTTCTATTTAATGACCGCGTCCAGTGATTTCTAAAAAGTCTGTCCGGAGGTAAAAATAGGACGCTCTGTCCAACCCATTTTGCACCTGATGTTTGTGGACGACTGTATTCTCTTTTTCAACATCTCAGTAAGAGGATAAAAAAACTGGCACGGACCTTGAATCTTTTAGCGGCATACTCTGGCCAGCGAATCAATTTTCAGAAGTTCACTCTCCTAGTCAGCCTAAATACAGACCCAACAACAAATGAGCAACTAAGAAAGATATTCTAAGTCTTCGAAGACTTTCTCAAGCAAAAATTTCTGGGGCACGATATGGACTTGGCAGGAGCAAAGGTAGGGATGTTCACCAAACTCATACAGAAAGTGAAGGCCAAAACATCAATTTAGAGCCTGGGAGATATGCCGGTAATAGGAAAGGTTACTCTTAGTAAGCATGTATTGGCTTCAACATCACAATATACCCTGAGCACTTTTAGAATTCCCTCTATGGTCGAAAAAAAAATTGACAGCCACCTGGCAAGATTCAATGGGCGGGAAACATGGATGGAAAAGGGATCCACTGGAAATCATGGGAGCCAATGTGTGAATCCAAGTGAAAGGAGGCCTAGGAATGCGATCCACAGAACAGATGACCTAGGCGCTCTTGGGGAAACTGATAGGAAGCTCATAACCGAAAATGACTCATTCTTCTCCAAGTTATTCCTAAACAAATATCGTCAGAAGGAGGACTTCCAGAAAGTGAAACTGAGACGGGGCTCCATATGGGGGTGAAGGAGTATCATATGGGGTAGAGGCCTCATCAAGAACGATCTCAAATGGTAGGTTGTGGATGGCAAAAACATTGGCATACAGGAGGATTGGATACCCAACCACAGGAACCCAATAATGTATGACAGACAACTACTCCCACTCCTTGACTTCAAAATCAGCGATTTAATACACAATGCCAAGAAATGGTGTAAGCAACTACTCAATTTGTTCTTCCCACCGGAGATAGTCAAAGACATCGTTGGAATTCACCTTCCCCTTGCCCCTCTTGGATAAGAAGACTACTAATTCTCGGAAAAGAACTGGCTTGGCAAGTACACAGTGAAAAGCAGATACCATGAGGCATGGAATGCACGGTCAAGCCTAAGACCATCAGGCTCAACTTAGGAAAATACCATGGAGGATGACCAAAGTCTATGGAAGAAGCTATGGCACTCAAGGGCACCAAAAAAGGTTAAATTCTTGGTTTGGAGGCTGGTGCAAAATGCAGCACCTACAGGACCGACACTAAGGATCGGAAAAACGGAAGTGTCACCATACTATCCAATCTGCCATAACCAAGTGGAAACGCCATCACACATGATCCTTGAATGTGATATCACAAGAAGGGTCTGGAGGGCGCCAAGACTGGGATTTGACTTCCAACAAGGACTATCGCTACAACTAAAAGAATGGCTAAGATAGTGGTTCAAGACAACACCAAAAAAGGAATACATTGCCCTGGCATGTATAATCATTTGGGAAATTTGGTGCGAAAGAAACAAAGCTGCAATAGAACAACAAGAACCTAAGGTGGAGACCATTTTAGCCCTCGTTAGGTCAACACAAGCAGATACCCATGAAGGAAAAATGTCGGAATCCACTGTCCAAGCCAACCCAAATTCCCCACAAAAAGCTTTGGAACGCACGCAACAACAAGGACAACCATAGGAACCAAAACGAACACAAGTAGGTGACATACAACTAATGTGGCACACAGACAGAGGATGCCTAAGCCCGACGTACAATGGATGGACACACGTCGACACCGACACGACATTCATCACACAAGAGGGAAGGGCTGCATGAGCATGCTGGGCCACCCAAGGGGAGTCTGGAACTTGGAGCAGGTTCAGAAGCTTCCAAGCACTAACACATGTCCAGGCAGAGCTCATCGCCATACACGAAGCAATGGCAGAAGCAAGAAAATGGGGCGCAACCCACATATGCATGAGAACATATTTCAAAATGACACTCAACCATATTCACAACTTCCCAAATGTCCCACCAGTATTCAGGGTTTTAGTCAGAAGCATCATTATGTTAGCAATGGTCTTCACTAGGTTCCATATGATGAAAGTCTCTAGACTAGTTGTAACAAATGCTCATAACCTGTCGCAAGATGTAATCGGTGGTTTGAACCTTCAAAACTCTATGGCAATATAAGTGCACGACTACATGTTTCAAAAAACAAAATTCTCTTTGGAATTTCAATTTCCTACCTCCATTCCAATCAAAGGTTCATATCACCTTTTGCACAAATATTTATGCATTTTGATGTGGTCAAATTTCAGTTAAAAGTGGAGGAATGAAATTAATTGGGCAAATTTTAGCCACATATAAGGAAATGGTCAAAATGTGAACTGTTGGTTGGGACAGACGAAATGGGAAAATAGGAACCTTTGGCTGGGGCGGAGGAAGTATTTTAGATTCTGAACTCGGAATATTTATTCCATTCGTTGGATTGACGATATAGACGGCTTCAAAAATCTTTTTGCCGGGGCTTATTCGCTAACCGCTATCTAACATGATACGTCCGAGTCAGCTCCAACGTCTGAACATGGGCCTGGAGTGAACTAAAGTAAACAGTGGCGGTTGAACCGTTACCAAAAGAAAACTTACAAAAATATGCACTAAAAGTAATGTATAACAGATGACAATTCAAACGTTAGAACATGTGTTTGAAGTGCAGAACAGAGGGCGGTTCCGACTTCGTGACATGTGTCTGGAGTGCAGAACGGAAGTGAGTTCCGACTTCGTAACATTTGTTTGGAGCGCACTAAAGTAAACAATGGTGGTTGAACCGCCATCTAAAAATCCTTAAAAAAATATTCTACCTTTATTATATCATTCCTTCTCAGCAGCAACCGTTCTTAATCCCTTTATTTTTTTCCTTTCATGTTTCCTTTCTTTCTTTCTTCATTTCCTTTCGTTCCTTTCCCAAGTCTAACACTTCCTCCTTCACCTTCACGACGGCAACTTTAAATTTGAAGAATGTGTGGAGATACACTTCATATTGTCATCGCGGTGATTTCTTCTCCTTTTGAATGTGTTATTGGTATAATTGTGACACGTTTTCCAAGAATGATTGATTTAAAAAGAATAATTATAACTATGATCAAACAATTAATGATAATAACTAATGCAAATATCTCAATTTAAACAGTTTAGTGTATTAAATGAGACAATATGTCAATTGCTCTGTACATGCTTTAGGCATATGATTCATTCAACAAATGCCGACTGGTCGAATTCGAGTAGCACCAGTACTCTCCACTTGACCTTACTTGGACCTTAATTAGCGCCACAGAACGTGCATTGCATAGTTTCACTTAGTAATCAAATCAATGTGCCCACGTTTTCCCCACCACGTAACTACTCGTAGATGCTTTTCTCTAAATTTTGGTAACCATTAATAACACACGTAGAAGTAGAGCATTACGCAATAATACAAATACTATCCTCGACTCCAGGATCTCAGGAAAGCTATTTAAAAAAAATACATTTTCTTTTCTTATTTTAAATAATAATAATGATAATACCAGCATATATACTATTCTGGTTATTATTATTCTGTTTTCTTCGTCATCATCTTCTAGAGATCTTTGAACACCTTCCGGACTTGTTCCAGAGTGACAAAGAGCACCACGGTGAACGGACCCTGCCTTGAGATGGTCGGAATGAAGCCTTTGTAAAGCGCCATGGGACCCTCCGCTCGGACCGTCTTCATTGCGCAATCCAGGGCCCCACTGTACGGTGGGGCCATCCCGGGCTCCACCTTCATGTTCATCACCCGCGTCTTGATCACGTCCACCGGATTCGACGCCACCGCCGCCACGAAACCGGCGGCGAAGCTCGCCGTCACGTGGGTCCCGAGCCCATCTTTCATCAGCCCCTTCTCCAGTATCGACTCCTTGATCTGATCGTACGACGCCAGCTGCGAAGCCGTCACCAGCATGGCGCGGTTGACCGTGAGGGACGAGCCGCGCCACAGGCTCGGGACGCCTTCGCTCTTAGCCATCTGCCCGATCGCGTCGACCACGCTCTTGTAGTTGCGGCGCTGCGCCGGGGGGAGCCTCCCGTCTGCCTGCATCCGCACCATGGCCACGTCCGCGGGGTTCCCGACGGCGGCTCCGATTGCGCCGGCGATCAGCCCGGCGCCGATCTTCCTCTCGAGAGGCATCTTGTTGCTGATCGGATCCGTCCATCTCGCCTTGAGCATGTCGTACAGTCCCATCCGGGTCGTGGAGTAGAGGCACTGGCGGAGGACGGTGGCGGAGACGCCGGAGAACAAGGCGGCGACACCTTCTTGCTGCACAATCTTGACTCCCACAGAGAGCAGCCCCGCGCGTGGCGCCACCTGATGAATATGCATGTGAGATACATGACCCGACCCGCCGGCGAAAGCGGGTCGGAGCGTCTGGAGGGCCGGGTTGGATTCGCCCTGAAGTTGCATCCGGACCTTGAGGAGGTCCAGAGGGTGAGTGCTGCATCCGGCCACAATGGAGGCAATTCCACCTTCGGCAAAACCTTTCAAACCCATTTTTTTCTGGTTCAAAAGTTATCTGGAATCGAAGTTGATTGGTGAAAAAATTGTCCAAAATTGGGTGATTTCTTCTGATTGATTAGAAGAAACTAAAGAATAGAAAGAATGATTAGAGTTGTGCTGTGAGAAATTTAGGACCAGTTGGAGTTGGAGGACATCTCACTGGAGACCAGGAGATGGGAATGGAGGCCAAAGGCGACGGAGGCGAAGTGTGGTACGTTGGGTCTCTGAGACATATGCTGACGAGAGGGGAAAAGGAGAGGAATGGTTGGTTTGAGTGGGAATGTAAAGTAAAAGGTTTGTGTGTATTTATAGGGGAGTTGGGTCGGAAAAAATAGGAAAATGAAAATGAAAATGAAAAGGAAGAAGCAGAGGAAAGAAGGAAATAACATTATTGGTAATTTGGAAATTGGAATGTGTCTGTGTGAGACTGTGAAGCGGGTGGAAATTTCTCCCACATACTAATGGTGGACGCGCTTGTGATTGAATGAATGCGTAGAACACTAGAACTAGTGTAGGTGTGTTCTGCTTCATGTCAATTTGCCAACTGGCCGGCCCATGAAGTTAGGATATTTATTAATATAAAAGTCACGCTATGGAGCAGATGGGGATTTTTTTTCCATTTCAAAATTTTCTTCATATTTACACAATCTTAACTGATTTAGGTAAGATAAAATTTAATAAAATTTAGACTTCCTTTTTAAAATTTAAATTGGATTCTTAAATTTAGTGTGCTTGTAGAATATGTTCTATTTTTGGGAATTTATTTTTACATCTCATTCCATTAGTATAAGGATACTGAAGTTAATTCAATAAATTATGGATGTGTGAGCCATCTGGCAGGCGATCTGTCTACAGACAGACCAAAGACCCATTCGCAATTAAAAACAATATAAATAAACAAATAAATAACTATATAAAATTTGAGGTCCGGATCATTGCGTTTGGGTCGGTATAACAAACCCTTTTCTTTCTCCACTGCGTTTATTTCCTTCTTTCTTTTGTCTAGCAGACATTCCTCCTTCTTCCTTCTTCTTCCTTCTTCTTCTTCAATCGATCTGAAAATAATCCTTCTTCTTTGATCGAGAAATTCCTCAAACATTCTTTCTTATTCAATCTGCAAACATTTTATCCGACCAAACCCTTTTCCGATTGATTCGTCTTTTTCCCCCATGAACTCTTCAAACGATCGGTTAGTGTACGAAAAAATTTACAGAGTTCCTCCCGCTATCAACCAAGTGGAATGTCATCCTTTCTGGCAGCAACAAAAATTGCGAGAATTCTATAAATCAAAGGGAGTTCACCTCTCGGTAAGTTTTGCTACCTTCTTGAGTGGGTCTTTATTTTCACTGGTGGGCGATGGACATGCATTGTTACTAAGCATTACTTTAGCTAGTTTTATATAACTAGTTCCTACTAAATACATTCCCCAGTTTTCAAGACTCAAACTATTGATTCTTACTTTACTAGACTTATCACATTGAGTCATGTTACTTTGTCTCGTTAACTTGGATTGAATCTTCTGCAAAATGCTTGAACATATTAAAATTGGAAATTCATTAAAATAGTTTGTGTTTCCTTTGTCTTTAGCTTATAAATTGTGCCTTTTTCAATACGGATATTCACCCATGGGCTCCCCTAGCACCACGTGGCTCAAGAGTGACATTCTTATGATCTATATCAACGAAGTTCAATTTTAAATGAATGGTTATCAGTTTCAAGAGGATGAAATTTTTCTTAATAGTGTCTAAGATATGAATTTTTCACTTGTGATTGAGTTCATGTTGCTAATTTCCTTCGATATAAATTATTGTTGAAATTTCTGAATGTATTCCTCTGCTGTGAAAATGTTAAAAATATGCTGCAAATATTCAAAAAATGAACTAAATGCTAAATTTTTTTTTCGTATTTACTATGCATTTGTTACCTTACAATACGCATAGTTTGCCTTAAAACATGCACCTGATATAAAAACTGTGAATATGAATTATGAAACTTTTTCATGAGATTATGTATAAGTTAAGTTAAAATTTCACAATTTAAAATTGTTATATTAAATGTGCATTGATTACTTTATAACATGTACTGTTTAAACAAAGACACACATTTGAAAAAAAAAGTTAATTTCTTTATGAATAGCAAAACTTTGTCAGAAGCTGCATAAGTTACCTTATAAATCTTTCTGTTTTGTTAAAACATACATATGTTAACCTACAACTAGTATCCTCTTATACTATACATAACAGAGGTTATATAATTTTTGTAGTTTTTCAAATTTTCATATGTGCTGCATTTAATACCTTACAATATATACTGGCTGCATCAAAAGATGTGTTTGTTTTTAACAAACATGAGCATATTTCCATGATTTAAATCAAAGAGAGGTCACTGAAAGTCTCGCTGGCGTGAAAGTAACATGTGTAAAACATTGCATACTTTGTATAAAAATACATGCAAATTTGGTCAATTTCAAACACAAGGGAGACTTTCAACATCGAAATAAAATGGAAGATAAAGTGCTCGTGATATAAATCTTCCATTAGGGAACTTACAACTACATCATTATTCATATCTAATTAACTAGCAGTCTCTAATACAATGAATCAATTATTAATCTTCAAAAAGGGATCATCTTCAAATCTTCAAGTTCAGTGTTATCTTCATCTGAATTCTCCTCGTGTCAGAACGTCTTGTAAAGTCCAATGTTCAAATATTGTCTGATTCTTTACAAGTTATAACCACTTCACATTTAGGTCCAACTCTTGCAAAAAGTCATACACGTTGGATATTAAAAGTTGTAGTATATAAGCAAATATGTACAATTATAAATTCAAAGCAAACAATAATCAACAATGGGAAAAAAGTCAAACACACTAAAACTAACAAGTACATACTGAATATTAACAGATGTAAAATATAAGTAAACAAATGCATTTCATAATTCAAAATGAACAACCAACAACAAATTTATATAAAACAAATCATACACAACACAACTAGCAAGTGCCTACTGGATACTAACAAATGCAACATGTAAGTAAACACGTATTGTTCCTAATTCAAAATGGACAATCAACAACAAATGAAAACAAAAAGACATACACAGTACAAATAACAAGTACACATTGAATACTAACATATGCAACATATAAGTAAACATATGCACCTCATAATTAAAACGTACAATCAGCAAACGAATGAAAAAAAGTCATTCACGGTACAACTAACAGGTACACACTGAATAATAACAGCTGCAACATATAAGCAAACTGATGTACCTCATAACTAAAAATGAACAATTAGTAAAAAAAAAGGAAAAAATGCCATTCACATAACAACTAACAGGTACACATTAGATAATAACAACTGCAACATATAAGTAAACAAATGCAGCTCGTAATTCAAGACAAGCAATCAACAAGTTTGTTATAACAAGGAAATGACAATTAAAAATTAGATTACAAAAGCACACACAAATCAACTCAAAACACAGAAAAACGATATCTAACATTCAAAAAACAAAGAACATACAAAATATGAACAACAGAACAAATATTGAGCAATAATACAATCAGAAACAAATCCTAAACATACGACATACGCACATTAGGCTAACAAGAGGCTAAACATGAATAAATCCATTGATGTACAAATAAATGAGCAAAAGGTCAACTCCAACTAGTTCAAGTCTAATCTGCATTTAATCTACACAAAAACACAAACCAATTTAGTCACATACCTTCTCGGCTCCAGTTGCATCATAAATCACGCAATTCTCACGAAGGCAAACCCACATAGCATCCAAATCATCGGCATCCAGCCAAAGATCAGATTGTTTATGTAAATCATAAAAATAGAGTCAACATCTAAAATAAGGATCCCTGCCTTTTGTCCTTCAAAACATCTAAAAACCAGCAATCAGCCCAACCTAATTAACCATGAAAATTACCTCATCAGGCGAATGATGCAACAATCGATGAAGAAACTAACAAGCAACGATGCCAAAGAATCTGGAAACAAGCAGGCAGAGAATCGCAAGAAAGAGGTGAGGAAATGCAAAGAACAGACGGAAAAATGCGGAGAAGTGGTGGAGAAATGATCGTTGATGGAGAAGAGGTGGAGAAGAGATAGAGAACAACGCAAAGAGAAAAGAGAAGAAAGGAAATGCCGAGAGAAATCACGAGAGAAAATTTGATAGAGAGAGAAAGAGGAGAAACTGTAGAAAAAGGGGGAATTAGGTCTTTAAATTTTTATTAATTACAAAAAAAACCCCATTTTGTAAAATAGTCCCTAGCCTATAAGCTTATGGACATGCCGCATTTCCTGAGACTTACCCATTATGGATAGTGATTTTTTATGCATTTTTTTTATTTTTTAAATGCATGAACTAATATTAGTTATCACTTAATTACTGATTAGCTAGGTAAACATTGTATACCCAATATACCATGTAAGAATTGTAATTTAATATACTCCTTCCGTCCCAATTCAAATTGCACACTTAGTTTTTGGACACTATTCTCTATTATAATTTGATCGGATAATTAAAAAAGAGTGGGTCTTCTGACAGAAGATCTGTCCATAAGCTTATGAACATGCCAATGACCTATATGCAATTAACAAAAAAATGTAAAAATTCGTGAACCGGGGCACTGGATTACGGGCCGGGTTATAACTAATAAATCCAGCTCTTCTCTTCTTCTTCTTCAAACCCTTCTTTTTCATTCTTCTTCATTTTGCAAACCAACCATTAATTCAGCATTCCTTCTTGTTCTTCAATCGATCTGCAAACATTCCTCCTTTTTTGCTCGATAAATTTCTCAGACGTCCCTTCTTCTTTGATATGTAAACTTCCTAGCGACCAAATCCTCTCTAATTGATTTGTCTTTTTTTTACGAGCTCTTCAAATGACCGGTTACTGTCCGACGAAATTTGCGACGAGTTCTTCGCCCGACAACAAGATCTACATCAACAAATTTCAATTTTAAATGAATGACATTTAATTTCAAGAGGATGAAATTTTGCTTAATAGCATCCAATATATGAATTTTCACATTCGAATGAGGTTATGTAGTTAAATTGCCTTAGATGTAAATGAAATTATTGTTAAAACTTCTGCTGCTATGAACATGTAAAAACATGTGGTGAATATTCGAAAAATAAACTAAAAGATTCTGAAATTTTTCGTATATACTATGCATCTGTTACCTTACAATACATATCGTTTGAGTTAAAATATGCACTTGTTTTAAAAAATCGTGTACATAAATTATGCTTTTTCATGATATCGTGTATAAGTTCGGTTAAAATTTGACAATTTAGAATTGTCATATTAACTCTGTATTAACTACTTTACAACATGTGTTTTTTAAATAAAAACACACACCTAATTTTAAATTGTCAATTCTTATATGAATATCAAAACTTTGCAAAGTTATCTTTTGAATCGTTTCTGGTTTTTTAAAACATGTATATGTTAACCTACAACTAGTACTTCTTATAGTATACATAATAGAGATCACATACTTTAGTAGTTTTCCAAATTTTCATATTAACTGCATTTAATACCTCACAATATATAGTGATTACATTGAAACATATATTTGTTTTTTTTAAACATGAGCATATTTTCCTGATAAAAATCAAAGAGTGGTCACTGAAAGTCTTGTCGGCGTGAAAGCAACACATAGTAAAGAATTGCATACTTTGTATAAAAAAAACAGGCAAATTTTGTCAATTTCAAACATGAGATAGACTCTTAACATCTAAACAAAATGGAAGATAAAGTGCTCGTGACAAAATTCTCCCATTAGGTAACTTGTACTTATAACAATATTCCTATCTAGATTAACTAAGAGTCTCTAATACAATGAACCAACTATTAATCTTCAAAGGGGATCATCTTTGAATTTACAAGTTCAGTGACATTTTCATCTGAATCCTCCTTGAGTCGGGACGTCTTGCGGAGTCCAATGTTCAATATTGTCCAATTCCTTAAAAGTTATAGCCACTTCAAGTTTAGATCCAACTCATGCAAAAGTTATACACATTGGATATTAACAGTTGCAACATATAGCAAACATGTACAATTTATTATTCAAAATGAACAATAATCAACAATGAAAATAAAAAACCAAACACAATAAAACTAACAAGTACATACTGGATACTAACAGATGCAATATATAAGTAAAGAGATGCAGTTCCTAATTCAAAACGAAAAACTAACAAAAAAAAGTCAAACACAATAAAACTAACAAGTACATATTGAATACTAACAATGCAACATATTAGTAAACATGTGCATTTCCTAATTTAAAACGGACAAGCAACAACAAATTAAAATAAAAGGGCATACAAGTACAACTACCAAATACACACTGAATCCTAAAAGATGCAACATATAGTAAACGAATGTACCTCATAATTCAAAACGAACAATCAACAACGAATGAAAAACAAAGTTCATTCACGGTACAACTATCAGGTACATGCTAGATAATAAAAGCTGTAAAATATAAGTAAACAAATGCACCTTTTAATTCAAGACAATCAATCAACAAGTTTGTTGTAATAACAAGGGGACAATTCAAAATCATATCTCCGAAAATGCACATAGTAACTCAAAATACTAGAAAACGATGCCTATCTAACGCTCAACAAAATGAAGTGCATATATACCAGATCTGACAAATCTAACAACAATTGAGTAATAATCACCTGGCATAGCATCAACATCTCGGCCAATTTGTTTTGCTTGACCAATAACCTAGCTCAAATATATAGCAAAATCAATCGAAAACAAAACAAAAATGCAAAAAATTAAAAAATAATACCTATATCTACAAAGATTCACAGGGTCACGAAATATATTAAACTGGAAGATACAAAAAAGCTACAAACCCGATGATCTAACCAGATGTGATGATCTTCAAGAAATTTTCTCAAAGGATTGAGACTGAAAAATCATCGGAGAAATCGGAAACACGACGCTGGAAAATGACTGGAAAATGAGCGTGGAGAAGAGGCGGAAAAGAATGCTGCAGAAAAGAAGTGGATGAGAGGCGTGGAAACAAGGCAGAGAATAGGTGGAGAACAAGAGGAGAATGAGAAGAAAATTGAGAGAGGCGGAAAAGAATGCTGCAGAAAAGAAGTGGATGAGAGGCGTGGAAACAAGGCAGAGAATAGGTGGAGAACAAGAGGAGAATGAGAAGAAAATTGAGAGAGGCAGAGAAGAACGATGAGAGAGAAAGTGTAGACTAAAAATGGGGAAGAAGAAAGGGTTCATGAGAGAAATAAGGAAAATTTAAATTTAAAATTTAAATAAATAATTATTTCTAATTAGTACCCAATTTCTAATTAATTACAAACGGAACTCCAATTTTTAAAATCGTCCCTGGCATGTCCATAAGCTTATGGACATACTACATTACCTGAGACTTTCTCTATGAATAAATATATAAGTAACAATATTGTCGTATGTAATATTCTTCAATTCATTGTAAAAGGTAGTAGATTGGTTAAAATCCTCTATTTTAATTGATCTTTGTTACATAACATGTGACAATCTTATTTACAAATAGGAATTAAAGATAAACCTAACTAAACTAACAATCAACCAAACAAAACATAATAACAAATGTATCGAATGCATTAATTAACACATGCTTGAAGGTGCATATCAGTTTGCCCACACTTAAACCTTTACTCGTTCTTGAGTAAACAAAAATGAGCAAAGATTTAAGAGGAATGTAGCATGCAAGGATAACTTAACTAATACATTCAACTTATTCCTAGATTTCCCTAGTGCCCCCAAAGACGTAAGAATCTCACAACTTTCACACTCCCCAAAGAGACTAAGTAATCTATACAACCAAATCATGTCAAGAAAAAAGCAAGGTAAAATGATAAGTGTCAAACTAGTTTACCTCACCGAACAAGCTTCCAATGACAATTCAAGAGATGTTGCCGAAGAAACCGCCAAAGATGAGCGAAAAATATGTTCGATTTAGTTTCCGATTTCTCTCAATTTCTCTCATTTTTTCTAGGAGCCCTTTTGGGTTTTCATCCTAGCTTAACACACAAATGGTACTCACCTCTTACCTTTTTCCACACATGGCCTCTCATTTTCGCCTAGGTTTTTCAACCTAGCTGGGCCTTGGCCTCTCATTTTTACCTAGGTTTTTCAACCTATATGGCTATTTCCCATTGTTTCCTAAGTCGCCCTTTTTAGTGTTTGACTTAGCCGGGTTTATATATATATATTTTCATTTTAAAAAATGCTCTTAGATGAGCTATTATTACATAGAAACAACTAAGAATCATACGTGTTATCCAATCCCCTACCCCACACTTAAATGTTGCATTATCCTCAATGAATATACACAATAATAGAACATATGTCAAAGGAAGGAAAAATGAGAACAATTACAATGAAAAATAGACAGTAAAATTTATCATTGGTGGCACAATCATGGAATGTAACAAACACACTACCATTATTCCAATATACTACCCCTAACTTTTAATCAAGAAAGTTCAATCTAACCACTATCATGCACCACAAATAAAAATAATAATTGAATCACAATGGAGAGTTATCTCTTAGGTTTCGAGTTGTGTGTTTCAAGGGTTTGAGGGAAACGGGTTTTGGTGGTATTTTGGGGGTGGTGGGGAAGAAATAGTGATTTGGATGTAGGAAAGTATGGGAGTTTCATGGGTCATTCTCATCTACACGCCCCATGAATTTGGGGGTTCTCCTCATTGTCCACCATTTTGAGCATCACAATGTACATCTACATGGTCCATGAGTTGGACTCTCTGTTTGCTCGCTTTCCTCCAAAAACCACACATGCTTCCTACAAAAGAAATATGCACACCAAGTGTAATAGTGCTCCAAAACCAAAAGCTAAATTAGGAAAACACACCAAAAACACTATATCTTCAGCAAAATGTGATGGGACATCTTATCCTCCCCCAAACTTACCACACATATTCCTTAAATAAGAAACATGACATGAAAAGAGAGGGAGGTAAACAAAATAATAAGCAATCAAAAATTCCATATACATTTTTCCCACCTCAATATCCCCAAATGTACCCCAGTATGCAACTCAAATTAAGCCACTACAAATCCACACTAAACAAGTATCAATCAACACCCACACAAAGAAACAACTATTGTGCGGTCCTAGGTTGTGTGTTTGGTGGTGTATCAGGTGGTGGAGTGTAAAAGTGTCTAATGGTTTATGGTAAGAATGAGAGCATATAGCGAAGATTTCTTTTTCAAAGAAAAACTAACTAAACTAATTTTTGAAAGCTCGGGTTGCCTCCTGAGAAGCTTTGCATATTTAAGGTCGTCAGCACGACCCTAATGTTATCCATATGGTGTGGGTTTGTACCCCATCACCATAGACAACAAAAATGGAGAGGGGGGTTGATAATCTTCCAAGAGGAAGATGTAGTAGATGAGGAGTCAACCTTAGAGGAAATATGTGGTTTGGAAGCTTAGCATATTCAATGGGCTTCTCTATGGTTTCCTCTAAGGGTTCCCAAAATGTGAGATTGGGTTCTATGGTGGAGGCTGGGGTGAAAATAGGTAATATGATGGATTAAATATAATAACCCCTTCCTCAACTTCTTCACTCATAACAAACCACTCCCCATCCCCTTTGGATTCATCTACCAAAATGTCAAGTTCAACTCGGGATGGTTCATTTTTAGAATACTGGGTTTCAAGTTGTCCCACCCTTTCCCTCAAATCACTCACATGCCCTTTAACTCTCTCAATGCTTGAGGAGATTTGAGTTCCCAAATCTCTAATATTGCTAAGAATTTGTGATTGGAGCAACTTATTACTCTAGGCCACATTAGCTATAGCTTGCCAAAATTTTTCATAATCCGATTTGGGAACCAATCCTAGGGATTGGTTTTAGGGCAAAGTATAAGTTGGTGAATGCCAACTATCAAACCCAAAGTGTTGATTTCCTGATACATATCTATACCATGGATTTGGGTTACCACTCAACCCCGAATTGGGACAATCATGGTATGGGTGCCAATTTCGATCCCATCGGTCTTGGAGCTAACAACTCCTACCTCTCTCTCTCTCTCTCTCTCTCTCTCTCTTTCATATTCGCTCATCCAAGAGAAAGACTCTGTGGGGTGGTCGCAATGACATATCCTACAAAATCTTACACGTTGAGCCTCTCGTCTCCACATTTTTTTCAATAAAAAAAAGAAAAGAAAACACACAAAGTATGAAATTGTAGTGCAAGGGTTCTTGGTTTTCACAAAGAACTCAAGAAATAACCATTCCGAAAATAAAACAAACAAAAGAACAACACTTACTACTCTACTAACACGTTATGCAAGTTAACAATTAAAACTTTGAACAAGAATCCTCGGAAACGGCGCCCAAATTTGAATAGCCTCCACCCCAGGGTCATAAATAAACTACATGAGATAAACTATAACCCAAGGTAGAGGACTTCCAAAGATAAATATTTTGTATTCTGCTCCTGTTCCAACTACTAAGCTACCTAGAGGGTAGATAGTGGCAAGATCAAGTTTGTCCACAGAAATGCTAGATGTCTAAAAGTCAATTACACATAGCCACATCCGGGTGGCCAATCCGTCCGTGTGTTAGGAATAAGTACTATTGCAATACAGGTTTTGGGGGGGGTTTCTAACAAAAAACTACAAGTATGCGAGATCGCAAGAGAATAAAACTATATATACAAACACTTGGGGAATATTTTCATAGCAAGAAATTTGAAATGTTTTGATCCTCAATTCAATCACATTAAAGACATATGAACCAATCCTAGTGCTTATGATACGTAGTATGGTCGATGGACAACACTTCCCTATACCTGTCACGTAGGGCGTGCATGCAGTTCTTTCATTGACCTCGCCTCCGTAATTAGGGGGTGTAACAATGACATGACACATTGCGCAAGTTTGATTCTCTCCCATGCTATTACACCTTGGGCACTACACTACGAACGCTCTACCCCTAGGCCTATAGAGGCAAAGGAAGTAAGCATCTTATTGATGGCTCTAAGGTTGTGAATACGCTAACCCTAGTTTGCTACCAATGCTATCTCTATCTGTAACCCTTCAGGCCAACTTTCCAACTAAGAATAATGTTCTTTCATCATAGCGGTGACTTAGAATGACCCACATGTACACACCTACATGGTCTCAGACACCCCTACCTATATCATATATAGGTTTCTCTTCCCCGGGGGATATCAACAGATGCACAACAAGAGTGTAGAATATGGTGTGTGACAATCTTAGTGTGACACTCATGCAATTAACAAGAATATGAAGAACAAGCCAACATAATATAATAAACACATAGAAATAGGTAGATCTAAAGAATCTCACAAAACATGCACCAAATCATGAATACAAATACAAACCCCAAGTTAATTGACGACTCCCTAATAAATCCATGGCCTTCATTGATTAAATTCCATGGATCTCAGAACTAAGAGAAAAATAAAAGAGAAGAAGAACTCTAGAGAGAGAGAGAGAGAGAATTCCCCTCTTCCTTCTACCTACTAAGAAAATAAGATCTACATTATACCTACTTGTTCAACTCTAGAAGACTAAAGGCTCCTATATATAGAAGTGGGGAATTGGGCCTTGAAAAATGCCCAAAATGAGGCAAAAAACCCTAGCATCCAAAATCGGCACAGGTAGTGCCGTCGGGCGCGGTCAAACCAACTGGGGCTGGCACGACCTATGTCGTCTGGCAAGGTCGTGCGGCTGGGTCTGGCACAACTATGTTGGCTGGACTGGCATGCTCATGTCGCCTGACGCGGTGTCATGGGTCACCCCCTGAGGGGGTTAACCGTGCGGCCTAGCCGTGCTAGAGTGTCAAGACTACCGTCGGATTTCCCATGTGCATCACACTCAGCTTGGTTGCTCGCAACACACCAAGCCTTTAGAGAGATGTGGTCGAGTATGCAGCAGAAATACACACATGAGTTTAGATTAGGAGCATGGCTTCACACACACAAGCTAATAATGCAATAAAAGGCCAGGCCACTGGGGACCGAATGCTTGTTTTCAATATATTGCAAAATGGTAACCGGATGCGGGTAGCTCAGTACTCCATGTATATGCTGTACAAACGTTATCATGAGGACCAGGTAAATAGTTCAAATAAGGTCAAAGGAAACAAGTCACAAAGGCCTGGACCTTAAGTAAAGGAACTAAGATACACTTCTAGCTAAGCTATTACAATAAAAGAGAAGACTTCTGGGACAAGGAGCTTGGGACATGTCTTCTCAGGCCGTGACTCAACACTTAGTGTGCTGGCCTGGCAGGCGTCAGGGCACTATGCATATGGGCGTTGGGCATGAACGGCTCGGACACTGTGCATAGCGTGTCGCGGGCACAGATGGGGACATCATGGGCCGTGAACGGTTAGGTGGTCAGCACTAGATGACCCAGAGGTGTGTGTGGCGCGGTCGAGGGAGACCGGGTTGCAGGCATGCATTGAGTGGCATGGAACCGCAACACCGTTGTGGCGTGCATGCGGGACATAAGCCCCCCTCATAACATTCTCCTCTACTCAATTTGGCGAACGTCCCTGGAGCCATTAATTCTCCAAGGTGCTTCGCTACCCACATTTTTCTCGTACACTTCTGCCTTAAGAAAAGGGTTGATTCAATTGTTGGCACTGGTGTACTCTGGTTTAGCCATGGTTCTCAGCTTCTCTTCAGTTCTGGTTTGAGCTGGCTTGATTTTATAGCACCCACTCCTTGATCGAGGACCAAAGAAATGTCTAACTCTAGATGTTTTCCGGTACACATCATCATCCGTTCACATTTCTGCCTCCTGCCTCGTGGAACAACAAGGGTTTGCTGATGTGAATGATGACTCGTCTTTCCCCATCAAGGTTTACAAGGTTTAGCTTGCTTGAAAAACTCGAAATAGGAAGTTTGATGGGGCGCGCCATCCTGCAAATATATCTTTGGAATCCAGATCTTCTTGGTAACCGAAGAACGCTTCCTACTCTCATTGCTCAACAAATATTCATCCCTTATAGCTGGGGAACGACCCACATCATACTCAATATTCATACTTTCTTCATAAAGTTCCTCAAATCTATTAGGCAAACCCATTGCTAGTGTACATCTTGCCTTATGCACATGACGAGCTGCAAAGCCGAGAGTTTTCCCCGGGTGATCTCTTTGAAGTCACTTTAATCGTGCATAGATTGGTGCCTAAGATGCAAAGACAGTTTCCATATGGGTATACGACAATCTGTGCATCTCTCAGAAATTCCATGCTGAGGACTAAACCGAAGTCATCCATTTTAACGACATGGAAACCCACTGTGGTCTCTATGGTTCCAAGCTTGACCAAGCATCGCTTTGCAATACCCAGTACTGGTTGGGCTTCACTGTTAACGGCCTTCATCCTGCCCACATCTTTCTCTGACCTGAGCCCCAATCTTGATGCCTCTTTTTTGGAGACGTACACATGGCTAGCTCCAGTGTCAACCATCGCTCGGATGGGTTTTCCATTCACACACACGTCCATGTACATCATGCTCCGTCGGTCCGATGAATTGGTTTGACATGGACAATCTCAGCTTGTCAAGTTTCAGTGCGGCCTTCTACGCTTTGCTTGACCAATTTGTAGCTCTCTTTGATCGCACTGCAGCAACCACCCTGTCGATCTCAGGCTCCGTTAACGGATTCAACCGCCCTAGCTCTATTGATCCCACTATGTAATTACATCGCAGATTCAATTCCCCAATGGAGCATGGTTCTTCCTCTTCGGGCCCAGACTCCTTACCCAAATGCTCTTGAACTACCTCGCTCAGTGCCTCCCTGATTTGTCTCGAGTCCTCGAGCAATATAGCAGTGATCCTCTGCTCTATTGGACAATTAACAAGGGTATGATTCCCTTTGTACGTTTCATAAAAAAGTTGTGCCTTCCCAATTTTCCCATCCCACCTTTTTTTGGACCCAACTGAACTAGCCGCACTTGCACGGGGGCTTCCCCCATTCCTTCCTGCACCAGAATTGGGCTTGTAGCTACTTCCACCTCTCGGATTTGGTCTAAAGTTACCCCTCACCTTGGGAGCACTTGCACCCACACCATTGCCCACCTTGGCAGCAGTAGAACCGTTCACCTCCATATCAACCCTTTGCGATCCTCCACCATTACAGTTCTCCAGAATTTTGGTGAACGCCACCGCTGAGTTATAGTCAGTGCAACGAGCTCTCCTTAGCTCGAGTCTAGCCCATAGATTCAATCCCTAGCTGAAGGCATGGAGTTTATATTCCTCCGGATGGTTAGGCAAGTCGAGCATACAAGCCTGGAAAGCCGACACATACCCCATAATACTGCCGTTCTGCGCCAAGGCTCTTATTCTCAACAATGCCTGCTCTTTCATGTTGGTGGAAATGAATTGTTACCTCACCTTGAGCTTCAATTCATCCCATATGTCGATGGCCAGGCACCCTTCCTTGATTTCCACACCTTGGGATTTCCACCACACCATAGTAGAGCCCTCCAGGTACATCGTGGAAACAGTAACTTACTCAGCTTCCAAATCCATCCTGGTCACCTTAAAATATTGATCCAACTCGTACAAGAAGTTATCAAGCTCTCTCGTGTCACGTGTTCCGCCATATTTCTAGGCTCAAGGACTTTCCATTTATGAACAACACGGACACCACCACCACTGCCCCACCTTGGGACAAGTTAGCCACAACTTGCATAAGAACATGCACGTCTACGTCAAGCTTCTCGATAATGCCCCTCAACTCAGCAACATCCTACTCGTGAGATGCCAAAGCTTCCCTCAGCTTAGCGATCTCCCCATCCTGACTTACAACCTTTACGTTGGCCACTTTGATGTCTCTACTGATAATGACAACATCTGTTTCAATCTGATCCACTCGGTCAGCTAGGCTACCGGACCCTTGTGCCTCACCAAAGAGAACTCTCTCAATGTTCTCCAGCCAATCCGTTTTCATCGATATAGTGACGACCTTTCACTATGAACTCAAGGACTGCTTGAGCTCTGATACCAACTGTCACGGGTCACCCTCTGAGGGGATTAATCATGAAGCTTAGTCATGCTAGAGTGTCATGACTACAGCCTAATTTCCCACGTGCATTGCACTCAGCTTGGTTGCTTACAGCACACCAAGCCTTTAGAGGGACGTGGTCAAGTATGCAGCAAAAATATACGCACAAGTGTAGATTAAGAGCATGGATTCACACACACAAGCCAACAATGCAATACAAGACCCAACAACTGGGGAGTGAATGCTCATTTTCACTATATTGCAAAATGGTAACCGGATGCGGGTAGCTTAGTACTCCACATATATGCTGTACAAATGTTATCAAGAGTACCGGGTACATAGACAAAAGAAGGTCAAAGGAAACAAGGTACGTATGCCTAGACCTTAAGTAAAGGAACTAAGCTACACTACTAGTTAAACTATTACAAACAAAAAGAGAAGACTTCTGGGACAATGAGCTTGGGACATTTCTTCTCGGACCGAGAAACAACACTTAGTGTGCTGGCCTGGCAGGCAACCGGGCGCTGCTCGCACGGGCATTGGGCACAAATGGTTCTGGCGTTATACACAGTGCATCGCAGGCATAGAAGGGGACATCACAGGCTTAGGTGATCGGCACTAGATGACCCAAAGGCGTGTGCGGCACAATTGAGGGAGACTGGTTTGAGGGCACAGGACTGTAGCATCGTTGTGGTGTGCATGCAGGCATGTGATTTCGTTGAGGTTGGGTGATAAGCCTCACCCTGTAACATACGAGCTGCTGACTGGGGCTTGTCCTCGATTGGTTTAAGCTTGCGGCCGCATCGTTTGGCATGGGCCGTCGGCTGGGAGTACTTCCTTGATCAGTTGAATGACGCGACCCATGTGAATTCTTGCGGGCCATCGACTGGGATTTGTAATCTGAACAAAATGATGGTACGACCATGTTGATCTTTGCACTCTGTGGGTTAGTCTTCGAATGTTGGAGTTGAGATGACACATGCCGATTAAAAGGGAGCGTTGGTGTCAATAGTTAGCAGCACAGAGGTCTCGGCTGGCATGGGCCATTTTGGAGCAGGCGGCTCGTGCCAAGTGGCTGTGGCACATCCATATCGGTCGGCACGGTCCGTGCTGATATCTTCTGCTAAGGATGAGCCGAATGGGTCGTGCTGAGCCTTTCCAGCACGACAATGTTGGCTGAGTGGGTCGTGCCGGTTTTGACTCTTCCAAAACTTGGTTTTTCCTTCAACTTGTTTGCACCGCTACATATGAACCGCTAATTCGATTTGAGAGTTCTTGCAGTCGATTTTTTAGTGCTTGAGAAGAAAAATCCAACGGTGCCACCCTTAAATTTAGATTCTTCTAGAATTATTCCCAGAACCCTATACAACTCTCGGGTCTCAATTCCCCCATTTTTTTGTCTTCCTGCTTCAGCCCTTCTATCTTCTACCACGTTTCGACTAGTGGCCTTTAGTCTTCTACTATCCTTGTGAATGGAATTCTACAAAATGACGACAAAATGCTCACGAGCGACCTACAAGTAAGCTCACAAAAGAAGATCTATGTGTTCGTGAATACAAAGTATCCATTAGTTTCAATTGAGTCTACAACTTGGGATTTAGATAAGAAAACCAACAATGTTCATCCAAACCCTTTGTCATGTAAACCTAACTAAAACTAGCAATCGACCAAACAAAACATAATAATAAATGTGTCGAATACATTAGTTAACACATGCTTAAAGGTGCAGATCATATAACTTTTGGGTTTTCTTTGCGGAATAGAAGTTGTTGGAGAAGTCAATACTCTTCCATCCACCTTCAGACAAACAACGTTCAGAGAGCAATGTCGTGGAGTATTGGAAGGGTTTTTTTCCCTAGACAATTACCATCTATGGCTTTAGATTGACACAATCCCAAAATATCTACTAGTTTAGGTTTTTGAATTTCAACTAAATCAAACCGTCATCACTACTTCAAGTTAAGGTACTGCGTACCAACCTTTAGCAACATTAGTGTTTAAAAAATCCCAAAGTACTTTCACATTTAGTACATTTGCTTTGCTTACTTTAATACATTATGTCTTAATATCTATTCAAATTTAGTAACATTTTTTAATCTACTTTAATATATTCAAATTTATTATGTTTTTCAAGTTTAAATGCACTTGATGTCTACATTCAAGTTTAGGTATGTTTATCTCATTTTATCTTACAATCAACCTTGTCTTACAATTTGTTTATTAATTTCAGAAACTACTAACCTGTGTTGATCACAGTGGACATGAAGTGCATTTTAGAATACATTTCTGTTGCCGATAGCCACATTTTCTGATAATGTTTCTGATTCCATATGTTATCTCGCAATGTAAGCATCTAGAGAGTTGAATGTCATTCCGATATTGGGACTCATTAATTATAATGGAACAACAACTATTCTGAAATGTCAATTGATATAGGAACGCAACAAACACAAAGTCTATTTGAATTCCGATGTCGCAAACCTGCCTAATTCTGACACATGGTATGAAATCGAAACATCTTTCATCGCCAATGGACTATTGGAACCGACTTTGTTTCCGAAATCTAAAGTCCTTTATACCAATATCTGTTTTGCCTCGATGACCTCGCCGAACCATTCCGAGGAAAAATTTTCGATACCAGAATTGTTTTCTACGCCCTATAATTTCATATGTTTTTAATATTGGAAACATAAGAAGGCGGTTAAAATAATTGATAATAAGACGTTACAAAGGTTGTGCTAAAGAATTTTATTTTTTGGTATAACATCATCATTCAGTGAAGGGGTTATCTGCATCGGTGCCACTTTCCACCACCTTTAATTATCCTATATCCTACATTAGTGTGTACATAGATTTTGTGTTATCTTTTTCCTCTTGCTAGTCTATGATGACATGCTAACTTTTGACCTGGTCTCTCAAGAAAAATGATAATAATTATAAAAACAAGAATTTGATTACTTCATAGTTACATGGTGGATTAAGTCAATAATAAAATTATAATGCCATAATTGTCTCCATACAAATAGCTGTAATTGGTGACGTTTAACACTTCGCTCCAAAGTTCCGATTGTATCCTTTTTCCCTCGTAATTGACTAGAGTTTAATAACCAAGATTAACGCTTTTGACTCGCTGGCCAAAAGCCAATTCAGATGTAATTTTCCTTCTCTACAATCGTTTGGCCTAACGCACATAAGAGGCAATAACTCGAATTTCCGCATATGATTCTTTCCACGGAAAGGGATGGCTAGTAGTATTATTAAAGTAGAGGAATAGCATTTTGGCCACATCGAAATGGAAGAGCCAAGAATGCAATATCGTAAACCCCTATAACCCATTATTTTATTTTATTGAGGTAAAAGAACCCCTATAACCCATTCGGTAACGTCAAGTAATATGCATTGAATATTTAATTGACAGTTTTTATAAATATATATTTGGAAATAAAAAATTTTCTATGTTGGAACATGTGAAACATCATATTTACGCCAAGAAGATTTATGGAAAAAGAAGACAGAATATTATGATATTTGTGAGTTATGAAAATATGAATATTCTACTATATATTAGGCGTGTAGAAGCATAGTTGTTTTATGAAAAATTCCTACAAATATGGAGTTGATATTATCAAATATATGTGAGATATTGTGATAAGGAAAATCCTTTTATTTATGGGATTTGGATTTGCTTCAAAAAATAGATATGGAATAGGAATATTATGGATATAATCATGGAGAGTTCCGATCTGCTCATGGCTATAAAAGGGGACAACCACAACTGCATTTATTACGGATTTTAACAGAGAAAATCTGCATACGGATTTTCAATCTTTCGAGAGAATTGCCAAGAGTCAGATTTCTATGTTCCAACATACATGACCTGCAGTTCAAAGTTCAAAATTGTATACCTTAATTCCTCGAGAGGAAGAGATCCAGCGTCGACGAGTTTCAAGGTTAGAGGGAGTCTGATCAAGGTGGATCGGTAGCTAGGGGAGCTAGCAGAATTCACACATTATAGTTAGTAAAGATAAGTATTTTGTATGATGTACTCTGTACTGTATCTTTCTAATTAGTGGATTCATTTTGAGCTGGGTAAGGCCCCGCAGATGTAGGTGGATTTCACCGAACTGCGTAACCAAGTATTGTGTCGTTAATGCTTTAATTTATTGCATACTTGGTTAGATAGGTTAGGTTGGAACATACTAATAAGAATTAGAAAAATTTGGTAAAATCAAATTTCATTTGGTATCAGAGCTTTGTCACTTATTTTTCCCTTGGTTGTGTCAAGGAAAGTGTGATCCGGTTTTACCATGGCAACTAAGAAGGAGCTTTGGTGTCTCGGCCACCTCTGCTAGAAGGAAACAACTACAATTATTGGAAGGCATGCATGAGAGTTTTCATCAACTCAATGGATGAACTTGCATGGTTCTATGTTGAGAATGAGTGGAATCACCCTACTGAAGATGCTGATACAAGCTCTAAGGTGAAAGAAGGAGAGTCAAGTCAAAGGGAGGAGAAACTCAAAGACAAAGCTAGTTGGACTCCTGATGACCTCAAGGCATCTCTAGCAAATTCAAAGGCAATGAATGCAATCTTCACTGCGGTTGATGAAAACCAGTTCAAACTCATCTCCACATGTCATCAAGCCAAGAAAGCATGGGATATTCTGCAAACTGTTCATGAAGGAACCAGTCGAGTTCGAGAATCTAAATTACAAATGCTGGCTACTAAGTTTGAGGAACTCAAGATGGAAGAGGATGACACCATTGCTATATTCAATGGAAAATTCAGGGACATCTCCAATATGGCATACCAACTTGGAAAAGTTTACAAAGAGGTGAAGCTGGTGAAAATGACCTTTAGATCACTTCCTAAAAGGTTTGCGATGAAGGTTGCGGAAATAGAAGAAGCAAGAGATGTAGCAACCATGAGCTTAGATGAACTAATGAGATTATTACAGACATATGAGATGACATTTCAACCAGCTACAAAAAGGGTTCAAAAGGAGTTGGCATTTAGAACATCTTCATCAAAGGACAATCACGATTCTGACAGTGATGATGAATTTGAAAAGCTTGCACTTATCACGAAGAATATCTTAAGAATGCTGAAGAAAGTAGTAAACAAGAAATCTCAGGAGAGGTTTGGAGAGGTTTGGAGGAAATAGACCAAGGCCACATGATACTGGTAATAATCGTGGAACAAGACTTGAGCAAGGAAATAAGCAGTTTTTTAGAAATCAAAGCAGTGAATCAAAATAGCCTGGACGAATTCAATGCAGGAAATGTGAAGGATATGGTCATATTCAGACTAAATGTGCAAACACTCGGAAGAAACAGGGAAAATCTTATGTCACCTCGTGAAGTGAAGATGAAGAAGAAGAGAAAGACGAAGAGGAACTTGTAAGAAACTATGTGGCATTTGGAAAAAATACTTATGATGCATCGGAGAATGGATGGTCCAACACACTGGATAAAGTTGAAGTTGTATGTTCCAACATAGATCCATATGAAGCATCCAGGGATGAAGACGATGGACTTGCTGTTAGTGATGAAGAAATCTACAACACTTATGAAAAGATGTATGCTATGTGGCTTTAAGTGGTTGATACAAACAAATATTTGAAGGAAGAAAAATTGTAGTTGATGGAAACAGAAAGAAAACCGCATGTAAAAGTTGCTGAACTCAGAAAGGAAATTGAAGAAATAAATGAAAAACTGATATTAGCAACCAAGAGAGCTGAGACTTCTGAAGTAGTAATTTCTAAGCTGAATTCTGGAAAAGCTAAGCTTGATGATATTCTGGATATGGGAAAGAATTTTAGAGATCGACATGGAATTGGGTATAATACAGGAACACTGAAGTCTGAGGCACATGAGTTACTCCAGAATCCAGCAAATCTCAAGACGAAGCTTCGAGAGGTAAGGAGAAAGTTCGGCAAGCCCTATCAAAGGAAACCTCTCATCTGCAACTACTGTTCATACTAAGGTCACTATGAGGATAAATGTTAGAAATTATTCAGAGATCAAATGGCAGGACATTAACTTGTTGTATGTTCTAACATAGGCAAAGTCTGGAAAACCAGAACGGTCAGAAAGGTATGGGTTGTCAAAAGATCTGGTATATGCCTTGTTGCACATACTTCACTTATATTATATTCTAGAGATTTGTGGTACTTTGATAGTGGATGCTCTCGCCATATGACTGGAACTAAAGAATTCCTTACAAATATCACACCTTTCAATGGTGGTTATGTTACATTCGGCGATGGAAAGAAGAGTTGAGTGGTTGGAAAATGTGAACTACAGATTGAAGTATTTCCAGTATTCAGTAGTGTATTGTTCGTGGAAGACCTGAAGGCCAACCTACTGAGTATAAGTCAATTGTGTGATGATAATATGGTTGTGGAATTTCAGAAAGACAAATGCATGGTGAAACACGGAGAATCCAAGGTTCTTTCAAGCATACGATCATCAGATAATTGCTATCTACTGGAACAAGAAGTACGATGTATGATCTCGAAGCAAGATGAAGAAACTCTATGGCACAGGAAGCTCGGTCACATCAATTACAAAACCTTGGTGAAAATTGCAAATGCAAAAGCTGTGCGAAGAATGCTTACCTTAACAAGCAAGGACGGAATTGTGTGCGGACCA